>JAYESA010000004.1:134606682-135976682 GCA_036927795.1 Iris macrosiphon
CTTCTGTTGTTGCCACAATCCGTCCACGTCTTCCGGAGAATCCGTCTACCATTGTTGCACCATTTTGTCCAAAATTTCATTTCCGCTAACTTGAGTCGACTTCTCGAGCAGCAATAACCAAAATCCTTCAAGTTTGTGTGAATCCATCTCATTGTCCCCCCAGACCAATATCGTGTTTCTTTGCTCAACCAACAGCTCAAATATGTTACCCAAAATCATAGTTCGTGCTCGCTATCCTTCTGATAATCCCATCGCTTTGCTCAAGCATAACCCAAATGTTAGTTCCGATTCCGCCCATCTCTTAAGCCCAACGATACTTCCATTTTGCACGATTCCGTTCTTGAGTTCTCAAGTCTAATGTATCGAAGGATACCCGAGTCAAATTCCATTACACTATATACCACTTGGAAATATAGTTGCCCTCGTGCGAAATCTGCGTCAACCAGCGTCTATCCCAAACCGACTATTTCGAGGTGATTCTGTCGAATCATAACTCAATATTCGCTTGCTCTATTTTTATTCCTTCCAACTCAGTCGATTTGTACCAACCGACTTGTATTCGTTATCCGAGTCCGTTCAGAAAATTCCCATAGATGTCCAACCAAAATATTTTCAATGCCTTGCTTAACACATTTGATCCCATATACCACTTCGAATCAAGTCGCTACTCACATTATAATTTCTTTGCACTTATCCAAAATCCGTTTGAGCCATCCAAAATGTGTGATCATGCCTTTCCTAATTCGAGTTTGACACAAAAACTTAGCCGATTCTTTAACCATCAATCTCGTTAGGCAACTCGTGCTATGTTCCATTCTCATTGCTCCCAGCTATTCTCAAACCGTCTGATACTTTCGCAACACAAGCAATCATGCAACGATTGTATTCCAAGTAGTCCAACCCAATTTCCAATGGTTCCACACGTTTATTGTACGAGCAACTCATGCCAACTTATCTGATATTTCTCAAGCCAACTCAAATCTGCCCAACCGATGCGCCATAGTCGAAATTCTAACTTCTATCCAACACAATCGCTTGACGAGCAACTCGTGCAAGGATCCATTCTCATCGAATGTTTCTACTCAAAATATGCCGCATAACCAAATCTCGTTAGCCAACCAACTAATCCATTGAGGCAATCAGAAACTCCAGAACGATAAGCCAAGCCAACCCAACGAAAGCCCACAACTTGTTGCACAAATACAAAAACGCCAACCAACTTGCTGCACGAATGCAACAACGCCTAACGAGGCTAAGAGATCCTACGAAAACCAACCAAGGCAACCCAACAAAGAATAATATGCAACCACAACAAGCAATAAATAGACTTATTGCATGAAACATCCAATGCGACACCGAGTAGAGTCAAGAGCTAAACGACACGCGGAAGCTATTTAGAGTTTGTGATGAAGCGAAGGACCAAGTCCGAAGAAATGAACCGGGCGCTCTGATACCAATTTGTCACGCCCTAATCTCCCGCAAGCTCGACAGTCCCCGCTGAACGTGAAATCATCACATTGCAGCTCTCCCGTGGGACAATCGTTCTAATCGGGACGTGATGCCGTACGAGCTTGGAGTTGCGCTCGTACAAGGCGATATTGTCAAATACCAAATGTTCTCATTGAATCAACCAAGTTGCAGCGGAAGTCAAGTATTGTGTACCCAGCACACATCAGAGTAATACGCAGCGAAGCTCACGATAGGGTCCAAATAAAATACCCCGAGGCAATGCCACAAAGGCGATGCCACGAAGACGATGAAATGCTCTTGCTCTTTTTTCTAGCCCACAAAGGTACTTACAGTTCATACATCTTGTCCCGTATATCCAAGCAGCGCCACTACGCCTGTGTACCTGAAATATTGCCCACAAACGTGGGTCAGTACACAACCGTACTGGTGAGCGGGGTAACCCACTCGTCTAAGCCGACACTAAGTAAAAATAGTGAATGCACATAGTTATATGGTGATCTTTCTAGTTGAATCCTAGATTCTTTTCATGGCATAGGGATAGCATGTTAAGGAAAGCTGTAAAGCAGTTTACGCATGCAAGCATTCAACTCAAACCAAACGACAAGCAGTTATATATATCCGACCCGTCTAACTCAATGCCATCGCTTGCACGATAACATATCGAACCATCAGTCTCGCCTCAATATCCATCCTCAACCAACAGTTTATATCCCAATCTCGAGTGCACACTCTTGCCGAGGCAAGGTGGCCGCGCCTACACGAAAGCCAAACCAACAAAAGAAAAGCAAGCCAACTCTTATCTATATGAAGTCACTGGCAAAGCCATAAAGGACAAATCCAAGCATTAACGGTGCTCCCTATCAGCCCGGGTAGCGAGCCCCGCTGGAGGTCCCGTAATGCATCGTGACTAGCAATGTGACTAGCACGAATCAATATTTCCCTCCGGATCGATACGGTCCCAGTGCCCCGGGAAGCCGTTTCGAGGAAATGTCAAACCCTTGTGTACACGGGTTGTCCGTGACATACAGAAAGTAGGTA
Organism: Iris macrosiphon; assembly: GCA_036927795.1. Lineage (NCBI taxonomy): Eukaryota > Viridiplantae > Streptophyta > Magnoliopsida > Asparagales > Iridaceae > Iris > Iris macrosiphon. The sequence continues at coordinate 134,609,191 of JAYESA010000004.1, forward strand.
TGACGAGAGGATCGAACATTCTCGCCCCACCAAGTGATCCTAGACTCGTTCAACCGAATATCCAACCAAAGCATCCATAACCATTATTTCAACATATTCCCAAGGATTCCAAATCTCGACCTCAATATATATATCCCAAGGCACCAAAATACCCATATGCACAATCTCTCAAGTTGTGCCCAAGTTATGCCCACACTTCACATTGCCGCTTCCCAACACAGTGTTTCACATTGGGTGCAACACCCCACACTCCGAATAATCTCGTGGCACAATGCCCCAACAGTGGCCCAATACCCTCGCCGATGCAGTTGTTCCATTTTGAACCACAACTGCTCGCTTTGCAAGACAAAGCGACCCAGTGATACTCGTGCACGGATGCACGCTCGCTCGCCCGAATTCTCGATATTCCATTGTATCGTTCCAACTTGTATAATTCCAACCGTCCAAGCGTAATCCCCAGTATCCAACCAACTGCCTCAAATGTATAATCCAGCTATCGCATCCACCTATCCAACGCATAAATCATATTCAAGCCACAATCCTACCAAGCCAACGACGTACACTCTATGCACGCCCCAGTGTAGTGATTCCCAATGTTTCAGCCCAAGTATTCAAGCCTTTTACGTATTTTCCATATTATTAGGCATAAAGGAGTAGAGGAGAAGGGAAAGAGCCCACTCACAATGTTCGATCCCGTTAGGCATCCTGTCCTGCCGATACGGCCAATCCCTTGAACCCGTGGTCCGATGCAAGCACGATCTACTCAACTGGTATGACCGTGCGAGCAGGCCGTGCTCTCCAAATCATCCGACTGATCGGATTAAGGAAGACGGCATTATTGCTTCCATCCAGCTATTCAGTACTGTTCTGAACGAACACCTGATTTCCATCGAACCCGCTAGCCATCTGCACATTGAAACCAACTCGATTAATCCTTCTTCCCAAAATCCAACATATCAAATGTAACCAGCATTTGATTCATTCGATCCGACTCAGCGTAACGCTCCGAGCGGTTGCGGATTAAGGAAGACGGTATTATGACTCGTTGTACTAACTAGAGGTCATGATCTTGCGTGTTATGGATATGAGACATTGTGGATATGAGACGTGAGGTTACATTGGGTGGGAAGAGACATACATACTACAGGCTGATTATGTTATATATATTTTTTATTTTAGTGGATATGAGACGTGAGGACGAGGTTATTCCGGAGGACTTCTCTTGAGCACACAATATTCTCACCATTCATTTATTATACTTAGTGTTCTTAGATATTTGATCTTGTAGTGACTTCTGGATATTGTACTTGGAGTTATTTTATTTTTTATTTTTGATGACGGGTTATTCCCCGTGACATTATTTATATTGATTTGGTTGGACAGATCATTTTATATTATTGTGACTGGACTTGTATCTTTGTGATTTTGTTACTTATCGTAGATAAGATTAGATATATAGACTATGATAGATATTTGTAGACCATTTTACATGTATTACAGCTTAAGTGCACTCTAACAGATCCATTAAATTGGATTTGCTCATTGGAGTTATTTTGCTGGCTATTGCCACGTGGCTAGTCCCTTGGTATTTTGGGACTGGGACATGACATTCCTGACAACCTTCTTATCTATCGTGCATATTCCCTCATGGACCCATTCTCTAATAATGTGTCGAAGTATAACGCCCTAATCAGTGACTCCAGTTAGCTAAACAACTGAGGGTAGACTATCTAGAAGCTTACGGTAATTCTAAGCTGATAGTTAGTCAAGTCAAGGGAGAGCATAAGGTTTGCCATGAAGACCTTATCCCATACTATATCGAAGAAGATGTGCTAGCCAGTCTTTCGACTTCCCTACCTATTCCAATTAAGATGCAACGTTTAATCACAGTGATTCGTCAGGAGTTGTTCTGTACAAGAAATAACATGCACATTTGTTAAAGTTATGTTACGGAGACAAATGCTGATGTTAAAGACTGGCGATTCCCATTTATAGACTATGCTGTCTATAGAATCCTTCTAGATGATCTGAAGGAAGCAACTTCTGTTAAGAGACACTCCCTCCAATTTAATTATGATATAGCCACTAAAATACTGTACCATTGTTCGTATGATGGGGTTTTGCTATAATTTTTATCAGACGTAAAAGCAAAATAAGCACTCCATGAAGCTCACGATGGTACTTGTGGTACTTATCAACCAGGTACTAAGTTGCAGGATTGCCTCAAGCATATGGGTTACTATTGGCCCACTATGGTAGCAGTTGCTATAAAATATGTGAAAGTGTAGGGTGTGTCAAAAACATACCCACTTTATTCATCAACCTTCAGAGTTCTTACATCCAATGGCCGCATCATGGCCATTCGAAGCATAGAACATGGATATCATCGGTTCAATCATCCCACCCTCAACCAAAGGTCATTGGTTCATCTTGGCTATAATTGATTACTTCTCTAAATGGGAAGAGACTATACCTCTGATTGAAGTAAAAATATCGAATGTGACCAGTTTTGTCAAGCATCAAGTTATTTACCACTTCGATCTTCCTCGATGGTTTATAATTCGCAAGCCAAGCATTTTTATCGATTTTGCGACAAAAATCTAATCCAGCTTCAACAACATACAATCCTGCAACGAATGGATTGGCAGAAGCATTCAACAAGATGATTATCAAGCTGCTCAAGAAGTTTATTTCGTTTAATAAACTCGACTGGAATGAGTAGAACGGTGAATGTCTTTGGGCCTACCGCACAACAGTCCGGACTCCGACTGGTAGTACTCCATTCTCTCTGGTTTATGGGAGTGAAGCAGTTATTTTCCTAGAAATCCAGATTCCCTCTCTTAGGATAGCTCTCTCCAGGGAGTTAACAGCTAAAGACAATCATTGTTTGCGGTTATAAGAGTTGGAGGCCCTTGATGAAAAACGTCTATTAGCTCAATAGTGTATTGAGCTATACCAAACATGTATTTCTAAAGCCTTTAATAAAAATGTGAAAGAAAGAGTGTTTCAAGTTGGTGACCACGTCTTTGCAGTAAGAAGACCGATGGTCATGACGAATAAATCTAAAGGCAAATTCCAACCTAAATAGGAATGCCCTTTTGTTGTCGAAACAGTATATTCCAACAGTGCGTACCAGTTTGCAAAGCCTAATAGAGATTTGCTCATGATGTCGATCAAGGGAAATTTTCTTAAGAAATATTATACTTAATCCACAGTGGATGAGTATCATAATTGTAAAAATGTATAGTGTTTACATTTTCAAAAGTGTTAAGCTATTATCCGTATTCAAGAGCCTTGAATCCGTGATGGATAATAGATCCACATAAGATCTCTCTGGCAGAATTCCAAATTCCCTAAAAAATCAAAAATTTATCATCAAAAGTCTTCCCAGCGGAGTAATGGGTCATAAATCCACTCAAAATCTTTAGTAGAGTAAACATCTTCATCCGTTATGTCTTTTGTACCACTGAACGGTTCATTACAAAAACAAATCTTTTCACAGAATCATGCCTCGAGCTATTGCCCATATCAGACTTGGATATATTATGGATAATATATTTTTCAAAATTTCCTAGCAAAATAGTCCTCAGATCCTATGAAACATTCTCGTTGCGATCTTCAAATATTTTTTCCCCAACAAACAAACGTATATTTTGAGCCCAATTTCTCTAAGAATGTCTTATTTCTGATCCCCAGTTAGATTAGAGATAATCTATCTATGAATACCTCGTCCCTAATCAGATAGAGATGTTCCTAGAAATATTTCAATTCTATATTATCTCTATACTATTTTTTATTCTCTCTCCCTAGTAGAGTGAATTTATCGTTAGAGCCACTTGCCCTAAAAGATTTTCTATTTCTAGACCCCGACAGGGTTATAAAGGACTCAATTCCCTAGCAGAGTTCATTATACTATAAAGCAAATAATTACATCCATATTACGTCTGAATTGTTTTCCCACAAAAGTTGAATCCCTACAGAGTTACATTCTGCCATGTCCATATTACCTCTGAGAAAAAATTCTCAGTGGAGTCCTAATTTGAGAGTTTACTATGTCCACATTACCTCTGAGCAAACATCTTTTTGACTATTTACTATCATGTCCATATTAGCTCTGATAGTGTTAGTCCTCTTAACTATTATCTATACCTAACCATAGGTAAGCCATAGATGATAAGTCCACTAAAATTCTCCAATGGAATGTCCCTAGAGAAAACAATATTCTACTACGTCCATATTACCTCTTGTAAGATATTCGCATTCATATTTCACATGAAATAATTGTAGTAAAAAAATGTTTCTATTTCTTTTGTATAAAAGGAAGATACATCATGAGCTTTTTTAAGCCACACAAAAAAGAGGAAGAAAAAGTTACAGACATCAAGTATCCGTACAGAGTTCTTCTATTCTCCTGCGAAGGAAAGCAATATTTGATTCCTTCTTAGATATAACTAGATGTTTATATTCTTGTTGAAGGGCAGCTGGAGTGTGCAGACGAGAAAATTCCTCATCTTCCTTTTTCAATTGTTGCAATTGCACATCTAGAATAGAGGAGGATTTGGCAATGTTGCTAGCCTGCTGACACAAAAATTTTCTCTCTTTAGTGGCCCTTTGTAGATCAGTCTCTAATTTTTCATACTTATCTTTGAGTTATCCGATCTGCTTAGAGATTTTAGCTATCTGTTTGGTTAAGGAGTCTTGCATTGAAAGGCATCTTACCCCAGCATCATTAAGCCGATTGTACTCAACGTTTAAGTTGTGAAGATCACGCTTCTTGATCTCTTTTCTCTGGGCGTAAGTGGCTTTCTCCTTCCATACCTTAATAAACAGGTTGGCATGCTCTTCAAGTACAAGGGCCATTCTGTCATCTATTGCATGTGGTCGAGCTCATCCTGATCTTGCTCCACTTTATTCAATTTTTGAACTAGCTCGAAGATCGGAAAGGCCTTAAGCGCATCTATTTGATATTTGACGGACATTCACGCTAGCAAGAAAGACCTTTTCTTCACTAAGACATTTTGAACCCTTGCTTCAAGAGTTGTAATATCTTTGGATAGGGACTATCACCATCTCATCTATATCTGCAAGAGCGGATGGTGTTAGTGGAGTTTGAGCCACTAAGGCCCTGGTTGGTGGTGGAGCTGGTAAGGCAGAACTTGACGATATAGTAGGCAGAACTGGGATGATGGATTGCTCCGTCACTGTTGTTGTAGTAGTAATCTTCCCATCATCGGCTGTTGGCGATGGTTTAGTGGGAAGTTCTCCAATTCTGACCCCATATGAGTCAGATGTAAATCTGGCCCTCTTCTTGATAAGGGGCCCCTACTTCTTCAGCCTCCTCTTTCCCCGCAAAAATGGTCAGTCCCACAGCGGAAGGACCTATAAGATCAAGACAATTTATGGGTAACTTCACCAAGAGCTTCAAGAATTGAAGCAAAAAAATCGTATCTCTTGTGAAGTTCGAGAACAACATCCCCAAAGAAGTCACCGGAGCAAAGGCTCATCTAGTGTTGTGATGGCGGCTCCCATCTCAGCCAGATCATCAAAAAATATGTTGGCTAAAGGAGTATTTGGGTCCACCAACAAATTAGCTGGATCATACTCCTCTTGACACCTGGATACAGGTTCATCAGGCGTGTCTCGTTCATCACCTTGGGGCATTCAATTAGGAGATGTCTCAAATATCTCCACAGCTCTTCGGGGACCCTTCTTTATTAGCACCCCTAGTTTCTACACAAATTTAGGCAAACCAGTGGAAAATGTTTCATAAATTGACTTTATAGTTATAAACCTAAAAGTTTTTACAAATACCTCCATTGTGTCCAAGATAGGGTCTGGTTGAGATATCACCAGTATAAGGGGCCTTACCTCCTCAACTTTTGTATCCGTGGCAGTGGACTTCTTGGCGTCTTTTTTCTTCGAGAGGGAACCTGATCTCGTTTCTTGTACCTTCTGAAGTTCTTTAGTCTGAACCTTCTTTTTCTTAGGAAGTCGAGGTCTCTTATCTGCTGAATCTTTATGGTTTAGTTTAAGGTTGATCGCGACCGCTGATTTGTCATATACATTTCTTTCATAATTCCGAATTCGGTATCTCCCGAAATCTCGAAAATACGAAAACGCGTCTGATTTCGGACAACTGGCACTTTCAGAATATTCTGAAAAAATAGGTTCTAAAATTATTAAAATAATTTATATATTCAGAAAACTGAACTTGATATGGTTCTAGCAAAAAAAACTGGAACGCGTTTGGAGTCCGGAGCTAGAAGATATCGTCTATTTAAGTCGTCATAACTACTAGAAAATGATAGTGTACACTACTTAATTGAATACGACTAGGATTGGTTAATTTGGATATGATTAGGAACAGTTTAAATAAGGATAGGATATACATGAAGTTGCTTTCCTAGTAGGCTCAGGATTTAAATTAATTTAAAATATAGTTTGAGTTTATCTCAATAATTTATAATCTTAAATAGAATTAAAGATAATACAAATAATTTATAAATAATCTTATTAATATCTATTAACACTAAATTAGCATCTATCTAATATTAAGACTATATATATCCAAATAAATCCTAAATAATTTCAAAAATCTAAATAAATTTCTTAAAATTCTAAATAAATTACAGAAAAATATAATTAAATATTTTAACCTAAAATAAATATTTGGTAGGAATAATATGCAAGTATGGTCTTATAGTAAATCATGAAAGTTCTAGAAATTTACGTTCCCTATGTTTTAATTACCTAAAAATTCTAGAAAAATCTCCAAAAATCTAAAATAGCCTAAAAATAATTCTAAATAATATTTACATAAGTAAATATACTAAGAAAGTTATTTTCTAATTAACTAATAGAATATTCTAAAGTAATTTAATATTTAAAATAATCTATAATAAATATAATAATATAAAAAATACACAAAATACCTATTTTGGGTGGGGGGTTTACATCCTTTAATTGATATCAGGGCTAGTTCTCTTGATATTTGACTTAACATCCTAAGAGACTTGTAGAAACTGTTAGATCTATCCACACCAACAATAGTGAAGGCCAGCCCACAAATAGACCACCCTTATTTGATGGTACTAACTACACGTACTGGAAGACACGTATGAGCTTCTACCTAAAGTCACTTGATTTTGACCTTTGGGCTGTAGTAGTAGAAGGATACAAGAAGCCACCAAGAATAGTCATAGATGGTAACCTTGTAGAGATGCCTCATGATAAGTACACAAAAATCGAAAAGAAATAAGCTAGTCTTGATGCTAAACCTATTAACGCTCTATTTTGTGTTGTAGACATAATTTAATTTAACAGGGTCTCCAATTGCAGAATTTTACACGAAATATGGAAACTTCTTGAGGTCACTCATGAAGGAACCTCCTAAGTGAAGGAATCAAAAATTAGTCGTCTAACACAAGAGTATGAAGAATTCAAGATAAAGCAAAATGAGACGACACTCAAATATTTATGAGATTCCTCGACATCGTCAACCCTCTATTATCACTTGGCAAGGAGTACAGAAATCACGAGAAGATTAGCAAAATACTCAGGGCACTCACCAAGAACTGGAATCCCAAGGCTACCGCAATCATATAAGGGAATGGTCTTACCACGATGACCCTCGAGACTCTCATGGGCAAGCTAATGACTCACGAGATAGATCTCAAGGAATTTGAAGAACCCACTCCCAAGGAGCAGACGATTGCTCTTAAGGCATATCATAAAAAGGTCACCAAGTACAACTCCGACGACAATGAGTCTCAAGATGAGAAAGTTGCCCTGACCACCAGAAACTTTAGAAAATTTCTAAAGCTTAAGAAATCAAAGAAGAAGGAGCCAACTAACAACAGTGATGAGAGTCTATATGCTACAACTGTAAGAAGACATGGCATATAAAGAAAGATTGTCCAACCCTAAGAAAAGAAAATTGTCACAATTACTCATCCAGAAGAACATCATCATGGAAATATGAAAACACTAGTATTTGGCACGAAAGTGAAGCTAGTGAATCCGAATAAGAGAATGCTCGAGAAGCAGCAAATCTATGCTTCATGGCATTAGCTAATCAGGTAACGGATAACAACTCATATGATTATTTTACTTTTGATGAACTAGATAATGCTTTTAGTGATCTTCTTGATAATTTTAGGAAACTTAGAAATAATTACAAGCATGTTAAAAAGATATTCAAGAATGTTAAACTGAAATAGAGAGACTAACATCTCTACTAAGTGAAGTAAAGGATACCTCAAACGATTCAGACGAGAATTCTAGACTTAAGCTTAACCTCCATGAGGCATTTGCCAGTATTGACAAGAGCTCTCAGGAGAATGTTAAACTTAATGGAGAACTCTAATCTTAAAAAAAGAAGTATTCCATTGCTGCACGTAGAACATATGCTCTCACTACTAAATATGATGAAGTATATGCTACCTCTAAAAAGTTAGAGATTAGATTGGGTAAACAGGTCAAACAAACCTTCACAAAACCTAACACGAGACACGTAGAAAGACAAAAAAACACTCACAGTTATGCTCCTACCTACATGCATAACAGTTTATGCAATCATCATGCACATAGAACCAAACACAATCATGCATTCTATTATAGAAAACCACAAAGAAATATTCCATACAATCATGCATTCTATTATAGAAGACCACAAAGAAATGTCCCACATAATCATGCATTCTATCCACATAGACCACAAAGAACTGCTTCACACAATCATATCTATCATGCTGCACCAAGCATCAACCACACAGCTATATGTCACTACTGTGGTAAGGAAGGACATATATCTAGATTCTGAAGAACAAGAAATTTAGTAGATATGAATCTTTATATATGGGTACCAAAAACTAACACATCAGGACCCTCAAGGAAATGGGTACCAAGGGTTACATCTATAACTCGTTTTATAGATAGACCAACCCTCTCATGCTAGAAGCAAGTGGATTCTCGATAGTGGTTGCTCATGACATATGACTAGTGATGCTAACCTATTTGTAATGTTATCGATGAAGAAAGAAGGTTATGTCTCCTTCGGCAATAACCTCAGAGGATACATTATTGGTAATAGTAATATATGTGTTCCTCCCTATCCTATCATAAAAGACGTTTGTCTGGTAACGAAATTAAAACACAACCTAATCAGCATCAGTCATCTAGTTGACCATGGTTATAGTATTAACTTCGTTAAAAATAAATGTTCTATTTATGAAAGATCCACTGGTAAGGTTATCTTTGAAGGAATCAGGAAAGACAATATATATATTTTCTATCTTGCAAAAGACACTGACAATGCAAAAAAATGTCTATATGCCAACAAATATGACAATTGGCTATGGCATATGCGTCTAGGATACGCAAACATGGACACTATTGCAAGACTATCTACAAAGAAACTCGTAAGAGGCTTACTAGAGATTACTTTCAAGAAAGATATATTATGTGCTGACTGTAAAAAGAATAAAGCTACTAAATCTTCTTTTAAATCAATCAACTCCGTAAGTACCTCTAGACCTCCCCAACTCTTGCATATGGACTTGTTTAGACCCAGTAGAGTCGCCAGCCTTGGCGGTAAGCTTTATGCTTATGTTATTGTTGATGATTTTTCTATATACACATGAGTTAATTTTCGTACAAATAAAAATAAAGCATTTTTTGAATTTGTCACTTTTTTGCAAAAATGTTCAAAATAAAAAATATTTCATGATTACTCGTATCCGATGTGATCATGGAAGTAAATTCGAAAATAGTGATTTCAAAAGATTTTGCACTAGAAATAATTTTTCTCATGAATTTTCTTTTTCTAGAACTCCACAACAAAATTGTGTTGTAGAGCGGAATAATAGAACACTTGGCAATATGGCTAGAGTCATGTTAAATCAGTATAACCTTTCGAAATACTTTTGGGCTGAAGCTATAAGTACTTCATGCCATATTTTGAATATGATGCTTATTCGACCTATATCGAAGAAAACTCCCTATGAACTTTGGTTTGGTAGAATCCCCAAAATTAGTTACTTTAAAGTTTTTGGCTGCAAATATTTTATTCTTAATACCAAAGATAATTTAGAAAAATTTGACTCCAAGGCCGATGAAGGGATTTTTCTAGGTTATGCCGCCAAAAGTAAAAGATTCAGAGTATTCAACAAAATCTCATTGACTGTTGAAGAATCAATCAATGTTACATTTGATGAATACTACACTCAAGCACTAGACGAAAGCGACGATGAAGGTAGTCAACCCGCAACCAACAAGACATCAGAAGATACAAACAGTACAAGTCATCCGAAAAGTCTGCCAAGGAGACTAAAGTTCCCCACAGATCATCATGAGGACTTGGTAATAGGTGATGTATTGAAAGGTGTAAGTACACATTCCTCAAATAGAGATATCATTACAAATGTTACTTTTATTTCTCAAATAGAACCTAAAAATACTGATAAAGCTTTTGCTGATAAATTTTGGATTTCTGTTATGCAAGAGGAACTCAACCAATTTGAACGCAATCAAGTTTGGAAACTTGTTTCGAAACTTAATGATTATCCGATCATTGGTACTAAATAGATTTTCTGAAATAAATTAAATGAGGATGGTTCAGTTACACGTAACAAAGCACGTCTCGTAGCTCAAGGATACAACCAAGAAGAAGGTATTGACTACTATAAGACTTATTCTCCCGTTGCTAGACTTGAATCTATCCAAATGCTTTTCACTTTTGCTAGTTTTCAAAACTTTAAACTTTTCCAAATGGATGTTAAAAGTGCTTTTCTAAATGGTGTTATCAAAGAAGATATTTTTGTTAAACAATCCCCTGGTTTTGAAGATTTCATACATCCTGACTACGTATTCAAGTTACGAAAGGCTCTATACGGACTCAAACAAGCCCCTCGTGCTTGGTATGAACGTCTTAGCCTCTTTCTACTTGGAAACGGTTTTTAAAAAAAAAATTGATACTACCCTTTTTATAAAAATTTCTGCTGATTCTTTGTTATTAGTACAAATATATGTTGATGATATCATAGTTGGATTTTCTAATAAGATGCTATGTAACGAGTTTGCTAAGTATTTGCAGAGTAAATTTGAGATAAGCATGATAGAAGAACTAACTTTCTTCCTAAGATTACAAATCAAATAAGATTCACAAGGAACCTTTATCCATTAGGCTAAGTACATGAAGGATTTGCTCAAAAAGTTTGACATGGACAATGCAAAGCCTATCGGAACTCCAATGACAATATCCACTAAGCTTGACCTTGATGAAAGCAGTAAACCAACAGACATACGTAAGTATCGAGGTATGATTGGTAGTTTGTTATATCTAACTGCTAGTCACCCAGACATTATGTTTGTTGTACGTCTTTGTGCTAGATACCAGGCTAATCCTAAGAAATCACATTTGTGCACAGTTAAGTTTATTTTTTAGATACCTTAATAGGACTTTGTCGACCAACTTATGGTATACCAAAACAACGTCCTTTGACCTTGCTGGTTACTCGGATGCTGATTTTGCTGGATGTATAGTCGATCGAAAAATTACCAGCGGCATGTGTAATTTTTTAGAAAAGTCTCTAGTCTCCTGGTTTAGCAAGAAACAAAATTCTGTTGCATTATCAACAACTGAGAAAAAGTATATCGTCGCAGGACGTTGTTGTGCTCAAATTTTGTGGATGAAGCAAGCCCTAGAAGACTTCAATCTGCACTATACAAAAATTCCTATTTTTTGTGATAATATTAGCACCATTGATCTCACCAAAAATTCAGTATGCCACTCATGCACTAAGAACATAGAAATTCGTCGTCATTTTCTAAGGGATCATCAATCACATGGAGATATTTGTTTAGAGTATGTGGACACTAAACATCAATTAGCAGACATCTTTACTATACCTTTAGCTGAAGATTGATTCAACTTTATCTATCGAGAATTAGGACTTTTAGATTATGATAAAATATAAGAATCATAAGACGCTTTATAAATTTTTTGTCACACTTTTCAAAAGTTTTCAAAATTTTGGATACAAGCCGAAAGGTCCCTTCTATCAAAAATATGCAAATAACCTTAAGCGACACAGTATTTAAGTGTCTTCGGACCACCGTCAGCTGGAATCCGACCTCAACAGCTACCCCGAGATGATTTAAATTCTTGAAAACGTACGATTTAAGTTTATCATTTATTATTTTGTATTTATATCAAGTCAAGAAAGGCATAATATCGATTAAAGTTACATTAAGATTCTGGAAATAAATGTCAAAAGAATTCGGAATGAACTTAGTTAGTTTAATTTCAAAATATGCTATGTCATTTAATCTTCTTCCTAATTTAGGTTTCTGCTACTCTATATATAGATTATTTTGTTGCTCATTCATTCAGACCAACAAAAATTATTCTCCACAAATAAACCTTAGCCTTTCCTCCTACATCCTCTCCCAATGGCCCATAAAAGGAAACTAAATTCCTTTTTTGACTCTCTTTTCTGTCCCATTATGCCGAACATAGGAGAATTCGACGATTTCATCGAAGCCTCAAAATTTTAAATATTGGTTTAATGCCTTCTCCAAGAGACACATCTGTTTTGGCTATCCTATTGATTTTACTTATCAACACAAAGAATATCTGCCCACTCTTCAAAAACTCCAACTTGAAGAATTTGTTACAACCCGTACCAAATTTATACCAATACTATTCAAATGTTCTATTGTAACTTAACATATGAACATGATACTATTTCATCTAGAGTTCATGGCATTCTAATTGAATTTGATGTAGATGACTTGGGTAAAATCCTACGCATTCTCGCTGATGGACAACCCTTAGTCAATATCATGCAAGTTCAATTCAATCATGACTTAACTTTAGATTCTTTCAAGAATATCCTTTGTCACCTTCTTGAATGTCCACCTGGTAAATTTTATGCTAGATATTTGAATGGTCACTTCTTTGAAATGCATCGTATTATCTTTTCAACTTTTTTACCTAAGAAGACTTACTTTGATGAGATCTCTTATCTAAAAATATCTGCCTTATATCACTTGTATTTTGGCATTAATTTCAATATTCCACAGACCATCTTATCTCAAATGGTTTAATGTCACAAAAAAGGGCATCCACTACTATACGCCATGTACTTGCCAACCATTTTCAGCTATTTTGACATTCCTTTGGATACTTGTCCAAATCTTGAGGAACCTTTATACCTCAATAGAATTCAGAGATTTGAGATAACTATGCTTTTACCTTATAACTCATCATCAAACTCCAACACTCATCCTGTTGATTCCGTGCCTTTTGTTGATGAACAACCGCAAATCTTAGAGTCTATTTTTAATCTGTTGCGTGATTGCTTCCCCCAAGAAGATATACGCAATCGTGCTACTGATCATCACCAAACTCTTAGGACTTAGGGTCTTGGCAACACTTTGATAGACATCCAGTACACCCTATCGAAGCACCCAGCTGGACCTTTTCTGATTCTCCGAAATCTAAATCAACAAGGATTTTGTATTGATCACCCTTATGTTCAGCGACTCTTGGATCCAGCTGATGCCTTCTTTGATCCAAATATAATAGTTGAACTGAATGATGAAGATGATAAAAATGACAACTAGTTACTCAATAGATTTAAATGTCTAAAATTTTTACTTTTAGATTCTCTACTATGATATTTTTACTACATATCCACTTTTGTATGTTTTCTTTCAAATAAATAAAAGTTTAAATGGAAATTTTTTCTTTTGTCATTATATATTATCCTTTATACACTTTACTCTTTTTTTTTTGTCATCTCACCGATTTTGGGGGAACATGCCATTTCGATTAAATGACAACGAGAGAGAAAGACATACATGATACTAGCATACACGACGATACTTGACAGACGTTGTCTTTATCATATCATTGCTCCATAGGTACGGGGGAGCCTTGCATATCCAAGACTTGCAGTATCATTCATAGTTTATTAATTATCGAAATGGGGGAGATTGTTGGCCCATCCGGTCTCAGTCAACTTGATTTTGATAGTTAACTAAACCATGCATTGATATGTCACGATCTGAAGCCTCAACAATGTGTTTACATATTGATGTATTTCATCTTTTCAAATATAATCTTTAATTTATTTAAGTCTAGGACTGATGTAAGCTGAGTCGCATTTGTAAATCCCAAATACCTATACCCAGATACCTAGTCCACTCAAATGAACCAAAGAACCTATCCACCAAAATTGGGCCATATTCATTTACAAAGTCTACCATACTAAGAGACCGAAATTGGGCCAAACTTATGCCAAAGTCGGGCCAAACTCGGTTACCCTTTTGGTATGAAATCAACCAGTTCAATAGCTCATGATTTCTTGGCCCAACGGTTAGAAATTTGAATTAAACTTTGACTAAATTCTGGCTAAATTCTATTTGCCTATACCCTATAAATAGGATTGGAATTCTTTATTCTTACTCACTCAACCATTCTTAAGTCTTCTATCATATTGTAAGCAAATCCCTCAAGCCTTAACTTTTCCATCTCAAAGAGAAAATTCCTAGCCTTCTTAGTGCCAAGTGTGATCTCGGTCTAGAAGTCTTCTGAGTTGTAAAGAGTTTTAAATTAGGTAGATTATACATCTTGGTGTTTGCAAATCCCGGACTAGTCCTCTCAGAGGAAAATCAGTATACATCTTGGTGTTTGCATTTGCTTTCTCTCTCTACTTTACTGATTTACTTTACTGTCTTTATATACACTATTAGTTAGCAACTGCTTTCATTCTGATAATCTTAAATTAGGTAGATTATTCTGCTACACTCTATTCACCCCCCTCTAGAGTTGCCTCATAGTCCTTCAAGCAAATATTTACATATTATAATTGTTATAATGTTAATACAAGTGTATGATATTCTATAATATAGATAATATGGTGTGTGGTGTCATACAGAAGATCATATTATCAGTTTTCTGTGGAATATATAAATAGTTCCCAACCTAGATGGATTTGGACAAACCATTGGTAAGGTTGTAGTATAATATGGTATTAATCTATCTTGACTATAGGTTTACACTATTACACTTTGTGTGCATTGAACATGATCACTTGAGATTGTTCTCTCTGTACTGACTATATAAAGAACAAATACCTCAGTTATTATGGATGCTTGTGCTTTTAATTCAGATATAATTAATAATAGACATGTATATGCAGTCTGCATTACTTTGACTCATAAAAGAGTTGGATTTATTATGGGTCAATAACCTCTATGAATTGGGTAATAACATTGTGTGTATGATGGGTTATTGATTATAAAAAAAATCTATGCCCCAATACATCAGGCTGATGATGCCCCCTTAAAGATCTTATAAGGATTGTCATGTAAACCTTGCAGGTAAATTATATCCGATATGAGAAATAAAGTTTAGTGGTACTATTTAGGGATAAAAGATGTCGATCAATATAGTTGTTAGTAACTTAATTTGATTGACGGACATTCGATATCTTAACATGGGGAGACGAATATGCATATAATAAGAAGGAGCCCATAAAAATAATTTGGGATTAGGAAGATAGTGCAACAATATCTCTTTAGTGGACCGAGCTATTGTTAACGAGCCTGGGTTGTGCGTTCAGGCTAAACATAGGATATACAGATCCGTTAGAAGATCTAACCCTAATTTCTCCTTAGGATCCCTATCGTAGCCTATATATATATATATATATATATATATATATATATATATATATATATATATATATATATATATATATATCCTTAATTCTCTGACCGTCATATGCATCTAAGTTAGCAGCTTTCTCAAAATTTATTTTTTACGTAAGGAGAGAAAAAAAGTCAGCCAAGAAGAAGAAAATATTAGAAGATCGTCGCCCACACGACGTCCAATTTAAGGAAGGAATACGACATAAGATCTTGAGGTTGCTGACTGATTGAGGTTTTTGGAAATCGTTATCTACTTCTCATCACTTTAGGTATAATTTGTGAAGCCTAGTTTCTTCCATGAAAGGGTTTGATCATGTCTTAAACCTGTTAATATTTTAGCGATAGATATGTATACCAATCTACGGTCCTAGGGACTCCCAGTTCCATTAATTGGTATCAGAGCAGGTATTGGATTGCGTATCGATTGATAAATCCATGTTATCCAATAAAACTTGTACGAAAAATAGTTGGTAGATATAGATCTGTCCTGACTCAATTTTTTAGGCATCTTAGATCCAACTATTATGGTCTGAATTTATATTTTATTTCTGTGATTTAAACCAACGACATGTCATGGCTGTTGTTGTTTATGGATGTAATTAAAATCATGAGGGTTGTTCGTGCTTATTTATTTAATTTTTTCAATCTAGATTGTGTGTAACTCCTTCAGGAGTCATATGATTGATGCAATTTTAAATTTTTGGGTCTATCGTGAAGGTGGCTATTTCTGATGCAGGACGAGATGCTATTTTAAGCAGTACAGAGGTAGACAAATAATTTTCGATGAAGGAAAAGGTGACATACCCTAAAAAAGACTTCGAATACCTCTGCGCAGAGCAAGATTCTGGTTTCGACAAAGTTAAGAAAGAAGTAGGATATATGGCCATAATAGTTGGATATTTATTTTTTATTTATTACTATATTTGCTTATTTTGTTATGCATATTTATTATTATGTGAGTATTTTTTTATAAACAAATTCTGCATTAATAATGGACAACATGGACATTTGTCAACTAGTTGAAAAACTCTCATTGTTAAATAACTAAGTGGGAGAGAAAATTTATTTGGTATAAATCCTATGGTCTCCATTACTGGTTTGTAGGTGATATAATTATACTTGCGTGTTGGCTTTAGTGTCTTCTTCCATATTGGATGAGTCTAACTATGGATCATGAGTACAAATTTTCTTAGGGATAATTATAGGAAGTTACCTAGTGCGTGTTCACTTCTCCATCTTAAGGAACTCATTATGAAGTAATAGACTTATTATTACGTAATGGTGTACACTTAGATATAAATAATGGTATCCTCCCCTTCAGAGTTGCTGCTATTATTTATAGGACAAAAGCAAGACCAACAAATTAATTTTATTTGTCATAAATTTAGGTTGACATGATAGTAAAATTAATAGTAAAAAAGTCTCTTTGTACAAATGTTGAATTGGTATACGTACACACTATCGCGGCATACTAAATTCATGATGTTTAAGTTGTTGGTAAAATTTTTATTACTGTTTTGAGGGAATCAACATTTATTTAGTTCAAAAGGTTTTTGTCCTACATAATTATTATTTATATGATTCTCAATATTTCAAAATTTGGTTCATTCAGTACACTTATAGTGATTCTTAAAGAAAACAAACTTATTGGCCTAAATTACCTTGACTGGAAATGTAACTTGGATATTGTCTTAATTAATGAAGAGTACAAAATATGTACTCCTTGAGGAATGCCCACCTAAGTTTGATGCTAATTTTGATAAAGAGGTCAAAGAGGCTTATAAGAAGTGGATCAAGGCAGATGAGATAGCGCATTGTTATATTCTGGCATCTATGTGAAATGTGCTGCAACATCAGCATCAAGCCATGGCCACACCTTATGACATAATGTATAACCTCATGGAACCCTTCGAACATTAGAGTAGGGCAGCTATGAAGTGTTCCATAAAGAGTTTAATTAATACGACCATGGCGGAAGGGACGCTAGTAAGGGATCGTATTTTTAAGCTATGGGTCATCTAAATGAGATGGAGATCCTTGAAGCTAAATTTGATCAGGAAACCCATGTCAATATCATTCTCAGGACTCTTTCTAAAAGTTTTGACTCGTTCTACCTTAACTACAATATGAATAAAAGGTTGTATAGTTTGACGAAACTTGCGAAAGAACTACAAGATGTTGAAGCTCTCTTCAGGCAGAATGGTCATATTTATGTGACTTAAAAGTATTCTACTTCTAAGCCAAAAGGTGGTAAGAAGAAGAAAAATATTCAATGTCACTACCACGTTCCGAAAACAGGGGTATTTTCGAATTTTTGCAATATTTAATATTATGTTATTTACAATTAATTTATTTGCATGATAGTGTATTTGATTTAAATAATTTTGTGCGACGTGTAATTCAATATATAATTATATGCAGTGTTAATTATTTTGTTTTAGCTAGTAGACTAGACCTAGTAGTCAGTAGATGAGCACCTGTCGAAATTTATGGAATTTTGAGGTTAATTGTTTTATTTTAGAATTAATTTATTGGAGGTATAATTAATTACAGTATTTTATTTAATATTTTTGCGCATTGCCTTTGCTTCGATATTTGGAGCACTGTCCAGACTTTTGTCTTCCAACAAATTTCACCATCTTGCCCTAGACATGCCCGCCTTCAATTCTGTTATTTTTGCAACTTATAATTTTGCTCCCTGTACATTATTTCTGGCCGCACAAAAAATCGTCGCGGACGTTATTTTAAATAAACTCCTATTTTCATCGTTGTGCGTTCCAATCGAAAATTGGAGGCCATCTTGACCTATTTTTCGTGCGACCCAAATTAGGGTAATATTCTTTTCTGAGTCTTCTTCAATATTGGTATTGATGACTTGATCTGATTTTGACCCCAAGTACTCCTAATTAATTGTTGAACACAACTTGCATTTATTTCTATTTAAATTGAGGATACCCTTTTATCTGATTTTAAAAATCCCAATTTAATTCCAGTGCCCTGCAAATTGAGCCCGTACCAGTCTTACAGTGCCCCTGACCCTACAAAACATCGGACCCCGAATCGCCCGCCCAATTTTCGTCATTTCATGTGGTTGTGAAATTTCCCAAATTTAAGGGGGTTAAATTGCAAATTGGCATTTTGTGCCAACACCCAATTTATTTTTAAACTAATGAGGGAGCCCTAGTAATTTTTATTAAACCTTACCCTCATTTCCTACATGAATTAATTTCCCTCTTGACAAATCTGGACCACTCATTCTTTGGGTCCATCCTCACCATTAGATTCAACACCCTCTTCATAAAGTCCCATCAACACCCTTCCCTAGAAAAACCCTAATCCCAAAAACAAGCCTCCAACGTAGCCTCCTTCCCCATCCAAATTTCTCTTCTTCTTTTTCTTCTTCTTCTCCTTGAAAGACAGCAGCAATATAAGGAGTCAAGCCGAAGCACCACTTCTTGAAGGAAACAGCAGCAATATAAGGAGTCAAGCCGAAGCACCACTCCTTGAAAAATAGCAGCCATCAAATCTTAAGGTGTACTTTGGAAGGAGACTTGTGCATGATTATGGTGAACAAAACTGTGCTTTTAGTTTTGAGAGATTTGTTCCTTCTCCTGGTTGGATTCCAAAGGCTTATGGGTTGCCGCCTTCTTTTCCTTCTGCTTCTATATTCTCTTCTTCCGATGGTGAGTGGCTCCACTGCAGCCATTTTTCGTAGCAAAGGCACGAAGAGCACAAATGGCTGGGGCTCTTCGACCAGGTGGTGTTGTATGCACGCATGAAGAGAGCATATGGCTGCATATGCACATCATCGAAGACACAGTTTCCAACTGTCGTCAGGTCTTCAAGGGATCCGTCAACTATGCATGGACAACTGTTCCAACATATCCTAGTGGAGTGATTGGTTTCATGCTTTGCTCAACCGAAGGACCGGCAGTGGACTTCAAGTATCCTGTGTACAAGATTGACGAGAATGATGTTTTAAACAAATCAAAAGGGCTGCTAAAATTTTACAATCCAGATATTCCTGCTGCTCTTCCTTTTCCCCTGACCTCGTGCCGAGACCCCACCGCGCCGACATCCTGCCCGGCCCGACCTCGCCGGAAAACCCCGTGAGCCTCTTCCCTTTCTCCTTTTTCGATTCAGAGTTATTTCATTTGGGATTGATTAGTTAGT
The DNA here is from genome assembly GCA_036927795.1 of Iris macrosiphon. Taxonomy (NCBI): domain Eukaryota; kingdom Viridiplantae; phylum Streptophyta; class Magnoliopsida; order Asparagales; family Iridaceae; genus Iris; species Iris macrosiphon. The sequence continues at coordinate 134,629,081 of JAYESA010000004.1, forward strand.
TAAATATAATTAGTTAGTTAATTAATTAATTATAATTAGTTTAGTTAATGATTTGATTAGTTAATAAATTAATAAACAGTAATTAGTTATTAATCAGGAATTTATTTATTAACCAGTTAGTAAATATTAATTAATTAGTTTGGTATTTTCTTATAATTAGTTTAGTTAATTTGTAATTGATGTAGTAAATAAATGTAATTGGTTTAGTATATGTAATTAGCTAATTTTATGTAATTAGTTTATTTAGTTATAATTAAAAGGTTTTTGATTATGTTAAATATAATAAATCTTGGGGTTTATATTATTATTAAAAATATAGTTCCAATAATAAAATGAGTTCAAAATTAGTTTATTTGGATCGGTGACCGATTTTACCATAAATGAAAATGTATTGGCTTTTACATAAATTCTAGATTTTTATAAATAAACTTTTACTTGTAATTACTGTTCAAAAATAATTTCGAAATGATTTTCATTAAATTAGGGTGTTACCTTAATTACAACAAACGACCATTTCTCCTATTAGCCTGGTATCCTTACCTCGATTTTCGTGCCGAACTCCGATCTTGAACTTCTTTATATAGTTTCTAGCTATTTGGACTGCTCCGGACCTATTGGAACTAACTGCTACTTCATTCGGGATCACCTTGAGAAGTATGGCATGATGAACATCCTCTGGTTAGTCAAATATGTACAAAATATATTTGATTGATATATATATATTCAAATATGTATTTTTGGTATAAATATATATTATATACATCTATTAGTGTATATACACAAAGACGTATTTTGTAAAATTACTAAGAGACACTTGTATATATATTATATACGTTTTATTGGTATACTTTGAGTGTAAATGTATATTATATCCATATCCCTACTAGATGACCCTAGTTGACTAGTGCCATACCTGGCAGAGCCCCTGAGTTCATGTATTGTGATGTGTTAGTGTAGCGCCTGATGCAAATGCTGTATTTGATATATTTTTAGGACTGTTGGTTCCTCCAGACGATACTCTGGGACAGGACATTGGTTTTACCAGCTAAGGACCCAAGGCGAGTACATTCTCTGATTAGTTTCTAATTTATGATATCTCCTATGTTCACTGTATCTAGTGTAAATATCCATGTTTTTGACACATTGGTTACACGGATTGGTATACACGGATCTCGTCATGAGATGTTATTCCTTATTCATGGTGTAGCTTGTACAAGACTTGTTTCCTTGATATCTCGTGCATGTACAGACACTGATTCCCGGGAAGATTTGCTACCTCCTTAGGGAATCCCGTGCCATAGCGTACCATGATTGGATCTACTATACCAGTCGGGGGTTTGGGGAGTACTTTAGTGTAGATATGTGATCATACCCAACTTTATATGCACCATAGCTCACTCCACATCTCACGTCGGGTGCGGCCTGACCATTTATATGAACCATAGCTGTTACGTGTGATTAGCCTGATCTCTACATGCACCATAGCTAACCAACGGTTAGCCTGACCTTATATGAACCATAGCTAATCACATGTAACCAGCCTGATCAAGTTCCCAAGCCGATCACATGTTAAAACTAGTACTCACACACTTAGTCATAGGTTTCTTGCTCATTGACATATTGTTCTTTTCCTGCATTTACTTACAGTATTTCCAGTATTTCCTTCATTGTACATTTCTCGTACCTATACATGCATCTGGTATGTTTCCACCTAGAACTGCTACATAGTTTATGTCATTTATATATAACTGCTATTTAGAGATGTACTTTGCTCCTTCCTGACTGGAAAATATTTTTTCAGACTGTGACCTTAGTAGACTGGTTCCGACACACTTGGGGATTGGAAGTTAATGATTGCAGGTATGATTATGTTGTCTTTAGACTTGTGTTGTATTCTTTTATTTCTTCAAATTCCTATCGTGCTGTAGTTGTGATTGAGTATGTTGTGAATATTTTTATAGTATTATCCGAATCTCCTTATGGAGTTGGATACTAGCGTGAGATTGTTAGATAGTACTCGACCTAGACAGCGTTCTACCGCCGATGCTGCGGCGTAGGCTGGACGTACCCACGCACTCGTGCCCCTAAACAGGGTGCGGGTCGTGACACGTTTTAGTGGTGGCCCATGCAGGTCAGACTTCGCTGGTTGTGCGATGTCGTAGTAGTGCGACGTCATAGTTGCATTACTGCGTACCTGCTATAGAATATAGGACATAGGATACTAGGATGAGAGAGGATACTCAATCACAAATTCTTGGAAGATTTCCTGGGATGACCCCATGAGAATCTTATTTTCAATTTAAATCTTTCCTTGTTTCCGTCCGCTCTCGCTTGTTGTTACTGAACTTGATTCTTGTTGAGCAGTTATTAAATTAAATTCATGGTATCATTGTTAAGTTTGATTCTTGTTGACCAGTTGTTAACTTTAATTCCTGGTATCGTTGTTGAGTTGATTTCAAATTGAGATGAATTTTACGGACTAAATTTACGGTATCATCTGATGACATATATTGATGAGGACAGTGAGAAAGGTAAAACGTCTACTTTGGTTATGGAACCTAGAGTTTATCGCAGCCATATCAGCTGACGTGACGAGAACGTAGGAACCTGACTTGGATGTACATACTGTAGTTATGAAACTTAGGGTCTCTCGCAGCCATACCGGTTGGCGTGGCGAGGATTCTAGATGACATGATTATAGGGTTGCATACCTTAGTTACGGAACCTGTCGTTATCGCATCTATGCTTACTGGCGTGGCGAGGATTCTGAGTGTCATGATTTCGGATAGACGTGTATGAGTATCAGGTTGTATCTTAAATTGGTTCTTAAAATATCATCTCAAGACTTATCTATTTCTGTTATTCCAGGACTTTGTTCCATCGCTTCTTTCTTTACTAGCAGTAAAGATACCCTCTGTCCTCAATTCAGTCTTTGAGCTCCTATTCCTTGAGGATTCCTTGTTAAGTATGATAATTAGTGACTTGTAATATTGTTTGTGTCTTGTATTAGTATTGACTGTGTTGCTGGTGAGTTGTAAGTGTTTCTTAGTTGGACATGTGAGCAGTAGGCCTTAATCTAGGGTTAGCCCTTAGCATAGTACCTTGTACCAATGATTCTAGGAGTAGTGTCATTAGAGACTGTGAGTAGAAGGAGAGTATAGAGTATCAGTGATAGTTCAAGAGTTGGTATCAGAGCCAACATACCCGTCCTGGAAAATCATGATTATGCAATTTGATGATCTACGTGAACAATTAAGTATCCAGGAAGTGTGTTAAGGGTTTATGGAGCATGATGTTCAATTTGATGATCGATATCGGAAGTGTTAAAGGTAAGGAAATATATACGCGTGAGAAGTTAATGAGGTGTCGTGAGTAGAGAAATATCGGAATAGGTAATGAAGATGGTGAAGCGTATCACGGATTAGTTTAATAGGCTTTAAAGGATTAAAGGAAATACATATACAACCATCGAGATGAGGAACCATATACTTGCCCATGAGAATAAGAAAAATGAGTGTTATAAAAGGTACCACTAATCATGAGTTCTAATGAGCTTGATGAGATGATGCATTAGTGAAACTAGTGATATAATACCAAGAGTGCTAATGGTTCTATTTCGAGGGTTAGTCGAGAATGACACTCAAAATAATAAGCACTTCAAGTGATGATAATTAGATTGGTGTATTAGTGTGCACCTTGAGCATTAGAGACCGTGAACATTTATAAATGTGTACTTGTGGATTTAATTTTATCGTTTCAAGAATGGAAATGAAATGAGATTTTGAGAATTTTAAGGAGTTGAGATTTTATGTTGTTAAATATTGAGGATTTAAATTTGATTCAATAAACATAGTCAAGCTACAAAGATTTTAGAAGTGATTAAAATTTATTTCGATGTTGAGTATCTGATTTTGAGGAGGTATATGCACTTTACTTTAAAGTTGTTCGAGAAGTTAAACCTTGACGATTAATTGAGGATTAATTTTTATAGTGGATGAGAAGTATGTATATTAATAGATGATATACATGTGTAAGGATCTGTTGACTTGAGCATGATCGAGATGGCACTGCAGACTGACTTGGGTGTCCATCTAGAGTTGTATTGGAGAGAACAGTACTTAGTATAGTGAGTTGCAATTGATATGCACTTGCGTGATAAGAATAACTAGTATCAACTATTGCAGTAGGTAAGGAAGCTAGCAGTGAGTATACTTGTAGTAAAGTGTGGTACCTAAAGAGATAGAAGTATCAAACTTTTCATGCATCATTTGACCTATGATTATGTTAGAAGATATTGCAAGTAATATATTAGCAGGTTCTTTCTTTTCTTTCCTCATGTTCTTTTTGTCTTCTGATTGATTGATACCTTAGTACCGTAGCTGTATGCATGATTTCTTATTATAATGTAGTTAGTAGTACCCCTGATGCAGAGACTGAATACCATGACAAAAGACACCATGATCATACATATTTCCCTTAGGTTGCATGTTGAATGGTTGTAGGTAGAATTCTCTTAGACTTTGATTGTTGAGAAATTTAAGAAGGCAATCGATATATTTATTGGACTGCAAGTTGTGAACTTATATTTTGAATATTGTATTGGAGGTTTCATAAGTATTACATCGTTGCGTATTATAAAAAAAAAAAAAAAAAAATCGAGGAATAAGAACACAAATGGATTAGTGTTGAATTCAAATTTTGGGATGAGATTCAATTTTAGAAATATGCATTGATTGGATTTCAGTTAGAGGATTGAACATTAAATTCTTGTATTTCGTTATTAACTTAAAAAAAAAAAATTTTGGAGGATATTGTGATAAGAATGGGATTTGATTTATTTTGAAGATTTTTAGGGATATGCTATTTATAGAATTTTTGAAAGAATTTATTGTGAAATAACAATATGGAGTAGTTCATGATTATATGATTTGAGGAATTTAATTTTTGATGGTAGTAAATACATAAATAAAACAATCGAGGAAAAAAAAAAAATTTCGAGGATAAACATTGATTTAAATAAAGGGTCAAGAATTTAACATGACAGAAATTATGATGTATTAATTCCAGGAAAGATTATGACATGTTTAAGTTGGTTATTAATTTGGAATTTTTGGGGAGATTTATCAACGTAATTATTTGAATTGCAAGTTATGAATTCTAGAACTTTATATTTGGATGTAACATTTGGAGAATCCTTAAATATCATAGTGTTGAGTATTTTGAGGAGTGGATATTAAATTCCGGGTATTGAATTATTAACTCAAAACTTTCAAGGAAATTTTAATAAAAATGGACTTTGATATCATTACGAGGATTTTCGGAATGCAACAATTTCAGAATTTTGAAAGGTCGTGAAGGGACATTGTGGATTATAACCTGATTTCATGGATGATGAATTTAAATTTTGAGGGAAATAATAATGTGTATGATTAAATGCTACTTTGAGGATTTTGAATTTCGAGGACGAAATTCTTTTAAGGTGGGTAGACTTGTCACTACCACGTTCCGAAAACAGGGGTATTTTCAAATTTTTGCAATATTTAATATTATGTTATTTACAATTAATTTATTTGCATGATAGTGTATTTGATTTAAATAATTTTGTGCGACGTGTAATTTAATATATAATTATATGCAGTGTTAATTATTTTGTTTTAGCTAGTAGACTAGACCTAGTAGTCAGTAGATGAGCACCTGTCGGAATTTATGGAATTTTGAGGTTAATTGTTTTATTTTAGAATTAATTTATTGGAGGTGTAATTAATTACTGTATTTTATTTAATATTTTTGCGCATTGCCTTTGCTTCGATATTTGGAGCACTGTCCAGACTTTTGTCTTCCAACAAATTTCACCATCTTGCCCTAGACATGCCCGCCTTCAATTCTGTTATTTTTGCAACTTATAATTTTGCTCCCTGTACATTATTTCTGGCCGCACAAAAAATCGTCGCGGACGTTATTTTAAATAAACTCCTATTTTCATCGTTGTGCGTTCCAATCGAAAATTGGAGGCCATCTTGACCTATTTTTCGTGCGACCCAAATTAGGGTAATATTCTGTTCTGAGTCTTCTTCAATATTGGTATTGATGACTTGATCTGATTTTGACCCCAAGTACTCCTAATTAATTGTTGAACACAACTTACATTTATTTCTATTTAAATTGAGGATACCCTTTTATCTGATTTTAAAAATCCCAATTTAATTCCAGTGCCCTGCAAATTGAGCCCGTACCAGTCTTACAGTGCCCCTAACCCTACAAAACATCGGACCCCGAATCGCCCGCCCAATTTTCGTCATTTCATGTGGTTGTGAAATTTCCCAAATTTAAGGGGGTTAAATTGCAAATTGGCATTTTGTGCCAACACCCAATTTATTTTTAAACTAATGAGGGAGCCCTAGTAATTTTTATTAAACCTTACCCTCATTTCCTACATGAATTAATTTCCCTCTTGACAAATCTGGACCACTCATTCTTTGGGTCCATCCTCACCATTAGATTCAACACCCTCTTCATAAAGTCCCATCAACACCCTTCCCTAGAAAAACCCTAATCCCAAAAATAAGCCTCCAACGTAGCCTCCTTCCCCATCCAAATTTCTCTTCTTCTTTTTCTTCTTCTTCTTCTTGAAAGACAGCAGCAATATAAGGAGTCAAGCCGAAGCACCACTTCTTGAAGGAAACAACAGCAATATAAGGAGTCAAGCCGAAGCACCACTCCTTGAAAAACAGCAGCCATCAAATCTTAAGGTGTACTTTGGAAGGAGACTTGTGCATGATTATGGTGAACAAAACTGTGCTTTTAGTTTTGAGAGATTTGTTCCTTCTCCTGGTTGGATTCCAAAGGCTTATGGGTTGCCGCCTTCTTTTCCTTCTGCTTCTCTATTCTCTTCTTCCGATGGTGAGTGGCTCCACTGCAGCCATTTTTCGTAGCAAAGGCACGAAGAGCACAAATGGCTGGGGCTCTTCGACCAGGTGGTGTTGTATGCACGCATGCAGAGAGCATATGGCTGCATATGCACATCATCGAAGACACAGTTTCCAACTGTCGTCAGGTCTTCAAGGGATCCGTCAACTATGCATGGACAACTGTTCCAACATATCCTAGTGGAGTGATTGGTTTCATGCTTTGCTCAACCGAAGGACCGGCAGTGGACTTCAAGTATCCTGTGTACAAGATTGACGAGAATGATGTTTTAAACAAATCAAAAGGGCTGCTAAAATTTTACAATCCAGATATTCCTGCTGCTCTTCCTTTTCCCCCGACCTCGTGCCGAGACCCCACCGCGCCGACATCCTGCCCGGCCCGACCTCGCCGGAAAACCCCGTGAGCCTCTTCCCTTTCTCCTTTTTCGATTCAGAGTTATTTCATTTGGGATTGATTAGTTAGTTAAATATAATTAGTTAGTTAATTAATTAATTATAATTAGTTTAGTTAATGATTTGATTAGTTAATAAATTAATAAACAGTAATTAGTTATTAATCAGGAATTTATTTATTAACCAGTTAGTAAATATTAATTAATTAGTTTGGTATTTTCTTATAATTAGTTTAGTTAATTTGTAATTGATGTAGTAAATAAATGTAATTGGTTTAGTATATGTAATTAGCTAATTTTATGTAATTAGTTTATTTAGTTATAATTAAAAGGTTTTTGATTATGTTAAATATAATAAATCTTGGGGTTTATATTATTATTAAAAATATAGTTCCAATAATAAAATGAGTTCAAAATTAGTTTATTTGGATCGGTGACCGATTTTACCATAAATGAAAATGTATTGGCTTTTACATAAATTCTAGATTTTTATAAATAAACTTTTACTTGTAATTACTGTTCAAAAATAATTTCGAAATGATTTTCATTAAATTAGGGTGTTACCTTAATTACAACAAACGACCATTTCTCCTATTAGCCTGGTATCCTTACCTCGATTTTCGTGCCGAACTCCGATCTTGAACTTCTTTATATAGTTTCTAGCTATTTGGACTGCTCCGGACCCATTGGAACTAACTGCTACTTCATTCGGGATCACCTTGAGAAGTGTGGCATGATGAACATCCTCTGGTTAGTCAAATATGTACAAAATATATTTGATTGATATATATATATTCAAATATGTATTTTTGGTATAAATATATATTATATACATCTATTAGTGTATATACACAAAGACGTATTTTGTAAAATTACTAAGAGACACTTGTATATATATTATATACGTTTTATTGGTATACTTTGAGTGTAAATGTATATTATATCCATATCCCTACTAGATGACCCTAGTTGACTAGTGCCATACCTGGCAGAGCCCCTGAGTTCATGTATTGTGATGTGTTAGTGTAGCGCCTGATGCAAATGCTGTATTTGATATATTTTTAGGACTGTTGGTTCCTCCAGACGATACTCTGGGACAGGATATTGGTTTTACCAGCTAAGGACCCAAGGCGAGTACATTCTCTGATTAGTTTCTAATTTATGATATCTCCTATGTTCACTGTATCTAGTGTAAATATCCATGTTCTTGACACATTGGTTACACGGATTGGTATACACGGATCTCGTCATGAGATGTTATTCCTTATTCATGGTGTAGCTTGTACAAGACTTGTTTCCTTGATATCTCGTGCATGTACAGACACTGATTCCCGGGGAGATTTGCTACCTCCTTAGGGAATCCCGTGCCATAGCGTACCATGATTGGATCTACTATACCAGTCGGGGGTTTGGGGAGTACTTTAGTGTAGATATGTGATCATACCCAACTTTATATGCACCATAGCTCACCCCACATCTCACGTCGGGTGCGGCCTGACCATTTATATGAACCATAGCTGTTACGTGTGATTAGCCTGATCTCTACATGCACCATAGCTAACCAACGGTTAGCCTGACCTTATATGAACCATAGCTAATCACATGTAACCAGCCTGATCAAGTTCCCAAGCCGATCATATGTTAAAACTAGTACTCACATACTTAGTCATAGGTTTCTTGCTCATTGACATATTGTTCTTTTCCTGCATTTACTTACAGTATTTCCAGTATTTCCTTCATTGTACATTTCTCGTACCTATACATGCATCTGGTATGTTTCCACCTAGAACTGCTACATAGTTTATGTCATTTATATATAACTGCTATTTAGAGATGTACTTTGCTCCTTCCTGACTGGAAAATATTTTTCCAGACTGTGACCTTAGTAGACTGGTTCCGACACACTTGGGGATTGGAAGTTAATGATTGCAGGTATGATTATGTTGTCTTTAGACTTGTGTTGTATTCTTTTATTTCTTCAAATTCCTATCGTGCTGTAGTTGTGATTGAGTATGTTGTGAATATTTTTATAGTATTATCCGAATCTCCTTATGGAGTTGGATACTAGCGTGAGATTGTTAGATAGTACTCGACCTAGACAGCGTTCTACCGCCGATGCTGCGGCGTAGGCTGGACGTACCCACGCACTCATGCCCCTAAACCGGGTGCGGGTCGTGACATTCAAAAATAAGCAAATTCAGCAAAGAAGGGTATGGGACCTCAAGGTACTATGAAAAAGCTGAAAGACAAGTGTTTCAAGTGCAAAGGGTGAGGACATTTGAAGAGTGACTGTCCACTTATCAAATAAGGGAACACAGAAGGTATATATTATGAAACATGTTTAGCTGTGTTATCTTCCAGCACCTGGTGTGTAGATATATGAGCCACTAATCTTGTCTGCAATACTTTGTAGGGGTTCCAGGAAACCAGGGGGCTTAGTATTGGAGAGTTATGCTTGTTCATGGGTGACGCTATAAAAGTAGCGGCCGTTGTAGTAGGAGATGTTATTTTATCTTTTAGTAGAAATAAGTCTTTGACATTGAAAGATTATCTTTATGCACCTTCACTTAGAAGGGATTTGATTTCTATTTCTATGCTAGTTAAGGATGGATATTCAATTTATTTTAATAAAAATATTGTTATTAGAAAAAATAAGCATTTTATCTGTTCTAGTGCATTAGTTGATAATTCGAATGTTATTAATCATATTTTGCCATAGTGCAACTTTTGAAAATGAATAATACATCTTCTAACTTAAATAAATAAAAATAATATTCTTGTATGAACCAAACATATCTTTGACACTTGCGATTGGGGCATATTACCTAAGAAGGATTCAAAGACTGGTTAAAAATAGACCGTTGAGTTCATTGGAAGTAGAGGCACTTCCAGTCTATAAATCATGCTTGTAAGGTAAAATGATCAAAAGCCTTTCACGACAAAGGGGTATAGGGCCAAAGATGTGTTAGAATTGGTTCTTTTTGATTTGTGTGGTCCCATGACTGTCCAAGCTAGATGTGACTTTGAATATTTTATCACATTCATTGACGATTATTCAAGATATGGATACATTTATTTGATGCACCGTAAGTCTGATTACTTTGAGAAATTCAAAGAATACAAGGCTAAAATGGAGAAACGTCATGAAAATGTATACATTCAGATCGTTGTGTGTGAGGACCCTAAAATTTTAAATATTTAAAATTTTTTATTTTATTTTTAAGTATAAGAATTTTGGTTATTTTAGAAAAAATTATAATTCATTGATTAATTAAAGTTATATAAATATTTGGTATTTAAAATATAAGTTACAAAAATATTTTTGAGTGTAAAAGTATTTTTTAAAGTATAATAAAATTTTCCAAGAATTTATTCATGTACAAATATATTTTTAAGAAAATTTACTGCATATACTTAGTTATATTAAAAGAAAAGAAAAATAAAAGAAATAAATAAATAATAAATAAATAAATAACTATTAACTAAAACCAAACCTAAAAACCTACCCAGGCTTCCAAGCCCCGATCGGCCTCCACTTATACCCACGATCCCCCCATTTCGATCGATACATACCTATATATATACATGAGTTTTAGTCAAAATCCTAACCCTAACTAGAAACCCCTCTCCTCAGCACCGGCCTTCCCTCCTCACCGGCAACCCCCGACCCCGCCGTCGGTGCACGCCACCACCGCCGGTACGTCAGGCACATGATCGCAGCCCTGAACCACCCACTTTGCGACGATATTTCTCCTCCTTCGGTCAAGCAAATGAACTTTTTTGATGGTACATCCAAAATATAGCCATCTATCAACCTTATCAATTATAAATTTTAATTCTGCTTCGAACCGTGTGTAAATCGAGTCGAAAGTTGGACAAAAACTGGTGGAAAACAGTACCTAAGAACTGTCTCAAACCCCCATGTTTCAAGCCTGTTTTCTCCCAGAATATTAATCATTCTAAAATTTTTATTGAACAGACTTTTAGACAACATAACAAAGTTTAAAACCCTACTTTTACTTTAATTTTTAATAGCTTTTAATCTCTGTAAAATCGAGTTCGAAAACCAAGAAAAACTTGTTTTTTAAAACCTAAAATTTCCTAATACGGGGTACGTTCCGCTAAACGAGATGACTTTATTGTGTGCGGATTGCACCAAAATACGCGTATCATAAATGCAAACGTGTGGACATTCGTTGGAACTTGATTTAGACGTGTGCGTACGCCGGAATCAATACGTATCTGCCAAAAAATCCAGTATCGACCTTTTCCAAATTTGTGTAATTACTTCATGTGTGATTGTCTTTTCGTAACAGAACTTGACCTATTGGATTCTCAGCATTACGGTGGTCCTGTGACCCAAGTTTGGTTCGATTCTGAGAACGTTGACGAAATATCATTTTGTGGGCCCCATAGTCCCACTTGACGGGAGATTTCGTGATTGGCTCATCAAAATCCAGTTTTGGGCATTCTGCTGAGTTCGTATCATCGTTCTGGACTGGTAGACACTAAGTTTACCAAATTTGGAGAACTTTGTCTCTGGCACATTTTTTGGTCTGAATTGGGTCACTAGTGGACCCCGATTTAGCCCAAAACTGCCATTTTAGCCCCTGTATCCAAATTGGACTTATGGGTAGTCAATCATAGCTATTTCTTATATTCTAGAAACGTTGGTGATATTTGTTTCAGCATCCGGAGATGTTCGTGCGAATTCTACCTCTTTGGGAGCAGTTGACGTATCGAGCTCGCCACCTGGACTTTGCCATACCATCATCCTGAATCTAGGCAAGTATACCTTGCCATGATGACTGTTTATTTATATTTTGTATAGTATGTTGCATTTTTGTTACTTATTTACTTAGTTATTTTCTATAAAACCAGCGCGTCCAAGATAGACTTGGGTGCAACGGCGGATTGCGTCATTTTATTTTGTTTATTCTATATATTGACCTAGAGTTATATGGTCACCCCATAATTGTGAGCTATTCTCATATCTCCATGACCATGACACGTACTTTGTACATACACGCATGTGTGATATGCGTGAGAGGGCACGAAACATCGTGTTCGGGTCGCTCCCGATACGTAATGGACGTGTGTTGGCCTAGTCATATTTAGTGTCTAGGTGCATTCATTGGACTTAGTTGTGAGGAACTGGACGTGTCATGTTAGGGATACAATTTTAGACATTCGTTTGGGTGGGGAGGATATACACGAGGAGCATAGGCTACTTTACACTTTCTCTTTTGTAACTCGTACGCTCCGTCGGAGATGCGCGGTGAGATAACCCTTACATTATTTACAGGCAGCCTCTGACGATCGAAAGATATTATGCTTTGTAGGCCACTGATTCTTCGAAAGAATCACACCATTCCCATTTTTAGCCAGACAGCCCATTCGTACAAAAGGTTATCCGCATTTGCATTCAAGTAGCTTGGTTAGTTTACCCAGTACATATGTTTATATTCAGTTTATGATTTGTCACGCCCCAGTCCTAAAATATCGAGGGACTAGACACGTGGCAATAGCCAGCAGCACACACCAATGGACAAACCCAATTTAATGGATCCATCGGGGCGTACTTAAGCTGTAATACAACAATAAGGGTCTACTAATCTCATCCACATAATAAATATATCAATATCATCAAAAGGAAATAAAATATCATCCAGTCACAAGTAAATAAAATTGGGAAACAACCCGATAATAAGTCTGTTACAAATGTTCATTAAACATGAATTTAAAAGAGTTTAATTTTATCAAGACTGAGCATATAAAAAACATATACTCAGGAGAAATTCTCTGCAACTACCTTGTCCTCGGTTCCTGGTTCTGTTCCAACGTATGCACTTGTTCCTACTTCTGCTCCTGCTAATGCTCCTGTTCTGTAGACCTCGGGATAGATATCATCTGCTAACCCTGGGGACATAATCCGGATCCAGGTCCTCAGGGGACATAGCAAGGTATAAAATAACTCATGCCAAAATAAATGCAGTGCAGCAATAAATGAAATAATAAGGTAAATATATAACCAGCTAAGTGATATGCAAGTGAGAGTTTTAGTCATACTCGGGCTGAGACTACTATAGGATCGGTGTCGGAGAAACCCATAGCAGTATTTTCTCGAAGGGACAGTACATGTGTCAAAGCTCTGTGTCAGAGTCTAAGACACCTCCAGATAACAATATATATATATATATATATATATATATATAATCAGCCTTTTATATGGTAAATCTCTCCCCACCCAATGTAATCACACGTCTCATGTCCATGGCACGCAGGATCAAAACTAATGCAACAAGTCATAATAAGATCTAAGAATATAATGTCTATGTCATAAAACTTGTATCCTATACAGAATCACCTTGAATATTTTAGGAAGATTCTGTCTCATGATTAGTGTCAAGTGTCCTGGGTTATGATGTACTTGATAAGACAAGTACGAGAAGTATATGGTCTCGGTATCCATGTCTAGGTGACGTTACACAACTCCGCGTACGGGTTGGCACCCGACTATTAATTGAACGATAAGTAAAGTCACACGGTCCTAGGTTAAGCATGTATAACATATAAATAAGTTAAGGAAATATGTAACAAGAACTGCAATGTTGGCAAGGTACACTTGCCTTGTATTCTGGCTCCAACTGTAGCTCTGACTCAGTGAGAATTGCAGGTACTCCTCCGGTTACTGAAATAAACATCACCATTAGATTCAGAAAATATTAAATAGCTAGAAACACCTATCCTTGAGTCCAATTTGGATACAGGGGCAAAAATGACAGTTTATGGTCAAAGCGGGGTCCACATGTGGCCCGCTTCGCACCAAAAAATATGTCAGAACTAGTGTTCTCTAAATTCATCAAACTTAGTGTCAACAAGTCCAGAACAATGATACGAACCCAACGGAACTTCTAGAACTGGATTCCGATGAGCCGATCCCAAAATTGCCAGTCAAGTAGAGCCGTGGGGCCCAAGATATGCGATTTTGTCAACGTTCTCAGAATTGTACCAAACTTGGGTCACAGGACCAGCGTATTGCTTCGAGTCCGATGGCGTAAGTTTAGTTTTGATCCGACATGTGTACACAAAGTTACAACAAGTTCAGGAACATGGCCGATAAGGGGCGTTGTCGAAGGATACGCGTTGATTCCGGTGTGCACGCACATCCAAATCAACTTTTGTGAAATCCCACACGTCCGTATCAATGGCGCGCACCTTTCGGTGAAGACCGTACGCTACCAAGTCGCCCCGTTTGGCGGGACGCACTCATTTTCGAGGAAAATGGGGTGTTGATTTTTATGTTTTTGGATCGCAGTTCGCGATCGCCAAAGGATGCGACACACCGAGCGGGTTGTACGGGCATCGAGATGGTTACGCAGTCTACGCGTCACAATAGATGGAACAAAAAATGGGGCAACAAGGAGAGAGAAAAGGGTACCTGAATAGGGCTACGCAGAACGGGATTTCTTCTTGTGTCCGCGTGTCGACACAACTCGACACGAAGCTAGGGTTAGGGTTCCGGCGGCCGGAGCTGGGGCACGGCTAGGGCTGCGACCGAGGTCTACACCGGAGAAGCTCACGGAAGTGGCTGGGGGATTCACCGGATGCGTCTAGGGCAGGCTGCTGCACAGGCGGGGAGGCGTCGAGGAGGCTGTCGGAGGCGGCTGCGGTGGTTAGGAGCAGAGGAGGGAGGTGCTGCGGAGGCGACGAAGGCGGCTAGGGTAGCTGCTGGGTGGCGGCTCAGGTGGAGCTGAGAGGGGAGAGGGTGGTGGTGAGACGGCGGAGAGAGGGTTAGACGAGGATGACGATGGAGCGGGGTTTTTTTTATAGAGGCGGAGAGGGAGGAGAAGCGGTGGCGGTTGCTGGCAGGGGAGACGGAGCGACGGGCGTTGCGGAGCGGCTAGGGGAGGCGGAGCGGCGAAGAACGGCTGAGAGGAGCGGGGGAGGCACGATGGTTACGCGGCGGTCGGGATACGCTGGGAAGGAGAAGGGTTAGGTGGGTTGGGTAGGCTCAGCAGGTCGGGTCTGAGGGGATCCGACCCGATCCGCTAAAGCATAAATACGGGTTCGGGTTAGTGGGTTTCGGCTCGGCGGGTTAGACTCGAATCCGACCCGCAGGGTTCGGGTTATTTCAATTAAATCGGGTCCGGTTCGGGTTGGTTTGGTTCAGTTGAACCGGGTTTATTTCTAAGGTTTATTTCTAGGGTTTATTTTGGTTAAATTTTAACTTAGTTTTTAGGTCTTTAAAAATATTTTCGGTGTCCAATAAAATCTAAAAAAATTACCCTATGTCTAATTTTTCATTTTACACCAAAAAATATTATTTTCATAATATTTTAATATTTGATAAACATATTTAAAAATACTTAATACCAGAAAATAATTGATTTAATTAGTTAAAAAATTACCAAAAATTCTAGAAAATTTATTTTTAAAATCTAAAAATTTTCTAGGGGTTTACAATCTACCCTCCTTAAGAGGATTACACCCTCGCAATCAAAGAATAACCAGTCAACAAAGATGAAACGGTTGCAAATATTGTTCGAAGCACATCACGATCAAGGAGAATCAAGGTTGAGGATGTAAGAATAAAACATAGGGAAAATCATTTTCCTAAGAAATGGAAGTTATGAAATTTCCAGAAGAAAGAAATCTAGTAAGAAAACTATAGCTTAGAAAAACTAGGTTATTATTTATTAGCAAGTTGAAAAACTACTAGGTCAAGGCTAAGGTCACGAACCAACAGGCACGAACTAAAGCAATACTAAACGAGATAACTACGAAAACTTACGCGCATTAGCTACTCCAAGAGTTTGTATGTCCTCCAAGGTCATCGCGAAAGCTTGTCCGCGTCTTCGGGGTGGATCCAATACTCTGTATCCAAAATAAATAATAAGAGGCTCACAGAGGAATCAAGGCAGGATGTAAGTCAAAAAAATTAGTTCGAATCCGATATGGAGATCAAGAATGATTCAAGCAAGTGGATAAGAACCTTATCATATTCTTAGTGCAGGCTTGCTCGGTCCCTAAGTTGAAATCGAACAATTTAGTCGTAGACCTGCATGGGCCACCATAAAAACCATATCACGCCCCAGTCCCAAAATATCGAGGGACTAGACACGTGGCAATGGCCAGCAGCACACACTGATGGACAAACCCAATTTAATGGATCCATCGGGGCCTACTTAAGCTGTAATACAATAATAAGGGTCTACTAATCTCATCCACAAAATATATACATCAATATCATCAAAAGGAAATAAAATATCATCCAGTCACAAGTAAATAAAATCTGAGAACAACCCGATAATAAGTCTGTTACAAATGTTCATTAAACAAGAATTTAAAAAAGTTTAATTTTATCAAGACTGAGCATATAAGAAACATATACTCAGGAGAAATCCTCTGCAATTACCTCATCCTCGGTTCCTGGTTCTGTTCCAACGTATGCACCTGTTTCTGCTTCTGCTCCTGCTAATGCTCCTGTTCCGTAGACCTCGGGATAGATATCATCTGCTAACCGTGGGGACATAATCCGGATCCAGGTCCTCAGGGGACATAGAAAGGTACAAAATAACTCATGCCAAAATAAATACAGTGCAACAATAAATAAAACAATAAGGTAAATATATAACCAGCTAAGTGATATACAAGTAAAAGTTTTAGTCATACTCGGGCTGAGACTACTATAGGATCGGTGTCGGAGAAACCCATAGCAGTATTTTCTCTAAGGGACAGTACATGTGTCAAAGCTCTGTGTCAGAGTATATGACTGCCCTCTCCAGCTCCATCGGCGAATGAGCTATGGGTGACCGCCGCTAGTGGTCTCCAGAGGGGTGCGTACTACGGTACGGGATCCTATGGTGTCTTTATTGTGACGCAGTCATATAGGGACTCCATGGCGAGTGTGCATTCCTTATAGCCCTCACAGTCATCGGCCCGAGTCCAGGAGACCATTGACCGTCAGATTACGTCTCTCTGTGACGAGTTGCTGCGAAGGATGGAGGAGCAACCCCAATCCTAGTAGTAGGCGAACGATGTGACGCTCATCTCACGATTTGATATGCTCGAGTGCAACATCATGGAGCTCCGGGATATTATAGCTGATCTTAGTGCGTCGACAAAGCGCAGCGTGACGGAGCTGCAGGCATCACAACTGTCCATAGACGAGAGGCTGACGATGTTGCAGGATCCAATGGTTCATAGCAGTACGAGGTTGTTATCTACCATGGATTCATACAACTATCGACTAGCAAAGTTGGAGCAGATACGTCCTCCTAGTGCGTCTTCGTCGACATAGACTTCACCGACGTCACTGCCTTCTCTATCGATATCGGTATCAATTTCACGGGAGCAGTATGATATCCCTGATGCGCGCCTGTGGTCATCCTCCTACAGATCCGCAGTAGTCCTAGTTAGGACCATTTATTGATTGTTTGTGTTTTAGACCTATGATATTTGGTTATTTATGAATATTGATTATTTTTTAGGCATTCAGACATTATTTCTTATATTCTTTAGGACGAGCCTTTCAGACTCAGTTGTGTGAATATTTATTGTATTTTTTATGACGAGATCTTCTTCTGACTCGGTTTGTAATCTTAATATTTTGTTTTCTTCAAATTTTATTATATTATTTATATTAAATGTATGTTAATTTATCGGTGTTGAGTGTTCAACCAAAAGGGGTCGACGAACCCAGCAAATTTAACGGAGGGCTGCTACGGGTCTATTTGTACAAATTATGAATTCATAAACTGCAGAAAGAATGGTTTGAAAATAATTCAATATTCATATTATTTATTTTTTCATTGTATCGTTAGCGATCTTTTTAATGACATTTTGCGACATTTAGCGACATTTATATACGTCGCTAAATACGTCGCTGAGTACGTCGCTAAACACGTCGCTATCCATGTCGTTACCCACGTCGCTAAATATGTCGCTGCGCGTCGTAAATATGCTGACATGGCATTATTGCCAGGTCAATATGCTAAATGAGTCGCACAACGTCGCCAAAAAGAAAAAAACTTAGCGACATATAGCAACAAACAACACATCGCTAATTTAGCAACGTTGCGTCGATACACGTCGCTAATATAGCGACGCATTTACGTCGCTAGAAAATGTCGGTATAACGACATTTTGCGACATTTTTTTGGTCAGCGACTAGCTTAAAGGCGACTTCAACTTAATCTCGCTACAGACGTCGCCAAAATTATTTAGCGACATTTTTTGGCCATTTAGCGACGTTTTGTGATATCGCTAATTTGACTTATTCTGGTAGTGAATAGTACGGCTGATCAAATATGATTGGATTTCTGCAACAACTCTTAGAGAGGAACAAATAGTCAATTTTGAAAGAACTAGCTATCCACAATAGTCAATAGTATGACTCAATCCAATAGGATTGGCTATTCATAATAGTATAATAGATCCTAATCAAGTCACATCACTATACAAAAAATACAATATGGAGTCAACACATGAGCATGGTGATCGAGGTGTACGATGAGATGTAACAAGCAATATATCATGACTAAAATCCATAACAACTAAACCGTATAACCATCGAGTCAGAAATCAAGTAGAACATCACTAAGTACGTGAATCATAATAAATATTAAATAATAAAAACTATCAGAGAATGTACTTGCTTGTGGTCCTGTACTGAAATATCAAATAATGTCTGAATCGGGCCTTGAAGACCTATATATGGATGTCCATGTCAAATATATGTTTGAAATCATAAACATACTAAACTAGTTATATTCTAGATTTCTAGGTCAAACTAGGTCAATTACTTAATTTGAGTTCCAAGTTGTCCATTTGGTTGACCTATATAGTCAAACTAGTCAATTCCAAGATATTCTAGATCAATTCCCCAATAATACTAGGTTTCTAGACTATACTATTTAATGTAGTATACTTTATATCATATACTTATAATATAGACTGTAGATATAACCACATATTAATACCTTAGCCTAGACTCTCATTACCTTGCCCATATCTAATACCTTGACCATTACCTAGTCCATACTTGGTATCCAGACATATACCCTAACTCATGAATTATTACCTCAATATCTAACTCACCTTACCTTATCAAATATCTTAGCCTAAAACCAACTTATTACCTATCACCTCATACTAGTGCCTACTGATACCATATACCTTACTAGCATAATACCTACTACCTTAGTCTAAACCCATCATCCTAATATTACCTTCGCCCAACTCATTAAATTGGTATTCAAATCCAATACTTAGTATCTTGATATCAATCATAACCCACTCTTACCTCTACTCATACAAATCCACATTACACTCAACTAACCCTCATACCCACACTTCACGCTCATACACACTACCCAATGCCTCGCACTCAGTACCTTCTTCCCAAATACCTAGTATCATAGTCTTAACACACTTGTACGTTGAGTCCTCAGGTACCTTGATACCTTCAAGCCAAGATACTAACTATACACTTGATACTCTATATACCTTCACACACCACTCTCACTCATATCCCACTTAATACCTATACTTTACATACTCAACACACACTACACTTGACACTTACCTATACCATCACACTTGTACACACTCTATACCTATCCTAGTACCACTGAATACTCAACTCCCCTTGAACTTGTGTACTTGCACATTCATTCCTACGCAGCCAATTGTACATGAGCCACTTATGCACTTGCACTGCCACAGTTGGATAATTGTGCCCAATACTCTACTACAACCAATCGGTCCTTCTACTATTGCTTCACATTGTAACACTGCTTCTGTGCATACTGCATGTGATGGCTTGCACTATTGTGCAGTCCACAAGTGCACTTATGCACTGGTGTGGCTGTTGTGTAGCAACTGCCTGCACCTTCTGCAGAATAGTGCACACAAAATCACCTTCTCCCAACTTGCTATGTGCAGTCCAACCACATACTCCTGCTACCTGCACAATGTAAATCTCCTTCATTATTTGCTGACACAGTTCCTTATCTCTCAAGCACACATACACACATCTACACACTTCTACAAGAACTCAAACACACTATATCACATCTTTTATGACACTAACACCCCTCAATAAACACTAAAACCCATATGACACAACTATAGACCAAAATATAATAACACAACACTCATACACTAAAACATAATACGTTAACACCCCTACAAAACCAACATCAAACACTTAGTGTGAACCTCTCTCACTACAAAAATACTGTAAAATAGCGACGGATCTTAGCGTCGGATCATATTTCGTCGCTGGTGTAGCGACGGAAGATCGATGGTATAGCGACTAATATATTTATATAAGAAATACATATTAAATTTCTTCGCTATTCCGTCGCTGTGGTGTCAATTTTATCTCACTGACGGAATAGCGACGAAAACTTTTGTCGCTACCAAATGTTATATTTCAATGTTCCAGTTTCATTTTCATTTTTATTTTCCCCCAAACATTCTCTCTCTCTCCTCTCCCACCCCTGACCACGACCCCTTCTCATCCTCATCCTCCTCCACTGTCCGACTCCCTCTCCTCCTCATCCTCCTCCGGTGTCAGACCCACTTCCCTCCTACGGCGACCCCCTCCCTCATCCCTCCCCCAAGCGACCCCCTCCTTTGCCGCGACCCCCTCCCTCCCTTACTCCGGAGACCCCCACCTCCCTCCTCCCTCCTCCCTCCTCCGGCGACCCCCTCCCTCATCCCTCTCCCGATAGACCCCCTCCCTCGCGGCAACCCCCTCCCTTCTCCGGCGACACCTTCCCTCCTCCCCCACCCTCCTCCTCCGTGGGCCCCTTCCCCACGTAACCCCCTCCTCATCTAGTACCATCCTCCTCTGGCTTCTCAATGAACCCTAAGACCTCCTTTATTTCATTTTTTTGTTTTATATTTGCATTTAAGCTTATTTTTAGGTTTAAGGTTGGAAAATAATTTTTGGTAATAATTTTAGGTTTAAGTTTGAATCTGTATTTGGGTAATATTGAAAGCATAGTTTGTAGTATACGGTTTGGCATGTCCTGATACCCGATGCCGATGAGTGTCGAGGAAGTATGATACCGATCGATAATCAATACCGATACCGATGAGTGTCGAATCCTTATTATGCTTCGGCATGTATCGGCATCTTAATAATGTATTATCAAGCCCAAACCCATTATATACCAAAATTATAAGAGGCCAATTATATATAATACAAAGGCTTGACTATAGTTACGAAGCTCAAGTTCAATTTTGACTAATGGTTTTAATTCAAAACTTAAGTCTAAGTCCAAAATAATTACACCTATATATATATATTTATTCTTATAATGACCCACACTCAACGGGTTTAGAACCAGCCCAAAGTCTAATTTAATTCATTCCTAGAACAAATGATTTTTTGGCCCATTATATTTATATTACTACATTATCTTAAATTAGAATAGACTGACATCCGATACCGATACCGATGAGTGTTGAATCCTTATTATGGAAGCATAGTTTGCAGTATCGGCCGATACCGATATGGTTTGGCGTGTCCCGATCCAATACCGACCGATATCTGATACTGATACCGATGAGTGTCGAATTAAATTGTACATATTGAGGGTGTACATGAGAAGGAACTTTGTATCTTATCCTAACTTATCTTTGTATCTTATCCATATTGTTTGAATATATATAGTACATGCAGAATCAGTGAGTCGATACTTAGTTGACCGATCGTAGGTGTACAATCGGTGATATGAGAGTAGGATTGGTTTGACATTTCAGGGCGGGCGTTGAAGAATTTCTCAAATACGCCAGTAGTCAACCTTATTTCATGGATGTGAGGCTCATCAAGTATCCTTGTGGCAAATGTCATAATATACCATTCAAAGAGGTGGATCTTATAATGGAGCATCTTTACAAGAAGGATTTCGTACCGAAATACAAGGAGTGGACGGCTCAAGGAGAACCTTTGACTCCTCAATATCATTCCTCCTTTAATACGGAGGAAGAAGAGTCCACTATCGGAGATAACTTTGAATATCGACCGTAAAATCTTGCGCGTGAGTTGGTATTTGATATGGCCGGTCCAAGTTTTGATCCGGAGGATCCGAATCCTGATGCGAATGAATTATATGTTATGTTCAAGAATGCCAATACTCCGTTATACCCGAATTGTGATTCTCATTCTGTCCTGTCGATGGTGATGCGGATGTTGAATCTCAAATTTGATTTTAACTTACATTAGGAATGCTACGATCAGATGATTTTAACTCAAAGTTGTTACCAAAAGGATCAAAGAAGTTGCCTGAAAACTTTTACAAGTCAAAGTTGATGATACAAAAACTCGGAATAGGCTACGCAAAGATAGATTATTGTCAAAATAATTATATATTGTACTACAAGGAGAACAATGATAAAGATAAATGTATTTTCTGTCATGCGGACCGGTACAAGCCAATTTGGGGCAAAGGAAATTAAACTACCCGAGCAAGATTGCGTTCCTACAAGTACACACAGTTTTTGCTGATTACAAAGAGGTTGCAGAGGATGTATACCTCCGCAGATACAACTGAACACATGATATGGCATAGGAAGGAACGAAAGATGGATGATGGAGAATTATCCCATCCTTCCGATGGAGAGGCATGTAAGCATTTTAATCGGTGTTATCCTGAATTTTCTGCGGAGCCCAGGAATATGTGGTTGGGTTTATGTTCTGATGGATTCACTCCTTTCGGACAGTCGGAATCTCAGTCTTCTTGCTGGCCAATGATTTTGACTCCTTATAATCTACCACCATGGATGTGCATGAAGACTCCTTACATGTTCTTGACACTTTTCATACCCGGTCCAAAAAATGTAAAGAAGAACATTGATATCTACTTGCAGCCGTAGGTGGATGAGTTAAAACAATTGTGGCAGTTCGACGTTCAGACATATGATATATCAATGGAGCATAATTTTTAGATGAGAGCATCACTCATGTGGACCATCAATAATTTTCTAGCATATGGAATGTTATCGGGGTGGAGTACTCTTGGTACTTTGTTTTGTCCGATATGTATGGGAAAGAGTAAGGCATCCCGTCTCCCGAATGACGAAAAAGCATACTTTTTTGTTTGTCACCGTCAGTTCCTTCCAGCATCTCATTCGTGAAGAAGGAACATAGATGTCTTTAGAGTAGGTAAACATGAACTATCTCCGCCCCGTTGAGACTGACAGGAGACCAAGTTTGGAAAGAGGTAGATGGATTGCCGACTGTGATGGAAGATCCAATATCGGTCCTTCACTTTGAAGGATTCGTACAAAGACATAATTGGACGAAGCAAAGTATCTTTTGGGACTTACCTTATTAGAAAGAAAATCTTATAAGACACAATCTTGATGTTATGCATATCAAAAAAATATTTTCTACAACATCTTCAATACGGTGATGGATATCAAGGAAAAAATGAAAGATAATTTCAATGCAAGAAATAACTTGGAAATTATTTGCAAGCGTTCAGATTTACACCTAAAATGAAGTGCAAACGGTAATTGGGTCAAGCCTCCAGCGCTATTTACATTGACTAAGGAGAAAAAATTGATAATATGCAACTGGATTTCAAAGTTGAGATTTTCTGACGGCTACGTGTCAAATCTGGCAAGATGTGTCGATCTCAACGAACGCAAGCTGATATGGTTGAAGAGTCATGATTTCCATGTGTTTATGGAGAGGTTACTAGAGATGTTGCCTCATCAAGTATGGACTCCATTGGCCGAATTATCTATATTCTTTAGAGATTTGTATTCAAGCAAGTTGACGGTGCAACATTTAATATAACTTGAAGCGAAGATTATATTGACATTGTGCAAGTTAGAAAGGATGCTACCCCCCAGTTTTTTTGATAGTATAGAGCATTTATCGATTCATCTTGCATACGAAGCACGTGTCGGTGCTCTCGTCCATTATCGATGGATGTATCTATTTAAGAGGTATAAATTGATTAGTTTATACTCTTAATTTTTTTACTCAAATAATTCTAATATTCAATATATTATCTATAGGTAACTACATCACCTAAAGAAGAAAGTGGACAATAAGGCTCATGTAGAAGCTTCGATATACAAAGCATATATCATTGAGGAGGTTTCAAACTTCTGCTCTATCTACTTTGATACTCATGTCAGAATAAATCGTAATAGAGACCCAATGAATGATGAATGTGGGGTTGATAAACTGAATTGTATAATCTGTACTATCTTCAATGTGGGATGCACGACTACAAGTGCTACTAAAGTACGGTGGTTGGAAGATGATAAGTTTGAAGCTGCTCATCGATATATATTGTTAAATAGTGGTCTTGAGGAGATGCTAGATATTGAGAAGTAAGTGACACATCTTTGCTACATATTTCCATTATGTATATGCTTGGAAAAAAAGTGCTCTAACTATTCTTCTTACTATCATAGTACTTTTAGAATTGAGGTAAAAATATAGAGACCTACTATTAGTGATTATGATCTTGCTAGAGAGGTTGATACAAAATTTTTATCGTGGCTCCATAATTATGTACGGATCCTAAATATTAAGCATTCTAAATTTAGCATTCCGACCAATCTTTGTCTAATATTTATATGATACGTAATATTTTAGATTTTTTGTCCTGGTACAGAGTTACAAAACGAACGACTTCGACCATTAGCTATCGGACTAAGCAAAAGGGCAAAGTGTTAGGATGGATACACCATCAATGGCTTCAAATTTAGAACCACTAATAAGCCTATTAATTAATCATTTGTCAATGATGAGGCTAATTATACAAAGAATTCTTGAGTATGTATGAGGGGTTCAGTCAACGATGAGGATCCAAAATTCGACTATTATGGTGTACTAAGAGATGTCGTGGAGATGGAATACTCTTATGAAATAAAAATTATGTTGTTTAAATTTGATTGGTTCGACACAACACCCAAGCAAGGATAAAAAATTGACAACCAGTTTGTGTTTGTTGATATAAATTATGGAAAAAAATAAGTAGATTTTGAACCATTTGTGTTGGCTAGTCAAACGGTTCAACTGTATTATACGAGTTATCCTAGTCGACGACACAATAATAAGGATTGGTGGTCAGGATACAAAACTAAAGCTATAAACACATATAATATTGGGGATCTAGCATACCAGGAGGTTGAGGTGGTCATGCCTCAACCTACATATATGAGTTTAGCCGGTGTTGATGGTATGGAGGTTGATGTTACCGTAGATGATAATAGAGTTAATGAAGAGATTGACATAAAAGATTTATCTCATATAGAGGAGGACTCTGATATTGAGGTATCGAACGAGGAACAAGAATTGAAAGATGAAGGTGACAGTGAAAGTAAAAATAAAAATGAAGATGATTCAAAAAATAATTCGAACGATGATTCGGAAGATGAGTAAGATTAGTACGTACACACATATGTATTAGCTTTGATTATTTATTTATGTAATGACACGATTATTATTTATTTCATCATCATACTAGTATTTATTTATTTTACCACACCATCCATTACTTTATGATGTCTTAATGTCACTATTTTTATTTGTTTCATAACACCATCTATTATTTATTCTTAGATTTACCTATGGCGGGACGAGGACGATCACGATGACAGGTTCAGAGAGGATCATCTTCCCAGAATCCTCCAGCTACTCCTGATGCAGGTCGCATACGAACATCAGAGGACGAGTTCATAAATGTCGAGGATGGTTTATCCCCGCCATGTACTCGTTCATTGGTAGGGGGAGCTACTCCATCTCCCGGGCTTCCTTCAGCTTCTACCCCTGCCACTACTCCTGCGACTACTGTAACTATTAGTACACCGACTATTCCACTAGTTGCTCTTATCGAAGCAAATTCATATCCAAGACTCCTGGTGGAGCACGGAGTACATGTCCGTCATCTAGGATTTGCAGATCCCCCTACTCTACCAGAGCGGCTGGCCAATATCGATCGTCTCGAGCTGTAGGCCGATGGAGCGACGTAAGTACTTATTGTCAATTCATATATTTATGTATTCCTTTTTATTATAATTGTATATTGTTTACTTATTTTAGTTTTTTTTTATACCAAGGCTAGCAATGATCTGGGGGATATCATGCGGGATAAATTTTATGGCCCTTATATGGCAGAACTTTCATGACCCTTATATCAAAATCAGTGATATTTCGCTGGATCGACACTTTATTTGGCTGGATATGTTGCGGGTATGTATAATATTTTTATTTAGAATAATATATAATTTTATGATTAAAATGCTAACAAATATTTTTTAAATTTATAGAAGAAATACGGTTGGCCGGATCATAGAGAGTCTACAATCTGAAAGTGCCACAAGACTGTCCCCAGCAAAAATTTCAGGGATATAAGCAATGATCAGAAGGCGGTGGCATCACATTTGGGGGATCTTCGCAAGGAGTGGCTCAAGGAGGAGTTCTGGGAGAAGATGAAGAAGATGGAGGCCCCGGCCTATAAGGCCAAGTGCGAGAAGGCAAGAGCGTCCCGTGCTAAGGGTGGTCTCCACATGGGTGGATTCATTCCGACCGTCGAGCATTTTCGACGGATGGTCAGTATTATAATTTTTTGCTAGAT
The DNA here is from genome assembly GCA_036927795.1 of Iris macrosiphon. Taxonomy (NCBI): domain Eukaryota; kingdom Viridiplantae; phylum Streptophyta; class Magnoliopsida; order Asparagales; family Iridaceae; genus Iris; species Iris macrosiphon. Next base: position 134,656,015 of record JAYESA010000004.1, read on the forward strand.
CAATTTTTGGTAATTCTGATTTTTTATTAATTAATTACTTAAGTTTTATAGTGCAATGAGGCCATCAGAGCCGGGGAGACCCGAAGACCGTCGACTTCCCCGTAATCTTCCAGCAGACGCACAAAAGGAAGAAGGATGGGAAGCTCGTAGATGAGCGTGCAGCAAAAGCATACGTAAGTTGTGTTTATAAAATTTGGTTAACAAAAATTATTTATATTTTTTTATCATTTAACTTTATTTGTTTACCGTAAAAATCTAACCTTAACTTCAATATTGTTACCTATGATATCCAAAAACCTTAACTCTAAACATAACATACGATATCTAAACTTAACTCTAAACCTAACCTTAGTTGTAGTCAATAAAAAGATTAATCCTAACCTACAATATCTAAACCTATTTACATAAATAAATATAGGAGACATATGAGACATTGGAGGATGGGACTGAGAGCAGTACACCGACTAAGAGAAATGATCGATCGGTACAAGCTGTCGGGAGAGGGAAATGCGGCAGCGTGTACAGGACTAGATCGTTGGCATCTCAGCCGTCGTTTCTTTCCAGAGCTCCTCCGACGGTCATCCAGCTCCATCAGAGCTCGTTCCTCCTGGTGCTATGAGTTTGGAACAGATCACGATGACTCTGTTAGAAGTACAGAGGCAGGTTAGACAACTGACAGAGTCTCATAATCTTGCAGCTCCTGCTCCTCCTGCAGCTCCTGCTCCTCCTACTACTCCAACTACTCCAGCTCCTCCGATGGCTCCTCCGGCTCCTCCACCTATCATTTATGAGGATCCATAACAGATCATCATTGCGGTTATGGTGCAGTACATGGCTACCCGACAGCCACCGCCTCCTCCGCCTCCACCGTCGACTTGATGTGTATTTTTGTTTTCTTGATAATTTAAAGGTTTGTTGGATGTATTTGTGTATAACCATATATGTTTGGATTATGATAGTGTATGATAACTTATGGCTATGCACTTATATTTAAGTTCTATTGTATTTGATATATTTTATTGTATTTGATGTATTTGGATGTATTTGTGTATAAGTGATTTAATTTTGTATAATGTTACAAGAGCAGAAAGTAAGTGATTCTATTCTGTAAAAAAAATATTTAGGTTTAGCGACGGAATAATAACCGATTAGCGATGGAAAACTAGAAAATTTTAGTTCTACGACGGATCTGCGACGCTTTAGCGACGAAAAATCTGTCGCTAAATATGCCTGGTACCAAAAAATATAGAATTTTTGGTATCATACATAGTCGCTATATCGGTCGCTATGTCCATCATCTTTAGCGATGGATTAGCAACATAAATTTCGTCGGTGAGCTTATGGAAAATTTGGTAAAAATAGGCTCTCACTTTTCGTCACTAATCTGTCACCAAATAAAGCGACGTAAATATTCTGTCACTAATCCGTCATTGTAATTTCATTGCTAAGTTCATCGCAAATCCGTCGCCATGTCGACGGATTGGCGACAAAACTATGGCAGGGACACTTTAATCAGTGATGCCACATTTTTGTTACTAATCTATCCCTATATTAAAATAGCGACAGAAATAGGCATTTAGTAACAAAAAATTATGTTGCTAAAACTCTGTATTTTTTTAGTTTCTATGATACACACAAAATATCCATGATACACCCTTCTCACATCACTAAACTCTACAAAAATGCATTAAAAACAAATAATATATAAAATATAACTATAATTAAGCTAAACTAAGTAATTCAAATGAGTCTACATAAAATTGACACAATAGAACACTAGTATGAAGAAATTACCAATTCAAATTAATTATACCATGGTGTGTCATGATACGGACTGTTTGTGTCCAATTATGCACACAAGAAAACTAATACATATTCAACTAAACACCAATAGTCCTCATGAGGACACAAATCAAACACTACGTGGACACAATTCGGATTTTTTCTAAAGTGAGTCCCAAAATCAACATTTATCGTAAAACAAGCTTAGATCTACCAAATTAAAGGATTATAACACCTAGATCTAGCATTAGAAAGTCAAATACAACAATGTGATGGTTACTAATGATCCAAGGGGTGTTCCTAACCATAAAATTGATGAAAATAAGAGAATTACCTAGTCTTTGTGTAGCTCCTTTGAAGAACTATGAATTTGGAATAAGAAAGATGAATTAGACACGATCTCTAATGCTTGGACTCCTCTTCAAGCTTCCTCTAGTTCTCCATGCTCCTTGCTCTCCAATGGAAGAAGAATGAGTAGGTTTGGTGAAGAAATGAGTGGAAATTCAAATTCTAGATCTAGAATTTGGTGGGAATGGAATGAATAAATGAAATATTTCTTTGCAAGGAAGTAGAGGAAAAAATGGGGGTAAAATTTGAATTAGAAATGTCTACCAATAGGAGCATGCCATGTCATGACTAATTAGTTGTTTGGTTAAAGGACTAATTTTCTCTTCTCCCTCCTAATTTGAAATTCAAATTATTATGAATAGAATCTAATTAGTTAGAAAGGAATCTAGTCTAACCAAAAGAGAATATTCTATCTATGATAACTAAATTACTAATTAGCTAATACTAATTCTAATACTAATTAATTCTAGGCAATACTAATTAATTCTAGACTAACCACTAACATAATATAATATAAAAAAATTAGCAATAGGAAAAATTACCAAAATACCCCTATAGTAAAAAAGTGGTGGTTACATCCTACCCCCTAAAAAAATTTTGTCCTAAAAATTTAAAGTAGACACTAGTATAATAAGAAGATAGATTATTGGGAGCTTATTCATTACCCCTCAAGGTTAACAGAATATAGAAAAATCCTTCATATCATGAAGAATATAAAGAAGACAAGAAAGATAGGAGATAACTAGAGAGTACAGTCAACTATAATAGTTTAGAAAGAGTTTCCTATACACTCTTTAGAATATGAACAATAAACTATAATCATCTCTGTCTTAAGTTTTAGGATAAGTGTAAACTCCCTCGACCAAATTTAGGTTTATTTAGTTTAGATAGAAAGACTAGGATTAAATTGGTGACAATTAGAGTTAAAGGCAGTAAATTAGATTTATTGTGCACTAATTATATTACTTAATACACCTTACCGTTGCTTCGATAGTTGGAGCACTACACTAGTATTTACCTTCAAACAAATTTTGTACACATTTTCTAGACATGTCAGATTACCATTCTGACCCTTGTGTAACTCATAAATGCTCTATCTTGTGCTTTATTTTAGTCGCACAATATTTATTACAATCGTCTAGTTTTAAATCCCAATAAATCCAACCTTGCATAATTGTTCGTTCCAATCAAAATTTAAGACACAGTCCCAACCCACTTTCATACAACCAAAATTATGGCACTAACCTATTCTGAGTCTGCTACGCCCATGACACTTGTGTACCACCTAATTTTAACCCCATGTATTTCCAATTAATTAAAGAACACCTTACGCATTAGTTTCTAATTAAATTATTGAGAAGACCAACCTCACCCAAAGCTAGACCCAACCTAGCCCATATACACCCTACACTCCTTCATGACAACATGATTCACCCACCCCAAGAAACCCTAGTTGGCCCAATTCCCTAGGAGGACCATTTTTCTCTCCCTATATATATATATATCTTTCTCCCTCCCCTAACCTAATAAAACCGTAGTCGAATCTGATTCACCTCCCTCACCAACCCGATCACTCATCTCCCCCTTCCCCGATCACACTGCGCTGCCACCACTTCAACAGCCTCAGCCACCACCCCCTCCGCCTGTCCCTCCCCGTTGATGCTGGACCACCGCCTCCCAACCGCCAGCAACACCGCCAGTCCACCTCCATCAACCATCATCACCATCCTCAATACCATCACTGACCCGACTCCATTCTCAACTTTCCTCAACCACCTCCACCGCCTAACTACTGACAGCGCCGCCACCAGCCTCACCGTCACCACCACCCCAATACCACCAGCAACCAACACTTGCATCAGCGCCAACCGCCGCTGCCGCCAACCGAAACTACTGCTGCTGCAACTGCTGTCGAGACTGCTGTTGTCGCTGCTACTTCCTCGTGCACCGCCGGAGCTTCATTCCCTCACTGGAGAACTGGACATCAATGTGTTATCAAATGGACACGTATAAAGTAAGGTGAACCTGTCACGACCCGCACCCGGTATAGGGGCATGAGAGCGTGGGTACGTCCAGCCTACGCCGCAGCATCGACGGTAGAACGCTGTCTAGGTCACAGTAACACTATATAGCTAAACACCTGTCAATGATATCCATCTCCATAAGGAGGTCAATATACATCTCACAATAATCTCACAATGTATCTCAATCACAACAACTATAAGGCACGATAAAGGATAAAAGAAAATGACATAGTTAGACACCTTGTCTCCACATAAAGATAAATTACAGTCAAGCTGTCCAACACAAGTCTCCAATTAAACTTAACATAAGTCTAAACATAAACTGAAATAACATCCATAAGTCTCAAGCATAAATAAATACTATCTAGATAGCTGTAGGTAATGCCTCATCTAGGGGCAGGGCCTCCTCTAGGATCTCTGGTACATAATCTGCATCTATACCTGGTCCGTAGTGCGTGGTACAAAAATCCTCAAGATTCTCTGGAAAAAATATCCAGTCAGGATTGGAACGAAAATACACCTCTAACAGCAGTTCCACTTATATTGACAAAAACTATAACACAGTGTAAAGAAATACAAGACAGATATGAACAACTGGCAATAAGAAATACTGGAATAAAAGAAATGCTGGAATAAAGTACTGGAATATCATCATCAATATGCATCTGACAAGGAATAGAACTACAAGTGTACGCAAGTACAAAGAACTGGTATGTAAGTGTGTATAAGAACAACAACTAGAACATATAGAAATACAAGATCAATCTATCGAGATACATGTCAAGAATCATCTATCTAAGTGTGTGAAACATCAGTATATCATGTGATCGGCTTGGGACTATATGACTCATTACATGGATTAGCGATCATCCCCAACAGGTCAGGCTAACCAGATGTAACAGCGATAAGGCATGTAAGGGTAAGGATGCACCGATGTGAGATGTGGGTGAGCTAATGCTGTATGTAAAGTTTGGGTATGATCACATAAACTACTAATACTTTCCCGTTTCCCCTGCTAGCACGATAGATTCCAATCACGACTCCTCGTGACAGGTCTCAATGATGCCAACTCGTGTAATGAACAGTGTCAGAGTCATATAGCCTATACAACAAGAATTATAGAGATAATCAATATAATAGAAACTGTCAGAGAATGTACTCGCCTGTGGTCCTTAGTTGGCAATACCACTGTCCGGGTTCCAAGGTGTCGTCTGAATGATCCAACAGTCCTATAGACATAGCATATAATATAATTCTTCATCAGACATTACTCTAGCACACAATCAACATAATGGTCTCAACGGCTACGCTATAGGTCACAGGTTCGAATAGCTACGGGTATTCGTAATTTGTTAAGGTCACCTCGTACACGGGTATATAATGCCTATTGTTATCTATCATAAACATCAATGCTTAATTAATTATCATTCTAACAGAAGTATGCATCTAGTACTTAACAGGGTTTATATTGTATATATAATTATACGTATGCTTAGGTTAATTAAGCACAATACGGTATGTATATATATATATAGGGCATTTACATTTTTATGCATGCGATGGAGATACACCATACATATATCTATATACCGAATAAGTCTATCATATAACAATACATACACTATATGTACATACCGTGCGTGTACTGGATACTCTACGGCTAATATGTGTGGATTACTACAAGGAGTACGTGTATACGTGTACGTGTTCATGCACGCGATGGTTCAAACCTGAGCATGTAGAAGCGAATGGTTCGGTGTCGGGGTCATCGTCAGCAGCGGTGTTCACACCTTGTTGATCGGTCCAGTCTGGCCTACGGGGGACAAAACAGGATCGTGTACAGTGTCTCTGGCAAGCTCTCGATTCAGTCAATCTGATGGCAGCGGCTCCGGTGAACTCCTTGGTTCAGTCGCCTAATGGCAGCGGCTCCGGTGAACTCCTCGTGACAGTCGCCTGATGGCAGCGGCTCCGGGGACTCCTCGTGACAGTCGCCTGATGGTAGCGGCTCCGGGAACTCCTCGTGATAGTCGCCTGATGGCAGCGGCTCTGGGAACTCCTCATTTCAGTCGCCTGATGGCAGCGGCTCCGGTGAACTCCTTGGTTCAGTCGCCTGATGGTGAGGGGGAAGGAACGCGGGGGCTAGGTTGCTCCTACGTCGAGGGCCGACAGGTTCGGTCCGGGCTCTCGGTTCCGGCGGGTTTACGGTCGGGTTGCTTGGAAGGAGATGAGCAAGAGGATGGGATGGAGAATTCAGCTAGGGGTTGATTAGGGTTAAGGGGAAAAGGAAAGAAGGGAATATATATATATATATATATATATGTGTGATGTTAAGTTTGACCTAGAATATGTTGACTTTGGTCAATACTAAGAAAGGCCTTGGCTTGTTATGGAGATACTCCAATGGGCTAGGTTTGGATGTAATTGCGAGAATTTCATTGGTCTAAGGGTTTGGAGGCCATGGTTTCAAGGGGTTGATGTTAAATTACATATCCTAAAATTTATGGAAAATACAATAAAGGGGAAAAATGGGTTTATAACGCATGTCGTGTCAAACAGGTGTATACTTAATGCTCTTACATAATAGTGCTAATAATTATAATTTGCATGAAATAGGTTTATTGTTTGTTTATTTAAAATTAAATGCAAGGAGGTGTTCTAGAATTAAATAGAAGTACAAGGGCTGGAGTTACGTGGGATACAAGCATCAATTAACGGTCACCGCAATTTAAAGAAAATTGATTATCATGTAATCATTTACTCATTAATTACGAAAAGACGAAAATACCCCTAATCCAAAAAGTGGGGGTGACAAGTCTACCCTCCTTAAAGAATTTTGTCCTCGAAATTTAAAATAACTATCACAAGAATCAAGCAATCAATTAATGAATTATACCTCAAGTCTCGAAGAGATATGGATACCGCTCGCGCATTTTGTCTTCTCTCTCCCAAGTTGATTCTCCTGGAGAGTGATTTCTCCAAGCAACAAGAACCAAGGGAATAGTCTGGTTCCGCAATATCTTCTCTCTACGATCCAAGATCTCCACCGGTTGTTCAGGATAGCTGAGTGTCGGTCCAACTTCGATCTCCGAGTAATCTAATACGTGACTAGGATCTGCCACGTACCATCTCAACTACGATACGTGGAACACGTTATGTACTCCATCTAGAGCAAACGGCAAGTCAAGTCTATAGGCCACTGCACCGACCCTTGCAAGAACACTGAAGGGCCCGATGTATCGTGGACTAAACTTTCCTCCTCTGCCGAAATGAATCATGCCCCGTGTCGGAGAAATCCATAGGAACACAAAATCGCCAACCTAGAACAACGATCTTAACATGCATCCTAGACAAAGCAGACACAAACCAAACAAAACAAATCAAAACAATACCTGAAACTCTAGGGGTCTACGGTGACAATCTGCCCAATGCCGCTGTCTGTCCTGCTCCACTCGCAGTCTGTCTCTGATAAGTTTTACCTTTTCTGCTGCATCCATGACCATTTCCGGTCCTAACAAGGCTCTTTCTCCAACATCATCCCAAGATAAAGGGGTACGACACCTTCGTCCATATAAAGCCTCGAATGGTGACATCTCAATGCTGGCCTGGTAGCTGTTGTTGTAAGCAATCTCTACCAAGTGTAGATGATCCTCCCAAGAACCTCTGAGATCCAATACGCAAGTGCGTAGCATATCTTCAAGATTCTGAATAGTCCTTTCAGACTGCCCGTCTGTCTGAGGGTGACATGCGGTACTGAACTTGAGCTGAGTGCCCAAGCTAGACTGCAGGCTCCTCCAGAAATAGAAAGTGAAATGACTATCCCGATCTGAGACAATACTCACAGGAACTCCATGTAATCTGACAATCTACTGTACGTACATCTCTGCTAGCTTCTCTGTCGAAGTACCCACTTTAAAAGGTAAGAAGTGGGCTGATTTGGTCAACCTATCTACGATGACCCAAATTGTGTCCTTTCCTCCTGGAGAACGAGGAAGTCCTAAAACGAAGTCCATAGTCACGTGCTCCCACTTCCATTCTGGAATGGGTAAAGGGTAAAGCAATCCCCCTGGCCTCTGTCGATCTGCTTTCACCTGTTGGCACACTAAACATCGGGATACGAAGTGTGCTACTTCGCGCTTCATACCATACCACCATACATGCTTCCTCAAATCTTGATATATCTTGTTGGCTCCAGGATGCATCGAGTACTGAGAGCGGTGTGCCTCCTGTAAAACTTCTTCGTGCAGCTCTCCACCTGGCACACACATCCTCGTGCCATGTCGTAAGGATCCATCATCCGCAATAGTAAAATCGTCTGTCAATCCTGCCTGAACTTGTGCCCTAATATTCCTTAGGGTCTCATCATCGTACTGCGCAGCTCTAATTCTGTCTATCAGCTCTGATTGAATCTGCAGTCCCCACATCTAAATCTCAGCTCCTGGAACTAATACCTCAATTTCCAAGCTCTCAAGATCAGCTAATAAGTGTCTATCCGAAGTCAAACACATAGCCATTGGGTACCTGCTCAAGGCATCCGCGACTACGTTAGCTTTTCCTGGATGATACTATAATGAGATATCAAAGTCTTCCATCAATTCTAACCACCTTCTCTGTCTCATATTCAGCTCCTTCTGTGTAAACACGTACTTTAAGCTTTTGTGGTCTGTGAAGATCTCCACACGCTCTCCGTACAGATAGTCCTTCCACAGCTTCAGGGCAAAGATAACTGCCGCTAACTCCAGATCGTGAGTGGGGTAGTTCTTTTCATGAGGGCATAATTGTCTTGAAGCATAGGCAATTACTTTCCCGTGTTGTTGAAGAACGTATCCCAACCCTTTTCCTGAAGCATCACTATAGATAGTGAATCCACCTGTCCCTGATGGCAACGTCAAAACTGGTGATGTCGTCAATCTCCTCTTCAGTCCATCGAATGCGGCTTGACATTCTTCTGTCCAGACAAATTCTACATCCTTCTTGGTCAGCCTAGTCATTGGCTCTGCAATCTTGGAGAAGTCTTGTACAAATCTTCTGTAGTATCCTGCTAGTCCGAGAAAGCTCCTGATTTCAGCTACCGTACCGGGGGTAGCCCATGACTTCACTGCCTCTATCTTCTTTGGGTTAGCTGAAATTCCGTCACCCGTTACTATATGTCCAAAAAATTCAACTTTTTCAAGAAAGAACTCACACTTTGAAAGCTTTTCGTATAATTTCTCTCTCTTAAGAGTTTCTAAGACTATTCTCAGGTGCTCTTCATGCTCTTCTGGGGTTTTTGAATATACTAGAATGTCGTCAATAAATACTACTATGAACTTGTCAAGGTACTTGTGGAATACCTTGTTCATCAAGTTCATAAATACAGCTGGTGCATTGGTTAAACCAAACGACATTACTGTAAATTTAAACTGGCCATATCTGGTTCGAAAGGCGGTCTTCGGTATGTCTTCTTTCTTAACTTTCATCTGGTGATAGCCTGACCTCAAGTCTATTTTTGAAAATACCTTTGCTCCATTCAATTGATCAAAAAGATTATCTATCCTCAGCAGCGGGTATTTATTTTTGATAGTGAGGTTATTCAAAGCTCTATAATCGATACACATACGTACCGTGCCATCCTTCTTCGGTACAAATAATACCGGTGCTCCTCATGGCGATGAACTGGATTTAATAAAACCTTTGTCTTGCAGCTCCTCAACTTGTTTCTTTAGTTCTACCAATTCGTTGTTGTTAACTCTATAGATATGTTATGAAATAGGCTCTGCTCCTGGTATCAAGTCTATAGAGAACTCAACATCTCTGTCTGACGACAAAACTGGCAACTCCTCCGGAAATACATCCAGGAACTCCACTATAAGTGGATGCGATAACTCTTCTTCTTCCACCCTGGCTCCGCAAAAAGTGCCTCTGCTCCGCTCCTCTGCTCTCTGGCAATCTCAAACTCTGGCCCTCCTGGTGGTCGAAATACTACTCTACCTCCGCGATAATCTATAGAAGCATGGTGTTTACTCAGCCAGTCCATTTCGAGTACAATATCATATTCTGGAAGTGGCATGACAAGTAAACTCACGCTCAACTCTCGGCCTTCCAATGACACTCTTCGGTCCTTGCAACAATCACGGACTAGGATAATGCCTCCTCCTGTCGTGATCTTGCAAGTCCTATCTAATGGTTCCGTTTCTAAATAATGTTTAATGGCATAGGATACAGACGAAACTATGGGAAGCGCCAGAATTAAATAATGCAAGTGCTGGAATAGAATCGAGTAAAACTGAACCTGAAATCACGTCTCCAGCTGGCTCGGCCTCCTCGGTGGTTATGGCGTAAGCTCGTCCTTGTGGTGCTCCTCTCCGTTGTTGCTGCTGCTGAGCAAACCTCTCCTTCTACGATGAAAGTGGAGGTCCTCTCTGCTGGCCTCCTAGTATAATAGGTGCTCTAGATGGTCCTCTCTGAGCGGCTCCTCCTCCTTGGCGAGTCTGAATAGTTGGGAAGTCCCTCAGCTGATGTGCTGCTGATCCATATGATAAGCAAGTGCCCAACCTTTTTCTGCAGATGTCTCTTGTATGTCCCATCTTTCCGCAATACGAACATGGGGCAACGAGTTGATTATGTCTTTGTGGTTGGTGTTGTTGAGCATGTCCTCGAACTGGTGCCTATTGCTGGTGTTGCTGCTGGTGTTGCTGCTGGTGTTGTTGCTGGTACGGCCTATGTTGTTGTTGAAAGTATGGGCGCTTGGCTGGTCCTGTGTTATCTCCTGTTGCTCCAGAAATATCGTGTCCTCTCTTGGGCCGGAGGTCCAAGTCGTCTTCGGCAATCTGGGCATCCATCAGAATACTCTCAAATGTAGCGGTACGTCGTCCCGAAGTATGAGACCTGATCTCCCTATTTAATTCCTTCCTGAATTTTCGAGCTCCATCTCCTGGGTCTCGAACCATCGATGGCGCAAATCGACTCAATCGACAAAACTCTGTAGCATATTCGTCGACTGACATGCCTCCTTGGACTAAGTCATGGAACTGACTTTCTAATGCTCCCAAGGCTACGTCAGGAAAGAATTTCTCTTTAAAGAGTTCCTTAAAGTCCTCCCAAGTAAGTCCTTCAGCGGCGAGTCTCGGCTCTGTACGATACCATGTCAGTGCGATATCAAACATCTGACTACCAGCGGCCTCTATCTGAAGAATCTCTGGAATCTGTGATAAGTGCAGATTCTCTCTATGTCTTCTAACCATTCGTCAGCATATAATATTCCTTCTGTGCCTTTGAACTCTCGAGGCATCATCCTCTTAAATTCCACTATGGTACCGGGCCTCTGTTGTTGTTGACCTTGATATTGCGGTTGTCGTGCTACTCTCTCCACAGCCTGGAGAATCACCTGATGAGCATTCTCCATGCTCTCTCTCATCAGTTTGGTCTGTGCCTGGTGTGCTTCTACTTGCATTCTCTGAGCCTCAGCATGAACACGCTGAGCCTCTGCTGTTACTCTCTGGGCCTCTAGTATGCCCTGCATCAGTGCGAACATCTGTGCCCCGTCAGCGGGCACTCCTCCGAAAATTGGTGTCGGTGGCGGTGGAAGGTTGTCTGTCATAGCTGGGGTAATCCTCTGTATAGGTGGAGGAGGAATCCTGTTAATTGTAGACACTCCCACACGAACAGGAGATGTAGGAGAATCTTCAGGTATCTGTTCGTCAGGTTGAGGGGTGGCAGTCCTCTCTGTATTGGCTGCTCCCATTCTCATGGATCTAGTATTCGGCGACATCCTGAATACAGATCAAAGAATCAATTAAGGTGATAGATGTGATATTATCAAGGAAGGACACTAAAGTGCTAAAGGAAGCAATCTATTAGAATAGCAATATAAAGTTCAGAATTTCCTAGTATGATTGAGCATTTTCTCATCCTAGATTCTATTTCCTATATCCTAGCACATGCTCGCAGCAGTACAACTAAGTTGTCGCATTACCACGATATCGCATAACTTGCGAAACTAGACCTACATGGGCCACCACTAAAAATGTGTCACGACCCGCACCCGGTATAGAGGCATGAGAGCGTGGGTACGTCCAGCCTACGCCGCAGCATCGGCGATAGAATGCTGTCTAGGTCACAGTAACACTATATAGCTAAACACCTTTCAATGATATCCATCTCCATAAGGAGGTCAATATACATCTCACAATAATCTCATAATGTATCTCAATCACAACAACTATAAGGCACGATAAAGGATAAAAGGAAATGACATAGTTAGACACCATGTCTCCATATAAAGATAATCACAGTCTAGCTGTCCAACACAAGTCTCCAATTAAACTTAACATAAGTCTAAACATAAACTGAAATAACCTCCATTAGTCTCAAGCATAAATAAATACTATCTAGATAGCTGTAGGCAATGCCTCATCTAGGGGCAGGGCCTCCTTAAGGATCTCTGGTACATAATCTGCATCTATACCTGGTCCGTAGTGCGTGGTACAGAAATCCTCAAGATTTTCTGAAAAAAAATATCCAGTCAGGATTGGAACGAAAATACACCTCTAACAGCAGTTCCACTTATATTGATAAAAACTATAACACAGTGTAAAGAAATACAAGATAGATATGAACAACTGGCAATGAATAAAAGAAATACTGGAATAAAGTACTGGAATATCATCATCAATATGCATCTGACAAGGAATAGAACTACAAGTGTACGCAAGTACAAAGAACTGGTATGTAAGTTTGTATAAGAACAACAACTAGAACATGTTGAAATACAAGATCAATCTATCGAGATACATGTCAAGAATCATCTCTCTAAGTGTGTGAAATATCAGTATATCATGTGATCGGCTTGGGACTATATGACTCATTACATGGATTAGCGATCATCCCCAACAGGTCAGGCTAACCAGATGTAACAGCGATGAGGCATGTAAGGATAAGGCTGCACTGACGTGAGATGTGGGTGAGCTAATGCTGCATGTAAAGTTTGGGTATGATCACCTAAACTACTAATACTACCCCGTTTCCCCTGCTAGCACGATGGATTCCAATCACGACTCCTCGTGACAGGTCTCAATGATGCCAACTCGTGTAAAGAGCAGTGTCAGAGTCATGTACGTTATACAACAAGAATTATAGAGACAATCAATATAATGGAAACTGTCAAAGAATGTACTCGCCTGTGGTCCTTAGCTGGCAATACCACTGTCCGGGTTCCAAGGTGTCGTCTGAATGATCCAACAGTCCTATAGACATAGCATATAATATAATTCTTCATCAGATATTACTCTAGCACACAATCAATATAATGGTCTCAACGGCTACGCTATAGGTCACAGGTTCGAATAGCTACGGGTATTCGTAATTTGTTAAGGTCACCTCGTACACGGATATATAATGCCTATTGTTATCTATCATAAACATCAATGCTTAATTAATTATCATTATAACAAAAGTATGCATCTAGTACTTAACAGGGTTTATATTGTATATATAATTATACGTATGCTTAGGTTAATTGAGCACAATACGGTATGTATATATATATACAGGGCATTTACATCTGTATGCATGCGATGGAGATACACCATACATATATCTATATACCGAATATGTCTATCATATAACAATACATACACCATATGTACATACCGTACGTGTACTGGATACTCTACGGCTAATAAGTGTGGATTACTACTAGGAGTACGTGTATACGTGTACGTGTTTATGCACGCGATGGTTCGAACCTGAGCACGTGAAAGCGAATGGTTCGGTGTCGGGGTCGTCGTCAGCAGTGGTGTTCATACCTTATTGATCGGTCCAGTCTGGCCCACGGGAGACGAGTCAGGATCGTGTACAGTGTCTCCGGCGAGCTCTCGATTCTGTCGATCTTATGGCAGCGGCTCTGGTGAACTCCTCGGTTCAGTCACCTGATGGCAGCGGCTCCGGGAACTCCTCGTGACAGTCGCCTGATGGCAGCAGCTCCGGGAACTCCTCATGACAGTCGCCTGATGGCAGCGGCTCCGGGAACTCCTCGTTTCAGTCGCCTGATGGCAGCGGCTCCGGTAAACTCCTCGGTTCAGTCGCCTGATGGTGAGGGGGAAGGAACCCGGGGGCTAGGCTGCTCCTACGTCGAGGGCCGACAGGTTCGGTCGGGGCTCTCGGTTCCGGCGGGTTTACGGTCGGGTTGCTTGGAAGGAGATGAGCAAGAGGATGGGATAGAGAATTCGGCTAGGGGTTGATTAGGGTTAAGGAGAAAAGAAAAGAAGGGAATATATATATATGTGTGATGTTAAGTTTGACCTAGAATATGTTTACTTTGGTCAATACTAGGAAAAGACTTGGCTTGTTATGGAGTTACTCCAATGGGCTACGTTTGGATGTAATTGCGAGAATTTCATTGGTCTAAGTGTTTGGAGGCCATGGTTTCAAGGGGTTGATGTTAAATTACACATCCCAAAATTTATAGAAAATACAATGAAGGGGAAAAATGGGTTTATAACGCGTGTCGTGTCAAACAGGTGTATACTTAATGCTCTTACATAACAGTGCTAATAATTATAATTTGCATAAAATAGGTTTATTGTTTATTTATTTAAAATTAAATGCAAGGAGGTGTTCTAGAATTAAATAAAGGTACAAGGGCTGGATTTACGTGGGACACAAGCATCAATTAACGGTCACCGCAATTTAAAGAAAATTGATTATCATGCAATCATTTACTCATTAATTATGAAAAGATGAAAATACCCCTAATCCAAAAAGTGGGGGTGACAGAACCCTAAGGGCAACATGTGTGTGTGTTCATTTAGATTAGTAATTTCTCAAATAATAAATGCCTTATTAATAAGAACCTTGTGATTTACCCAAAAACCTAGACATTGACCAAGTACACCTTAACATGATAATAAGGACATGTATTTTTGTACAAAACATAATTAGTTCGTAACAGAAATATGGTAAATTGTTGCCTTGAAGTACACGATAACTGAGGATAGGACACGTGTACTTCTTAGCTGCGTACATACGCGACTCTGTTAGTTGACCAGCGTGACCCTTGCGTTAGTGCCTGAGAAGCAGCATAGTATTTTTGTGCGTATTACTTTAGTGTCTGATGATCGAATTGCTATATTATATTATATGAATAGGGTCACTGGACCGGTCAGGAGAGATTTTAGGAGCAGGTTATTGGCATTCGCAGCTTGAGGACCCAGGCAAGATACCTTGCCATATTTATTATTTAATTTAAATTATGCAAATGTTGTATGATATCTTATTGTATTATTTTATACAACTGTGCGTGTCCGAGATTGACTCGGGTGCGGTCGACGAATGCGTCAATATGTAGTGTAATTGACTTAGTCACTAGCAAACTCACCCCCATTGTGAGGATATTCTGATATCTTCTTAGACTTGACACTTATACACGCATCACGGTGACAAACTCATATTGGGATGCGGGTCTACATACCCGACTAGCTATCGGTGCGTGTGACATGCATCACAGTTAGTACGTAATCAAGGATATATAATTAGTAGAGACTTGGCATATAGATACGTGGTATGCACGTCGTGTATTCGACTTGAATATCTATATTGGGCGGGGAGGACAACTAGTAGGCGTATGGGATACACACATTGGACTCCGTACTATCCAGAGGAGCCACGGATCCAATGACCCCCTTTATTCAGATATCGCGTTCTTCGGAGCGATACGGACGTATATATATTTGTAGATACCTCATTCTTCGGAATGATGAATATTACATATACAGATACCACGTTCTTCAAAGTGTTGGACGTTATGCCTACACCTACCCATACGTACCAATATTGTCCTCATATTGCATTCACTTAGATGGTTAGCACACCCTTTATTTTATTCAGTATTTATATATGGCATGTATTTTTATATCTTGTTACGTCCCTCTGAGGACCTGGTTCCCTTCCAGATTTGGACGAGGCATATTATCCTACCGTGTACGGACCCGGACAGGAGATGAGGTACGCATCCGAGGAGGAGCTAGAGGTGCTACCGTCAGAGTTCTCGTGATCATTTGGTAGGCCTTTCTTCTAGGATTAGAGCATCATTATCTTGTCAGCCAATGCCCTAGTCATTACTTTTTTATCTGTCTTTCAGTACTTTTATTTCGTCATAGTAGTGGGTTTGTTACCACCAGACATTTTGGATTGTACTATGACCTTTCAAACTGGAGTTTATTATCCAGTATCTATTTCAGTACTTTTTGTTTATATTATGGATGAGATTAGATTAAATGTTTTGATGTAGTATTGGACTTGTTAGTATTTTAAGATAGCAGAGTACGCTTCATAGGATCCATTACATTGGGTAATCCCTCGGAGACGTATTAGCTTGCCAATGCCACGTGGCCTGGTCCCATGTATTTTGGGACTGGGATATGACATGGTTTTAGTGGTGGCCCATGCAGGTCATGTTTATCGCTTGTGTTACGGTAACATGCCCAGCGAGCCTGCAATAGGATAGAAATTACTAGGTCTCATCCATTTTGATTACGTCTTTAAACTTCCTTCGTATTATTTCTAAATATCTGCATCCTATTTACTTGATTCCGTACTCTTTTAATGAAGCTCTATCTCTTGTAGTGAGATGAACTTGCACAGTGGACGAGGAGCACACGGTGCCGTGGTGCCAGCCGATACCACCAGAGAGAGGAGATATCCCAGGGACCACCTGGAGAGCAACCACCACCACAGGCCCGGGTGATTCTACAGGCCCCGCTGATACATTGGCGTGAGACTTCTCAGGGCGATCCTACCCAGCAGCACGAAGGGCAGACTTCACAGACGATCCCCACACAGTATTTTGAGGGCCAGACTTCGGGAGCTATGTCGATGCTGCAAACGAGAGGCTGACATCTGAAGAGACACCTACTGCACAGCCAGAGGTTTTGCTGCCACCATCTCTAACCTATCCACCTCAGATGCCATAATCAGATGGACAACACAGATGCTTCAGTTCTTCCAGGCTATGATACAGGCGCAGTAGCATCAGACCGAGACATTAAGACAAAGCTTGATGGTAGTTCTGGAGAGAAACCCTGCCCCAGCACCTGTACCAGCACCAACACCAGTTCAAACAGTTGGTACTGTACGAGGGTTCCCCCAGATGGGCCGGATACTTTTAAGGGCAACGAGATAGTAGAGGAGATCTTCGATTAGGTCACCAACACGGATATGCTACTAGAGGCTTCTCAGCTACATCTAGACCTATGGATGACCGCAGTGAGGGCCCAACTGAAAGGCAATGCCCATCACTGGTGGGATTCTATAGAGCGCAGCGTAGGCAAGACACAAATGTGGGAGCAGTTCTTAGAGTACTTCAATGTGAAGTATTTCCCGACTACAGTCAGAAATGCCCTGTACTTCCAGTTCCTGCATCTAGAACAAGGGAATATGACTATAGACGCATATGATACGGAGTTTAGCTGACTTAGCAGATTTGGTGCCGTCTTGATACCCAACGATCTAGAAATATCCCAAAGATTTCATCACGCCCTTACTTTTGAGCTGCAGAGGTACACGACCACCCAGGCGAGGATTTCTTATAAGAAGGTTTTGTCATAGGCGAGGATCCAGGAAGCTATTAGCAGAGGAGCAAGACGTTCTAGCATGATCGTACCAACCACAGCCCAGCCCAGAGCAAGAGGACCGATCCGTCATCCCGGAGCACAAACACAGTAGAGGACAGTGCCATACCAGCACAAGGAACTTCCGACTTGTCACCGTTGCGGCAAGAGGGGACACGTCGTCAGAGATTGTCAGAAGAAGCTTGGATTATGCATGATATGTGGAGCAAGTCAGCACCTTGCCAGAGATTACCCACAGTCAGAGATGCAGCACCGCAGATAGGACAGAGGCCAGCAGCACCAGTTCCGAGGATACTACCCCCGCCAGGAGGTCAACCTCCACCAGCACCCGAAGGATTTTCGAGGGGACCACCCTTGGCCCCACAGAAGACATAGTTTGATCGAGCCAGACAGCAGGCCGGAGGGCAGAGGCACGGACAGGCCTTTTCACTAACAACGACTGAGGAAGAAATAGAAGGGAAAGCTATCACAGGTACCATTTTAGTTGCATCATTACCTACAACTGCATTGTTTGATTCTGGTGCTATGCTATCTTTTATATCTAGTTGTTTCGTAGCTATGCATAAAGTAGCTACTTCTCTCTTACCTACGAGTTAGAAGATTCTTACCGGAGGAGGCATCGTATCGGTTACCAGCACTATTAGAACGTGCTCGATAGTCGTGTGTGGTCGAGAGATAAAAGCATAATTTTTAATATTCTCGATGCCAAACTTTGACGTTGTGTTAGGCATGGACTGGTTGAGCCAGTATAATTTTATACTGGATTGCCGGAGGGATAGCATCATATTTAGACTGCCAGATCAACCGGAGTTCGAGTACATGCGAAGGATCGTCAAGCAAGGAGCTTACATGGCTATGGAGACGGCACCCCCACCGATAGTTGTAGAATTCGAAGATGTTTTTCCGGAGGAGTTACCAGGCTTACCGTCAGATAGAGACGTGGAGTTCACTATTGAGTTAGTACCCAGAGCAGCACCGGTATCTTTAAATGTGTACCGATTGGCAAAGAAGGAACTAGATGAGCTGAAGCTGCAGTTAGAGGAGTTGCAGATCAAGGGATTTGTTCAACCTAGTGCATCATCCTGGGGAGCACCAGTGTTGTTTGTACCAAAGAAGGATGGGATAGTCCGTATGTTCATTGATTACAGAGCCCTTAATGCTTTGACTATCAAGAACAAGTACCCCCTGCTACGGATTGATGATTTAATCGACCAGTTGACAGGAGCAATGTTGTTCATGAAGATCGACTTGATATCGGGTTACCATCAGGTAAAGGTATAGAGAGAAGACATACTAAAGACAACATTCAGGACTCGTTATGGTCACTACGAGTTCTTGGTGATGCCTTTCGGATTGACGAATGCGCCTGCAGTATTTATGAACTTGATGAATAGAGTCTTCGACCAATACCTAGACCAGTTCGTGGTAGTCTTCATCGACGACATCTTAGTGTATTCAAAGAGCCACGACGAGCACTTGAGACTAGTGTTAGAGACGCTGAGGCGTGAGAAGCTTTATGCAAAGCTGAGCAAGTATGAGTTTCTCCTATATCGTATTGCTTTCCTTAGATAATGTATCTCAGGGGATGGTATTTCGGTAGATCCAGCAAAGATTTTGTTAGTAGACACATGGCCGAACCCTACCAACATCTCAGAGGTGAGGAGTTTCCTTGGACTTGTCGGGTATTACCAGAGGTTCGTAGAGAACTTCGTAAGAATCGCAGAGCCGATAACCTGCTTGACCCATAAGGAGCGCAAGGAGCAGGAGTTCACCTGGATAGAGAAGTGTCAGACGGCGTTCGACGAGCTGAAGAAGCGTCTGACTACGACACCTATCTTGACTATACCTTCTGGACCCGGAGGATTCGTGATCTACAACGATGCGTCCGGGAAAGGATTAGGATGCGTCTTGATGCAGCATGGAAAGGTTGTGGCCTATGCCTCTAGACATTTGAGGACCCATGAGAAGAACTACCCCACTCACGACTTGGAGCTTGCCGCAGTGATCTTTGCCTTGAAGCTTTGGAGGCACTATCTATACGGAGTATGAGTGGATATATTCACAGATCACAAAAGCCTGAAGTATGTCTATACTCAGAAGGACCTGAACCAGAGACAAAGACGTTGGCTCAAGGTAATGACAGACTTTGAGATTGAGCTACAGTACCTTCCGGGAAAGGCAAACTTAGTAGCCGATGCATTAAGCAGGAGACCCATAGCATTCTTTTTGACTACTCAGCAACATCTGTTGAAAGACCTAGAGCAGATGGGTATAGAGGTCATTATGCCCAAAATAGACGGCCAGTTGTCGAGTTTTCAGTTGTAATCGACATTGGTTGAGAGGATCAAGGCTGCCTTGCCAACAGATGCAAGATTCCAGAGGCTTCGACAGAGGACATAGGCCAGAATACAAACAAGATTGCGCATATACGAGGACGGAACTTTAAGATGTGGAGATCGTCTCTATGTTTCAAATGGAGAACTTTATCAGGAGCTGATATCGGAGGCACATAGTTCAACATACTCTATTCATCTAGGAGGCACAAAGATGTACAGAGACTTGAGACAGTACTATTGGTGGCATGGAATGAAGAGAGAGATAGCCCGCTTTGTGGCAAAGTGCCTAGTGTGTCAACAGGTCAAGGCTAAGCATCAGAGGTCAGCAGGGTTACTTCAGCTGCTCCCGATACCTGAGTGGAAATGGGAGCACATAACTATGGACTTCGTTATGGGCTTTTCGAGGAGTCCTAGTGGTCGTAATGCAGTATCGGTAATCGTGGATAGACTCACCAAGTCCGCTCACTTTTTACCTTTCAGAGTTGGGCAGTCTATAAAAGTCTTAGCAGATATGTATATGAGGGAGATCGTGAGACTGCATGGAGTGCCAATCAGTATAGTATCGGACAGGGATACGAAGTTCACATCTTACTTTTGGTGGAGTATACAAGAGAGTCTCGGTACCTACCTGAAGTTCAGCACATCGTATCACCCGTAGACAGATGGCCAGTCCGAGTACACCATTCAGACGTTAGAAGACATGTTGAGGGCGTGTATGCTTGATTTTGGGGGATCATGGGAGGACCATTTGTATTTGGTCAAATTTTCCTATAATAATAGCTATCAAGCGAGCATTCAGATGGCTCCCTATGAAGCATTGTATGGCAGGAAGTGTCGTTCCCCAGTGTGTTGGAGCGTTGTGGGCGAGAGACAGATTCTTGGACCAGAGTTGGTTGTTCTTACAGTGGAGAAGGTAAAGAAGATCCAAGGGCACCTACGAGCAGCATAGGACAGACAGAAGCATTGGGCAAACGCGCATCGATGACCCCTAGAGTTCCAGGTTGGAGATCATGTGATTTTAAAAATCTCTCCTACCCGAGGAACCATCAGATTTGGAGGCAGAGAAAAGCTGAGTCTGAGGTACATTGAATAATTCGATGTGTTGGAACGCATCAAAGAGGTTGCTTACAAGTTATCCTTACCACAGACTTTAGAAGGAGTTCATAACGTCTTCCATGTATCTCAGCTAAGGAGATATATACCAGATCCAAGGGAGCGTTGGATGACAGCTGTCCGGATGCAGTTGACAGGCAATGCACATCACTGGTGGCTATCTGAGGAGAGATGGCTCGGACCAAACCGAGTCACTTGGAAAGAGTTCTCTAGACTTTTCCAGGAGATATACATTCCATCTATTGCTCAATCAGAACTTTGGGATAAGTTCAATCACCTCACTCAAGACAATATGACAATGGAAGAGTACAATACGGAGTTCATCCATCTGAGTCACTTTGCCCCTACCCTGATCCCGACAAAAGAAGAGAAGGCTGAGAAGTTCTTCGATGGACTAAACTTTGAGCTATAGAGATTGATCGGATCCGTTGTACTTACTTCATACACGAACATCCTTGCTGCAGCATGACGCATGGAGCGCGTTACCAGGAGAGATTCTAGCTTGAAGCGGCCTTTCACATCAGCACTAGCCAGAGCACCACAGGAAGAAGCTGTAAATAGATCCCACATGCACCAGCCACCTAGAGCATCTCTGCAGGCACTGACTATCTGTCTATATTGTGGCAAGCGAGGCCATATTGAGAATGAGTGCAGACGCAAAATGGGATTATGCTTGATTTGCGGATCCAACCAACATTTAGCCAAGGATTGCCCTGAGCGTCGAGAGGGAGCAACAATGGTAAATCGACAAGCTTTACCAACACGAGGCCAACCTATCCAGCACTGAGAGTACTACAAATGGGAGTTGAATGAGTCATACCACCAGCTCCAAGAGGGTATCAGCCGTGGCCACCTTTGGCACCCCAGGCAGCACTCTTTCAACATGCCCAGCAACAGCAAAGGACACCACCATAAGGACGCGGACAAGCTTTTGCGATGACCATGGAGGACGCACAGACTCGTGGAGTAGCGAATACACGTAAGATTTAAGTTATTCATAGCTATCTATTCCTAGTGATGCTTTAGCATGTGCTTGCTAATTCATTTCCTTAGCCTCAAACCTAGTATTTTGAACTTGTTAGTACTTGATACCCAAGCTGTAGATTTTCTTGCTCTATCCATATTCCTTTACTCTTGAATTACTTATCTAGGAAAATATTTTTCCTATGTGATCTGCTTGACCCTCACATTTTCTCTCGATTTATCCTTGATCATAATTCTTTATCCTTTGTGTCTTGCTTCCAACATATCTTGCAACCGCGTCATCTCTTCTGACCGGTTATATTTTATTTTCTTAATTGCGAGGACGAAATTCTTTTAAGGAGGGTAGATTGTAAACACACAAATTGTTTAAAATTTAAAAATATGAATTTATATAATTTTTATGATTTTTTAAATAATTAAAATAAATATTTTCTGGAATTAAATATTTTTAAGTATTAAATTAAATATTAAAATATTATGAAAATTATATTTTTGAGTGTAAAATAAATAATTAGACATAGTATAATTTTTCTAAAATTTATTGGACCCAAAAACTATTTTTAAACACATAAAAACAATATTTTAAAATAAACCAAAATAAATCGGTTTAAACCATCCGAAACCGAACCAAACAGAGCCAAAAATAAACCAAACCTACCCAAACTCCAAGCGGGTCGGATCTAAACCCGACCCGACCCAAAACCCGACCTGACCCGACCCATTATTACACTGCTACAGTAAATTAATACCTCGACGACCCTGACCGTTTCGACTCCGTCGTTTCCCCGCCACCGCCGCGTCGCTCCGCCTCCCCGTCGACCGTTTCGCAACAGCCGCTGTCGCCTCTCTGTCTCCCCACCGGCCGACGGTCCACCTGCCCCAACTGTCGGCCACCCACCGCTATAAAACCCGACGATCACCACTACCACTTCACCCAACCACCACCACGATCTCCGCCAGGACCACCGCATCTCCAGCCCCGGTGACGCCTCCGCGAGATCGACCTCCGACGAAGTACCCCGGCGACCCCCGACGACCACGACGAGCACAGCGCCACCGTCGACCGGCCGAGCACCGCCGCGCCACCTCGTGTACGTGTTGAATAGTCATTTCCGACTCCTTGTCAGGTAAGAATTTCTCTCTCCTTGCCGCGTTATTTTTCGAATGGTCTATTGCGACACGTTCGCTGCGTGACCCTCTCGAACCCCGTATAATTCGTTCGGGGTATCGTGTCCTGTGTCAATCGCAAACCGCGATACAAAAACAGAAAAACCCCTATTTCTGAAAATCAGAATTTGGTCCCGGACTCACAAGCTCACGACCGTTTTACGTGCAACCTGTTTAATAATTTTAAAATTTATTTGAACATCTAATTAGATAATATAACCGAGATTAAAACCAGGTAATTAGTTTAATTTAATGTGCTGTAGATTGTATTTTATTTACGGGTAAAATTGACCAAAAACTTGGTTATTTAAAACCCAAATTTTTCTGGAACTGGGTGCGCCCTACTAAACGAGGTGACTTGGTCAGGTGCAAACTTTATCGAAAGATGCGCACCGTCAATACGGATGTGTAGGATTTCACGAAAGCTGATTTGGATGTGCGTGCACACCGGAATCAATGCGTATCCGTCAAAAATGTCCCGTATCGGCCCTGTTCTAAAACTTAATGTAACTTCGTGTGTGCTCGTCGTTTCGAAACAAAACTTATGCCATTAGACTCGTAGCATTACGTTGGTCCTGTGACCCAAGTTTGGTTCAATTCTGAGAACGTTGACAAAATCCTATATCATGGGCCCTACGGCTCCATTTGACGAGCAATTTTGTGATCGGCTCATCGAAATCCAATTTTGGATATTCTGTTGGGTTCGTATCGTCGTTATGGACTTGTAGACGCTAAGTTTGACGAATTTGGAGAACTTTGTCTTTAGCATATTTTTCTGTGCGAAGTGGGCCACATGTGGATCCCGTTTTGACCAGAAACTGTCAATTTTGCCCCTGTGTCCAAATTGAAATTATGGATAGGCAATCCTAGCTATTTTATATCTTCTAAGAATGATAGTAATGGTTATTTCAGCATCCGGAGGAGTACCTGAAGATCTTGCTGTGACCGGAGCGACTATTGGAATTCAAACCCCAGGCAAGTGTACCTTGTCAATCTTGCAGTACTTGCTTTATATTATTTCCTTAATCTATTTATATAATGTATCTGTTAAACCTAGGACCGTGTGATATTTCTTAGCGTCCGAATAAGATTTGGGTGCCGACGCCGTACGCAGAATCGTGTAATGTCACTAGAGATTGATTTTGTGACCCTATATATCTTCGTGCTTGCATTATCAAGTACGTCATACCATATGACACTTGACCCTGTTCATGAGATAGAATCTTCCAAAGATATTCATGATGATTCTGTAAAGGTTACAGGATTCGTGACATAGATATTACATATGCTTAGCTATTATTATGACTCGCTGCATCAGTTAGAGGTCATGATCTTGCGTGACATGGACATTAGACGTCGTGGATATGAGATGTGTGATTACATTGGGTGGGGAGAAACACACAAGCTATAGGATAATTTTATATATTATTACGGTGCCGTAGCCACGCAGAGCTAGGCCCCTGCATGATATAACTGCTACCGGCTCCTCGACACAGAGCTTGTAGTAGTCTCAGCCTGAGTTTTAGTGATGCTCTCATTTTATATATCACTTAGTTGGTTACATAGTTTGTCCTATTGATACAATTTATATACTACACTTATTTGGCTTGAGTTATTCTTGTACCTTGCTATGTCCCTTGAGGACCTGGAATCCGGATTATGTCCCCAGGTTTAGCAGAGGAGATCTACCCGGAGGTGTACGGGACAGGAGCAGACATTGGAGCAGTACCAATACCAGAAGAGGAGGTGATACCCGAGGATTTTCCCTGAGTATCTGTTTTATCTATACCCAGTCTTTGTTGTTGTTAAACTTTTATTTCCTGTTTATTGAACTGTTGTATCAAAGTTGTTCCTCGAGACTTTTAGTGAGACTTGTTGATTATTATTTCATCTTGATTATTCTGATATTGATTGTATTTATCTTCTGTGGATGAGATTAGTATCGTAGACCTTTATTGTTATTTTACAGCTTAAGTACACTCTAATGGGTCCATTAAATTGGGTTTGCCCATTGGAGGGTGCTGCTGGCCATTACCACGTGTCTAGTCCCTCAGTATTTAGGGACTAGGGCATGACAAATTTTGGTATCGTTCATGTACTGAGGGAACGCCTTGGCGAACTATAGAAACTGATGTATAACCACTATGAATTCATCCTGCACATCACATATGTCATCAGGATGACGATGGTTCATCCACGAACGATGCCGTAAGTAGTAATTTATATCCATTAATATACTTCTGCAAAGATAGATACACATGATTGTTCAAGTATATATCGTTCAAAGTCTTGCAAACGTAATAGCATGAAGACATGATTTTAAACTTAGAAGACATGTGGACAACTCCGATTTCAAACTCCATTAAATGGGTAGCTCATAATAAACACATGTTCTCTTGTGATCCATTATCTAAAAAGAAAATTTACATAGTTATACAAGATTTTGAAAAAAAAAATCCTAGAAAAGGCTAATTATTATAAATTATCTACAAAGACTGAGAGGCCTTTGTTTACTCCTCTAAAAAAACTAAAAAGACATGAAATCTAGTTCTTACCGCAAGTCTTTTTAGATATTTAGATCCTTTCGTTCTTAGTTTTTTCTGGTGTAACTCTAATAACCTCAAAAGGCTTGCAGAATTTAATTTTCTTTTCACCTAATGGACCACGAAGGAACACTTGACTTCGTAGTGTCCAACATAGGTAGAACCTAAGTATTCAACATGGTAGAACCTAAAAGCCTAGTCACTAATATTCTAGACCTAAAAGCCTCAAAAATTTTGTTTCAGAGAAAGGCTCACATGAAACACGTGGACTCTCATACACTTAACACACACACATACAAGGTAATACACAAACCCAAACACAATATCTTGACTAAAATAAAAATGAAAATTTTCTTGTTACTTAACTATGACATTAACTCACACTCACACTCACACTCACACTCACTAATCTTAACTGCACACAGACATACACATAGTACATTGTATATGAGACTCCCTGGTACACACTATACACACACAATCTCCTTCTAGGTACTTATCTACCTATAGGATACTCACTCATGTATAACTGATACACATATGCATATACAATCTTAACTAAAAATTTGCACATTGCATATAAAATTTAGAGATATATAACTTTGTTTTACTTATTTATTTATATACTTTTTTATGTAAATCTATGTAAAAAATAGCAATTTAAACCGAACGGATTGGAATGGGTTAGACCTAACCCTAGTTTCGTGTAAGTGTCAGTGTTTGTGTGTCCGTGTCCGTGTCGAATTTGTGTTTGTGTCAGTTTTGTGTATTCGTGTCGTGTCTGTGTTTGTGTATCCTTCATACTAGCCCTAACCCTAGTTTTTTCCAGTATTTATGTGTCCATGTCGTGTCTATGTTTGTGTGTCCGTGTCGTTGTTCACCATTAAATTCGAAAGTTCTAAGAGAGATTGATTTAATCAACAAACAAAAAGAAAGTACAGAGAAGTCCTAGGAGAATCAAAGTACAAATTTGTTTTTTAGGGAGTAACGATGGAGAGTTAAGAGTATAGCAACTCTCTTTAATTCGTGGTCGATCCATTGCAGTTAGAGGAAGCACTTCTCTTTTGCTTGACTATTGGTTCGTAAATAATTGGGAGGTATGTATGGGTGTAGTACCCTACTATGTATAGTCATACCTGAGCCAGCATATATTGGGCCGCATGGATGCTGGAGGGTGCCATGTATCCCTTCTTACTAGGGTGCAGCTGCAACCGAGAGCGGGCCAGGTTGTCACGTGGGTACTTGTAGAGATTTTTTGTTCCTGAAGATCTGGGTGGTTATCGTCTTTTGTGGGCTTGACTGGGTCAGCTTGACACATAGTCCGCACTTGGTTGAAGAGAATCACTCTTGTCGTAACAGCAAGATTTGGTCTTCATGGAGACTGAAACATACGTGGCCAAAGACGCATGGGACGCATGGAGTCTGGGACGCATAGGGCTACAGAGGTGCTGGATTTCCTTTCTTTCATGGTGGAAGGGACCTTTCGAGCAGAGTAACATGATAAGAATAGTATCTCATCCTCCTCGGATGTTTGCACCTGATCTTTGGATTATTGTCGGATAGGTGCCATCGGGTGCAGTCGTTGGAAAGCCGACTACCTACTTGTAGGTGCTGCCACCTTGTTGCAATAACAGTTGATGATAATTTTGGCACAGTGATGTCCTGGAGAGGACACTTCACATTCCTTCGCTGCCTCCCTTGCCTTAAGCTTGTGATTAATTATATTGCGCATGTCAGGCGAGGGATGACTCACCTTTGCTCCCTTCTCGTGAGCACGGGTAGGTCAAGCGCACTGGTGCATGGGTGTTATTTTATTTTTTCTTCCTAACCTAAATTTTGTACAAGAACTTTTCCCAGATCATTAGTGAAAGACTTTTGAGATAGGCCTTGTCCATTTGCCGCTGAGGGCTGGACGCACGGGTCGGTCTTATACAACTTTCCATCAGGGGACCGCATAACAGTTAGCGGTGCCCTCCGACGGTCGGCCGAATAGACAGTTGCTTGAGCATGACGAGATCGCACTGCCCCAGACTTCTTTGACTAAGTACCTGTAGGCGCCTAGTACGAAGAGTCCAAGTTTTGATTTTTACCATTCTTAGCATGGCGTATAAGATCAGCACTGCATGAGATCCGATCGAAAACTGAGGTTCGACTGCTGTGAGGGCAACATGCGGCCATCTGCCTGTGGCAGTAAACCGATGTCGCATATTCTGTCTTATGCAACCTCTTCCTAGGCCGCATTGAGCTCACATCAGGACCCGATCGTTTGGCATAGTAGTATTTTCCTCTACCAGAGTTTGAGTGCTAAGCGTCTCCTGCGGCAGACGGAGAAGCCGCATGTATAGTCTGGTTGGAGGCTTGATGAGCATCCTCAGCAACATAGAGAGAGACAGGGTGCGCATGCTCCACAAATGGGTGAGGCACAACGGCCTTTGCAACCCATATACTATGGGTCTCCTGGTGCGGAGCACCCTTCTTGTTGGAAGGGGTTGCCGTATAAGTAGTGGACGCACGATATGGGGTCCCTGCGGCCGAAAGAAAGAGATGGTGAACACATATTTTGCAGTTGGGTGAGGCACAACGGCCTTTGTAACCCATGTCCTGTGGGTCTTTTTAGGCTTTGCTTGCCTTGAAGAAGGACTCGCGCTGTTCCGGAGATTATGTCCTCGAAAGCCTGCTGGTCAAAGTAGACCACTAGCATTCTTTGAGTTGACCCGAGCTTGGCTGCGTCGGATTGCGTCACAAGTTTCTTATCAAAGGAGAAAGAAGTCCCCAGCAGGGTCACCATCTTATTCGCCCTTAAATTTGAAAGTTCGAAGAGAGCTTGATTTAATTAACAAACGAAAAGAGAGTACAGAGAAGTCCTAGGAGACAATCTAAGTACAAATTTTTTTTCTAGGGGGTGACGATGGAGGGTTAGGAGTGTAGAAATTCTTTTTACTCCGTAGACGATACGATGCAGGAGGAGAAAGATCTTCTCTCTTTCTTGACTGTAGGTTCGTAGATAGTCAGAGGGTTTGTATGGGTGTAGTACCCTACTATTTATAGTTATCCATGGGCATGCATATATTGGGCTGCATGGATGCTAGAGGGTGCCACGTGTCCCTTCTTAATAGGGTATAGCTGTAACTGAGAGCGGGTTAGGCTGTTACATAGGATTTTATTGAGATTTTTTGTTGCTGAATATCTGGGTGGTTATCGTCCTTTGTAGGCATGACTGGGTCAGCTTGATACATAGTCCGCACTTCGTTGGAGAGAATCACTCTTGTCGTAACAACAAGATTTGGTTTTCATGGATTCTGAAAAATACTTGGCCAAAGTCGCATGGGACGCATGGAGTCTGGATTACATAGGGCCAAAGATGCATGGGGCCGTATAGAGTCTGGGACGCATAGGGCCAGAGACGCATGGGGCCGTATGGAGGCTGAAACGCATGGAGCTTGTCACGCCCCAGTCCTAAAATACGTAGGACTAGGAATACGTAACACGCCAGCCGTATGTATACGAACTCCAATATATGGAAGCCATATACACACGTACGCTGTACATGAATATCCAATCCACAGTGGTAATATACTGTCACAACAAGTCACATGCAGTTCTATATCTCATCCACAGCACAAATAATAGAATAATGGAAATCAATAACTGAATATCAAAGAAGCAGTCTCAAATAGTAATCTCAAAGTGTGATAGTCGGATGGAAACAAATCAACTGCAAATCGACTATAATAAACTACTAAAGAGAGAAGAGAATAACTCTAATATAAGAATAAATGTCTCGAAAAAGAATAGCAACTAGAATCTCTAAACAACTACAATGAATCACATATAATCAGAAGGTAAGATCGTCTCAGACTGATAGGTAGCGTCAGGTCCAGGTCCATACTCCTGCGGGTACTCCTGCTCATCTATATCTGGAAAGGGACCAGGTCCTCAGAGGGACGTAACAAGATACAAAAAAAATGCCAATAAAGTACTGAAATGTAAACATCCATTGGGGTCGCCTAACCATCTAAGTGAATGCAGTTAAGAACACATTTCCCCACAAGTGAGCTATCTGGCTGAAAACTAGGATTTGGCATGGTTCTCTATTGGAGATCCAGGGGCCTACAAAGACACAACGACTTTCGAACGCCGGAGGCCCGCCTGATAATAATATAATATATAATGGTCATCACCGCCCGTATCTCTAGCGGAGAATCCGGCCGCACAATAGAAAAAAGTGCAAAGGAGCTCAAATGCGGTACTTGTTGTTCTCTCCACCAAATGCTCTAAGCATGTCATGTCCATGACACGATAAACCTCTAATAACCGCCAAGTCTAGTAGCATGCAAAGTTTCTATTGGCAGTTATCCCTATCCGTTGTACGTCCTATACGTACCAGTGGCCAGCCGAGTACGCAAGTCCGTGTCCTACATGTGACTCACACTCGTGTAAGAATAGTGTCATGGCCAATGAAACATAAATGTCTCATGAAGATGGGGTAGTCTCATAAAGTAGGTCCAATGCATATACATAAATAAAAACATAGTACGACGACACCGTCGTTGCACCCAAGTTTCCTTGGACGCGCAGTTTATATAGCAGTTAAAATAAATGAACTAAAATAAATAGAAATAAATATGCATGCCTCATATGGAATGTAAATACAGTACAATGGCAAGGTATACTTGCCTGGCAAGAAATCTGTAAAGTGTAAGCGCCCAAATGTCAAGGACACGGAACCTGGAACTAAGGACTCCGAACAAACGTCTTCGGATGCTGAAATAAACATCACCAACATTTCTGGAATGAGCAAAATAGCTAAAAAGCACATCCCTTTCGTCCAATTTGGACACAGGGGTAAAACGGTAATTTCGGGTAAAAGTGGGGTCCACGTGTGGCCCACTTTGCACCAAAAAGTGTACCGAGGGTAACAGTCTCTAAATGGGACAAACTATAGGTCAAACAACTCTAAATGTCAATACGAACCCAACGGTATGTCCAAATGTGGATTTCGATGGGCCGAACACAATTTTGTGGGACCCGCCAATTGGCAATTTGGTCAACCGTCTCAGAATTGCGTGAAAATTGGGTCACAGGACCAGCGTGTTACCATGAGTCCAGTGGCGTAAGTTTTGTCACAATCTGACAAGCGTACACAAAATACGCGCGAGTTCTAGAAAAGTTGCGACACGGGGTGTGTCCGCGGATACGGCCTGATTTCGGTTCGCACACGCGTTCGAATCAGTTTTCACCAATTTTTACGTGTCCGGTTACGCTGTATGCACCGTTCGGTACACTTGGTACACGGCGGGGCGGTCCCGTTTGGCGGGGCGCGCTCCGTTTCATAACTTTTAGAATTCTGGAAAAAGTGGGTTCGCTGAGTTTTGTGAAGAATTTAATTCTGTCCACAGCAGCTAATAATCTAGGATTATTTAACAAAAAATAAACTAGGTCAAGTGTTCTACACATATCAAAAAGAATCACCGAATTCGGATCTCTGTGGTGGGAGATACGAATTCGGCAACATGGGTGGTCATCGCAGTTTTCTGCGATCCCAGAATTTGGTCTGCTCGTGCCAACTTGGACGCTATTTTTGCCTATGGGTACACATTGTTTAAGGTCTGCTATTATACAAATATGGAAGAGGGTTAAGGGGTGAGCATACCGGTGAAGACGAAAAGGTGTTTGGTTGAGCGAGTCGACTGAAAACAACTCCGGAGCGAAGGTGCCTCGTGTGGGAATCTGCAGTGCGCGAGGTCGGGGTCGTCGGGATGGTTTGGACGGCCTGGCGGGGTTCGCTGGCTACGGTGGCGGCTCTAGATGAGAAGAGGGGGTCTGAAGATTTTAGGTTAGGGTTTTATGAAATAATATATATATATATATATATATATATATATATATATATATATATATATATATATATATATTATGAATAGGGAGAGAGAGAGAATGAGTTTTGCGGGTCCGCAAGCAAGGGGGGTCGGGTCTGTTCACAGCCAGCGGATGGTAATGGTTTTGCTAAGTTATGTAAGTTGGCTGCTAACATTGCTTGCTAGCAAACTTGCTAGCAAGTTGGAATGTTTGCTAAGAATAGTAGTTAGTATTGTTAGTATTATTATTATTAGTATATTATTAATTAATTTTTTTATACTTTCTTTTCTTTTCTTTTCTTCTTCTTAAATATATATATACATATATATATTTGTATATATATATACATATACATATATATATATATATATATATATATATATATATATATATATATATATATATATATATATATATATATATATATATTTATTTATAAGAAATTTTATAGATTAGAATAATGCACACCGTTAGGCTAGCAAGTGCTCAAGGGGTCTCCTACATGGAATAAATTTTGAAAATTTCTGATGTTCCCATAAGTCCTCTAAGTGCCCGAACACCTAAAATAAAAATTATTAAAAATATATTTCTCCTATTTAGCCCTAATTACTATAATTTAAATTAATAATTAATAAATAAAATGGGTATATACGATTTTTAGGAAGGGGGTTTTACATTCTACCCAACTTGTAAAAATTTCGTCCTCGAAATTAAAATTAAGCCACGATAGAATGCAATGATGGTTTAAGATATAAATTAACAATGTAGATTCATACCTTGGTCTGCGAATAGGTTCAGAAAACGCTTGCGCATATCATCCTCGCACTCCCAAGTTGATTCTCCTGGTGCGCCATGCTCCATGCTACGCGAACCAAAGGAATAGACTGGCTCCTCAATACTTTCTCTCGACGATCAAGGATTCCTACGGGTTGCTCTTGGGATGACAAGCTCGGCCCAATGGTGATCTCTGAATGGTCAAGAACATGACTGCTGTCTGCCATATATCGCCTGAGCTGCGATACATGGAATACGTCATGTACTCCCTCCAGTGAAGGTGGTAGCGCAAGTCGATATGCCACCTCTCCAACTCTCTCGAGCACGTCAAATGGTCCAATATACCTTGGACTCAACTTACCGCGCCCTCCAAATCGGATGGTTTCTCTGGTCGGTGATATCCCCAAGAAGACGTGATCGCCCTCTTTGAACTCCAAGGACGACGATGAAGGTCTTCCCACTGCTTCTGCCTGTCTTGCGCTGCTCGCAAGTGTCCCTGAATCTTCTTGACTGTCTCTACGGTGTTGACCACCAACTCGGGTCCCAAAATATGACGTTCTCCCACGTCACTCCAACACACAGGAGACCTACATTTTCTTCCATACAATGCTTCAAACGGAGCCATCTGAATACTCGCTTGATAGCTATTGTTGTAAGAAAACTCTACAAGATGTAGGTGGTCCTCCCATGTCCTCCGAAGTCTAACATACAAGCCCTTAACATGTCCTCCAAGGTCTGAATAGTACGCTCCGACTGCCCATATGTCTGCGGGTGGTAAGATGTACTGAACTTCAGACGAGTACCAAGACTCTCTTGCATGCTCCTCCAAAAGTACGATATGAAGCGCGAATCTCTGTCCGATACAATACTGACTGGTATGCCGTGCAATCTCATGATCTGCCTCATATATAAGTCAGCTAAAGCTTCTATAGACTGACCCACTCTAAAAGGTATAAAATGGGCTGACTTGGTGAGTCGGTCCACTATTACCCACACTGCATCTCTCCCACTTGGACTCTTGGAAAAACTCGTGACGAAGTCCATAGTGATGTGCTCCCACTTCCACTCTGGAATCAAAAGTGGTTGCAATAATCCTGCTGTCCTCTGGTGCTCTGCCTTCACTTTTTGACATACCAGACATTTAGCTACAAAGCGAGGTATCTCTCTCTTTATTCCATGCCACCAAAAGTGCTGTCGTAAGTTGTGATACATCTTGGTACCTCCAGGATGAATAGAATAAATTGAACTATGAGCCTCTGCCATCAGCTCTTGTCGAATCTCTCTATTTGGAACATAAAGACGATCACTACATCGTAATATCCCATCCTCATGAATGCGCAATCCGGTCTGCTCTCCGGCCTCTGTCCTTTCTTTTAGTCTCCTGAATCTGGATTCTGTAGGCAAAGCTGCCTTAATCCTCTCTACTAATGATGATTGTACTTGCAAGTTGGCTAGTGTTCCATCTGCTCTGGGTAGTATCACTTCAATGCCAAGCTCTTGCAAGTCCTCCAATAGTTCTCTCTGTGCTGTCAAGAAGTAAGCTGCTGGCTTCCGGCTTAACGCGTCTG
Source organism: Iris macrosiphon (assembly GCA_036927795.1). NCBI lineage: Eukaryota > Viridiplantae > Streptophyta > Magnoliopsida > Asparagales > Iridaceae > Iris > Iris macrosiphon. The sequence goes on from JAYESA010000004.1 coordinate 134,690,117, forward strand.
CTACCATGTTAGCCTTGCCTGGATGATAATGTAGCTCTATCTCAAAATCTTTCATCAACTCGAGCCATCGACGTTGTCTCATATTTAACTCCTTCTGCGTGAAGACGTACTTGAGGCTCTTATGGTCTGTATAGATCTCCACTCGTTCTCCATATAAGTAATGTCTCCATAGCTTTAGAGCAAATACAACGGCTGCAAGTTCCAAGTCATGAGTTGGATAATTCTTCTCATGCACTCGTAACTGCCTAGATGTATATGCAATCACCTTGCCATGCTGCATCAATATGCATCCCAAGCCTTTCCCTGATGCGTCACTGTAGATCACATAACCTCCTGATCTTGACGGAATAGTCAATACTGGTGCTGTAGTCAGTCGTTTCTTTAACTCTTCAAAGGCGGCTTGACACTCGGCGGTCCATATAAATTCTTGATCCTTACAAGTCAAGCAAGTCATAGGTGCCGCTATTCTTGAAAAGTTTTCCATGAACCGTCGATAATATCCCGCAAGTCCAAGGAAACTCCTCACCTCTGCTGCTGATTTAGGAACAGGCCATGTCTCAACTGTTGAGATCTTCTCTGGATCAACAGAAATACCATCTCCTGTAACAATATGTCCAAAAAATGAAACTCTGTCCAAGAAGAACTCACATTTGCTGAGTTTAGCATATATCTGCTCTCTCCTCTAAGTCTCTAGAACAATCCTTAGATGCTTCTCGTGCTCCTCGTGGCTCTTCGAATAGACAAGTATATCATCAATGAAGACGACCACGAACTGGTCCAAGTACTGATGGAAGACTCGATTCATTAAGTCTATGAAGATCGCTGGAGCATTGGTCAATCCAAATGGCATGACCAAAAACTCGTAGTGTCCATATCTTGTTCTGAATGCGGTCTTCGGAATGTCCTGCTTCCGTACCTTCACCTGATGATATCCCGAACTCAGATCTATCTTCGAGAATACCTTAGCTCCACTGAGTTGATCAAATAAGTCATCAATGCGTGGCAATGGATATTTGTTCTTCACTGTCACTGCATTCAAGGCTCTGTAGTCAATGCGCATACGTACTGACCCATCCTTCTTGGGTACAAACAACACTGGTGCTTCCCAGGGTGATGCACTCAGTCGGATGAAACCTTTCTCCTCTAGCTCCTTTAACTGTGCCTTCAGCTCGTCCATGTCCTTCTTCGCTAGTCTATAAATATGCGATGCTATAGGTGCTGCTTCGGGTGCTAGTTCAATTAAAAACTCTACTTCTCTGTCTGGGGGTAGTCCTGGCAAATCCTCTGGAAAGACGTCTAGAAATTCTGAAATAATGGGATGATCGACAATATCGTCCATTGCGAGCTGCATACCATCAAGGATTTTTGTGGATCCTCGGGCAAACTCAAGTTCAAGCTGGCCTGGTACCTTAAAAAGAATGATTCTTCCAAAATAATCGAAGAAAGCGTGGTACTTGCTTAGCCAGTCCATTCCAAGCACAATATCAAAAGATGGCATAGGAAGGACTAAGAGTTGGGCATTCATCTCTCTGCCACGTATCACTATAGAGCCCGATCTACAAACTCGACTAACTGGTACAACTCCTCCTCCGGTAAGAATTCTAACACAACTAGATAATGGTGTAGAAGCAATGTTGTGTTTTGCAATAAAACTAGATGATATGAATGAGTGGGTGGCTCCCGTATCAAATAATGTCACAACAGGAAAAGTAAAAGCAAGGATAATACTTGCTATGACATCCATCTCATAATCCATGTCATCTACCTCCAATACAAAAGCTCGCCCGTTCCTCTGCATCTGTCCATGTCCGGTCCTCATATACTGCTCCTCCTGGGTAGGTAGCGGTGGTCCTCTCTGAAATCCTCCTGCTGCTGGGGGTCAGGGTGCTCCCGGTCCGGTCATCTGCTGGGCTGGCTTCGGTGCTGGAAGCGCTAGTCTCTGTGCTGGCGGTGGTAGTGTCAATACCTGCATTGGGCAGTCTCTCGCCATGTGCTGTCCGGAGCCACATCTCATACACTAACCCAAGCGGGTCCGATAATCTTTCAAAATATGTTCGATTCTCCCACAGTAATTGCAGTAGGGCTTCCCCGGATTCTGGTACGGTGCTGCTCGGTGTTGCTGATGCTGCTGTGCCAAGGGACGTCTGATAGGTCCTCCCTGTTGTGTCTTGGCTGGTCCCTGCTGTATCCTTGCTGATCCTTGTTGTGTCCTCAGCTGACCTCCCTTTCCTCTGCTAATGGTTTCCTGAAATCTGGCCTCTGTCAGTAGTTCAGCATAAGAGACTCGGGACTGCGAGCTTGTATAATATTGTAGCTCCTGGGTCAGTCCTCGATGAAACCTCTTAGCCTTAGCCAAGTCATTTGGTATCAAAGCAGCGCCATATTTGCTGAGTCAACTAAACTCGACATCATACTCGTCCACTGTTTGGTTCCCCTGCTCCAAGTAAAGAAACTGATCATAAAAGGTGTCCCTGACAGTGTTCGGGAAGTACTTTCCCTCAAAGTACTCCAAGAACTGCTCCCAAGTCTGATAAGTACCCAACTGGCGCTCCATGGATTCCTACCAGTGATGAGCATTACCCTCTAGAAGCGTTCGTAAACCCATCATCCATAGGTCCGTAGGTAACTGCGATGCCTCCAGTAACTTCTGCGTGTGAGTGATCCAGTTGGTAGTCTCCTCCGGGCTCTCAGTGCCCTTGTACTACCTTGTACCCATCTGAACAAAATCTTTTACTGATCCAACCCTAGCTCGAGGTACTTGAGCTAGTGCTTGGGCTGGTACAGTAGCCTGTACAGCCATCCTCTCCAGTGCTACCAAAAATTCTTGCCTTTGCTCGGCTGCCTGCTGCCTCTGTTCCTATATCATCATCTGAAAGAATTGGAACATTTGCGCTTGGCCATCTTGCGGTACTGGGACAGGTGGAAGGTTCCCAATAGGTGAAGCAGAAAGATCAGATGGAACTGGAGTGTGAGTCTGTCCATCTGGCCCCGGAAGCCTAGGAATCGTTGGGGTCCCTCCTTGAGTCTGACCATTGACTCCAGAAGTTGTGTCGCCATCGGCGGCAGTACATCCATTTTGCAAATCTATCTCTCTGCAGGTGATGTACGAAACGATTAGAAAAAGTACAGGAATCAAACAGGATGCAAGTATTAAATAGGAAGGATGAGTTTCAGTCAAGCGTGGATGAGATCCTTATACTCTATTCCTACACGCAGGCTTGTTCGGTACAGTTACGTAACCGAGAAAATATATTCTCGACCTGCATGGGCCACCACTAAAAACATGTCATGTCCCAGTCCCAAAATACGTAGGACTAGGAATACGTAATACGCCAGCTGTATGTATACAAACTCTAATATATGGAAGTCATATACACACGTACGCCGTACATGAATATCCAATCCACAGTGGTAATATACTGTCACAATAAGTCACACGCAGTTCTATATCTCATCCACAGCACAAATAATAGAATAATGGAAATCAATAACTGAATATCAAAGAAGCAGTCTCAAATAGTAATCTCAAAGTGTGATAGTCGGATGGAAACAAATCCACTGCAAATCGACTATAATAAACTACTAAAGAGAGAAGAGAATAAACTCTAATATAAGAATAAATGTCTCGAAAAAGAATAGCAACTAGAATCTCTAAACAGCTGCAATGAATCACATATAATCAGAAGGTAAGATCGTCTCAGACTGATAGGTAGCATCAGGTCCATGTCCATACTCCTGCGGGTACTTCTGCTCATCTATATCTAGAAAGGGACCAGGTCCTCAGAGGGACGTAACAAGATACAAAAAAATATGCCAATAAAGTACTAAAATGTAAACATCCATTGGGGTCGCCTAACCATCTAAGTGAATGCAGTTAAGAACACCTTTCCCCACAAGTAAGCTATCTGGCTGAAAACTAGGATTTGGCATGGTTCTCTATTGGAGATCCAGGGGCCTACAAAGGTACGATAACTTTCAAACGTCGGAGGCCCGCCTGATAATAATATAATATATAATGGTCATCATCGCCCGTATCTCCAGAGGAGAATCCGGCCGCACAATAGAAAAAAGTACAAAGGAGTTCAAATACGGTACTTGTTGTTCTCTCCACCCAATGCTCTAAGCATTTCATGTCCATGACACGATAAACCTCTAATAACTGCCAGGTCTACTAGCATGCAAAGTTTCTATTGGCAGTTATCCCTGTCCGTCGCACGTCCTATACGTACCAGTGGCCAGCCGAGTACGCAAGTCCGTATCCTACATGTGACTCACACTCGTGTAAGAATAGTGTCATGGCCAATGAAACATAAATGTCTCATGAAGATGGGGTAGTCTTATAAAGTAGGTCCAATGCATATACATAAATAAAAACATAGTACGACGACACCGTCGTTGCACCCAAGTTTCCTTAGACGCACAGTTTATATAACAGTTAAAATAAATAAACTAAAATAAACAGAAATAAACATACATGCCTCATATATAATGTAAATACAGTACAATGGCAAGGTATACTTGCCTGGCAAAAAATCTGTAAAGTGTAAGCGCCCAAATATCAAGGACACGAAACCTAGAACTAAGGACTCCGAACAAACATCTCCGGATGCTAAAATAAATATCACCAACGTTTTCGGAATGAGCAAAATAGCTAAAAAGCACATCCCTTTCGTCCAATTTGGACACAGGGGTAAAACGATTATTTTGGATAAAAGTGGGGTCTACGTGTGGCCCACTTTGTACCGAAAAGTGTGCCGAGGGTAACAGTCTCTAAATGGTATAAACTATAGGTCAAACAACTCTAAATGTTTATACGAATCCAACGGTATGTCCAAATATTGATTTCGATGGGCCGAACACAATTTTGTCGAAAAAGTCAACTGTGGGGCCCGACAATTGGAGATTTGGTCAACCATCTCAGAATTGCGTGAATATTGGGTCACAGGACCAGCGCGTTACCACGAGTCCAGTGGCACAAGTTTCATCGCAATCTGACAAGAGGACACAAAATACGTACTAGTTCCACAAAAGTTGCGATACGGGATGTGTCCGTGGATACGGTCTGATTTTGGCGCGCACACACGTCCGAATCAGTTCTCACGAATTTTTACGTGTCCGGTTATGCTGCGTGCACCGTTTGGTACACTTGGTACACGGTGGGGCGGTCCCGTTTGGCGGGGCGTGCCCCGTTTCACAACTTTTAGAATTCTAGAAAAAGTGGGTTCGCAGAGTTTTGTGACAAATTTAATTCTGTCCACAGCAGCTAATAATCTAGGGTTATTTAACAGAAAATAAACTAGGTCAAGTGTTCTACACATATCAAAAAGAATCACCGAATTCGGATCTCTATGGTGGGAGATACGAACTCGACAACATGGATACACATTGTTCGAGGTCTTCTATTATACAAATATGAAAGAGGGTTAAGGGGTGAGCATACCGGTGAAGACGGAACGGCATTTGGTTAAGCGAGTGGACGAAAAACAACTCCGGAGAGAAGGTGCCTCGTGTAGGAATCTGCAGTGCACGAGGTCGGGGTCGTCGGGATGGTTTGGACGGCCTGGCGGGGTTCTCTGGCTGCGGTGGCGGCTCTAGATGAGAAGAGGGGGTTTGGAGATTTTAGGTTAGATTTTATGAAATAATATATATATATATATATATATATATATATATATATATATATATATATATATATATATATATATTATGAATAGGGAGAGAGAGAGAATGAGTTTTGCGGGTCCGCAGGCAAGGGGGGTCGGGTCTGTTCACAGCCAGCGGATGGTAATGGTTTTGCTAAGTTATGTAACTTGGCTGCTAACATTGCTTGCTAGCAAACTTGCTAGCAAGTTGGAATGTTTGCTAAGAATAGTAGTTAGTATTGTTAGTATTATTATTAGTAGTATATTATTAATTAATTTTTTTTATACTTTCTTTTCTTTTCTTCTTCTTAAATATATATATACATATATATATTTGTGTATATATATATATATATATATATATATATATATATATATATATATATATATATATATATATATTCATAAGAAATTTTATAGATTAGAATAATGCACACCGTTAGGCTAGCAACTGCTCAAGGGGTCTCCTATATGGAATAAATTCTGAAAATTCCTGATGGTCCCATAAGTCCTCTAAGTGCCCGAACACCTAAAATAAAAATTATTAAAAATCTATTTCTCCTACTTAGCCCTAATTACTATAATTTAAATTAATAATTAATAAATAAAAGGGGTATATACGATTTTTAGGAAGGGGTTTTACAGAGCTAGAGACGCATGGGATCGCATGGAGTCTGGGACGCATGAAGCCTGAGATGCGTGGGACTACATGGAGTCTAGGACGCATGGGGCCAGAGATGCGTGGGACGCATGGAGTCTGGGACGCATGGGGCCAGCTCTGCTGTACACGTAGCACTGCACATCCATCGAGAGTGAAGTTCTGTGCTTACCTGAGACCTCTGTCGTTTTGTATGTTCACGTCTTTTGAGGCATTGAGAAAATCTTTTTTGTTAGGATTCTGTGTCAGAGATAATTCTACTGACGGGATACCATATTAGGTCCCTCTGCGGCCAAGCTGCTTTTGCTGATTGGGACGCATGGATGTCCTTTCTTGGCCGTATGAAGACTCTGCGGCCTAATCTCTTTTGAGCTTTTGTTTTGGGGTGCAGGGTTGCATGGATGCATATTTTCCATGTTTCTACAGTCGTGTCAGTGTGTATGTATGTAAGTGTGTCCTGTTATTGTGTGTCTGTATGTATGTGTGTCGATTGTGTCAGAGAGAGAGAGAGAGAGAGGGGGTTAGGGTTTACCTGAGCCGTCGAAGGGGGTCGCGGGGGGAGCACCGTCGAAACCGGAGGTCGAGAGGGCAACACTGCCTGAGGGGGTCGAAACCCTAACCCTAACCAAACTAAGATAGTTAGAGAGAGAGAGAGAGAGTGAGAGAGAGAGAGAGAGAGGGAGAGAGGGAGGGGTTAGGCTTTACTTGAGCCGTTGATCGGAGGGTGTTGAGGGGGGAGCACGGTCAGCGCCGGAGGGGAAGGTCGCAGGAGGCTCGCTCGGGGAAAGGGGAATATTTGGGAAATTTGTTTGGTAGGGGGAAATAAAATCGTTCAGGAAACCTATATTTAAAACGTTAGTGACGTTTTAAACATACGTCGCTAAACATTGCTGAGGTTATAATATTTAGCAACATATGTAATATTACGTTACTAAACGTTGCTACAATAAAAACAATAGCGACGTTTTACAACTTTTGGCGACATCGGCTCCCGCAATATTGTTGATAATCGCTATGCGTCGCTAATAATCGCTAATAGCGATGCCATGCGACATTTTTTTATGATGTCTCTAAATTCATAAAATATAGCAACGTCAAAAAAAGATGTCACTAAAAATGTAGCTATTTCTTTATAATTTTGTAGTGATCCACCATTGCAATAACACCAGTCTTGATGAGATTGTTCAGTGCTCTATGCCGAAGCCGCACAGTTCTCTTCTTTCTATTAAAAAGATTATTAGATGCCACTCTTGTAGTTGCCTGGTTGTCGTAGTATATCGGTACAGCTAGAATCTGTGCACCAACCATTGGAAGATCGTACATGAGATCCCGAAGCCTCTATGCTTCATCTGCTACTATCGCAAGTGCATAGAACTCAGACTCTATTGATGAGTGTGAGAGCATAGTCTTCTTCTTCGAATTCCACGATATAGCAGCTCCACCCATTGAGAAATATATCCTCCTGTGGATCTCTCGCTCTCTTCTTCTGAGCACAAACTAGCATCACTGAATCCTTCTACCACTGCTGGATCTCCGCTGTAGTAAAATACAAACTTCTAAGTCTTCTTGAGGTATCTCATCACCCTCTTCACAACTTTCCAGTATTCAATACCTGGGTTACACCTAAATCTACTCAGCATCCCCACAGCAAAAGCATTGTCAGGCCTAGTGGCATTTGTAGCATACATCAAGATCCTGATGACGCTAGAATACTCTAACTGTCTGATGCTTTTTCTTGGGTTAGGCTTCAGTTTCTTGTCATACCTATATGGAGTATCGATCCCTTTAAGATCCTGATATTCATAGCATATGAGCATCTTCTCTACGTAGTGAGCTTGTGATAGAGCAAGTCTAGCTTTCGTCCAGATTATCTTAATCACAAGGATGACATCTGCATCTCCCATCCTTCATACTGAATTTAGACGAGAGGAACATCTTTGTTCTAGTGAAATATTCTTCATCCGTACCTAGGATTAGCATGTCGTCCACATAGAGACAAACGATGACACCTCTATCACCAACGAACTTTTTGTACACACACTTATCAGTTTTGCTGACCTTGTAGCCATTTGATCTAATGACTTTGTCAAACTTCTCGTGCCATAATTTGGGAGCTTGCTTCAGACCATACTGAGATTTCACCAGTTTGCATACTTTGTCTTCAAGACCTTTGACGACAAACCCTTCTGCCTGTTGCATGTAAATTTCCTCAGTTAGTTCACCATTCAGAAATGTTGTCTTGACGTCCATCTGATAAATCACCATTCTTTGAGTAGCACATAGAGAAATCAGCATCCTGATTGTTGTCATCCGTGCAACGAGAGCATAGCTGTCGAAGTAATCAATCCCGTGCATCTGAGAAAATTTCTTGGTAACTAGCCTGGCCTTGAACTTGTCAACAGTTCTGTCTTCTTTGAGATTGTTGTCCATTCTAACTCGGGTCTTGCCTTAAGATTGTTAGTCCCGAAGATAAATCAATGTAGAGGAGGTCCACAAAGTAGAGACTCACTTAAGAGTTCGTCTTCTACAAAAGTTGGTGCACAGTGAGTCACTCGAGAGCGCCTCTACAGTGACACATAACTCCACAGCAGCACTAAACCGAGAATATGTTACTAACTGATGGCCTAAAGAAAATACAAATACAACAAGAATTAAAAAATCGTTCTTCTTTTTACGTTCGCAGATGCTACAATGAGAAGGAACGATAACAAGAAAATAAATACAAAGAAGAAAACTCCTTGCTGGGTTATCAAAACCACCGAAGCCCAAGGCAAGATACGCGCTAAACAATGAATTGCTCCCAAGATCCAGCAAGTCCACACGAGAACTTCTGGAACAATCTTGGTAACCTTCGGATCACTCGAAAACACTTTGTAGAAGGGGGCTCACTACGGTCGCATATCGCACTGGTGCTCTCGATTTTTTCTCCACTTTGAAAGAAAGAGAAGATCCCCTATATATAGATAAGAACAACACCTATGTGACCTTCGAAAACTCAAGGCCGCATATGCGTTATCCGACACCATTCTGCATGCGTAGCCGTAGCCGCATGCATCACCGTTGCTGCCGTCGGTCACTCTTCACGGTACAACACCATCAAATGCCGCCGAGCGTCGAAAGCAGCAGCCGAGAAAGCACGACTGACGTGCTAAGTTCAAAGTGCGCAAAAAAGCCCCACTTTGCACCCTTGAGCCCGAGTCCGAGTTCGAGTCCGAGTCCGAGTCGCAGGACTTAGCTCCTAAGAAAAACTTTCCAAAGGTGGTGACAAAATAAAGATTGTCAAAATGGGGTTCACACTTAATCCCTCTAGAAAAATCAACCCACATAGACCACCATCCCATGTGCATATACCAATACTAAACAAAGCTATATATTGAGATATGCACATTGGTGATTTTCTAATATGGGACTAAAACTCCCAAAACAAAATAAAAAACACCAACACTTTAAATCGTGGGTTGTAGCAAGCTATAATTAAAGTTCAGTCGTCTTAATTTTATATGCTAGTTCTGTCACCTCTGTCTTCCGTCTAGGCAGTGGATGGATGAAAAAGAAATAGAAAGGAGAGCATATTTATGAGATGAGTTATGTTGAGATGGCGAGAGATTCTTAAATAGGAGGAGAAAAGAAAAGTATGCGGGTGAGGGTAGTTAGTTATGGAAGGAGAATGGGGGCATGGCAGAACGAGTCTTCATGACGCAGTCTTGGACTAATACGCACGGGAAGTGTTAGAGTTTACTTTGTAGCTGTATTTTGATGAATTTTGGAGTATTTTTGAACCGATTATTTATGAAGTATTTTAAAAAATTATGTTTGTTATTTTTTTTTTAGACACTAATTTTGGTCGTCTTAAAATTCTTAAAAATCGGTGAAATTTAATTTTGTGTGCCTTTATAAGCATCCAAAACCAACCGATTTTGAACAATTTTATTATCTTATTACATTTATATTCTCACAAAAAATATATAATTATAACTCATAATATCTTGTCCTATTTTTTTCTTTTTAATCTGTTTTTTCTTCTTTTACTTCTTCTAAACTTCATAAACTTTTTTTGTTAAACTTCATAAACTTATTTGTGTAAGTTCTTAAATTTTTTCTCCTATTGAAAATCTAGGCGCTTCTGTTATTTCGTGAGTTTTTATTATTTTGATCAAACAACCAAAATTTTCTCCTACTTTCATCCAGACGTTTCTATTATTTCATTTCTTTCTGTTATTTTATTTATATATGGACATATATGTAATTTTATTTGTGTAAAGCACTTTCAAAACCACTTGTTAATGAATTACCAAGTATGTGTTGGACTAGTTTAGAAGTCACTACTTAAAACCATCCAAATTTGGACTCCTTATAACCGCTCATAACTGGTACTCTAAAAATATCTCACAAACGCTATCCCTAAATTGTCAACTAGGCCATTAAATATTTCTCAATAAAAATAAATGAATGGCACAACCAGTAAATATAACGAATAGTGATGGGTATTATGGTAATTCAGAAGGATTTGGATATTAAAGGGCAATATATAAAACAAAAAATTACCTCAAGAGCACCGAAGTTTAGATATATTATATAAAAGGCATAATATTTTGTACATTTGTACATAGAGCATATTATCGCACAAAACTAGGACGTAAAACCGAAAATTAAAAATAAACAGAAAAAAAAACTCACGCCTAACTTTAATTAAACTTTGCTAAGCAATAGACAAAGCAACACAATCAAGAGTACGTTTCTTGATACTAAGATATAGATTATAGTGTTCTAAGTAGAGTAGTTATTGATCATAAGCTTTTTGAACTTTACCTTAATGTAACTTAGGTAATCAGGTTCGAACCAACCAAATTTTAATTAGTAGACATATTTATGGAAGACTAGTTACTTAGGTAGAGCAAATGATGTCCCAATAATTTCTACCCTCAATTTAATATATATATATATATATATATATATATATATATATATATATATATATATATATATATATATAAGAGATAGAGGAGGGGAATCGGGATTCCACACTAATACATTCATGTATGTACTCTAAAATAATAGTCGTTGGAATGACATTTTTGATGGTCCAGAATAGATCCTTAAACTATCTAATTTCTTGCAAAAAATTGATTTAATCAGGACCATAAAAAAAGACAATACAACGGATGCAATCTTGATTTCTCGCAAAAAAATAATTTAATCTGGACCATCGAAAAAGACAATCCAACGGATGCTATCTTGGTGACATATTAGAATGCATATACAAGCATGAGATCTTGGTGACATGTTAGAATGCATATATAAGCATGAGAATTATATATATATATATATATATATATATATATATATATATATATATATATATATTGGTAAAGATTTTAGCTGTCTAACCCTGCGAGTACAAAGACGACAGTAATACAAATTGCATATATGATTTGGGAGCTTCAATAAATCAGGGTTTGTTCAATCAAGAAAAAATAACTAAAATTTAAACCTGCATAGGGGGAGATACAGAGACATCAAGTATGTACGACTAAGGACGAACATCCTGCTTATTTCATTGATATTATAGTTCTAGTACATACATACATAGATAGAGCCAACAACAAACAGTAGGGCCATATAAAAGCACACCGTTCATTTCATTAATTCCACCCTCCTAGTTAGCCTTTGGGGCTGCCTTTGCTGGCATCACCTGCACAATTACATCATCAAATAGAGTTGTAATATTCAGCAAGTTGATCGACTATGATACTGAGGAGAAACTGAGCAGGAAAGGAAAAACAAAATCCTAGTATTTTGTCTTTTGGGTACGTAGGACTTTAGGTAGGACCTTTGGTTCCTGTGGCTTCTGCACTGCCTTCTTTGGGGCTGGTTTCCCTCCCCCAGCCTTTGTTGGCTGAACCTTTGGCGCCACAGGGGAGGAACCTTGAGGTTTCACTGATTTCAGGGATGTCATTGCTACAAAATTAACTATGACAGTACGCAAATGCTACCTTTCCTTTGCTTGGTAAGAACATACTGCCAGGAGTGAAAATTTATACTCCTCTGGCTGAAGAAAGAAAACTTGTCCCAAGTGCAAAGAGAACATCGCAAGTTGGCCGACGGAAAAAGCAGATAGTGATATGGAACTAATATCTACTGTTCGAAGCATATATTCTCCCAGAAGTAACCACACTCACTGCTAGTGAACGTTCCCATTTCTATATTCTAGTAAAAAAAAAAAAAAAAATTAGAAAATTGAAAAGAAGAAAAGAGGGAGGTCTACAAAACTTCAGGATTCAAGACTGAAAGATCTTCTCGAGGCTCAGGAATGCATTTCACGTAAAAGGACCCATTGGCTGCTTGTCTCTCTCTGTAACGGGTCCAAGTCACCAAAGGACAGACCAGAGATGATCAAAAGTCCGCCAATAATGCTGCTAGTGGATGATAACGACAGTGAGAAAGTGAGAGAGAATCGAAAAAAAGAAGAAGCACTTGTTAGAACACCTCATCAAATATCCTACACAATTGAGTTCTGAATCTACCATAGTATGCACATATTATATCATTATATGATACATCAGATATAGCGAACAAAACTCTCATGTAATGACGAGAGTCCTCATGCATACACGTGATCGCCTAGTATATGCATGTGCATGTAGGTTTTACTCTCAATGTTTTAAAAATCGGTCCGAAGATCGATCCGGTCAAGACATTCGGTTGAATCAAATCAGTTCAACCAGTGGTTTAATTTGAATACGGAACAAGTTATATGGGAATACAATCTTATTTGAATATATTACATAGTGGACAACTACACAGAGGTCGGTCCAGGGGTAAGTCTGACAAGCTATCAGACTTGAATAATTCCTCCAGTCTCCTAAATCTCTACCTCTCCGTCAATAAAGCCACCACGGTCCACCTAAACTCCTTTTTGTTAGTTGAACTTATAATCTACCAGATCCATATTTTGAGTTCCCACTGAAAAGATCTCGAGTAGCTCAAAAAGAGAAACTCGGAATCCGAATTCCACGTTGCCGTCAAAACTGGAGACTTCGACGTCGCTGCGAACCCCACTCGTCATCAATTTTTTAATATCTTCTTCTGAAGCCAAGGACAAGGGACAACCAAATTTAGGTCCGGCTAGGCCAATCCAATCCCCTGCACTACAAAATACATTGTTTTAGCGACGGAAATATCCGTCGCTAAAATGCAACTTTCCATCGCTATTTTCAAATAGCGACGGATTAGCGACAAAATTCTTCCGTCTATATTAACGTCGCTATGAATTTTTCGTCGCTAATCCGTCGCTCAAGCGACAACTTAGCGACGAAATTAGCGACATAATGTCAGCGACGTATTTGTGACGTATAAGTTTCGTCGCTAAACTTTCAGACTACTTACCGGCATAATAGCGACGGATTATGTGAGCCAAAAAATTGTCTAATTTTTCAGAAGATTTTGCACATTTTGGGCTCACATAGTTCGTCGCTAATCCGACGCTAAGTCGTCACTCTGAGTGACGGATTAACGACGGATTTTAGCGACGAACCTTGATATATGTTTGGTACATTTGTGTGTCTCAGACGTTTTAGCGACGAAATTTTCCATCGCTAGGTACTCGCTGACATGAGATTGTCCGTCGGAAATCCGTCGCTGAGCTGCGATTTACCAGATTTTTTGTCGCTAGTATGTCGCTAGTCCGTAGCTAAAGGTAATATTTTTTCGGAAATTAATTTCTGCTTAGCATATACATATTAGACATTCACAAATAAATTCCACACAAATAAATTTCACACAAACTATAAAAATCCACACAAACATGTCCAAATGTTATATTTACAATGAACTAATAAAGTAGAGTAATCCAACCATACCACAAACTCAAAAAATACAACGGTGGAGGCGGAGGCGGTGTTATACAATTCAAGTCCAAAAATACGACGATGTTATACAATTCCACAAAGTCAAATAAATACAATCAAGTCAAAAAAATATGATCAAGTCAAAAAAATACAACCAACTCAAAAAACTACCACAAACTCAAAAATCTATCAAGTCGACGGTGGAGGCGGAGGCGGCGGCGGCTGTCGGCTATCCATTTACTGCGCCACAACCATAGCGATGATATTCTGTAGATCATCGGGAGCAATGACAGATGGAGCAATGGCAGGAGCCGTTAATGGAGCTGGAGGACCCATCGATGCCGTTGGAGGAGCTGGAGCCGTCGGAGTAGCTGGAGGAGGCGTTGTAGTAGCCATCGGAGGAGCAGGTGCTGGAGCATCAAGCGTGTCTATCAACTGTCAGACCAGCCCATGTAGCTCATAAACAGTCATCGTGAGCTGCTCCAGAGATATCGCACCAGAAGGAACGCCGAAGCCAAGCACTGATGGAGCTGGAGTAGCCGTCGGAGGAGCTCTGGAAAGAACCGACGACTGGGATGCCAACAATCCTGTACCGTACACGCTGCAGCCTTTCCCTTTCCCCAAACCGTGTACCCACCGATCGTTTCTCTTAGTCTGTGTACTGCTCTCAGCGCCTCCCTCTAACATCTCATACTTCTCCTATATTTATTTATTTATATAAATAGGTTTAGAGTTAAGAATTTTAGAGTTATATGTGCTATATTTGATTTTGGTTAGAGTATCATATTAGATACTAGATATCATATTATATAATTTAACCAAGGTTCAAAGTATCGAAACCGGAATTGGTATCAGACCATTCCTTAACTCAAAAACTATTTGATTCTTAGTATTTTTAAAATTGAATAAAATAGTAATCACCTTTGTCGATTAATTTGCATGCGATAGATAAGTTTTTCTCTTTTATATGCTTTTACAATCTTAATATAATCTAAAGATTAGTTAGTTATGATACTTGATGAAGAAGTCTCATAAAGAGCTAAATGAGCTATTGGAAAGACCATATTTGAGCATTTCTCCGTGTTTTACAAGTATCCAAACCATAATTCCTCGACACTCATCCGAATATGGCCGATACATGCCATAGCATCGTAAGGTTAGAATTGCTAATTACTATTCATATTAGTACCTTGAAGTGATAATCGATACTCATAGTAATAGTCCGATACCGATTCTGATACAAAGACCAATACTTTAAAATGTTAATAATTTATTATAGGTTAAATTAGTGATAACCGTTTCGATTTTAGGGCCGATGAATAAATCGATACCGATACGGATTTTTGAACGTCACATATTCTATTTTCGATATTCTAGGATACGCTCAATCCTATGTATTAAGAATTACGTACGTCTAAGGATACACATATAAATTAAAATAGTTATATATGTAATATTCAATTTGTCAATCTTCTTCTAAGTTAATTATAGACACATACAATAAATATTACCATTTTTGTTTCCTAATACTCGTGTTAATTTGTCTGCATTTTTTTTGATATGTGTGTCCGTGCTATAAATCGGTACGAAATCCTTCTTCTAAGTTAACAGTATTTTTGTAACTATAGTTAGATTTCTATTGGAGTCATTTTCCATAATGCAAGCATTTAATAAAAATTCCAAGCGAGCTTATTCTTTCAGTATGCACGGCCATTATAAACTCTGCCCTGGTGCTAAATTTTTGATCTCATCCAATAATATTTTATTATTTCTCCGAAGTCTAGTGCCCATCGAAGTTGTGTGGGTTAAGGTCTTTGTACCCCCTGAGGTTGTGGTGCAACTTGTGGTTGCTGATTTTGCGATTTTTATGATTGTTGTTCATTTTCGATGGCATCAAAAATATGTCATCTTCATCGAATATCACTAGATTTCTTGTAAGTTTCAAAATTATATAGCTTTGAGTAGTTGTAGATCAAAAATGACTAAAGAACAAGTTTTAGTAAGATACCATGTCTTAGTAGGCATCCCATTATAGCTTTGAGTACTTTTTTATGCCAATAGTAACCTGAACAAGTATGGAAGGCAGGAGAAAGATTATGTACGAGAAGGCTTGCTTCAGCACTCATTCGCTTTCTTCTCTTCCCAATTCTGTTAGATAGCTTATTTAAGATTTCAAACTTCTTTTATATTTAACCATACTTCTTTTCCTAATTCCTATTTCACTCTAAGATTGAGGTATCTATACATATATAGTACAAGCCACAATTTGATAGTATATCTATATAGAATAGTGTCATCGTATTTCTATCATTGAGGTCTTTTAGGTCTGAATTAGCATTATTGTTTGTAAGCAGGGGGTGAGAGGTCGTTCATTAGGGGAGAGGTGTGACTGAAGGTGGCCCATATAGCAGGGGGTGAGAGGGTTGTAAGAAGGTTGTAAGCATTTGGTACTAAACTTAGCATTATTGTTTTTGAAAAGCATAAGCCCTAGTTCAAAGAAATTCTCTTATATTAATAACAAAAAATAGTAGTTACTTTAAAAACTTCAGTCATTTGAATGAGATTGAAGTTTCTCATTCAAGGTTTCACTACTTTTGACAGGTCAATAAATAAATATATTTCAGAATTTAAAATTTTCAGAACACAATAATGCTTGAATTCATCCTCCTATTCCCTCATAAATTCCATAAAGATTCAATTTTCCAACTTAATGATAGATGACCTATAAATCAAATAGCCACTTCAAAATATTCACAAGTGAGAAAATATGTATGTTCGTAGATTCTTCCTTTCTATATTATATGCTTATTTATCATACATTACTTGCTGCTATATATGTCTATATATTATATAATATTTGTCTATTCGTATTTTATAAGAGTGTCCCATATGTTATTTTAAATCGTATAAAATATATGGAATCCATGTAGATGAATATCAACATGATGGTGAAGTGACAACATTAATTCTACTACAAAATTACTGTAAACAATAAGGTTTTAAAAGCATATAATAGAGTATTTCCAGTGTATATGTGTCCATGTCTATGTTCTCATGTCCGTGTCTAGTGTCCCATGTCTACGTGTCCAGCACCCTAAATCCTGTTTGATAATTAATAATGAACCAAAATACGAATGAGGGTTAGGTTAGAGCTTACCTTTGACGGAGAAGGATGAGATCTGATGGAGCGTGGGCCGGAGAGGGGGATCAAGGAGGGGCAGAGAGGGGGTCGAAGAGAGGGGGGCCGGAGAGGGGAGGGGTTCGAGGAGGGATAGGAGGCGGACGGAGGGGGGGCAGAGAGGGGGGGGGGTTCGAGGAGGGGGTCGAGAAGAGGGGGGATGGTTTGAGGTGGGGGCTAAGGCGGACGGAGGGGGTCGAGGAGAGGGGGTTTGAGGAGGGGGTTGAGGAGAGGGGGGTTCGAGGAGGGGGTTGAGGAGCCGGAGGGGGGTCGCTGGAGAGTGGAGGGTTCGAGGAGGGGGTCGTCGGAGCCGAGGGGGAGTCGCCGGAGAGAGGAGGGGTTTGAGGAGGGGTCGTCGGAGCCGGTGGGAACGGGGTGTCGAGGAGAGAGAGAGAGAGAGAGAGAGAGAGAATGGAAGAAATTAAAACGTGCTATAGAATTTTATGGTTTTGCAGCAACGGATATTTCCGTTGCTATTCCATCGCTAACGTAATAGCGACAGATTAATGACGGCTTGTTGATGAAAAATAATATAATTTGTTTACATAAATAAATTAGTCGTAGTTTCGTCGAAAGTTTATCACTGACTCAGCGACGAATTATTTTCCGTCGCTGAGATCCGTCCCTATTTAACAATATTTTTGTAGTGCTGGGACGCCACTGACTATACATACTACTTATGCTAAAATTAGTCAAGATCAAACATAATGATTTTGATTGCAAGTAAAGTCCAAACAAAAAGTCAAAACTTAATAAAAAAAGAAATAGAATTGGAAAAGTCATATTCAAACTGGTTTAAAATCCAATTTGGTCAGACGATTCGGTGCTCTTGATCGGGTTATACAAAGGAAACCAAATTTTGGAAAACACAGCGGATCGATATTAAACTTGTCCAAAAAATTAATGGTTTACCGTTTGATCGGTTTAACCGGCTGGTGGTCTGATCCGATTTTTGAAACACTAATTTTTTTGTTTGTTTGGAGTGACAAAGTTTACAAATCTAAAAATTCCATCTCCTATAACAATCAGATAACATAGAGAAAATAAAACATCCACAAAGAATGTGAGAATTGTGCCAAACCTGCGAAGATAAATGGGACTTCCAAGGAAAAGCCTGGACAAAAAGGCATATACTATTATACTACAAGTTGAAGTGGACTGTATAGAGTCACCAGCGAAGATCCTAGAATTTTATTGGACTAGGTCGATAGCCAATAGTTAAGAGCCGATGCAATAACTCCAGATATACCTCTCAATTGGGCTGGGCCGGTCCAGTACAGCACGAGCTCGGTCTGAAAAATAATCCATGTGTTAATTCGGTCCAAATAATCTTGACCCGGACTGGTCCGGTCCATTATATCGAGACGTGCCGAACCTCATATCTCGACCCATAACAGAGGCTAGGCTCGGCCCGGCCCGACCCGAAGTCCAGATCCGACTCGATCCAAGGTCTGGCCCGTCACGCGATTGCTTATTGAGTTCCTTCTAGAGATATACTGATTATAGATTTTGATGGCAAGTTGATATGTTTTCTGATTAAATGTATGTAGAGGAGATTGGTCTAGGATGAATTGCACACGACTAACCATACATACTCCACAACGGAGTTGCAATTAAAAAGAAAAAAGAAAGTGTTGGAAAAGAAGTGCAAAAACCTTTCCTAAAATTAGAGGGTACCTGCGAGAGAACAGAGCAATATAACACACAAACCAAACAACGCACCCCAGAAAAAATAATTCACACAGACACAGAGAATTTTGACGTGAAAAAATACTTCCAAAAAAGTATCACGGGACGATCGAAATCCAACCCTGAAGAACCTCCACTAATAGAATAAAGAGAATAAACCCTCTACAAGCTCCTCCCAATCAAACACGGATCACCACAACACATAGGAATAGAAAATAGATCACACCACGAAGATAGAAGATAATGAGATATTAACCAAAATGATCTCCTCCTCCGAAATGGCCTCCAATCCTTCCTTCTTCTTCCTAAAGTTGCAATGGCACTCTTGCCTCCTTTTCTCCTCTTCCATGAGATGATATGTTTTTTTTTAGTTAGGAATTAGGGTTAGGAAAAATCTAATATATACCCCATAATCTTGCAGCTAATCCTAGACCGTAGAATATGATCTAACAGTGTATAAAATACCTCTGAATTTTCGTCCAGCCTGCCGACCGAACTCGGACTGACTTTTGTTTTGAGGTTCTGGAACACCACACCGAGTTCTGCTCGACTTCGATTTTGAGGTTCTGGAACACCACACCGAGTTCGGCCCAAACTCGGCCAAGGATCGAGTTTGGACTAAACTCTACCCCCCTTCAGCAGACTTCTCCTCCTTCCTCTCGAGTTTCTTCGACCTCTCAAATGGATCTCGTCGCCTTCGGGGTATTCTCTACATAGATTGAGAACCCCACCCACTCCAAAAAATCTTTCCCTTTACAACTATGTGGAGGGGATCGTTATCCCGATGATCTGCCTGCAGTAGTCAAACTTTCTCGGCCCTTGGAAGAATCTTTATGAACATGTCTGCTCCGTTGTCGTTTGTATGAACCTTCTCAAGTGCCGCTTCCTTCTTCTCAACACTATCCCATATCTAATGATATCGGGTCTAAATGTGCTTGGATTGGCTATGAAATATTTGGTTCTTCACAAGGTGAATAACACTCTGACTATCGTAAAGCAAATGATATTACTCCTACTTTAGCCCAATTTTTTGCAACAACTTCTTCATCCACAACAACTCCTTATAATCCTCTGTCGCTGCAATGTACTCTGCCTATGTCTTCGATAATGTAACACACTTCTGCAAACACGACTGCCACGATACTGCTCCACCAGCAAACATCATCACATAGCCCAAAGTCGATCGCCTCGTGTTAACATCTCCAGCCATATCAGCGTCGGTATACCATACCAGCTTCGTCTCGTCACCACCAAATAAAAGTCTCCAATCGGCAGTGCCCTAAAGATATCATAGAATTCACTTGACCCCACTCCATTATACCCTTCCAGGATTAGAAGTATACCTGCTAACTGTACTGACCGCATGAGCAATGTCTGGCCTCGTATATACCATAGCATATATAAGACTTCCCACGGCTGAGGTATATGGAACCTGCTCCATATCTTCCTTCTCATCATCGATAGATGGACACTGCTGTAAGCCCCTGATTTTTTCAATTTTTTTTTTAAATACATTTTCTCATTTTTCTGTAATGTGTGGAATTTAAAACTAAGGTATTTTTGTGATTAAAAGATTTTTAAATTATGTTAATTAATATTAAAATATTATGAAAATAATATTTTATGGTGAAAAATGGAAAATCAGACATAGGATAATTTTCTGCGAATTTATTGGACTCCAAAATTATTTTTTAAAGCCCTAAAGCTAATGTTCATTTAAACCAAATTAAACCCGTGCCAAACACCCAACATTCCCATGAGAGCCGAAGCCAAGCCCAAGGAATGGACCAAGCCCTAATTCCTAGGTCAACCCAAACCAAAATCCTACATGTATATAAACACCTCTTCTTCCCTTTTTCTTATAATTTATTTTCCCTAAGAAAAACCTAACCTAACTCTAACAGCAGCCGTCATCCCAAGCCCTCCCTACTGTTCCTTCTCCTTCTTCACCCCGAGTCTTCCTTGGCCGAACACCCATGGCCGGAACTCTCCCTGCACCTCCGCCATTAACGCCGAGCCACCTCGTCGACCAGAACCACCACCATCTCGACGACCTCTCCCCGTCATCTCGACCCCGAGCGACTCCGGTGTCGTCCCCGAGTTCCCGACTACACCGCAGCCGGAGCTCCGGTCTCCCCGACCCCCGGAGCGGCGAAACCTCCACCGTCGACGTCTTCCCCCTTCATCTTCATCTTCTCCTCCGCTCCTCTGTCCCGGAGCGCGAACCGACGCCACCACATCGACAAACCATCATCTCCATCCCCAGCACTCCCAACTCACCAAAATAAATCCCCACCATGACCTCTTCCTCTTCCTCTTCATCTCTGAAGGTCTGCTGCCCTGACCGAAAATGAACCAGAAATGAGAATAAGAAAAGAAGTGAAGATGGTGCTACATTCACCGATCATCGCTCGGCAATCCGGTCCTCCTCCTCCTCCATTACCGGAAGGGAGATCCGCAAGGAGAAGGTACACCGGTTGCACGGGCAGATGTTCCTAACGGCGCGGACGACGTGGCCTGCCTCTATACTCAGCAAGGGAAGAAGGTGCCTAACCAGGATGCAATGCTGGACTGGGAGAATTTTACTTCAAGTAGAGACACCATCGTTTGGGTAGTATTTGATGGTCATGTTCCGTATGGGCATATGGTTCCCAAAGTCAGAGATGCTCTTTATCTCAAGTGTGCACCCAATGGAGAAGTACTCTTAGTGGTCAAAATAGTCCTTGCCACGATGGCTCTGTGCGTGGGAGCCTTTATTCTGAAGGAAGCATTGGTCATGATGGGGGTGAGTACATAAATGTCTATAAGAAGGAGAAGATACCTGTGATGTATGTTCCCCTTGGACAATCTCTTTTGAAAGCCTTCAAGTTGATGGATAAGGAATTGAATCTTCACATATCAATTGATTGTTTCTGCAGTAGGATTACTGTCGTTACTATAATAAAGCAGGGACATGATCTTGTAATTACAAATATTGGAGACCCGTGAGCAATACTGGGTGCACGCGATAAAAATAACAATTTGGTTGCTTTGTAGTTGAATAAGGACTTGAAGCCCAATCTTCCTAGGGAAGCTGCCAGAATTATGCAATGCAGAGGAAGAGTTTTTTTGCTTGGCAAAGTGAACCTGAGGTAGCACGGCTGTGGTTGCCTAACAATGATTCACCTGGTTTGGCTATGGCTAGAGCTTTTGGTGATTTCTGCCTGAAGGATTTTGGTTTAAACTCTGCTTCTGACATCTTCTATCATCGTCTGTCAGAGAAAGATGAGTTTATTGTTCTTGCCACTGACGGGCATCCGAAGACATCTGCTCCAGTTTTCATCTTTATTTGCTACTTCCTTGGCAAGTTCGGGTTCGAATCTTCGCCTTACATCCAGTTTTGCGGCATAGATGATTACGGAGTATTTGGAGTTGCTGTTGGTGTCGCATGTCTTGCGAGCAACTTTTGGAGTAGTACCTACCGGATCCACTGAAGCAGGGACAGTTGTTGGTCTTCGGACATCAGGCAAGTGTACCTTGCCAAATCCTGCAGTTCTTGCTATTTATTTTCTTGACTTATATTTATATATACATTGCTGTGCATGCTCAACATAGGACCGTTTTGACGTACTTAGCGTCCGATTATTAGTCGGGTGCCAACACTGTACGCGGTGTTGGGTACTGTCATCTAGAGATGGTTATACGTGACACTTTACATCGTACTTGTCTTACCAAGTACCTTATGACCCAGGACACTTGACACCATTCATGAGATAGGATCTTCCCGAGATATTCATGGTGACTCTGTGTAGGATACAGGACTTGACAGAGATACTATATTCTTAGATACATTATGACTTATTGCATTAGTTATGATCCCGCTGACATGGACATGAGACGTTATGGTCATGATATGCGTGGTTACATTGGGTGGGGAGAGACACACAGACTACAGGCTGATCATATATATATATACACCCCTACTACTGTGAGGCCAAGACTCTGAAGCCCGAGCTTGGCCCATTACTCATTATTACTGCTGCTACCGGCTCCCCGACACAGAGCTGGTAGTATGCTTCAGCCTGAGTTCTAGTGCTGCTCTCATCTTGCATATCACTTAGCTGGTTATTTAGTACTTCCTTATTGTTTCATCTATTGCTGGAGAGACCCACAGACTACAGGTTGATTATGTTATGCCGGCTACTCAGTCTCCCGCTGAGCTAGACCACCTCATGATACCACTGCTACCGGCTCCCCTACACAGAGCTTGTAGTTGTTCCAACCTGAGTACTACTGATGTTTTCTCTTGCATTGCACACTGATGATTATATAGCTTACCCTATTTATCTTATTCACTATTACACTGCATTTTGGCATGTCGATTTCTGTACCTTGTTATGTCCCCTGAGGACCTGGATACCGGATTATTTCCCCAGGTTTAGCAGACGAGATTTATTCCGAGGTATACGGGACCGCAGCAGGAGCTGATCCAGAAGCTGTACCGCCATCCGAGGATGAGGTGTTAGCCGAGGACTTCTCCTGAGCATCCATGTTTCATGCTCAGTATTTATTATTTATGTCAGTCATTTACTTTCTGGTCTGTTGAACCATTGTATCAGATATTTATCGGGTTGTTCCCCGAAATACTTTGTTGAGATTAGCTGATGATTGACATTCCTTATTTATTTTGTGGATCATATTTTATGTCTTGTTGGGATAAGATTAGTTGTGCCATGATTATCGTAGACTTGTTATATTACAGCTTAAGTATGCCCTGGTGGATCCATTAAATTGGGTTGTCCATCGGTGCGTACTGCTGGCCATTGCCACCCGTCTGGTCCCACGGTATTTTGGGACTGGGGCGTGACATGGTTTTTGTGGTGGCCCATGCAGGTCTACGACTAAATCGTTCGGTTTCAACTTAGGAACCGAGCAAGCCTGCACCTAGGATTAGAGTATAGGATCTCATCCACAACTGACTATGACTCATCCTCCTTCCAATCTATTACGTTGAATAATTGTATCATGCTTGATTCATGTGCCTTCTCATTAGTTCCTTAAGTATAGCCTTCTCATAGAATATAGAAGTCCTTGTTGATAGAATGATAAGTAGGGTAAAATTTCTATTACAAGTACAGCTAGAGTATTGACACCCCACTAAGTCTAGAATATCTAGTGAACTCTAGAATTCCTTATCTCTAGAATTGGTTTATCATTACCCCCTGATGAATTATGAAGACTTGAGAGTAGTATAGATACTACTAGAGTTAGTTAGAACTTTTACCATAATGTTTGACCCTAGTATTGAGGAACTAATAGGAAACAAAATTTTTATATTAGGACTGAACCTAACCTTCACAGTTAGAGAAGTATTGGAGAACTATAAATTTAGGTTCTTGTCTTGAGATAAGCAGACAGTACCTTAGAAAGCCAAGAGCAATGTATAGAATATTTTCCTAATCATACCTCAAACCTAGCAACTAGCATACCACTTTCCCTTAGAAAATCATGATGATATCTAGAGCCCCTATTCTAATTTCATATATTGCTCCTCTGCGACCATAGCGCTCGTTAGAGTGCGACGACTGATTACATTTCTTCTCTTCATCTTTTAACTCGTGCCAACTAACCCTTCTGATTATAGACCAAGTAATTTTATTCTATACTAGGATATATATATAGCTTGCTAGGATTAAAGCTGTAGTCTTGAATTTGAAAATTTTGTGCTTGGTAGTTAGAGTTCGATAAGTTTGAGTTAATCTTGTAGATTGTGACCCGATGATTACCCCTTAGTGTTAAATCACGTAAATTGTACCCCCACCTCGATACAAGTTATCTTTCCTTTCCCTTGAGACTAGTAACCTGTCCATTCTCGCTATTGACACATGACCTATGAGCACTATGATTAAGACTTAAGATGACCATTACTTACGTGATACCATAGGAGACCCTAATAAGAGTTTCTGTTTTATTTAGATGTGCAAGGTTATTTTGCAGGATCCTCTTAAGACTGTCACAGTATTAGTTTAATTCTTATAAGTTGGGTAGTATGCCTCACAACCTAGTACCACATAGTCCACTCGACTCATCGAGGCGGTGTAATTGAATGGCATTAAGTGTATGCTAGCATAAGATGACAGTGTTTATTCAGACGATAGAATTTAGAGGTCCTTGCCCCCATTTGGTCGACTAGCGACATAGACAAGGAGTTGTATGATAACTGTAGAGATTATAGAGTCTTTTATTATTGTTGCTTATTTTGGTTCTGTTTTTGGTGAACTTGAATTAATTTGTACCTCCTTTCATCATCATCTAGCGTACTTATAATTTTTGTACTACCTTGACTTATGCTGCTATATTATAGCCTAGATTTTTGCAAGCCTATTCTTTATCAAGCTTGTTCATGACATATGTGTTATTGGGGCCTGATCAACCCCACTAATACAATTGTCTATTCAGAATCAATGTATTACGGTCTGATCAACCTTAGTGCATTTTGGTTCGCTCTTCGCACGACTACCTTACGTGGATTGAGATATATAGTTGACTAGTATACTTGCCCTCTAGATATGTCTGAGCATATCGTATCGGTTGCATAACTGTGCTAATACGGGCAGGCGAACAAAGGATTACCAAAATATGATTTTAATCCACAACTGCTTTGACAATTCCTATTTGAATTCTTTAAACGCCTTGATCCCGATACTTCTATTCTATTACGCTGCCCTTGAACTCTTTATTATTGGTCTCCGTCTTCCTTTATTTCGGAAAGACGAAACCTCGTGCTTGGTATGACTTTATACACAGAGAATACTAGATATACCCCGTAGGCCGATCACACACTTGAGGATTATCCTTTCGTAATTAAGGATATATCATATGTGATATAATCGGCATTGAAGTTTTGAGGACGATATTATTTTGAGTTGGCTTGATTGTGAAACCCCCTCACCTAAGAATTAGACCTACTTGGCTTAGATAGTGAGACTGAGGCTAGCTCGAATCCACTTAGAAATAGAACATGGTATTTTATTTAGTTTTACAACATGGTATCCCTTGGTGCGCCCTACCATTGCTTCGATAATTGGAGCACTTCACTAGTCACTGCCTTCCTACATATTCCACATCCTTGGCCTAGACGTGACCATCACCCAATTTCTATCTTTGTGCAATTTTCCAATTGTTGGACACTTTTATGCAAAAGAGCATTTAGATGTCCATACTATTGGACATGACACATGAAGAAACCTATTTTCGCTCATGTGGATTTCTCCCATGACTTTCGGAACGTACAACGTACAACTTCGCCCACTCCGTTAAACCTAGCCTTGCATTTTAACCAATACAAAACTTATACCATCCTTGTCTTCTACCGTGGCTTAATTTTAATTTCGAGGACGAAATTTTCATAAGTTGGATAGATTGTAAGCCCCTGATTTTTTCAAATTTTTTTTTAAATACATTTTCTCATTTTTCTGTAATGTGTGGAATTTAAAACTAAGGTATTTTTGTGATTAAAAGATTTTTAAATTATGTTAATTAATATTAAAATATTATGAAAATAATATTTTATAGTGAAAAATGGAAAATCAGACATAGGATAATTTTCTGCGAATTTATTGGACTCCGGAATTATTTTTTAAAGCCCTAAAGCTAATGTTCATTTAAACCAAATTAAACCCGTGCCAAACACCCAACATCCCCATGAGAGCCGAAGCCAAGCCCAAGGAATGGACCAAGCCCTAATTCCTAGGTCAACCCAAACCAAAATCCTACATGTATATAAACACCTCTTCTTCCCTTTTTCTTATAATTTATTTTCCCTAAGAAAAACCTAACCTAACTCTAACAGCAGCCGTCATCCCAAGCCCTCCCTACTGTTCCTTCTCCTTCTTCACCCCGAGTCTTCCTTGGCCGGACACCCATAGCCGGAACTCTCCCTGCACCTCCGCCATTAACGCCGAGCCACCTCGTCGACCAGAACCGCCACCATCTCGACGACCTCTCCCCGTCATCTCGACCCCGAGCGACTCCGGTGTCGTCCCCGAGTTCCCGACTACACCGCAGCCGGAGCTCCGGTCTCCCCGACCCCCGGAGCGGCGAAACCTCCACCGTCGACGTCTTCCCCCTTCATCTTCATCTCCTCCTCCGCTCCTCTGTCCCGGAGCGTGAACCGACGCCACCACATCGACAAACCATCATCTCCATCACCAGCGCTCCCAACTCACCAAAACAAATCCCCACCATGACCTCTTCCTCTTCCTCTTCATCTCTGAAGGTCTGCTGCCCTGACCGAAAATGAACCAGAAATGAGAATAAGAAAAGAAGTGAAGATGGTGCTACATTCACCGATCATCGCTCGGCAATCCGATCCTCCTCCTCCTCCATTACCGGAAGGGAGATCCGCAAGGAGGAGGTACACCGGTTGCACGGGCAGATGTTCCTAACGGCGCGGACGACGTGGCCTGCCTCTATACTCAGCAAGGGAAGAAGGTGCCTAACCAGGATGCAATGCTGGACTGGGAGAATTTTACTTCAAGTAGAGACACCATCGTTTGGGTAGTATTTGATGGTCATGTTCCGTATGGGCATATGGTTCCCAAAGTCAGAGATGCTCTTTATCTCAAGTGTGCACCCAATGGAGAAGTACTCTTAGTGGTCAAAATAGTCCTTGCCACGATGGCTCTATGCGTGGGAGCCTTTATTCTGAAGGAAGCATTGGTCATGATGGGGTTGAGTACATAAATGTCTATAAGAAGGAGAAGATACCTGTGATGTATGTTCCCCTTGGACAATCTCTTTTGAAAGCCTTCTAGTTGATGGATAAGGAATTGAATCTTCACATATCAATTGATTGTTTCTGCAGTAGGATTACTGTCGTTACTATAATAAAGCAGGGACATGATCTTGTAATTACAAATATTGGAGACCCGTAAGCAATACTGGGTGCACGCGATAAAAATAACAATTTGGTTGCTTTGTAGTTGAATGAGGACTTGAAGCCCAATCTTCCTAGGGAAGCTGCCAGAATTATGCAATGCAGAGGAAGAGTTTTTTTGCTTGGCAAAGTGAACCTGAGGTAGCACGGCTGTGGTTGCCTAACAATGATTCACCTGGTTTGGCTATGGCTAGAGCTTTTGGTGATTTCTGCCTGAAGGATTTTGGTTTAAACTCTGCTTCTGACATCTCCTATCATCGTCTGTCAGAGAAAGATGAGTTTATTGTTCTTGCCACTGACGTGCATCCGAAGACATCTGCTCCAGTTTTCATCTTGATTTGCTACTTCCTTGGCAAGTTCGGGTTTGAATCTTCGCCTTACATCCAGTTTTGCGGCATAGATGATTACGGAGCATTTGGAGTTGATGTTGGTGTCGCATGTCTTACGAGCAACTATTGGAGTAGTACCTACCGGATCCACTGAAGCAGGGACAGTTGTTGGTCTTCGGACATCAGGCAAGTGTACCTTGCCAAATCCTGCAGTTCTTGCTATTTATTTCCTTGACTTATATTTATATATACATTGCTGTGCATGCTCAACATAGGACCGTTTTGACGTACTTAGCGTCCGATTATTAGTCGGGTGCCAACACTGTACGCGGTGTTGGGTACTGTCATCTAGAGATGGTTATACGTGACACTTTACATCGTACTTGTCTTACCAAGTACCTTATGACCCAGGACACTTGACACCATTCATGAGACAGGATCTTCCCGAGATATTCGTGGTGACTCTGTGTAGGATACAGGACTTGACAGAGATACTATATTCTTAGATACATTATGACTTATTGCATTAGTTATGATCCCGCTGACATGGACATGAGACATTATGGTCATGATATGCGTGGTTACATTGGGTGGGGAGAGACACACAGACTACAGGCTGATCATATATATATACACCCCTACTACTGTGAGGCCAAGACTCTGAAGCCTGAGCTTGGCCCATTACTCATTATTACTGCTGCTACCGGCTCCCCGACACAGAGCTGGTAGTATGCTTCAGCCTGAGTTCTAGTGCTGCTCTCATCTTGCATATCACTTAGCTGGTTATTTAGTACTTCCTTATTGTTTCATCTATTGCTGGAGAGACCCACAGACTACAGGTTGATTATGTTATGCCGGCTACTCAGTCTCCCGCTGAGCTAGACCACCTCATGATACCACTGCTACCGGCTCCCTTACACAGAGCTTGTAGTTGTTCCAACCTGAGTACTACTGATGTTTTCTCTTGCATTGCACACTGATGATTATATAGCTTACCCTATTTATCTTATTCACTATTACACTGCATTTTGGCATGTCAATTTCTGTACCTTGTTATGTCCCCTGAGGACCTGGATACCGGATTATTTCCCCAGGTTTAGCAGACGAGATTTATTCTGAGGTATACGGGACCGCAGCAGGAGCTGATCCAGAAGCTGTACCGCCATCCGAGGACGAGGTGTTAGCCGAGGACTTCTCCTGAGCATCCATGTTTCATGCTCAGTATTTATTATTTATGTCAGTCATTTACTTTCTGGTCTGTTGAACCATTGTATCAGATATTTATCGGGTTGTTCCCCGAAATACTTTGTTGAGATTAGCTGATGATTGACATTCCTTATTTATTTTGTGGATCATATTTTATGTCTTGTTGGGATGAGATTAGTTGTGCCATGATTGTCGTAGACTTGTTATATTACAGCTTAAGTATGCCCTGGTGGATCCATTAAATTGGGTTGTCCATCGGTGCGTACTGCTGGCCATTGCCACGCGTCTGGTCCTACGGTATTTTGGGACTGGGGCGTGACAACTGCTCCTCAGTGAACTTAAAGTGAGCCGTAAGGGGGTTACTCAATTTCTTTGACCCATCCATCCCAAAACGCTGAAGTACCCGGTGAATATACTTTTTTTGGGACAAGTGTATCAGCTTGAACTCTCTCTCTCTCTCTCTCTCTCTCTCTTGGCTGATCTCTACCCCAAGAATAGTCTTCGCTCCGCCAAAATCCTTCATAGAGAAGGCCGTGTCCAGTTGGTGCTTCAACTCAGCTATCTTCGTGGCATTCCGACCCACCAACATAATATTATCAACAAAAAGCAACAAAATGAGAAAATCATCCTCGGTAACGTACCTCACAAAAACACAATGATCTAACGTCGTTCGTGCATAGCCATGCTCCCCCATAAATGACTCAAACTTCTTGTACTACTACCTCAGAGCCTGTTTAGACCATACAAGCTCTTTCTTAACCGAAAGACCAAATGTGACTTGCCCTTCTCACAGAATACCTCTGGTTGCTCCATGTACAACTCCTTCTCAAGATCACCGTGGAGGAATGCCGTCTTCATGTCCATTTGCTTGACCTCCAAGTCAAAACTGATTGTCAAAGCTAGCACCACCCGAATAGACGACTATTGACGACTAGCGAAAAGATCTCATCATAATCTACGCCTTTTCACTGACCGTAGCCTTTAACTACCAGCCTCGCTTTGTATCGAAGGCGAGTAGCATCATCCATCTGCTTCACTCTGAACACCCATTGATTCTTCAAAGCCTTCTTGCCCATTGGTAACTGTACCCGATCATAAGTAGAGTTGGCCTCCAAGAAACTCATCTCCTCCTACATGGCCTCCATCCACTCCTACCTGTGTTCATCTTCGATAGACTCTGTAAAACTTTCGGGTTCTCCCCCGTCAGTCAGTAGCACATACTCACTTGGTGAGTATCTTATAGATGGTCGATGCTCTCTATCGCTCCTCCTCAACGGAACCATTGTTGCTGGCTGTATATCTACAGCCTCCTCCCCTCCAGGAACTGCCTCCTCGACATGCTCATCCTCCCGAGGGTCATCTTGATTACCATCAGCAGGCTGATGATCAAGGTTGGAAGCAACTCCATATACTGGCTCCTCCATAACTGGATCCTCTGCGATGTCCTCTAAAAACTAATCGAAGCAAAATAACTCTAACTCAGGCAATTTCTCAGCCTCAGATGGCATCTCAGAATCTTGAGTATTGGTCATGGACTAATCCTCGACGAATACCACATTCCTGCTTTTATAGAGCTTTCTTCCTACTGGATCGTAGAGTCTATGGCCAAAATCATCCCGGCCGTAGCCAACAAATACGTATTGCCTCATCTTTGGCTCAAGTTTGGACCTCTCATCCTTCGGTACATGCACGAAGGCCTTACAACCAAACACTCGTAGGTGATTGTATAACGGCTCTTTGTCGTACCATACTTTTTCAGGCACATCACCCTGCAAAGGAGCACTAGGTGATAAATTAATAACATAAGCAGCTGTGTAAAGTGTCTCACCCCAATAGCTGCCTGACAAGTTTACTTCTGACAGCAAATATCGTACCCTCTCCATCAGCGTCATGTTCATCCGCTTCGCTACACCGTTGAGCTGCGATGTCTTTGGTGGAGTCTTCTAGTGTCATATTCCTTTCTCTCTATAATAAGCATCAAAGGGACCGATATACTCGCTGTCATTTTTTGACCGAACACAAAGCAACTTCTTGCCCGTCTCCCTTTCAACAGAGCCCTGAAATTCCTTAAAAGTGGGTAGCACCTGATCCTTGGTCTTTATGGTATAGACCCAAACCTTCCTGAGACAGTCATCAATAAATATTACAAAATAAGAAGCACCACTAATGGATTTTACCTTCATAGGATCGCAGACATTCGAGTGAATCAACTCAAACAACGCCGACTTTCTTGAACTTGGGTGACTTTAAAAAGACATCTTATTTTGCTTTCCCACTAAACAGTGTGTGCACTTCTCTAACTTTGTAGACTTTAGCCCTGGAATCACTTTCCTGTTCACTAAGTAGCTCATCCCCTTCTTGTTGATATAGCAAAGCCGTCTGTGCCACAACTCAGTAGACGCATCAGTAGTTGCGTTGACCTCATGTTTCCCCTATGCGCTCCCTTCAATATAGTAGAGTTCGGACCTCTTGCTTCCTCTGGCAATCACCATCGAACCTCTGAAAAACTTCTAGTGACTGTTCCCGAAGAGACTAAAGAAACCCGCGTCATCCAACCTTCCAATCGACACCAGGTTGAAATGGATATCTGGGACATGACGAACATCTTTGAGAACAAGAACTGCACTCG
Organism: Iris macrosiphon; assembly: GCA_036927795.1. Taxonomy (NCBI): domain Eukaryota; kingdom Viridiplantae; phylum Streptophyta; class Magnoliopsida; order Asparagales; family Iridaceae; genus Iris; species Iris macrosiphon. The sequence goes on from JAYESA010000004.1 coordinate 134,722,212, forward strand.
TCTTTGTCCTCAAATGCATATCTCTAATGGCAACCGCCTTTGACACATCTCCATTATCCATCTTCAACACTCCACAGTCTCATGTTGTGTAAGAAGCAAATAGTGCCCTGTTGTGACGTGTACTGAAGCACCTGAGTCCACCGGCCAAGAGTTGTCATCGCAGGCGAGGTTCATAACTACCTCATCACCTATAATGATCACGTCGCCTCCATGTATCAAGGCCGCCGCTGTAGTGTTCTCACTTTGCTTTCCCTTGTCGCCATTCTTCTCTCTTCCAAGCAAAACAATTCCGATTAATGTGGCCCTTCTTGTCGCAATGGTAACACTCTGAGTTCTCGTACCGACTCTTGGACCTTCCCCGGTTTTTGTCTCTGCCACCGTCTGGATCCCTGTTTTTACCCCTTCCGCGGCTCTCTGAAACAAGCACCTCTGAGTGGGATATGGATGAAGTGCCCTGAGAATGTCTATGCATCTCTTCATTCAGTACCCCGCTCTTGTTAAACTCCAGACTGACTACGCCTTCCGGAGCCAAAGCGATCATAGACACTCGTATGGCCTCCCATGAGCCTGGTAATATACACAGCAGCCATAGTCCCTGAACCTCATCATCGAACTTGACTCCCATCGAGGATAGATGGTCAACCACGTCTTGGAACTCACTTAAGTGATCTGTAATAGATGCCCCATCTTTGTTTCGCAGACTCATCATCATCCGGATCAGGAATAATTTATTTACCCCAATCTTTTTCGCATAAAATTTTTTTAGCTTATCCCACAGTGTCCTCGCATGCTCAATATTGGCAACATGGTTGTACATGTTCTTGTCAATAAACTGCCTGATGTACCCACACACCTGTATATGCTCAAAATTTTAGTCCTCTTCGGATTTGTCACTGGGCCTCTCGAAAGCAAATACTGGCAGATGCAGCTTCTTGACGAATAGTAGATCCTTCATCTTGCTCCTCTAGTAATGATAGTTGGTACCGTTCATGTTTACCATGCACACCGACTTCACATCCATCTCTCCTCCCTGGTTTGCCTGTCAACTCCTGACACCCTTCTGAAAATTTCAGAACCTGGCTCTGATACCATACTATTGGAAAAGAAGCGCAGAAACCTTTCCCAAAATCAGAGATTACCTGCGAGAGAACTGAGCAATACAACTCACAAATCAAACACCGCACCCTAGAAAAGCTAATCCATGCAGACACAGAGAATTTTGCCGTAGAAAAATCCTTGCAAAAAATGATCACGGGACGATCAGAGTCCAACCCTGAAGAACCTCCACTAATGGAATAAAGAGAATACACCCTCTACAAGCTCCTCCAGATCCAACACGGATCACCACAACACTTAGGAATATAAAATAGATTGCACCACGAAGATAGAAGATAATGAGAAATTATCCAAAATGATCTTCTCCTCCGAAATGGCCTCTAATCCCTCCTTCTTCTTCCCAAAGTTGTAATAACACTCTTACCTCCTTTTCTCCTCTTCCTTGAGATGGTATGTTATTGTTCAGTTAGGAATTAGGGTTAGATAAAACCTAATATATACCCCCTAATCTCGCAACTAATCCTGGACTGTAGGATACGATCCAACGGCGTATAAAATACCTTTGAATTTTTGTCCAGCCCGCAGATCGAACTCGGACCGACTTTGGTTTTGAGGTTCTGAAATACCACATCGAGTTCGGCCCGACTTCAGTTTTGAGGTTCTGAAATACCACACCGAGTTCGGCCCAAACTCGGGAGAAAGGAGGAACTGTCTGCTGAAGGGGGGTAGAGTTCTGTCCGATATGGATGAAGTGCCCTGAGAACGTCTCCGCATCTCTTCATTTAGTACCCCTCTTGGCAAACTCCAGACTGACTATGCCTTCCGGAGCAGAAGCGATCATAGACACTCGTACGGTCTCCCATGAGTTTGGCAATATACATTACAGCCATAGTCCCTGAACCTCATCATCGAACTTGACTCCCATCAAGGATAGCTGGTCAACCATGCCTTGTAACTCACTTAAGTGATCCGTAATAGACGTCCCATCTTTGTACCGCAGACTCATCATCATCCGTATCAGGAATAATTTATTTACCCTAGTCTTCTTCGCATACAAAGATTTCAGCTTATCCCGCAGTGTCCTCGCGTACTCAATACTGGCAACGTGGTTGTACACATTCTCGTCAACGAACTGTCTGATGTACCCACACACCTGTATATGCTCGAAATTCCAGTCCTCTTCGGATTTATCACTGGGCCTCTCGGAAGCAAATACCGGCAGATGCAGCTTCTTGACAAATAGTAGATCCTTTATCTTGCTCCTCCAGTAATGATAGTTGGTACCATTCAGGTTTACCATGCGCACCGGCTTCGCATCCATCTCTCCTCCCTGGTTTGCCTGTCAACTCCTGACACCCTTCTGAAAATTTCAGAACCTGGCTCTGATACCACACTGTAGGGAAAGAAGCGCAGAAACTTTCCCTAAAACCAGAGAGTACCTACGAGAGAACTGAGCAATACAACGCACAAATCAAACACCGCAACCCAGAAAAACTAATCCATGCAGACACAGAGAATTTTGTCATAGGAAAATCCTTGCGAAAAAGATCACGGGACGATCGGCGTCCAACCCTGAAGAACCTCCACTAATGGAATAAAGAGAATACACCCTCTACAAGCTCCTCCCGATCCAACACGGATCACCACAACACTTAGGAATATAAAATAGATCACACTACGAAGATAGAAGACAATGAGAAATTATCCAAAATGATCTTCTCCTCCGAAACGGTCTCCAATCCCTTATTCTTCTTCCCAAAGTTGCAATGACACTCTTGCCTCCTTTTATCCTCTTGCTTGAGATGATATGTTATTGTTCAGTTAGGAATTAGGGTTAGATAAAACCTAATATATACCCCCTAATCCCGCAACTAATCCTGGACCGTAGGATACGATCCAACGGTGTATAAAATACCTTTGAATTTTCGTCCAGCCCGCAGACCGAACTCGGACCAACTTCGGTTTTGAGGTTCTGGAACACCATATCGAGTTCGACACGACTTCGATTTTGAGGTTCTGAAACACCACACCGAGTTCGGCCCGAACTCGGCCAAGGACCGAATTCGGTCAGAACTCTGTCCCCCTTCAGCAGACTGTTCCTCCTTTCTCCCGAGTTTCTTCGACCTTTCGAATGGCTCTCGTCGTCTCCGGAATGTTTTCTACATAAGTTGGGAATCCCACCCACACTGACAGAAAGGACATCGGAGGTCTTGTTCTGGTTGAGTTGTGTGTGTGTGTGAGAGAGTGGAAGACGGTGAGGGTTATGGACCCTATGGTAACAACACCACAGCTCTGCATTACACAGGGTGGAAGGCGGGGTGTCCATGGTCCAGGGAGCTGGGAATGGTATTGGACTCGAATTTGTAACTAACACATCACATACCTACATCAAACTATTCTTTATCAGTTATTTATTTAATTATGTTATCTATTTATATTAATATATTAATATTATATATTGTTTATTACTGAATTCTTGCAATTCTCATGTCACGTGTAGTTCAACAAGAAACCTGAGAACTTGAATACCATGAAATAGTTAGCAAGCCAACAAAAAGAATAAATAGTTCTTTCAATGGATTAGGCCACATGTGGTTCTGGTGGGAGTATGTATCAGCCTTATGTTGTACCAAGTCTAGATGTGAAAATTAGAGTTTGTTTGCTATAGTTAAGGTTACTATTGACATCTCGAAACCTCTAACTAGAAGGTTATTAGAACCAATGGGGAATGGCTCTGATTGCAACGTCGATACGAGAGGCTCACAAAAAAATGTGTATTCAGCGCGGTCGTCTTGGGCATGGTATTCAAAAATGCAAAACACATCAGGAATACTCTTAACCAAATTAATCTACCTAACCAAATTAATCAACAACTTTGTATCAGACAATTCCTCTACTACATTCCCTCACTCATCTTCCTGCCCAAGACTTTCTATTGCCCTACCTGCACTATTTCAAATGCCTGACACCCAAGTTAATCTACCTAACCAAATTAATTCCCGCCAACAATCATTCAAACAACTTTAACCCTACCTAACTAAGTTTTCTCGCCAAAAATCATTCAAACTACTTTTAACCCACAACTATAACCCAATTCTCCTAGCTCTGTACCATCTGCGAAAGAAATCCTTTCTTCTAATCCAAACTCTTTCACAACTCTTCTAACATCTATCTCAACCTCCACTCACTCAAATTCCTTCTCTCCCAAATAGATGGTGTTGGTGTATTCCACTTAGCTATGGGAGTTTTAATCCCACATTGGAAAACCACCAATGCATATATCTCAATATATAGCTATACTTAGTATCGGTATATGCACATGGGGTGGAGACCCATGTGGGTTGACTTTCCTAGAGGGATTAAGTGTGAACTCCGTTATGACAATTTTTGTTTTGTCACCACCTTCGGAAAGTTTCCCTTAAGTGCTAAGCGACTCGGACTCGGGCATGGGCTCAAGGACACAAAGTGACTCTTTGTTGGCGCACGTTGCATGACGCTTGTGCGCGTTTTCTATACCTTCCGGAATATGCGGCGCATGCGGCTGCTTTCTGCATTTGGCGGGGATGTCTGCCTCGTGCAGTACAGCGTGTCGAGCGGCGGATACGGCGTATGCGGCACGGGCGGCACATGCGGCTCTAAGACACAGATTTTGGAGAATCTGGTGCGGCCTGGAGTTTCCTCAGGCTGCATATGTGTTGTTTTCTTCTATATATAGAGGACCTCCTCTTTCTTTTGAGGAGAGCGAGAAAAAAGAAAAAATAAATGGAAAAATTGAGAACACCAGATCTTATGCGGCCGAGAGTGTCTCCCTCTCACATGGTATTTTTTGAGTATTTTTCGAATGTGGCATTGAGCGTTCCAGAAGTTCATTTATTAACTTACTGGTTCTTGGGGGCAGATCATCTGTACGGTGAATCTTGCTTTGAGCAACTGTCACGCCCCGATCTCCCGCAAGCTAAATCGACCGTCCACGCTAGGCGAGAATCACCGTGCAAGCGCTCCCGCGGAACGATCGTTTTGACCCATCCGGACGTGATGCCGCACGAGCGTGAGCCACGCCCGTGCAAGGTCGTGGTTCATTGGCTGGCGGTAAAAGTTCTAAGCCACAGAGTCGTACAGATTGTCCGAGTGCAGCGGAATCATAAACGCATAGGCGATTTGGTAACAAGTTCACTGAGTCGACAATAGTGGAAGCATTGAATAACACAAGTTGAAGTAAAGCAACTCTTTATTGATATAAACCTGTGTTATAGGTGGCGTATAGCCGAGATTATAAGTCGCTCAAGCCTCTCTCTCAAACAGTAAAAGCGTGCCAAGTGGCTACAATTGTGAAATAATGTACAAGCGATGTTCCAACATTATGTCTTGTATATGTGCTTCAGTTCCGGACGCAGCGCTCCAAGGCTCCAGAGTGAACTCCATGCCTTAGCACGCACGAAGGAGGCATCCGCACCGAACAAGGTTCTCCCGCACCCTGTAAATGATCTGGTGGATTATCAGTTCATTGAATGCACTGGTGGGGAGGCTACTCGCCCGCTCGACAAATCCAAACACGTAATATAGGTTCTGTGCACCAACTATTAAGTTGTCTTTCTAGTTGCCTTAGGATCAGTTTTATGGCATATTGAATAACCTAACTCCTGTGGCAGTGCACCGTACGATATAAGAGAAAACACAGCGAGACTTACAAACTTACCGATTTGTCCTTCCATGTCCAAGGCAAACCAAGTTAATTCAAGCACGAGCATTTATAATAAAAACCAAGGCAATAGCATATGCAAACACGAGAGTTGCTATATCATGATCGTTCAAGTGTTCAGTTGTTCTTTTGATGCGATGCAATGACTTGCACGCGGATAGCCGCTAAGCGAGGATGACTTGTCTATATGACATGTGTTGCTGGCATAGCCATAAAGGACTAATCCCAGATGAGAATGGAATACAACGAAAGCACAAAAGGCGCTACGAACCATCTCGCCCGCACATGATGGATCACACATGTAGTAGTCCAAGACGAGAATGGAATGCAACGAAAGCATAAGAGGCGCTACAAACCATCTCGCTCGCACACGATGGACCACACGTGAAGTTCCATCCTGATCAGATCGGCCCCAGTGTCCCGGTGACCGTCCGTAGAAGTATACCTCATTTCTGAGTTGTCTGTGACATACAATTATTAGTCTTTCCAATATCACGAGATACACGAGAACATGAGTACACGAGATGCTTGAATCCTGATTCTTGTTTAGTGAATAACTTGCCTTGATGTATTTCCCTTGGGGCGGGGATTGCCTTGGTGACCTAACGGTCCCGGATACTTGCAGGTTCATTCTTGCACGGAACGACTATTAGATAGTCTTCCGAGGAGAACAAGATGAAAGCATGACATGCATAGTGTTACACAATTGAGACATAGTTTATGCGAAAAGCCTCGACGAGGCAATATACAAGCAGGCAGGCATGCATTCGTATAAACATAATCATTCACGTTAGCTCGGGCCCGAACGTAAGCCGAGGAGTAAAACCGTAAGGGACTTCCCGAGTGACATAATCTAGGGTAGCATGCGAGGGTCTGAACATAAGCAATATTTAATTTTTATGTCACGCCCCAGTCCCAGTAATACGTAGGACTAGAACACGTAAGTATGCCAGCCGCATGGATATGGCAACTCCAATATATGAAAACTATAACCCATACGTACGCTGTAATATGATATAAACTCACATTTGGTATATATAATGTTATAAGTCACAAATATGCTAATCTCATCCATACAACAAGTCATAGAAAAGAAATACTAAACTAGAATAAGGAGTCTGAAATATCCGAAATAATAGTCAGGTGGAGACAAATCCACTACCAAAGACTATATCCAAAACTAAAATGAGAGAGGAGTATAAAGTCTCCAATATAAAATAATGTGAAGACAAAAGTGTATCAGCTAAAAAATTCATCGCTAGATGTACTCAAAGATGCTCAGAAGGTAAGACCTCCTCGGCAGAAAGTAATGCGTCAGGTCCAGGCCCGTACTCCTGTAAATACTCAAGAGCAGATACACTGGCAGAGGACCAGGTCCTCAGAGGGACGTAACAAGATACAGAAAAGCGAGCCAACTTGAATACAGTAAACATGCATATAATTTGAAAATAAATAAGTACGATGTACAAGACAATCTATATGAATGCAAATGAGGACAACTTTTTGACGTATTGGCAAGGGTAGGCTACTCGATCTAATCCTCACAACCTCACGCTCGTCAGTGGACATCATCAACCGACATACCTCTGGGGTAGCGACCCTCGGACTCCATCAATCGACATACCTCTGGGGTAGCGACCATCGGACACGACCACCATAGTGCGTGCTAGTGACTATGGTTTACCAGAGTGGTTAAAAGCCCATACGCCTAATGATTGTCCTCTATGATACTAAGTGTCAAGTGTATGTCAACATATCTAATATATAGTAATGACTGAAAGGAACTACACATGCAATAAATAAACAGAATTGCAATAAATATACAAAAATATACTATGCATGTAAAATACTGTAAACAACTTGGCAAGGTATCTTGCCTGGCAAGAAAGCTGCAAAGTGTAACGTCCCGAAGTCCAACACACAAGATCAGAAGCTATGGCCGCAGAACAAATGTCTTCGAATGCTGAAATAAATATCACCAACGTTCCCAGAATAAGCAAAATAGCTAAAAAGCACTTCCCTTTCGTCAATTTGGACACAGGGGCAAAACGATAATTTTGGGTAAAAGTTGGGTCCACGTGTGGCCCACCTTGCACCGAAAAGTGTGCCAAGGGTAACAGTCTCTAAATGGGACAAATTATAGGTCAAACAACTCTAGATGTCAATACGAACCCAACGGTATGTCCAAATGTGGATTCCGATGAGTCGAACACAATTTTGTCCAAAAGTCAACTATGGCGCCCGCCAATTGACGATTTGGTCAACCGTCTCAGAATTGCGTGAAAATTGGGTCACAGGACCAGCGTGTTACCACGAGTCCAGTGGCGTAAGTTTTGTCGCAATCTGACAAGCGTACATAAAACACGCGCGAGTTCCATAAAAGTTGTGACACGGGGTGTGTCCGCGGATACGGCCTGATTCTGGCGCGCACACGCGTCCGAATCGGTTTCCACAAATTTTTATGTGTCTGCTTACGCTGCATGCACCATTTGGTACACTTGGTACACGGCGGGGCGGTCTCTTTTGGCGGGACGCGCTCCGTTTTCTAACTTTTTGAATTCTGGAAAAAGTGGGTTCGCGGAGTTTTGTGACAAATTTATTTCTGTCCACAGCAGCTAATAATCTATGGTTATTTAACAGAAAATAAACTAGGTCAAGTATTCTACACATAACAAAAAGAATTCCCGAATTCGGATCTCTGTGGTGGGAGATACGAACTCGGCAACATGGGTGGTCACCGCAGTTTTTTGCGATCCCGGAATTCGGTCTGCTCGTGCCAACTTGGACGCTATTTTCGCCTATGGGTACACGTTGTTCGAGGTCTTCTATTATACAAATATGGAAGAGGGTTAAGGGGTGAGCATATCGGTGAAGACGGAACGACGTTTGGTTGAGCGAGTCGACGGAAAACAACTCCGGAGCAAAGGTGCCTCGTGTAGGAATCTGCAGTGCGCGAGGTCGGGGTCGTCGGGATGGTTTGGACGGCCTGGCGGGGTTCTCTGGCTGCGGTGGCGGCTCTTTCTAGATCTAGATGAGAAGAGGAAGGTCTGAAAATTTTAGGTTAGGGTTTAGAGATATAATATATATATATATATATATATATATATATGAATAGAGGGGAAGAGATAGTGGGTTTGTTTAAAGACCCGCGGGGGGGAAAAAGGGGTCTGTGATGGTATAGGAATAGGGGGGTCGGGTCTTAAGTTTTGGAAGGGATTTGTTAACGTGCTGTGTTGCTTGTGGGGAGAGTTTTGCTAGTGTTTTGCTAGCAAGTTTGCTTGTAAGTTGGAATAGTATTAATTATTAGTAATAGTTATTAAATATATATATAACTATTATATATATATAATAGTGAATAGTTGTAATGGTTTGCTGGTGGCTTTGTGGGAGTGGTGTTGTGGAATGGTTGGTTTGCTAGTTTGCTTAAGTTGCTTTATTGGAATTGCTTGCTTTGGTTATTAATTATTATTATTATTAGTTTATTAGTATTATTAGTTTATATTAATTCTTCTTCTTTTCTTTTCTTTTCTTTTCTTTTCCTTTTTCTTTATAAAATATATATATGCATACATATATATTTGTATATATATATATATACTCATAAGAAAAATTATAGATTAAATAATGCACACCGTTAGGCTAGCAACTGCTCAAGGGGTCTCCTACATGGAATAAATTCTGAAAAATTCTTAATGATCCCATAAATCCTCTAAGTGCCCGAACACCTAAAATAAAAATTATTAAATATCTATTTCTCCTATTTAGCACATAATTACATAATTAAATTATTAATTAATAAAAAAAAAATAGTAAATACGGTTTTTTTTAGAAATAGGGGTTTTATATTCTACCAAACTTACAAAAATTTTGTCCTCGAAATTGACACTAACCCATATTCATAATGATAACTATAGCTACTACACTACATTGGTATCTAGCAGGACTCCTAAAACTCATTGTCTGCCATTCTAACACTTTCTCATCTATTGTCCATACACTATTTTATCATCCTCTAACTCGTCTACACTACCCAACTTACAAGAATTGTACTAATGGTCACCTTCTTTGAAGCTATTGTCTAGATTGTAAGGCAATTATATTTATTGGGTCAAGAATCTTGGGATACCTGTCTTGAATCTCATAACTATGACTTTTTCCCATAACCGTCAAGTATCATAGTCTAATACTGCCATGCCACCTGGCTAGTATGGCTGCAAGTAATTCGACTACTCTACCATAATCGTCTGGCTGCAACTGTCGCTACCTCGCCAACGATTTGTCATAGTCATCAGTTCGTAACAAGTGCCTTCAACTCTTTCCTAGGCATAGTCTTGGTTTTAGGGAAACACTTAAGGTCTCGACTAACTATTAGGGGTAGGATCTATCTCAAATAATCTAACAATTTCTACTAGGCTACATGGAGCTACTTAAGGGTTAAACTGATAAAGAATACAGATCTTGCTATAGTGCATATACATATATTAAGAACTCATCCTTAGTTATCAAGCATTACTAACACATTTATGTTTTAACTAACAAAATAAGGATAAGGTTGATATAAATTAACAATTCATAATGGCACGAAAGATACGACTATGATAGGAAGAGTTAAGCATGATATAAGGAATGAATATAAAAGGAGAAGATGAGTCACCCCAAGAGGGCGAGATAAAAATAGAGGAGAATACTACTACTGCTACTCACGTCATCCATTAGCATCGCGTGTATGCCATCTGGGTAGAATATACATACATCCTCATAACTGCTAAGCTACCATATATATAATTCTACATATATTTATACATCTAAGATCTTGTGTCACAATGGAGTTATGAGTATGCAAAGTCAATTATAACAAAAAGGTCGTATCTGTATCTACGGCTTCCTGTGTCTGCTCTCCTATACTTGTCATAATGAGTGCTTGGCCTTGTCCTTGATTGATCAACTGGGGTCTAGTCCCCTCCATTTGTGCAGACTGTAGAAGCAGTGGTGGGTCCCTTTGGTCTTCTATACTTGAGGGTATATGCGATGTTCTTAATTTTAATGCCATAGACCCTGGGTTCTGCTGAGGACATTCTCGATCTTGATGGTGACTTGATCCACATACCATGCACAGTCCCAATCGACGATGACAGTCTCTTAGAATATGACCTGTCTTTCCACAATAGTGACATGTACGGAGCTTCTTGGTTGGATATAGTGCAGCACTATCTGGTTGCTGGCGTGTCAAAGGGTGTCTAATGGGTCCTCCTTGTTGTGTCCCTACTGGTCCCTGATAAATTCTCTGTTGAATTCTGTTGCCTTTGCTGATGGCCTCCTGGATCCAGGCCTCTGTCAATAAGTCGGCATAAGAGATCCGGGACTGTGAGCTAGTGTAGTGCTGGAGCTCCCGAGTCAGCCTACGGTGAAACCACTTAGCCTTCTCTAAGTCATTAGGTATTAGGACTGTGCCATACTTACTAAGACGGCTAAATTATGCGTCATACTCATCAACCGTCTTGTCCCCTTGCTCTAGATGGAGGAACTGATCGTACAATGCATCCCTTACAGTATCCGGGAAGTACTTCCTCTCAAAGCATTCCAAGAATTATTCCCAAGTCTGACGCGTACCCAACTGACGCTCCATTGATTCCCACCAGTGATGTGCGTTTCCTTCTAACTGAGTCCTCACGCCTATCATCCATAGGTCAGTAGGTAGTTGTGATGCCTCTAACAACTTCTTGGTATTGGCAATCCAGTTCGTGGTCTCCTCTGGACTCTCATTTCCCTTATATGGCTTAGGCCCATCTGCGCAAAGTCCTTGACTGAACCAACCCGAGCTTGTGGTACTGAAACTAGTGCCTGGGTTGGTGCAGGGGCTAGTGCAGCCATTCTCTCAAGCGCTGCCAGAAATTCTAGCCTTTGCTCTGCTGTTTGATGCCTCTGTTCCTAGATTATCATCTGAAAGAATTAGAACAGCTGTGTTTGGCCATCCTGCGGTGCTGGTGGAGCTAGAAAAGTTCTATTAGGTATCGTGGAAGGGGTTGATAGGATTAGATTGCTAGTCGGTCCATTCGGTCCGTGAAAAAGAGGAGTCGTTGAGGTCACTCCTGGTGATTGGTCATCGTCCCCTGGAGACGGGTTATCCCGGTGGCGTCATGCCCATTATGCAAATTCATCTCTCTGCAAGAGATGGACGAAGGATTAAGAAGAGTACATAAATCAAGCAGGATGCAAGAACTTAAGTAGGACATGTTGGAAGGAAGGTAAGTTATAGTCAAGTGTGGATGAGATTTAAAATTCTAATCCTAGGTCCAGGCCCGCTCGGTACAGTGACGTAATCGAAATGGCTAACTCGACCTGCAGAGGCCACCACAAAAATATGTCACGCCCCAGTCCCAGTAATACGTAGGACTAGAACACGTAAGCATGCCAGCCGCATAGATATGGCAACTCCAATATATGGAAACTATAACCCATACGTACGCTGTAATATGAATATAAACTCACATGTGGTATATATAATGTCACAAGTCACAGATATGCTAATCTCATCCACACAACAAGTCATAGAAAAGAAATACTAAACTAGAATAAGGAGTCTGAAATATCCGAAATAATAGTCGGGTGGAGACAAATTCACTACCAAAGACTATATCCAAAACTAAAATGAGAGAGGAGTATAAAGTCTCCAATATAAAATAATGTGAAGACAGAAGTGTATCAGCTAAAAAATTCATCGCTAGATGTACTCAAAGATGCTCAGAAGGTAAGACCCCTCGGCAGAAAGTAATGCGTCAGGTCCAGGCCCGTACTCCTGCAAATACTAAATAGCAGATACACCTGGCAGAGAACTAGGTCCTCAGAGGGACGTAACAAGATACAGAAAAGCGAGTCGACTTGAATACAGTAAATATGCATATAATTTGAAAATAAATAAGTACGCTGTACAAGACAATCTATATGAATACAAATGAGGATAACTTTTCGACGTATGGGCAAGGGTAGGCTACTCGATCTAATCCTCACAACTCATACGCTCGTCAGTGGACATCATCAGCCGACATACCTCTGGGGTAGCGACCCTCGGACTCTATCAATCGACATACCTCTGGGGTAGCGACCATCGGACACGACCACCATAGTGCGTGCTAGTGACTATGGTTTACCACCATATAGTAATGACTGAAAGGAACTACACATGCGCCAAAAACAGCGTCCAAGTTGGCACGAGCAGACCAAATTCTGGGATCGCAGAAAACTGCGGTGACCACCCATATTGTCGAGTTCGTATCTCCCACCACGGAGATCCGAATTCGGTGATTCCAGAATTAATCGACACTCTGGTAAACCATAGTCACTAGAACGCACTATGTTGGTCGTGTCCGGTGGTCGCTACCCCAGAGGTATATCGATTGATGGAGTCCGAGGGTCGCTACCCCAGAGGTATGTCGGCTGATGATGTCCACTGACGAGCGTATGAGTTGTGAGGATTAGATCGAGTAGCCTACCCTTGCCCATACGTCGAAAAGTTGTCCTCATTTGTATTCATATAGATTGTCTTGTACAGCGTACTTATTTATTTTCAAATTATATGCATGTTTACTGTATTCAAGTCGGCTCGCTTTTCTGTATCTTGTTACGTCCCTCTGAGGACCTGGTCCCCTGCCAGGTGTATCTGCTCTTGAGTATTTGCAGGAGTACGGGCCTGGACCTGACGCATTACTTTCTGCCGAGGAGGTCTTACCTTCTGAGCATCTTTGAGTACATCTAGCGATGGATTTTTTTTTTAGCTGATACACTTCTGTCTTTATATTATTTTATATTGGAGACTTTATACTCCTCTCTTATTTTAGTTTTGGATATAGTCTTTGGTAGTGGATTTGTCTCCACCCGACAATTATTTTGGATATTTCAGACCCCTTATTCTAGTTTAGTATTTCTTTTCTATGACTTGTTATATGGATGAGATTAGCATATCGGTGACTTGTGACATTATATATACCACATGTGAGTTTATATTCATATTACAGCGTACGTATGGGTTATGGTTTCCATATATTGGAGTTGACATATCCATGCGGCTGGCATGCTTACGTGTTCTAGTCCTACGTATTATTGGGACTGGGGCGTGACACCTTGGTGACCTAACGGTCCCGGATACTTGCAGGTTCATTCTTGCACGGAACGACTATTAGATAGTCTTCCGAGGAGAACTAGATGAAAGCATGACATGCATAGTGTTACACAATTGAGACATAGTTTATTCGACAAGCCTCGACGAGGCAATATACAAGCAGGCAGGCATGCATTCGTATAAACATAATCATTCACGTTAGCTTGGGCCCGAACGTAAGCCGAGGAGTGAAACCGTAAGGGACTTCCCGAGTGACATAATCTAGGGTAGCATGCGAGGGTCTGAACATAAGCAATATTTAATTTTCATGTTCTAGCACAAGCAATACAAGTTGGGATTATTCCCTTAGCTAGGTGCGTTGTATTCTTATTAGCATGCAGGGGGTGATTCACCTAGCGTATATCATGTATCGATCCATATTTTTAGTATGCTGGCTAAGCAAAGACAAGTTCACCATAGCCATCCACCTTAGCGATGATTTACCTTGGTTGAGCAATACATCAAGCGAGCATATGAAAGCCTAAGCCGAACTCCTGTAGGGATAAGTCTGGATATCCTTTGCCTCAAACGAGTATTCTCGCCTAAGCAAAGTGGGTTGGGACATTGCACTTTTGCCATTTTAATCGGCAGTCCGCTTGAGCGAAACGGGGTGTTATTTCATACCTCAGAAAAAGTCTCATCCTCGAGACGTACTGAGGGCAAGGCAACCTATACAAGTCATTATGCTTGTTCGTTTGGATATTCACTTGCACTAGCATTAAGATCAACATATCGCGAGTCTGGATTGTACACATATTCGAAGTATACTTCTAGCATGAGCACGCCAACCAACTTAGTGATAGAGAAGTCTTAGCACTCGAGTTTCACAATTTCTTGAGTCTTGGATCGTGCACAAGTTTAAGGCGTCCCCCAAACATATGCATTCAACCAAACTTAGAGATAGTAAAATCGGACAAGCTGCTTTGCGAAAATCTTAAGGTTTGTACAGGTCGGCACAAAGGCCCTAGCATCACGATTTCATACAAGCAATCATATCATTCTAATGTACTTTTTGAAAATATTTAGACTCATTGTTGGAACATTCCGTTTGGGTCATTAAGAGAGAGTATGCACATAATCCTACGAACGAGCTTTCGAAACTGTAAAAATTGAAACAAAGTCCAAAGGCGTATAAGCCAGGCTCTGATACCATTATGTTATGCCCCGATGTCCCGCAGGCTAAATTGGCCATCCCCGCTAGGCGAGAATTATCGCGCCAGTGCTCCCGCGGAATGATCGCTTTGACCCATCCGGACGTGATGCCACACGAGCGTGAGCCACGCCCGTGCAAGGCCGTAGTTCATTGGCTGGCGATAAAAGTTCTAAGCCACAGAATCACATAGATTGTCCGAGTACAGCGGAATCATAAATGCATAGCCAATTTGGTAACAAGTTCTGTGAGTCGACAATAGCGGAAGCATTGAATAACATAAGTTTAAGTAAAGCAACTCTTTATTGATATAAACCAGTGTTATAGGCGACGTATAGCCGAGATTACAAGTTGCTAAAGCCTCTCTCTCAAACAGTAAAAGTGTGCCAAGTGGCTACAATTGTAGAATGATGTACAGGCGATGTTCCAATATTATGTCTTGTATATGTGCTTCAGTTCAGGACGCAGCGCTCCAAGGCTCCAGAGTGAACTCCACGCCTTAGCACGCACGAAGGAGGCATCCGCACCGAACGAGGTTCTCCCACACCCTGCAAACGATCTGGTGGATTATCAGTATATTGAATGCACTGGTGGGGAGGCTACTCGCCCGCTAGACAAATCCAAACACGTAATATAGGTTCTGTGCACCAACTATTAAGTTGTCTTTCTAGTTGCCTTAGGATCAGTTTTATGGCATATTGAATAACCTAACTCGTGTGGCAGTGTGCCGTACGATATAAGAAAAAATACGACAAGACTTACCAACTTACCGATTTGTCCTTCCCTGTCCAAGGCAAACCAAGTTAATTCAAACACGAGCATTTATAATAAAAACCAAGGCAATAGCATATGCAAACACGAGAGTTGCTATATCATGATCGTTCAGGTATTCAGTTGTTCTTTTGATGCGATACAATGACTCGCACGCGGATAGCCGCTAAACGAGGATGACTTATCTATATGACATGTGTCACTGGCATAGCCATAAAGTACCAATCCCAGACGAGAATAGAACACAACGAAAGCACAAGAGGCGCTATGAACCATCTCGCGCGCACACGATGGATCGCACATGTAGTAGTCCAAGACGAGAATGGAATACAACGAAAGCACAAGAGGCGCTACAAACCATCTTGCCCACACACAATAGACCACACGTGAAGTTCCATCCGGATCAGATCGACCCCAGTGCCCCGGTGACCGTCCGTGGAACTATACCTCGTTTCCGAGTTGTCCGCGACATACAATTATTAGTCTTTCCAATATTACGAGATAGACAAGAACACGAGAACACGAGTATACGAGATGCTTGAATCCTGATTCTTGTTTAGTGAATAACTTGCCTTGATGCATTTCCCCTGGGGCGGGGATTGCCTTGGTGACCTAACGGTCCCAGATACTTGCAGGTTCATTCTTGCGCAGAACGACTATTAAATAGTCTTCCGAGGAGAACTAGATGAATGCATGACATGCACAGTGTTACATAATTGAGGCATAGTTTAGACGACAAGCATCGACGAGGCAATATACAAGCAGGCAGGCATGCATTCGTATAAACATAATCATTCATGTTAGCTCGGGCCCGACGGTAAGCCGAGGAGTAAAACCGTAAGGGACTTCCCGAGCAACATAATCTAGGTTAGCATGCGAGGGTCTGAACATAAGCAATATTTTATTTCCATGTTCTAGCACAAGCAATACAAGTTAGGATTATTTTTTTAGCTAGGTGCGTTGTATTCTTATTAGCATGCCGGGGGTGATTCACCTAGCGACTAGCATGTATCGTTCCATATTTTAAGTGTGCTGGCTAAGCAAAGACAAGTTCACCGTAGCCACCCACCTTAGCAATGATTTGCCTCGGTTGAGCGATATGTCAAGCGAGCCTCTGAAAGCCTAAGCCAAACTCCTGTAGGGACAAGTTTGGATATCCTTTGCCTCAAACGAGTATTCTCGCCTGAGCAAAGCGGGTTGGGACATTGCACTTTTGCCGTTTGAATCGGCAGTCCGCTTGAGCGGAACGGGATGTTACAGCAACGGTGGTTTTGACCACCCAGCAAGGAAATTTTCTTCAGCCTTTCCTGTGCTTCGTTCTTTCTTATTGTAGCGTCTGCGAACGTAAAGAGAAAAAAAATTTCTTGTTGCTTGTTGTAATCTTCATTATCTTTGAATTTTGTTTGTAACCTGTTCTTGGTTCATGCTTCGTTGGAATAGAGATATATCAGATGAGAAACACTTGTATAAATCTCTGATCTAGACGAGAACTTGGGTTCTAGTAGAGAACGGACCTTCGGGTCTCGCTAGTAGTTCTTCTCAATGCAAGATACGAAGAAACGGGTAGAACAACCGATCAAATATTCTCGTCAACAAGTTTTCACAAACTTAAGAAGATTGACGGGATACACTTCGAAGATTTGGATGAGGGAATAGTCCTTTGTCATATATTGAATGTGAGTTGTCGGAACCTACCATTTCCCAGGATGAAGGAGTTAGCATTTGAAGGACGGGCATTCTAGTTGGAAGGAAGATTACAAGATAACCAAGCATTGCAGAGTTTGCGCATGATACGACTTAGCGCAAGATAATTCTTAACGGTTGGCAAGTCTCTTACAGCATAGAAGTTTCTTGCCGTATGGTAGTTTCTGGCCGCTTGGCAGTCTCTTGCCGCATGACAGTTTCTTGTCGTATGATAGTCTCTTGCCGCATGAAGACTCTTGCCGCATGGAAGCGCATTGAAGGTCTTGGCATATGGTAGAGCTGGTCATATAGTATCTTATGTGCATGGTTGTCTTTGCATATGGCAAGATTGGCATATGGTGGCCTAAGTGCATAAAAGTCACTACTCTAGACAGGACTTAGCTCATGGCTGAAATTGGAGCTTGAAAGTAGAACCAATTCAAACCAATATAGCAAGGTATAGCTAAACTTGGTTCCTTTGGTTACTTAACTTATTTTCTATTATTGTGTAGGTTGAGTCATCGAGCGTGGTTGCTGACTGGTGGGTTGATACTGGTGCATCTTGCCATCCATGCTCTAGAAAATAGTTGTTCACCAAGGAAGATCACTATCTTAAAAGAAGGTCTCTATGGCGAACAAGTATCAAGCAAAAGATCTAGGGATCAGGATTTTGATTTTGGACTTCTGGCTTGAGGAAGGGATTGCTCTTATTGAGTTATGTCTCATCAGACTCAGACATATCTTTTTTAACAAAAATATATAGTTCAGGGATATCTCCAAGATGTAGGGGTAAGAAGGTGGAGAGACATGATGAATATGTTCAGACACAAGTAGTCAGAAAACTATTTAGAGGCGTGGCTACAAGTACAGATCCTTTGTGTCACTACCGTATTTTCTAGAAAAGGGTATTTTGGTCATTTTATAATTAATTAAATATTGTACATGTTAAATATTTATTTATTATATTATTTATTTATTATTAGCATGATAGATTTATTTTTTTGGACTTGTGTTAGTGGACCTAACTAGTTTAGTTTAGACTCATGGACCAACATGTTTTAATTGTTAGAATTGAGCCCAACTAGAAAGCCCATTAATTAGGAGGATGATTAAATTAATTAAACCATTAGACTAGAAGCTTCCCTCCTTAATTAATTTCTTCATGAGAGGCCCTAAGGGGTATTTTAGACTTTACATAGTAGCTTGAGGGAGGGGGCAAGTGAGGCCTAT
The DNA here is from genome assembly GCA_036927795.1 of Iris macrosiphon. Lineage (NCBI taxonomy): Eukaryota > Viridiplantae > Streptophyta > Magnoliopsida > Asparagales > Iridaceae > Iris > Iris macrosiphon. The sequence goes on from JAYESA010000004.1 coordinate 134,740,956, forward strand.
ATAAAGGGGATAAAAACTCTCTCTCTTCATTTTTCATTCCAAATCTAGATCTAGAATTTCCCTCAACCAAATTCCACCAAATCTCTACCAAATTTCTACCCAATTACTTCCTAAATCACTATTGGAGACTAGAAGAGCAAGGATCTAGAAGGAGGAAGCAAGAATCTATAAAGAGGAGCAAGGATCTACAAGTTGGAGGCCAATTTTATCAATTTTGGAGGTTTCATTAGGAATCCATCTCCCAATAGGTATAATTCAGTTTTTTCCCTTAAAATAGCTTCTAAATCTAAGATTTAATCATGAATAATCAACCCATATGTATGTACTACCCATAGGATTTGGTTTTGTGTTCATAGGAGACCTATGGAGAAAGTTATGGTGCTTTTTGTGTCAATTTTGGGGGAATTCCGAAAATGACTTTTGTTGTGTGTGTCAATTGATCCTATAGATCAATTTGTCCTATGTTTATGTGTTCGGGGCTAGTGTCGTATCCACAATTGGGTACGTGTAGGTCGTATCCCAATAATTTGGTGATACGTGTTGTTTTGGGGATTTTCCCTCCGACACGGGACTTTGTACATGTCCTATTTTGACACGGACACATAGATCTACATTTGACACTTTGTTTTGTTCATATATATTATATGTGATTTGTTTGTGTCCTTCGGGATACAATTGGATGTGTGGTGGACTCGTGTCGCATGCGTATCCTAGATCTAGTGGGATACAGTGTGATACTCTACAATTGTTGTGTGTTTATGTGTAGATCTAATTAATTGTGCTTTAATTCATGAATTATAATTGTGTATGTATCTATATATATTATATATGTATTATGAATATTTATTATAGTGTTTATTGTATCATATATCTATGTATTATATATGTATTAATAGAATATATATTATGTAGCTTTCTTCTACATGCATTAATATATATGTTATAATATATGTTAGGGATGTAAATATATGTATATATTTTATATAATATATGTGTATGTTTAATTAAGTAATTAGATTATTTATATATGATTATTTATATATATATATGTATGTAGATATATATTTATAAGTGGTAGCATATGTATATATAATATAGTAGATATATTTATATGTGGTTATATATATAGTTATATTATATATTGTTACGTATTTATATTATTATATAATTATATATATGTATACATATATGTATAGTTATATATACATATTACTATATGTGTGTGTGTATGTTACTATGTGGTATTTTATACAATTTGCTATGTATAAGTGTATGTATAGTTATATATAGTTTTATATGTTTATTGTATAAATATATATTATGGGTTATATATATGTATTTAAATATATATTGTATAAATATATATATATGGTGGGTTATATATATGTATTTATATATATATTGTATATATATATACATATATTTTCAGCGACAACAGCGAGCCAGAAGTGTCGCAACAGCAGCAACAAATGCAAATAATAGCAGCTTTTCAGCGACAGCAGTCAGCGACAGTTGCAGAAAACTGTCGCTGAAACAACAGTGTATCAGCAGAGTATCAGAAGCTTCAGCGACAGTTTTTAGTGACAGTGCAGGAAACTGTCACAAAAACTGCAGTATATCTATATACACAGCAGCTTTCTGTGACAGTGGACAGGATATTTAGTGACAGTTTGGCAGTTTATAATATATTAGATATTAAAATATATATAGATATATATGTATATGTATATATATATGGTAATTAATATATATATAAATATGTTCCTAATTGCTATTTGTATTATAGTATACTATAATGTATATATTTAGTTGTAGCATATAAATTTATTAGAATAATTAGTATACTTTAGTTATCAATTGTTATGAGTATTTTTTATATATTATATATTTGTAGGTATGTATGTACGTATATATGTATTAATAGTTAGTGTGTAGTTGGTAGTTAGTATTATTCTATTAGTACATACTAGAGTTATATTGGATTGATATATGTAATTATTGATGGGTAGTTAGTATATATATGAGATTTTGGCAATTACCTTGAGATATCAAGGTAAGTATCAAGATATACCAAGGTATGAGTAGTAGGTATTGGCATAAGTAATAGGATAGTTGTAAACTAATTATGGGTTGGTATTAAGGTGACTAAAATAAGGTATATAGAATTATATAAATATTAAATGCATAGTAGTTTATAATTATTGGGTAGTTAGTATAAATAAGGTTTTGAATTTACCTTGAGATGCCAAGGTAAGTATCAAGGTATTGGAGGATAATCAAGGTATTGGGTTTGGATATCAAGATAGAGGTTTAGTATTGCGATACCAAGTTGGTTCGAAACCAAGGTATCCATTTAGCATTTGTAATTAGGATTTTATATATATAATATTGTTTGATATGTACATATGTGTTATATTTATCCCTTGTTTGCGTATCCTGAGATACGGTATCTTAGTATCCTAAGATTTAGTTTGTATGGCCTAGATTCATAGTGTGTGAGCCCAATATCTTTGAGTTAGACTCATGCAACATAGAAATAGGTAGTTGACCATAATTTGACTATAGTTGACCATAGTTGACTTAGATTTGACCTAGTTTGACTTTTGACTTAGAAATGACTTTATGACCTAGAAAGTTGACTAGTTTAATTTATTTCTCTTCCCAAAAACTTGTATTAATGTAATATTTCATATATAGGTCTGTGACACCAGTTCGGATATCATTTTTTATCATTTGCTCTGGACCACAGGCGAGTACATTCTCTGATAGTTTCCATTATTTGATTACCACTATAATTCAAGTATTTAGAAATGTTACTTATGATTCTTGACACGATGGTACACGGATTGGTATTGTTATTGGATCGTTAGTCATGGGATGTTACCTTGATTATGGAGATGGTATCGGATACTGTCCTTGTTGGTATTGGATAACATTGAATATTGTAGATTAAACATTGGATATATTGGCTAGTGACGTGTCATGATTCGATCCATCATATCAGTCGGGGCGGGGGAAATACCAATTAAATATGTGATCAAGAAACTATCGGCTAGTAGTATAATCATTGGCTACTAACTAACCATGCAATTCACGTATGGTTGAGTTAGCTACTTAGTGTAATCATTGAATCTCCCAGGCCGATCACATATTTAGTTAGTATCTCAAATCACATAGTTATTGTAGATTCCATTATTCAGTTCATTGATTACCTTGTTCTATTCTGACATTATAGTTTATTCCTTTATTCTTGTACGCATTGATTATATTCTGTTGTTAGTATTGCCTATTCTCTCATTGTTCTTGATTATCAGTTATATCCTCATCGTAGATAGCATCTTCTATTCTACTGCTTTATAGTTTTTGTCAATTAATTGGAACTGCTATTGGGTTGTACTTCGCTCCATTCCTGATTGGAAAATATTTTTCAGAGGATCCGGGAGATTGGTGTCCGACATACTACGGACCTCAGCCTATTGATGGTGCAGACTTGGACCCACTAGTTCTGGAGTGACTGTCGAGAGATTTAGCCGGATTCACTAGTTAGCATAGTTAGTTCTCTTTAGCATTTTGGTACCGGATTTGTTTCCGGCATATATTTGTGTTTGGATATTATTTCTATTTGTTGTTGTTATATTTTTAACTGCTTAGTTATGTTAGACTTCTGTGATATCTTCTCGTGCCATAGAAATGTGATTGAGTATTGTGTTGAATTAAGTTGATTACTCTCTTCTTGGAGTTGAGATATTATTGGAGGTTTATGCTTTATAGTGAGATAATTAGATAGTATAGTTGACCAAGACAGCGTTCTACCGCCGATGCTGCGGCGTAGGCTGGGCATTGTTCCCGACTTGTATCCCTACACCGGGTGCGGGTCGTGACACTCTGGAGCTCGTGCGCTCAGATATCTGTGACTTCTATTCTCCACAAAGGGACAGGATAAAGTTTATCACTTCTTTCTTCGACGATTTCTCGAAAAATGTGTTCGTATATCTTCGTTCGAGAACCTCAAGGACTTCTGTCATGCCCCAATCCTAAAACGTAAGGGACCAGACACGTGGCAATGGCCAGCTGGTACAACTTTGTAGGGCTTTCCAATTTAATGGGCTCGACGAAGTGCACTTACGCTGTCCGAGGTTAAGTGATCCAGCTAAATATTTATTTTTAATATCCAACAACTAAACTAAATCTTAATCCATGGTAAATAAATTATAAGAGGGAACGGTACGTATTATTAGTTTACAGCCCAATAATATAGCCGTTCAAATAGACCAAGAGAATAATATAGGCCTATAAACACTAGGCTATAATAGTAGAGTCACAATGGGAAATAGTTCATAAATGTAATAGAGGAAAGATATAATGATACCTATAAGGATATCCAACACTCCACTAGATCAAGCATCATGCAACATACTAAAATAACTTGGAAGGGAACTAGGTCCTCAGAGGGACGTAACCCGATACAAATAGTACATGCCATAATGTAAATACTGAGTAAAGTAAAACAGGGTAAACTATCCATCTATGTAAATACAATTTGATGACAACCTTGGTACGTATGGGCAGGTGTAGGCATAACGTCCAATACTCCGAAGAGCGTGGTATATGCACAAGTAACGTCCAATACTCTGAAGAATGCGGTATCTGCATAAATATATGCGTCCAACATTCTGAAGAGCGTGGTATCTACATGACGTCCAACGCTCTGAAGAGCGTGGTATCTGCATATGTAACGTCCAACGCTCCAAAGAATACGGTATCTGTATAAAGGAGGTGGGTGTCCCAAACTCCTACTAGTCGTCCTCCCAGTCCAATGCCAATGTACAAGTCTCAAGTGTGACGTGGACATCTCGTAACTATATGCAAGTCCCTAAGAACCATAAAACTATGCTAAATACCATCACACGTGCTACTCGCACCGATGGCCAGTCAAGTGCATAAGCCCGTGTCCTATCATGAACTCACTCTGTGATGTGGAATGATATGTGTCAAGGCCTTAGAGTTGTAATAATAACTCCATCACTTAGGGTACGTCCACTAGACGCTAGGTCAAACATAAGTCCTAACGTCGATGCCTTTGTCGACTGCACCCGAGTCATTCTAGGACGCACAAAGTTATATAATATTTAGAGCATAATATATAATATTAACTAAAATTAAATAGTACAACAAGGCAAGGTATACTTGTCTGGAAGCCAGGCGAAGATTCGAGCACAAACTCGCCAAGGAAGTAGCAGCGCAAGATGGAAACTGGAGCAAATATCTCCGGATGCTGTTACAAATATTACTAACTGTCCTGAAATGAGTGATATACTCAGAAAAATCATATTCATATGTCCAATTTGGACATAGGGGCAAAAATACAGTTTTTGGTCAACACGGGGTCCACTAGTGTCCCACCTTGCACCGAAAAACTTGCCAGGAACAAAGGTCTCTAAAAATAGTATATTATAGGTCAAACAAATTCTAAACGACGATACGAACTCAATGATATATCCAGTTTTAGATTCCGGTGGGCTGATCCCAAAATTGCTCGTCAAGTCGAATTATGGGTCCCGCAAAAGTGGCAATTTCTCGACTATCTCCGAATCCGGCCAAACTTGGGCCACAGGACAAGTCGAATGCCGCGAGTCCAGGGTTGCCAGTTTCGTCACAATATGATAAGCGTGAACAAAGTAATTGGATAATTTATAAAATACCGATACGGGGAACTTTCAACGAATACGGGTTGATTCCGGCGCATACACACGTCCGAAATGAGTCCGCGAAAGCCCACACGTCAAAAAATACCACATGCGCCTTTCGGTGTAATCGGTACGTGACGTGGTTGCCCGGTTTGATGGGACCAACGTCATATCAAAGATTTTTGAGTTTTAGAAAATAATTTTTTTTGATATTTAACAAAATATTAAACTATGTTTTAATGCAAAATAAAATAAACTAATTGAAGATAATGGAAGAGGGTTAAATAGAGATTATACCGGCGAAGATGGTTTGGGAAATGGTCGAGAGACCGAGTAGAAATCCTCTCGCGGAAATAGGTGGTTGAAGCTCAATTCTGACTTGGGTTTGGGTGTTCACGATCATGTAGTGTGCTCGGATCATCCGTGCGGTGGCCGACGAGGGTTGTGGTGGTTGGGGATGCCATGGGTGGGGTCTTCGGAGCATCGGGGGTGCCCTGGGGGGGTCGCCGATTGTCATTCGTCTGCGGGGCGTCGAGCACAGCAACCGTAGCAACAAAATACAGCAGTAGCAGCAGCTTTAACAGCAGCAGTAACAACTGCAGCAGTTGTAATGGTGGTGGTCGTGGAGTTGGTGGCAGTGGTGGTGGTCGTGGAGGTGAGGGTGGCGGAGGTGGAGATGGAAATTGTGTTGGCTGATGGTGGTTGCTGATGGTGGTTGGCGTTGGAGATGGGGATGGCTGAGGTGGAGATGGAGATGGGAATGGTGGTGGTGATGGTGATGGAGCTGGTGGCAGTGGTGGTGGTCGTGGAGCTGGGGGCCGTGGTGGTGGTCATGGAGGTGAGGGTGGCGGATGTGATGGTGGTTGGCGGTGGTAATGTCGAGGAGCTGGTGGCAGTGGTGGTGGTCGTGGAGCTGGTGGTAGTTGTGGTGGTCGTGGAGGTGAGAGTGGCAGAGGTGATGGTGGTTGGCGGTGGTGATGTCGGGGAGCTGGATTTGCATCGTTCAGCTTAGAACATGGAATTGACTATGGAACATGCATCGTTCTTTGGATTCGCATCATTCAGCTTAGAACATGGAATTGACTATGGAACATGTATCATTCTTTGGATTCACATTGTTCAACCTAGAACGTAGAATTGACTATGGAACGACATCTTCATATTCTTTCCGTTCATTAAAGGTGCAGATAGGAAGAACAAGCAGTTTACAGTAATAATGAGTTATGAATTGTTCACTACCAGAAGAAGTCAAATTAGTGACGTCTGAAAACGTCGCTAAATGGCATAAAAATATCGCTAAAAAAATTTACTGACGTAATTAGCGATATTTCAATGAAGTCATGTTTAAGCTAGTCGATGACAGAAAAAATATCGCAAAACGTCGCTATAGCGACATTTTATAGCGATATATTTACGTCGCTAATATTTTTTAATTAGCGACGTAACATAGCTAAATTAGCGACGGATTTTGTGTCACTAAATGTCACTATTTTTTTATTTAGCGACGTATTTAGTGACACATATAAACGTCGCTAAATGTCACAAAATTTCCAGTAAAAAAATAAAAAAATAGTATATAAAATAGTTTCCAAACCAATCTTCCTGCAGTTTATGAATTCATAATTTATATAAAGAGACCCAGAGCAACCCTCCGTTGAATTTTTTGGGTTCGCCGACCCCTTCGGTGAAACACTTAACAACGATAAATTAACATACATTTAATATTAATAATATAATAAAATTTGAAGAAAACAAAATATTGAAATTACAAACCGAGTCTGAAGAAACTGTTGTCGTAAAGAATGCAATAAATATCCACACAAACAACCAACAAACTGTCCTAACTAGGACTACTCCAGATCTGCATAAAGATGACCACCGGTGTGCATCAGGGATAAGAACAAATCATAATACTCCTGTGAAATTGACACCGATCTCGATGAAGAAGGCAGTGACGTCGGTGGAGTCTGTGTCGATGAAGGCGCACCATGACGACGTATCTGCTCCAATGCTGCTAGTCGATGGTTGTATGAATCCATGAAAGATAACACCCTCCTACTGCTATGAACGATTAAATCCTGCATTATCGTCAGCCTCTCACCCATGGACAGTTGTGATGCCTGCAGCTCCATCATGTTGCACTATGTCGACGCTCTAACAACAGCTGTCATATCCCTGAGCTCCATGATGCTACGCTCGAGCGTATCAAATCGTGCGATAAGGGACGCATCGTCCGTCTGCCGCTGGGACAGGGGATGCTCCTCCATCCTTCATAGCAACTCGTCATGGAGAGACGCAATCTGACAGTCAACGATCTCCTTACTCGGACCGACGCCTGCGAGGGCTGTGGGGAATGCACACTTGCAATGGAGGCCCTAGAGGACTGCGTCACAATAAGGGCATCATAGGATCTCGTACCATAGTAAGTACCCCTCTGGAGGCCACCAGCGACGGTCACCCACAGCTCGTTCATCGACGGAGCTGGAGAGGGCTGTGAGGAAGTACCAGACTCTCCCGTTGTAGGTGTACTAGCAGTCGCCCCCTTATGCAGCCTAAGATACTCGGCCTAGAAAGGTTTAGATACTCGATAAATGTAAATATCTAAGGTACTTATTACTAACTACATGAATATTTATTTGTATATTCCTAAGATATATTAAAATTAACACAAAGTAAAGTTACATAGGTATGTGACGCCCTCTCATCAATGAGATTCCCGCCCTTTCGATGGGTGGCCAGGAATATGGTCACTATGTCGGCATCCTTACCCCTCTGTCCCTGTTAAAAATATATTATTTACTACTAAAATTAAATATTTTATCCTACTACCATTTTATCATACTTGCATTAAAATAATATATCTGAAATAAAAAATATACCAAAAGACGAAAATATTTCGTCATCGTAATCAAGCCACCACACCACTTTGCTGCCTTCTTCCTAGCTGCCTTGGCCGTCTGAAACCTTTTTTTGTACCTTGGATCATCGAATCTAGCTCTCATCGCAGTCCACTGCTCAGATATAATCCAACCTTGGATCAGTTTTCCTTCACGATCACGAGTCTTCTGGTCATCCAGAGCATCACGGATCAGCTTGGCGGCAACGGCAAGAAATATCTGCTCGATCAACTCGGCCTGGTGCGGTGGATAGAAATACGTTTTCTATAAGAAGTAATTTAATAAGTTATATAATATGCATAAATTAGATGATTGATATTAAAACCAAATATACTTTTACCTTTAAGTGCGCAAACCATAATACCTTCCTCTCATCCGAAGTATCAGAGTAGTTGGTCCAAGGGCCACCATAGTTGTACCTCAGAAAGTGGCCCAGGCATCTCTGTACCGACGAGGGATGATATCTATACAGAGATAATTATTTTTATCGAAAAAGTAAATATATGATGAATAAAGAAATACACGATATATATGATGCTAAACCAACTAATTGACTTGCTTTGTACCATTGGCCCAAATCTCCATCATCGTCTCATCCGAAGGTGCGCATGGAGGATCTCACTAATGCTGGTACGACATTATCTCAACCTCCGCGATATGCTCATCTGTCTTCATGGTTCCATCAGCAAAAGGAACGATGGACGAGGAATTAGTCTCAGGCCTGGAACTACTCATCCCAGGAGTGCTGCCATCTAACGTCGTCGCGGTCGGAGATGTAACTGGTCGATATACTGGAGTACTTGTCGACGAAGATCCAAAAACAACATTAGGCAGTACCGGAGGAGCACTATGTCTAACTCGGGACCTGCCAAACGCTCCACGTCATCCTGTCATACCTGATAACAACATATGATAATAGAACAAATAAACAAATATATAGTACATTCAACAGTCAAAATTTTATGCATATCTCACAATATTGATAGAATTGCACAGAAAATATCTAGTAGTGTCACAAGTCTAAATGGATAGTATATTCTACAGTCAAAATATAATACATGTGACAAGTCTAAATGGATTTATTTTATCTTTAATCATCTTCAGAAAATTTATCTTGTTCGCCTTCCTCGTCCTCCACTTCCTCTTCAACCACATCTTCACTTTCATCTACTTCATCTTCGTCTACCTCTTGGAATAATTCTACCTCTTCTACATTATTAGTCATGTAATGAGTAACTTTCTTTGAGTTCAAATTTGATTTTACTAGACTTAGGTCGGATCCTACCAATCAGAGCTCCCTCTTTGGTTGGTTTAATTCCTATTTCATCTTTCTTTTGGTCATTACTAGCTTGAAGGCTGACAATGGTAGATGACGTTCTATCGTGGACATACACATCTTCATCTCAGAGGATGTAAAGAACCAGTTCTCCTTTATCTTCATCACCTCACGAGCCGAGGTGGTCAGAGCCTCTTCAAACAAGAAGGATGACTTCTTGTTAGACCAGTTGCCTCTAGCAGGAATCTTCCCAAAGTTTATCAAGGATAATAGGAAGGCCTCATTCTGCTCAAATATAATCTTCTATCTATTAGAGGGCTAATCCCTGTCAATCTGGGCCCTGACAGTAGCAATTATGTCATCATAGTTTATGCCAAGCATGGCTTGAACAGACCCGAAGAGAATCTCACCCAATGGGGCTACAATAAATGACACTACAAAGCAGACCAAGGTGTTAGAAATGATTGATTTTAATCAACATATTCGAAAAATCTTGAAGGAAAAATTCTAAGGAAAAAAACCCTATGAACATAAGTGGCACACATATAGCCAACTATGCACTCATGCGCATAACCTAGCCACTTTTTGGAAAGTTTATAATTCATGAACCATATGGCTATGTGCGGAGTATCCTAGCTGTAGAGACCAATGTTTTAGACATCTGCACATATCGACTATCGTGCATATTTAAGATGTAGTGTATCAAAGAGACAAAAATATCCATGCGTGATGTAGTCGTACATAACTTTCCTGTGCATGTTCAAGAGACAGTGCCTCAGAGAAAGATACATCATGTGCATAGTAGAAAGTAATTTTTGCCATTAGCGCATATTCATGAGGAAGCTTTGCAACAATGATTATGCGCGTCAGTAGTGTAGATTCGTCTGCGTAAGTACTAGATAATTTCTCATCCATGTGGCAGAATGTGTGCTTGTGTCTTTGTGTTCAGAGCACTTATGCGTTAATAGTTATCTTCTCAAAGGGTAAAATACCTACCCCCAATGGACGGCTGAACGTTAGGGTGAGTTGTCGGCAAAGCGGTGTCGGCTTCTTTAATGACCTTCTCCTTGCTCTTGTCAAACTTCTTGACCGAAGAGGAGGACGCTTGGGTGCTATTTCAAAAGAAATAAGTTGGAAAAGAGATCAAGAAATTAAAAGAGAAGAGAATAGTAAGAAAGCAGAGTAAAACTTTCTCTCTCTTCACAGGTCTATTTATAGGATATGACTATACGCCATTAGCCACTGCTCATATTTGCATTAATGGCTTCAATGCGATAATAAAAGTGCCAAATAGATGCCTCTATCTCTATTTTTGTTCCCATACGATGGTGACGCTTCAGGATTTCAAAAAACTCCATCTGCATAAACATCAAGAAAGATTGATAGCTTGGAAACAAGAAGTCCGTGTGCTATACAACTCAAATCAGCAGTATACGGCAAACATTTATGCGTCGAGTTGAGATTTCCATCCATGCTTCTTTCAAAGTATTTTAAAACTTGTTCAAATTTTAAAAACTTTGAACGAGATATTTTAGAAGCATGATCCATGCACATGACTACTACGCGCATAGGCTACTCATCCAATAGTATGATCAGGGAAGTCAGAACTATGCGCCAATATCTATGCCATGAAAGTCATTGCTTACATCACCATCATCATTACATTTTGTCTGTATACAACAGTGTAGTGTCACGTGTATACTATGCATCATACTCCTATGCGGCAAACTACTTCATGTGACAACCAACTATGTGAGAAAGCATATAAAAATCTTTTCAGCTTTCTCTCTCTCTTCATCCTATACGGCAGAGTAGTGACTATGCGGCAGAGCGATTACGAAGTTGAGGGGGTCATGTGCATTTAATGTGTATATGTTTCGTTTGTGCATTGATGGAGCATATATTACAAATAACAGTAGATATATTAAATACCAATTTTGAACCATTGTAATTTATGCTACATGTCAAGTCGACCGGGTTATGTGCATATGTTCAGATTTGTTTTATGCACTACAGTTATTGCAGAATGCTATACGACAACACATGAGCTTATGTGCATGGTTAAAAATAGTAGATTTTCTAGTCTTATGCGCGAACAAAAATTACTATGTGAATGACTATAAATAGCAGGGACATGTGCTTCCCAATCCATCAAAAATTTGTTCATTTTTTAGCCTATTTGCTTCCTTTCTTGCCAATAAGCTGAGAGTTAATAAAAGTTCCAATCTTTGCCTTAGGATCATAAACGGAGTAAAGAAATCATTTATGACTTGATCTCCATCGATACACTCCCAGATCTTTCTTTTGTACTTAGAGTTTTAGTAAAGAATTCTTTGTAGTTGTTTTGTATTTACAATAAAGTAGTAAGATTTTTTGTAATGTCTACAGTCTCGCAAAACTTGAAAGGTTGCTCCAACATACTTTCTATCATTTCTTAATAAATATAAGCTCATTCACATGTTTGCCAATTATATTAAATAGCTTATACCACCAAGTTCGATCCAACCATTTTTAAAACTTTTACCGATATTCTCTTCCTTTATTATTAGCGTATCTCACACTGAACCATACTTTTTAAACTAAATAGGTAAGATATCACTAGCAAACTTAAGCTCTAAATAAACACTATACTATAATCTATTACGAATCAAAGGAACATAGCCAAAACCAACTAGATCAAATTTCTATGGAGTTATCTATATTGAAATTATCCATTAATATCAATCGATCACAGAATCTTATAAGCATTCCAATAAACTATTATACCATCTAAACTTATCCAACTAATATCAATTTACTTAAGGCCAAATCAACCGATATCTCCATCCAATTCATAAGTGTTGCACCTTACACAATCCAAATCATTTTAATGAGATCAATTACAACTATGTCATATTTTCTTTACAGTTGTAGTTCATATTTTGCTACATTATTTCTCTATTTATCTACGCGTCCGAGCATGACTTTGGGCGCAAACGAACGATGTACATTGATCTGTTACTTTTATGACCTTAGCTTTAGGTAACCTTCCTTGTACTATGATATAAATACACATATATCTCTAAAAACCTAGACACATACTTTGTACATGGAGATATGATACAACAACATAGGACACATATATACCCTCGTACCTGACTGCTCATTAATACGACCGAGACGTGTGTCGGTATAGGTCACGCTGGATACTCCTATTTATGATACATACGGGGTAGGTTCATTATGGCCTGGTATGTTGAGAATTCGATACGTATAGTACTCATTGGGGGAAAGGATATTCACTAGACAGGGGTTAACTGTAGTATTTACTTGATGTTGCTGGATGTTGGTGACTAAGAGGAGCGTTACTACATATGTTCTCTATTAGAGACAATCCAATGCATTCAAAAAAATTTCTTATTGTATTTACACATAGATACTACAGTACCCCTGGACTTTATCTACTTTACTTGTAAACCCCCTCAATTATTTCTATAGATAGTCTGGTATGGGATAGAAAATTTTGGCTTAGCAGCATTGATTGAGATTTAGAGCAAGTTTGCAGATGTCTAATTATTTTAATTAAACCCTTGGCGTGCCCTACCGTTGTTAAATTATTCGGAGCTCAACATCAACCCATAAATTCCAACAGATTATTGTACTCTTGACTTGACAAGCCAATTTAGGCGCTGGACTTTTTTGCCTCTCAAAATCAAATCTATTGTGACCTAAATAAATTACACAACTTTCCGTATCCAAAATCCCATATTTAATCATGTGTCGGACACCTGTGTCGTTACCATCAATTTTGAGATACCAACTTAACCCGTTGAGCTGGGCCAACTAAAGGGTCCAAGACTGACTCCAAGCCTACACTATTCTTGACCTTTGAGTGACTCCCAAATTGAGGTCCCATATGCCCCTATTTAATTTAAAAGCACATGACAATTTTGTTCTAATTAAATTAGGGATACCAACTTGACTAATCCCATTTTGATCCTAATTTAATTCTAATGCCTATTTAATTAAGCCCATACAAAACACACAATACCCCCTCACCCTACAAAACACCAAACACCAATTCTCCCATAATTTTTCCATTATTTTATGTGTTTTGCAAATACCTAAACTTAAAGGGTTAAATTGCAAATATTGTGACATATGGCACACCCTCATTGGTCAAAGTCAAATGAAGAGGCTACCCCTCTTCCTTGACCGTTCAACATCCCTCCTCCCTCTCTTTTGGATGAAAATATTTCCTTCATGTGCAATTACCACCATCCATTTGAATTGGGTCAATCCCCACCATCCAATCCTCACACCCCTCCCTATATAATGTCTCTTTCTCCCCTCTTTCCAATGCAGGCCCTAATCCCCATGCCTAGAGAAACCCCCACCCCCTCTCTCTCCTCTCTCCTTCTCCATGCAAACCGAGCCTCCTCCATATTTCCTTTCTTCTTCTTCTTCCTTTCTTCTTCTCTTTCTTCCTTCCTTCATCTTGAAGAACCCTACCCGAGCACTGCTCGGCCGAATCCCCCTCCGGCCAGCCAGCTCTGTACCACCGAGGCGGCCATCCACCACGAGCCGGCTCCCTGCTTCCACTGCATCTTCAACCTCCTTCTCTATTAGACCAGCAGCCGACCAGAGTACCACTGTGGCTAGCCATGGCTATACTCCGGCCACCGGCTGTTCCCACCACCGACGACTAGGAGCTCGAAGCCCAGCAATGGCAAAGCTCTGCTCCGGTCCCACATCGCTAATCTTCCGACGGTGATGAGCGCTACGACCTCGCCATCTCCAGTCTGCCACCCGGTCCCTCCGGCCACAACCGCAGAACCCCACGAGCTGCTGCACCGGCGAGCCGCGAGTTTCCTCTACCCTACGAGCTACTGCACCGATGGCCTGCTGTATTCCCGCCACCACTCCACGAGCTCCAGCGATCGAGACTCCCCATCCCCGACTGCTACCTCCCCGATCTCCACACACCTGCCATATCCCCGTCGACCCCACGAACCACCACCTCCATCTTCACCCTCCTCCGTCCACCCTCTGTCGATCCCTCTCCGGCCGCACCTCTTCACCTCCACCATAGCCACGACTTCCCTCCACCACCACCGACTGCATAAATCTCCACCACCCTCTCGACCACTGGTTCCCACCCTCGACTGTCCGTTTCCCCTATCCGGCCAGCACCCTCCACTCCGACTTCACCATCGGCCAGCAACCACGCCGTCGAGGTATACCACTCCCCCCTCTATATATATATATATATATATATATATATATATATATATATATATATATATATATATTGTTTATGTATTTAGTTAGGGTTTATTGTTGTATATTTTGTTTTGTGAAATTGTAGTGTAACACAAATAAATCTAGTGATTTACGAGGTGTGTTTAGGGATTATTTACATAAGAATAATGGATATACATAAGTTAGGGATTGAGATAAAATGATCCTTGTTTAGGTTTGGGATTATAAGAAATGGTTATGAACTATATGCATGGGTGGAAAATACGAGGTTAATATTTAAGGCATTGAATATATATTGAGATACATTGAGATGTTAGGGCATTGCAATTTATATATGCACTATTGATTAATATTGTTGAGCAAATTAAATTGATGCAAAATAATACTATGATTTGTCATCGAGGGAAAGTTGATTTAGGGTGAAAAGATGTGTGTTATCAAACCATTAATCGGTGATTTGGGGACTGAAATTAATGTTTAATTAAATTGAGGAGTAGTTTTAATGTGAAATGGAAATGATTGTATATATTTGAGGGTTTAATAAATAGTATATAATTTATTCGAGGATGATGTTTAAATATGCGGGATAATGTCTGTGAAGACTAGGGAAAAATTGGAGGATTAAACATACTTGAACTCCGGAATATTGTGATTAATATAGTAAGATTGAGGATTTTGTCTGATGATGTCATACAGGTAATTAATCATATTAGATGTAACATACCTTTAGTCAACCTTGGTTAACCCACTAGCTTAGTGTCTACGTGACTTGTAACTAAGATTGTAGCATATGTTTAGACGTGTGTCACATCCCTGTTTGCCACATTATAGTTTATTGATTGAGTTTATATGTCGTCTCTAGGTACTATGGGACCCACGGACTTGGACGTTGTACCGGATCCTCATCACTAACAGCTGGACGTAGGCAAGTGTACCTTGCCACCTTGTATTTCAGTTACAGATATTTTATTGTCTCATTATGTACATTGTGCGCATATTTGTTTACAATCAATACTTCGCGTCCGGATCACAGCCGGGTGCAGACGTTCGTCGTAATATCTTGTAACGAATGCTAGATGTTCATAATACCTCGATGTATGTACCTGAGTATATCATCACCCCAGGACACATTCATACACTGTTATCGTGTAAGATTTTTTGTATCCTGATACTGACATCATGATCAGAGACTGGGATGACCTTAGGGTCGAGTCTGTTGAGTTATTTCTATATGACGAGACTGTTAGATAGAGGTTCAGGTTCAGTGCACCATCATTGACCGCTTGGGATGGGAAAGACAGTTACTAGACGTTTGGGCTCCTCTGCACGCGCTTATATATATATGTATTATTTCTGTAGTGATCATGTATCTACTGTAGTTGTATCACCCGTGTGACTCTTTGCCCGGAGCTGTGGTACGTCCCGTGTATTTTCGTGTCCGGAGCTACAATTTTATTTTGGCCAGCCCACGCGTCGAACATTGTATTTAAACTATGTCTCACTTGTTTGGTTATGCTAGATTACCCCGTCGTTGCACTTGTACTTTCTGTTGTACTTGGCATGCTATATTTTTGTACCTTGTTACGTCCCTCTGAGGAACTGGTTCCCTGCCAGTTTTGCAGCATAGAAGATTATGGAGCATTTGGAGTTACTGATGGAGTGGCATGTCTTGCGGACACTATACCAGGTACTCATATTATTTCTACCGGCATTATGATTACTTATTTCATATTGATTATTTATCTGCTGTTGTAGCCTAGTTTTTATAGACTCATCTCTTCTCGAGTCTATTCGAGTTTGTGTGTTATTTGGTGACCGACTTTAGCATATATAGCTATTTCTTATATACTGCTGTACATTGTGGATTTAGACATAGAGGTTTATATTTATGGGATATTTAGATAATGCCCTTTATATTTTACAGCTTATACATATTTGAGTCAGACCAGAGTTTGGTCGAATGCGTAGCTGGCGTGTCACGTATTCCTGGTCCCACGTAATTTGGTACTGGGGCATGATATATTTTTGTGGTGGCCCATGCAGGTCCGTTTTAAATCGTCTTGGTCACCTGACTGTGCCAAGCGAGCCTGCAAATTAGGAATAGATATTATGATTGTTGAATAGGATCTCAATCCATAATCGATTTTAAAAACTCACTTTATATGTGATTATAGCCCTTGGACTTCCAATTTGTATTCGTTCAATTTTTGTCAATATCGTTATCATTCTTTCTCATCCCCTATTATTCGGGAAGATGGACGCTTGTGCCTGATGGTTTCCTCCAGAAGATGATCGTAGTACAGACGACAGAAGACATAATTCGTATAACATTCTCTGAGAAGATTGTTACCCTGAGTAGGATAGATTGATAGGTTCTTTTGGATTCTAGAACTAGTATGGAAGGGTGCAAGAGAATTAGAACCAGTAGTACCCTACCCGTGCTTGAGATAGCAGTGATCTTGGAAGTACTGGGAGCTGGAAAGATTGTTGATCATGACCTAGAATAATTTATGGAAATGCATAGCCTGATGATGGAAACTAGTGGTTGTATATGATAGAAATACCATAAACGATATTATGAGCTAGAGGAGATAAAATTTTAGGATCTCACTTGGAAGATAATGATCTAATTCCAGGAATTCTAGTATGTGCTTGAGTGATACCATTACTTTACTATGTGACTTGGAGAGATAAATAACGAAAAAAAAATTTGAGGAATAAAATTTTAAGGAAAACCTTGAGGAGAAGAGAAATTATACATTAGGCTAGGAAAAATTTTATTTTGAGGATTGATGTTGAAAACAGAACGAAAAAATTTATTATGATGTTTAGTCTAGAGTATGACATCGTCCTAGCATGAGTTGGTTGAGCCAATACCACGAGACGCTAGATTGTCAACGTGGTTGTATTATTTTTAGGCCACCAGGTTACCCTGAGTTGAGTTTCTTTAGGGAGTTCGAGAGGATGGTGTCCAACCTTAGCAACACACATTGCAAAGGGTGAACCAATGTACCCCCGCATTATAGCGAGTTTGAGGATGTGTTTTTAAAGAATCTTCTAGGCATGCCACCTGACAAAGAGATTGAGTTCGCCATAGAGTTGACTCCCGGAGCCGAACCAGTTATTTTCCCGTCTTCAGACTAGCACCGATAGAGTTGGTTGAGTTGAAGGTCCATAGTAGAGGATCTCTTAGACAAGGGTTTCAGCCGGGCTAGTATTTCTCCATGGGGAGTACCCATCTTAGTATACCGAAGAAGGATGTGACGGTACATTGCATAACGATTACAAAACGTTAAGGACTGTAATGATAAAGAATAAGTACCCTATGTCACGCATCGATAATTTATTTGATTAGCTTAGCGGCGCATATGTATTCTCGAAGATCGATCTCAGATCAGGCTATCATCAGATGAAGGTACGGAGAGAGGGCATTCCGAAAATAGTTTTTCGGACGAAGTATGGACACTATGAGTTTCTAATCATGCTGTTTGATTTGACCAACGCGCCAGCAGTATTTATGAGCTTGATGAACAATATTTCATAGTGGTGTTCATCGATGTCTTGGTATATTTCGAGAGTCAGGAGAAGCACGAGAGACATCTCAGGATCATGTTAGAGACGCTGAGGCAGGAGAGGCTGTATACCAAGCTCAGCAAATATGAGTTATGTTTAGATAGAACAGATAGCCTACGCATCGAGATAGCTGAGAGTTCATGAAGAGAACTATCAGACGCATGATCTAGAGCTAGCTGCAGTGAAATTATACTAAAGCTATGGCGATACTACCTTTATGGAGAGCGTGTTGAGATTTATACAGATCACAAAAGTCTGAAGTATGTCTACACGCAGAAGGAGCTCAATAGGAGATAGAGGCACTGGCTAGAGTTGATGACAGATTATGATATAGAGTTGCAGTACCACCCTGGCAAGGCAAATGTAGTAGCAGATGCCTTAAACAGGAAGCCCATGGCATATTTTTATGACTCATCGCCAGTGTTAGAGGATCTTTAGGAGCTCAGGATTAATATTGTATTGCTAGGCATGGATGGGCAGAGGGCCAGTCACGAGGTTCAGTCTACATTAATTGAGAGGATCAAGGCAGCCCTGCCTACAGACGCGAGATTCGACGATTGTAAGAGCAGACAGAGGCCGGCATGCAGACGGGACTCAAGATGCATGAAGACAGAATATTGAGATGTAGAGATCGCCTATACGTTCTGAGTGGTGAGCTACGCCAAGAGTTGATGACCGAGACTCATAGCTCAATTTATTCTATTTATCCCAGGGGTACGAAGATGTACCGAGATTTGAGGCAATATTTCGGGTGGCATGGGATGAAGAGAGAGAGTACAAGATTTGTGGCGAGATGTTTAGTTTGTCAGCAAGTCAAGGCTGAACATCAGAGGACTGCAGGACTATTGCAGCTGCTTCCCATTCCCGAGTGGAAGTGAAAACACATTACCATGGACTTTGTTACAGGATTCTCGCGGAGCCCTAGCGGGAAGGATGCAGTTTGGATTATCGTGGACAGACTCATCAAGTCTGCACAATTCTTGCCCTTCAGGGTTAGGCAGTCCACGGAGATATTAGCTGACATGTATATGAGGTAGATAGTATGATTACATGGAGTGCCTGTCAGCATTGTATCGGATCATGATTCCAGATTCATATCATATTTTGGCAGAGTATACAGAAGAGTCTAGAAACTCGTTCAAGTTCAGCACTGCATATCATCCACAGACTGATGGCCAGTCAGAGCGTACGATACAGATATTAGAGGATATATTGAGAGCGTACATGATCAATTTTGGAGGATCTCGGAAGGACCATCTACACTTGGTGGGATTTTCCTACAATAACAGCTACCAGGCTAGCATACAGATGGCACCTTATGAGGCACTGTACGGCAGGAAGTATAGGTCACCAGTATGTTGGAGTGACGTAGGAGAGCATGAGATACTTGGTCCAGAGTTGGTGACACAGATAGTGAAAAAGGGTCAAGCAGATTCAAAGCCACCTGCGTGCAGCACAGGACAGACAGAAACATTGGGCAGAAGCGCACCACAGACCTTTGAAGTTCAAGGAAGGTGACCATGTATTTTTAAAGATATCGCCTACTCATGGTACCATCATATTCTGAGGCAGAGGCAAGCTGAGTCTGAGGTATATTGGACATCTTGACATCTTAGAAAGTGTTGGCGAAGTGGCTTATCGTCTTGTATTGCTTCCATCATTAGAAGGAGTACATGACGTATTTTATGTCTCGCAGTTGAGGAGATACGTGGCAGACCCTAGCCATGTGCTTGATCGTTCGGAGATTATAGTTGGGCCCAGTTTATCTTACGTAGAGCAGCCAGTGGAGATACTCGATCACAGTGAGAAGACTTTGAGAGGTCAGACTATTTGACTGGTCAGAGTTGCATGGAAGCATCATTCGCCAGACGAGTCTACCTGGGAGCGCGAGGATTCCATTCGACAGCATTTTTCATATTTATTTGAGGACCAAGGTACGAATTTACGTACCGTATTTGATTACCAGCTTGCTTTAAAATTCTCTTAGCTATTATCGTGCTTTACTTTTAATTTTGGGGACAAAATTTTTCTAAGTTGGGAAGGATGTAAACCTCCTCAATTATTTCTATAGATAGTCTGGTATGGGATAGAAAATTTTGGCTTAGCAGCATTGATTGAGGTTTAGAGTAAGGTTGCAAATGTCTGATTATTTTAATTAAACCCTTTGCGCGCCCTACCGTTGTTAAATAATTTGGAGCCCAATATCAGCCCATAAATTCCAACAGATTGTTGTACTATTGACTTGACACGCCAATTTAGGCGCTGGACTTTCCCGTAACTCAAAATCAAATCCATTGTGCCCTAAATAAAATGTACAACTTCCCGTATCCAAAATCCTATATTTAATCCCG
Organism: Iris macrosiphon; assembly: GCA_036927795.1. NCBI lineage: Eukaryota > Viridiplantae > Streptophyta > Magnoliopsida > Asparagales > Iridaceae > Iris > Iris macrosiphon. The sequence goes on from JAYESA010000004.1 coordinate 134,761,981, forward strand.
TGTCGGATATCTGTGTCGTTACCATCAATTTTGAGACACCAACTTAATCCGTTGAGACGGACCAACTAAAGGGTCCAAGACTGACTCCAAGCCTATACCATTCTTGACCTTTGAGTCACTCCCAAATTGAGGTCCCATGTGTCCCCATTTAATTTAAGACCACATAAAAATTTTGTTCTAATTAAATTAGGGATACCAACTTGACTAATCCCAATTTAATTCCAATACCCATTTAATTAAGCCCATACAAAACACACAATACCCCCTCACCCAACAAAATACCAAACACCAATACCCCCATAATTTTTTATCATTTTATGTATTTGTGCAAATACCCAAACTTAAGGGGCTAAATTACAAATATTGTAACATGTGGCACACCCTCATTGGTTAAAGCCAAATGAAGAGGCCACCCCTCTTCCTTGACCGGTCAATATACCTCCTCCCTCTCTTTTGGATGAAAATATTTCCTTCATGTGCAATCCCCACCACCCATTTGAATTGGGTCAATCCCCACCATCCAATCCTCACACCCCTCCCTATATAATGTCTCTTTCTCCCCTCTTCCCAATGCAGGCCCTAATCCCCATGCCTAGAGAAACCCCCACCCCCTCTCTCTTTCCTCCCTCCTTCTCCATGCAAACTGAGCCTCCTCTATATTTCCCTTCTTCTTCTTCCTTTCTTATTCTCTTTCTTCCTTTCTTCATCTTGAAGAACCCCACCCGAGCACTGCCCGGCCGGATCCCCCTTCGGCCAGCGAGCTCTGAACCACCGAGGCGGCCGTCCACCATGAACCGGCTCCCCGCTTCCACTGCATCTTCAACCTCCTTCTCCATTGGACTAGCAGCCGACCAGAGTCCTACTGTGGCTAGCCGTGGCTGTACTTAGGCCACCGGCTGTTCCCACTACCGACGACCAGGAGCTTGAAGCCCAGCCATGGTGAAGCTCTGCTCCGATCCCACATCGCTGATCTCCCGACGGTGATGAGCGCTATGACCTGGCCATCTCTAGTCTGCCACCCGGTCCCTCCGGCCACACCCGCAGAACCCCACAAGCTACTGTACCGGCGAGCCGCGAGTTTCTTCCACCCCACGAGCTATTGCACGGCGGCCTACTGTATTCCCGCCACCATTCCACGATCTCCGACGACCGAGACTCCCCATCCTCGACTGCTACCTCCCCGTGCTCCACACCCCGGCCACATCCCCGTCGACCCCACGAACCACCACCTCCAGCTTCACCCTCCTCCGGCCACCCTTTGCCGATCCCTATCCGGCCGTACCTCTTCACCTCCACCATAGCCACGACTTTTCTCCACCACCACCGACTGCATAACTCTCTACCACCCTCTCGACCACTGGTTCCCACCCTCGACTGTCCGTTTCTGCCCTCCGGCAAGCACCCTCCACTCTGACTTCACCACCGGCCAGCAACCACGCCGTCGAGGTATACCACTCCCCCCTCTCTATATTGATATATATATATTGTTTGTGTATTTAGTTAGGGTTTATTGTTGTATATTTTGTTTTGTGAAATTGTAGTGTAATACAAATGAATCTAGTGATTTACGAGGTATGTTTAGGGATTATTTACATAAGCAATTAAAATAGAAATAATGGATATACATAAGTTAGGGATTGAGATAAATGGATCCTTGTTTAGGTTTGGGATTATAAGAAATGGTTATGAACTATATGCATGGGTGGAAAATGCGAGGTTAATATTTAAGACATTGAATATATATTGAGATACATTGAGATGTTAGGGCATTGCAATTTATATATGCACTATTGATTAATATTGTTGAGCAAATTAAATTGATGTAAAATAATACTATAATTTGTCATCGAGGGACAGTTGATTTAGGGTGAAAAGATATATGTTATCAAACCATTAATCGGTGATTTGGGGACTGAAATTAATGTTTAATTAAATTGAGGAGTAGTTTTAATGTGAAATAGAAATAATTTTATATATTTGAGGGTTTAATAAATAGTATATAATTTATTCGAGGATGATGTTTAAATATGCGGGATAACGTCTGTGAAGACCAGGGAAAAATTGGAGGATTAAACATACTTGAACTACGGAACATTGTGATGAATATAGTAAGATTGAGGATTTTGTCTGATGATGTCATACAGGTAATTAATCAGATTAGATGTAACATACCTTTAGTCAACCTTGGTCAACCCACTAGCTTAGTGTCTATGTGACTTGTAACTAAAATTATAGCATATGTTTAGATGTGTGTCACATCTCTGTTTGCCATATGATAGTTTATTGATTGAGTTTGTATCTCGTCTCGAGTTACTACGGGACCCGCGAACTTGGACGTTGTACCGGATCCTCGTCACCAGCAGCCGGACACAGGAAAGTATACCTTGCCACCCTGTATTTCAGTTACAAATATTTTATTGTCTCATTATGTACATTGTGCGAATTTTTGTTTACGATCGATACTTCGCGTCCGGATCACAGCCGGGTGCAGACGTTTGTCGTAACGTCTTATAACGAATGTTAGATGTTCGTAACACCTTGATGTATGTACCTGAGTATATCGTCACCCCAGGACACATTCATACACTGTTATCGTGCCAGATTTTTTGTATCCTAATACTGACATTATAACCGGAGACTGAAATGACCTTAGGGTCGAGTCTGTTGAGTTATTTTTATGTGACGAGACTGTTAGATGGAGGTTCAGTTTCAGCGCACCATCGCTGACCGCTTGGGTTGGGAAAGATAGTTACTAAACGTTTGGACTCCTCTACACGCGCTTATATATATATATATATGTATTATTTCTGTAGTGATCTTGTATCTAGTGTAGTTGTATCACCCGTATGACTCTTTGCCCGGAGCTGCTGTACGTCCCGGGTGTTTTCGTGTCCGGATCTACGATTTTATTTTAGACAGCCCATGCGTCGAACATTATCTTTAAACTGTGTCTCACTTGTTTGGTTATGCTAGATTATCCTATCGTTGCACTTGTACTTTCTGTTGTACTTGGCATACTGTATTTTTGTACCTTGTTATGTCCCTCTGAGGACCTGGTTCCCTGCCAGTTTTGCAGCATAGACGATTATGGAGCATTTGGAGTTACTAATGGAGTGGCATATCTTGTGGGCACTGTACCAGGTACTCATATCATTTCTACCGGTATTATGAATACTTATTTCATATTGATTATTTATCTGCTGTTGTAGCCTAGTTTTTGTATACTAGTCTCTTCTCGAGTCTATTCGAGTTTGTGTGTTATTGGGCGGCCGACTTTAGCACATATAGCTCTTTCTTGTATACTGTTGTACATTATGGATTGAGACATAGAGGTTTGCATTTATGGGATATTTAGATAGTGCCATTTATATTTTACAGCTTATACGTATTCGAGTCAGACCAGAGTCTGGTCGAATGCGTAGCTGGCGTGTCATGTATTCCTGGTCCCACGTAATTTGGGACTGGGGCGTGACATTACTTCATAGTGGCATGTATATTATGTAAGTTGTTACATCCCGATGAGGACCTAATTTCTTCCAGGATGGTTGAGTAGATATTACAGAGTTTTTTTACTGGATTGTTAAGGATTCTTTTTTCATTATATGTTTCATTCAACTATTTGTATCTGCTTGATTTCCTAGTATTTACTGAATCATATTCTTTCTTTCGTGTCTATTCGAGAAAATATGATTATTGGGCTTCAGACTAGCATTTATATTTTTCTTTCTTTATGTTTCTATTTTGTGAATAGAGTTATAAAGATTTTATAGAGGTAGTTACACCAATCGTAGACAGCGTATACATATTCAAGTTGGGTGGTGGTCCGCTTGGATATGAAGTTGGCTATTGCCACGTGGTCTCACCCCGCATATTTTGGGACTGGGGCGTGATACTATTCAAAAATAAAAATTAGTAATATGCTCCAGAAAGGGAGGAATTATCAGTAAGTGAGTGTATTTTGTTGAAGAAGAAGAAGAAGAGAAATATATTATATAAAGTAAGAGAGAGAAGAGAGAGGTTAGGAATAGTGGTATGGATAAACCTTAAGGGGTAGCCATGAGAGAAAAGTACGATGTTAGCTATCAAATAATGTCTACGATAATACAGCTCAATGACATACGTTATGGCTATCAAACAATGTCTACAATAATATGGCTCAACCATATACGTGATTGGCTATCAAACAATATCTATAATATTATGACTCAACCACATATGTGATTGGCTATCAAACAATGTCTTCGATGTCTAAATACGAGCATGGTGATCAATGTCTACATTGAATTATGAGAAGCAATATATCATGACTAAAATCCATAATATACCAATCTGTGTAACCATCGTGTCTATAATCAAGTAATATATCACTAAATACATGTATTATAATAACTATCAAGTAAGAGAAACTATTAGAGAATGTACTCGTATGTGGTCCTGAGCTGAATATCAAACAGTGTCTGAATCGGGGCCTCGAAGACATATATATAAATTTTTATGTCAAAAGGTATTTTGGAATCATAAATAACTTAATTAGTTCATAACTAGGTCTCTAGGTCATTTCTAGGTCGTTTGGGTCAAACTAGATCTTTTCCTAACTTTTGGTTCCAAGTTACCTATTTAGTTGGTCCACATAGCTATATTAATCAACACCTTGCTACAACTAGGTTTTCAAGCTCAAAACCCTAGGTATCTAGTCATACTAGTCATACTAGTCATTAGGCACTAGATATTATATATCTATAAGTAAAACCCCTCACTCAAAATAGGTATTTTGTGTATATTTTTTTATTTTATTTATTTTAGATTATTTTAAAATTAATTAAAATCTAATTATTTAATTAGGATATTTTACCGTAGTTTGGACATTAGGGACGTAGACCCCAAAATCTACATCGTCCTTCGAAGGAAGTAGCCTATACGGGAGACACAACTTGTAGGATCTTTTCGTGACTCAGAATTCGATCATTCAATATTAGTATAGCACTAGTATAACAACCATAGTTTATTGTATTTAATATTTAGATATTTCTATATATATAATTTATTTATGGTTATTTTCCAATCCAACCTTCATAAAATAAGCAACCCATAATTCCTCCATGCCAAATTAGGTCACTTTTCTCTTTTGTAGGATTTTTATTTATTTATTACTATTTTAATCCCATGGAATGAAATCAAATCCTTGTCATAAATTAATTATTTTGGTTAGTTGTTAAATTTTAATAACTAATAACCTAATTATGAAACATCCTACAAACTAACTACCAATCATAATCCTATCCCTTTTCAAAAACCTGCGGCCTCCCTGATCCGTAAGCACGCACCCCCTGGTCGAATCTTTCCCTCTCTCTCTTCTCTCTCTCTCTCTCTCTCTCTCTCTCTATATATATATATATATATATATATATATATATATATATATATATATATATATATATATATATAAACCCTTTCTTTCTTCCAAAAATTCTAACCAAAATTCTCTTTCAAAACCCTAATTTCTTCCCTCCTCCACGAACCCTAGCCGCCAACATCACCACCAAGGCTGACCCCCCCTTCACGTGGCCACTCTACCTCTTCTATCCAAGAACCCTAGCAATTCTCTTATTATTCCTCTAGTAAGTTCTTAATCATTCTCTCCTTAATATCTTCTTGTTATATGTTTATATGGATTTGTATACATGTGTGGGATATTTTGTAAACTCCATTAATTTATGATTGAAGAACCCATGCAACCCATGAACCCTAATTTTGAGGTTCAACCCAAAACTTTTGTCCATGCATGAAACCTCCTTCAAAATTCTCTTTAATTCTTGTTAATATATTCATATAGATGTAAATAATAGGAAAAATATTCAATTTTTATAAATAATTCCATATTTATTAATTTGTATTAAAATAGAGTTTTGAGCATATTTTATGGGTAGTTTTGACCTAGTTTTGATGTATGCATACTGGAGACCCTTGGAGCTTGTTAGGACTTGATCATAGATAGAAAATCCTAAAAAAATTTTGATGAAGTCTTATTTTTTCAAAAATTATATGTTATTAAATTATATCAAAATTATATTATTTAATGATTATATTGTCACAACACCCATGTACCACCCCTTGGTATGCATACTAGCAAAGTTTGGTTGCCAACCCGAATAGGATCAACTTGTAGATCGTAAAACACTAATTATTTTTGTATAGATAAAAGAAATAATATTTATTGTATTTATTACTATTTTATTATATTTATTCAGATTTTAATTTTATTTATAAAAATTAGAATTCTAGGTATTTTATGTAGCAATTTGACCTTGTTTTGACAAAACATGACCCCGACCATTTTAGGCTTAAACCCCGACAAAAAATTCATATTTTTAGCATTTAAAATTATATTATTATGTTTAATTCTGATTTATGAGTTAAATATTAGACAAAAAATAATTTTTATTGACTAGTAGGTAACCTGTTATGACCTAGTTTTGGTTTCTACTTAGTTTTGGACTAATAGAATTTATAGGAGATAACCCTATCACTAAAAATTCTATCTTCTAATAAATTTTTATATTTAATAGTTTCTATTATTTAATGATTTAAAAATAGTTTTTGGCAATGTATAATGATTAGTAATATTTTGGTGTGTAGTTACTTGCATGTGCAACCAACGCATGATTAATAACTAGATAATACCTTAATTTGACTAGAAGAATAAGATTCTAATTAGTGTAATAATTAATTGGTAGGTGTTCGAGATGTTCCTATGGATAGCTCCGGACCAGAGTTGTTGTGCTGGCAGCTTGGCTTGGAAGGCAAGTACACCTTTCTTGATTGTATTGTTCAGTTTACATTATGCCTAGTTTTATTTTGCTAGATGTATACACGCGTATTAAAAGTAGTTGACTTACCTGGTATGTTATAAAGATACGTGGTATCTTCTGACCTGGCACAGTTCAAACACGTTCACTGTCTGAGTGAGAGAGTGCATGGACTAGCGTGTCGACTGATCATCGGTACGAGAGTTCGAGTCTTGTATTAGTAGTTGGTATAGGTTTAGTTTGGGTTCTAGATTTTATTGATGTCTTGCATTATGTTTGTACCGCATATACGGTTCGGATAGTACATTGGGAGGGGAGAGTCTACTAGTGAGTATATGGAATTTCTATTTTTATGGTATAAATGGTGTATATCGTGTACCCCTGAGTTCTGCGGAACGCCCGGTGCGACGACTATTCTTCTATTCTCCCCCCCCCCTCATGCGTCACTAGAGATGTCTCGAATGCATATTACACAGATGTTTTAGTTACCCTATTTATTGTTTACTGCTTTACTTTCATGCATGTCAATTCTTGTGTACTTGTTATGTTCCTCTGAGGACTTGGCACCTTTTTCAAATCCAGACGAGCACTTATACCCGACGGACTACGGAGTTGTGATTTTGCTGACGAGGACATTAAAGTGGAGCCATAGGAGTTTCTACGAGCTTCATGGATGATAGTTGCTTAGTATTTTGTAACTATTTTATTATTACTTAGTTATATTCTTTCAGTATTCTTTTGTAATCATTTTTCGTAGATTATTCTCTACTAGATTTTATTTTGTAGGGATTCTGAGACTTATCTATTCTTTCAGTTCCTTATTCTGTGATATTTTGTGGATGAGATTAGAATATTACCTGCCTGAGATACTGTGACTTAGATATATTTTACAGCGTACTGCGACTGGTTTGGTCCATTAAATTGAGTTCCTATATTTGTTCGTACAGCTGGCATGTGTACGTATACCTAGTCTACCACCCCTTAGCATGCATACTAGCAAAGTTTGGTTGCCAACCCTAATAGGATCAACTTGTAGATGATAAAATCCTAATTATTTTTTTATAGGTAAAATAAATAGTATTTATTGTATTTATTACTGATTTTATCATATTTATTCAGATTTTATTCATATTTATAAAAATTAGAATTCTAAGTATTTTATGTAGCAATTTGACCTAGTTTTGACAAAACTTGACCCCAACAGTTTTAGACTTAAACCCCAACCAAAAACTTATATTTTTAGCATTTAAAATTATATTACTATGTTTTAATTCTGATATATGAGTATTTACTCCTGATTTAATTATTTGTCAAAAATTAATTTTTATTGACTAGTAGGTATACTGTTATGACCTAGTTTTGGTTTCTACTTAGTTTTGGACTGATAGAATTTATAGGAGATGACCCTATCACTAAAAACCCTACTTTCGAATAAAATTTCAAAATTAATAGTTTATATTAATTAATGATTTAAAAATAGTTTTTGACAATGTATAATGATTAGTAATATTTTGGTGTGTAGTTACTTGCATGTGCAACCAACGTAGGATTAATAACTAGATAATAACTTAATTTGAATAGAAGAATAAGTGTCTAATTAGTGTAATAATTACTTGGTAGGTGTTCGAGACGTTCCTTTGGATAGCTCCGGACCAGATTTGTTGTGCTGGCAGCTTGGCTTGGAAGGCAAGTACACCTTGCTTGATTGTATTGTTTAGTTTACATTATACCTAGTTTTATTTTGCTAGATGTGTGCACGCATCTTAGAAGTAGTTGACTTACCTGGTATGTTATAAAGATACGTAGTATGTTCAGACCTGACACTGTTTCAAACACGTTCACTGTCTGAGTGAGAGAGTATATGGACTAGCGTGTCGACTGATCATCGGTACGAGAGTTCGAGTCTTGTGTTAGTAGTTGGTATTGGTTTAGTTTGCGTTCTAGATTTTATTGACGTCTTGCATTATGTTTGCACCGCGTATACGGTTCGGATAGTACATTGGGAGGGGAGAGTCTACTTGTGAGCATATGAGATTTCTGTTTCTAATGGTGCAAATGGTGTATATCGTGTACCCTTGAGTTCTGCATAACTCCTGGTGGGATGACTATTATTCTATTTCTCCCCCCTCATGCGTCACTAGAGATGTCTCAAGTGCATATCACATAGATGGTATGGTTTAGTTACCCTATTTATTGTTTACAGCTTTACTTTCATGCATGTCAATTCTTGTGTACTGTTTATGTCCCTCTGAGGACCTAGCACCTTTTCCAGATCCAGACGAGCACTTGTGCCCGATGGACTACGGAGTTGGTGATTTTGCTGACGAGGACATTGAGGTAGAGCCATAGGAGTTTCTGCGAGCTTCATGGATGATTGTTGCTTAGTATTTTGGGACTATTTTATTATTGCTTAGTGTATTCTTTCAAATTTTTTTGTACTCATTTTTCGTGGATTGTTCTCCACTAGATTTTATTTTGTAGCAAATTCGGAGACTTATCTATTCTGTCAGTTCTTTATTCTGTGATATTTTATGGATGAGATTAGATTATTACCTACTTGAGATATTGTGACTTAGATATATTTTACAGCGTACTACGACTGGTTAGGTCCATTAAATTGGGTTCCTATACTTGTTCGTACAGCTGGCATATGTACATATACCTAGTTCTACGTATTTTGGGACTGGTGGTGACATTATATATTTATATACTTGAGTATCATAAAGTATCATATTAATACCTTAGTATCTTAGGTTACCTTACTCTATAACCTAGTCCCCTTACCCAATATCTTACCTAATACCTTAACTAAGTTTCCCTGTATATAACCTTGACCTCAACTCTCTATGGTACCAATCTTTTGAGACCACACTTCTCACATATCTGATACCACACAACCCCTCATCTTACATGAACTTAACACCCTTCACAAGATATACTAACATCCCAGTGGTACTATGCTACCAACATCCATCATGGCACACATACCTATTACTGTATTCACAGTTGAACACAACATCACCTCATCTTAGATTTACCTACACTCACACATGTGTACCTGCTGCACCACTCGAGCCCTACTCCTTGGAACAACCTGCACACCTAAAACTCCTACATAAACACACCTACACACTCCCCCATCTCATACTAACTTCACATACCCTTGTTATTTCCTCACTTTTTATAACATTTGGTGGACAAAATTTGGATTGACCCCAAATTGGCCACAAAATAACTAGAACTATCAAATTAGAAGCCTCCAGTACCTAAATAAACTCCTATTGGGTTGTACTTAACCATGGGTGGGTTCCTATAGGTTTATTATAACAAATTAACAATACCTATTGGAAGATGGATTCCTAATAAAACATCACCAATGGACACAATGAAAGGATATTGACACACTTCCTCCTTACTAAGCTCCTCTCCAATGACCTTATTGCTTCTCCAAAGCTCCTAGACTTCCATTCGGATTAAAATGAAAGAGAATGAGTAGATTTGGTTGGAGAAATTGGCAGGGATTGAATGAATATAGGGATTTAGAGTTTTGGGGAATATGGAGGCTAATGATATGAATAAAGGGATGAACTAACCCTAATTAGAGCATGCCTCGTATAGTAGGGTTAGGGTTGATGCTAAAATGTTAAGTTTGTCCCTCTCTATTTGTCATTAAGGAAATCTAATTAATAAAGGAAAGCATCTACCTAATCAATAGGAAAAATATTCTATCCATGCTAACTTAATTTAATTCTAATCAACTAAGTCATGATTTAACATAAATGGTACTAGCTAACCATAACTAACACTTATTCCATTCTAATTAGCTAGCACACTAACCAATACAAATTTTATTATAGCTATATAAATATAATATAATATTTAAACGATATTGAAATGACAAAAATATCTTTCTCCCATAATTAGGTAGTTAGAAGACATAAGGAAAAAAATAGAGATAAAGTAGTCCTTTTATTTTTACTTATATGGTGTAGGGTAGCAAGTTGCAAGTTGGTTGAATTTAGGACATTTATATGCCAATGTAAAAGTTAAGGATAGAAATTTGTATATTTTGGTATCTTAGCAAGATAAGTTATAATTTGGAGTACATGAGGGAATTTAAATATAAATTGGCCTTGAGTATAATTGACAAAAATATCAAGAATGACGTGGAAAATCAAAATTTGTAGTTTTAAGAGACTTGTATCAAATAAACTATATGATTAACAATAGAGTTGCAAATGGAAGGTTGTTCATCTTAATTGAGAACCGGTTTACATATATAAACGATAGTATTAGTCTAAAAACTATACTCCAATTTCTTAATGATGTGGATTTAAATTTGGCCTTCAACAAAATGAAAAAATGTTTTTATGTATAGAAAATAATGAGGTTGTCACATTAATTTGATTGGAAAAGTTTTAAGTGCTAGATCAAAGTTTAATTCTATAGACTACTTTTTATTTTTTTCCTCCCTCTTTATCTACTTCTAGAATAATCCACGATCTTTTCTCCGTAGACCTCTTCCTAAATATTTGACTAATTTAACCTACTATTTGCTCTTAAAGTACTCACCTTTTATACGCATTTTACACTCCAAGCTATAAACCACAATATACCAACTACTTGTACAAATGATCATTCTACACCTTCTTTGGTGGCTATGTATAATATTTTTTAGCATTTGAACAACTTTTTATAAACAAAAAATTTGCTGTAAAGAAAATATTTTTAAATAAATTAACTGTAACGATAATATTTTCAAAAATATTGAACGGACGATAGATATTGCCAATGGGGATGGCAAAAATCAAGATTGCCAAATTTTTGCCAACTGAGTTAGCGAAAACTCGACACTTTGACCGAGTTGGTGAGGGTTGGTTTAATAGGGTAAGTGGCTGAGAGTTGGTTTAGTTTAATGTGTGGGTGAGTGTTGGTTTAATAGGGTGGATAAAGGGAGGTTTAATGTTTCGGATGGTGGTTGGGCGGTTTGGGTTGTATAAGGAGAGAGGTAGGAAGGAGGAGGAAGTTGTGAAGAAGAAGAAGAAGAGAAGGAAGTAGAGAAGCAGGTTGTAAGCGCAATAAGAGACGAAAAAAGAGAAGAAGAGAGGTTTGTTTTGTAATATTTTTATTTATTTTTTTAAGTAATTTTTTGGTTCTGATAATTACTATTAATTCTAACACGTAGTTAGTGTCAGTGTTATTGTTACTAGTTAGTGTTAGTATTAGTATTATGTTAGTGTTAGTGTTAGTGTAATAACTAGGGTTAGTAGTTAATGTTAGTGTTAGTATGAGTGTTAGTAGTTAATGTTTGTGTTATTATTATGAAATAATTTGTGTTAGTGTTACTACGTAGTCAATGTTATGGTTAAAATGATTAGTATTAGTATTATATGGTTAAAAAGTATTAGTATGAAAAAGTATTAGAAAAAGTCTATAGCTATAGTATACTATAATACTAACCATTTTAACCATAACCCTAAACCTAATTTTTTTTTAACCAAAATTCTAACAGTAAACTAACTATGTTAACCTAACCATAACCATTTTTCTAATCCTAATATCATTATTAACTAACTATTTTAACCATAACCCTACGTTTAGCCAAACCAAAAAAATTATAAAAAATTAACCTTAACCATAACCCTAACCCTACAATTTTTCTTAACCCTAATCTTAATGCTTTTTGAATCTAAATTATAACTAACATTTTACAGATGGATACCCAAAACGATGGACGTATTTTGGGAGGGCTTACCACATATATGATTATCCAGCAGCGTGAGTCGCACATTTCTAGTTTAGTATTTTCTGGATAGGTATATTAAAATTGAATTATTTTATTCAATATAATTTATATTTTTTTGCATGTCTAATAATAACATCGTTTATATATCTCATATATAGCAATACGCTTATATTGAAACTATACGAGCATGAGAGTATGTCTCATGGCATTATGAAGACGGCGTTGGGTACTAGATGTTGACTGAAGAACAATCGGCATTGGTGTACATATTTGGTTTTGAGTATATTGACCACATACATTTTCTACATTACGACCGAGACTTGGTCTTCAGTTTAGTTGAGCGGTGGTGGCCCGAAGGAAATATCTTTCAATTACCATTTGGTAAAATAACCTTTTTGCTAGTAGATGCGGCAAATATCTTAGGATTACCTATTACGGGTGAACCTATAATTTTTAATGATGAGTCATTTTGCGGCAAAATTGTGATTATGGAGTACTTAGGCGTGGAGCCGCTTAACATATATGGTAAAAGTTTTGTGACGCTTTTATGGCTACGTCACAACTTTATGCACCTAGATCATATTGGTGAGGAAGAAATCTTAGTGGATAAGAATCGGGTAAGTATAATTTTTAATGTTATTATTTATGTAATATATTTTTTAATTTAGTTTAACTGATATTATTTTCTTATTATCTATTCAGATTACTTCTTGTACCAGGGCCTACTTACTAGGTCTAATCAACGAAATTTTGTTTCCAAACTCAGGAGCTAAATTTTTTTAATGTTTTTTTTACCTTTTCTGCAAAATCTGTCATCCAGCTGATCATGTTATGCGACAGTTCTAAATGATATAACACATTCCTGATGAGTCACCATATTTCAATTATGGTAGAGATAATGCAACTATAAGAGCACATAAATTAATTCCTGGGTAGAATGCTAGATTTGAGATACATAAGGTGGCACATTTGTCTGAAATGATGTTCTCTATTCAAGATGGTAAGTTATTTCAAAAGTTCAACAAAATTAACTTCAAAATTTATAAGAAATCATATGCTCATAATTTATAATGGTGCAGCCTATGGTGATAATGCATATAGATCTTGGTGGGGATCTCCTCTTATTAGCAACAGAGCCTATCAATATGAGGAGTTTCGATCAACATCGGGCCATAGATGATTATAGTCTCCGTAGATATTGTGATTATGCAGAAGGGCTGGTACATTTTTTATATAAAAATGTCTATTTTTGTAGTACTATTTATATGTCCTCTATTAAATTCTACTTAATATTTTAGCTTCCAAATTTAAATATTGCATACCAAAATCATTTAGTGAGCAACCCGTTGAGCACAGCGGTTGACGAATTTTTGGGTGCTATGCTACTTGCCCCGATTCCTCCGAACCCTCCATTACGTATTCCGACAGATTATCCAAGGTCTTGTTGGGCGACGACAAGCACGTTCCCTTAGGAAGTATACCTCTATTTGGTATCAGGTTGATAGTCTGTCACTGTAAGATGGTGATGCATTCCCACATAACCGGGTTACGAGGGCACTTCTCAGGCGTCAGCCAGTGCAGGCACATTTCGGTGGGCTAGTGAGGGCACTTCTCAGTCAGCTTGCCAAGGCACTTCTCATTTGGCTGATTGGGGCACTTCTCAAGTGTCGGCCGATGCGTGCACTACTCAGTGGGCTGGTGAGGGTACTTCTCAGCCGGATGGCAAAGATACTTCTCATTAGGATGACTGGGCACTTCTCAGGCATCGACAGGTATGGGCACTACTCAGTGGGCCCACGAGAGAGATTCTCAATGGGATAGCCTATTCGCCCCTGGAGTTACCAGCTATACGTAGGGCTTCACAACTCTATGAGCATCGATGTCGACGCAAGTGGAGGACGGTCAAGGAGGTGGTGATGATACGACCCCGGAGAATACACGAGAAAAGAGGGACCGAATCAATCTAAGAGAAATTGATCGTCCGAACTATCAAAAATTAGACCTGAGAGGTCGATAAAATTGTTATATTAATATCAACTTTATTTGAATATTACTTTCTTTTATTTGAATAAAATTATAGTTTGTTCTCATAAAATAAAACTATTTAAAAATCTACGATAATGCCTTCATTCTCTTGGTTGGTTTGTACATCTTATTATATTATGTCCTAAACTATTGCAGTTACTACATCGAAGATCTCTTGAAGATTGATTATTCGCTATGATCAGGTTCTTCTTTGGTCTTTCTGCCTTGTATCGTACATTTGGTACTCCAATGTGACTTCTCACCAATATAATTTGGAGGTTGTAAGGGATTGGAATTGGCTCCAAGTGTGGCTCATATACGCTTCTTAATGCTTTCTTAGAAAAAGTACTTGGATAAAAACTCTTAATGCTAATATTTTTAGACTTATATGCATAACATGCATTTACACATGAAAGCAAAGTATGATACTACTTTAAACATGAACAAGATTTTTTATCTAAGTCTACAACATATGTTCTATTTATTTTACAATCTAATATTTCAAACAAATATCTAACTATATTCAACGTTTGCAGCTGGTATTTTTCTTTTGTGATAAGAGACATAGTTTGCAACATCTACGTACAATAATCAGTTTGAAATTTTTTAGCTTTTTGTCGGTTCTTGTCCTGAAGTGTTATAATTATGGCTCGAATCCCATCTAGTAGTGTTGTTATTGGTTTATCACATAAATTATTAACCTAGTTATTCAAGCATTCAGCAAGGTTCAATGTGTTAATATCTAATCTGGGATAAGGAGAATAAGTTGTTATCTAGTGTAAAAAATACGAGTTTCATTATTTACTCTAACGAGCCAATTGTAAACATCTATGTTTTCAGCTTTAATTTTTTCCAAACAATAGTTCGCATCTGTTTCATTAAAACATCTAGCAAGATAGTCTAAAATATGTTGAAAATAGGTAAATCTGCATACTTTTTTAAATTTTGTTTAAAATGTTGAATACAAAAAAATGAGGTAGTTCTGTAAAGATATCACGCATAGCCCTTATCAATCCTTTCTGTTTAAAAACTAAGTCCAAGAATCAGTATTTTTACTTTTAGCAACATCATAAGCAATTGAATATAATTGATAATTTGGATCATGACCACAAGTAATAAATAAAATACCTTGATATCTAGAGAAAAAAAAGTAGCATCAGTATTAATCACAGGTAAACATCCCTTTAAAAATTCATCAATGTATGCCTTAAAACAAATAAAAATTCTTTGAAATCTATTGTCTTATGTAGTCTATATAAAATATTGGCTACCTGAATTTGTCTCAATAATTCTAAAATCATACTCTTCAAGACTACTATATGCATCAATATAACTATAATTTATTTTGGATAAAGCAACTTTCCTAGCTTTCTAAGCTTTACAATATTTAATATTTATTCTGTGTTCTCTATATATATCATTTATAACATGTGATGGACTATACGACTGATTATCTTGAATTTTATCAATAATCTTATTTTTAACCCATACAGTAGTACCAAATGGATGAGAACCTGTTATAAGTTTACATAAACAAGAATGTACATTTTTAAGCATAGCAATAGTAAAACCTTCACCTTTACCAACAGATTTAGCATATACTCTCCAATTACAACTTGAATCGTTACATTTATATGCAATTCCACTAGCATTGTTTAAAGTAGCATGACAAATAAAATTATGTGCAATTGCTATATCACTAATAAAACATCTAAATTCAGAACGATTATTAAATTTTCTTCCAACGCATAATCGAGAAATGCTAACACTATCAACATTGCCATCAAATTCATCATCTAATTTAAATCATCACTGTTTTCATTGTCGTTATTACCATCATCTACTATATGTTCTTGTTCAGTAAATAAAATAACTTGATGAGAAAAACTATGAGCAGTATTAACTTGATTAGAAGCACGTATACTACTTACAATATTAATTCTAGGTGGTGGTGAAGTTACATAAATATTAATGTACAATGCTTGTACATTAACTTCGAGAATAAATTTTTATGCTTGTTTACTAACTAACTTTATACAATTAGTTAAAAAATGTGTACCAATATAAATTTATAATCAATAGAATATTGCTCAAACAATTTGATTACGTAAACTATCAAACAAAATATTTCGATCAATTAAAAAAAATTCGGTTAAACCTCCTTGATAAACTAACCCATTTAGCACACCTCCAATCGAACATAGTATTGTTAAACTTTGATTCATGACAAGAGAGTGAGCTTCTAAATACAGTGAGTGAGTTAAACTAGCTTCTGTTGAGTGAGAGATGACCTTCTGTTGAGAGAGAAATGAATAGAAGGAAAAAAGAATTGAAAGTATGTGTAGGTTGAGTGAGAAATGAATAGCAGAAAAGAATGACAAAAAAATTTAGATATGAGAAAGAAAGAGCCGTTGGCAAAATATGAACGTTACAATATGAATGTTACAAAAAAAAAAGTCGTTGACAATTGCCCCAGAAAAACCAACAAAAAAATAAAAAATTAAACCCAACTATCCAAAAATTAAACCAAACCAAAATAAACCCTAAACAAAAAAACCCAAAAAAAATAGATAGTCATATTTTTGCCAACTGAGTTGGCGAAAATTTGGGTGAAACCAAATTTTCGCCATCCCATATAGTAAAATTGTTATATATATATATATATATATATATATATATATATATATACTTTTTTTATATTTTCGCCATCCTAGATGGCGAAAGTTTTCATAACTTTAAAATTTTCTAAAATACTTTCGTCTTAGCTAATTTATTTAAAAATATTTTTTGTACAGCAAATTTTCTGTTTTATAAAACAAAAAGGTGTCACCTTCCGTCAGATGTCTTTCTTTTGATGGTGTTCTGATCGAGAGTGTCTGTACGCAATAGCACCCTCAGGTTATGAGACTGCATGGAAGTCTTAGTACTGTGCTATCTCCGGAAGTCTATTTATGACCTTAAGTAGTATCCTCGAGATTGATTTGACAAGTTTAGGCAGGTGGTTCATTATTCGCTAATGGACTCGGTGTATCATGGTTCTTTTGGTTTATATGGATGATAATATTATTACAAAAGATGATCACGATGATTTTACCAAGATTAAGGCCCATCATGTTTCATGGACCTTTGTCCATTATGTTACTTGTTGGGTATTGAGGTTGTTCATACAATGATGATTTTTTTTTCTTTTAACTCAAAGGAAATATTGTCTTGATCTCTTAAAAGGACCCTGGATTCTTGCTATGGAGAAAATTTTGAAGCTCTCTAATCATGGCTCCTTATTCTTTGACTCTCTTTTATTCGGTTTAAATATGTATTGTCATCTTGTGGGTCAGTTCATCTATATGACAGTTACTTCTCCTGATCTCTCTTTTCCTTCGAGAATCGTTTAGTATATGCAGTTGTCGAGGATTATTCATCTACATGTGGTTGAGCACATTCTTCGATATTTAAAGAAGTCCCCCGCCGAAAGACTTGTCTATCAACTATCTTCTTCTCTATCACGTATTGCACTTGGTATGTCAGCCATCATTTTCATATGCAATCGACTATGCCGAAACCCCTGACGATCGTAGATCGAAAGCCAGTTTTGTACATTCTTTGGAGGCAATCTTATTATTTTGGCGAAGTAAAGCTAAGTATCATTCAATGTCCCACACACTTTCCGAGCTTACACATTGGTGAAAAGTATTCTCTCAGTACATATCACTGAGAATACAGTCTTTAGTGAATGCACCAAACCCATATTGAGGTCGAATAATGTACTGATAGTTTCCAATATTTAGTTCAGGATCTAACAAAGGATCAACTTAGAATCCATTAAAAGACTTATTTACACTAACATTTTTTATATTTTTGATTTATTAAATGTATTTCTCTTATTTTAAAAATAATTAACTATGTTAATATTTTATATATTTTATGTTTATTATACGCGGACCTCTTCTAGATTTTATGTTTTAAGTAAAGGATTCGATCCCAATCTGACTCCACCTATTGCAGGTATCAAAGGAATGGTCCATCTTATCCCACGATCCAACCAACGATAACGTTCCATGCATGCTCCTTATCCATACTGCCAAATGGAAGAGGAGGAAGAAGAAGCAGCAGCAGCCAAAGAAAGATGACATCCATCATCCTCCCTCGACCCCTCCAAATCTCCAACCCATTTCCCTCGAGTCTCAGCAGCCAGCAGCCTCCTAAACCAATCAGGCTCTTCGCTCCTCACGCTCTCGACGAAGATGCCAATCCCGATTCGGATGAACGAGAGAAGAAGGCGGCGCCCGCAACCACCGCCGCAGCTGCCTCGGACGCGTCCTTCGAGAGCCGACTGGCCCAGGTACGGGTCAAGTACCGCAGCGGCACGGGCAAGAAGGCCGAGCAGCGCAAGTCGAGGAAAGCTGGCGGTGGCGGTGGAGGAGGCAGTAGCAAGAAAAATGCGGCGGCGACGTTGCCCCCGGTTCCTCTTAGGGAGGCGTCGACCAAGGAGGGACTGAAGGTTGAGCTCGGGTTCAGTCCCTACAGTGAGAGGCTGAATGGGCGGTTGGCCGCGCTAGGACTCGCGGCGCTGGTGCTTGTGGAGTTGGGCTCCGGGAAGGGGCTGTTGAGCTTCCATGCCGGGCCGATTTTGTTCCTACAGATGTACACGGTGGCGGCAGCGGCTGCTGTTTTTATCAAGTACGAGAAGGAGAGGATTAGTGTTTGGCCGAAGAAATTGGAGGCGATGTCGGATTCTGATACGGATTAGTTTTATACGTTTCTTTAAATTAGTGCTGTCAGTTTTAAATCGTGTGTTAAGACTTCGTTGCAACAACTATTATATGGATATTATGTCCAATTGCTCTATGAAGATTGTACTTCAAGCAACCATTTTGGGAATAAATTGGGAGGATATATTGTATCAACAATACAAGCTGGACACTGGGGAGCTTGGGCATGTGGTTGACTAACCTGGTGAGGAAGTGGAGTAGAAGATTAGCTAGAATTTGGTTTGGCTTGGCACTCGCTCACTCCAGGCAAGTACATGTTGCCAAGTGAAGGAGACTTACCTCATTTTTTTTTCCCTTGAATTTATATTCCTCATTTATGAGCCTCTAGGAACAACTTAACAACTTGCTTCCTAGTCATTGGGTTTTACCTAGAGAGTTTATTGCTGATTTCAGTGTTCTCTCACAACCCCTAGGGCTTTCATGCTTATGTATGAGTTTTGAGTAATCATATTTGCACGTCCAAATTCTCTCCGATCTATCTCTTCTTGTGTGGCAGTTGACATGACATGTTAAATAATAGTATGTGACATTTAACATGCCAGCTGACTTGACAAATTTTAAACTCAAAAATTAATTATAAATTTTTTTTAATATTAATATTAATATTAATATTAATTTTAATATTAATATTAATGTTAATTCAAATGTTAACATTAATTTTAATTTTAGTTTTAAAATTTGACATGTCAGCTGCCACATTAACAAGCTGCGTCAGCTGCCACGTAAGGAATGATAGAATGGAGGGACAATTTGGAGGTACAAAAAGCATTATTCATGAGTTTTTATCGGGCACTTCAAAACTTTTTACTCGGAGTTATTCCAAAATGTTTGTTGTAATTACAAGTTTGCCACAATCAAAAACTACTTGGGGCTGCCAACTAAAGAGTATAAAAGCCAACTTTATTTTATTTTTTCTTTGTTTTCTTCTTCCCCTTTTCTTTCACAAATTCAATATCCTAAAACCATTTTTCTATGGAAGATGTAGTCACAAGTGCCACTCCAAGCCAACTTGGTAATTCTCCTACGAATATTCGACATTTATTCAGTAGAATAAATGTGTTGATAAAGTTTCCCAAGTGTTTGGTCTCACTAAATTATTGAATTCTTTCCAACTAATGTAAAGGATATGCACGAAAATATCTTCGGCGAAGAAATCGGATTATCGAATCCACTAAACCCTGATTGTGCTCTTTTCGATGAACATCTCAGTCCTTTCGAAACACCCTCGGTAAGCAATTTCACAGTCCTAGTTAGACAGTTTTCGTGTTAGGATTGTCAAAAAATTTGACAGTCCTACCAATAATAGGAAGGACTGTCAAAAATTTTGGCAGCCCTAATAATAATGTATGTTGGCCCAAATGGGTAACCGTCAACTCAATTTCGATAATATGATCTGGTATGACTCAATACCGCACATAAAATAACAATTGTTGCATCTCCGTTACTTCGCTGAAGACAATGCTGCAACAAGTCTACAAGTTGTGTTATTGAGTTTGTATTTTATATTTATTGAGTCTAGGATAAACTATACATCGGTTTCGTATTGGTACTAGAAAACTCAAACCCATATTAAGCCAGAATCTAAAAAGGAGAACTAAAAGAACTTGATTTGATTAACAAACTAAAGAAGGTACAGAGAAGTCCTAGAAGACAATCTAAGTACAAATTTGTTTTCTAGGGGTGACGATGAGGGTTAGGAGTGTAGCAACTCTCTTTACTTCATGGACGATCTGATACAGAAGTTCTTCTCTCTCGCTTAAGTGTAGGTTCACAAATAGCCAGCCAACCCTTTGTATGTGTGTGGTACCTTGCTATTTATAGCCGCACTATAGACGTGCTATGAATGCCGCATATGTTCCTACTTGGTGGCTGTATATGGCTACTTCAACAACATACGGTTGTAACTGTAGCCGCACGTCACAAAGAATCTGCCACGTGTAAAACCCCTGATTTTTTCAAAATTTTTAAAATCGAATTTTCTCGAATTTTCTGAGAATTTTCGAGAATTTTTGCTAATTAAAAATAAGATGTTTTTGGCAATAAATAAAATTAAATGATTTTAAAATATATTAAAATATTATAAAAATAATATTTTTTGGTGTAAAATGAAAAACTGGACTTAGGGTAATTTTTCTGGAATTTATTGGGCCCCGGACCTATTTTTATTCACCTCAAAACTATTTTATTAATTAATTCACTATTATTATTTATTTATTTAGTTATTTTTATTTAAAATTAAACCGAGCCCAGCCCAGCCCAACTAACCCTAGGCCCAGCCCGTTGGGCTATCGGGTCGGGTCGGGTCCGCCCGACCGAACCCGCCCGACCCGCGACCCGCTTCTCCCACCCCCGCACGAACCCGGTCGCCCCCCCCCCCCCCCCCCCCCGCGTCCACAGCCGCTTTCCGCGGCCGCCGCACCACGCTCGCCACGCACCCCCCGCCCGCTGCGCCTGGCCCCGACTCCAGCGCCGCCTTCCCCGGCCACCATAGCCCTCTCCCTCCCCTATAAAACCCCCCACCGTCTTCCAGCTCCGGCCACACCCCTCCCCGTCGCGCCACCGCCTCCCCTCGTTGCCGCTGCCGCTCCTCACCGCCCCAGCGCCGCCTCGCCGACGACGTGCCGCCCTCGCCAGCGCCGCCCGGCCCTTCCTCCTCCTCCTCCTCCTTCTTCCCCGCAGTAGCCCCGACCCCGAGCCCCCTCGCTGCTCGGCCCTCCGCCTCCGTCCCTCGCACGCCGTCGACGACGACACCCGCCGCGCGCCTCGACCTCCCCTCTCCTCCAGCACCGCCGGACCCGCCGCAGCGCCGCTCAGCTCCGGCAGCCTCCCCGAACCCTAACCCTAGGTCGGACACGGCCTTCGCGTCGTGTCGGACACGGAATAGTCCGGTTTTTCGAACCCTGTTCAGGTACGCGTATCTCCCTGCTCGTTTACCCGTTTTCGATTCCGTCAGTTGCATCCCGAACCCTGCGTAACCCTCTCGGTGCCCGTGTAACCCGCTCGGGGCATCGCGTCCTGTGGCGATCACGAACCGCGATCCAAAAATATGAAAAATAATGCCTAGTTTCACCTCGGAACTGAGTACGCCCCGCCAAACGGGACGACTTGGTCGCGTACGGTCTTCACAGATACGTGCGCGCCATCGATACGTACGTGTGGGATTTCGCAGAAGTCGATTCGGGTGTGCGTGCATACCGGAATCAACGCGTATCCGCGGACACCGTCCCGTATCCGTCAGTTCTGGAACGCGTCCTAACTTTGTGTACACAAGTCGGATCGAAACGAAACTTGTGCCATCGGACTCGTAGCGATACGCTGGTCCTGTGACCCAAGTTTCGTTCGATTATGAGAACGTTGACGAAATCGCGTGTCGTGGGCCCCACAGGCTCCACTTGACGGGCAATTTTGTGACCGGCTCATCAGAATCCAATTCTGGAAGTTCTGTTGGGTTCGTATCATCGTTCCTGACCTGTTGACACTAAGTTTGGCAAATTTGGAGACCTTTGACCCTGACACGTTTTTCGGTGCAAAGCGGGCCACATGTGGACCCCGTTTTGATCCGAAATTATCATTTCTGCCCTGAAATTGCCATTTCTGCCCTTGTCTCCAAATTGGACTCAAGGACAGGCGTTTTTAGCTGATTGATATTTTCTGGATCTAATGGTGATGTTTATTTCAGCAACCGGAGTACCGCCTGCAAATTCCGCTGAAGTCAGAGCCACAGTTGGAGCCAGAATCTCAGGCAAGTGTACATTGCCAAACCCTGCAGCTTGCTACTTATTTCCTTGACTTATTTATACATCGGTGGGCAATTATACCTTGCCAACTCGCAGTGATTTCTGTTATAGTACTTTGCCTGAGTTCTTTGTATAAATATATATAAACCTGTTATAAATGTTCAACCCAGGACCGAGTGACTTTACTTAGCGTCCGATTAATAGTCGGGTGCCAACCCCGTACGCGGAGTTGTGTAACGTCACATAGACATGGATACCGAGACCCGATACTTCTCGTACTTGTCTTATCAAGTACATCATAACCCAGGACACCTGACACTATTTCATGAGACAGAGTCTTCCTGAGACATTCATGGTGATTCTGTATAGGATACAGGTTTCATGACATATTCTTTACATATATGCTTAGCGTTTATTATGACTTGCTGCATTAGATATGATCTTGCGTGACATGGACATGGGGCCACATGGACATGAGACGTATGATTACATTGGGTGGGGAGAGACACACAGGCTACATGTTGATTATATTATGCCGGCGTCGTAGTCTCCCATTGTGAGCTAGACAACCACATGATATCACTGCTACCGGCTCCCCGACACAGAGCTTATAGTAGTTTCAGCCTGAGTTCTAGTGATGCTCTCAACTTGCATTTCAGATAGATGGTTATATAGTTTACCCTATTGTTTCATTTATTGCTGTACTGCATTTATTTTGGCATGAGCTTTCTTGTACCTTGCTATGTCCCCTGAGGACCTGGATCCGGATTATGTCCCCAAGATTAGCCGAAGAGATCCATCCAGAGATACACCGTACAAGAGCACTTCCAGGAGCTTACCAGGACCTGAGGACGAGATCGCACAAGTGGACTTCTCCTGAGCATTGGCTGCATATAGTCAGTTATTTCTGTTTCTGATTCTATTTCCAGTTCCTTTATTTCCTGTCTATTTGCTTGATGTATCAGACTTGTTCTCGGATTGTTCACCGAGATACTTTTATTGAGATTATTAGTTTATATTATTTGTATTTATTCTGGCATTTAATCTGTGATTATCTGTTGTGGATGAGATTAGAATAACCTGGGACTTGTAATAATTGTTCTATTTCCTGTTAGACTACAGCTTAAGCATGCCTTGATGGATCCATTAAATTGGGTTGTCCATCGGTGCGTGCTACTGGCCATTGCCACGTGTCCAGTCCCTCGGCATTTTGGGACTGGGGCGTGACACCACGTGAGTTCGATTCAGATATGTTGTTGATAAGATCTCGGGATCGTTTTAACCCATTGTGTGCGTGATTTTGTCAGCTGACCGCGTAGTCCGCAACAGCTATGCAAAGATCTTTTTGGTAGTAATAGAAAGATCCTGTGGATCAGATGCCGCATAGTCCCCTTAGTCACATGTGTGTTCTAGCCGCATATGTGTCCTGGCCGCATATGTGTCCTAGCCGTATATGAGCTTTCATCTGACTGAGGCCGCATATCATCGAGGTCGCATAATATTGAAGTTGCATAGGCGGGACACGTGGCATGGCTCATCTGACGAGGTCATTAATTATTGGATGTGACGCTTTATCTTTTTGCATGCCGCCCCTTTCATGAATTTTGAAGCTGTCAGAACTATATGTCAGACATTGGAGACTGTGTCAGGAGCTTATTATGTGGCTTCTTGCTCCTTGGTTGCTCTGGTTGCATGTACGTTATTATACGGCTTTCCATATGGATGCATATATCATATTTTATGCGGCATGAGTTCTTATGCGGCTTGTAGATTTTTTATGCTTCTACAATTGAGTCTAGGACAAACTATACATCGGGTTCGTATTGGCACTAGAAAACTTAAACCTATATTAAACTAGAACCTAGTCCACTCAAAACAGCCTGAACCAAACCAAACATGGACCCAATATTCTAGAAACATACCAACAGAGTTCGGAAAGAAATCGAGGCAAACTCGGGGAGAACTCGGTCCCCCTAAGACCCAGTTTGTAACGTTACTCCGTGAGGCCAGAATTTTAACATTCAAATTTCTGAACGTTGGGCATCCGAACTCAGCCCAAACTCGGTTAAAAAAAACCATATAAAAAGATATTGAATTTATCATTCTTATTCACTCATTTACACACTTTCATATCTCTATCTTCCTGAGCTATAAAACTTCTCTATTTCCAAGATAAACTCCCATCCTTTTAGTGCCAACGCGGTTCTGATTTAGAAGTTTGATCGAGTTGTAAAAGCTTGGTTTGTCAAGTTCTCTAGTGTTTGGAGTCGGCGTGCCCTTCGGATGAAACACACGTGTGAAGTCTTTCGAGCCTTCAGATCAAAGCTCAATGTTGTAAGAAGTCTGCAAGCATTCGGATCAAAGTTTGTGATTCACCACTATTGGTGATTATAGTGGATACAACTCCGAGCAAGAGTTCTCGGGCCTAGACTAGTCCACTCAGAGGGAAACCAGGATAAAAATTGCGGTATTTACGTTTGCTCTTCTCAACTGTTACTTTACTGCATATTCATAATTGATATATCTGTTTGTACATATATTGCCTTTATGTAGCTTAATTTTTAATTAGGGTTTATTATTTCTGCTGCACACACGCAATCTATTCACCTCCCTATAGAGTTGCCCTAACGGTCCTATAATTGGTATCAGAGCAGGTATTCTCTGAATTAGTTTTTGATCCCAATTGCTCTTATAATTTGTATTAGAACATGTTATCTTAGTACAGGCTTAAACTTCTACTATACTTATATGGCAACCTTGAGACCCCTATACACCAATAATGGTGAAGGCCAGTCTACAAATAGACCACCCATATTTGATGGTACGAATTACACTTACTGGAAGACGCACATACTTTTTTTATCTCAAATTACTTGACTTTAACGTCTGGTCAAAAGTAATTGATGGTTACAGAAAGCCTACTATCATTTTTTCTCTTACTTCCAATGTAATTAAAAAGCTTTATTATGACTACACGAAGGAAGAAAAAGTAGCAGGTATCCTTGATGTTAAGGCAATAAATATTTTATTTTGTGCTTTAAATAAAATTGTATTTAACCTAATCTCTACTTGTTTGACATAACATGAGATCTGAAATTGCCTTGAAGTTACTTATGAGAACAGGCATGAAAATAAAGCGAGTGATTATGAAGAAGAAGAAGAAGATGAATTCTCCAATAAGAGACCTCATCATGCTGTAGATGCTTACCAAATAATATTACACAACAATCCTCTTTTTGAAGAAGACAATGTCTCTTATGGAAGCTCTTATGAAAGCCCTTGTCATACCACTGATGTATGCCTAATGGTATTTTCAAATGAGGTACAAAATAATTCTCTTTCTGAAGAAAATGAGTTTTCTTATGATGAATTATCTGATGCATTTAGTGATTTACTTGATGATTACAAGAAGCTTAGAAATAAGTATAATCAAGCTAGAAAAGATATTAAGTCTTATCAGCTTGATAACGAAAAGCTTACTTGTTTATTGGATGAAGTGTCACGCCCCAGTCCCAAAATACGTAGGACTAGGAATACGTAACACGCCAGCCGCATGTATACGAAACTCCAATGTGTTGGAAGATCGTAACACACGCGTACGTTGTACATGAATATCAATCCATAAGTGGTAATATACAATCAACAAGTCACACGCAATCTATATCTAATCCACAACACAAATAAAAAAATAGGAAATAAATAACTGAATCTCAATATGGAGTATCAAAGTATGACAGTCGGATGGAAACAAATCCACTGCCAATTGACTATACTAAAACTACTAAATGAGAGAAGAGATCAAACTCTAATATAAAATGAATGTCCATAAAAGAAATAACAATTAGAATATCCATCAGTTGCGATGAATCAAAGGTACTCTGAATGTAAGACCTCCTCAGTCTGGTATGATGCGTCAGGTCCGGGTCCGTACTCCTGTGGATACTACTGCAAGTCTATACCTGGAAAGGGAATAGGTCCTCAGAGAGACATAACAAGATATATAGAAGTATGCCAATAAAGTACTAAAAATAAACATCAAATGGGTCGCCTAACCTTCTATGTGAATACAATTTGAGAACAACTTTCCAATAAGTGGGCTATCTGGCTAAAATAGGATTTGCATGATTCTCTCGGAGATTCAGGGGCCTACAAAGTATGTCGTCTTTTGAACGCCAGAGGCCGCCTGATAATATATAGTATATAGTGGTCATCATGATCGCGCATCTCCGGCGGAGCGTACGGGTTACACAAGGAAAGTGCAAAGGAGCCCAAACGCCTTATTTGTTATTTTCCCCACCCCATGCTCTAAACATGTCACATCTATGACACGATGATATCTCTAGATAACTGTCAGGTCTTCTAGCATGCAAATTTCTATCAGCAGTTATCCCTATCGGTCGCACGACCTATACGTACCAGTGGCCAGCCGAGTACGCAAGTCCGTATCCTACATGAGACTCACACGCGTGTAACAATAGTGTTATGGCCAATGAAACATAAAAATGCCTCATGATAATGGGGCGGTCTCATAAACTAGGTCAACATTCATATATATAATAAAAACAGAATACGACGCCACCGTCATTGTACCCAAGTTACTCTTGGACGCGCAGTTTATATAGCAGTTAAAATATATGACTAAATGGACAAAAATAAATACATGCATCATATAAAATGTAAATCACAGTACAATGGCAAGGTATACTTGCCTTGCAAGCAATCTGTTTGGTGTAAGCGTCCAGATGTCAGGTACACAAGATCATAAACTAAGGCCTCCGAATAAACGTCTCCGGATGCTGAAATAAACAACACCAACGTTCCCAGAATTCGTAAGATAGCTAAAAAACACTACCCTTTCGTCCAATTAGGACACAGGGGCAAAACGATAATTTTGAATCAAAGCGGAGTCCACATGTGGTCCACTTTGCACCGAAAAGCGTGCCAGGGATGAAGGTCTCTAAATGGTACAAATTATAGGTTAAATAATTTCTAAATGTCAATACAAACTCAACGGTATATCCGATTTTGGATTCCGATGAGTCGAACACAATTTGCCCAAAAAGTCAACTATAGGGCCCGCATATAGGCGGCTTGGTCAACTATCTCAAAATTGTGTGAAACTTGGGTCACAGGACCAGCGTGATACCAAGAATCCAATAGCGCAAGTTTTGTCGCATTCCGACGAGCGTATACTAAATGGTGCGATATTTTACAAAAGTTATGATATATAGACTTTTTACGGATACGGGTTGATTTCGACGGACACACACGTCCGAATCAGCTTTTATGAAAGCCCACACGTCAGGATATACCATGTGCGCCTTTCGGTGTAATTGGTATGCGTTGAGGTGGTCCCGTTTGGCGGGAGCGCTCCGTATCACAATTTTTCCAATTTTAAAAGTCAAGTTTTTGGTTAATTTGGAGGCCGAATTATTTTGTACATGGAACAAATTAACTAAAACTAAAAGAACAAAAAAATTCTCGATTATATAGAGAAGAAAAACCCTTTAATAAGTTTTTGAAAATATTGAACAGGTTGACGACAAATTGGGTGTGAACATGGGATTTTCGAATTAAAATTCTGAACTGTTTTGGTCAGTTTTTCGGTCAGTTTTTGGTCAATTTTTTGACCAATCCGGGACATGAAAACTCGTGCCGCTTGAATAAAAATCCTAGAGGGTTAGGTTGTGAACGTACACGAACAAACCGCACACAAAAAGGATCACAGATGCGGAAGATACAATACCTAGAAGGTGGGTGCTCGCAGCGGTATTTCTGTATTTGCGCGGTGCGCGACGGCGGGCGGCACAGGCGGCTACCGCGGCTGTCCGGGCGGCGGTCGGGCACCGACGGTGCGGGACTGGGGTAGGGTTAGGGTTTTGTGTTTCTAATGGATGTATATATGTGTATATATATACAAGGGGGGGAGGTGAGATGGGAAGGGTCCGAGGGGTGCGCTGGTTCACGGGGGGGGGGGGAGTTCTGGGTAGTTAGGTCTGTGGTATAGGTTAGAGTTAGTTAAGTAGTTGTTTGTTAGAATTTATATTAAGTTTTATTTATTTATTTATTTATTTATTTATTTATTTCTTTTATTTATATTATCATTAATACTATTATTATCGCTCGATGAGAGGTGCTCTTTGCTTCTTACTTTTATTATTATCATTATCTTTATTATTATTATCACTAATATTATTATTAATATTATTAACACTACCATTATTATTATTATTATTATTAACATATATATATTTATATATATATATATATATGAGGTTAAAATTCTAAAATAATATTTGTACACCAAATAAATTCTAGAAAATTATTTTGTACAGCTTTAACAAAATACTACACCTAGAATATTTTATAGCTAATAATTAGACATTTATTTAGTTATAATAAATAAAGTAATTGTATTATCTAATTAACTAAATTATTAATTAAATGGTTATCCACCAAATAGTTAATAGTAAAAATATGCACCTCTTACAAAATGGGGATTGCCTAACTTGGCATGGAAAATTATGGGATGCTAATTGTAGGGAGTTAGAATTGGAAAATGACTACAAATAAATTATATATATAAATATATAAATATTTGACACTTAATCTATGGTTGTTACACTGATGTCATACTAATGCCACGGGGTCGAATTCTTGTGCCACGAAAGGATCCTACAGGTAGTGTCTCCTGTGTAGGCTACTTCCTATAATGGTAGATACCGATTTTGGGGCCATCCTATATTATTAATGTCCAAATCACGGTGAAGTATCCTAATAAAATTATTGGGTTTTAATTGATAAAAAAAATCTAAGACAAATACAAAAAATTTAAATTACACACAAGATACCTATTTTTAGTGAGGGGATTTACAATCTACCCAACTTAAAAGAATTTCGTCCTCGAAATTAAAAATAATGCATGATTCTATATTTATCCTCAAAATTTAAATCGATGATTCAACCTTCAATTTTCAAAATTTAAATCATGTGCTCAATGTATAAATATTTGGTCCGCAATATCAAGATTTTAAAATTCATTAAATCCTCATTATCTTAATCATTCTTCAAAAAAAATTCAAATTAAAATGACTTAAATCTCTCAATCTAATCTTACTTGATCATAATAAAAAAAATTCACCTCAAGTTGACAATTCAATTTCTACCCAACTTAGAATTTACCCATCTATCACATAAGGCTATACATTTAAGAAAAACATTCCTCAAATTATTTAATCGTGTTATTCAATCCTCAAACACAAAATATCTCACATGTTTTATGCCCTTAATTACAAAAGATAGTCACAAAGTAATATGATTGGCCTATGGGGTATATCTAGGACTCTTCGTGTATCAAACTTATACCAAGTACGAACATTCGTCTTTCCGAAATAGGAAAAGATGGAGAATAATAATAAAGAATTCAAGGAGGAGATGATAGAATACAAGTACGGGGTTCAAGGCGATTAAATAATTCAAAGGGGAGTTTTCAAGGCAGTCATGGATTAAAATCTTATTTTGGTAGATTCCTATGCACATGCTCATTTCAGTACTGTTATGTAACCGATAAGATGTGCTCGGAGATGTTTAAGAGAAAGTATATTTGTCTACTAGTGAACTATATATCTCAATCCACGTGAAATAGTTATGCGAAGAGCGAACCAAGCGCACTAAAGTTGATCAGACCATAATACACCAATTCTAAATAGACAATTGTATTAGTGTGTCGACCCAATAATACATATGTCATGAACAAGCTCGATAAAAGAATAAGCTTGCAAAACTAGGCTATAATAGTAGCATAAGTCGAGGTAGTACATAAAATGTAAGTACGCTGGATTATGAAGAAAGAAAGTAAAAAATAATTCAAGTTCATCAAAAAGATAAGACTCGTCCGGTGTTGTGCCTCTACAGTTGCCATACTAACTTCTTGTCTAAGTCTCTAGTCGACTAAATGAGGGTATGGGCCTCTAAGTTCTACAGTCTGGATAAACACTAACTTCTTATGGAAGCCTATAGTTAGTGTCATTCAATTACACTTCATTAATTGGTCAAAAGAACTTTGTGATACTATGTTGTGAGGCATACTACCCAACTTAAAAGAATTAACTAATATTATAACTGCCTTAAGGGGATTCTACAAAATAATCTTGTCCTTGTAAATAAAGTAGAAACTCTTGTTGGGGTACACGAGGAAAAGATCTTGGTACTTATTAAGGTATCCTATTGCATTATATAGGTAATGGTCATCTTAAGTCTTAATCATAATATTTATAGAACAAAGTATGAATATTAAGAATGAAAAAGTTATTGGCCCTCAAGTGAAAGAGGATATAGCCTGTATTGAGATATGTGGAACAAATTACTTGATTTGAAACAAAAGGATAATCATAAAATCATAATCTAAATGAGCAACTCAAACTATCAAGTTCTAACTACTAAGCACATAATTTCACAATTCAAGATTACAACTATAATCCTAGCAAACTACATATCCTAACATCTAATAAAATTACTTGGCCTACAATCAGAAGGGTTATATAGCACAAATTGAAAGATGAAGAAAATTGTTCTATTCATTATTCTTGGCTTCCTAATATACTGTTATGCTAATACCAAGACAAGAATCTATATTTATAGTTCTCTAAAATTATCTTACTATGAAAGTTAGATTTAGTCCTAATATTCAACCTTAAATTTCTATTGGTTCCTTAATGCTAGGATCAAACAATATGGTCAAATTTTTAACTAACCCTGGTAGTGTCTATACTACTCTCAAGTCCTTAATAAATATATCAAGGGATAAGGGTCAATTAATCTACAGGTAAGGGATGCTAGGGTTCATTAGGTATTATAAACTTAGTGGTGTGTCAATATTCTAGCTGTATTCTTAGTAGGAATATTACCCTAATTATAATCCTAACAACAAGGCTTCCTATATTCTAGCAGAAGGCTATACTCAAGGAACTATTAGGAAAGTACATGAATCAAGCATGATACAATTATTTAAATAGAATGGATTGGAAGGAAGGGGAGTCATAGTCAAATGTGGATGAGATCCTATACTATAATCCTATTTGCAGGCTTGCTCGGTACAATAACGTAACCGGAACAATATACTCGAGACCTGCATGGGCTACCACAAAAATATGTCACACCCCAGTCCCAAAATACGTAGGACTAGAAATACGTAACACACCAGCCGTATGTATACGAAACTCCAATATGTTGGAAGATCGTAACATACACGTATGCTGTACATAAATATCAATCCACACGTGGTAATATACTGTCAACAAGTCACACGCAATCTATATCTCATCCCCAGCACAAATAAAAAAGAAGGAAATAAATAACTGAATCTCAATATGGAGTATCAAAGTATGATAGTCGGATAGAAACAAATCCACTGCCAATCGACTATACTAAAACTACTAAATGACAGAAGAGATCAAACTCTAATATAAAATGAATGTCCATAAAAGAAATAGCAACTAGAATATCCATCAGCTGCGATGAATCAAAGGTACTCTGAAGGTAAGACCTCCACAGTCTGGTATGATGCGTCAGGTCCGGGTCCGTACTCCTGTGGATACTCCTGCAAGTCTATACCTGGAAAGGGACCAGGTCCTCAGAGGGACATAATAAGATACATAGAAGCATGCCAATAAAGTACTGAAAATAAACATCAAATGGGTCGTCTAACCTTCTATGTGAATGCAGTTTGAGAACAACTTTCCAACAAGTGGGCTATCTGGCTAAAATGGGATTGGCATGATTCTCTCAGAGATTCAGGGACTTATAAAGCATGTCATCTTTTGAACGCCAGAGGCCGCCTGATAATATATAGTATATAGTGGTCATCATGACCGCGCATCTCCGGCGGAGCGTACGGGTTACACAAGGAAAGTACAAAGGAGCCCAAACGCCTTACTTGTTGTTCTCCCCACCCCATGCTCTAAGCATGTCACATCCATGACATGATGGTACCACTAAATAACTGCCAGGTCTTCTAGCATGCAAATTTTTATCAGCAGTTATCCCTATCTGTCGCACGACCTATACGTACTTGTGGCCAGCCGAGTTCGCAAGTTCGTGTCCTACATGAGATGCTGAAATAAACGTCTCCGGATGCTGAAATAAATATCACCAACGTTCCCGGAATTAGCGAGATAGCTAGAAAACACTACCCTTTCCTCCAATTTTGACACAGGGGCAAAACGATAATTTTGGGTCAAAGCGGGGTCCATATGTGGTCCACTTTGCAACCAAAAGTGTGCCAGGGGTGAAGGTCTCTAAATAGAATAAATTATAGGTCAAACAAATTCTAAACGTCAATACGAACTCAACGGTATGTCCAATTTTGGATTCCGGTGAGTCGAACACAAATTCGCCCAAAAAGTCAACCGTGGGGCCCGCAAATATACGGCTTGGTCAACTGTCTCGGAATCTCGTGAAACTTGGGTCACAGGACCAGCGTGATACCACGAATCCAATGGTATAAGTTTTGTCGTATTCCGACAAGCGTACACTAAATGGTGCGATGTTTTGTAAAAGTCGTGATATAGAGATTTTTTATGGATACAGGTTGATTCCGACGCGCACACACGTCCGAATCTGCTTCCGCGAAAGTCTACACGTCAGGATATACCATGCGTGCCTTTTGGTACAATTGGTATGTGACAAGGTGGTCCCGTTTAGCGGGGCGCGCTCCGTATCACAATTTTTCAAATTTTAAAAGTCAAGTTTTTGGTCAATTTGGAGGCCGAATAATTTTGTACATAGAACAAATTAACAAAAACTAAAAGAATAGAAAAATTCTCGGTTATATGGAGAAGAAAAACCCTTTAATTAATTTTCAAAAATATTGAACAGGTTGATGGCAAATTGGGTGTAAACATAGGATTTTCGAGTTAAAATTCTGAACTATTTTGGTCAGTTTTTCGGTCATTTTTCGGTCGATTTTTTGACCCATCCGGGACACGAAACTCGTGCCGCTTGAATGAAAATCCTAGAGGGTTAGGTTGTGAACGTACACGAATAAACCGCACGTAAAAAAGGATCACATATGAGGAAGATACAATACCTAGAAGGTGGGTGCTTGGAGCGATATTTCTGCATGTGGGCGGTGCGCGGCGGGCGGCACAGGCGGCTGCCGCGGCGTTCTGGGTGCGGGGGCGGCGGCCGGTCGCCGGAGGCGCGAGGGCGGTGGCCGGTCGTCGGAGGCGCGGGGCTGGGGTAGGGTTAGGGTTTTGTGTTTCTAATGGATGTATATGTGTGTATATATATACTAGGGAGGGAGAGGTGAGATGGGAAGGGTCCGCGGGGTGCGCTGGTTCACGGAGGGGGGAAGGGAAAGTTCTGGGCAGTTAGGTCTGTGGTTTAGGTTAGAGTTAGTTAAGTAGTTGTTTGTTAGGATTTATATTAAGTTTTGTTTATTTATTTATTTATTTTTCTTTTATTTATACTATCATTAATACTATTATTATTATTATTATTATTATTATTATTATTATTATTATTATTATTATTATTATTAACACTAACATTATTATTATTATTATTATTATTATTATTATTATTATTAACATATATATATTTATATATATATAGATGAGGTTAAAATTCCAAAATAATATTTGCACACCAAATAAATTCTAGAAAATTACTTTGTACAACTTTAACAAAATACTACACCCAGAATATTTTATAAAATATTTTATAACTAATAATTAGACATTTATTTAGTTATAATAAATCAAGTTATTGTATTATCTAATTAACTAAGTAATTAATTAAATTGTTATCCACCAAATAGGTAATAGTAATAATATGCACCTCTTACAAAAAGGGGATTGCCTAACTTGGCATGAAAAATTATGGGATGCTAATTGTAGGGAGTTGGAATTGGAAAATGACCACAAATAAATTATACATATAAATATTTGACACTTAATCTATGGTTGTTACACTAATGTCATACTAATGCCACGGGGTCGAATTCTTGTGGCACGAAAGGATCCTACAGGTAGTGTCTCCTGTGTAGGCTATTTCCTATGAAGGGATATACCGATTTTGGGGCTATCCTATATTATTAATGTCCAAAGTACAGTGAAGTATCCTAATAAAATTATTGGGTTTTAATTGATAAAAAAAATCTAAGACAAATACAAGAAATTCAAATTACACACAAGATACCTATTTTTGGGTGAGGGGGTCTACATGAAGTTAGAGATACTTCATTTTCTGATAACTCTGCTGAGATTTTCACACTTGAGCTTAGATTGCATGAGGCACTTAAATGCATTGAGAAAACTACTCAAGAAAATGGTAATCTTAAGGAGGAATTGAAATCAGAAAAGAAGAAGTATTATATTGCTTCACAAAGAATTGAAATATGATGATCTATATGCTAACTCTATAAAGTTAGAGATTAGACTTGGGAAACAGGTAATGGAACCTATGACTCGGTCTAACACAAGACACGCGACTCTTCATAAAGTCACACACGTAATATCAGTTACAAAAGAAGCAAGCAAAGCCAAAGCTTCACACAACCACACGGTTTACTACAAGTATCCACGCAAGACACAATGTACCATATCGCATAGTCATACTCACCATGCTGCTCCTAACACAACTATTCATGTTATATGCACTATTATAGTTTAAAATGACACATTTCATATCAGTACAAGGCTAGAAAATTGGTTGATATGAATATGTATAAGTGGATCCCTAAAGCTAACCATTATGGATCCAAAACTACTTGGATACCAAAGTCTTCACCTAATATTGTAGGTGAAGCTTCTTGTGTCAAAACTCAGCTCCAAAGAGAATGTTGGTTGTTGTAAAGCTACAAAGGTCATCTTCCAAGCAATTGCACCAACATAAGTTTGACAACGAAAGCTACTTTGGTAACATAATAAATGTTTCCTTCCTAACTAGCTAAATTATAAATCAAGCATGCTTTTAATTTTCAATTGTTAATATGAGACTTATGATACTAGCATGTTTAGTTAATTCTCATTATTTTATCTAGCATAACTAGTGTTTGAGTGTTTTTAGATGTTTTATTGACTATTGCACATGACTAAATATGGATTTGAATCATATATTCTTAGATCACCTTATTTATTTAGTGCAAATTTTTTAATATATATATTTTTATCTTTGTGAAATGAG
Source organism: Iris macrosiphon (assembly GCA_036927795.1). NCBI lineage: Eukaryota > Viridiplantae > Streptophyta > Magnoliopsida > Asparagales > Iridaceae > Iris > Iris macrosiphon. The sequence goes on from JAYESA010000004.1 coordinate 134,798,249, forward strand.
ATTTACCATATTTGGTTAATATTTGTTAACTCTGAACATCATTTTGATTATATCTTTACTAATTCCCTAGTCAAGTATCTCCTCAACTTTATTTGTCGAGAATTAGAAATTCTAAATTTGAATGATGTATGAAGACCTAAATTGCTTGAAATTCTTTTAAATCTAAGTTCTGTAAATGTAAAAATTATTTTGGGTATAAGCCGAAAGGGCCCTTCTGTCAAAAATGCATAAATAGCCTAAGCGACACTGTCACGCCCCAGTCCCAAAATACGTAGGACTAGGAACACGTAAGCATGCCAGCCGCATGGATATGGCAACTCCAATATATGGAAACCAAATCCACACGTACGCTGTAATATGAAAATCAATCCACAAGTGGTATAAACATATGTCACAAGTCATAGGGTACAATCTAAATCTCATCCACAGAAAATCAATATAAATAAATAACCAACATCTATATAACTAGATCTCAATAAGAAGTATCTAAAGATGATAGTTGGGTGGAAACAAATCCACTACCAACTCGAATGTAAGAGCAAATATTAAAGTAAGTACAACACAACAACACCATATAAGAACACCATCTAGCAATCACGGGCTCGAAGAGAGGACATCCACGAAACATATATAGCCATCCGATCTGTGCTCCTGCAAGTACTCAAGAATAGATACACCTGGCAGAGGACCAGGTCCTCAGAGGGACGTAACAAGATACAGAAAATACGAGCCAACTTGAATACAGTAAACATGCATATAATTTGAAAATAAATAAGTACGCTGTACAAGACAATCTATATGAATGCAAGTGAGGACAACTTTTCGACGTATGGGCAAGGGTAGGCTACTCGATCTACCTCACAACTCACACACACGTCAATGGACATCAGAAATCGACAAACCGCGGGGGTAGCGACCAGCGAGACTCCAGAAATCGACATACCGCGGGGGTAGCGACCAGCGCGACACACGCCCGTAGTGCGAGCTATATACTACGATTTACCAGAGTGGTTAAAAGCCCATATGCCTAATAATTGTCCTCTATGATACTAAGTGCCATGTGTGTGTCAACATATCTAATACATAGTAATGACTGAAAAAAAACTACACATGCAAGAACTATAGAGAAATAAAATAAATAAACAGAAATATAAATAGCATGCAAAGCACTGTAAACAATTTGGCAAGGTATTTTGCCTGGCAAGAAGGCTGCAAAATATAGTATCCCAATATCAACACCAAGAGTCAGAAGCTACGGCCTCAGAATGAACGTCTCCGGATGCTGAAACAAACATCACCAACGTTCCCAGAATGAGCAAAATAGCTAAAAAGCACATCCCTTTCGTCCAATTTGGACACAGGGGCAAAATGGTAATTTCGGGTAAAAGTGGGGTCGACATGTGGCCCACTTTGCACCGAAAAGCGTGCCAAGGGTAACAGTCTCTAAATGGGACAAACTATAGGTCAAACAACTCTAAATGTCAATACGAACCCAACGGTATATCCAAATGTGGATTCCCATGGGCCGAACACAATTTGTCCAAAAAGTCAACTATGGGGCCCGCCAATTGACGATCTAGTCAACCGTCTCAGAATTGCGTGAAAATTGGGTCACAGGACCAGCGCGTTACCACGAGTCCAGTGGCGCAGGTTTCGTCGCATTCTGACAAGCGTGCACAAAATACGTACGAGTTCCACAAAAGTTGCGACACGGTGTGTGTCCGCGGATACGGCCTGATTCCGGCGCGCACACGCGTCCGAATCAGTTCCCACGAATTTTCACGTGTCCAGTTATGCTACGTGGCGGTCCCGTTTGGCGGGACGTGCTCCGTTTTTCAACTTTTGGAAATCTAAAAAAAGTGGGTGCGCGCAGTTTTGTGACGCATTAAACTATGTCCACAGCAACTAATAGCATAGGGTTATTTAACAGAAAATAAAGTAGGTCAGGTATTCTACAGGTATCAAAAAGAATCACCGAATTCGGATCTCTGTGGTGGAAGATACGAACTCGGCAATATGGGTGGTCATTCTGGAATTCTGTGATTTCAGAATTCTGTCTGCTCGCCCAACTTGGGCGCCGTTTTTCACCTAGGGGCACACGTTTTCCGAGGTTGGCTATAAAAAAAATATTGGAGAGGGTTAAGGGATGATCATACCTATGAAAACGGAACAGCGTTTGGTCGAGCGAGTCGACGGAAAATCACGCCGGAGCGAAGGTGCCTCGAGTGGGAAACTGCAGTTCGCGAGGTCGGCGTCGACGGGATGGTTGGATGGCTTGGCGGGGCTTCTCTGGCTGCGGTGACGGCTCTTAGATGGGAAGAGGAAGTCTGGTAATTTAGGTTAGGGTTTTGAGAGTTAATATATATATATATATATATATATATATATATATATATATATATATATTATATAAGAAGAGAGAGAGAGGGAAATAGCGGACGGGTTCCGCGGGTTGGGAAGTAAATCACAGAAGGAAGGAAGTGGGGCGGGTTGGCTCTCTGGGTGTGAATTGCTAATGTTGCAAGCGGCAACAGCAAGTTAGTTGCTGGGAATGGCAACTTGCTAAGGGAAAGCAAACTAAAGGGGAATAGTAGTATTATTACTATTATTTATTATATTTAGTTAAGCTTATTTAATTCTTATACTTTCTTTCCTTTTCTTTCTTTTCTTTATAAAATATATATATATACATATATATATATTGGTATATACATATATATATATATATATATATATATATATATATATATATATATATATATATATATATATATATATATATATATACTCATAAGAAAATTCATAGATTAGAGTGATGCACAATATTAGGCTAGCAACTGCTTAAGGGGTCTCCTACATGAAATAAATTCCTAAAAATTTCTGATGGTCCCACAAATCATCTAAGTGCCCGAACACCTAACATAAAAATTATTAAAAATCTATTTCTCCTATTTAGCCCCTAATTACTATAATTTAATTAATAATTAATAAATAAGAAGGGGTATATACGATTTTCTAGGAAGGGGGTTTTACATTCTACCCAACTTGTAAAAATTTCGTCCTCGAAATTAAAATTAAGCCACGATAGAATGCAATGATGGTATAAGATTTGCATTGTTTAAAATGCAAGGCTAGGTTTAAAGGGGTGGGCGATGTTGCGCATTGCACATCCCGAAAATCATGGAAAAAATCTACATGAGCGAAAAATAGGTTTCTTCATGTGTCATGTCCAATGGTGTGGATACCTAAATGCTCTTTTGCATGAAAGCGCCCAACAATTGGAAAATTGCACAAAGGTGAGAATTGGATGATGGGCATGTCTAGGATGAGGGTGTAGAATTTGTAGGAAGGCAGTGGCTAGTGTAGTGCTCCAATTATCGGAGCACGATAAGGACGCTAAGTGATATAACTATTGTAAAATTAAATAAAATATCGTGTTCTATCTCTAACTGGACTCAGCTAACCTTAGTCTCACTAACTCAGCCAAGTAGGTCAAATTTTTGGGTGAGGGATTCACAATCTGCCGAACTTAAAATTTTTCATCTACCACCTAAGGCCATACATCTAGAAAAACTATTGCTCAAATTATTTAATCATGATTTTTAATCCTCAAAGGTTTAACACCAAACATATCACCTATGATATGCCCTTAATCAATTATAAAAGAAGGTTGCTAAGTCATGTGATTAGCCTTATGGGGTATATCTAGTACTTATTAGTGTCAACTTATACCAGCCCAAGGTTTCGCCTTTCCGAAATAGGGGAAGACGGAGAGAAATAATAAAGAACTCAAGGTGAAGGTGACAGAATACAAGTACGAGGTTCAAAGAGATTTAAAGAATCAAAAAGAGAGTTGTCAGGACAGTTGTGGATTGAAATCCTATTTTTTATAACTTTCTATTTACATGCTCGTATCAGTACAGTTATATAATCGATACGATGTGTCAGACATGTCTAGGGGCAAGTATATCCGTCTACTACCATATATCTCAATCCACGTAAAGTAGTCATGCGAAGAGCGAACCAAGCGCACTAAGGTTAGCTAGACCTTAATACACTGATTCTGATTAGGCAATTGTATCATTGTGTGCACCCAATAATACATATGCCATGAGCAAGCTCGATAAAAGAATAAGCTTGCAAAAACTAGGCTATAATAGCAGCATAAATCAAGGTAGTACAGAAAATATAAGTACGCTGGATTATGATGAAAGAAGGTACAAATTAATTCAAGTTCGCAGAAGCAAAAACAACATCATAAGCAATAATAATAAAAGACTCTACAATCTCTACAGTTATCATACTAATTCCTTGTCTAGGTCGATATTTGACAAAGCAGGGGTATGGCTTCTAAGCTCTACAGTCTAAAAAAACAATGTCGTCCTAAGCTAGCATACAGTTAAATGTTATTCATTCACACTTTAATAATAAGGCAAAAGACTATGTGATACTATATTGTGAGGTATATACTACCCAATCTTATAAAAATAACCTAGTACTGCAATTGCCTTAAGGATACCGTAGAAACTCTTGTTAAGGTTTACGAGAAGAGATCTTGGTACTTATTAGGGTATCCTCTATACTAGGGTCAAATATTATGGTAAAACTTATAACTAACTCTAGTAGCATCTATACTACTCTCAAGTCTTCTTAATACATCAAGGGGTATTGATAAACCAATCTATAGATAAGGAATTCTACAGTTCACTTAATTATTCTAAACTTAGTGGAGTGTCTATATTCTCGTTGTATTCTTAATAGGTGTGCTACCATAATCATCATCCTAATAACAGGGGTTCCTATATTCTAGCAGAAGGCTATACTCAAAGAGCTATTAGGGAAGTACAAGAATCAAGCATGATGCAATTATTTAGATAGAATGGATTGGAAGGAGAGCGAATCATAGTCAATTGTGGATGAGATCCTATACTCTATTCCTAGGTGCAGGCTTGTTCGGTACAGTAACGTAACCGAGACAATATGCTCTTGACCTGCATGGGCCACCACAAAAACATGTCACACCCCAGTCCCAAAATACGTAGGACTAGGAACACGTAAGCATGCCAGCCGCATGGATATGGCAACTCCAATATATGGAAACCAAATCCACACGTACGCTGTAATAAAAAAATCAATCCACAAGTGGTATAAACATATGTCACAAGTCATAGGGTACAATCTAAATCTCATCCACAGAAAATCAATATAAATAAATAACCAACATCTATATAACTAGATCTCAATAAGAAGTATCTAAAGATGATAGTTGGGTGGAAACAAATCCACTACCAACTCGAATGTAAGAGCAAATATTAAAGTAAGTACAACACAACAACACCATATAAGAACACCATCTAGCAATCACGGGCTCGAAGAGAGGACATCCACGAAACATATATAGCCATCCGATCTGTGCTCCTGCAAGTACTCAAGAATAGATACACCTGGCAGAGGACCAGGTCCTCAGAGGGACGTAACAAGATACAGAAAATACGAGCCAACTTGAATACAGTAAACATGCATATAATTTGAAAATAAATAAGTACGCTGTACAAGACAATCTATATGAATGCAAGTGAGGACAACTTTTCGACGTATGGGCAAGGGTAGGCTACTCGATCTACCTCACAACTCACACACACGTCAATGGACATCAGAAATCGACATACCGCGGGGGTAGCGACCAGCGAGACTCCAGAAATCGACATACCGCGAGGGTAGCGACCAGCGCGACACACGCCCGTAGTGCGAGCTATATACTACGGTTTACCAGAGTGGTTAAAAGCCCATACGCCTAATAATTGTCCTCTATGATACTAAGTGCCATGTGTGTGTCAACATATCTAATACATAGTAATGACTGAAAGAAAACTACACATGCAAGAACTATAGAGAAATGAAATAAATAAACAGAAATATAAATAGCATGCAAAGCACTGTAAACAATTTGGCAAGGTATCTTGCCTGGCAAGAAGGCTGCAAAATATAGTGTCCCAATATCAACACCAAGAGTCAGAAGCTACGGCCTCAGAATGAACGTCTCCGGATGCTGAAACAAACATCACCAAGGTTCCCAGAATGAGCAAAATAGCTAAAAAGTACACCCCTTTCGTCCAATTTGGACACAGGGACAAAATGGTAATTTCGGGTAAAAGTGGGGTCCACATGTGGCCCACTTTGCACCGAAAAGCGTGCCAAGGGTAACAGTCTCTAAATGGGACAAACTATAGGTCAAATAACTCTAAATGTCAATACGAACCCAACGGTATGTCCAAATATGGATTCCGATGGGCCGAACACAATTTGTCCAAAAAGTCAATTGTGGGGCCTGCCAATTGGCGATCTGGTCAACCGTCTCAGAATTGCGTGAAAATTGGGTCACAGGACCAGCGCGTTACCACGAGTCCAGTGGCGCAGGTTTCGTCGCATTCTGACAAGCGTGCACAAAATACGTGCGAGTTCCATAAAAGTTGCGACACGGTGTGTGTCCGCGGATACGGCCTGATTCCGGCGCGCACACGCGTCCGAATCAGTTCCCACAAATTTTCACGTGTCTAGTTATGCTGCATGCACCATTCAGTACACTTGGCACACGGCGGGGCGGTCCCGTTTGGCGGGGCGTGCTCGGTTTTTCAACTTTTGGAAATCTGGAAAAAGTGGGTGCGCGCAGTTTTGTGACGCATTAAACTATGTCCACAGCAACTAATAGCATAGGGTTATTTAACAGAAAATAAAGTAGGTCAGGTATTCTACAGGTATCAAAAAGATCGAATTCAGATCTCTGTGGTGGGAGATACGAACTCGGCAATATGGGTGGTCATTCTGGAATTCTGTGATTTCAGAATTCTGTCTGCTCGCCCAACTTGGGCGCTGTTTTTCACCTAGGGGCACACGTTTTCCGAGGTTGGCTATAAAACAAATATTGGAGAGGGTTAAGGGATGATCATACCTATGAAAACGGAACAGCGTTTGGTCGAACGAGTCGACGGAAAATCACGTCGGAGTGAAGGTGCCTCGAGTGGAAAACTGCAGTTCGCGAGGTCGGCGTCAACGGGATGGTTGGATGGCTTGGCGGGGCTTCTCTGGCTGCGGTGACGGCTCTTAGATGGGAAGAGAAAGTCTGGGAATTTAGGTTAGGGTTTTGAGAGTTAATATATATATATATATATTATATAAGAAGAGAGAGGGAAATAGCGGACGGGTTCCGCGGGTTGGGAAGTAAATCACAGAAGGAAGGAAGTGGGGCGGGTTGGCTCTCTGGGTGTGAATTGCTAATGTTGCAAGCGGCAACAGCAAGTTAGTTGCTGGGAATGGCAACTTGCTAAGGGAAAGCAAACTAAAGGGGAATAGTAGTATTATTACTATTATTTATTATATTTAGTTAAGCTTATTTAATTCTTATACTTTCTTTCCTTTTCTTTCTTTTCTTTATAAAATATATATATATACATATATATATATTGGTATATACATATACATATATATATATATATATATATATATATATATATATATATATATATATATACTCATAAGAAAATTCATAGATTAGGGTGATGCACAACATTAGGCTAGCAACTGCTTAAGGGGTCTCCTACATGAAATAAATTCCTAAAAATTTCTGATGGTCCCACAAATCATCTAAGTGCCCGAACACCTAACATAAAAATTATTAAAAATCTATTTCTCCTATTTAGCCCCTAATTACTATAATTTAATTAATAATTAATAAATAAGAAGGGGTATATACGATTTTCTAGGAAGGGGGTTTTACAGACACGGTACTTAAGTGTCTTCGGACCACCGATAGCTGGAATCCGGCCCCTACAGCTAACCCAAGATGATTGACACTTTATAGAATCATGATTTGTTAAGGTCTTTTCTGTAATTTATTATTCTGAAGACAACAACAAATTCAGGGTCTACTTTTTGACTTAAAGTTGGTAACAATTATCGTCAAGAACTGGAATTTCTAGTTTTAACTAGATGTTTAAAATTACTTATGACGATCAGTAGTTATTGGCTCGGTCTTTAGTAGAAATTAATGCTGATGATATTCTAGTTACAATTGGTATATTTTCTACGCTATACCTTTCCTATATTCTCCACTATGAAAGCTTTTTTGAAAATTGATTTCTTAAGTCTTTTGTACCCTTTAATATGTGGTATACCTAGTTCATCATGAATATCTATTCCTTATTTTGATATTTTGTTGATTGTATTCATAGTATATGGAGTATCTGTAAAAGTTCATCTATATTTAGATATGTCATACTTTGCGTGGGAGCATTCAAGTCATCTGAATATTTTATTCTCAAGTATTTTGGTTCTCTCCTTTATATTCATGTTTATCTAAAGAATATTCATATAGAATGCTAAAGTAATTGAGTTCAAATGCATGAATCACGGATACTCGGATAGATATTTTTTTTCTAATGACTTTTGACAGAAATTCATTCATTTATGTCATTAAATAGTATCTATAATTTATAATTATGTCTTATTTTTCTCACTTTGTGTTTCATATGTTGTCTATATTTTCTCTACGAGCTATATCATTTTGATGAAATAACAAAAGGGGAGAAAAAGGACCAATACGTAAGACAAGTACAAAAGGATAGAAGAAGCAATACAAGAGAAGACAAGGACCAATGATATGCTTATACCGTCATTCAGGAATTACGGGGGAGCCTTGTATTTTTAAAAGATGTCTGCCTATGTATGAATATTGACGTATCGATCACAGTTTGTCAATTATCAAAATAGGGGAGATTGTTAGCCCAAATGGGTAACCGTCAACTCGATTTCGATAATCGACTAACTATGATCCGGTATGACTCAATACGGCACATAAAATGACAATCGTTGCATCTCCGTTACTTCCATGAAGACAATGCTGCAACAAGTCTACAAGATGTGTTATTGAGTCTGTATTTTATATTTATTGAGTCTAGGACAAACTATACATTGGGTTCGTGTTGGCACTAGAAAACTCAAACCCATATTAAACCAGAATCTAGTCCACTCAAAATAGCCTGAACCAAACGAAACATGGACCCAACATTCTGGAAACAGACCAACAAAGTTCGGATAGAACTCGGGACGAACTCGGGGCGAACTCGGTTCCCCTAAGACCCAGTTTGCAATGTTACTCCGTGAGACCAGAATTATAACGTTCAAATTTATAAACGTTGGGCATCCGAACTCGGTTCAGAAAAATCCTATAAATTAAGATTGAATTCACCATTCTTATTCACTCATTCGCTCACTTTCATATCTCTATCTTCCTAAGCTATAAACTTTCTCTATTTCCAAGATTAACTCACAGCCTTCTAGTGCCAACGCGGTTCCTATTTAGAAGTCTGATCGAGTTATAAAAGCTTGGTTTGTCAAGTTCTCTAGTGTTTGAAGTTGGCGTGCCCTTTGGATCAAACACGCGTGTGAAGTCTTTCGAGCCTTCGGATCAAAGCTTGATATTGTAAGAAGTCTGCAAGCCTTCGGATCAAAGCTTGTCATTCACTATTGGTGATTATGGTGGATACAACTCTGAGCAAGAGTTCTTGGACCTGGACTAGTCCTCTCAGAGAAAAACCAGGATAAAAATTGCGGTATTTGCGTTTGCTCTTCTCAACTCTTACTTTACTGCATATTCATAATTAATATATCTGTTGGTACATATACTACCTTTACGTAGCTTAATTTTTAATGGGAGTTTATTATTTTTGCTGCACACACGCGCTATATTTATCCCCCCCTCTAGAGTTTTCCTAACGGTCCTACAATGTAATATTTAGTACAGTCAATTTTTTTGATAGTCCTAATAATAATGTAATATTTAGGATAATCAAAAATTTTGACAGTCCTACCAAATAAGTTATTGTCAAAAATTTTGACTGTCCTAAAGAGAACATGTTGTTCGTTGAACAAAAAATCTCTTTAGGACTGTCAAAATTTTTGACAGCCCTATTAATAGGAAGGGTTAACAATATGTTCTCTTTAGGACTGTCAAATTGTTTGACAGTCCTAATATTAATATAATATTTAGGATTGTCAAATTTTTTTGACAATCCTACCAAAATGAAGGACTGTCAAATTTTGGACAGTACTAAAGAGAATATGTTCGTTGAACAACAAATCCCTTTAGGACTGGCAATTTTTTTGACAGTTCTTCATATTGGTAGGTCGGCCATCCCCAAGGCCTTTTGGGCAAACTTCCTAATCTCCTTAATTGTCTTGGGAGCCATCTTCTTGAAGGTACATCCATGGAATCTTTTGTGAAGGTTGATGGTGTACTCTCTCGTCACCACCTCCTCCTTCCTTCCTCCTTTGCCTCCCTCCTCCACCATTCTCGCTTCTCGAAACAAACCCTAATTCTATAGAGCGGTGGCTACTGAGTGCTGGCAGAGGGAGAATTAGTTTGGACGTGGGCTACTCATCCCGACGACTCCTAGGATGGATATTTCCTGTGTGCGGTAATTATGGTTGGAGGGGGTCGGTTGGAATTTTTAGGTCCTTTGCTCTCCCTTCGGTACAACGATTGAAGCAGTAAGGGCCTAGAATGGTAGAATTTTGGAGGAGCCTGACACTTTATTTTCGGAGGCAACTAGCTCGGGTATTTTCTCATTGCACTCGGCTTGGGAGGTGTCCCAGACCAGGTCTGTAAAGGAGCTGATCTCTGCGGCATTATGGACAGAGCACCTTCTGTGCAAATGGGCAAATCTTATTTAGAGGATCCTCCATTGTAATCTTCCTACCGAAGATACACTCAAGTAGATGTGAATCTCAATTGTGTCGTAGTATCATTGCTACTTGGAAGGAGCAAAGAAGTCGATTAGTCATATTGTTTCGGAGGGTGATGGTACGAGAGAGGTGTGGGATCATTTCGACTATAACTTGGGTTTGGTTTCAAATATGAGTAACTTCATTGAGAGGATTAAGATACGGTGGAGTCTACCAAGACAAGGCGAGGCTAGACTTATCACTGCGATGGTGGTATCTTTGGAAAAATAGAAACAAACATAGATATGAGGGATGTTCTTATTCGAAGACCCAAGTGATCTTCGAGGTTAACCAGTAGAAGGACAAGGTGAGGATGTCTATGGCAACATGATATGATAGGGTATAGGTTTTGTTTTTGGGTGTTATTATAATTATGGTACTGGGTCGAGTTCAATCATTTTGTAATGCTTCGATTTGACAGTTATATATATATATATATATATATATATATATATATATATATATATATATATATATATATATATAAAACAGGATTACAAGATATTTTTTACCAACATAAAAGCCCACACATGTCTAGGTTTTAACCCTTCAAACTCTTCTTACAAACCTTAAGGCTAATGCCTATATTTGGCATGAATTTTTGATTTGATCGAGGAAGATGACCTTAGGTTCTTGATTTGTTGAGGAATAGCTCTGTTATGATTCTTGGACTTCCTTTGCTTGTCGACATCTGCATCTTGTGCCAGAGGGCCCTGCTACCTCACCTCCACACACGCAATCAAACCTGATTCTCTCCTTTCTTGCGCTTCCCCAATCTCTAGATCTATCCTTGATTCCTAGAGGCATAATCTGACTACGAGACCAGCAAACCCCTAATTCAGCGCCCTACACCGCTGTACAGTCAACCCTGTATGTTTCTACCCTACATCGCGCTTCGCCAAGTACTACAAAGGAAGCCAAACCCCAGTAGCTGTGCCAGGGCTAGTGGCACCCTCAATTGCAGCTAAGATGAAGCCATTCTACTGAGCCAGATGAAACCCAGACTCGCCCAATGAACCCTACTAACATTTCTACGCACCCGCAAAACTACCCGAGACAATCCTTTCTTGTGATTCCCCCTAGCACCTTACTAACCCCACTAACCAGGAACACTCCTCTGAAACTATCACAGCAACGCCTAAAATAGTCCCCAGGGGCCCCTCGCTAGGCGAAGGCCGAGGGCCCAAACTGCAGCTCATCACTGCAAGCATTCCCGATAAAGGATTCACCCAAGGGATAATAGGCTCAGGAACCGCCCGACAATAGCATCAGAAATCCTTCGAGGCGTAATGAGGCCCTCATCACACCAACCCTCCAATACCTCTCCCTGCAATGCCAAATGGACCTTTGCACTTTCCACCCTCACCAAGCCCCTATCCAAGGGGAGCACTCCCTACGACTCAGCAACCACCACCATAGTCAACACCGCCACATCCGCAACCATCCCTTCTTTGAAACTCACCTTTGGCAGGAGGAGGGAAGGACTAGAGAAAGGAACGATGAACACGAAAGTGGCAGCCTTCCCGCAAACAATTGGAATATGAGGAGGGATCGAAAGGATGCCATGAGAGGCAAAGAGGGTCGTATCCAGAGAACAGTCCCACGAAACATAGAGGTCCACTTCCGCCAGTATCCCCATCAAAGGGGCGCCAGAAGAGGCAGAGGGGGCCGAATCCAGTGCTCGGTCCCTCGAGGCATATAGGTCCACTGCCACCTATTTCCATGTCATTTTGGAATCTTGCAAGTGCTTCTTATATTTGCAAACCATATCAGAGTGGCCTTGATGTCGAAAAAAACTCGCAAAATTCTAGAACTTCTTTATATATATATATATATATATATATATATAAAACTAAATCATTCTTTTGTTTGTTAAAAATAAGGAGATTAATCCTTACGTAATTCATTATTAATAATTCCTAGTATTAAATTTAATCATTATAATTAATCCTTAGTTAATATTTAAATAATTCCAACCATTCGTTATTAAACCTAAGTTTAAACAGTAGTATTAAAGCTACTGTTTCTCTTTTCCCTTAGCAGAACTGGCGTGACCCATTCTGATTTAAGCAAACTTTTGATTTCTTTGATCAATCACAGGATCCAATCTTCTCCAACTCCTTCCTTTACTCCCCCTTGCCCATTCCTACTCTTCGTCATGAACTAATAGCAATACAGACCTTCGATAATTCCTTATCGATAACCCAAAGCAGTTCTTCGTCCCATATAGCACCAATCAACCACCCAAAGAAGTCGAGAGCTTCCAAAAACCCATCCCAACCAGCTCGCGGCTTAATTATGACCATCCCTAATCTTCTTTCCCATGTCATCAATGCCAATATCCCCTGCCGCCAACCGCTGGAGTCATCGTCGACAACTTCTCCTATTTCTACTGTCGGTGGGTATTATCGTATTAGCGCACCAAACAACCACCGGTTTGTTAGCTGGGGACCCACCAGCCCAGGCGAATGCATCACCATCAATCATGACAAATTTGGCATATATCCATTAAAAATCACTATATTAGGGTTTTCAGGAAATTTATAATTGGTTTATGTACGTTCGTCGTGACAAAACTTACGTCATTGGACTCGTAATATTTAACTTGTCTAGTAACCAATGCTTTGTCTGATTCGGAGACAATCGACTAGAATGCCATTTCGTGGGCACTATTGTCGTAATCGACCAAAAATTTGTGTTCGGTGCATTATAATGTAATTCTGGATGTACCATTGAGAATGAACCATTGATTTGGCCTTATTTGACATATTGCTTGCTAAATTTAGGCATTATCATCCTGGCATATTTTTTGTACAATATGGACCCGCATACGGGCTCCATTTTGACCCAAAACTGTAATATTTTGTCTTGTATTCAAATTGGACTTATAGGATCGTAAGACAGGTCTAGAGGTAGAGGGGGGTTGAATAGAGTGCAGCGGAGTAATCTCTCCAATTAAAAATATGCAGCAGAGTAAAGGCAGCTACAAACTAATAATAGTAAATAAAGTAGAGTAGTAAGGGTAAAAGAGAGAGCAAACACAAACACCATGATGTATATTGGTTTTTCTCTGAGAGGACTAATCTAGTCCTGCGAACTCTTGCTCGGAGTTTTATCAACTATAATCACCAATAGTGAATCACAAGCTTTGATCCGAAGGCTTGCCATTTCTTTACAACCAAAAGCTTTGATATGAGTGCTTTCAACTTCACAGCTAGAAAAGAAACTTGTTGAACTAAGCTCTTACAACTCTGATAGACTTCTAAACCGAGATCGCACTTGGTGCTTAGAAGGCTAGGGAGTTGATCTTGGAGATGGAAAGGTTAAAGCACATGTTATAGCTTACTAGAGGATAGCAACATGAAAAGATGAGATCATTTGAATTTGAAAATCCATGCCTATTTATAGGTTACACTCAAACCAAGTTCGGCTAGAATTCGGTATGAAAATTTAAATATTTCGAACGTTGGAGGCCACAAAATCAGATATTTCACATATGGTCATTTTCCAAAATAGACTGATCGAGTTCGGTTGGTTTATTCCAGTAGGTTTTTGGGTTTATGTATGGCTAGTTTTGGTTTAATTTAGTAAATGTGTTTTAGGCTATTTGAGTGGAATTGAGTTATGCCAGTGCGACTCGATGTACATAAGTCCTAGACTCAAATAAAGTGAAAGATTACATAGAAGAATTACAAAAAGATGCAGTACAACAAGCAATCGTCGCAACATTGTGAGTCTTCAGTTTGTATCATATTACGACATATCGAAATATGGTTTAGTTAATTATCCAAATCAAGTTAATTGAGATCGAATGGGCAAATTTTTCTCCAATTTTCATAATTGACAAACTATGAATGATACTGCAAATCTTGGATGTGCATAGCTCCCCTACAACTTGTGGAGCGATGTTGTCAAGTATCCAAGTTTCATGTTATTCTCATGTTCTCTCCCCATTGTCATTTGATCGAAATAGCGTGCTCTCCTAAAATTAGTGGAGGACTATGTTTGACAAGAAAACAAGAGAGTGAAACAATACATATGTAATAACGAACAATTTATGTCAAATGTTGATAACATTACATTTATTGAATTCAGACAACTAGTTTTAAATCAAAAAGCATACATAGAGTCTTCAAAAACATAAAAAAATGTCTAAAAGTGATGTGAACTGAGAACATTATAGCAGAGCAATCTAAACTAAGCTGAAAGCTTCAAAAAATCCAATGTAACATCTAGTGGTCATCTTCATCATCATCATTTGGTTCAATTATTCTATTAAGATCATAGAAGGTGTCGGCTGGATCCAAATATCTTTGAACATGAGCATGATCGATGCGATAACCTGATCGATCGGGATCTCTGAGGATCAAAAATGGTCCGGCTGGGTGCTGAGAAAGAGTATACTAAATATCCATCAAGGTATTTCCAAGAGCTTGAGTTTAGAGTGTTTGACGGTAATCGAAAGCACGATAGCGTTCGTCTTCTATTTTGAAGCGATCACGCAACAGAGTAAGGATGGATTCCAATGTGGTCGGTGGCTCAGAAGGAGGTGAATAAGCAGGGTGTGTGTTGGACTTGGAGGACGAGTTATATGGTAAAAGAAGTGCGGGCTCAATCCTACGAACTCAATTCAGAGATAGTGGTTCATCAAGGTGTGGACAAGTGTCAAGAGGAATGTCAAAGAAACAGAAAATAGTTGACAAGTACATGGAGTAAAGTAATGGACGCCCTTTCTTGCGAGATTGAACTATTTGTGATAAGATAGTCTGTGGAAGATTGAACGGAATAGAGAAATGCAGATAATATAGAGCAGACATTTCTAAATAAGAAACTTCATCACAGTAAGTTTTCTTAGGTAGAAACGTGAAGAAAATGATGCGATGCATTTCATAGAAATAATTATTCAGATACCTAGCATGAAAGCGTCCAGGGGGACAGATATGTGGGGGCACAAAGACGGTTTTTCAAAGTTTCCAGAGTTACATTGTCTTCAAATTGAACTTGAGTAATATTTACGAGGGGTCCACCTTCAGTAGGAATGCGTAGGATTTTACCTAAGTCATTTGCGTCAAATTCAATATGAATACCGCGTACTCTTGATGAAATGGTGTCGTTCTCATATGCTAAGTGGCAATAAAATATGCGAACAATATTCAAAAAAATACGATAACGTGTGACAAAAAGTTCTTCAAATTAGAACTTTTGAAAAACAGATAGGTAGTCATTGTAGTGGAGAAAGTCAATAGGATTGCCAGAACAGATGTTGCGTTTAAAGAAATCATTAAACCATTCATTGGAATTTTCTACGTTTCTAAAGAGAAAACCATTAAATTTGCCAATGTTTGCCATAATGGGACATAACACAGGATCATGGGAGGTTTCTAACTTTTTTTTGGAGCCATGGAGAGAGAGAGAGAAATTTATGAGAGAAGGAAGAAAAACTAGGGTTTTTGAGAGGATGGAATAGTTTTTCGTTGGTTCGAAGGTTTAACCACGAAAAGAAGTGTTTATAGAGCAGGAAAACTTTAATTAGGAAGTCGGCTACCAGATGAATATTCTGGAAAATGTGGACCGAGTTCGATCCGAATTCGGTTCCATTATGAACCAGAATTTCAGTGTTAACTTTAATCGATAATTTGGCTTTCTTGACTTGATATAATATATAAAGATAAGTGCTAAATGGGCTCTATCAGATCATAAATTCTCGTAAAGTCAGATTATCTCGGAGTAGCTATAGAGACCGGATCCTAGCTAGCGATGGTCCGAAGACACTTAAGTACCGTGTTGCTTAAGGTTATTTACACCTTTTTGATAGAAGGGCCCCTTCGTCTTATATCCAAAATTATCAGAACTTGAAAGATCATAGATTAAATAAGAATTTAGAGCAACTTATATTTTTGTATTTTATCAGAATCGAGAAGTCCTAATTCTCGACGGATAAAGTTGAAACGATCTTCAGCTAAAGGTTTAGTAAAGATGCCTGCTAATTGATGTTCTGTATCAACAAATTCTAAATATTTATCTCCGTGTTGATGATAGTCCCTAAAAAAATGATGTCTAATCTCTATGTGTTTAGTGCGTGAATGGCATATTGGATATTTGGTGAGAATAATAGTGCTAGTGTTATCACAATAAATATGAATGTTCTTGTAGTGCAGATCAAAGTCTTCTAGGGTTTGCTTCATCCACAAGATTTGTGTACAATAATGTCCCGCGGCGATATACTCAGCCTTACTTGTTGATATTGCAATATAATTTTGCTTCTTGCTAAACTAGGAGACTATAAACTTTCCTAGAAAATGACAGGTGCCGTTGGTACATTTTCGATCGACTTTGCATCCAGCAAAATCAGCATCCAAGTAACCAATAAGGTCAAAGGTCGTGGTTCTGGGATACCATAAGCCTACTGATAAAGTTCCTTTAAGGTATCGAAAGATACGCTTAACTGCTCACAGATGTGATTCCTTAGGATAAACCTAATATATAGCACAAAGACATACAGAAAATATGATATATGGACGACTAGCAGTTTGGTATAACAAACTATCAATCATACATTGATACTTAAGTACGTTTGTAGGTTTACCACTTTCATCAAGGTCAAGCTTAGTTGATATTGCCATTGGAGTTCGGATAGGTTTTGCATTGTCCATGTCAAACTTTTGAGCAAATCATTTGTGTACTTAGCTTGATTAATGAACGTTCCTTGTGAATCTTGCTTGATTTGCAACCCTAGGAAGAATGTGAGTTCCCCATCATGCTCATCTCAAATTCATTATGTATACACTTAGCAAACTTGTTACATAGCATCTCATTAGTAGATTCAAACATGATATCATCTACATATATTTGCACTAATAGCATAGAATCATCAGTAGATTTTATAAACAGGGTAGTATCAACTTTTTTTTGAAAAATCGTTTTCAAGTAGAAAGGAGCTGAGGCGCTCATACCAAGCTCGTAGGGCTTGTTTGAGTCCATATAGAGCCTTCCGTAACTTGAATACGTGGTCAGAATATTTGAAATCTTCAAAATAAGAGAGTTGCTTAACAAAAAAATTCTTCTTTTATAAAACCATTTAAGAAAGCACTTTTGACGTCCATTTGAATTTTTTTAAAATTATGAAAACTTGCAAAAGTACAAAGCATTCAAATAGATTCTATTCTAGCAACCAGAGCATGTCTTATCGTAGTTTATGCCTTACTCTTGGTTGTAACCTTGGGCTACTAGATGTACTTTGTTGCATGTGACTGAATCATTCTCATTTAATTTATTTAGAAAAATCTATTTAGTACCAATGATCAGATAATCATTAGGTCTGGAAACGAGTTCCCAAACTTAATTATGTTCAAACTGGTTGAGTTCCTCTTGCATAGCATAAATCCAAAATTCATCAATAATTTTTTTTCCTATGTTCTTAGGTTCTATTTGAGAAATGAAAGCAACATTTGCAATGATATCTTTATTTGAAGAGCGTGTACTTAAAACTTTTGATACACCACCTATTACCAACTCTGGATGATCTGTAGAGAATTTTAATCTCTTGGACAGACTTTCCAGATTATTGGTTGTTGGTCTGACATTTTCGTCGTCACTATCGTTTGGTACTTGATTGTTGAGTTCATCAAATGTGACACTGAGTGATTCTTCAACAATCATTGATTGCATGTTGAATACTTAATATCCCTTACTTTTGGTGGCATAATCTAGAAAATACCTTCATCGGCCTTGGAGTCAAACTTTCTTAGGTTATCTTTAGTATTGAGAATAAACATTTACAGTCAAAAACTTTGAAATAGCTAATATTGAAAATTCTATCAAAGCAAAGTTCATAGGGATTTTTCTTCGATATGCATGTTGTATTTACAGATTCAGCCCAAAAGTATTTCAAAAGTTTATACTGATTTAACATAACTCTAACCATATCACCAAGAGTTCTATTCTTTCGCTCTACAACACCAATTTGTTGAGAAGTTCTAGGACAAAAAAATTCATGAAAAATTCATTTTCTTTTCAAAATCCTTTTAAATCACTATTTTCGAATTCACCTCCATGATCACTTCGGATGCGAGTAATCATAAAATCTTTTTCATTTTGAACATTTTTGCAAAAAGTAACAAATTTAGAAATACTTTATTTTTGTTAGCAAGAAAGAAAATCCATGCATATCTTAAAAAATTATCAACAATTACATATGCATAAAGCTTACCGCCAAGACTAGCGACTCTACTAGGTCCAAATAAATCCATATGCAATAGTTGTGGTCTATAGGTACTTAGATCGTTGATTGACTTAAAAGAAGATTTAGTAGTTTTATTCTTTTCACAGTCAGCACACCCAATCTTTCTTGAAAGTAATATCCGGTAAGCCTCCTACCAGCTTCTTTGTGAATAATCTTGCAATAGTATCCATATTTGCATATTTTAGACGCATATGCCATAGTCAGCTGTCATCTTTGTTAGCATATAGACATCTGCCTGGATTGTTAGTGTCATTTTAAAGATAGAAAAAATATATATTGTTTTCTCTAATACCTTCAAAAATGATATTACCTGTAGATCTTTCGTAAATAGAGCATTTGTCTTTCTCGAAGTTAATATCATAACCATGGTCAGCTAAATGACTGATGCTGAGTAGCTTATATTTTAATTTCGTTACTAGACAAACTTCTTTTATAACTTGATAGGAAAGAATACCTACATTACCATTATCAATGATATATCCTTTGAGGTTATTACCGAATGAGACATCATTCATTCTTCATCGATAGCGTTGCAAATAAGTTAGCATCACCAGTCATATGTCGTGAGCAACCACTATCGAGTATCCACTTGCTTCTAGCATGAGAATGAGGTACTTGTGAACCATTGAACTTGCAAACAAATTTATCAGTCAAGCTTGGAAACATAGTTAACAAGACCAAACCCATAACAATGAATCCTTAGTTCCTTAACAAATGCTTCAGATTATAGCTAAATTGGTACATAGCTTGGCTTAGTAAAGAACAACTCAGAATAGAGCTAGTCTTCAACATCCTCATGGAATGCACACTTCGTTCATAGAATGTTTGAAATATAAAGACAGAAGATATATAGTGTATAAACGAGAGAAACTTTAAATAAAAAAAATCCCGATGGAAAGCTTGATTCAATAAATTCATAGATACAGATTGCTATTGATGGATAGTAGAGAGTCTCAAACAAAAAGAAGAATACATATATAGCTGAATTATGACAAGGTAAATATTTGAACTAGGCACTAATTTCCCATTAAATGTCTAAATTAGTAAAAACTTAGTGTAAACTGAGAGTATAAGTATGCATACCAAAAGCTTCCAATTTGAGTTCCCCATTAATTGCTTGCAATCGTTATGTCCAGTGTACTTCCAAGACACATAAAAACCCATCAACTAGCAATTACACAGTGCTTAGCTGCCAATAAATTGGACAACACTTGTTTCATGTCTTGTCGGTCCTCTGCGTCAGGCTAGTTCTAGGACACCATTTCCTCTGTTTCTGTTCGGAGGTCCATTTCATCGTCTACAACAATAAGAAGATCATCAACCCTACTCTCAAAAGCTCTGTCCACAAAATGTTGCAAAGTAAGAGGCATCCCATCCACTTCAGTAGTCGCAATTGGCATTCTCCTGGTGAAAAACTCCACTATGACTAATAGTAATATCATTAACAATAAACATCATGATTATTACAGCACCAGTCCATCACTTTCATGACAAGTATTAAGCAACTATCATTTGGCACAAAATCTACAATAAGACGAGCCTAATTATCTAATAACACTTCTCCATATCTGTTTTCTTTAGTTTCACACAAATGTCCTGAATTATTGCTACAGCCCATCCATTTAAAGTTGTCAATCTCTTGGTAGAAAAGTTGGAAGAAATAAGTAAAGCATTCAATATTTCATTAACTAATCTAATTTTGTTTCTTTCCCAAGCAATCTAAACAAATCTCGAGTACTTAAACAGGCAAGAGCAAGCTACTGTGTGGACAAACAAGAAAAATAAGTATAATTTGTAAGAAAAAAAATACCATTTTAGGGACTAGTCCACTTTATGATCTTAAGCATAATAATTAGGAACCATGTCTCAGTTTATCCTCTAAAGGAAACAATGTATATAGAAAAGAAGATGGATTCACAAATAACATGATCCTAGCACCATTCTTTATGACAGTAAATTTGAAACATCTGTCGTCGTCATTCAAGACTTCTCCCATGCTAGGACTTCTCCCATAAAATGGGATCGGCTATGGAATATAAGAAAACTCCACAAAGGATTGACATAGCTTTATTGACCGGCTGTCAGACCCAACGTCAACCATGCCATAAATATGAAGCACCCAATAAGAGGACATATTGAGCTATGTCCTAATACTTGTGGGAAGGAAACTGTAGAGTTTCTTCACATCAATGATGGCTCTTATTTTGATATATTATAAAAACTAAATTAGTCTAACAAAACCTGCTATAGAAGAAGAATGTGTTTACGCATAGAAAAGTCGATATTGTGTCACAAATGAAAACAAATCAAATAAAGGTGGAAGAAAAAAATGAGCTGGGTATTAATTCAAACACCTGGAATGCATACAAATCGGAGGGCCTGGAAGAGGACGAGCAGTACGGCGACAAGTGGTTCGTCAGCTCCTCTGGATTGCGATCGAGGCAACCGGATCATAGTTGAGCAACTTCTGCTTCATGTGATGCTACTGTTCTTGCCGCGTGCAAGCAAACCATACGACACGACGAGTTGAAGGCTGGCTCTGCGAGGAGCCCGAGCAGAGACTCAGGCGAGCAAAGCAATGCCAGATCTCTGGTAGGGTTCTCCCTCACAACCAGTCAAGGAGGCCTCAAAATTAAACGCAAACAAAAATAAAAGAAACAATTGAGTCAAATCGAGAACTCGGCGGCGACATTTTATAGGTCGAAGTCGTGGTCGTACTTGCAGTAGAGGGTCGACTGATGTGCACGTAGAGGTCCACGAACTCGAGGATCTCTGTCGGCCCTCCGGCTGGAGCTAACTCCTCCATTCCACCAGCTGAAGCTGCCACCCAACAAAAATCAAACAAGCCCTAAAAAGGAAGAAAAAAAAAAAGGAACAAATCAAAGGAAAAATTAGGGTTTTCTTACATCTTGATGATCCTTTTTCGTGCCTCCGAAAAACTCATGAAATCATGACATAAATTAGAAATCATGGCATAAATTATGGATTAAAGGAGGAGAAGAAGATGATGGTTTGCCCGGCGTGCTGGAGGAAAAGGAGGAGGAGGAGGAGGAGATGGGTTGAAGAAAGAGAGGAGGAGAAGGAGGAGGAGGAGGAGAAGGGGAGAGGGGTGCGGAAAAAGACCCCTCGGGAGAGATGGGAAGAGAAAAAAGAGGGGCTCTTTTTTTGGTTCGGGGAAATGAAAAAGTAGAGTGGGGAAATGAAAAAAAGAAAGCGGGCTGCGCTAATGTTTTTGGAACTTTTATAACACTCGTATTTGGAACTGTTATAAATGTATAAACAATATATAACGTTACCAAAAACTAGTCCAAACCGTCATATTAAAGGGCCGTTCTGAAATTTTACACTTATATGTAAACCGTTATAATAGTATTTTTGCAAGCGTTATAAAATAGAATTTTTCTTCTAGTGGTGTGTGTGTGTGTGTGTGTGTGTGTGTGATAATGATGATGATGGATTGTATACATGTTGTGGCTGTGCTGCTAACAAAATTTTAGACTTGACAGAAGGAAAGGAAAGGCAAGACTAGGCTGTTTTATGTTTCTACTTCAAAGGCTTTGTAGAGAGATTTATAGCCATAATCATATTAGATATAAAGTATCACTGAATAAT
This sequence comes from Iris macrosiphon, assembly GCA_036927795.1. Taxonomy (NCBI): domain Eukaryota; kingdom Viridiplantae; phylum Streptophyta; class Magnoliopsida; order Asparagales; family Iridaceae; genus Iris; species Iris macrosiphon. The sequence continues at coordinate 134,820,882 of JAYESA010000004.1, forward strand.
TTCCATTTTGTAAGAACTTTTTTTTTCTTAATTTTCTTTGAGATAACATTTCGTAAGTAACTAAGCAATAATACAACTTTTGTTTTGTATTACAAGTGACCGAAAGTAAAATCTAAGAAGACCCATGTTTCTCCTTATAACTAATGTAAATAGTTTATTTTGTTTCGAAGTATCACATTATACTGCATGCAATTAAGCAAAAAGCATAGCTATTATATATGATTATTAAGATTGGATCATATGCTTTTTGAAGTTTGTGTCATTGAACGAATAAGACCTATGTTAGCATTTCTTTTACTGTTCTCTAATACCTACACATCATTGAATTAATGGGGAAGTTGTAGTGTTCTACAATTATCTGAACCTACATATACTTCATCTAGCTTAGAAATTTTGGTATATGGGTTTGGGTTCCATTGGTTATGCTCCAGAAGAACACAACATAGAACTCATACGAGAATGTATAGTATCTGTGACAAGAGTGATTCACTTATTCAACTAAAAGGACATAAGGAGTATATTATTAGTTTAATGCAAAATGAAGTACCTCTCTAAGAATCTCTGGAGGGAATCTAGTGGCCTTGAAGGTAATAAAAGGAGTATGAATGTTTCTACCCTATGTCACGCCCCAATCTCCCGCAATGCTCAATAGTCCCCGCTGAACGTGAATCACCACGTTGCAGCTCTCCCGCGGGACAATCGTTCTCATCGGGACGTGATGTCGTACGAGCCTGGAGTTGCGCTCGTATAATGCGATGTTGTCAAACACCAAATATTATCATTGAAACAACTGAGTTGCAACAAAAGTCAAGTATTGTGTACCAAGCACACATCAGAGTAATACGCAGTGAAGCTCTCGATAGGGTCCAAATAAAATGCCCCGAAGGCGATGCCACGAAGGCGATGAAATACTCGTGCTCTTTTCTCTAGCCCACAAAGGTACTTATAGTTCATACATCATGTCTCGTATATCCATGCAGCGCCACTACGCCTGCATACCTGAAATATTGCCCACAAACGTGGGTCAGTACACAGCTGTACTGGTGAGCGGGGTAACCAACTCGTCTAAGCCGACACTAAGTAAATAGTGAATGCAAACAGTTATATGGTGATCTTTCTAGTTGAATCCTAGATTCATTTCATGGCATATGAATAACATGTTAAGGAAAGTTGTAAATCAGTTTACGCATGCAAGCATTCAACTCAAACCAAATGACAAGCAATATATATCCAACCCGAAGGAAACTAGCATGCAACCCGTCCTACTCAAACCATCGTTTACACGATAACATCGAACCATCAACCAAACCTCAATATCCTTCCTCAACCAAAGCTTATCATCCAATCTCGTTAGTGCACACTCTTGCCGAGGCAAGGTGGCCGCGCCTACACGAAGCCAAACCAACAAAAGAAAAGCAAGCCAACACTTAACTATATAAAGTCACTGGCAAAGCCATAAAGGACATTGATTGGACCAAATCAATAGGGCAGTCCTGCCCGATCCAGGGCTGGACAGCTACTCCCTCTTGGTGGTATCGGACTATGTAAACTCCCTCGACCAGATTTCAGTAATTTAGGATTATTTTTAGCTAATTAGAATTATTTCAACTTTTTAAAATTTATTTTTGTTTGATTGTGCACCTGTACTTCACACAATTAATTAGAGCATTACACTAGCTGTATTTCCCAAACAAAATTCACATACCTGCCCTAGACATACTAGACTATTTTCCTGAATTTTGTGCAACTCCCAAATGCTTTATTTTGAGCCTCGTTTGAGACGCACAAATATCGTTACAAAAGTTCGTATTTAATTCCTATTTAATTTTCTGCTCTTTACCCATCTCTGTACTCCTAGAGATTTGAGGCCAAACATGTACCTGTTTTGCCCAAACAAAAATACGATATTATTCTACCTGAAATATACTACAATTAGTATATTGATACCGTAGAAAAATTATGACCTACCTGCCTCTAAATAATTAGTGAACACCGTGCGCAGTATTTATTAAATAATAAAAACGTTAACCCGTATCACCCAAAGAATCAGACCCTGCCTCTGCCCAGGCTCACCCCCACACTTTCCAAAACATTTCTCCAGCTTTTCCCCTTATTTTTGTACAATTTTGTATTTTTAGGAACCAGGTGCTTTTCCAGACAAATTGCGTAAATTGCGCAAAATACCAATTTTAGGACTTTTATGCAAATTATGAAATTATAAGGGTTTTATTACAAAATGCATGTGAGGTGGCATAACCTCATTAACCATTAACCCTAACCCCTACATGTGGCACTAAGTATACAGAAATATCTGTTAAAAATATCCTAAAAATCAAATTACCAAAATACCCTAGGATTTCCCCTAATTTACCAAATTGCCACTCCCCCTAAACCTATAAAACCCGACCCCCTCTCATTCCCAACCCACTCACCCACAGCTACCACCACCCGAACCACTTCCACCACCGCCTCCGACCACCGAGCACCCCCACCACCACCACCACCACCACTCGACTCGCCCCGACCCCCTCTACCCGACCACCACCCTCCCACCGCCCCACGACCGTCCCTCCGGCCGTCCTCAGCCCCGCAGCACCCCCAACTCCCCCTAACCCTAACAGCACCCCTCACCTCCGACCGCCTCTAGCCACCACCATCGCCACCGTAGACCCCCGCCACCACCACCAACCTCACCGCCACTCTTCCCTCCGGCGTTTCCCCACCCTGCACCGCCGCCTCCGCCGCCGCAGCCACCGCCGTAGCTTCCACGAGCTGCTGCTGCTGCTGCTGCTGCTGCTGCTGCCGCTCCTCCGGCCAGCCACCGCCACCTCCGCCGTCGTCCTCCCGCCGGCGACGAAGCCTAGGTCCCCCCTGTCAGTAGGTATATCCCCCCTCTTCTTTATACGTATATACGCCTAATTCTACATATGTATATATATATGTATATATATGGATATTTATATATATATATATATATATATAATATATTGTATATATTATATATTATTATATACTGTATAAATACAGTATATCTATACAATATATATATTATTATTATATATATATTGTTATTATATATGTATGTGTATATATATATATACCTATGTATATTTATACATATATATTTATATATATTCTATATATAATTACAATTAATCTATATATGCAATATATATATATATATATATATATAATTATTATATAATATGTATTCATGTTATATTGCTGGATAATACAGCATATGTATTTATATATGTATTTATTTCCTGCACTGTCTTTTAAGTTATATATATATATCTATGTATATATATATATATCTATATATATATATATTATCTACATATAATATATACTATATAATATATTGCTGGATAATACAGCATATGTATATATATGTATATTTTACATTCTGCACTATCATTTCCTTTTTATCATATGTATACATATATATATATATATATATATATATATATATATATATATATATATATATATATATATATATATATATATATTATCTATATACTATATAATACTGGATAATACAGTATTGATATACGTATTTATATTTCCAGCACTGTCATTTCCTTTTCATCATATATATGTATATATGTATATATATATATATGATATATATATACTATATAATACTATACTGGATAGTACAGTATATATATATATATATTTTCATTTCTGCACCGTCTGTTCATTTATATATATATATATATATATATATATATATATATATATATATATATATATATATATATATATATATATATATATATATATATATATACATATATAATATATATTATACACTATATCTATACGTATATATATATACTCTATATATATATGGGTATCCTATATTATATATATATATATATATATATATATATATATATATTATCATATATGTATATAAGTATATATATGAATATACTTTTATATTATACCCATGATATTCACGAACCCTGTATGTTTTAACAGAAAACATCTCCAGCTCAGCCAGTGACCCCCTGTCACAAGCACCTTCAAACCTGACTGTGAGACCAGGATTTCAATACTATCAGGGAGTAGGCAAGTATACCTTGCCAAGTTTACTGTTTAAATTCAAATATTGTTATTGCTCCTGAATTTCATATGACTGTGAGTACCTGAGATTGCCTCAGGTATAGTCAACAGATGCGTTGACACGTAGCATAATTAACTTAGTTTTTACAGACCTACCAACATCTGCGAGGGTATCCTAATATCCTCCTAGACCCTATCACGGGAACACGCAACATGGTTGCAAAATATATTGGGATGCGAGCTACGTATTTGATTAGCTACCAGTACGTGTGACATAGGGTAGAAACAGTCTCAAATGTTCTGATGCCACAACCTGAGGGACAGTCTCAAATATTCCAGTTCCTCCAAGCTATGTTGCAGACTCAATGGCAACAGACTGAAGCCCTGAGACAGTCTCAGTGGCAACAGACTGAAGCCTTGAGGCAGACCTTGATGACGGCTTTGGAGAAAACTACTGCCCCGGCACCAGCACCTGTCCAACCAGTGGGCACAGTCCGAGGTTTCCACCAGATGAGCCCGAGAACCTTTAAAGGCAGCGAAACCCCATAAGAGATCTCAGACTGGATCTCCAACACAGAGATGCTGCTGGAAGGATCGCAACTTACCCCCGACCTATGGATGACCGCCGTGAGGGCCCAACTCCTCGGCAACGTCCATCACTGGTGGGAATCCATAGAGCGTAGCGTCGGCAAAGACCAGACTTGGGAACAATTCTTGGAGCACTTCAATGCCAAGTACTTCCCCGCAACAGTCCGAGATGCCCTATATTCCCAGTTCCTGCACCTGGAACAAGGGAACATGTCCGTCGATGCCTACGATGCAGAGTTCTGCCGACTAAGTCGATTCGGTGCCATGCTGATACCGAACGAGCTGGAGAAGGCCAAGAGATTCCACCGTGGCCTCACCCTAGAGCTCCAGAGATATACGACGGCGCAGTCAAGGATCTCCTACGAGGAGGTTCTTACAGAAGCAAGGTTGCAAGAAGCAATTGGCCGAGGAACAAGACGCTTTAATCCCACCTTCCCGGCCAAAAACCAGCAAGGAGCAGGAGAACCTATCCGCCGTCCACAAAATCAGACACATCAGACGACGGGACCCTACCAGAAGAAGGAGCTCCCGACTTGTCACTTTTGTGGCAAGAAGGGACATTTTGCCAATGACTGCAGAAAGAAGCTAGGATTATGCCTAGTATATGGAGCAAGCCAGCATATGGCCAGAGATTGCCCACAACGCAAAGATACAGCACCTCAGTACGGACAGAAGCCAGGAGTACAAGCCCAGAAGATGCTACCCTCAATATCTGGAGAATATCAGAGAGGAGCACCCCTGCCTACTCAGGAGGCCCAATTCAACAAGGCTAGACAACAATCTGGAGGACAAAGGCACGGGCAGGCCTTTGCTTTAGCTGCAGTTGCAGAAGAGCCAGAAGGTGAAACCATCACAGGTACTATTTTAGTTACATCATTACCTGCAACCGCATTATTCGATTTTGGGGCTACACTGTCTTTCATATCTAGTAGTTTCGTAGCCATGCACAAACTCGCCACTTCCCCACTGCCTAAGTATTGGAAGATACTTACTGGAGGAGGCATTGTTCCAGTTACCAACATTATTGAAACATGTCCGGTAGTCGTTTGTAGTAGAGGACTAAGAGCGCGATTTTTGGTACTTCCAATGCCAAATTTCGACGTTGTTTTAGGCATGGACTGGCTAAGCCAGAACAATGCTATCCTAGACTGCCGAAAGGGAAGTATTATTTTTAGACCCCCAGGTCACCCGGAGTTCGAATACGTACGAGGCACCATCGAGCAAGGAGTAGGCCAGACTCCTAGAGCTTACTTGGCGATGGAGACAGCACTCCCATTAATTGTAGCAGAGTTTGAGGACGTATTTCCGGAGGAATTGCCAGGCCTACCGCCTGACAGAGAAGTAGAGTTCATTATTGAGCTGATACCCGGAGCTGCACCGGTATCCTCAAATGTGTACCGACTGGCGAAGAAGGAGCTTGACGAGCTGATGCTTCAACTGGAGGAACTACAGATCAAGGGATTTGTTCGTCCTAGTGCGTCACCCTGGGGAGCACCAGTGCTGTTTGTACCAAAGAAGGACGGAACATATCGAATGTGTATTGATTACAGAGCCCTCAACGCTTTGACAATAAAAAACAAGTACCCCTTGCCGCGGATTGACAACCTGTTCGATCAACTGACAGGAGCCGTTGTATTCTCAAAGATAGACTTGAGATCAGGCTATCATCAGGTCAAGGTACGGAGAGAAGATATCCCCAAGACAGCATTCAGGACTCGTTATGGTCATTACGAGTTCCTGGTGATGCCGTTTGGACTTACTAATGCACCTGCCGTATTCATGAACCTGATGAACAGAGTCTTCCACCAATATCTGGACTAGTTCGTGGAAGTCTTCATCGACGACATCTTGGTGTATTCAAAGAGCCACGAGGAGCATGAAGAGCACTTGAGACTAGTGCTAGAGACGTTGAGACGGGAGAGCCTTTATACTAAGATGAGCAAGTACGAGTTCTTCCTTGATCGTGTCGCTTTTCTTGGACACGTTATCATAGGAGACGGCATCTCGGTGGACCCAACAAAGATTTCATCTGTAGAGACATGGCCAACCCCTACCAACGTCTCAGAGGTGAGAAGCTTTCTAGGACTTGCCGGATATTACCGGAGGTTCGTGGAAAACTTTGCAAGAATCGTGGAGCCAATAACCCGGTTGACCCGCAAGGAGTAGGAGTTCATATGGTCTGAGGAATGCCAGACAGCTTTTGATGAGTTGAAGAAGCGTCTGACTACTGCCCCCATCTTGACTATACCATCTGGATCCGAAGGTTTTGTAATCTATAGCGATGCATCCGGAAAAGGATTGGGTTGTGTCTTAATGCAACATGGGAAGGTTGTAGCTTATGCCTCAAGACAACTGAGGACTCATGAGAAGAATTACCCCACTCACGACCTGGAGCTTGCCGCAGTCATCTTCGCCCTGAAACTATGGAGACATTATCTATACGGCGAACGAGTGAAGATATTCACCGATCACAAGAGCCTGAAATACGTCTACACCCAGAAGGACCTAAATCTGAGACAAAGACGATGGCTCGAAGTAATGACGGATTTCGAGATCGATTTGCAGTACCATCCAGGGAAGGCAAATGTAGTAGCTGATGCACTAAGCAGAAGACCCTCGGCATTCTTTATGATCACCCAACCAGGTCTGCTGAGAGATCTAGAAAAGTTGGGAATAAATGTCATTATGCCAGGAATTGACGGCCAATTATCAAACTACCAGCTACAATCAACATTGGTTGAAAGAATCAAAGCTGCTCTACCAACAGATGCAAGATTTCAGAGGCTTCGCCAAAGAACAGAGGCTGGAATCCAAACCGGATGTCGCATACACGAAGATGGGACTCTAAGATGTGGTGATCGTCTTTATGTTCCAAATGGAGAACTTCATGAGGAGCTGATGTCAGAAGCTCATAGCTCAACATACTCTATACATCCTGGAGGCACAAAAATGTACACGGATCTGAGACAATTCTACTGGAGGCATGGAATGAAGCGAGAGATAGCACGCTTTATGGCAAAGTGCCTGGTATGTCAGCAAGTCAAGGCTGAGCATCAGAGATCTGCCGGTCTACTTCAACCCCTCCCAATACCCGAGTGGAAATAGGAGCACATTATGATGGACTTTGTTACGGGCTTCCCAAGAAGTCCCAGTGGTCGTAATGCTGTATGGGTAATCATAGATAGACTCACAAAGTCTGCTCATTTCTTACCTTTCAGAGTCGGATAATCTACAGAAGTCTTGGCAGACATATACATGAAGGAGATAGTGCGTCTGCATGGAGTACCAGTCAGCATAGTATCTGACAGGGATACGAGGTTTACATCTTACTTTTGGCAAAGTATGCAAGAAAGTCTTGGTACCCGCCTCAAGTTCAGCACCTCGTATCATCCGCAGACAGATGGCCAATCAGAGCGCACCATCCAGACACTCGAAGATATGCTGAGAGCCTGCATGCTTGATTTCAGCGGATCATGGAAAGATCACTTACACCTGGTGGAATTTTCCTACAATAATAGCTATCAAGCGAGCATTCAAATGGCTCCCTTTGAAGCTTTGTATGGCAGGAAATATCGTTCCCCAGTATGCTGGAGCGATGTAGGCGAGAGACAGATCTTGGGACCAGAACTGATTGTTCGTACGGTGGAGAAAGTAAAAAAGATCCAGGGACACCTACAAGCTGCACAAGACAGACAGAAGCACTGGGCCAACATTCATCGACGACCTCTAGAGTTTCAAGTAGGAGAGAATGTGTTCTTGAAGATCTCATCTACCAGAGGAACTATCAGATTTGGAGGAAGAGAAAAACTGAGTCCAAGATACATTGGACCCTTCGATGTGTTGGAACTCATCGGAGAAGTTGCTTATAAGCTAGCTCTACCTCATACCTTGGAAGGAGTGCATGACGTCTTCCACGTATCTCAGCTGAGGAGGTACATTCCAGACCCAAGTCATGTACTGGACCATTCAGAGATCACAGTCGGCCCAAGCCTATCATACCAGGAGGAACCTGTAGAGATCTTAGACCGTAGCGAGAAGGTGTTGCGAGGCCAGACTATCCCTCTAGTTCGTGTTGCATGGAGACATCATGCACCAGGTAAATCAACCTGGGAACGAGAAGAGGATATTCGACAGCGTTTCCCCCATCTATTTCAGAACCAGGATATGTCCTAATATTTGAAATTAATCTTTCATTCTCATTATATGTCTATTTTTATTTCGAGGACAAAATATTCTAAGGAGGGTAGATTGTAAACTCCCTCGACCAGATTTCAGTAATTTAGGATTATTTTTAGCTAATTAGAATTATTTCAATTTTCTAAAATTTATTTTTGTTTGATTGTGCACCTGTACTTCACACAATTAATTAGAGCATTACACTAGCTGTATTTCCCAAACAAAATTCACATACCTGCCCTAGACATGCTAGACTATTTTCCTGAAATTTGTGCAACTCCCAGATGCTTTATTTTGAGCCTCGTTTGAGACGCACAAATATCGTTACAAAAGTTCGTATTTAATTCCTATTTAATTTTTTGCTCTTTACCCATCTCTGTACCCCTAGAGATTTGAGGCCAAACATGCACCTGTTTTGCCCAAACAAAAATACGATATTATTCTACCTGAAATATACTACAATTAGTATATTAACACCGTAGAAAAATTATGACCCTACCTGCCTCTAAATAATTAGTGAACACCGTGCGCAGTATTTATTAAATAATAAATACGATAACCCGTATCACCCAAAGAATCAGACCCTGCCTCTGCCCAGGCTCACCACCACACTTTCCAAAACATTTCCCCAGCTTTCCCCCTTATTTTTGTACAATTTTTTATTTTTAGGAACCAGGTATTTTTCCAGACAAATTGGGTAAATTGCGCAAAATACCAATTTTAGGACTTTTATGCAAATTATGGAATTATAAGGGTTTTATTGCAAAATGCATGTGAGGTGGCATAACCTCATTAACCATTAACCCTAACCCCTACATGTGGCACTAAGTATCCAGAAATATCTGTTAAAAATATCCTAAAAATCAAATTACCAAAATACCCTAGGATTTCCCCTAATTTACCAAATTGCCACTCCCCCTAAACCTATAAAACCCGACCCCCTCTCATTCCCAACCCACTCACACCCTCACAGCCACCACCCTCCGCCACCACCGGCCACCCCACTCCGGCGAAGCCCTCGCCCCTATCCCACCTCCCCTCCGGCCAAGCCTCACCCCCTCCGGCCGTCTGCTCCGCCGTGGGCAGCCCCCGCAAGCCAACTCCCCCAACACCATCACCCACAGCCACCACCACCCGAACCACTTCCACCACCGCCTCCGACCACCGAGCACCCCCCCCCCACCACCACCACCACCACTCGACTTCCCGACCCCCTCTACCCGACCACCACCCTCCCACCGCCCCACGACCGTCCCTCCGACCGTCCTCAGCCCCGCAGCACCCCCAACTCCCCCTAACCCTAACAGCACCCCTCACCTCCGACCGCCTCTAGCCACCACCACCATCACCGTAGACCCCCGCCACCACCACCAACCTCACCGCCACTCTTCCCTCCGGCGTTTCCCCACCCTGCACCGCCGCCTCCGCCGCCGCAGCCACCGCTGTAGCTTCCACGAGCTGCTGCTGCTGCTGCTGCTGTCACTCCTCCGGCCAGCCACCGCCACCTCCGCCGTCGTCCTCCCGCCGGCGACGACGCCTAGGTCCCCCTGTCAGTAGGTATACCCCCCCTCTTCTTTATACGTATATACGCCTAATTCTACATATGTATGTATATATGTATATATATATATATATGTATATATATGTATATTTATATATATATATATATATATATATATATATATATATATATATTATATATTATTATATACTGTATAAATATAGTATATCTATACAATATATATATTATTATTATATATATATTGTTATTATATATATATATATATATATATATATATATATATATATATATATATATATATATATACCTATGTATATTTATACATATATATTTATATATATTCTATATATAATTACAATTAATCTATATATGCAATATATATATATAATTATTATATAATATGTATTTATGTCATATTGCTGGATAATACAGCATATGTATTTATATATGTATTTATTTCCTGCACTGTCTTTTAAGTTATATATATATCTATGTATATATATATATATATATATCTATATATATATATATATATATTATCTACATATAATATATACTATATAATATATTGCTGGATAATTCAACATATGTATATATATGTATATTTTACACTCTGCACTATCATTTCCTTTTTATTATATGTATACATATATATATATATATATATATATATATATATATATATATATATATATATATATATATATATATATATATATATATATATATATATACTATATAATACTGGATAATACAGTATTGATATACGTATTTATATTTCCAGCACTGTCATTTCCTTTTCATTATATATATGTATATATGTATATATATATGATATATATATACTATATAATACTATACTGGATAGTACAATATATATATATATATATATATATATATATATATATATATATATATATATATATATATATATATATATATATATATATATATATTTATATATATATATATATATACAAGGAGGGGGTGTCCCATACGTCTGCACCGTCTGTTCATTTATATATATATCTATATATACATATATAATATATATTATACACTATATCTATACGTATATATATATACTCTCTATATATATGGGTATCCTATATTATATATATATATTATCATATATGTATATAAGTATATATATGAATATACTTTTATATTATACCCATGATATTCACGAACCCTGTATGTTTTAACAAAAAATATCTCCAGCTCAGCCAGTGACCCCCTATCACAAGCACCTTCAAACCTGACTGTGAGATCAGGGTTTCAATACTATCAGGGAGTAGGCAAGTATACCTTGCCAAGTTTACTGTTTAAATTCAAATATTGTTATTGCTCCTGAATTTCATATGACTGTGAGTACCTGAGATTGCCTCAGGTACAGTCAACAGATGCGTTGACACGTAGCATAATTAACTTAGTTTTTACAGACCTACCAACATCTGCGAGGGTATCCTAATATCCTCCTAGACCCTATCACGGGAACACGCAACATGATTGCAAAACATATTGGGATACGAGCTACGTATTTGATTAGCTACCAGTACGTGTGACACGCATCACGGTTTAGCATAAAATCAGGAAAACTCAGGAAAAGTACGACTTGACATTTAGTTACATTGGGCGGGAAAGATAACTAGTAGACGTATGGGACACCCCCTCCTTGTATATTTTTATACCTTTGTATCATGCTCCTCGGAGATGATCGATTGCAGAGTGCCCTTGAGTCAGGGGGCATATGACACATATACTAGCTAGTCACCATGACTGGTGAATTAAGTCAGCATATGTCTAGCCGACACATTCCCATGCATACTACAAGGTCTTTATTTGCATTTCACTTAGATGGTTAGCACCCTGTGTTTATTTATTTATTCAGTATTTACATATATGACATGTCATTTTTCTGTATCTTGTTACGTCCCACTGAGGACCTGGTTTTCTGCCAGATTTAGACGAGGCTTTCTACCCCACGGTATACGGACCTGATCAGGAGGCTAGATGTGCTACCGAGGAGGAGTTAGAGGAGACACCCTCAAAGTTTGCCTGAACCTAGAAGCCTGTTCACCTGGAGATGGAGCTATTTTTTTCCCAGATAGACGCTACTTAGTCTATCTTATTTTTTTCTGCACTATTTAGCTTTTGTTATGGGCTTGTTCCCATCAGATGTACTATGTCTTTATCAGACTCAGCTTTTATATATATTCAGCACTTATTTTCCTGACATTTTGTTGTGGATGAGATAGATTTACCTGTATTAGACTTGTAGTAATTTAGGACAGCGTAGCACGTTTCTTTGGGTCTATTATATGGGATTAAACCCTTAGTGACGTGTCAGCTGGCCAATGACACGTGGCCTAGTTCCTGACATTTTGGGACTGGGGCGTGACAGACTACCAGCACCGCGCCCAAGACATGATACCCAATTGTCTTCTCCATGGTAGAACGGTCCCGGTGCCTCATCCCGTTCCAGGAAACCAAACCCTGTGCAACACAGGTTGTCCGTGACATGCAGACACCAAGTAGGTATGACGAGAGGATCGAACATTCTCGTCCCACCAAGCGATCCTAGACTCGTTTAACCGATATCCAACCAAAGCATCCATAACCATTCTTCCAACATATCCAACCAAGGATTCCAAAACCAAACCTCAACATATAGCCCAAGGCACCAAAATATCAAGTGTTTCCATAGACACAATGCCTTTTCTCAACATAGTGTTTCAAATTGGGTGCAACACCCTAACTCAGAACAAACCCATAGCACAATGCCCCAACAGTGGCACAATGCTGCTTCAGTGGCATAATGCCCCAACAGTGTCACAATGCCCCATTCTTGGCACAATACCCTCGCCGATGCAGTTGTTCGGTTTCGAACCACAACTGCTCGCTTTGCAAAACAAAGCGACCAAGTGATACTCGTGCACGGATGCACGCTCGCTCGCCCGAATTCCCGATATTCCCAATGCCTTAATGTATCATTCCAACCGTCCAAGCATAATCCCAATTATTCAACCGACTGCCTCAAATATAATAATCCAACTCTAGCTCCAACTATCCAATGCACAAATTATTTCAAGCCATAATCCTATCCAAGCCAACGACGTACACTCTATGCACGCCTCAGTGTAGTGATTCCCAAGTTTCAGCCCAAGTGTTCAAGCCTTTACGTGTTTTCCATATTATTAGGCATGAAGGAGTAGAGGAGAAGGGAAAGAGCCCACTCACAATGTTTGATCCCGTTAGGCATCCTGTCCTGCCGATATGGCCAATCCCTTGAACCCGTGGTCCGATGCAAGTGCGATATACTCAACTGGTATGACCGTACGAGTAGGTCATGCTCTCCATATCATCCGACCGATCGGACTAAGGAAGACGGCATTATCGCTTCCATCCAGCTATCTCAGTACTGCTCTGAACGAACACCTGATTTCCATCGAACTCGCTAGCCATCTGCACATGAAACCAACTCAATCAATCCTTCTTCCCAAAATCCAACAATTCAAATTTAACCAGCATTTGTTTTATTCAATCCGACTCAGCATAACGTACCGTGCGGTTGCGGGGCATTACACCCTATAAGTTAAATACATGAATCATCAATTTTACAGTTTTGATCATTGTAGAGCTATAAATATCACATGTATAAAAAGAAGAAGAATTTCAAATGCAATATATTTTTATCGTCGAAGTCATCAAGTAGGCTAGAGTGGAATTCAGGAGTTAATAGAAATAATAACGTACAAATAAATCAGCCAATAACAACTCAATTACCCTAGTCCAAATTTCATCACTCAATCCCCTACCAAGGCTTGAGATGCATAATTATTAGATATAACATTAATAAAGAAGTTAGTATTTTTACATTTCACAAGTATATATTTTATACCTAATGATGAATAAACATTGATTGAAAGTTAACAAATTTTTATGATCATCCACAACTGGATGCAACTATTAGAGACTTACATATGTATAAATTCTAATCACTATAAGAAAATATCAAAATAGCAACATAAATTTTCGTACCTAGTTCTCAGCAAATATCTTCTTCTTCTATTGGCATATATATGAACATGTAAAAAGTTTTAATTACCTCAGTTACAGTTAATAACATAACCCAGAAAGTAGTTCAGAAAAAAAAAATCCACCACTCTCAAGCCACAGGTATCCATAGACGAATAATATTTACATCCGTAAGATTTAAGTCTATATGTTGTGTTTTATGTAAGGAGGTATCCTAATGCTATTAGAATATGATCTCTATTAAATTGCTAACTTAAATGAAAACTTCAACATATTGATTCACATTTGACCTGACATATTTACAGTCCTAGGTCGGGTGTTTGGAGTCTTTAGACTTAAGGCTAGGTTCAATAAATTGTACCAAACCCAACACCATAATCCTACCTTTATACTTTATAATTTCTCTAGACTCAACATAATCCTGAAGTAGAATGCCTGATTATACAACACCATTGCTCACGTATTATGTGACATATATACAAAATAATGTCAGCCATTACATTGGCATACGTCATACTTCTAGTAAGAACGTACTAAGAAAATGGAATTAACAATATAATGAACGCGAAAGTGGGGAAAAGTCACCATTTGGTTTTTGAAACTGAACTAACAAATATATCCTTAACATGCCTTTGTAACATTCAAAATTTTAACACACAATTCATCCATGACCTAAATAACTTGTTAAATTTTTGTGAGCTTTCATAAAGGAATCTGCTCCTGCCAATGAATTGCACAAAACACATGCTAGTACCAAACGTTGATGAGATCAAGTGTCAGATTTTCTTATAAAAATAAGGAATTATGGGAGCATATTGTATAATCCTTTATGGTTGACTACATGATTTCCATAGATCGATGGAAGTTATACATATCTTGAAACATGTAAAAACTAGTGCTATAATTATGTGAAGTTAGACGATCATAAAATCGCTTATTTTTGCTACATGGCTGTAATGTTTAGGTGGGAGCGAGTATGAAGAAGTTTCTTGTCAAATGAATTAAGACAATATCCAATTACGTAGTAAAAATTATGTCATCAAAGATAAAGTTGATGCCAGGAATGATTAAAGAATTAAAACTCATAAGACAAAATCAAGACATTCCTAATTCAAAAGAAAGACCATTATAGGTGATTGGTGATATCTTCAACTGACCCACATAAAAAAGAGCAGATATCAGTTAATAATCTAGTCATGACCCTTGTTTATAGGAATAGAACTTGTCAAAGTTCAGATCCATCTTAATAGAGTCTGTTAGCTTGATTTCAGAGTTGAGCTGTTAGCAGTAGTGACTATAAAATCTGAGTGTAGTTGCTTGTTTTTATATATGAGAAATAAAAAGAAACAAACAGTTTCCTTTCCTTAGTTCTCAGTCTTCCCCAAACAGACTGTGTTCTCTGTCCTTGCCTTCTAAAGGTTACAACCTACTGCTTGTAGCTAGCATACAAGACGATACTTGACAGACGTTATCTTCAGCATTTTAACTTGTCACGTCCTGCTTCCCAAGGTACGGTGAGTCGGGCACGTAACTACATCCCCCGCCCCATGCTTCTAGCCTAAATCTACAATCAATCCTTAAATCTATTTTTTTGTATACAGGTTTTTACTCTGGGTATTACTTTAACCATTGTTTATATAAAAAAGAAATGCATGTCCAGGATGATACAAGATACATACTTTTTTAATTTATCCATAATCCAGAGTACAGGTATTAAGTTATCCACACAATCCTAGACCCTTTTACTAGTTGTTCCCTAATTAAATTACGATCGTTGGGGTCTGTCTCAAAGGATATGTATATCTAGGGTTTAGAGTCTTGGGCCGTCGGTGATATTTCTGGATATCGAAATATTGGTTAACTTCCAAAATTCTTGAAAATTTTGGCAAAGTCCCCAGCTTTCGAAATTTTAACAGTTTATAGGTTCAACCCGGAGCAACCCTCCGTAGCATTCTCGGGCTGGCCGAACCCTTCGGTGGAGCAACTCTCAACACCGAAACACACGCAATAGATTATAAGTTAATTGTAAAGGATGGGATTCTACCATACCTTGACGGTTAGCTTAATTATCTATTGCGCGATTGTTGCCTTCCAACACTGCACATATTTTCAAACAATCCATAATTCTCAGTAAACAATTTAAGTTCAAAATTCCCAATATGTAATAGATGAAGGAATTAACTATATGCATACATATTAGGGTTTAGGGTTCAAGGCAAAATTATTCATGTTCATTACACGTGCTATACGCAACCTTCCATAGATAACCAAATTTTGATTAGAACTTATGTAACTAAAGTTACTCTAACTTATAGTATATGTATGATATGTTCTTAGGTTAGGCAAATTCTAACAAAGTATATTGAAATGGTTGTTATTCAATTTTGGACAGAATTATATTAACTTAATAGATTGACAAAGTATCGAATTCTTATTTAAAGTTATGCCGAGTGGTTTTATGTTATCTTAATAATGGGTCTCCGTTTTTTATGTATCCTTTATATATATACATATACATATACATATACATATTTATATGTTGTCAATGCCATTCATTTGATTAAACACGTAGGTGAACTTTTCTTATATTCTATCATACATAAAAAGGAACACATACACGCACACACATCCATATCTATCTAGGT
The DNA here is from genome assembly GCA_036927795.1 of Iris macrosiphon. Classification (NCBI taxonomy): domain Eukaryota; kingdom Viridiplantae; phylum Streptophyta; class Magnoliopsida; order Asparagales; family Iridaceae; genus Iris; species Iris macrosiphon. Next base: position 134,837,928 of record JAYESA010000004.1, read on the forward strand.
TTAGGTATATATATGCACAGGATGATGTATATACACATGTATAAAAATTGTAAATATAATTATGATTATCGTGTCTCCATTGTGCCCTACCTAGGGCATCAAGATATACGTAAGTACATATATATATATATATATATATATATATATATATATATATATATATATATATATATATATATATATATATATATATATATATATATATATATATATACACACATACACATAGATTTACGTATTAAATTATATGCACAAGTGTTAATTGATTTCCAAATCCAAAATACTCCTTTAATGAGATCCTAAATTAACTTCTAAGGAAGAGAAAATGCAAGGATGAGAACTTGCCTTGGTTTTGAGCGATTTTAGGCTCTTTCAAGATCCCACTTTGAAACCTAGTTTCCCCCCAATTTTCTATGAGAAATTTATATCAAATTATACTCTAATTTAGGTCTAGGAAAATATTTCGAGAAGAAATGAGGTTTTTACCTAACTTGGAGGAGAAGGGAAGAGAAATCATGAAGTTGGAGGAGACGAAGCTTGGCGGCGTGCGGGTCCGGCGGTGTGCGGGTCCGGCGATGGCGGCGTGCGGGGTGGCAGCGTCCGGCTGCAGTGGCGGTGGTGCCGGCAGTGGTGGCACGGCCCGGCGTTGTGCGGGTCCGCAGTAGCAGCGGCAGCTATGACATAGTAGTAGCGACGGCAGCTATAATAGACATGGCAGCAGCAGCAGCAACAGTAGGCATGATAACAGTAGCAAAAGATTGAGAGAGGTTGGAGTTAGAGAAAAATGAGGATGAAGAAGAAATGGGTTTCCTTGGGGAATTTAGTAGGGAAGGTTAGGTTTATTGGGAATGTATGCGAGAAGGAAAATGAGCTAGATCTTCCCTGGGGAATGAAGGTGAAGGATGGAGAAGCCATGTATTGTCATGACTCATCACTTGCTGTTGGTTTTCTCCCCCTTCCCATGGATTTGAAAAATTTGCACAACCCCCCCTCTCAATTCCAGAATTGGATGAGGCTAGTTTGCAAATTGGTATTTACATAAGCCTAAGTTATTAATTCATATATATATATATATATATATATATATATATATATATATATTGGAGTGGTAAAATAAAATAGGAAGAAAATAAAATAGCAGTTATGACACTCTATCCTCCTTAGAAATTGTTTTTCCTCAAAATTGTAATTTAAAAAAAATAGCTAACCTTGGTTAGCAAACAAATATGGGAACAGGTTTCGCATGTCTTCTTCTTTTCCCAAGTTGATTCTCCTGGAGAGTCCTTGCTCCAAGCTACTCGAACTAATGGTATGATCCCATTCCGGAGTATTTTGTCTCTACGATCCAGGATTTCAACGGGTTGTTGTTTGATGCGTAGTGTCGGTCCGACGGTGATCTCAGAATGATCTAGTATATGATTTGGATCTGGTACATATCTTCGGAGTTGAGATACATGGAATACATTATGTACCCCTTCTAGTGTTGGGGGCAGTGTCAGTTTATAAGATACTCTTCCAATTTTCTCTAGTATATCCAATGGTCCAATATATCTTGGACTTAGCTTCCCTCTAGTTCTAAATCTAATTGTCCCCTTTGTTGGGTCCCACATCTTCGGCCTATCTTGGGCTGCTTGCAAATGATTTCTTATTGGTTTAATCTTGTTAACAGACTGTGTCACTAGTTCTAGGCCCAGTAACTGCCTTTCTTCGACATCTGTCCAACACATTGGTGATCTATACTTTCTTCCATATAATACTTCAAAAGGTGCCATCTTAATGCTGGTATGATAACTGTTATTATAAGAAAATTCTACCAATTGTAAGTGGTCGTCCCATGATCCCCCAAAATCTAATATGCATGCTCTCATCATGTCCTCTAGAGTTTGAATCGTTCTCTCTGATTGACCATCTATTTGAGGATGGTAAGTCGAGCTAAATTTTAACTGAGTGCCGAGGCTCTCCTGCAGACTTTTCTAGAAATGTGAAGTAAACCTGGTGTCTTTGTCTGAAATTATACTTACTGGCACTCCGTATTGACTAACAATTTGTTTCATATATATGTCTGCTAATACTTCAGTTGTCTGTCCAACCCAGAATGGTAGAAATTGAGCTGATTTAGTGAGTCTATCTATGATGACCCAGATAGCATTGTTACCCTTTTGTGTCTTAGGTAGTCCGGTTACAAAATCCATTGTGATATATTCCCATTTCCATTTAGGTATTGGTAAGGGCTGAAGAAGGCCTGTTGTCCTTTGGTGTTTTGCTTTTACTTGTTGACAGATAAGACACCTGGATACGAATTTAGCAATCTCTCATTTCATTTCATGCCACCAAAATTTTTGTTTTAAGTCCTTATACATCTTAGTACTTTCTGTATGGATGGAATATTAAGAGTTATGAGCTTCTGTCATGACTTCTGTCCTTAGATTTCCACTGGGTACACACAATCGATCTCCAAACCTTAGCGATCCATCTAGATGCTTTTTTATTTCAGTCTGGAGTCCTTCCTTGGTTTGTTTCCATATTTTCTGAAGTTTAGAGTCTCCTTGTTGAGCTTCCTTGATTCTGTCCACTAGAGAAGACTGTACTATTAAATTTTCCCATGATCCTTCTGATATTGGATATATTACTTCAATTTTCATCTTACTTAAGTCCTTGAGTATTTCCCTTGGGGTATTCATAAAAAATGCCACTGGTTTTCTGCTAAAGGCATCTGCCACTTTATTTGCTTTGCCCGGATGGTACTCTAATTCCATATCAATGTCCTTGAGTAATTCCAACCATCTCCTTTGTCTCATATTGATTTCCTGAGTAAACACATATTTTAGACTTTTGTGATCCGTATATATCTTGATTCTCTCCCCATAAAAGTAGTGTCGCCATAATTTAAGTGCAAAAACTACAGCTGCTAATTCCAAATTATGAGTTGGATAATTTCTCTTATGCTGCTTCAGTTGTCAGGAGGCATAGGCTATAACTTTTTCGTGCTGCATTAGTACATAGCCTAGCCCTTTACCCGATGCATCGCTATATATCTCGTATCCTTCTGATCTCGATGGTAATGCTAGCACAGGTGCCGAAATTAATCTTTCCTTTAATTCATCAAAGGTTGTCTGGCATTTCTCCGTCCAATTGAATCTTTTCTCCTTTCGGGTCAGCCGAGTTAATGGTTCTGCGATTCTTGAGAAATTTTCCACGAACCTCCTATAGTATCAAGCTAATCCCAAGAAACTTCGAATTTCTGCTACAGACTTTGGTATTGGCCATGATTTAACAGCTTCCACCTTCTTTGGATCTACTGAAATACCCTATCCGCTGATGACGTGGCCTAGAAATGATATATGATTTAACCAAAATTTATATTTACTGAGTTTAGCATATAATTTTTCCTGTCTTAAGGTTTGCAATATCACCTCAGATGCCCTTCATGTTCTTCTTTATTTTTTGAATATATAAGGATGTCGTCAATGAATACAATCACGAACTTATCCAAGTATTGATAGAATATCCGATTCATCAGATCCATAAATATAGTAGGAGCGTTAGTTACCCCAAATGGCATAATTAGAAACTCGTAATGTCCATAACGAGTCCTAAAGGTTGTTTTTTGAATATCTTCCTTCTTGACCTTTACTTGATGATATTCCGACCTTAAATCAATCTTTGAGAATACCTTGGCTTCCCCTAATTGATCAAATAATTCATTAATTCTGGGCAAGGGGTATTTATTCTTGATTGTTACTTCATTCAAGGCTCTATAATTAATTACCAATCGTAGGGTCCCGTCCTTTTTTTCACAAAAATTACTGGTGCACCCCACGGTGAAGCGTTGGGCTAAATAAATCCTTTTGATAATAACTCTTTTATCTGATTGTTTAGCTCAGCCAATTCTTTTTCATTCATCGGGTATTTTTTTTAGCTATAGGTGCTGCCCCAAGCACCTAATCGATAGAAAACTCTACTGCTCTATCCGGTGGCAATCCCGGTAACTCATCGAAAAATACATCCTTGAATTCTTTCACTATCCTCGGGAACTGTTCCTCCTCTAGTTCATGAAATCTTTCTTGGACTGGTTGTTCAAACTTTTCTAATTCCTCAGCATCAAATTCTTTCTGGTCTCGAACAAATTCATATAATTCTCCATTGGTGAGCTAGAACTGAATCTTCCCTTGGCCACAATCTATACTTGCCAATGTCTTAGTTAACCAATCCATTCCAAGTACTACATCATAGTTGTTCATTGGAAAAACTAATAATCTTACTTGAAAAGCTCTACCGCCTAACTTAACTGGACAAGCTTCACAAACCCGACTAACTTCTACCGTGCCATTACCCGTAAGAATATTTAATTTCTTAAGTAACGGTTGTGATTTGATTTCATGAAGATCTATAAATGCTGATGCTATAAATGAATGGGTTGCCCCAAAATAAAATAATACTGATGCCGGACAAGCTGAAACTAGAATGCTACTTGTTACTACTTCTCCGACTAGTTCTGTTTTATCAGTATTCATCATAAATGTCTGTCCTTGCCTTGTCTTCTTTCCAGTCTGAGGCTGGTTTATTTTCTGAGCTTGTTGGAATTGATAGGCTTGGGGTGCAAAGGGTGATCTTTGTTGATTTTCATAAGTTAACATGGCTTGAGATGTTGGCGCTTGTATCAGAGGTCGATGACCATTTCCTTGAAGCATAGGCCTAATGTTATTTCCTCGACGCGTGGGTCATGATTCTTGGTGCGGGTTTTGCATTATTGGCCCTAAGGTTCGTTGTTGTGGACACTGGCCAATCGGATGCTTATCTGATCCGCATCTTAAACAAAGACCCAGAAATTTTCTACAGTCATCCTTCATGTGCCCAGGTTTTTGACAAAAGTTGCAAATAACTGGTCTTCTCAATATACCAGTTTGAGAGCGTTTGGACGGTCCTTGCCATGGATGCCTCGAGGATGAAATTTCTACTTCCAAAGTCCTTCTATGAGGCTGAGATCGAAACAATTATTCTACATTTAGCATTCTTTCCTGACTTCTTGCTGCTTCAGTCACCTCAGGATAGGTTTGGCATCGATAGACAATGATCCTGCTCTTCAGTTGGCTCCCTAGTCCTTCCAGGAATTTAGATACTTTGGTTTTCTCATCAGCTATTAGGCTTGAAGCAAAACGACTAAGCCTGGAAAACTCTGCAACATATTCGTCTACCGTGAGTCTCCCTTGCTTTAAATGAGTGAATTGTCGTTCTAACTCGATTTTAGCTAATTTTGGAAAGAGTCTCCCTTCAATTTTTTTTTTAAATTCTCCCCAAGTTATTTTGTCTTCCGAATCCTCTTATTGTTCAGCACTCCACCAGTGTTCAGCAATATCTTTCAATTGAATTCGGATCGTAGATACCATATCTTCAGGATTGATTTTTGCTGCTTTTAACAGCCCTTCTATGGTTCTAATCCACAGTCCAGCTTCGATCGGACTTTTCGTTCCCTTAAACTTGGGAGGATTTAGGTTCCTAAAGTCCTTTAGTGAACCATCTCTAGAGTTGGCAGACGTTTGCAAATGTTCCAACATTGTGGCAATTGTGGCTAGAGCCGTATCTGCATGCTGACTGTTTGTCACCCCCACTTTTTGGATTAGGGGTATTTTTGTCTTTTCGTAATTAATGAGTAAATGATTACATGATAATCAATTTTAATTAATTTACGGTGACCTTAATTTATTATTGGCACTGTTATGTAAGAGCATTAAGTATACACCCGTTGGACACGATACGTAATATGAACCCATTCCTCTTTCATTATTATTTTTCCATGATTTTGGGAGCGTGTAATTTAACATCAACTCCTTGAAACCATGGCCTCCAAACCCTTAGACCAATGCAATTCTCGCAATTCCATTAAACCCATTCGAACCCTAACCCATTGGAATATCTCCATAGCAAGCCAAGGCCTTTTTCCTAGTGTTGACCAAGGTCAATATATTCTAGGTCAAACCAAACACCAATATATATATATATATATATATATATATATATATATATATATACATATTCCTTTTCTTTTTTATTTTTCCTTAAACCCCCAACCCTAACTCAGCCGACCCCCCTTCCCATCACTGTTCATCACCTCTCAGTTCCCGCCGCCGCCTGACCGGAGACTCGCCGGAGTCGTACCTGAGACCGTCGCCAATCTCTACCAACCCGCTGTGACGACCGATGATCCAACCGACCTGAGCACCTGCACTCGGTTCCCTGGCTCATCGACCACCCGCGTACGCCTGACTGACCCGCCGAAACATCCCGCTTGTCCACCTCGACTCGTCCCCGTGGGCTCGACCGAACCGCCGAGTACCCTCGCTGTCAACCGGAGCAGCAGCGACTCGACCAACTGCCCGACCACCGACGCTTGGAGCTTGACCCCGCTGCTGAAGCCGGAGCCCGCCTATCCCGACTCGCCGGAGCGCCTGAGCAACGGTCCAGTCCGACTGTACACCCCCGTGCACGATGATCGGCCTGCCTCATCATCTCCGCTCCGTCCACACGCGCAGGTTTGACGTGAACCTAATCTCGTTTGAGTATGCATGTACGTATGCATGCATTAGTATACGTATGTATCGGTATATACATATATGTACGTAGTTGCATACGTATAGGTATATAGATATTATATGCTCTCAAATAATATCTATACATGCCCCTATATGTATTATAAGTATCCTAGTATATATACTTAATAAATTGTATGCATAGTATAAGTTTGATAGTATATATATACATAGTATAATTGATTAATATGTATCAGTATACGCATATGAACATGCATAAGGTAGACTCTATTAAGTAGCTAAATGCACATATCTATTAAATTGAATTAGTAGTGTTGATGTTTATGATAGACAATAATAGGCATTATATGCCCGTGTACTAGGTGACCCCGTAGCATGATAACAGACTGCCAAATGTATACTGACGTACTGGCAAGACCGTACCATTGACTGTCTGTTATTCACAGCAACGACAGACGTGACCACCCCTAGCGTAGCATGTTGAGATCATTATGTTGATTGTGAGCTAGAGTAGTGTCTGATGAAGTATTGTATTATATGATATATCTATAGGACTGTTGGATCACTCAGGCGGTACCTTGGAACCCGGACAGTGGTATTGCCAGCTAAGGACCACTGGCGAGTACATTCTCTGACAGTTTCCATTATGTTGATTATCTCTATAATTCTTGTTGTATAGCGTACATGACTCTGACACTGTTGTTTACACGAGTTAGCATCATTGAGACCTGTCACGAGGAGTCGTGATTGGAATCCATCGTGCTAGCTGGGGAAAACGGGGAAATATTAGTAGCTTATGTGATCATACCCAACTTTACATGCAGCATTAGCTCACCCACATTTTACGTCGGTACAGCCTTACCCTTACATGCCTCATCGCTGTTACATCTGGTTAGCCTGACCTGTTGGGGATGATCGCTAATCCATATAATGAGTCATATAGTCCCAAGCCGATCACATGATATACTGATATTTCACACACTTAGATAGATGATTTCTTGACATGTATCTTGATAGATTGATCTTGTATTTCCACATGTTCTAGTAGTTGTTCTTATACACACTTACATACCAGTTCTTTGTACTTGCGTACACTTATAGTTCTATTCCTTGTCAGATGCATGTTGATGATGATAATGATGATGATATTCCAGTACTTTATTCCAGCATTTCTTTTATTCCAGTATTCTTATTGTCAGTTGTTCATATCTGTCTTGTATTTCTTTACACTGTGTTATAGTTTTTGTCAATATAAGTGTAACTGCTGTTAGAGGTGTATTTCGTTCCAATCCTGACTAGATATTTTTTCCAGAGAATCTTGAGGATTTCTGTACCACGCACTACGGACCAGGTATAGATGCAGATTATGTACCAGAGATCCTAGAGGAGACTATGCTTCTAGATGAGACATTGCCTACAGCTATCTAGATAGTATTTATTTATGCTTGAGACTTATGGAGGTTATTTCAGTTTATGTTTAGACTTATGTTAAGTTTAATTGGAGACTTGTGTTGGACAGCTAGACTGTGATTTATCTTTATGTTTGAGACATGGTGTTCAACTATGTCATTTTCTTTTATCTTTTATCGTGCCTTATAGTTGTTGTGATTGAGTTACCTTGTGAGATTATTGTGAGATGTATATTGACCTCCTTATGGAGATGGATATAATTGACAGGTGTTTAGCTATATAGTATTACTGTGACCTAGACAGCGTTCTACCGTTGATGCTGCGACGTAGGCTGGACGTACCCACGCTCTCGTGCCCCTATACCGGGTGCGGGTTGTGACACTGTTGGACTCCAAAATCTGTTGGAATAACTAGTACATGTACCTAATAGAGGGTTCCATCTGAGTTTGTGAGGACGGAGCATGTGATTGATCATGATTAGACATTATCCTGAAAAATCCAAATGTAATTTCTCAAGAATAATCCTGAGATTAAAGGATAGGAAAAGATGATGGAATTCTGAAGAGTTTTTGGAAAATAGAGGAGCATACATGTACATGGAAAATGAAAAGCATATTTCATTCACTCATAGTCAAAATGTGATACAAAATATGCTGCTAAGGTACTAGTCATCTTACACATAGGCATATATACATATTTAGACTATTTACATTCCCATACTTCCTCCCTTCCTAGCTTATACACATATACACATACATTCTTGCCATCCATAAAAGATACCTAGTAGATAAGAGATCTTTTATACATACGATTCCTAGTCTAGTTTTCCCATGATATGGGTCCACACCTGGGTAAGGATTGTAGCTTCGGGATGTAGTTCTTGAAAATCAGTTAACGTTCCTTCATACCCTTTTAATTTAGGATAATCATATTCATGTTCTGGGTCCTGTACGTAGACATAATAGGTTTCTCTTTTATGGTCCACTTCTGCACCATCTTCCAAATCTCTAATGACGGGGTGCATAATACCATAATACACTTCATAGAGTGGTATGTGATACAAATCTGGTAGATGCCATAGTTTCCTTACATATTTCTAATAGCCATAAAGTGTGCGGTCACTTCCATCCCATCAGACACTCGGAAGGAATAGATCCATGTCCTATATTCAAAATAAGAAATCAAGTAATAATTATATTAAGGAAAATCAAAAAAAATTCAGAATACCCTTGCTCCTTTTTCCAATAACTGGTATTGCTTATCTTAGGGTGTTCTAATTTGATAAGGCATCCAGAGTTCTCTTATACCAGCTCCTAACATATATCCTGTAAAATGTGTCTTTATAATACCTAGACTTGCATCTTATCCTAGGTTCTTCATCTTCAGGTCCTAACTAGGTTTCCTAAAAGCATGTCCTGAATGGGCCACCACTAAAAGATGTGTCACACCCTGCTTCCCAAGATACGGTGAGTCAGACACGTAACTACATCCCCCGTCCCGTGCTTCTAGCCTAAATCTATAATCAATCCTTAAATCTATTTTCTTGTATACAGGTTTTTACTCTGGGTATTGCTTTAACCATTATTTATATATAAAAGAAATGCATGTCCAAGATGATACAAGATACATACTTTTTATTTTATCCATAATCCAGAGTACAGGTATTAAGTTATCCACACAATTTCAAGAATTTATACAGAACATATTGTTAGATAGTTAGATTTTGTTGAGTGACTTGTGTCTGTGTCCTACGTATCCTAGACCCTTTTACTAGCTATACCCTAATTAAATTATAATCGTTGGGGGACTGTCGCAAAGGATATGTATATCCAGGGTTTAGAGTATTGGGACGTCGGCGATATTTCTGGTTATCGAAATATTGGTTAACTCCCGAAATTCTTGAAAATTTTGGCAGAGTCCCCTTTGTATTTCGGCTTCCAGAATTTTAACAGTTTATAAGTTCAACCCGGAGCAACCCACCGTAGCATTTTCGGTCTCGCCGACCCCTTCGGTGGAGCAACTCTTAACACCGAAACACACGCAATAGATTATAAGTTAATTGTAAAGTATGGACTTCTATCATACCTTGACGGTTAGCTTAATTATCTATTGCACGATTGTTGCCTTCCAATACTGCACATATTTTCAAACAATCCATAATTCTCAGTAAACAATTTAAGTTCGAAATTCCCAATATGTAATAGATGAAGGAATTAACTATATGTATACATATTAGGGTTTAGGGTTCAAGGCAAAATTATTCATGTTCATTACACGTGTTATACGCAACCTTCCATAGATAACCAAATTTCGATTAGAACTTATGTAGCTAAAGTTACCCTAACTTATAGTATATGTATGACACGTTCTTAGGTTAGGCAAATTCTAACAAAGTATATTGAAATGGTTGTTATTCAATTTTGGACAGAATTACATTAACTTAATAGATTGACAAAGTGTCGAATTCTCATTTAAAGTTATGCCGAGTGGTTTTATGTTATTTTAATAATGGGTCTCCGCTTTTCATGTATCTTTTATATATATATATACATATACATATTTATATATTGTCAATGCCATATCATTTGATTAAACACGTAGGTGAACTTTCCTTATATTCTATTATACATAAAAAGAAACACATACATTCACACACATCCATATCTATCTAGGTTTAGGTATATATATGCACATGAAGATGTATATAAACATGTATGAAAATTGCAAATGTAATTATGATTATCGTGTCTCCATTGTGTCCTACCTAGGGCATCAAGATATACGTAAGTACATATATATATATATATATATATATATATATATATATATATATATATATATATATATATATATATATACACACATAGATTTACGTATTCAATTATATACACAAGTGTTAATTGATTTCCAAATCCAAAATACTACTTTAATGAGATCCTAAATTAACTTCCAAGGAAGAGAAAATGCAAGTATGAGGACTTGCCTTGGTTTTGAGCGATCTAGGGCTCTTTCAAGATCCCACTTTGGCACCTAGTTTTCTCCCAATTTTCTATGAGAAATTGACATCAAATTATACTCTAATTTAGGTCTAAAAATAGATTTGGGGAAGAAATGAGGTTTTTACCTAACTTGGAGGAGAAGGGAAGAGAAATCGTGAAGTTGGAGGAGACGAAGCTTGGCGGCATGCGGGTCCGGCGGAGTGCGGGTCCAGCGACGGCGGCGTACGGGGTGGCAGCGTCCGGCTGTAGTGGTGTCGGCATCGGCGGTGGTGGCACGGTCCGGCGTCACGGGTCCGCAGTAGCAGCGACAACCGCGGCAGTGGCGACAACGGCAGTAGTGGTAGCAGCGGCAGCAGCGGCAGCTACGACACAGTAGCAGTGGCGGCAGCTACAGTAGACATGACAGCAGAAGCAGCAACAGCAACAGTAGGCATGACAGCAGCAGCAGAAGATTGAGAGAGGTTGGAGTTAGAGAAGAATGAGGATGAAGAAGAAATGGGTTTCCTTGGGGAATTAAGTAGGGAAGGTTAGATTTATTGGGAATGTATGAGAGAAGGAAAATGAGCCAGATCTTCCCTGGGGAATGAAGGTGAAGGGAGGAGAAGCTATGTATTGTCATGACTTATCACTTGCTATTGGTTTTCTCCCCCTTCCCATGGATTTGGGAAATTTGTACAAAACCCCCTCTCAATTCCAGAATTGGATGAGGCTAGTTTACAAATTGGTATTTACATAAGCCTAAGTTATTAATTCATATATATATATATATATATATATATATATATATATATATATATATATATATATATATATATAGATTGGAGAGGTAAAATAAAATAGGAAGAAAATAAAATAGCAGTTATGACACAACTACTCCACAGTTACGGGGGAGCCTTGCATATCAAAGACTTGCAGTATCATTCATAGTTTTCAATTATCAAAATAGAGGAGATTGTTGGTCCATCTGGTCTCAGTCAACTTAATTTTGATAGTTAACTAAACTATGTATTGATATGTCACGATCTGAACCCTCAACACTGCTTTTACATGTCATTTGTATTTTGTCTATTCAAATGTAATCTTTCATTTATTTGAGTCTAGGACCGACGTAAGCTGAGTCGCACTGGCAAATCCTAAATATCTATACCCAGATACCTAGTTCACTCAAATAAACCAAAGAACCTATCCACCAAATCTGGCTACATTTATTTACAAAGTCTACCATACTAAGAGACCGAACTCGGGCCGAACTCGTGTCGAACTCGGACCGAACTCAGTTACCCTTTTGGTATAAAATCAACCAGTTCAATAGCTCCTGATTTCTTGGCCCAACGGTTGGAAATTTGAATTAAACCCAAACCGAATTCTGGCCGAATTCTGTTTGCCTATACCCTATAAATAGGATTGGAATTTTTCATTCTTACTCACTCAACCATTCTTAAGTCTTCTATTCTATTGTGAGCAAACCCATAAAGCCTTAACTTTTCTATCTCAAAGAGCGACTCTCTAGCCTTGCTAGTGCCAAGTGCGATCTCGGTCTAGAAGTCTTCTGAGTTGTAAAGAGCTTTGTTCGATCAGTTACTCTCTCTCTAAGCTGTGAAGTTGCAAGATTTCGGATCAAACCTCGTGGTGTAAAGAAGTAGCAAGCCTTCGGATCAAAGCTTGTGATTCACTATTGGTAATTATAGTGGAGAAAACTTCGAGCATAAGTTTTTGGGACTGGACTAGTCCTCTTAGAGGAAAACCAGTATACCTCATGGTGTTTGCGTTTGCTTTCTCTCTCTACTTTATTTGCTTTACTTTACTGTCTTTATATACACTGTTAGTTAGCTACTGCCTTCACTTTGATAATCTTAAATTGGGTAGATTATTCTGCTGCACTCTATTCATCTCCCTTCTAGAGTTGCCTCATGATCTTTCAGAGCGATCTCACCATCCTCTTAGACCGGTAGAAGTCTTTAGGTAACTTAGCACCCGCCGACAAGATCTCTATAATTAACTCCATCAGTCGGTTGTAGCATTCTTGCGACATGTTAAAATCGGACTTGATACTAAACAGTCTTGTAACCTCCTCCAACGGTGAATATTCCTTATAACTAGGAAATAATATAGTTCTTGCATTATCCAATAACTCCATAAACTTTGCAGCATAGACACTCGGTGCCTCCTCAGCTGTATCATGATTGTCCAGATCGAAACTAGGCCTGGCAGTGTCGAAAACTATGTTCAGACACCCGTCATCATAATTAACGTGGTCGTGGACACCCATATACGGCTCCACATAAGGCTCCGACTCCGATGCTAAGGACACAAGTTCTCCGTGTGAGGTCCACTGATAGTAATTTGACGTAAAATCCCTCGGGTATAAATGATATGTCACATCCACTTCTGAGTGATATTTGAAGTTGTGATATTTCACACATGGACACTTAATTTTGGTTTCGTCTATGTACTGAGGGAATGCCTTGGCGAACTGTAGGAACTGTTGCACCCCCTGTATGAATTTATCTCGCACACCGTACATGTCATCAAGATGATAGTTGTACATTCACGAACGATGACGCATGTAGTAATTCAGATCTATTCTAGATACTTCTGAAAAGATGAATAAAAATTATTCAAGTATATTATCCAAATGGATGCAAAGATGGATACACATGTTCTTCAAAGTAATAACTCCTATTGATGCGTGAGTATTCGAGTTGTGATGCGTGGTTATATGAGTCAAACTAGGTCAAAACTACCTAATTCGGGTTCCAAGTTGATAACTGGATTGGCCTCAATCCTAATACACACACACACACACATCACTAGTACACCCAATATACACACTCCACTCATAACACTCACTCCACTCAAGATACTCACTCCAAATATAGCCTTCCTTGGATGTGGTAGCCGTTTCTCAAGCTCCCTCTCCGGAATGAAACCCTAATTCTCCATCACTCGTCACCCGTCACCACCATGGTAGGCCACTATCCAATCATCGAAAGTTGATATGGCAAAAATTTGAATGATGTGTCGTCAACACAAAAATTTCTCAGGCTCCCTCTCCGGAATCGAACCCTAAATTAGACGCTGGCGAGGGACGATGTGCCCGTCCTCCCGCACGAGGCGAGGGACGACGGTGGTGCCGATTGTCATGTCAACGAGAGTGGCATAGAGTAAACCGTTCGAGTCCAGAGTCAGGGGGACGATGTCCCCCGATTGAGCCCCTCTGCGTCCACCGCATCCGCAAGCCCTATATCCCTTTAAAACTAGGGTGTGTGCATGTCCAAGTTAGTGTCCGTGTCAATATCAATATGGCAACCAACCCTAGTCAAACCCACAACCCATGTCAGTGCATGTGTTAGTGTGTCATTTCAGTGTATCTATGTCGTGTCGTGTCTTATCCTTGTCGTGTTTGTGTTTGTGTCAGTTTTGTGTGTCCGTGTCGTTTCTGTATTTTTGTTTCCTTCATACTATCCCTAACCCTAGTTTCATGTCAGTATTTATGTGTCCATGTCGTGTTTGTGTTTGTGTGTCCGTGTCGTATGCGTCTATATGTGTCATGTCAGTGTGTGTCTGTGTGTATGTATGTTTGTCAAGTCAGAGAGAGAGAGAGAAGGAAGGTTAGGTTTTACCTGAGTCGCCAAAGGGGGTCGAGGGGGGAGCATGGCCGGAGCTAGAGGGGGTCGAGGGGGAGCACGGTTGAAACCCTAACCCTAACCCAACTCAGACTATTAGAGAGAGAGAGGGTGGTTAGGGTTTACCTGAGCTGTCAGAGGGGGAGAACTGTCGACGCCGTAGGGGAGCACTGTCGACGCCGTAGGGGGGCACTGTTGTAGGAGGCTCGCACGGGGAAGGGGGGATTTTAGAATTTTGGTGGAAGTGGGGAAAATGAAATCGATCTGTCCTATATGAAAAAGTTAGCGATTTTAAACCTATGTCGCTAAATGTCGCAGATGTTATAATATTTAGCAACGTATGGAATATTACATCGCTATAATAAAAAATAGCGACGTTTTACTACATTTGGCGATATCGATTTCCGTAATATTATTCATAGTCACTGAGCGTTGCTAAAAGTTGCTAACAACGATGTCCTTCTATATTTATTTATTGCATCGCTAAATTCTTTAAAATTAGCGACGTTAATAGACGACGTCGCTAAAAATGTCACTATTTCATCATATTTTGGTAGTGTATATAATTTGTCATGATACAAATATAAGCATAATTTTGCTTAGTAGTCCATATATCAGAAGTTAGAGCTAATTTACTAACATGCATAAAATTTCGTCCAAAGCAGCCTTATCTTTTTGAAAATATTTCAAAGCGTCTATTCTAGCAGTAGATCTAGAAACTTTAGTAAAACAAGGATTAATGGTATTACTTGCATAATTATAATAGAAATCATTCTCACCAAATGTAAAGGGTTGTTCATTACAAATAATATATCTATCTAACTCAGTCTTGTTACGAGCATCATAATAAGTAAACTTACATATAGAAGATCCTTGATCACCGATACTTAGCTGTGTTTGTCTAGCCTGCAGTGTGTCTTTGCCATAGCAACTTTCGTAGTATCTTTTTAAAGTGCTCGTGCCATCATTTTTTTATTTATAAATGTACTTATATTTCTTACATTCCACAGCCTTTGTTATTGGTTTTTGATCTTTTGGATCTAAAACCGGTGCGCCCTCACTATCGTGACAAATATTTTTGTAAAATAATTCCATAAAAATAATTTTTTTTATTGTCAACATTTGTAGCCGTAGTCATACTTCTAACTTCAAGAGATGACATTTGTGTCGATGGCTCAGAATCAGGAATATGATTATTTTTAAACATATTATTATAGTAACCATAATTTTCAAAATTTTGGTTTGAACCTTGTCCATCCATATTTAAAAAAAATTCAAAAAAATTTAGAACAAAATTAATTACTTCTTTATCAAAAGAGAGAGAGAGAGGAAAGAAAAATCTCAAACCAGGAAAAAACTATTCTGTAATATTAAAGTTACTTGTAACGTCTGCTAGAAGCCTCCAAAAAAAATTACAAAAAACTGTGGTGAGAGGGAAGAAGTTGGACTCTAGTAATTGCTTTCCTTCTAAACTTTTAAATTGCCTTGCTTCTAAACTTTGTAAGAGAGGAAAAAAAATTGTAAGAGGGAAGAAATTGTGTTGTGTTTATTTTTCATGAATTATGGACTTTGTAGAAATTTTTTGGGGCCAAATGACCCCTAATACCCTAAAAAAAGAGTTGTTATAATGGGTATTTTGGTCATTTCTAGAAAAATGACTGAAATACCCCTAAACGGTCAAAAATCTGCCAATAAAATGGTGGTATTTTGGTAAAAATACCCCCAACGGATATACTCCAAAAAAAAAAAATTAAAATCGGCTGAACTGGGCCTGAACCGGGCCTGTCCAGGATAGGTCGACCGGGCCAGTACGAATTGGTCCCGTCCCGAACGGGGCTGCCAGCGGTCCGGTCCGGACCGGGCTAGCGGGTCGGATCCCCCAACCCAGCCCGGACCCGGGGGGGGGGGAGTGGGCTAGACCGGGCCGGTCCGTTGACTGGATCCGGGCCGGCCAGGACCAGGTTTTACTACTAGAATAAGCCAGATTAACGACATTTTTTAATGACTCCATGTAAAAACGTCGCTAATTTAGCGAATCCATATAAAAACGTCGCTAGACGTCGCTAATTGGCGATATTTAGCGACGTTTAGCGACTTTTATTCAGTTTTTAAAAGATTAGTCGCTATAAGTTCAATTTAGGTCACTAAACGTCGCTAATATATTTTATTTAGCGACGTTTAGCGACATTTTTAGCGACATATATATTTTGGACATTTAGTGACGTCATTAGCGACGTTTAAGACGTTGCTAAATTAGCGATGTCATTATTGGCGTCGCTAAAACGTCGCTAATTTTTTTTTTTACTTAGAGCTGATTCCCCACATTTCCTTCGATCTCTCCCTCTCCCTCTCCCAAATTTCAAACCCGCTCTCGATCTCTCACGCTCCGGCTCCTCCTTCCTCCCTCCGGCGACCCCCCTTGGCCGCGTCCTCCCCCTCCGGCTCCCCTCCTCCCTCCGGCGCACCCTCCTCCCTCCCGGCCATACCCCTCCAACCGCGTCCTCCCCCCTCCGGCAGCGTCCTCCCCCCTCCTCCTCTAGGTAAACCCTAACTCTCTCTCTCTCTCTCTCTCTCACATGACACACATAGCACTGACATTGACACGACACACAAACGTTACAGACACTGACACACACACTGACACGACACACACACGTGACCTAGGGTAAAGGTTAGGGTTAGGGTTTTTGACCTGGGGTTAGGGTTAGGGTTTTTGACCTGGGTTAGGGTTAGGGTTAGGATTGTTGACCTGGGGTTATGAATGAAGGATATCTGATATCGATGAACCATGATTCTCTAGCTAGGATTTCTTGTAAATAATATTGCAAGAGCCTGAGTCCAATTCATGTCTTTGAATGTCCAGAATAATATAATTTATTTGGCTAATGTAACCCAACTTGGGCATATAATGACTTCATAGATATTCTAAGATTTTTTTTGCAAAATGTAGACAACTATCAACTATGATCACATTCATAAGTATGTGTCAGGATAAGCCAAAGTTTGAAAAAGAATGGCATATATGAGAATGAGAAGTTATCTTGGGTTAATTAGAGGATATGCCATCAGACTTATCATCCATGTGCATCAGCCTTATTGTTAGGAATAAACACGAAAATTATTACCCAAGATGAGCGTTTATAGAGAGGATATATGTATCCGTGATCATATTTTATGTCTTTAGAGTTAAATCATTCATTTGCATTGATAACAATATAGATCAAAATATACCAAATAATACAAAGAAATTAGAGATATCTCAAAAAAACACTAAGAAACGGTAATAATTAAAGTTTTGACCAAGCAGGATCACGAGTCGGACCTGGATATAAAGTTTGTCATCCAAATGCGACCGGCTGCCTCACCTAGACAAGTCTATATGAGAATGAAACATTGACTTGGTTTAATTAGAGGATATGTCATTAGACTTGTCACCCCCTTTTGCAATAGCCTTGTATCCTTAATCCTTCCATATCATATATCATTTTTTTAAAAAGTAATCTAGGTACTCCTTGAGACCAACAACAAATACTCCTCACACATGCTTTGGGCAGCCTATTTATTTGGTTTTCAATTAGTTAGTTTTATTATGGGATTTTGAATTGGTATACTAGAGCGTATAAAATGTGACAGACAACATGCAATATGTTACTTTTGAATTTTCCTCACACGCTAATGCATGTTCTAACTACCATCCAGAACAAAAGATTTATAAGTTGGTACCGGGCCATTTAACTTAAATTGCTTTCCATTTAGAAACTCAAGACAAAATAGGACAAATGTTCATGGTTGTTTTTTATGTCGGTAGGCAATAATAGATGAGAAGGAGAAGAAGAAGAAGAGATGGTGACTACTACTAATTGACAAAATAAGTTTCTGGAGCAAACTAAAATATCTTATTCTCCTCCTACATCTCTATAATGCCTACCGACATTTGAAAAACAACATGGTTGAGACATGAAAAAATAAGATTTTATCAAAGCTTGGTATAATGAAACATCATGTGGATATATTATATTATTTGCAATAAGAGTACATAAAATATCAACACCATGATGAAATGAATTCATTATGATGTAAATATCTTCAATGGAAAAATCTAGCTGACTGAACTAACCGAGAAAAGAGAGTATAAGATAAAGAATGAGCTAACATGTTACTACAAATCAAGATAGTAAAAATTATCAATATGAGAATTTTTGCTATGTTAATCAGTAAAATTTAGTTCCTGTCATACGTTGTACAATTTAGTTTTCCTTTCAGATTTGTAACCTTGGCAAGTTTGAGCAACCCTTCAGGCCAGTGAACTCAGCTTCTTCTAAGTAGGATATAAACTAAAGTTGTCCTTAAACAAGAAAGGCTATTAAATGCATAGATTGAGAATGCAACAATGCTTACTTTTCTACCAAAAGATGAAACAAATAATACACTGAACAGATATGGTCAGGTTACATATTATTTTTTGATAGCTATAAATTTGATTAGGAATGGCATATATGAGAACAAGAAGTTGACTTGGGTAAATAGAAGGATATGTCATCAGACTTATCCCCCAAGTGCAAGGCCAATATCCTCATTTCTTTCACATTGCGTATCAAATTTTTTAAAATGATTGGACTAAATATTCCTAGAGATCAACGACAAATACATACTGTTTGGGCCTATCAGCTCTACATTTGGTTTTCAATTACTTGGCTTTAATATGGGATTTTTGAATTGGTATAGTAGAGCATAAAGTAGAGTTATTTGTATTTACCCACATTCTTAATTGCTAATTATGTACCTTAGGATTGTGAAGAAGGTTAACTATGTTATAATAACCAGGCAAAACATTATTTCCCCCCATAGTTGTGTTTAATTAGAGGATTCGTGAATCTCAATGGCAGAGGGTTCACAAGTCTCATTGGAAAGCAGCCATTTGAATCATTTAAGGATCTCAGAGTAAGTATTCGGCTTTCTTTCCTTGCTCATAATAATATATAACCTGCTAGTGAGATTCATAAATTCAAGTAAGCAAAATCACTATATGATCTCAAATTGGTTATACTATTTTGTTTTCTTTCATAAATTTTTTTGTAATCAGAGATTAAAAATTGAAACATTATGGATTGATACACGGTGAGGTTGAATATCATAACACAAGTCTATGTAGGTTGAATTTGGATAAACAAAAATGTTGCATGACATCAATTTGGATTGATACACGGTGAGGTTGAATATCATAACACAAAATTTTGGACAGGGTACGAGCTCCTTGTAAGGTTGTTGCAACAACAAAAATAGAGTTTTATTTAATTTTTTGGGATCGGCTTTGTGAGTCATCTAATTCTTCCATTCCATATTATTAAGGGTATGTCTTAAGTATATCTGTTATCGATTATATTCTTTGTTTTTATTTATCTTACCAGATGGCACCCATGAGAGAGACACCTCCTACTGTTAAGGAGAAAGTAATGCCTCCTACTGTTAAGGAGGAAGAGATACCACCTGCTGTATCTCAGACGAGGAGTTCCAGTCACCCAGCACCTATAGCGGCTGTATCTCAGACGGGGAGTTTCAGTCACCCAGAACCTATAGCGGAGATTGATCACATAGACGCTGTTTATGCGCAGTATCTGAGGGACTGGTATGTGCCCCAGCGTATTGGATATCCGCGAGATTGATACTGTGATGTTTCATATACTTTTATTGTGGTTATTGTGTGATTATGATACTTATATATTATGCCCATTGTGTGACTGTGATACTTATATATTATGCATTTTGTGTGACTGTGATACTTTTATTTTGTGTGTATTGTGTGACTGTGATATTTTATATACTTTTTGTGTTATTTCGTTCGCAAAAAATTTAATGGAGGGTTGCTCCAGGTCTGTCTATAATATTTGTGTGTATTGTATGACTGTGATACTTTTTATTCATATTAAATGATATTAATTTACCGGTGTTGAGTGTTCCACCAAAGGGGTCGACGAACCAAGATAATTCAACGGAGGTTGCTCCGGGTCTATTTTTAATTAGAAATTCATAAATTGCAGGAATAATATATAGTTTGGAAACAATTCAGTATTCATTTTTTTTATTTTTTCTGTAAAATCAGCGACAAATTTAGCGACGTTTATACGCGTCGCTAAATACGTCGCTAATTAGCGACGTTAATAGACGTCGCTAATGACGTCGATAAACATGTAGCTAAATACGTCGCTGTACGCCGTAAATTGCTGACATGGCAGTACTGCCAGGTCATTAAGGACGTCGCTGCCATGTCGCTATATAAGTCGCTAATTAGCGACGTTTAGCGACGTTTGTTTACGTCGCTAATTAGTGACGCTGCGTCGCTAAATTAGCGACACATGTAAGTCGCTAAAAAACGTTCGTATAGCGACGTTTAGCGACGTTTTTTTCTTTCAGCGACGTGCTGAGTTCCGACTTCTGTAAAACATCGCTAATTACGTCACTAAACGTGATTAGCGAAATTTTTTTGTCATTTAGCGACGTTTTTTGACGTAGCTAATTTGACTTATTCTGGTAGTGTTTGACCGGGTCGGGCCGGACCGGATTTCGGGCCGCCCGCCCTTTACAACACCTTGAGATTTAAGATACACTGAATCTCCTCGATCAAATGGTCAAAATTGATCAAAAAGGCCTTGTATGACATAACTAGAATGACACTAAAGTTTAAAGTTCCAATTATATTGGATTAAAAATGTGTACTTTAATATCAATTGTATTTTGAATGAAATGAAAAAAATGAGAGCAGTTACAAATAGGAAAACTGAATAGACAACCAAGGTTAGGTATAGAAAAAATATAATTTTATGACTAATTTATACAATTTTTTCTTTCATATTTTTATATATTTTTGGATTAAAAATATACTAGTCGATTTTGATTCCACTGTACCCAAATCCTAACTACGTTACTGTGTGTTGCAACAGTTTCCGATTGCAGCACGACTAGCAGCTATGTTGCCAACACCAGGAGTTTCACCTGCGACCTATGCTGCAACGCAACAAAGAAACAATAGTACACGTACATACACAACTAAAATGTGCAGGCAACGAGTCAATAACACCCTTAATTTTCTTATGTTATGATAGCTAGTCTGGAACTTTTGGTCAAATGTGTTCGTAGGGAGATGATGTATGGTGTAGGCATTATTGCATGGAGATTGGAATTTTCTTTGACTAGAAACCAAACGTTAATGGACTTTTGTTATTCGGAGTATAGATCAGATGCAAACCTAGAATCAACAAGCGGTGGATCCACCGAGTCTCCATTACTCACTCGGCAGTCATGCAAAGGCAACCCTCAAATTACTATCATCTACATATAACAATATAAGAATTAAACCTAACCAATTAATTAAGCTCAATTTCTAGCAATGTTTTAAAAACCATACCGATGGTTGAATCGAAAATCTTCGGTACAGATATGATCAACCGGTTTAACCAGGTCTGATCGGAAGATAAAATTGAACTGATCTTTATAAAAAAAATTTAAAAATCCAAAGTCAAAATTCAATGCAATTCTTCCAATATACACAATCAAATATAATTGAAAATGTGGAAAGAAATATTAAATAATCAGTAGAAAAAAAAGGCACCAATATACATAAAATTAAAGTTTAATTAAAGATGAGACTTACCTGATAAATCAATAGATTGAAAATTAATTGTAGAAGATTTCCTTATTCTTGTCTTGTATTTTAGAAAAGTTGTGAAGATGATGAGAGTGAGTGAAGGGGGATAGATGGAAGTCCTTTCATCTTCAATTGACAACTAGGAATAGAGATTGGGAAAAATGAGAAAGCTTTCACCTTCAACCCCTTTTATGATTTTTGTTTAACATGAACCGGTCGGTTCAAATGAGCTTCGAGCAGTTCACTGGTTAAACCTCCGGTCCTTAAATTTTTTCTTTTTTTTCGGTTCTTAAAAAATAATAATTTAAATCAGATTAGACCGATTTTTTGGCAAAATTCAGTCAGACCTGATCCAACCCTCAGTCTGGTCTGATTTGACAACATTGATTTCTAGTGAGAATAATTTTGGAGTCATAGATATTTGAATTGGTATATATTAATGTATATTCTGTGGTCTCTTGGGAGAGTGTCATGATCTTGAGCAAGAATTGAGAAAATCACCCACGTCAAGTATAGTATTGTAGTAGGCCTTGCTGTCGCAAGCCTAGCACTCCTTCCCTCTCTATTTAAACCCACCCTCTGCACATCTCTGAAGCAAACACCACAATACACACCAAGCTATATAGGTAGCGATGGCTAAGCCCTCTCTTCTTCTTCTGACGGCCTTCTTCGCGGCCGTTGCGGTGGCCGCAGCCACCGACTTCAACTCGGAGATGGGGAACACTTGGGGTGATGAGAGAGTCCAGGTACTAGAAAATGGCAATCTCCTGCAGCTCACGCTCGACCAGGCCTCCGACTCGGGCTACCAGTTCAGGAACCAGTACCTCTTCGGTAGGTTCGACGTGCAAATGAAGGTCGTGCCGGGGAACTCTGCAGGCACTGTCACCGACTTCTATGTAAGCTGCTTTCAACATAACTGAATCAAGCATGCCTATCTTAGTTGAACCCTCCAAAAAAAAAAAAAAAATTAAGTACACTAATGATTATAACACTTTTGCAGCTACAATCACCCCGGCCGAACAACAACGAGATCGACTTCGAGTTCCTCGGCAACGTCAGCGAGAGTGAGCCCTACGTACTGCACACGAATCTGTGGGTGCGAGGTGTGGGCGACAGGGAGCAGCAGTTCTACCTGTGGTTTGATCCCAGACAAGATTTCCACACCTACTCCGTACTATGGAATCCGCATAATATAGTGTTAAGTACCAATTGGCAATTATTCCCGGTAATTTTTGCTTAATTTAACTAGTGTTGACAATGATGGACTACTAATTGTATTTGCAGGTGGTATGTCGACGAGACGCCAATCAGGGTGTATAGGAACGTAGAAGGGATTCCCTATCCCAATGAGCAGCCCTTGAACGTCTACGTCAACATTTGGAACGGGCAAGAGTGGGCTACGAGGAGAGGACAGGTGGGGATCGACTGGAGCCAGGCGCCCTTCCGAGCTTGGTACCGCAACTTCAACGCGGACGCCTGCGTGTGGTCGTCGACGTCGGGGAGCAGCTCCTGCCCCGACACCTCGTCTAGCTGGATGGACCGAACGCTCGACGAGAACGACAACGCCAAGCTCCAGTCGGCGAGACAGAACTACATGATCAAGGACTACTGCCTGGACCCAGGGCACTTCCCACAGGGGTTGCCCCCAGAATGCTCTCTTCCCTCCTAGCTAAGTACGTCCATGGCCTAATGTTGCGTGGTTGGAGAGAGACTAAAGTGGAATGTAATTTGAACAGCAAGTTCTGTACTCTGAATAAAATGGCTGGCTAAGTTTCCGGCCATCGTTTCCTTCTCGTATGGTCGGTAAATGTCCATCATTATAGACCATGCCATTAGAGAGACCAATTTGAAAGCTTTACTTTGCTTTAGTAATAATGCCAATATGGGTATAAAGTTCCCAGTAAAACGCATTTGTTGTATGCGATTATATCATTCTCTCCGTGCTCTACGGTTAGGTTGGAAATCAAAAGCACGTGTACATAGTATAGTACGATATGATTATCAACAAAAGTAACACAGCATCAAAAAATTTCTTTCCGGACTCGACCAGTCCATAGGAGCTATATACATGTAGGTGCAGAAAGTAGAGCATGACGAGGTGATGAGCGTCATTTGAAGAGGACTGAGAAGCTCGGGAGGTCATTTTTTTTTAGCCAAAGCAGAGCATGAAAACACAGATAATTAATGCAGGAAAACAGGAATTCTAGTCTTCATCCGATTTTTCCTGAGCGCATGCAGAGGAGGAAACCGAATTTCTGATTTTTCTAACATGAAGATCGTTCATGACACTCGTTGGTTTTGTACCACTAACTTGTATCACTCTTTATTCTCCATCTTTGACTAGTTCTGGTAATTCATGTTCGATCGGTGGGATAACCTTTTAGAATTGAACTCTGCGATGATTTTGTGGTTTTCTTGGCGGGGTTTGGTTTCGACTTGATGGTGGTTCAGTTCCGACATTCCTTCACTAGGCTGTCACTAAGGGTTTTTTTTTTTTTTTTTTGATTCACAATCAAATTCATTCATTCATATAAGCTGAAGTAGTATATCATTTTCTGATACACTCTTTGATACAATAAGGAGGTTCTTCATACACACATATGACCTCTTGAATGTTTGGAGAACAGAGCAAAGGTTGCTCAATTATGGGCAACTTTGTTAGCACTTCTCTGGGTATAGGTAAAGGAGAGAACCATTCCCAGAGTTGCAAAGAGTCCCAGTTTCTTCGATAACATGACGAGCACGCCAGAGGATGTCGGTCCCAGGTTGGTTAATAGAATCAATGATGCTTTTACAGTCCCCTTCGATAGAGACACTTGTCAAACTCTTTTTATATATGCTGTCATAAATCTGATTCCATTCCATGAAGAATATAAGTTTGGAAAGAACCTCTCCACACATAATGAATAGGTACGGGGATAGAGGCAACCTATTTAATTAAGGGCAAAAACCCAGTTGTTAGGGCAAAAATTAGCAATGGAATGAATGAATAAGTTCTTGAGCGATAATAACTGTTAGAAATATTGTTGTTTTCTTATTGAAAAATTTTCAGAGTACAAAAATAAAATTAGATTGATGTTACCGGCCTCTGGGAAAGTCGTGCACGAAGCACTGCCCTAAGAGTTGATTCGGAATCTGTGTACAGATGTTCCCGAAGCTCCTAGTGGTAAAACCCTCGCACTACCGGTATCTCGTCGCCGCACACGACTTGGAGAGAATGACCAGGACTTAGCTCTGCCCAGAGCTTGGAGATGAATACGAAGAACGGAGTACAAATCTGTTGGCAGCAATTTTTTGGAGAGAAAGAATTCTGATAGAGTTTACAAAGAAATCAGTCCAATATATAATACTCAAATATAACGGTCTGAATTAATTTTCCTATTAATTCAGCCGTTACACAGGAGAAATAAATAATGAACCTGGACACAAAATTGGTTCAAAACAATTCGTAACTAACGAAATTAATTCCAACGTTCAGAAAAAATAAATGAAAGAATGAAGAGGAGCAAAAAAAATTTTAGGGTCCCAGCCCGAACCCGAAGAGAAAATCGAATCGGCATTCGGCGCCCGCAGATGTGGGCGTGTACCCGCACCCGTTACGCGCGCCGAACTGAACCGAGCCGGACCGGACGGTGGCGGCGGCGCGCGCGTGTGGCCCAAGGGGTTCCCCACACAACAACTTAAGAGTGCAAAGAAGAGAAATTAATATATGTACACAAGAAAGCTTTGGCCCATCCGATGTGGGACTAAAGAAAGGAAGGGAAAACTTGAGCTTTTGAAAGCAAAGTAAAATCAACAACCCCCCCCCCCCCCCCCCCCAAAAGGTCAAGTTCCGAAACAGAGATAAGAGTGAAGTAAAAATAGAGAGAGAGAGAGCATCTGGGCAGTAAAATACTATGCATAGATAAGATGGACTACAGCATTGAATCTCACGTAGTGACTATTGTCTTAATCTGAAGAAGTGCTTGATGGACTATGCCTTGAATCAGACTTCTTGAACCAGATTTAGAAAAATAGCACACATAGTACGCTAGAGGTCCTTGATCTATCGGGTGGCATTTTTAAATGGCAATGCGCACTTTCCACATTCGTGAGAGTTGTCTGGGATCGCCCTGTCCCATAGTCGTGGCCTTCACGACCTCTCATATAGGTAAGTCCTTAATGGTTGGTGATATGAATCAACCCAGCATTACAGCTTGGACCTATTAAGAGTTTAATCTCATCCTAACCATATCACACATGAACACTGTCACCATAGGGATGGGGAGTCATTGTACACATGTACAGCCGCTTGGGCTTTATTTTAATGAGACTTTAATCTCGAGTCAGTGTTCCATAAAGTCACCTAAGTTCAGTTTGTTTCTACCCATTGAACTGGCTTCTTGGGATCTCCAATCAGACTCGGTTGGGTTGCCACTGTTGGTGACTAACTTATGGGCTTAACCCCATCCCCCTCGATGATTCTAGGATCAAAGTTCTAGACAGACCCTTCGTCAAGTGATCTGCAAGGTTCTTTTCTGACTTTATATAGTCAAGAACCACATATTTGCCTAGTAGGCTTTTTATTGACTAGAAGCGTAGCTGCAGGTGCCTGTTCATCTTAGCATTCACAGAATCATGCTTTAGTAGTTCAATAACAGATTTATTATCATAATTTATAGAAATTGCAGGAACAGGACTAAGAAAAACAGGTATATGCATAATAAGATTTTTAAGCCATTCAGCTTCTGTGCATGTTGTATCTAAAGCTATCATTTCAGAGTCCATTGTACTCCTAGCTATGATAGTTTGCTTACAAGAGCTCCAGGAGATCGCAGCTCCTCCTAGAGTAAATACATATCCAGTAGTAGATTTTATATCATGTGAGTCGGTTACCCAGTTTGCATCTGAATAACCTTCTATGATATCAGGGTGCCTAGTAAAATGAAGTTTGTAATCTAGGGTGCCCTTGAGATATCTAAATACCCTATCCAAGGCAGTCCAATGTGACTAATTTGGGTTACTGGTATATCTACTTAGTCTCCCAATAGCAAATGCAATATCAGGTATTGTCCTGTTTGTTATATACATAAGGGAGCCTATCATCTGTGAATATTTATGTTGTTCCAAAGGTGATCCTTCATTCTTTTTAGTACAATACTGCTGTCATAAGGAGTAATGACAGGTTTCTTATCAAATAACTCAAATCTTTTTAGCATTTTTTCAATTGAATGTGCTAAAGATAGAGTATATCCCTCTTTGCCTTTGGTCACTTGCATTCCTAAAATTAAGTTGGCTTCTCCTAGGTCTTTCATATCAAACTGGCTAGATAAATAGTTCTTTGTAATATTTATCAATTCCAGTAATGAACCTAGGATAAGGATGTCATCTACATACAAGCATAAAATGACACAACTTTTACATGTACCTTTAGAGTATATACATTTGTCATACTCATTTGACAAGGAATCATATTCACAAATTACTTTGTCAAATTTATTGTGCCATTGTTTGGGAGCTTGTTTCAAGCCATAGAGGGATTTTACTAGTCTGCAGACTTTCTTTTCTTGACCTTTAGCAATGAAACCTTCAGGTTGGTCCATATAAAGTTCTTCCTCTAGATCTCCATTCAAAAATGCTGTCTTTACATCCATTTGATGGATTAGCATATCATGAATGGATGCTAAGGCCAAGAGAGTTCTAATGGAAGTGATCCTGGCTACAGGAGAGTAGGTATCAAAATAATCTAACCCTTTCTTCTGGGTAAAACCCTTAGCAACTAATCTAGCTTTGTATTTCTCTATAGTACCATCGGCTCTGAGTTTCTTCTTAAAAATCCACTTACAGCCTATTAGTTTATTGCCTAAAGGTAGATCTGTTAGAAACCAAGTGTTATTCTCCATGATGGAGTTGTATTCACTGTTAATGGCTTCTTTCCAGAAGGGAGCATCAGGAGACGACATTGCTTCTTCATAAGTAGAGGGATCACCCTCTATCAAAAAAGTGAAAAATCCTTCTCCTAAATTTTTCTCAATCCTATTTCTTTTACTCCGTCTTGGTTCTAAGTCTTGTTCAGATTGTGAGCTAGGTATTTGGACATGAGAACTAGTAGAGGGTATGGAGGAAGAGATTGAACTTCTATCCTTAAAAGGAAATATGTTTTCAAAGTAAACTGCATCTCTTGCTTCTATAATGGTATTGTTAGAGATTTCATTTACTTCTGAGTGAGTCACTAGAAATCTATTGGCATAGCTGTCTAAGGCATATCCTATGAAAACAACATCTACAGTCTTGGGACCAATCTTCCTCTTTTTAGGTTCGGGAATTCCGACTTTAGCAAGGCATCCCCAAACTCTAAGGTAATTAATCCTAGGTGCTCTACCTTTCCACAGCTCATAGGGAGTCTTATCTTTTGTCTTACTAGGAATCCTATTAAGAATGTAACAGGCAGTTAAAAGAGCTTCTCCCCACAAGTTATCAGGAGCACCAGAGCTGAGAAGCATGGCATTCACCATATCTAACAGAGTGCGGTTCTTGCGTTCAGCAACTCCGTTAGACTGAGGTGAATATGGAGCAGTTACCTCATGAATTATTCTATGTTCTTCACAGAAGTTAATCATTTCGTTTGAGGTATATTCTCTACCACGATCAGATCTAAGGATCTTAATCTTCCTTTCTAATTGATTCTCAGCTTCAGATTTGTAGACCTTAAATCTATCAAGAACTTCATCTTTGGTTTTGAGAAGGTAGATATAACTATACTTTGAATAATCATCTATAAACGTAATAAAGTATTTTCTACCGCCTCTGGTCAAAATCCTATTTGAGTCACATACATCACTATGGATAAGTTCTAGAAGGTCAGAATTTCTTTCTACAGATTTGAAAGATAATCTAGTGTGTTTGGCTTGAACAGAAATCTCACATTTGTGTTTGTTATCTATTGGAGTCTTGGGAATAAGATCTAAGGTCATCATTCTTTTAATGGAACCTAGGTTCACATGACCTAGTCTGCTATGCCAAACATTTGAAGATTCTATATTAGAGACAATGAGAGAACAATCAGAAATTTTATTCATTGTGCTTATAATGAAAAAACCGTCTTTTACAAAGCCTTTTCCTATAAAAGAGTCATGCTTAGAAAAACTACTTTATTAGCCTCCATTACAATTTTGTATCCTAAGGCTACAAGAAGGGATCCATTAACTAGATTTCTCCTAACAGACGGCACATGAAGAACATCATGAAGAGTTAAGATTTTTCCTGATGTCATCTTCAGGTTAACTTTTCCTCTTCCAATAATTTGTGCCGTTGAGCCATCTCCTAGGGTCACACCTCCTCCACTTGATTCCTGATAGTTTGAAAAACAGGAGCGATCAAACAAAACGTGAATATTAGCTCCAGAATCCAACCACCAATCATCAGAATGGTAAGAGAGGTTAATAAGGGGTTGAAGCTTACAAACCTGAAGGAACTCGAAGAACCTTTGTGAAGCATGTTCGCTTCTGGTCTAATTGAGCCCTTTACTTTGTAGGAGGTCTGGACAACTTCCTTCTTCCTATGGTAGCAGTTGGTGGCCATATGGTTTGTTTTACCACACACAAAACAAAATCTCTTCTGATCCTGAGTCTGACTGAAGTTTCTAGGTTTTTGGTTTTGGTGATGATGGTTTTGGTGGTTAGGCTGAAAGTTTTTCTTCTTCTTGAAGAAATTCTTTTTGGATTTATAAGAAAAATTAGATTTGGGTTTTCCTTGGCCTTCTACAAGGTTTACCTTAGCTTTAGATTCAGTCTTAGGCTTGGACCTCAATCTAATTTGTTCTTCGGTTCTAATTTTCTTTAGGACTTGATTGTAGGTAAGATCTCCTTGTGTATGGATAAGTTCCTTAGAAATACCAGACCAAGAGGGAGGTAGCTTGTCTATTAGGCATGCTATTTTATTTTCATTGGAGAAAGATATCCCTTTGGCTTGAATATGTCTAAGGTATTCTTGGAATTCATGGAGCTGGCCATTCATTAATTTGTCATCTACCATGAAATACCTATTAAAGGTTGAAGAATTAAACCTTTCTATTCCGGCATCATCACAGCCGTATTCATCTTCCAAGGCTTTTCAAAGTTCTTTAGCGCTCTTGTATTCAAAAAATATATCATACAAGGATTCAGATAATGCGCTCAGAATTCTATAAAAGCAGCGGAAATCTATCTCTTTAGGGGTTTTTGGTTTCGGGGAGGTGGACACTCTTATGTCAGACTCAGTATCATCAGAATCATTTGTGATGGGTGTGGACCCATCAATGGCAGAAATAAGTCCTAAGGTCGTGAGCCAAAATTTCATTTGACTCTGCCATCTTTTAAAGTAAGAGCCATCAAACTTTGCAGGTTTTGCAATAGATGATTCCTCCTTACCAGTCATGATTGCAGTCTGAAAAAATATAAATTTATTTAATAACAATGTCTAAGATAATAGTTTAGGTGGTCTTTGCTAAATAATCTTAAAATCTTTAGTTTTTCAAGTGTTGATCAACTCAGGTTAGCTGTAGGGGCCGGTTCCTAGCTAGAGGCGGTCCGAAGACTTTTAAGTACCGTGTCGCTTAGGGCTATTTACACCCGGTTGACAGAAGGACTCTTTCGGCTTGTGCCCGAGTTTCTCTCTACTTTGAAACTTTAGATTTGAAGATTTTATTTACAATTTCCTTTTTACTAAACTATTTTCTTTTGGTACTAGATTGCTTTCAAAAATACTAAGTGATTAAAACTGAAGCAAATTGTATGTTAAAATTGAAAATAAAATTTGTGATCAAAAATGCAATTGACAAAATTATCAAATGTGCTAACAATTTTTAAAACACTTTAAGCATATTTACAATTTGACAGTATAGTAAGCAACTTCATAAGTAAACAAATAAATCAATTGAGGAATTGAGACAAATTGTACAGTAACTGTTAACTTGAATTTTGTAGAAAATTGGTGGAGTAATTATTAACAAATTGCTAGAAGTAGCTATATAAAAAAAATTGCTAGAAGTCAAATTGCTACAATAACAAATTTTTAGAAAATAAATTACTATTTAAATTCTTCTCTAGAATACAAATAAATCAACAGTAACTATTGCTAGAAGTAAAATTCTCTAGAATACAAATAAATTGCTAGAAGTCAAATTCAACAGTAACTCTAGAATACAAATAAGTCAAATTCAATAGTAACTCTAGAATACAAATAAATTGCTAGAAGTCAAATTCTCTAGAATACAAATTTCTACAAAAATATCAAGTTGTGAATACAAAATGTTACAGTAACTATTTTCTTCTCTAGAATAAATCAACAGTAAGTATTTACCAGTAACTATTTAAATTCTAACAAACGTATCAACTCTTAGATTGTTAGAAATATTGTTGTTTTCATATTGAAAAAATTTCAGAGTACAAAAATAAAATTAGATTGATGTTACCGGGCTCTGGAAAGTTGTGCACGAAGCACTGCCCTAAGAGTTGATTCGGGATCTGTGTGCAGATGTTCCCGAAGCTCCTAGTGGTAAAACCCCCGCACTACCGGTATCTCGTCGCCGCACACGACTTGGAGAGAATGACCAGGACTTAGCTCTGCCCTTGATTCGGGATCTGTGTGCAGATGTTCCCGAAGCTCCTAGTGGTAAAATCCTCGCACTACCGGTATCTCGTCGTCGTACACGACTTGGAGAGAATGACCAGGACTTAGCTCTGCCCAGAGCTTGGAGATGAAGACGAAGAACGGAGTACAAATCTGTTGACAGCATTTTTTTGGAGAGAAAGAATTCTGATAGAGTTTACAAAGAAATCAGTCCAATATATAATACTCAAATGTAACGGTCTGAATTAATTTTCCTATTAATTCAGCCGTTACACAGGAGAAATAAATAATGAACCTGGACACAAAATTGGTTCAAAATAATTCGTAACTGACAAAATTAATTCCAACGTTCAGAAAAAATAAATGAAAGAATGAAGTGGAGCAAAAAAAATTTTAGGGTCCCAGCCCGAAGAAAAAATTGAATCGGCATTCGACGCCCGCAGATGTGGACGCGTACCCGCACCCGTTACGCGCGCCGAACCGAACCGAGCCGGGCCGGCGGCGGCGGCGGCGGTGCGCGCGTGTGGCCTAAGGGGTTCCCCACACAACAACTTAAGAGAGCAAAGAAGAGAAACTAATATATGTACACAAGAAAGCTTTGGCCCATCCGATGTGGGACTAAAGAAAGGAAGAAGAAACTTGAGCTTTTGAAAGCAAAGTAAAACCAACAATAACATTGTCTCCAATCTGTCTACCAGGAACAAAAGCATTCTAGGAGGGGCTAATGATTTTGAGATAATCTTATAAGCAACATTGCATAAATAAATATGTTTGAAATCTATAGGTTTTAATGGGTTTTTGATCTTAGGAATGAGGGTTATATAAGTGTGGCTCAAAGAAGTTGGCATGGATCTGGTATCGAAGAATTTTTGGAATAATATTACGATATGGTCTGCTTGACAGTTGCAGGGGTAGTGGTTATGAGATATTTTTTGAGTACCGGTTATGAGCGGTTATGAGGGGTTATGAGAGATCCGGTTTTGGGTGGTTTTAAGTCGCGGCTTTTAAACCTGTCCAGCTCATGCTTGATAATTTATTAACGAGCGGCTCTGAAAGTTTTTTACACGAATAAAATTACTTATATGTTTATATATAAACAAAATGGTCCCTAGTGCGGGAACTGCTACTCAGAAGTTTTTAAAATCTTTCTCTCAGGATTTAGAAGTTTATATTTGATCAAAATAATATAAGCACATGAAATAATAGGAACGTCTGGATGAAAGTATGAGAGAAACATTTTAAAAACTTATCGGAAAAGTAGCTATAGTTTGCAAGAAGTAGAAGAGAAACACACATGGAAAAGAAAAAATAGGATAGGGTATTAGTAGTTATAATTATATATTTTTAGTGAGCATATAAATAAAATAAAATAATAAAGTCGCACAAAATCTACCGACTTGAGGTGTTTATAAAGCCACAAAAAAATTACATTACATCGATTTTGGAAAACTTTTGAGACGATCAAAACTAGTGCCTCAAAAAAATTAACAAATAAATGCACGACGACAATTCCCAAAACTCTTCATCTCCTCAATTGAGCCTCCTCCGAGTCAATCTCCTCAGTGCACATGTCTCCTTCGCTCCGCCACCACGCGCAGCTTCCTCCATGATGTTCTCCTCCGTGCACCCCCTTCTCCGTGTCCATCTCCTCCACGCGCTCCTCTCCTATGCGTGCTTCTGGTAAGACTCCATCACCATTTTACTTTATTTTTGTCCAATGATATAATATTTAGCCTTTTTTTTTTTACTTTATTTTTGTCTATCAAAATAGAGATTGTAAGTCCATGTCTCGTTTGAGAAAATGCCCACGTCATGTTTGAATTGTTTGATCAACATATATAGATAATGATATTTTCCAATATTTCGATTATGCAAGCAGGAATGATGATCCAATTAGATGTATGAAAGAAAAGTCAAGTTTTCTTATGAACTGAAAACTTTTGAGGCATAAGAATGTCTGAACTTAAATTCAATCAATTGTAATAAAAAAACTAAAATAATATATGTACAATTGTAATAAAGAAACTAAATCTTTACTTTGAATTGATTTATTCCTTAAGAAATATATGCGTATGTAAAATATAAAATGTTGTGCTAGCATGTCATTCATTATACCAATTCTTCGTCTTTTTGGTGTTTTATAGTATTTCTAATCCATTTTGAATTAAGCAGTTAAGATACAATTTTGTAATTTGAACCTTAGCGGATCGGACCTAAAAATAAAAATCTGACCCCAACCTACCGATACCTGGCCCCATGGCACGATGCATTTCGAATCGGACTGGACTTATACTACTAGTAGAGGATGGGCCGAGTTTACCAATAGAACATTCCTTCATGGATATTCAAGCCTAGAACAAACGATGTATACATAAAGAGACATGGCCTCCAAAGTCTAGGAGTACGTGTTAGGTTATAAGATGAAGATGTGTATTGATTGCTCCTTAAACTTTTTATATATAGTCTCATTTGTTGTTTTGCGTAGTTTGGTATCTTTAATTACTCTAGGATATGAAAGTGTTCGAAATATGAGTTTATACTATGAATTTTATACAAGATTTTGTTAGTCCATTCGACATCGAGTAAGGCCTAGGCTTTGGACCTGATCAGACCTATATTATGGGCCAAGATATGAGGTCCGACATGCCTCGATATAGTGGGCTGGGCTGACCTAAGACCAAGATTATTCGACCTGGGACGACATATGGGCTATTTTTTCGTGGGCTCGTGTCGGGCTGGACCAGGTCGGCCTAATTGACAGGTCTAACAGTGACCTAGTAGAAGGATAAAGTTGGCATCTTTTGTGGAGTTATAACTTTTTGAATTTTAACATAATGCATCTCTACTATTATAAGGCGGCTTCAAAACGGTTTGAAATGAGCAATCTAGGTCGTATGTATATCTTCAATTAATTAAGAAGAAGAAATATGGAAGAAAATAATTTCAAAACCAACTTTCTTTCATTTCTTCAGCAATAATACGTGCAACGCACGTGCACTTGACTAGTTGTTATAAAAGTAGAAGGTGAGAAAAAATATTTTATAGCAAAAAACCTTCTAAGTATTTTCTCATTAACAATATATGTATAAAGGGAATGATTAGGATTTTAGTATATTTGGATAAAGGCAACCACTTATTTAAATTTGTTGTTATCTTTATAGATATAAGTTACAACACTCCTTCTTGGTTGTCCACTTTGATCATTGGCCCAATCAAAAACTTTTCTAAGAAAAACTCCATCTTTGAGAAAAATCCACAGTAAAAGAAAATAGTACAACAATATTCTTCAGGAATACTATTCTTCAAGAATCTGAGATGATGCGACTTACACTATCTCGTTAAAAATATTTCGAAATAAAAATCCAGTAAAAAAAAAATCTCATCAAAGAAAAAGAATACAATACGTAAAGACATTAATCAGGATATGTCCATTTAGCATCTGCATGATGCTCCCCCTAAAAATAACTTAAAATTATTATATTTTGTTCTTACAAAAGCTTAAATAAAAAGTCAACCCCCTTAATAATACATTTGAATATTACATCTCACTCCAATATTTTATCTACCTATACATTTATAAGCATTATCCTGATAAAGAGTTGTAGGATTATTTGTGACACCTGGAAGCTCGTAACTCCCCATGATATATTGAAATAGTGAAACCATAGCAATGCATATTATTTGATTGCTCCTTGAAGTACTAGAATGATAGGTCAAGGTTGTCGTATTGGTTTGTTTGGACGTATTGGTTTGTTTGACTAATCTCCAAAATAGCTGCAATACTATTAAGAAAAACATATCTTGTTTGTGTGGGAATCAGATAAATAACTTGTGTCTATATATTAAATAAGATCAGCACATCCATATGAATTAAATCAAGAACGATAGTTCCTATGATATATATAAAAATATGATTTATGTCATTCTAGTGTCTATGTGTATGTGAATATCAACAGGTTTACATAAAAGATATTATGCTAAATAAGGAATTGCACTTATTTTTATTTAAACAGTGTACTTCAGGGCCTAGAATATTTTTCTCTTCTTTCATCCAAAATATGTTCCATTGACCTGACCAATATAAGTGTACTGAGTGAATAACAATTACTCATATTAAATTCCTTCAAAAGATCTTCTCTTCAGGAGATCTCCTATATAGATTTTCTTATTCCTTCAGGAGATTTTCTCTTCAGGAGGGCTCATAAGGAGATTATCTCTTTAGGAGATCTCTTTACGCGAGATTTTCTTATGTCTTTAGTAGATCTTCTCTTAAGGAGATCTCTTAAGAAAATTTTCTCTTCGGAAGATCACTTTAGGAGATCTTCTCTTATTATTCAAATTCTTCACCAAGGATGCCGTTGTTGTCCATGACAAGGATGGCGTTTACTTCAACCTTCTAGATTTTTTGATATTTCGTCATCGCTTCCTTGGATGCACGACAGGTGCGGGACCAATAACATTCACCATTGTGGTTCCAGGATTGCCCAAATGGTCATGCCGAAGTTTTAAAATGAGAGGATTCTTTTGTGTACGAACAAAAATAGGTCCTCGACTAGTGATGAGCTACTGGCTTATGATGGTACAAGACTCGACTACCCCAATGTGAGTAAAGTAGATCCCTAATAACAAGATGGAGAATTTTTCTAGAACGAGCTTCAGGTTTACTATGCTAGAGGTTACACAAATGTATTCATTCCTTGCTCATAGATTCAATATGATACTCGTTTTTCCTTCTGTTGTCCTTAAAACTGAGTAATTTATTTTCTGGAATCAAGAGAGTAACTCTACCATAATTAATAATATTACATGTATTATTACACTATTAATTCCTCTAGACTTAAATACCTAGGCTTAAAAAGAAAAAAAAATAAGGGCCCTCTTTATTAGAGGTCATACTCCGTCGCACCAGTTGTACTAGTTTAGGCCGGGCCTGCATGAACATTATCCATCATTCTATATTATATGAGAGAAACAAATTTGAACTCTTTGCTTTGCTTCAATAACCAAGACAATTCTTAACCTTTTTTATATCTTTACCATTTCTCTTTTATATTGCTCATTTTTTTCATTTAATGGACACTGTCAATAATTTTACCATTTTTCTTTCATGTCGTTAAGATTGTAAGGATAACTAAATATAATCTTTCCTCCGTAATGTGAGTTCCCTTGAACTTTGTTGCAAGATTTTGGAAACAATCTCGTTTTACTCGGTTCATGACATCTTTAATTACAAACTGAGGTAAGGATATTAAAGGACTGTTGTTGCCATCACAAAATTGCAAGTTGTGCTAACTTTTTTATTAAGTGAATTACAATGAAGAAGTACAAAAGAATCCTAACACTGAGAATTCTAAGTACAAAAGAATAGATTATGGAAAAGTGTGATGATGGAGATTAAGTTTTGCAGTTGACTCTTTTACTCCATTGACTATTGACTGACGAAGGAAAATTATTGTCTCTCGGCTCAATGGCAAGAACAACAACAATTGGGCTCTAAAGAGTCTCTCTCCCCACCTGTGTGTGTCTGTTAGGAAACACATGTCCCTGCTATTTATAGCCACTTGCACCAAAATGGCCATACGTGTGCATATCCTAAAAAAAAAAAAAATCTATTTTCAGTATTTACCGCATCATATAGGTTTGACGCATGCAATTCTTGTGGTAACTACCCATAAGAGTCGGTTAACAATGCACTCATGACACAGTTGACACGTGTCAGGCGCTTGTGGTCACGAATTAGTCACGACTGACGTCGTATAGGAACGGGTACACTTTTGGCACAATAACGTATGCATAATGGTAACAGTCACTACTAGCTGTCACCGTTGGGCGATACGGCTTGAAATATATGACCTTTCTGCCGTATGAGAGTGCTTCCACATTGGAGTACTGTCCATGGGCATCTTTACTACCAAAATTTAATAAAATAATGACATTTTTAGTGACGTTTCTCACTGACGTCGCATATAATTTATGAATTTAGCGACTCCAGAAAGGAACATCGCATAACGTCGCTGTTAGCGACTATCCGCGACCCTTAGCGACTAAAAAAAATATTACAGAGGCACATATCGCCAAATATCGTAAAACATCGCTATTATTTTTATTATAGCTACATTTAGCAACGTTATTTTCAATATATTGCTAATCAGCGACGTTTAGCGACGTCTTTTAATAACGTCGCTAAAGTTTTTAATATAGGGTTTGAGTTTTCATTTCCCTCTCAGTCGTCTCGTTCCCCCCAAATCCCTCGAGAAGCCCCTTGCCCCTGAGACCCCCCTCACCCCCCTCACCCCCGTGACCCCCCTCAGCTGCCCGTCCCGGCGTCGCCCTCGCCACAACATCTTAGCCCCCTTCGCCGACCTTCGCTCCTCCTCCCCACCGGCGCTCGGTAAACCCTAATCCTATCTCTCTCTCTCTCATAGCACATACACATCACAACACATACACACTGACACGACACAGACACAAACACTAATACTGACCCTGACATGACACACACACGCACACACTTTCACAGACACATACATGACACAAACACACACACACTAACATGAACTTGTTAAGTTGGACACGGACACAAATACAGATACTGACACACACACTGACATACACACACTGACACACACAAGCCCTATTTTAATTATATATATATTCCTTTGAAAATTCCTAATATAGTGTGATTTAACTTCCTAGAATTATATGTTCATTTGTAAAAGAAACATAGAGATAGAAAATTCATGTGTATGTGTATGTAAAGAAACATTTATAGTATAGTATGATTTAACCCCTATTTCTCATGCGATAATGTTGATAATCATATGATTGCAATTTATCTTTTAGCATTTGAATCAAAGGTCAAATAGAGTTGGTTTGGAATTATAACATGTATTTAGCGACTATAGGAGATATATATAAAATTGTTGGGATTGTGAAGATGCAGTAGATATATATGAAATATGAGTGTCAGGGGTCTTGGTATGAGAGTACTGATAGAGTATTAGTGTGTGCCCCCATTTCAAAAATAACCAAGGATAATATTATAGTATACTCAGACACGAGAATGACTCTTCAAAGTCGAGACACGACACGGTATTGGGTTCTTCTAGAACTTGTATCTAACTTGGGTTAGAGCAGTGTCAAACCTATCCTTGACATAAGAGTTCGTGTTCGGCTGGTTTTGTCACGACATTGGTATATGTAGTGCGTAACTAGGTTTATGTTACAAGCTAGATAAATATAAGTTAAGTGGTAAATGTAGTACGTAACTAGGTTTATGTTTCACATAGATAATACTTATTATAAAAGTAGAATAACTAGGATCCTGAGGAAGACAATGAACACGTGACGACACCTATTTAATAGGGTTTAAAATTATAGTTCTCTATATGTCTACTAGTTTACGGATAGTCATGAATTATAAAACGTATACTCATGAACCACGATATGGATACTCACGCATCATAACTCGAATACTCACACATCAATAGGAGTTGTTAATTACTTTGATGAATATGTGTATCCATCTTTGCATCCATTTGGATAATATACTTGAATGATATCTATTCATCTTTTCAGAAGTATCTAGAAATAGATCTGAATTACTACCTGTGTCATCATTCGTGGATGGACAACTGTCATCCTGATGACATATGCCATGAACAAAATAAATTTATACATGGGGTAGAACAGTTTCTGCAGTTCGCCAAGGCGTTCCCTCAGTACATGGACAATATCAAAATTAAGTGTCCGTGTATGAGATATCGTAACTTGAAATATCACTCATAAGTGGATGTGATATATCATTTGTACTCGAGGGGTTTCACGTCAAAATACTATCAATGGACCTCACACAGAGAACTTGTGTCTTTAGCATCGGAGCTGGAGCCTTATATGGAGCCATGTATGGATGTCCATGACCACGCTGATTACGACAACATATGTGCGAACATAATTTTTGATGCTGCCGGGTCTAGTTTCGATCCAGGCAATTATGATGCAGCTGATGAGGCACCAAATACCGATGCTGTAAAGTTTATGGAGTTATTAGAGAATGCAAGGACTCCATTATATCCTGGTTGTGAGGATCATTCATCGTTGGAGGTGGCTACAAGAATATTGAGCATCAAGTCCAATTTTAACATGTCACAATAATGCTACAACCGACTGATAGAGTTGATTATAGAGATCTTGCTGGCGGGTGCAAAGTTACCTAAAGACTTCTACCGATCTAAGAGGATGGTAAGATCGCTTTGGATTGGATACGAGAAAATTGATACATGTCACAACGGGTGCATGTTGTACTATAAAGACAACAAGGATGAAGACGTGTGCCTATTTTGTGGTGCTGATCGCTATAAGACTACTGGTACAAGAAGGCCTGTCGGTGCAAGAAAGCCTGTTGATGCACTACTTGCCTTTGACATCGTGGTTGTAGAGGTTGTTTATGGTTAAGGAGACTGCTGAAAATATGAGTTGGCACATGAGAGAACAGATTAAAGAAGTATTGGATCACCCATCCGATGGAGAAGCATGGAAGCATTTCGATCGAGAGTATCTTAATTTTTCTTTGGATCCGCATAATGTAAGATTGGGGCTCTCGTCCGACGATTTTACCCCATTCAGACTTTCGGACTTCCAGTATTCGTGTTGGCCTGTGATCGTCACCCCGTACAACCTACCACCTTGGATGTGCATGAAGACTTCGGTTATGTTCTTAACCGTCATTATTCTAGGTCCGAACAATCCGAAGTGGAACATCGATGTGTACTTGCAACCGTTGATAGATGAGTTGAATCAGCTGTGGAAAGTAGGACCCAACACATACGATATTTCAAAAAAGTACGGAGGAAAATCGTTCTTTTTCTATTGTCATTGATAATTTTTGTCGACGGATCATCCGTTCCGGAGGAACATAAATGTATTTCGTGCCAGCATTACGGAGAAGGCAAATCCACCTCCAAGGTGGCCCGCAGACATGATATGGAAAGAGATTAAAGACTTACCAAGTGCTATCGAATAGCCTACTAAGTAGTAAAAGTGCGATGGATTTGGTCACACTCATAACTGGACGAAGAGGAGCATATTATGGGATCTGCCATATTGGAGCACCAATCTGATCAGACATAATCTTGATATCATACATATCGAGAAGAATGTGTTTAACAACATAATTACTACTGTGATGGACTTAAAGGGGAAGATGAAAGATAATCCAAAGGCCAGGTTAGACTTGGGAGAAATATGCAGATGCCCTGTGTTGCATTTGATAGAGGAAGGGAATGGGAAGTATAAGCAGCCTAAGGCAATTTTCTCACTGGATAAGGAGGATAAATGGAGACTATGTAGGTAGATTCAGGGGCTAAAATTTTTAGACGAATTTGTGTCAAATCTGAGAAGATGCATTGACTCGAAGGAGAACAAATTGATGGGTATGAAGAGCCATAATTGTCACGTATTCATGGAGAGGTTAATTCGGATTGCATTTCGAGAATTGTTACCCTAGGTAGTTTGGATCCTTTAACAGAGCTTAGCATATTCTTCAGAGATCTTTTGTCACTACCATATTTTCTAGGAAATGATATTTTAGTCATTTGATAGTTAATTAAATATTGTACATGTTGAATATTTATTTATTATAATATTTATTTATTGTTAGCATGTTAGATTTATTTTTAGACTTGTGTTAGTGGACCTAATTAGTTTAGTTTAGACTCATGTACCAATATTTAATTCTAGTTAGATTTGAGCCCAATAATTAGAAGCCCAATCATTAGGAGGAGGATTAATTATATTAAAACTATTAGACTAGAAGCTTTCCTCCATAATTATTTCTTCATGAGAGGCCTAAAGGGGGTATTTTAGACTTTACATAGTAGCTTGAGGGAGGGGGGCAAGTGAGGCCTATAAAGGGGATGAAAACTTTCTCTCTCTTTATTTTTTATTCCAAATCTAGATGTAAAATTTCTCTCAACCAGATTCCATCGAATCCCTACCAAATTTTTACCAAATTTCTTCCTAAATTACCATTGGAGACTAGTAGAGGAATGATCTGCAAGGAGAAAGCATGGATCTATAAAGAGGAGCAGAGATTTACAAGTTGAAGGCTCATTTTACCAATTTTGGAGATTTTATTAGGAATCCATCTCCCAATAGGTACAATTCAATTTTTCCCTTAATTTTGGAGACTATATCAAGTGTGCAAGTATTTCTATATCAGGGATTAGTTGAGTAATGTGCTAGTAACAGTAAGCACCTTGTGAGATAATTGGATTGGTGTATCAGTTAATGGATAAAAAAATATTTGGGAGTAATAGTACAAGTGATCCAAGCAGTAGAGAAGGAAGACAATATATATATATATATATATATATATATATATATATATATATATATATATATATATATATATATATATATATAGGAGTAAGTTTAGTAGGTATAGTACCCTGCTAATTTTGAGTATAGAGGTCGTATATATCAGAGAATAGTCTGAGGGGTATAAGTATACCAGTGAGATGTCATGGTATTGTAATGGCTAGAAGAAAATTGTGTATGTATTGTGATACTAATGTATAGGTAAGAACCTTAGGATGATTAACAAATGTTAGATGATGAGTTGTACCAAATATCAGATAGAAAGAGGTACCCTAGTAACAAGAGTCAGAGTACCTCAAGTATTATGAAAGTTTAGGCACAAGCATTTTAATAACTAATATAATGATATAGAGTAGAGACACGAGTAACTTAGTATAAGGATGTCATCTAAAATATATATGAGAGCTGGTGCCTTGTGTAGACAGTAACAAGATTTAAGTAAGGCATCATATTGGAAGTATTAAAGTTTGACGAGGGTGTGCTAATAAAACACATGATTGAAAAGGTATACAAGTGTTCCTTGCAAGATGAATGATTGAGAAATTTTGGTGATTAAAACAGAACAAGGAGGTAGTATCTTAGTAATATTTTGTATAGTATCCTAAGTAGCAAGTGCCAGTAAGTTATGTATGTCCATGACCTAGAATTAGAGTATATCATAAGTATTTGGTAACGCTTAGTATTAAGAATATCTTGACAAGATTGATGATTAATAGCGTGTGATGGAATAGGCCACAGGTAGCATAGCAGATTATCTCACTAGTAAAGGAAGACATCCCAGCAGGGCAGAGACTGAATTCATGATAGTTAGAGTCTAATTTCTCTTTCAGTAGAATGGTAGGATTATATGATAAGACTATTTTAGACTATGATGATGGGGTTTAATCATAGCAAGATTTATATAAATATGATATGACAGGCCTAAGTGTCATGCTCCAGTCCCAAAATACGTAGGACTAGGACACGTAGGCATGCCAGCCGCATGGATATGGCAACTCCAATATATGGAAACCATAACCCATACGTACGCTGTAAAATGAATATAAACTCACATGTGGTATATATAATGTCATAAGTCACAGATATGCTAATCTCATCCACACAACAAGTCATAGAAAAGAAGTACTAAACTAGAATAAGGAGTCTGAAATAACCAAATAATAGTCGGGTGGAGACAAATCCACTACTAATGACTATATCCAAAACTAAAATGAGAGAGAAGTATAAAGTCTTCAATATAAAATAATGTGAAGACAGAAGTGCATCAGCTAAAAGAATCCATCGCTAGCTAATCAACGATGCTCAGAAGGTAAGACCTCCTCGACAGAAAGGAATGCGTCTGGTCCAGGCCCGTACTCCTGCGGATACTCCTGATCGTCTATACCTGACAAGGGACCAGGTCCTCAGAGGGACATAATAAGATACATAGAAGCAAGCCAATTTGAATACAGTGAACATGCATAATGTTTGAAAATAAATAAGTACGCTGTACAAGACAATCTATATGAATGCAATGAGGACAACTTTTCGACGTATGGGCAAGGGTAGGCTACTCGATCTAAGCCTCACAACTCACACACCCGTCAATGGATATCAGAAATCGACATACCTCTGGGGTAGCGACCAGCGCGACACACGCCCGTAGTGCGAACTATATACTATGGTTTACCAGAGTGGTTAAAAGCCCATAAGCCTAATGATTGTCCTCTCATGATACTAAGTGCCATGTGTGTATCAACATATCTAATACATAGTAATGACTGAAAGAAAATTACACATGCAAGAAATATACAGATTATAATAAATATACAGAAATATAAATAGCATGCAAAAGTACTGTAACAATTTGGCAAGGTATCTTGCCTGGCAAGAAAGCTGCAAAATGTAGTGTCCCGATGTCAACACAAAGAGTCAGAAGCTACGGCCTCAGAATGAACATCTTTGGATGCTGAAATAAACATCACCAACGTTCCCAGAATAAGCAAAATAGCTAGAAAGCACTACTCTTTCGTCCAATTTGGACACAGGGGCAAAACAGTAATTTCGAGTAAAAGTGGGGTCCAAGTGTGGCCCACTTTACACCAAAAAGCGTGCCATG
Source organism: Iris macrosiphon (assembly GCA_036927795.1). Lineage (NCBI taxonomy): Eukaryota > Viridiplantae > Streptophyta > Magnoliopsida > Asparagales > Iridaceae > Iris > Iris macrosiphon. Next base: position 134,882,216 of record JAYESA010000004.1, read on the forward strand.
GGTAACAGTCTCTAAATGGGACAAATTTATAGGTCAAACAACTCTAGATGTCAATACGAACCCAACAGTATGTTCAAATGTGGATTCCGATGAGCCGAACACAATTTCGTCCAAAAAGTCAACTGTGGGGCCCGCCAATTGGCGACTTGGTCAACTGTCTCAGAATTGTGTGAAAATTGGGTCACAGGACCAGTGCGTTACCACGAGTCCAGTGGCGCAAGTTTTGTCGCAATCTGACAAGCATGCAGAAAATGCGCACGACTTTCACAAAGTTACGACACGGTGTGTGTCCGCGAATACGAGCTGATTTTGGCACGCACATACGTCCGAATCAGTTTCCACAAATTTTTACATGTCTGGTTACGCTACGCGCACCGTTTAGTACATTTGGTACACGGTGGAGCGGTCCCGTTTGGCGGGGCGCGCTCGGTTTCACAACTTTTAAAAATCTGGGAAAAGTGGGATCGCGGGGTTTTCCAACAAATTTAATTCTGTCTACAACAGTTAATAATCTAGGGTTATTTAGCAGAAATTAAACTAGGTCAAGTGATCTACGTATATAAAAAAGAATCATCCAATTCAGATCTCTGTGGTGAGAGATACGAACTCGGAGACATGGGTGGTCACCGCAGTTTTCTGCGATCCCAGAATTCGGTCTGTTTTTGCCAACTTTGACGTTATTTTCGTCTAGGATTGCACATTGTTCGAGGTCTACTAACACACAGATATGGAAGAGGGTTAAGGGGTGAGCATACCGGTGAAGATGGGGTAGCGTTTGGTTGAGCGAGGCGATGGAAAATAACTCTGGAACACAGGTACCTCGCTGTGGGAATCTGTAGTGCGCGGGGTCGCGGTCGTCGGGATTGGTTTGGACGGCCTGGTGGGGTTCTCCGGCTGCGGTGGCAGCACTCTCTAGGTCTAGATGGGAAGAGAGAGGGTTTGGATGATTAGGTTTAGAGTTTTAGATGAAATAATGATATATATATATATATATATATATATATATATATATATATATATATATATATATATATATATATATATATATAAATGGGAGAGAGAGGAGGCAGGTTCGGTTGGCTGTGGGACTTGCTGTGCTTGGGTTTATATTGCATTGGTGTGGGTTTGCTCACAAATTGCTACAAGGGCTGTGCTAAAGGCTGCTGGTTGCTGCATAATTGCCAAGGGCGGTGCATGTCTAATGGCCCACGGGTGGTAGGTTGGTTTGCTGCGTATGTAATAGTAATGTTTGCTTTGGTTTGCTTTAAGTTAATATTATTATTAGTTTATATTAATAGTTTTGTTTGTGTTTTGTAGGCGGCTGTGTTGGTAGCAAGGGGTGGGTTTGCTGATGGAATGGTTGGAGTATGATAGTTTGGTTGATTTAAGTTGTTTATTAATTATTATTCTTATTATTTTCTTTTCTTTTCTTTTTATAATACATTTTTTTTCAATTAAATATATATGCATATATATATATATATATACTCATAAGAAAAAAAATTCTAGATTATAATAATGCACACCGTTAAGCTAGCAACTGCTCAAGGGGTCTCCTACATGAAATAAATTCGAAAAAATTCCTGATTGTCCCATAAGTCCTCTAAGTGCTCCAACACCTAAAATAAAATTTATTAAAAATCTATTTCTCCTAATTAGCACATAATTACTATAATTAAATTATTAATTAATAAAAAATAATAAATACGATTTTTAGAAATAGGGGTTTTACATTCTACCCAACTTATAAAAATTTTGTCCTCGAAATTGATACTAACCCATATTCATAATGATAGCTATAGCTATTACACTACATTGGTATCTAGCAGGACTCCTAAAACTCATGGTCTGCCATTCTAACACTTCCTCATCTATTGTCCATCTACTATTTTATCATCCTCTAACTCGTCTACACTACCCAACTTACAAGAATTCTACTAGTAGTCACATTCTTTGAAGCTATTGTCTAGGTTTGTAAGGCAAATACATTTATTGGGTCGAGAATCTTGGGATACCTGTCTAGAATCTCATAACTATGACTTTTTTTCGTAACCGTCAAGTATCGTAGTCTAATACTGCCACGCCTCCTGGCCAGTATGGCTGCAAGTAATTCGACTACTCTACCAAAATCGTCTGGCTGCAACTGTCGCTACCTCGCCAACGATTTGTCATAGTCACCAGTTCATAACAAGTGCCTTCAACTCTTTCCTAGGCATAGTCTAGGTTTTTAGGGGAACACTTAAGGTCTTGACTAACTATTAGGGCTATGATCTAGCTCAAGTGATCTAACAATTTCTACTAGGCTACATGGTGCTACTTATGGGTTAAACTAATAAAGAATACAGATATTGCTATAGTGCATATACATATTAAGAACTCATCCTTAGTTATCAAATATTACTAACACATTTATGTTTTAACTAACAAAATAAGGATAAGGTTGATATAAATCAACAATTCATAATGGCACGAACGATACGACTATGATAGGAAGAGTTAAGCACGAGATAACAAACGAATATAAAAGGAGAAGATGAGTCACCTAAGAGGGAGAGATAAGGATAGGGAAGAATACTACTACTGCTATTCACGTTATCCATTAGCATCGCGTGTATGCCACCTGGGTAAAATATACATACATCCTCATAACTGCTAAACTACCATATATATAATTCTACAGCTATTTGTACATCTAAGATCTTGTGTCACAATGGAGTTAGGAGTATGCAAGGACAGTTATAACTAAAAGGTCATACCTGTATCTACGGCTTCCTGTGCTAGCTCTCCCATACTTGTCATAATGAGTGCTTGGCCTTGTCCTTGGTTGCTCAACTGGGGTCTAGTCCCCTCCATTTGTGTAGACTGTAGAAGCGGTGGTGGGTCCCTTTGGTCTCCTATACTTGAGGGTGTATGCGGTGTTCTTGATTCTAATGCCATAGACCCCGGGTTCTGCTGAGGACATTCTCGAGCTTGATGGTGACTTGATCCAGATACCATGCACAGTCCCAATCGACGACGACAATCTCTATGAATATGACCTGGTATACCACAAAAGTGACAAGTACGGAGCTCCTTGGTTGGATATGGTACAACACTATCTGGTTGCTGGCGTGTCAAAGGGTGTCTAATGGGTCCTCCTTGCTGTATCCTTACTGGTCCTTGATAAATTCTTTGTTGAATTCTGTTCCCCTTGCTGATGGCCTCCTGAATCCTGGCCTCTGTCAATAGCTCGACATAAGTAATTCAGGACTGGGAGCTAGTGTAGTGCTGGAGCTCCTGAGTCAGTCCGCGATGAAACCTCTTAGCCTTCTCTAAGTCATTAGGTATTAGGACTGTGCCATACTTACTGAGACGACTAAACTCTGCGTCATAATCATCAACCGTCTTGTCCCCTTGCTCTAGATGGAGGAACTGATCGTACAATGCTTCCCTTATAGTATCTGGGAAGTACTTCCTCTCAAAGAACTCCAAGAATTATTCTCGTCTGACGCGTACCCAACTGGCGCTCCATTGATTCCCACCAGTGATGCGCGTTGCCTTCTAATTGAGTCCTTACTCCTATCAGCCATAGGTCAGAAGGTAATTGTGATGCCTCTAACAACTTCTTGGTATTGGCAATCCAGTTCGTGGTCTCCTCTGGACTCTCATTGCCCTTATATGGCTTAGGGCCCATCTGCACAAAGTCCTTGACTGAACCAACCCGAGCTTGTGGTACTGAAACTAGTGCATGGGTTGGTACAGGGGCTAGTGCAGCCATTCTCTCAAGTGCTGCCAAAAATTCTAGCCTCTGCTCTGCTGTTTGCTGCCTCTGTTCCTGTATTATCATCTGAAAGAATTGGAACAGCTGTGTCTGAACATCTTGCGGTGCTAGTGGAGCTGGAAAAGTCCCATTAGGTATCGTGGAAGGAGTTGATAGAATTTGATTGTTAGTCAGTCCATCCGGTCCGGAAAGAAGAGGTGTCATTGAGGTCACCCCTGGTGATTGGTCGTCGTCCCCTGGAGACGTGTTGTCCCCGGTGGCGGCATGCCCGTTATGCAAATTTATCTCTCTACAAGAGATGGACGAAGGATTAAGAAGAGCACATGAATCAAGCAGGATGCAAGAACTTAAGGAGGACATGTTGGAAGGAAGGTAAGTTATAGTCAAGTGTGGATGAGATCTAAAATTCTAATCCTAGGTGCAGGCCCGCTCGGTACAGTTACGTAACCGAAATGGCTCACTAGACCAGCATGGGCCACCACAAAAACATGTCACGCCCCAGTCCCAAAATATCTAGGACTAGGACACGTAGGCATACAAGCCGCATGGATATGGCAACTCCAATATATGGAAATCATAACCCATACATACGCTGTAAAATGAATATAAACTCACATGTGGTATATATAATGTCACAAGTCACAAATATGCTAATCTCATCCACACAACAAGTCATAAAAAAGAAGTACTAAACTAGAATAAGGAGTCTGAAATAACCAAATAATAGTCGGGTGGAGACAAATCCACTACCAATGACTATATCCAAAACTAAAATAAGAGAGAAGTATAAAGTCTCCAATATAAAATAATGTGAAGACAGAAGTGCATCAGCTAAAAGAATCCATCGCTAGCTAATCAACGATGCTCAGAAGGTAAGACCTCCTCGACAGAAAGGAATACGTCAGGTCCAGGCCCATACTCCTGCGGATACTCCTGATCGTCTATACCTGGCAAGGGACCAGGTCCTCAGAGGGACATAACAAGATACATAAAAGCAAGCAAATTTGAATATAGTGAACATGCATAATGTTTGAAAATAAATAAGTATGCTGTACAAGACAATCTATATGAATGCAATGAGGATAACTTTTAGACGTATGGGCAAGGGTAGGCTACTCGATCTAAGCCTTACAACTCACACACCCGTCAATGAACATCAGAAATTGACATACCTCTGGGGTAGCGACCAGCGCGATTCACGCCCGTAATGCGAACTATATACTACGGTTTACCAGAGTGGTTAAAAGCCCATACACCTAATGATTGTCCTCTCATGATACTAAGTGCCATGTGTGTGTCAACATATCTAATACATAGTAATGACTGAAAGTAAACTACACATACAAGAAATATACAGATTGTAATAAATATACAGAAATATAAATAGCATTCAAAAGTACTGTAACAATTTGGCAAGGTATCTTGCCTAGCAAGAAAGCTGCAAAATGTAGTGTCCCGATGTCAACACCAAGAGTCAGAAGCTATGGTCTCAGAATAAACGTCTTCGAATACTGAAATAAACATCACCAACGTTCCCAAAATAAGCAAAATAGCTAGAAAGCACTTCCCTTTCATCCAATTTAGACACATGGGCAAAACAGTAATTTCGGGTAAAAGTGGGGTCCACGTGTGGCCCACTTTACACCGAAAAGCGTGACAAGGGTAACAATCTCTAAATGGGACAAATTTATAGTTCAAACAACTCTAGATGTTAATACGAACCCAACGGTATGTCAAAATGTAGATTTTGATGAGCCGAACACAATTACGTCCAAAAAGTCAATTATGGGACCCGCCAATTGGCGACTTGGTCAACTATCTTAGAATTGCGTGAAAATTGGGTCACAGGACCAGCACGTTACCACGAGTCCAGTGGCGCAAGTTTCGTCGCAATGTGACGAGCGTGCAGAAAATATACGTGACTTCCACAAAGTTGCCAAACGGTGTGTGTCCGCGGATACGGGCTGATTCTGGCGCGCACATGAGTCCGAATCAGTTTCCACAAATTTTTACATGTCTGGTTTCGCTGCGCGCACCGTTCGGTATACTTGGTACACGGTGGGGCGGTCCCGTTTGGTGGGACACGCTCTGTTTCATAACTTTTGGAAATATAGAAAAAGTGGGTTCGCGAGGTTTTCTAATAAATTTAATTCTATCTACAGCAGTTAATAATCTAGGTTTATTTAACATAAATTAAACTAGATCAAGTGATCTACGCATTCCAAAAAGAATCATCTAATTCGGATCTCTGTTGTGGGAGATACGAACTCGGAGACATGGGTGGCCACCGTAGTTTTTTGCGATCCCAGAATTTGGTCTGTTTTTGCCAACTTTGATGCTATTTTTGCCTAGGGTTGCACATTGTTCAAAGTCTACTAACACACAGATATGAAAGAGGGTTAAGGGGTGAGCATACCGGTGAAGACGGGGTAGCATTTGGCTGAGCGAGGCGACGGAAAACAACTCTGGAACACAGGTACCTCGTTGTGGGAATCTGCAGTACGCGGGGTCGCGGTCGTCGGGATTGGTTTGGACGGCCTGGCGGGGTTCTCCGGCTGCGGTGGCGGCACTCTCTAGGTCTAGATGGGAAGAGGGAGGGTTTGGATGATTAGGTTTAGGATTTTAGATAAAATAATGATATATATATATATATATATATATATATATATATATATATATATATATATATATATATATATATATATATATATATATATATATATATATATATATATATATATATATAAAGGGGAGAGAGAGGAGGCGGGTTCGGTTGGCTGTGGGACTTGCTGTGCTTGGGTTTATATTGTATTGGTGTGGGTTTGCTCACAAATTGCTACAAGGGCTGTGCTAAAGGCTGCTGGTTGCTGCATAATTGCCAAAGGCGGTGCATGTCTAATGGCCCACGGGTGGTAGGTTGGTTTGCTGCTTATGTAATAGTAATGTTTGCTTTGGTTTGCTTTAAGTTAATATTATTATTAGTTTATATTAATAGTTTTGTTTGTGTTTTGTAGGCGGCTATGTTGGTAGCAAGGGGTGGGTTTGCTGATGGAATGGTTGGAGTAGGATAGTTTGGTTGATTTAAGTTGTTTATTAATTATTATTCTTATTATTTTCTTTTCTTTTCTTTTTATAATACTTTTTTTTCCAATTAAATATATATGCATATATATATATATATTTGTATATATATATATATATATATATATATATATATATATATATATATATATATATACTCATAAGAAAAAATTCTAGATTATAATAATGTACACCGTTAAGCTAGCAACTGCTCATGGGGTCTCCTATATAAAATAAATTCGGAAAAATTTCTGATGATCCCATAAGTCCTCTAAGTGCTCCAACACTTAAAATAAAAATTATTAAAAATATATTTATCCTAATTAACACATAATTACTATAATTAAATTATTAATTAATAAAAAAATAATAAATATGATTTTTAGAAATAGGGGTTTTACACTAAGAGAGAGGGATGAGAGTTTTAATTTCGAGGACAAAATTCTTCTAAGGGGGGTAGATTTGTCACTTCCATATTTTCTAGAAAAGGGTATTTAGTTATTTGGTAGTTAATTAAATATTATGCATGTTGAATATTTATTTATTTATTGTTAGCATGTTAGATTTATTTTTGGACTTGTGTTAGTGGACCTAACTAGTTTAGTTTAGACTCATGGACTAACATTTAATTCTAGTTAGAATTGAGCCCAATAATTAGAAGCCAAATCATTAGGAGGAGGATTAATTATGTTAAACCCATTAGACTAGAAGCTTTCCTCCCTATTTATTTCTTCATGAGAGACCTAAAGGGATATTTTAGACTTTACATAGTAGCTTGAGGGAGGGGGCAAGTGAGGCCTATATAAAGGAGATAAAAACTTTCTCTCTCTTTATTTTTTATTCCAAATCTAGATCTAGAATTTCTCTCAACCAAATTCTATCAAATTTCTACCAAATTTCTACCAAATTCCTTCCCAAATCACCATTAGAGACAATTAGAGCAAGGATCTACAAGGAGGAAGCATGGATCTACAAAGAGGAGCATGGATCTACAAGTTGAAGGCTTATTTCACCAATTTTGGAGGTTTCATTGGGAATCCATCTCCCAATAGGTACATTTTAGTTTTTTTTTCTTAATTTAGATTCTAAATCTGAGATTTAACCATGATAATTCAACCCATATGCATAGGCTACCTATATGATTTGGTTTTGTGTTCATAGGAGGCCGATTGAGAAACTTATGGTACTTTTTGTGTCAATTTTAGGAGAATTCCGAGATTGACATTTGTTGTGGGTCAATTGGTCCTATAGATTAATTTGGCATGTGCTTGTGTATTTGGGGTTAGTATCATGTCCACAATTGGGTATGTGTAGGTCGTATACCAATAAATTGGTGATACGTGTTAATTTGGAGATTTTTCCTCCGACACGGGACTTTGTGCATGCCATATTTTGACACGGACACCAAGAATTGTGTTTGACTCTTCGTATTGTTCATAAATAATATATTAGACTTGTTCGTGTCCTTCGGGATATGTTTGGATGTGTGGTGGACTCGTGTCGCAAGCGTATCCTAAATCTAGTGGGATACGGGAGCGATGCACTCCACGTGTTTGTGCATTTTATTCCATTATTTTTAGTTATTATAATATATAATTGTATGCATGTATATATATATATATATATATATTTATGTGTTAGTGTATCATATATTTATGTACCTATATATTATATATATATGTAGCTATATTTTTATATATATATGCACTTGTATGTTATATATATATATATATATATATATATATATATATATATATATATATATATATATATATATATATATATATATATATATATATATATATATATATACTTGCATAATTATATATATACGTGTACGTATATGTGATTATATATATATATATATGATACTATAATATGTTTATATACTAGTGTATATAGTTATATATAGATCTATATGTATATGTATATATATATATATGTGTGTTAGTTTTATATATATATATATATATATATATATATATATATATATATATATATATATATATATATATATATTATATATATATATATATATATATATATATATATATATATATATATATATATATATCTAGTTATTTATATGTGTGTGAATGTATATATCTATATATATATAGTTGTGAGAGGAATATATATACTTGTTATATATGTAGTAAGTTATTATGTTGGTATATGTATCTATGTATTGGTATGTATTATATGTTAGTAGTTAATAGTTTTAATAGTTTAGTTATGTTAGTATAGTTTAGTATATGGGGGTTAGCTATATATATTAGCTATATGTATTAGGATTTGAATTACCTTGGGATACCAAGGTAATGTCAAGGTATCGGATAATGGGTTGGTTTAGTCTAGTTAGTTACTATAGTAGTTAGTTAGTTGTATATGCTTGATTATGTAGATAGTTAGATATGTAAACTAGTATATATATGTTATGATTGATAGTTAGTCTCATATACTAATAGATATTGTATCTTGATAGTTAGTTATATTAACTATACATATCTATGTATGTTAGTATTATAGTTAGTTTTATGTTATATTGAGATGTATATATTAGTGTTAGTTATAACTAGTATTAGTTTAGGGTTTTATATATCTATTGGTATTAGTTATATGTTGAGTTTTGGGTTACCTCGGGATACCAAGGTATTACCAAGGTATTGGGTTGATACCTAAGGTATTGAGTTTGGGTATCGAGATAGGTGCGATACGCATTGGTGCAAGGCCAAGGTATCCTAAATTCCTTGTTTTAATATAGTATTAAGTATAATAATTTGTATATATATATATGTAAAACACTATTTTCATATAAATAAACTTGCGTATCTTAGGATACGGCTTTTTGAATGCCTTTTAGTATCTTAGCTTGGATTGTATAGCATAGTTTTATAGTGTTTCGACTTAGTGACTTAGTTTTAGACTCTTGCAACTAGATTTTATCGGTTTTACCTAGAAATAGCTTTATGACTTAGAATTGCATCAACTTAACTTATTTCCATTTTAGAACCTTGTATTGATGCAATATACCATATATAGGTTGTGTGACACCAGCTTGGGCATCGAGAGACACACCTTGCTCAGGACTTTAGGCGAGTACATTTCTCTGTTAGTTTTTATTTCATGATAGTATATATATCACTCGTTCTAGAACTGCATACTTGATTCTGACACTGGGTTACACGGACTGGTACTATATGGATCCCATCAGGAGGTGTTATCCCTTATCGTATTTAGTGGGTACTCAGTCACATTTATTTTATCGTGTGCATCGGGTATTGATTTTCATGTGCTTCTTGTGCATCCACTATTTTGTGTGCTAGTGTGACTATATCTGTTCATGTACGTAACGTGTCATGATTGGATCCATGTGTATTAGTTGGGGAGGGGAGTAAAAGTTGGTTATGTGATCAAAGCCCTATTGATCTCATGTACATGTCGATTATACACCTCACGTATAATGGAGTTACCTTTATACCTCATGTGCAACCTAAGCCGATCACATAACGAACTTACACTCTAAACCACATAGCTAGTATTCTTGTTTTCTACTTACAGTTTATTTCCTGTATTTACTTTCCAGTTCTTATTGTGCTTATTACTGTTTTCTCCTGTATTGTACATTATTACTACTTGTGCATCTTGTATCCTTTTTTATTGTTCGTTATATATACTCGATTATGTATTTGAAACTGCTTTCAGAGGTATGTACTTTGCTCCAATCCTGACTGGATATATTTTTCCAGATGATTGGCTTATAGAGTAGTGTCTCACATTCTACGATCCCCAGGATAGTGTATCTTTAGAGGATTCCTTGGTAGACCAGAAGGACTTAGTTGTAGAGCCCGAGGAGGTCTAGTTTATTTGTGTTAGACTTGTATTATATTATATTGTTGAGATTCTTTGGGTTGTATATTATTTCAGATTGTAGTTTATATCTTATTCTTTCTTTTGATATTCTATTTATGCTTATCTTCCTTAGTTTGTATTATGATTGAGTTTAGTTATATTGTAAGATACCATTTTGTTCCTCTGTTTGGAGTTGAGATGATTGACATATACCATATTATATTTTTGAGATGCTAAATAGTTAAAAATGACCCAGACAACGTTCTTTCGTCGATTCTGCGGCATAGGCTAGGCGTAACCACGTACTCGTGCCCGAATATCTGGGTATGGGTTATGACATCTTTGTTCTACCAAGTTGATCATCGATCGTCTAGAAAAGCAAGAGAAGGACATTACGACAATACTGTGTAAGCTTGAAAGAGTGCTCCCTACTAAATTTTTTTGACTCCATGGAGCATTTACCAATTTATCTTTCCTATGAGGCACGTGTCGGTGGCCCTGTTGGTTATTGGTTGATGTACCTGTTCGAACGTCAACTGAACTACCTAAAGAGAAAGGTGAAAAACAAGGCAAGGGTCGAGGGTTCTATTTGTGAAGCCAATGTTCTTTAGGAGATTACAAACTTTTATTCGACATATTTTAAGCCGTATATTGCTACTAATAGAATAAAAGCTCTGAAAAAACGATGACGGATATCAAGAATCTAATGATGCAATATTGAAAGTATTCAATAATTTCGGTAAGCCTTCAGCCAAAATGATGAAGAGATATCTGAATAACGATGAGCTAAGGGCTGCTCAGTTGTATATATTACTCAAATATGACGAGGATAAAGTGGAAAAACTAGAGGGGTATGTAATTAATATGTCAACGTTTAAGTCATCTTAATGTAATACTATACGCTAATATTGTTACACTAATCGGACGATATTTTATTGTTTTTTAGAACATTTAATGAAGATGTAAGGTCGATGAGACCAAACATAATAGATGAAAAAGTAGAACAGGAAATGAAACTTCATTTTCCTTCTTGGTTGAGTACATATGTAAGTATCTTTCTGTGTATGCACTTGCACAATATTTAACAAAATATTAAACTTAATATTATTTCCTTGGTATTTAGGTTGATCGTCCCCACACAACACTCAAAAATGAGTCTATTAGAACTCTAGCAAATGGAACAATTTATGTGATCAAAATTTGGCCAAGCTACTATGTGAATGGGTTAAGGTTTAAGTCAACAAAAGCCCCAATAAGAGAGTTTCTTGGATCTTGATTCTATAAAAAATAGTTATTTGTGTATCAGATCTTTGAGCTACAAAGATGTCGATCAAGACAATAATTTCTATGGCGTCTTATGAGAGATTGTGAAGTTGACATTTAATTATGGAACAGAGCATGCTAAGATGGTGTTATTCAAGTGTGATCGTGTTAGAAAATAGACAAGCATGGTCTTGTGGTTATAAACTACCGACGTAGATACCAAGGCTATGAACTATTTGTCGTACCAAGTCAGGCTCAGCTCGTGTATTTCATAACTTATCCTAAATGGAGATCAATGAGGCTGGACTAGTGGAAAGTATGCAAGATGAAAGCTAGAAATACCTTTGACGTTAACGAAATAGTTTATCAGGAGGATGAGCTACCTATTATAACAAATATTGTAAAGGTTGACTCAACGAAAGTTCCTCATTACACGTCTAATCGTGTAGAAGAGGTAGAATTATCCGAAGAGGAAGACAAAGTAGATAAAAGTGAAGATGAGGAGGTAGAGGAAGATGAAGATAAGGAAAATGAAGAAGATAAATTTTCAGAAGAGTATTAAAAATAAAATAAAATAAAATTCATTTAGAACTCTAGCCATGTACTGTACTTTTAATATGGAATGTAACATATATTTTAACTGTATGTATACATATATTTATATCTGTTATCAATTATATTCTTTGTTTCCATCTATCTTACCAGATGCCACTCATGACCCAAGCACGTGCACGTTGCTTGAGAGAGGCACCTCCTACTGTTAAGGAGGAAGTGACTGTTTAGGAGGAAGTGGTACCTCCTACTGTTAAGGAGGAAGTAACTGTTAAGAAGGAAGTGATACCTCCTATTGTTAAATTGGAAGCGGTTGTTAAGGAGGAAGTGGCAACTTCTACTCTTAAGGAGGAAGTGGTACCTCCTACTGTTGGGAAGACACCAACTTAGAGGGGGAGTTCCAGTCACCCAACACCTATAACATTGATTGATCACCTAGACGCTGCTTATGCGAAGTATCTGTGGGATTGGGTTCTGCCCCAACATATTGGATTTTCTTGAGAGATTGAGAAATTGGATAAGACTTATGGTGTGGCTGTGATACTTTTATTGTGCTTATTGTGTGACTATGATACTTTTATATTATGCTTATTGTGTGACTGTGATACTTTTATATTATGTTTATTGTGTGACTATGATATCTCATATACTTTTGTGATATTTCGTACCCAAAAAATTCAACGGAGGGTTGCTCTTTGTCTTTTTTTGTAAACTTTTATAAATCTGTGTATTTATTTTATTATTATATGTTACAATCAGGTATGGTTGGACGATGCAGATTGTTTGGGGTTTGATCCTCTAGGCGGAGTGCTCCTCCGGTACATGCTACTGGTTCCGGATCCTCCTCGCAGAGTACTCCAGTGTACCGATCTTTAGCATCTTTGACTCCGTCGACGATACGACTTGGCAGTACTCCTGGGACGAGTAGTTCTAGGCCTGAGGCTACTCCATCTTCTTGCGTTCCTCCAGCTGACGTCACTATGGAGACAGATGAGCAGATGGAGGAGGTCTAGCTGACTCCGCCTGTACATGTTCAGAGAGATCCTCCGTGCGCGCCTTCGGACGAGACGATGATGGAGATTTGGATTGACGGGCCTCAAAAGTAAGTTAATTAGTTAACATTTTAGACCGACGGGTCAAATAATTATATCTTTATATTCATGAATTTAATTATCATTGTATAGATATCGTCCGTCGGCGGTACAGAAAGCACTGGGAGTGTTTCTGAGATAAAACTATGGTGGGCCTTGGATCAACTACTCAAATGCCCCTAAAGATAGGAAGGTATTCTGGTTTACCCACTTCAAGGTAAAAATATATTTACTTTTAATATCAATAATCATTTATGCATATTATATCACTCTCTGTCTTAATTTTTATAGAAAACCTATTTCTTTCCACCATACCGGGCCGAGAAGATCGAGGAGCAGTTTTCTTCCGTCGTTGCCAAGCTGATCCGTGATGCAATCAATGATCAAAAGGCTCGTGATTATGACAGAGCCCCAATCCACCGTTGGATCACGCCTGAGAAATGGACTACGATGAAGGCGAGATTCAGCGAACCCAGGTACATGGATAGGTCGAAGAAGGCAAAGACGGCTAGGTCGAAGGCAAAAAAATGGTGTGGTGGCTCGATTCCCATCACAAAACATTTTTGTCGTCTGGTATATATTCTATTGAATATATATTATTTTAATAAAAATATGATAAAATATTTAATTTTAATAACAAACAATATAATTTTTAACAGGTACAGAGGGGTGAGGACGCCAATATGGTGACCGTCTTCCTGGACACCCATCGGAAGGGCAAAAATCTCATCGATGAGAAGGCCACCCAGACCTATGTACGTTATTTTACTTTGAGTTAGTTTTAATATAACTTTGAAAATATGCAAATAGATATCTATATAGTTAGTAATAAGTACCTAAGAATTTAGCAACCATTTTTCTAGGACGAGTATCATAGACTACGTGAGCGGGCGACTGCTAGTGTACCTGCAGAGGGAGGGTCTGGTACTTCCTCGCAGCCCTCTACAGCTTCGTCGATGAACGAGCTCTGGATGATCGTCTTTGGTGGTCTTCAGAGGTGTACGTACTATGGTACGGGATCCTATGACGCATTTGTTGTGACACAGTCATCCAGGACCCCCTATGGCAGTGTGTATTTCTCACAGCCTTCGTAGGCGTCGACACAAGCCCGGGAGAGCGTTGGCCGTCAGATTACTGACATGCGTGACGAGTTGCTACGAAGGGTTATGGAGCAGCCCTAGTCTCAGCCATAGACCGACGATGCGATGATCACCGCAGGTTTTAATGCGCTCGAGCATAGCCAATTAGAGATTAGGACTCTGAGCTAGATGATGGAGAACAACCTTACAGAGCTCAGGACTATGAGCCAAACGATAAAGCACAGCTTGGCGACTCTTGCTGCATCTACGAAACGCAGACATGAGGAGATGGAGGGGTCACAAATGGTCATGAGCAACTCACTTGTGAGGATACCTGCGATGCAGGATTTGTTGAGTCGGACGGTGGAGACAAACACTTCGAAGATGGTATCTTCCATGGATTCATATAATGCTCGACTGCTAGCATTGGAGCAGACACGTCCTTCTGGTTCGCCTGTATTGACACCGACACCGAAATTGACTCTATCGATTCTATTGCCTCCTATATCGGGACCGGTGATGCTTTTTCAGGAGCATTATGGCTTCCTCTTATCCCAGATGTGCGACAGTGTTCCTCCTCCTCCTCCTGATCTACAATAGTTCTTATTGGGACTTTTTTAGTATGTTGGTGTGTATTGGCCCATTCTTGGGTGTTTGATATAATTATTTCATACTTTTTACTACATTATTTGGATGAGATAGATGTGACATTATTTTAGATTCATATATTTATTTGTTGGGACATTCTTGCATGGTTCGATATTATAGATGTGTTTGTGTATGTACCGGTGTTGAGTGTTCCACCGAAGGGGTCGGCGAACCCAGAGAATTCAACGGAGGGTTTCTCTGGGTCTATTTATATAAATTTTTATAACTGTAGACAGACTTTTGTTGGAAAATAGTTTTAGAAATTGCATGTTTTTTCCTTTTTTTTTTTAAAATTTATCGACATTCTGCGACGTTTATCGACGTTTACCGATGAGATAGTGCGTCACTAAATTGTATTAAAATGTCACAAACTGGTATCAGGGATGTTGCTAATCTCTGTCAAAACATCGCTACACGTCGCCAAAAAGCTGAAATGATAATTTTTGCCAGGTCATCATTGGTGTAGCAAAACATCGATGATAATGTCGCTGTTTGGCGACATTATGCGACAATATACAATATCGCTGATATACCGATGTCGCGTAGCTGAACGTCGCTAATTTTGTGACGTGTACGCGTCACAAATATACGTCGCTATAGCGACAGATAGCGATGAATTTTTTGTCAACGACTATGAAATATACGACAACACCAAAATGTCGCTAATTATATCGCTAATATATTTTAGCGACATTTTTTACCTATTAGCGATGTTTTTTAACTTCAATAATATGTATATTTTTGGTAATGCTTACAACATGGCCTTTGTTGTACTGAGAGTTCTTGGCCGCATAACTCTCTTTTCGCATGAAGGCCTAACATAAGTGCTGACAATTTTGACGTATAACTGCCATCTGCACACATATCTCGAAGTGTTCTGTTGCGACTGTCAGAGCAACTATATTACTACTGATGTAACTTCGACTTTTAAGGACGTCTTTTCCTCTGAGCAATAAATGCTCTTGTTAGTATAGCTGCGGCTAAGGCGTCGGCCGCATGCTCTCTAGGGCTTCATCTTTGCGACATCATTGGTGCTAATGACCTTCTGCCGCATTGGATGCTTATTGTCTTTTGCCACATGGACCAACATTTTCCATGCTTCTACATGACCCCGTTCAAAGTTTCCAAAACTTAAACAAGTTTTGTAATACTTTGAAAGAAGCATAGAACGGAAGTTGTGTTGGCCGCATGTTAAGCATATCATATCGTTGTTTAGTCGTATACCGTACTTGTCGTATTTAGGACAGCCAGCCTGTCGAATCCTTATTGATAAGATCGACCTCGATTCTCAAGTTTCGACAAAGTCCCAAAGCACATGTAGCAGGATTTGAGTCATCGATTTTTGTTCCTTAACCATCGTATCGCTTTAGAAGATGTCATCAAATTGCGGTAATCGAGGAGTCTCCTCTGTTTGTCGCATCCATATGTCTTTGCCTATAAATAGGGGAGGATCTCGGAAGGAAGAGTTTTCTTTCCACTATTTAATCCTCCCTTCGAGCACTCTTGTTTTTTAACTTTCTTCGTCCTCTCCCTAGCAAGGATGTCTCCCCAAGGTTTGCACTGAGGAGCCTAATGGAGGGATGACCCATAATGCGTTAAGCTGCTAAATTTACTCCGTCAGTAGAAGAAACAACACAGATCAGGCATCTTGATGGATAAAGTTCTGATTGTAATAATTTTCTATCATATATACAAGTTCTGATTGTAATATTTTTCTATCATATATACTCATGATCTTGAATATCAATGAAAATCTAGATGTAGTAGATTTTTGTCATATGTATTCTTGTTCTTGAATATCAATGAAAATTTTTCTTTAGAACTTTCTTCCGAATTTCTCATATGATGTATCTCCTTGTTCTTTTGTACTTTTTAAGAAATGAAGAACACATTTTGTCTATATTTTGCGAATACATAGCTAATCCCATTGAAATATTATGTGAACTTATTATCCAAGTCGTACCGAGAGTTAGGTATGGATAATAAGGTTAATAAACTTGTCACTATCAGAGGTAATGTGGAAGTGATAGTTGGAAGTCGATAATCAAAGTGTTCGCTTAGAGGTGATATGGATGTGGCAAACTTTTGAGTGGAACTTACTATCTGGGATGTACTTGAGTGGTAAGTACTGATAATAAGTGGGGGGCTAGTACTATTTGAGGTAATGTTGACGTAATAATAAGTCGTCAGGAGGTGTTTGCTCAAATGTAATGTGGACATGGCAAACTCTAACCCGGGCGCCATCTATGCTTGCTCAGAGGTGATGTGGACATGGCAGAAATAGACTTCCGTGAGGAATAATATTTTGGCCTATTTATTTCACGGTGGATTATTAGATATTAAAATAATAATTTAGAGGTAATGTAGATGTGAACCATTTTTTTACCAGGAGTATTCCATTCTAGCTGGGGATTAGTAATATGATATCCTTAGAGCGATTAGGCTCGTAGATAGGTGCTTGTCTGAAGGGATTGTATTTTGTAATCTCCACGAGAGGGTTTTGTGGGATCTAAGGATTATTCCGCTGGGGAGATATTTTTGAGGACCTATTATCTATTGCGTACTCAAGAATCTTGAGTACAGATAATAACTTAAGATGATAAAGAATTTTACTGACTACCTGGGGGACTTACTGGGGCCAATAGTGCCTGGTAATTTTAGAGAATTCTATTTTATATTGACAGGTGGATCTATCACCCATAACGTATCCACGAGTCTTAAAATACGGATGATAGTTTTCACAATATACTGAGAAGAATAAATGCCTCCCTGAATATTTATATAGCTCCGTTGGGGATGGAAAACACAAGTCTAGCTCAAATATAGTATTTCTTGAGGAATTTACCACTGATCGACATCATCAACAAATCTTCGTTAAGTTTTGCAAGTCCATAGGCACCATTGCAGTACACTGATTCCACTACTAAAGGGCTTTCCCACTTAGCATGGAACTTTCCTGCCATTTTGTGTGAAGGATCGTGTATGGCAACTCTAGAGGGGGGGGGGTGAATAGAGTGCAACAGAATAATCTACCATATTAAAAATTAAGTAGAGTGAAGGCAGTAAATAACTAGTAGTGTATATGCAATATAATAAAGTAAGAGAAAAAGAGAGCAAACGCAAGCACTGCGTTGTATACTGGTTGTCCTCTGAGAGGACTAATCTAGTCTAGAGAACTCTTGCCCGGAGTTTTATCCACTATAATCACCAATAGTGAATCACAAACTTTGATCCGAAGGCTTGCCAACTTTTTTACACCACGGGGTTTGGTCCGAAGTCTCACAACTTCACACACTATGAGTTTTGGTTCGAAGGTTAGCAACTTCATACAGAACATGGGCTTGATGAACCAAGCTCTTTATAGCTCTGTAGACTTCTAGACCGGGACCGCACTTGACATTAGAAGGCTGGGAGTTGATCTTAGAGATAAGAAAGTTTAGGCTCTGAGGGTTTACTCACTATAGGATAGAAAGAATTAGAATGGTTGAGTGAGTAGGAATGTGAAAATCCAATCCTATTTATAGGATATTGGCAAAGAGAATTTGGCCAGAATTCGGATGGAGTTTAATTCAAATTTCCAACCATTGGACCATGAAATCAGGAGCTAATTGAACTGGTTGATTCACTACCAAAATATGATGAAATAGCGAATTTTTTAGCGATATCATCATAAAATGTCGCTAATATTAATGACTTGAGCGACTCCAAAAATAAATGTCACTATATGTCGCTGTTGGCGACACATAGCGACGTTTAGCGACTCTACTTCAGTTTTTTAAAAGAGTAGTCGCTATAATCTTCTTTAAGGTCGCTAAATATCACTGAGTTATTAATTTAGCGACGTCTTTACCGAAGTTGTTTTTTTTATTTTTAGCGACGTCACTAACATCGTAAACTTTTTGATTAGCGACGTCTATTTATGACATCGCTAAAATTTTTAATATTGGGTTCAAGATTTTATTTTCCCCTTTTCTGTCGAACTCCTCCACAAAATTTCTAAAACCCCCCTCTTCCCCCCCTCCGACGAAGTACCCCCGCTGCGGCGTCCTTCTCCTCCCCCCGTCCCTACCCCCCTACCGGCTATTCTACAGCCCCCTACTCTGGCTCCCCACCCCCTGAGTGCCCCCTTCTATACGGCTCTTCCCTTCTGGCATGGCTCCTTCCCTCCGACGACCTCGGGCTTCTCCTTCTCCTTCTCCTTCTCCTCTAGGTAAACCCTAACCCTATATTTCTCTCTCTCTCTCATAGATACAGACACGATATAACACAGACAAGACACACATACACTGACACAGACATAACACACACTGTCTCATAGACCTAAAACTCTCACAACCTCTCTCTCTCTCTCTCTCTTTCGTAGACATCTCTCGATCGAGAGCTTCCCTCTTTGTTGTTTCTCTCTTGGGAATTTCTTTCTCCCACAGACATCTCTCGATCGAGATCTTCCCTCTCCATCGTGAACTTCGAAGGTTCTTTCAGTTCACCATTTCTTGTCCTAATATTTTTTGTAGTTGATATTATGAGGGAATTGATTGTCTCTGCTTAAAACTAGGGTTAGATTTTGTTAGGGTTTTTGTCTCTCAAATAATTTTGTTAGGGTTTGATTTGGGATAATATTTTAGTTAAAAATTAGGGCTTGGTGTTCAAATCCTCTATTTAGGGTTTGATAAATGTAGAAAATAAAAAATTGTGTTTACTGTATTTCTGATTTCTAATTTTTTAGTAGGCAGTATTTAGGATTTTTTTTCATTTATCATAGTAAGACACGACATTGTTTTACTGTATTTTTTGAGTATCCGTGTCCAAATTGTGTCCTAAACCTTAGATTCACTAAAGATACTATATATTTGGAGTGTACGTGTTTGATACTATATTCACTAAAGATTTTTGGATTATACATGTCCGATACTTAGTTAAGCAATTGAGGAAATATGCAAAGTATAAGTCGGATACTCTAAGAAATATACAAAGTACAAGTAGGATACTCTCACTAAAGATTTCTACTAATCAAGTCGAGGTCATGACATTGGTGAAATATGAGGGCATGAACTCTGTATGTGTTGGTACCTAGTCTATAGGTGATAAGTAGTGCCTATAATTCTTTAGCCACTTAATTTTTTTTTTTTACATTCTCATTTAGGCTACACCATTTTAAGTCTATAACGTCATAGATAATTATTAACAATATGTTTTCATATTGGATTGAAACAAAAAAAGTTAGTAGCTCATCTGTATAAGTTAGTGACTTTAACTTGAATTTTTTGCCGATCATACCAAATCAATCTTTTTCTCGTTGCGGGAAGCTTCCAGAATCCTCCAGCACATGATGGAAGATTCCCGTTGAACTCTTGGAGGATTCTGCCAAGGTTTAAAGTATCGTTGGCACCGATACACATGGTCGTTTATAGTATCATTGATACCGACACCTAACATAACTCATCTCCAAGATATGCTTAGGACACCAAAAAGATATTAGTATTTGGTGTGTTGTCATATTTGTTGTTGTGTTTTTGTCATGTCAGGATATGACACCGGCACCGTCCGTATCATTGTGTCATATACTTAGTTTGTTGGTTTGTTAAAAACTAACTGTATATTTCTTGTTGATGTATCATTAGTACTTCCCTAACAGAGAAGCATGTCAGATGTAATTGATTAAAAATGGCTAAACCTTTCCAAATTCTGAAACCCTAATTTACACTTTCTTTGATTTTTGATTTGTTATGTTTTCAAAATATTCCAGGGCTTTAATTTTGTATTGTGTTCGGGAAGCAACTTGGACACAGTACTTGTCATTATCGATCTTCCCTACTTGTTTGCTTACAACACATTGATCAATTACAAGACTAAACACATTTTTACTATGTTCCTTTCAGTATATAATTATATTTTTTCTTTTGAAAGTTTTAGAAATTTATTGATTACATAATATTAGCCGATTCCTATAATTTGGGACAAAGGGTTTATTTATTTATTCCTTAGTATAGTAAGCCATGTCTCAGTATGCTTTGAGTATGTGTATGTCCAATAGGAATGAGACCCAGTCACTTATGCCTCTGTTTTTCTCTTTAACACCTCTATTTTACAGACTTATGTAAAATCTGTCAGAAGATCGGATAGTAAAAATCTTTTCTTTTGGAAGATTGATGATAGTGAAATTGTGTGAATTAAAAATTAGCATAATACTGTTTATGTGCATTAAGTTTCATTATTTGCATGTTTTATCTGTATCTATTGTAGGTTGAGAAGGATTACCCATTTTACCTCAAGAATGGCATGTTTGTTATTCTTTCTTTATGATAATAAGTCTATGGAATCAATTATATTCTATAATAGATGCTCAATATTTCTTTGTTCTTTATCTGTAAATTTGGTGCCATTTATCGATTCGATCACCCTGATCAAACTTGTATGATTTAATTTGCACTATGATATATAAGTTCAATCATGGTTTACAGATAGTTGTTTCCTTATTATTATTTCTTACTCATTTGCTGCAATTAAACCACTATTTGTATTTAATTTAGGAAATACAACGATGCCTTCTTCAACCAAAGCCTGCCAATTGGACTTATCAATCCGGTTGCTAGTCTTATGTTGGGATTCGATATTGGACAAAGCATCGATAATATTTAAGAATCCTATAACAAAAATTCTTATATAGAAATTTCAATAATACTTTCATTTTTATTGAATAATAATTGGTAAAATTTAACATTTGTCTTTTAAGTTTACATGTAAATGAACATGGTCTAATAATTCGGTGATGCAGCTTGGAATCATCCTAACTATGTATCCTCAAAGACCTGGACAAATGGATTGTGATATATATAACCCGTGATATTTAATTGGAACTCCAACTAATTTCATAGAGTTGTCATCTCGACAAATATAAAATTATCTGTTAGTTGATTTCTTACATGCATTCAAACTTGCACTTCTTGTTGTTTCCATATGATAAAGGTCGACAAGCACTACCAAAATAAACGTCGCTATATGAATATTGAAAATTAATTAAACTCTATCCAGTGTGGTACCTAATTTAGGAAAAGAGGGCGAGTTTGAACTTAGTATCGGCTGATACCGACCCGATATGGCCGATATGGCCGATACCGATACATGTACTATATTTTTATTGTGGAGTGTAATATCTATTTTAACTATATGGATATATATATTTATATCGGTTATCAGTTATATTCTTTGTTTCCATCTATCTTACCAAATGACACCCATGACCCGAGCACATACACATCGCTTTAGAGTGGTAACTCCTACTATTAAGGAGGAAGTTGTACCTCCTACTGTTAAGGAGAAAGTGACTATTAAGAAAGAAGTGACACCTCCTACTGTTAAATTGGAAGCATTTGTTAAGGAGGAAGTGACAACTCCTACTGTTAAGGAGGAAGTGGTACCTCCTACTGTTGGGAAGGCACCAGCTCAGAGGGAGAGTTCCAGTCACCCAACACCTATAGCAGAGATTGATTATCTAGACACTGCTTATGCAAAGTATCCGAGGGACTGGATTCTGCCCCAGCGTATTGGATTTCCTTGAGAGATTGAGAAATTGAATAAGACTTATGGTGTAACTGTGATACTTTTATTATGCTTATTGTGTAACTGTGATACTTTTATATTATGCTTTTTGTGTGACTGTGATACTTTTATTTTGTGTTTATTGTGTGACTGTGATTCATATACTTTTATGATATTTCATACCCAGTAAATTCAACGAAGGGTTGCTTTGGGTTTCTCTATTTTTATGAACTATTATAAGTCTGTGTATTTGTTTTATTCATATTAAATGTATGTTAATTTACCGGTGTTGAGTATTCCACCGAAGGGGTCGACGAACCCAGGAAATTCAACATAGGGTTTCTCCGGATATATTTATATAAATTGAAAATTCATAAACTGCATAAAGATTGGTTTGGAAACTATTTTATATATTTTTTTATTTTTCACAAAAGAATTAATGACGTTTAGTGATATTTATATACGTCGCTAAATACGTCACTAAATACGTCACTGAATATGTCGCTAAATATGTCGCTGAATACGTCGCTAAATACGTCGCTGAATATCGCTAAATTGCTGATATGGTATTATTTGCTTGGTCAATAAAATATTGCTAAATATATTATAAAATGTCGCTAAATAGAAAAAAATTAGCGACATTTAGCAACATAAAATACATCGCTAATATAGCGACGTTGAGTCGCTAAATGTCGCTAATATAAAAAATATTAGCGACGCAAATTCGTCGCTAGAAAATGTCGCTATAGCGACGTTTTGCGATAACGTTTTGAAATATTTTTCCTGTCAACGACTAGCTTAAACGCGACTTTATTAAAATGTCGCTAATTAGGTCGCTAATTTTTTAGCGATATTTTTAGGCCATTTAGCAACGTTTCCAGACGTCGCTAATTTGGATAATTCTGATAGTGATTTCATACCAAAAGGGTAACTGAGTTCGGTCCAAGTTCGGCATGAGTTCCGCCCGAGTTCGGTTTCTAATTATGGTAGACTTTGTTAATGAATGTGGCCTGATTTGGTGGATATGTTCTTTGGTTTATTTGAGTGGATTAGGTATATGGATATAGGTACTTGGATTTGCCAGTGTGACTCAACTTACATCAATCCTAGACTCAAATAAATAAAAGATTACATATTAAAAATAAGAGCGGAGCCCCCGGGTGCAAGGTTGTAGATAAGTCGTAGGCAGTTGGACAAAATCTTCTGGTATAACGTCGTCTTTGGCACATCGTCATATAGCATATGTCCATTGTTGATCTTGCTTATTGCTTTCTGCAAGTACATATTAGACGAACAAGGAAATATACAGAAGCAAATATTATATATCTGGACAATATTGAGTTTAAGTAGAAGATACTATAGTAATTGATGATTACCATAATGCTAAACTTAATCGATTAGCCATATTCAAAAACTCAACATAAACATTGGGACAACAATCTTCCCATTTTTTATTATGGCAAATCAGTTAAGTTTAAGACATATATAATCGATGCATATATCAAAATTA
Organism: Iris macrosiphon; assembly: GCA_036927795.1. Taxonomy (NCBI): domain Eukaryota; kingdom Viridiplantae; phylum Streptophyta; class Magnoliopsida; order Asparagales; family Iridaceae; genus Iris; species Iris macrosiphon. The sequence continues at coordinate 134,906,591 of JAYESA010000004.1, forward strand.
ATAAGCATAAATCACTATACGTATACTACTTAAAAATATACTTACATACTTAAACTTACTTCTCTTCCGTTGACATGATAAAAAAGAAGCTCCCCCGTAATAGGAGATATTGATACAAATCTTGACCGAAGCTTCTACATGTGCATAAGCTTCCCCGTAGTGCAACGTTGGCGAATATGCACTTATTTGACATATTTTCTTCCTTTATCAAAATATATTGTTTATGGCTCCCCCGCAAATGAAGTGTATATCATGAAGACAAGGTGAGTAACATAAAGCATATAATATGATCATGTGATAAATTAGGAGTAAGTAGCTAGAATATCACCATATGTAGAATAATGACATGCATATCATAACCATATACTTACCAATTGGAAACTAGATACCAATTATAGGAAACTATATGCAGTACATTAATATAGAAACATTGGGTAATAATAATATAAGAGAAGCATAAATGAATATGCACATTTAGTCATATGCAAGAGATAATTAAATAACTTCTCTCTAATATCATTGTAACCAGTCAAAGTCTAAACTCAAATTAAAACTAAGTTGCATAGTTTTGAAATAATTAGAAAAACCAGTAGTGCTTACTAAAAGTCATAGTATTATAGTCTATACTAAAAGTTGTCAACTTTAAATCAAAAGTAGGACTTAGATTAACAAATCATTATTCAATAAAGTGTTGATCATCTTGGGTTAGCTGTAGGGGCCGAATTCCAGCTACCGGTGGTCCGAAGACACTTAAGTACCGTATCGTTTAGGCAATTTACACCTTTTTGACAGAAGGGCCTTTTCGGCTTATAACCAAAAGTAATATTAACTTTAAAGAACTTAGATTTAATAGGTATATATGCTAATTATAACATCATACAATATTAAAATCTAGAATCCTAATTCTTGACGAATAAAGTTTACTAAAAGATATAAATCATGCATAGACAATTATGTTATACTAATAGAAAGTAAATAACTCTATAGTGACAACAAATATTTTAGCTAAACAACTAGTCATGCTAGATGTCAGTATCTACAAGAAAGTTAACTAATCATGCTAATATCACATCTCACATAACAAATAAGGATATCAATAACAGATATTAACAAAATATTGATTAAGAATGTGCTAGATACTATAATTATAGTTATTTAGGAAGAAGCGATTAGCACATTACCAAAGTGTCTCAAGTGGTCATATTTATGTTGGTGCAATTTCTTGGTAGATGACCATTATAGCTTTGCAATCACCAACATTCTCCTCAGTGCTAAATCCTGACATAAAGCGTTTTACCTACATCATTAGACAAAGACTTTGGTATCCAAGGTTTGGATCCATATTTGTTAGCTTTAGGAACCCACTTATACATATTATATAAACCAATTTTCTAGTCTTACACTGATGTGTAATGTGTTCTTTTAAACCATAATAATAACATGTAGCATAAGTATTTGTGTTCGGTATAAAAGGGTAGCCATGAGTATGTGAACTAGTACGACGTGTCTTGCATAGATATTTGTAATAAAATGCATGATTATGTGAAGTATGTTGTGTTCTACATGCATGATAGTGTGAAGCATTTGGTTTGCTTGCTGGTGTCTTATTATGAGTATTCTTTTGTTTAGCCACATGTTTCCCGTTCGACTGAGTAGTAGGTTGTATGACCTGCTTTTCCAATCTAATCTCTAACTTTTTAGATGTAGCAAATAAATCATTATATTTAGTAGTAAGAGCATCAACTCTAAGTGAGGCATTAGAGTACTTTTCCTTCTCCTGTTTTAAGTCCTCCTTAAGTTTAGAATTTTCTTGATTACTTTCATCAAAGCAGTCAAGTGCTTCTTGTAAGCTAAGCTTAAATTTGGAGATATAAATAGAATCATCAGAAAATTAGTCTCTAGCTTCATTTAGTAGACAAGTAAGCTTTTTATTCTCAAGCTGATAAGATTTAATATCTTTTCTGGATTGCTTATACTTATCCATAAGATTCTTGTGATCTTCAAATAAATTATTGAAAGGATCAGATAATTCATTATAAGAAACCTCTTCAAATAAAGGATTATCTTTTACCTCGTTAGTTAATGCCATTAAGTATACTTTTGCAGCATGTCGAGAGATTTCTTCTTCCGTATCGCTAGCTTCACTTTCACACCAGATGCTTGTATTTGCATATTTACGAGACAAGGATTCTTCTTTGTTTGATCATTCATATCGATTCTCCCTTTTTGCTTTGGAGCAATCTTTAATCTTGTGCCCTGTACTTTTATAGTAGTGACATATAGACTCTTCATCACTGTTGTCATTAAGCTCCTTCTTCTTTGATCTCTCAAGCTTTAGGAATTTTATAAAGTTTTGAGTGATCAGGTCAACTTTCTCATCTTGAGATTTATCACCGTCGGAGTCATAATTTGTGACCTTGTGATGCGCCTTGAGAGCAATTATCTTCTCCTTTTGAGTGGGTTCTTCAAATTCCTTGAGATCCAGCTCGTGAGTCATCAACTTGCCCATGAGCATCTCGAGAGTCAGCGTGGTAATATTATTTCCTTCTATGATTGCAGTGGCCTTGGGATTCCAGTTCTTGGTGAGTTTCCTTAGTACTTTGTGAATCATTTCATGATTACTGTACTTCTTGCCAAGAGATGATAGAGGGTTGACGATGTCGAGGAATCTCGTAAATATTTGAGTGATTATCTCATCTTGCTTTATCTTGAATGCTTCATACTCTTATGTTAGACGACTTATTTTTGATTCCTTCACTCGGGAGGTTCCTTCATGAGTGACCTCAAGAATTTTTTATACTTCATGTAAAGTGCCACAAGTGAAGACCCTGTTAAATTCAATTCTGTCTACAGTACAAAATAGAGCGTTACTAGCTTTAGCATCAAGACTAGCGTATTTCTTTTCAGTGTCTGTGTACTTATCATAAGATTTCTCTACAAGGTTACCATCTATGACTATTCTAGGTGGCTTCTTGTATCCTTCTACTACTACAGCTCAAAGGTCAAAATCAACTGACTTTAGGTAGAAGCTCATACGTGTCTTCCAGTATATGTAGTTAGTACCATCAAATATGAGTGGCCTATTTGTGGACTGGCCTTTACCATTATTGGTGTAGATAGATCTAGTAGTTGCCATAAGTCTCATATGATGTTAAGTCAAATATCAAGAGAACTAGCTTTGATACCAATTGTAGGAGTAATTGGTATGAGCAATAGTTCCTATATAAAGAGTACCTGCTCTGATACCAATTAAAGGACCGTGTATGGCAACTCTAGATGGGGGTGAATAGAGTGCAGCGGAATAATCTACCCAATTAAAAATTAAGCAGAGTAAAGGTAGTAAATATCTAGCAGTATATATGCAATATAATAAAGTTAAATAAATAGAGCACAAACACAAATACCGCTATGTATACTGGTTTCCCTTTGAGAGGGCTTGTCCAGTCCCAAGAACTCTTGCTCAGATTTTTATCCACTTTAATCACCGATAGTGAATCATAAGCTTTGATTCGAAGGCTTGCCGACTTCTTTACACCACGAGATTTGATCCGAAGTCTCGCAACTTTATACACCATAAGTTTTGATCCGAAGGCTCACAACTTCACACAGAACAGGGGCTTGATGAACTAAGCTCTTTACAACTCTGTAGACTTCTAGACCGAGACTGCACTTGATATTTAGAAGGCTGGGAGTTGATTATGGAGATAAAAAAAGTTTAGGCTCTGAGGGTTTACTCACTATAGGATAGAAAGATTGAGAATGGTTGAGTGAGTATGAATGTGGAAATCTATTCCTATTTATAGGGTATTGGCAAACAGAATTCGACCAGAATTTGGATGGGGTTTAATTTAAATTTCCAACAGTTGGGCCAAGAAATCCAGAGCTAATTGAACTAGTTGATTTTATACCAAAAGGATAACCGAGTTCGGTCTGAGTTCCGCATGAGTTTGGCCCGAGTTCGATTTCTAAGTATCGTACACTTTGTTAATAAATGTGGCCTAATTTGGTGGATAGGTTCTTTGGTTTATTTGAGTGGATTAGGTATCTGGGTATAAGTACTTAGATTTTTTTAGTATGACTCAGCTTACATCAATACTAGACTCAAATAAATAAAAGTTACATATGAAAACTAAGAGCGGAACCCCCGGGTGCGAGACTCCAGATAAGTCGTAGGCGGTTGGACGAAATCTTCTGGTATAACGTCGTCTTTGGCTCATTATCATATAACATATGTCCATTGCTGATCTTGTTTATTGCTTTCTGCAAGTACATATTAGACGAACAAAGAAATATACAGAAGCAAATATTATATATCTGGAAAATGCTTAGTTTATGTAGAAGATACTATAGTGATTGATCAATTACCATAATACTAAACTTAATCGATTAGCCATATTCAAAAACTCAACATAAATATTGGGCCAACATTGTGCGTCATAACCATCGGTCTTCTCACTGTTAAGATGAGGTAGCCAACTTTGGAATGATTTTTTCTTCACCCTTTTATTGAAGGATCTAGAAATGCGTGCTTGATATATCTTAATACACTATTGAGCCATGAGACATTTCTATTCGAGTGCCTCCAACTCTTGTAACAGCAGGAGATGGGTTGCCTTTGGCTGTCAACTGGTTGGAGAGGGCTATCCGAAAAGTGGGTATTTTGATTTTTAGGGGAAGAACTGCTTCACCCTCATAAAGCAAGGAAAATGGCGCATAGCCGGTTGGAGTCTGGACCATTGTGCGGCTGGCCCAAAGACATTTACCAAGCTTCTCATTCCAATCATGCTTGTGAGATAAAATAAAATTCTTGAGGATTTGTTGAACGCTTCTGCTAATCCATTCGCTGCCAAATTATATGCTGTCGAAGGTATGTTCTAGATTCGATTTTTTATCACAAAACTGGTAGAAAATATGGCTTTAAAATTATGGACCGTTATAGTGGATGATCCTCCGAGGCAACCCAAACCAGTAGATTATGTGATGTTTGACAAAGTTGATTATGTTTGATGCCTTCATTTAAATGAGCGATATAGCTTCCGCCCATTTAGATAAGTAGTCGATTATGACAAGAATGAATCGATGCCCTTTGGTCAAAGGTGGGCTAATCGTGCCGATGATATCTATGCCCCAAGCTTCAAATAGCCAAGACACGGTTGTCGGGTATAGAAACTCCAAAGGTTGGTGGATGAAGTCTGCATGAATCTCACACATTTTGCATTTTTTGGCATACTCTATGGCATCTACTGCCATTGTGGGCCAATAATAGCCAAATGTCGGAGGCAGTCCTGTAACTTAGGATCTGGTTGATGTGCACCGTAAGTACCGTCGTGAGCTTTATGAACCATTTGCTTTGATTCCTTATCCGATAGGCATTGGTGTAGAAGTCCATTGTACGAGCGACGATACAACATTTTTGTAGCTGTATCATAGTTGAACCTACGGGAGCGTCTCTTGGCAGTAGCCTCATTCAGGTCGTCTGGCAGAATTCCCTAGATATCATAGTCTATAAAGGAGAATCGTCAGTCCTTGGTGTCAATATTTGTCCCTATGGCGTAGCTTTGACAATTGCGTAGGGTACTTCTGGTGTAAAATAGTTCTCGATCGATCATTGAGATCGAATGATGGGTTCTCGTAGGAAGGGCTTGGGAAGTTGTGAGGCCGACGAGAGCGTCGGCTTCGACATTTTGCAACCGGGGTACATTCTCTACGAAGAACCTGGTGAAGGTGGAGATTATATCAATTGTCGCTTGAGGATAAGAGATCAAATCTTGATATCGGACACTCGCCTCGGAACTGGCTGGCTATTAGCTTGGATTCAATATAGGCTTCTAGAAAATCCACTATTAATTGTTTAACCAGTTGGTTCCCGATAATGATAGTGTTATATTCTGCCACATTATTGGAGCACTGCTCCAAGAGGGAATATGCGTGGTGGATGACCAAGTTGTTGGGAGAGATCACTACTACCCCCATTCCTAGAACAATATTGCCCTTGGACCCTGTTCTCAAAGCACCATCGAAGAATATTCGCCAAATAGAATCTTCTATTATTGTGTTGGATTCTAACATTTCGTTTGGAACATCGTCGTAGAGTTTCGATGTCTCGGGCTCTGGATGTGCCGTCAGAAAGCTGGCTAGTGCTTGGCCTTTGACCACATTTTGAGGGACAAATACCATGTCATAGGGCGATAACAATATTATAGATGTGGATAGGCAAGAATTTAGTGCCCCTGGCTTAGTCATGAGCACTATGAGGGGATTGACTCAGGAAATAACGTGAATTTTTTGCCCAGTTACATAATGGCGCATCTTCTGGATTACGAAGATCAAAGCGAGACATTCTTTCTTGACGAGATTGTACCTATGCTTGGCATCGACCGTCATCCTACTGAGATAGTAGAAGGCTTGTTTATGGCCTGTATCACTCTTTTGAGCTAGTAGTGCACCAAAAGAATAATCTATTGCACGGACGTCGAGTAAGAAAAGTTTTCCATGACTGGAGCTACCAACACTAGGGGATTCGTGAGATACTTCTTGATATCATCGAATGCTCACTGGCATTCTTCCATCCAGATGAAGGAGACTCCCTTCTTTATAAGTGGGGTGAATATCTAGAAACGTCCGAAGAGATTAGATATGAACCTCCTAATGTATGCCAATCTTCCTTGAAGGCCGCGAATCTCTCTGAGGTTCTTTGGAGGGTGCATATCATGGATAACTTTCGTCTTCTCGGGGTCTATGTGGATACCCTTCAAAGTTATAATGAAATCCAAGAATTTTCTACTGGAAACTCTCAGGAAGGACTTAGTCAAATTTATTTTGAGCTGATGTGCCTACATCAGATCGAAAATAGTTTTTAGATTATGCATGGAGATGATCATCCCAAAATTGGCCCTTAGCAGTGATGTAATCAATATAACATTCCACTATTTTGTGTAGATGTCACAAAAGATGGTGCTCATAGCTCGCGGGTATGTCGTACCTGCATTTTTCAGACCAAAGAGCATTACCGTATAACAGTATACCCCCAAGGGTATTCAGAACGACGTATGCTTCTCATCATCTGGGATATTTTGATTTAGTTGTAGCCTAATAACCCATAATTGAAGGATATTCGCTCAAAGCCACAAGCATTTTAGATTATCACGTCTGTGATCGGGAGAGGGAACTCATCGTTTGGGTATGCTGCATTTAAGTCGTAAAAGTCTATGCAGACTCGGATCTTGTCGTTCTTTTTGATGATATGAACGAAATTGGCTATCAAGTCTGGATGATGTTCCTCGTGAATGAAGCCGCTTGCTATCAGCTTATTTACTTCAGCTTTGATTGCATCCATAACGTCCAAAAAGACTCTCTACGAAGACATCGTTGTACTCCCTTATAGCTGGATATGGGATTCACAATCTTCTCCGAAAAGACTATTGGTTTTGTGGAGGATTCGTTGCCCAGGTTGACTTGCACTACTTTGTATTTGGTAGGGGGTTCTCATTGTTCAAAATGCATCTCCACCAGAGATTCTAACCATTGAGCCCAAGGCTCAACCTCGAATAACTCGAACAGTTGATTATCGTCTTCGAACTGGTCTACTGATGTTATATTGATAGATAATGATTGTCAAAACATGTCCCCAACACTTGTATCGGAGTCCCAAAAAGAAGATTTTGAGGAGTGAGAGTTTATCTCAGCCTCGACATACGACCATTCGGGAGTCATCGGGGGCGTAACATACCCCAAGCCATGGCCGGTCCATTGATAATAGGTCTGGTGCTTGTCCAAGGGGGCAAAGTGATGTTATGACAAACGTCGCCCTTTTCTATAATTTAGGTCTTGATTGCTCTTTAAGTCATAACTCGTCCTCTAGATAATGTTCTTGGCTTGCGAGATATAGTGGTAGAGTTACATTTTACCGCTGTCAGGTTCTGGTTCATCTAAGAAGAAGTTTCGGCGACCTTCCACCCTGCCTAAGATAATAAAAATTTCTTCCCTATTCCTTGCTAGAATGATGAAGAGGATATTCTCAACATATCATCCCATTCTAGAATATTTAATCCTTTAGTGAGAAAACATCTGAGCCTCAACCTCCCTATCTCCAAGGACAACTCCTTAGTCTTCTAAGTGCCAAGTACGGTCACAATTTAGAAGTCTTCAAGAGTTGTAAAGAGCTTGGCTTAACTAGTTTCCTCTCTCTCCCTCTCTTTCTCTCTCTCTTGCTGTAAAGTTGCGAGACTTCAGATTAAATCTCGTGGTTGTAAGAAGTAGCAAGCCTTCGAATCAAAGATTATGATTCACTAATGGTGATTATAGTGGATACAATTCTGAGTAAGTATTCTCGGGACTAGACTAGTCCTTTCAGAAGTAAACCAGCATACATCGCGGTATTTGCGTTTGCTTTATCTTACTCTTACTACTTTATATTACTGTCTTGAATATATATAGTGCCCCGTTCCTCCTATTCGAGGAGCGAGGCTAAGAAACACAAGACGGTATCGTTCGATCGGGATAGATTGAATTAAGAACTCATCCTCATTATGGATTTGTTTCTTCGGAATCGATTCTCATATTCAGTGGACCGCGCCCCAAGGATCGACTTAGCGGCAGAGTCAGGAGGGACCTCTCTGCTGCTATCTTTTATTGCCTCAGTTTTTGATGTCGCTTGTTGCTTTCGTGCTTTGAGTTGGTTTTGGGATTTGCTTATTTTTCTTGAACGGTTTCGATGGTTTTCATTATTTTCGTTCATTGACTTGCACTTCTATTCCGAGATTGGAAAGAGAGGAAGAAGTATTAATCGAGCTGTTCGTTTGCAGGTGAACGAGCAGTAGGCGGCTTGCGAGCGGAGTCGTGAAGCGCCTCTTTTCTTCTCCTTTCCTTCCAACCAAGTGAGTGGCTACCAACCCGATTAGCTAGCCCTGCTTCCAAGCTTCACACCCTAAAATCGTGCACTCTTCTTTACCCCGATCAAACGATACAAAGTAATAATAAAACATACCAAGATAAAATGGGAATAGACTTGGTTTGTATTGCTTGTCATTCAACTTGGGAACGATTACTTACACTGCATGCTTATTCGTTTGGAATGTTCAACATATGTTTCAATTTTAGTTAGAATACATGTTTCTTCTATAAATTGTGCTATGCATATGAACACACTTTAAATTGGCATAGATTGATCAATAAGACTATGCAAAACTGTTTGGCTATGGAGCTTGCCCCTATTCGTTCAAAATTCGTTTGTAATTCATGTGAAATAAGTCGAACTAAATGTGCTTGATCACGGACAACTTGTGTACAAGGTATTTTGGCTTCCGTGGACGGCCGCCAGGGCACTGGGGCCGATCCGATCTGGGCGGAAGAGTTCGTATAGTCGTTTATCATGGACGGGATTCTATGTAGCGGGGCTCGCCACCTGCGTTACATAACATTCTTGTCCCGAGACTATAAACCGTCCCTTTGTGGCATCATGCAGTGATCCCTGTGTATATTTAAACCTGTTGCATACTAACTTGTGTCTTCATGGCAGGGAAGGCAAGGTAAGTATTGTGCAGGTCATTCAGACGGACAGGTAAAATCCACCGAACGGTAGTACGTTCATTTCAGTAAATTCTATATGCTGCTTACTTGTAAATGAACTAAGGCAAGATAGAAACCCACAAATATACATGCTTCACTAAAACAATGTGTTGATTGGTATAGTTCGGTTAGCTCGCCTTCACCAGTATGTTTCGACATGCTGACCCTCGTTGAAACAGGTTCTCCGCACCAAGACGAACCGAGCGAGGAGCCGAAGTCGTCTTCCCGATCCAGTCCAGCTGTTGGTGCATCTTCACCGTGCCCCTTGAAGCCTTTTGAAGTCAGAAGCTGCAACTCTTCATACACAAATGCAGCTTCGTGGCAAAGTCGTCCTCCAGCTTGGAGGTCTTTATCATTTTGAGTTTATAAAGGGATGTAATATACAGTACTGCTATCTCATTTTGAGTCAACTTTTTTGTAAGCCCGTGCGGTATTTTAGCTGACTCGTTCAAGAGTTTGTAATAGATGTTCATTATCAATAAAGAGAACTTTTCCATGTTTCAAATCTGTGTTTTAATTTATCTGCGTACTCTGAATATGTGCTTGCTATACAAAATACTTTAGCCTTGTGCGGGCGCAACCCCAGGCCCGTACGGCATCACGATTCGGGGGACGCCCCAACGATTCTAAGGAATCGGGTCGTGACATAATGGTATCAGAGCACAGGTTCAAGTTCCTTAGACTTTGTGCTGGAAAAGTTCCTTTAACGATCAAATTTCTGTGCGAACTCTTGAACTCGCTAGGCCAAAATGAGATACGTTCATGCAATAAGTCCATAATACATTATGATTCTAATGTAATTTACCTTCTTTTGAAGGAATAGTACCAGCGCAATCAGCAGCGCAAGCACCGAACGAAACACAGGAAAGTAGTTTGGGCACTTCGGGAAGCTCTCGGAGCCAGCGAGGCATATCTCAAGTCGACCCGCTAGAGCGGGTGATGCAAATGTTAGAATCGCAACGACAAAGAGATGATGCTCGCCAAGCCAAGTTCGAAAGCAATTTAGAGACCCGATTCTCAGTCCAACAAAAGTCGGTAGATACCCTGCAACAGATCGTTCAGACTTTGGCTGCCAACTATTCCACCGCAACAGCAACGACTCCGGTGGAACAGCCCGTGCTTGAAGTGGAGACGCCTCAAATCCCAAGGCCGAGGGACGTGACTACCTTCAACTTGGGCCATTTCAAGAAAGTCTGCAATACTCCATTCAATGGGACTGAGGACCCAGGGGTAGCTCTAGATTGGCTAGCCGAGCTTGAAGATCACTTCGCTCTGCTAGAGGTCCCCGAAGAGAAGCGCGTCGCCTGCGCGCAACTTCAGCTCCGCCTCAACTCACACGATTGGTGGAACGTGCATCGATGATCTCTCCAATTTGATCACGGAGAGAAGGCGATCTCGTGGACGACCTTTCGTGCCGCGTTTGAAGAGGAGTTTATACCCCCTCCAGTACAACGTCAAATGGAGAATGATTTCATGCAACTGAGGCAGGGCAGTATGACAGCGAAGCAGTACTCCGCCGAATTCAACCGACTCTCAAAATTCGCTAGGGCCTATTTACCTGATGCAGCGAGTCGAGCTAGAAGGTTTGAAGGCGGTCTGCGCCCTGCCATTCATGGGCACGTAGTTAACAATCAGTATGGAACAACGCCTGAAGTCATAAATCATGCCCTATCCCTTGAACCGTAGTATCCTCACGTTTCTACCGGCGCTGTGCATACCCACAATCACAAACGCCAAGGCAACGAGAGAGGAAACAACGCTGCAAAGCGACAAAACAACGGTGGTCGAAACAAGACAAATGCAGGAGTGCGTTGTGAGCACTGCCACAGGCCGGGGTACACCATCGTTAATTATTACTTGAAGAATGGGTCTTATTACAACTGTGGCGGAAAGGGGCACTTGATTCAAAATTTTCCGCTCCCGGATCGCCGCCAGCAACGAAATAATCCCTAACGGTTAGTTCTATTCCTAAGTTTCGGGATGAAACTTCCAATTAGTTGGGTAGGATGTAGCGCCCCATTCCTCCTATTCGAGGAGCGAGGCTAAGAAACACAAGACGGTATCGTTCGATCGGGATAGATTGAATTAAGAACTCGTCCTCGTTATGGATTTGTTTCTTCGGAATCGATTCCCATATTCAGTGGACCGCGCCCTAAGGATCGACTTAGCGACAGAGTCAGGAGGGACCTCTCCGCTGCTATCTTTTATTGCCTCAGTTTTCGATGTCGCTTGTTGCTTTCGTGCTTTGAGTTGGTTTTGGGATTTGCTTGTTTTCCTTGAACGATTTCGATGGTTTTCATTGTTTTCGTTCATTGACTTGCACTTCTATTTCGAGATTGGAAAGAGAGGAAGAAGTATTAATCGAGCTGTTCGTGTGCAGGTGAACGAGCAGTAGGCGGCTTGCGAGCGGAGTCGTGAAGTGCCTCTTTCCTTCTCCTTTTCTTCCAACCAAGTGAGTGGCTACCAACCCGATTAGCTAGCCCTGCTTCCAAGCTTCACACCCTAAAATCGTGCACTCTTCTTTGCCCCGATCAAACAATACCAAGTAATAATAAAACATACCAAGATAAAACGGGAATAGACTTGGTTTGTATTGCTTGTCATTCAACTTGGGAACGATTACTTACATTGCATGCTTATTCGTTTAGAATATTCAACATATGTTTCAATTTTAGTTAGAATACATATTTTTTCTATAAATTGTGCTATGCATATGGAACACACTTTAAATTGGCATAGATTGATTAATAAGACTATGCAAAACTGTTTGGCTATGGAGCTTGCTCCTATTAGTTCAAAATTCGTTTGTAATTCGTGTGAAATAATTCGAACTAAATGTGCTTGATCACGGACAACTTGTGCACAAGGTATTTTGGCTTCCGCAGACGGCCGCCAGGGCACTGGGGCCGATCCGATCCGGGCGGAAGAGTTCGTATAGTCGTTTGTCATGGACGGGATGCTATATAGCGGGGCTCGCCACCTGCGTTACATAACATTCTTGTCCCGAGACTATAAACTGTCCCTTTGTGGCATCATGCCAGTGATCCCTGTGTATATTTAAACCTGTTGCATACTAACTTGTGTCTTCGTGGCAGGGAAGGCAAGGTAAGTATTGTGCAGGTCATTCAGACGGACAGGTAAAATCCACCGAACGGTGGCACGTTCATTTCAGTAAATTCTATATGCTGCTTACTTGTAAATGAACTAAGGCAAGATAGAAACCCACAAATATGCATGCTTCACTAAAACAACGTGTTGATTGGTATAGTTCGGTTAGCTCGCCTTTACCAGTATGTTTCGACATGCTGACCCTCGTTGAAACAGGTTCTCCGCACCAAGACGAACCGAGCGAGGAGCCGAAGTCGTCTTCCCGATCCAGTCCAGCTATTGGCGCATCTTCACCGCGCCCCTTGAAACCTTTTGAAGTCAGAAGCTGCAACTCTTCATACACAAATACAGCTTCGTGGCAAAGCCGTCCTCCAGCCTGGAGGTCTTTATCATTTTGAGTTTATAAAGGGATGTAATGTACAGGACTGCTATCTCATTTTGAGTCAACTCTTTTGTAAGCCCGTGCGACATTTTAGCTGACTCGTTCAAGAGTTTGTAATAGATGTTCATTATCAATAAAGAAAACTTTTCCATGTTTCAAATCTGTGTTTTAATTTATCTGCGTACTCTGAATATGTGCTTGCTATGCAAAATACTTTAGCCTTGTGCGGGCGCAACCCCAGGCCCGCACGGTATCACGATTCGGGGGACGCCCCAACGATTCTAAGGAATCGGGTCGTGACAATATACACTATTAGTTGCTAGCTTCCTTCACTCTACTTAATTTTAATTAGATAGATTATTCTGTTGTACTCTAATCACCCCTCTCTAGAGTTGTCCTATGGTCCTTTAATTGGTATTAGAACAAGTTCTCTTGATATTGGCTTAACATCCTAAGGGACTTATGGCCACTGTTAGATCTATCCACTCCAACAAAGGTGAATGCCAGTACATAAATAAGCCACCCCTATATGATGGTACTAACTACACGTACTGGAAGACATGTATGAGCTTTTACTTAAAATTACTTGATTTTGACCTTTGGACTGTTGTAGTAGAAGGATATAAGAAGCCACCTAGAATAATCATAGATGACAGCCTTGTAGAGAAACCTCATGATAAGTATACAGACACTGAAAAGAAACAGGCTAGTCATGATGATAAAGTTATTAACGCAATATTCAGTGTTGTAGACATAACTGAATTTAACAGGGTCTCCATTTGTGGCACTTCGTACAAAGCTTGGAAACTTCTTGAGGTCACTCATGAAGGAACCTCAAAAGTGAAGGAATCAAAAATAAGTCGACTGGCATAAGATATGAACCATTTAAGATGAAGCAAAATAAGATGATCACTCAAATGTTCACAAGATTCCTCGACATTATTAACCCTCTATCCTCTCTTGGTAATGAGTACAACAATCATAAGAATATTCACAAAATACTCAGAGGACTTACCAAGTACTGGAATCCCAAGGCCACTGCTATAAAAAAAAATGATCTCACTACGATGACCCTCGAGACGCTCATGGGCAAGCTGATGACTCACTAGGTGGATCTTAAGAAATTCAAAGATCCCACTCCAAAGGAAAAGATGATTGCTTTTAAGGCACATCACAAGAAGGTCACCAACTACGACTCCGACGAAGATAAATCTCAAGATAAAGAAGTTGCCCTAATCACCAGGAACTTCAAAAAATTTCTAAAGCTTGAGATATCAAAAATAAAGGAGTTCAATGACAACAGTGATGAAGAGCCTATATGTTACAACTGTACGAAGACATGGCATATAAATAAAGATTGTCCAACCTTAAAGAAAGTAAATTGCCATGATTGCTTATCCAAAAGAATATCAAGAAAGTATGCAAATACTAGCATCTGGCATAAAAGTGAAGCTTGTGAATCTGAAGATGAGAATTCTTGAGAAGCTCCGAACCTATGCTTCCTGGCACTAACTGATCAGGTAACAGACAAAGATTCTTATGATGATTTTACATTTAATGAGTTAGGTAATGCCTTTAGTAATTTGCTTGATGATTTTAGAAAACTTAGGAATAAATACAGTATTGTAGAAAAGATATTCAAGATTATCAAACTGAGATAGAGAGACTTACATTGTTACTAAGTGAAGTAAATGATACTTCTAACGATTGAAAAGAGAATTCTAAACTTAAGCTTAATCTCCACTAGGCACTTTCTAGCATTGACAAGATCTCTCAAGAGAATATTAAACTTAAGGAAGAACTTGAATCCGAAAAGAAGAAGTATTCCATTGCTGCTCATAGAATAGATACTCTCACTACTAAATATGATAAAGTATATGCTACCTCTAAAAGATTAGAGATTAGATTGGGTAAGCAGGTTGAATAACTCCCTACCCAACCAAACACGAGACACGTAGCAAAATATTTGAGCACTCACAACTATGTTTCTACCTACAAGCATAATGCTCCATGCAATCATATATGTAGAACACCATGCACGTAGAACTCAACATGCCTCACATAATCATGCATTTTACTATAAATATCCACGTAAACCATAAACTGCTTCACACACTCATATCTATCATGCTACACCAAGCTCCAATAACAGGGCTATATGTCACTATTGTGGTAAGAAATAACATATATCTATATTCTGTAGAACTAGAAAGCTAGTAGATATGAATGTTTATGCATGGGTACCAAAAACTAATACAACTGGACCCTCAAAGAAATGGTTACCAAGGGTTACATTTACAACTCATTTTGTAGGTGGACCAACCCTCTCATGCTAGAAGTAAGTAGATTCTTGATAGTGGTTGCTCATGACATATGATTGGTGATGCCAACCTATTTGCAACGCTATAGATAAAGAAAGAAGGATATGTCTCCTTGAAAATAACCTCAGAGGAAATATTATTGGTAATGGTAACATTGGTATCCCTCCCTATCCTGTCATAAAAGATGTTTGTCTAGTAACAGAATTAAAATATAACCTACTTAGTATCAGTCATCTAGCTGACCATGGTTATGATATTAACTTCGTAAAAGATAAATATTTTATATATGAAAGATCCAAAGGTAATGTTATCTTTGAAGGGATTAGGAAAGAAATATATATTTTTAATCTTGCAAAGGACACAAACAATGCAGGCAGATGTCTATATTCCAACAAAGATGATAGCTGGCTATGACACATGCGTCTAGGAGATGCAAATATGGACACTATTGCAAGACTGTCCACAAATAAGTTAGTAAGAGGCTTACCAGAGATTACTTTCAAGAAAGATATGGTATGTACTGATTGTAAAAAGAATAAAGCTACTAAATCTTCTTTTAAGATAATCAACGCTGTAAGTACCTTTAAATCACTTTCACTTTTGCATATGGACTTGTTTGGACCTAGTAAAGTCGTCAGTCTTGGCAGTAAGCTCTATGCTTATGTCATTGTTGATAATTTTTCTTGAAAAAAAAGAAGCATTTTTTGAATTTGTTACTTTTTGCAAAAAGGTTCAAAACGAAAAAGGTTTTACGATTGCTCGTATCCGAAGTGAACGTGGAGGCGAATTCAAAAATAGTGATTTCAAAAGATTTTACAATAAAAATAGTTTTTTTCATAAATTTTCTTGTCCTAGAACTCCTCAACAAAATTGTGTTGTGGTGCGGAAGAATAGAACTCTTGACGATATGGCTAGAGTCAAGTTAAATCAGTATAACCTTCCAAATATTTTTGGGCTGAAGCTATAAGTACAATATGCCATGTTTTGAATAGGATACTTTTTTGACCTATCTCTAAGAAAATTAACTATGAACTTTGGTTTAGTAGAATCCGCAATATTAGTTACTTTAAAGTTTTTGACTGTAAATGCTTTATTCTCAATACTAAAGATAAACTAGGAAAGTTTGACTCCAAGGTCGATGAAGCTATTTTTCTAGGTTATGCTGCCAAAAGCAAAAGATTCAGAGTATTCAACAAGCAATCAATGACTGTGAAAGAATCAATCAATATTATATTCGATGAACTCAATACTCAAGTACCAAACGACAACGATGATGATGATATTCAATCCGCAACCAACAAGACTCCTGAAGATACAACCGATACAAATTATCTGGAAAGTCAGCCCAAGAGATTGAGATTCTCTACAGATCATTCAGAAAACTTGGTAATAGGTGATGTATCGAAAGGTATAAGTACACGTTCTTCAAATAGAGATACCATTGCAAATATTGCTTTTATTTCTCAAATAGAACCAAAGAATATATGAGAAGCTTTTGTTGATGAATTTTTGGTTTTTACTATACAAGAGGAACTCAACCAATTTAAACATAATCATGTTTGAGAACTTGTTCCCAGACCTAATGATTATCCGATCATTGCTTCTAAATGGGTTTTCCAAAAAAAAAAAAATTAAATGAGGATGGTTCAGTCACACACAACAAAGCACGTCTCATAGCGAAAGGTTACAACCAAGAGGAATACATTGACTATGAAAAGACCTATGCTCCTATCGCTATACTCAAATCTATTCGAATGCTTTACGCTTTTGTTTGTTTTCATAATTTTAAACTATTTCAAATGGACGTTAAAAGTGCTTTTCTAAATGGTTTTATAAAAGAAGAAGTTTTTGTTAAACATCCCCCAAATTTTGAAGATTTTAAACACCATGACCATGTATTCAAGCTACGAAAGGCTCTTTATGGACTCAAACAAGCCCCTCGTGCTTGGTATGAGCGCCTTAACTCCTTGCATAAAAATAGTTTTTCAAAAGAAAAAAATGATACTACCCTTTTTATAAAATCTTCTGCTGACTCTTTGTTATTAGTACAAATATATGTAGATGATATCATATTTGGATCTACAAATAAGATGCTATATAATGAGTTTGATAAGTGTATGCAGAGTGAATTTGAGATAGGCATGATAGGAGAACTAACATTCTTCCTAGGATTGCAAAACAAGCAAGATTCACAAGGAACATTCATCAATCAGGCTAAGTACATGAATAATTTACTCAAAAAGTTTGATATGGACAATACAAAGCTTATCGAAACTTTTATGGCAACATCCACCAAGCTTGACCTTGATAAGAGCGGTAAACCTATAGACATACATAAGTATCGAGGTATGATTGATAGTTTATTATATCTAACTGCTACTCGTCCAGACATCATGTTTGTTGTATCTCTTTGTGCTAGATATCATGCTAATCCTAAGGAATCACATTTGTGTGCAGTCAAGCATATTTTTTGATACCTTAAAGTAACTTTATCGACATGCTTATGGTATCCAAAAACTAAGTCCTTTAACCATACTGGTTTTCGAATGCTGATTTTGTTGGATGCAAAGTCGATCAAAAAAATACCAGCGACACTTTTCATTTCCTAAGAAATCTCGTCTCCTGGTTTAGAAAGCAGCAAAATTCGGTTACATTATCAACAATTGAGGCTGAGTATATCGCCGCAGCCGTTATTGTGCACTGTCACTACCACTTTTCCAGATAAGGGCATTTGGGTAATTTTACTATTTTGGATAATTATGTGTTTAATTAATTTGCTGAGTTTTAAAAAAAAACTATTTATTTGATGATTGGTTTAGGTCAAACCCTAGAACTCATTAGGACAACCCTAATGAGTAAAACCCTAATTTGTAAACCTAATTTTAGAGAAACCCTAGAATTCAAATTATAGGTTTGGACCTCAAACCCTAGAAGGACTAACCCTAGTTAATTAGGTTCTACATGACTTAACATAGGAGGTTTAACCTAAACTATGCATTAGAAACCCTAAACTAGTTTTAATATAAAAGGGAGCCACTTTTTCCTTCATGAAGGAAGAAAACCCTAGCCTCCATCAAGAAAGCCATCTCCCGACCCCAAATTCGGAATTAAAACCCTAGGTTTCCATTTTTCCTCCTTCAAAGCAAGGAGAGCAAGGAGTTTGGGTCAAGAAGCATTGGAGAAGAAGAACCTCCATTTAGGGAGCCATCTCCCTAGGTAAAACCCTATTTCTATTCTTTTATTTCTGTTTTCTGAGGATTAATGCTCATTAGGAACCCACCCTTGCTGTTAGATTTTGATTTTTAGGATTTTGATTAGGTTTTGGTGTTCATACGTTTGTTATTCCTAATTTTTTGTGAACCCTAATCCTAGGTGGTTGTATGTAGACTGATTTCATCTCCAACGTGAAGCTTAGATTTCGTTTTAGGGTTTTGTTTTGGGTTTCTCATGTGTTCTTATGTAAATTCATTTTCTGCACTTCTTGTGCTTGATGATATGATTAGTAGGGTGTTTAGCTTTTAGATCTATTCGAAACCTTGCTAGGTTTGTGTATATATATATGCATATGTGTAGAGGTGTTGTTGTTTTGATTTCTGTGCAGTCGGGTTTTGGGGATAGTTCTGTGCACAGTTGGATTTCCTGTGCTGTGCAGTCAGGTTTGGGGACAGTGTGTGTAGAGTCGTGTGCATCAGTGTTTAGGGTGTTAAGTATTAGTGTATCCAGATCAGTGAAGCCACTGTGTTTTGGTTGTGTAGATACCTATATGTGCAGTGACTTGAGGTTGTGTCTGTGTTCAATTTCTGTGTGCAGGGTGTGGTACCAGTTTTACCTATGTGAATCAGTGTGTTATTGATACCCTTTGTTACTGATACTCTCACTTAGCCCTGATACTTGGCCTGATGTTCTACTTACAAGGTTCTTTATGCAGAATTATTGAGATACCTGCATGTAGTGTGTGTGTGATCTTGTGTATCAGTTAGGTGAAAGTTTATCTGTGTGTTTGTGTCTTTGTTCAGGCTGTATCTGTGAGTTTAGATATAGGTGTGTAGTCTGAACATTTTCAGTAATTCCTAATGTCAGTGTGTCTCAGAAGTTCCCAGGTCCTAATGTATACTGTATAGTGTGTATTCTTGAGTAGCAGGGGGAAGTTTCTGTTTTGTGAATTTAATTTTCAGTGTGTGTGTGTGTGCTCAGAACCTGTGTGTTGAGGTGCAGTTCAGTGTGTTTCAGTGTGTAGTCTAGTGTGTGTTATCCAGTGTGCCTGTGTGAGTGTGTTGCTGTCAGTGAGTTAATTGAGGTAATATCTGTGTGTAGGTTTGAGTGTCAGGGTATCAGGCAGTGTGTGAGATGCTCTGAGTGTTGTGTGTGCTCATGATTGTAGATTGGTGTCATCTTAGCTAATAGCAGTTTGTGTGTTAGCAAACTTTGTGAATCCTAGTACAGGTGTGGACTGATGATGATGAGTGATATCTGGTAATTAGGATTAAGGGAAATATTTCAGGTATTAGGTAGTATCAGTTGGGGCCAAGCTCGAGTGAACAAGTATACCAACACAGGATGTATCAGGTAAGTGTACTTAGTTACTATTAGAGTTAGTGGTAAGGTCTGTTAGCTAATTATAAGAGAATGCTAGTTAGTTAGTAAGTATCTCAATTATTGCTGATATAGTTGGTGTAGGATTAATAGCAGTTGATTAAATTAGTAGTATACTATTATAGTTAATATTAGACCTTGTACAAGTAGTATAATTTAGGTACTAAGTACCACTAGTAGTTAGGATATTTTGTTGCAGTCAATATCAGAAGTTAATGATATGTAGTAGTGTATGAAAGATTAGGTAGTATATAGATATGTAAATAGTTATAACAGTAGTGAATTGTATGTAGTATTATTTTTAATGGCTGTCAGTAAATTATAGTTTATAAGTATCAGTTAGATATGGTAGTTAGTGTTAGAGCTATGTCAGTCTGTAGTATCAGTTGGATTAGTATTGATGTATCAGTTAAGGTACTAACCCCATAAATAGGTAAACCTTGGTTCAACCATAGTTAGACCTATTAACCTTAGTATGATATAGAATTTGACTAGTGGGCCTATTTAACCTACCTTTTAGCTATTAAACCCTAGTACACTTATACCCTTGGGATTAACCTAGTATAGCCTTAGCCATGACCTAGAAACCTCATTTTTCCTTAATTAGTTAATCATCCTCATTCCTTTAATTCATTATTTTGACATTAATTTTCCATAAATAGGTCATTGTGATCCCACTTTGGACATCGATCCTCACCCTTTGCTCAGGACCACAGGCGAGTATATTCTCTGACAGTTTTCATTGTTGATTATTTCTATAATGCAGTTGTATTACATACTTGATTCCGACACTATGGATACACGGGTTAGCACCCTAGATCCCCATCATGAGGAGTCATGATTGGAATCCATCGTGCTAGTTGAGGGATGGGGAACTATTAGTAGATTATGTGATCATATCCAAATCCTTTACATGCATCATAGCTCACCCCACTTCTCACGTTGGGTGCGGCCTGACCATCTTACATGCATCATAGCTGTTATATATGATTAACCTGACCACTACATGCATCATAGCTAACCATATGGTTAGCCTGACCTACAAGAATCATAGTTAATCATATATAACCAGCCTGATCAAGTCCCAAGCCGATCACATGATAAACTGATAATTCAAACACTTAGCTAGATGTCTATTTTATTCAGATTCACCTGTTCCAGCATTCACTACTTATTGTCTAGCATTCACTATTTATTGTTCATTGCTAGATGCTCTATTGCCTATTTCCATTTTCTCCAGTACTTTACATTTCCAGCATTTATTTTCCATCTTGTATTTCTTACACTGTTTATAGATTTTGTCAATTTAATAAAACTGCTGTTAGTGCTTGTGCTTCGCTCCAATCCTGACTGGATAACATTTTTTAGAGGACCTGGAGGATCTTTGCCCCACTCATTACGGCCCAGGATTAGAGGGTGATTTTACTCCAGAAACCCCAGAGGAGTTGCCTAGCCTAGAGGAAAAATTTACCTAGCTGTTCTTAGATTATTTTTCTGCATTTATTGTTTTAGACTGAGACTGAGTTGTATTTATTATTTTGTGACTTTGTGAGGTCATTTAGACCCAGGATTTGAGTTGGACTTATTATGGTTAGTTTTATTAGAACTCTTTTCTATTCTCATCGTGCTATTATTTCTATTAACTTGTGATTGAGTATATTATAGAACTGTGGATTATTATCTTTGTCCTCCGTGCGGAGTTGAGACTATTGACAGGATATATTATATGTTGAGACCTAGACAGCGTTCTACCGCCGATGCTGCGGCATAGGCTGGACGTACCCAAGACTCATGCCCAAATTCTGGGTGCGGGTCATGACATGCACAAATTTTATGGATGAAGTAAACCCTATAAGACTTCAATCTACACTACAAGAATATTTTTATTCTCTGTGATAACACTAGCACTATTAATCTTACTAAAAATTGAGTATGCCATTAACGTACTAAGCACACAGAAATCATACATCATTTTTTAAGGGATCATCAACAATACGAAGATATTTGTATAAAATATATTAACACGGAACGTCAATTAGCGGACGTCTTTACTATCATGACCCGCACCCGATGTAAGGGTATAAGTCGGGAACAACACCCAGCCTACGCCACAGAATCGACGGTAGAACGCTGTTTGGGTAATCTATCTAACAATATAATGAGCCACCAACAATATCAATATACTCAATCACAAATCTAAGATGGAAATGAGCACTAATATGATAAAGAATATAATAGTCACAAAATACTCGAGTCAAATGATAACATCAATGAGTGAAGAAATACTAACCAATGAGCTGGAGACAAATCTAGTACAAAAGAATACTAAAAAGCTACAAGTCCTGGGTCATCTGTCTCAGTCGGGATGAGTCCCTCCTGAGCCAGGATCTCTGACTCTAAGCCCACAATATCCTACGACCCATAATATATAGGGTACCACTCCTCAGTGTCATCTGAAGAAATATATCCAGTCAGAAAAGGAGCAAAGTACATCTCTAACAGCAGTTCTAATCAATGATATAAACTATGTAACAGTAAATAGATGTGAATATACAAGATGCAATAATAGATACAAGAGATATATAATAAAGGAAATACTGGAATAAATACAGGAATGAACAATATGATAATAAACAAGAATACTAATGACTAAGTGTGTGAGTACTAGATTTAACATGTGATCGGCTTGAAAACTTGTACAAGAATAAGGGCCTGGCTAGTCATACGTGCGGTATATGACCAACACTCATAGGAAACAAGATATGTACAAGAAGGGTATAATCACATATCTATACTAAAATACTCTCCACCCCCAACTGGTATAGGGGATCCAACCATGGTACGCTATGGCACAGGATTCTCTAGGAAGGTAGCGACTCTCCTCGAGAATCAGTGTCTGTACATGTACAAGAATAACAATAAAATAAGGCTTGCACAAGATACACCATATACCATGGAATAAAATCTTATGACGAGATTTGGATATACCAATCCGTGTAACCATCGTGTCAAAAAATTATGGATATCTATACTAGATACAATGAACATAGAGGATATCATAAATGAGAAACTATCAACGAATATACTCGCCTGATGTTCGATAAATAGTCTCACATATGTCTGATACGGTGCCTCAAAGACCTAGATTTAGAATATAACATTAATACAAGGTTTCAGAAAGAAAATAAGTTAAACTAGTCAACTTCTAGGTCATAAATTATTTCTAAGTCAAAATAGTCAAACTAGGTCAACTCTAAGTCAAACTGGTCAAACTTGGTCAAACTATCTATTTCTAGGTTGCATGAGTCTATCTCAAAGATGTTGGGTTCATACACTATGAAACTATGCCAAACAAGCTAGATCTAGCGTACTAAGATACCGTATCTTAGGATACGTAAACAAAAGATAGGAAATAGTATCTATACATATCCAAATAATATTAAATATAATAATCCTAATTATAATTACTAAAAGGATACCTTGGTTTTGAACCAATGCAGTATCGTACTACTAAACCCCCATCTTGATACCCAAACCCAATATCTTGAGTATCCTCAATACCTTGGCATTTACCTTGGTATCGCAAGGTAAATATGATTCTAATATATATATAGTAGATACCCAATCTAATGACTAACATATATATAGTTACTAACTAAACTAGGTACTAATAATGAGATAGTTAAATAACTAGTTAACTAATCATAGTAACTAGCTTACTACTAAGAGCTAACATTAATAATAACAAGTGTATCACTAACTATTACCCAAATCTAACTATTTCTAACTCTTAGATATACTAGTTACCATCTAATATACATTCAATACAAGGATATATATACTACATATACTAACTAATCTAACAAATAAATAAATAAATAAATAAATAAATAAATAAATAAATAAATAAATAAATAAATAAATAAATAAATAAATAAATAAATATATATATACATATCTCTAACTATTAGCTAACTATTAATTGCTAAACATTAATACTAGCTAACTGTACTCACCTTACTGTTGCTGTTAATTGCTACTGCTACTGCTGTTGTAAGCTGCTGCTACTACTTCAGCTTCTGTAAGCTGCTGTTGCTGCTTCTGTAAGCCGCTGCTTCCATTGCAGCTTTTGCAAGCCGCTGCTGCTACTGCAGCTTCTGCAAGCTGCTACTTCTACTGCTGCTGCTGCTACTGCTTCTGCAAACTATTGCTGCTGCTTCTTCAGCAAGCCGCTGCTGGTATTGCTTCTACATGCTACTGCTGCTGCTTTTGCAGCTTCTGCAAGCTGCTGCTGCTTCTTCTGCAACTTCTGCAAGCTGCTGCTGCTGCTTCTGCAAGTGGAGTCTCTTTTCCCCTCTTACACACACACACACAACAACACACATACGTGCACATGGATTCTTTTATATATATATATATATATATATATATATATATATATATATATATATATACATAAATATCTATATATATATATATACATAAATATCTTTCTCTATATATACATAAATATATATACACTTATCAATATACATATATATCCAAGTAATCATACCCTCATATATACAATGTATATATATATATATATATAACCACACACACACACACACACACACACACACACACACACACATATATATATATATATATATATATATATATATATATATATATATATATATGCACTACTAGATATAGTATCCCATACATATATATATATACATAGCCTCACATACACATATACCTATATAGATATACTTATCAATATATACATATAGATAACATATGAGAACATACACCCAATATACATATATATATATATATATATATATATATATATATATATATATATATATATATATATAATATGTGAACAACACAAGTAGATACATAGATATATATTCAATAGTATTTATATATATCTATATACATATATACATGCCCATATATAGATATCCATATCCATATATATAATACTTCTACTTCTATATATGAATACATATATTACCAATAACAAAGAATAAAGAAAATTGGATCTAGAATTAAAATGCAACAAATACGTGGAGTGCATCGCATCTGTATCACACTAGATCTATGATACACTTATGACACGAGTCTACCACACAACCAAACATACCCCGAAAGACACGAGCAAGTCTAATATACTATTTATGAACAATACGAAAAGTATAATATTCATCTACGTGTCCGTGTCAAAATATGACATGCACAAAGCCCCGTGTCGGAGGAAAAGCTTCCAAATCAACGCGTATCACCAATTTTTTTAGGATACGACCTACACGTATCCAATTATGGATACGACACTAACCACAAACAAATAAATATATGTCAATTTAATCTATAGGACCAATTGACAACCACAACAACTGTCAATCTCAGAATTCCTCCAAAATTGACACAAAATGCACCATAACTTTCTCAATAGGCCTCCTATGAACTCAATTCCAATTCCTATGGGTAGCCTATGTATCTGGGTTAGTTTCTAATGGTTAATTTTTAGATTTAGAACCTAATTGAAGGAAAAAAATTGAATTGTACCTATTGAGAGATGGATTCCCAATGCAACATCAAAATTGGATAAAATTGGCCTTCAACTTGTAGATCCTTGCTTCCTCCTTCTAGATCCTTGCTCTACTAGTCTCCAATGGAAATTTGGGAAGGAATTAGGATAAAATTTGGTAGAAAATTGATATGGAAATGAAGGAATTTGGTTGAGGGAAATTCTAGATATAGATTTGAAATGAAAAGAGGAGAGAAACTTTCCCTCCCTCTTTTAATAGGCCGGTCCACCTTGACCCTTCCTCAAACTACTATATAATATCCATTATACCCCTTGGGGCCTCTCATGAAAAAATAATTAAGGTAGAAAGGTTCTAGTCTAATTAAATTAATCATCCTCCTAATGAATGGGCTTTTAATTGGGCTCAATTCTAATAATTTAATATTGTTGGTCCATGAGTCTAAACTAAACTAGTTAGGTCTACTAATACAAGTCCAAAACAATATATTAATATTTACCAATAATTAAATAATATAATAAATAATTATTTAACATGCGCAATATTTAATTAATTATGAAATGACCAAAATACTCTTTCCTAGAAAATATGGTAGTCACAAGTCTACCCTTCTTAAAATAATTTTATCGTCAAAATTCAAAGATGAAAACTATCCCCAGCAAATAACAGAACATAACTAAATAACAGAACATAACTATGAAAGAACATACCTCAAGGCACAAACAAATATGGATAACGCTCTCGCATTTCATCCTCTCTCTCCCAAGTAGACTCTCCCGGAGAGTGATGCCTCCATGCGACGCATACCAATGGAATAGTCTGGTTTCTTATTACCTTCTCTTTATGATCCAGAATCTTAATTTGCTGCTCTGGATAGCTAAGAGTAGGGCCCACCTCTATCTCCGAGTGATCCAACATGTGACTAGGATCCGCCATGTACCGTCTTAATTACAACAAGTAAAACATGTTGTGCACTCCCTCCAATACAGGTGGCAAGTCTAGTCTATAAGTAACTACACCGACCCAATCCAGAATAGTGAAAGGTCTGATGAATCGCGAACTAAACTTTCCGCCTTCACCAAAGTGAATCGTACCTCGTGTCGGAGAAATCCTCAAAAACACCAAACCACCCACCTAGAAAAAAATACCACCTTAAGAACTTAATCTATAACAAATAACCAATAACAAGCACAAAAAAAATCTAAAACTATATCTTAAACTCTAAGGGTCTCCGGTGGCTATCGGCCTAATGCCGTTGTCTGTCCTACGCCACTTGAAGTCTGTCTCTGATCATCTTAACCTTCTTTGCTGCATCCACAACCATCTCTAGCCCAAGAAAAACTCTCTCTGTAATATCGTCCCATGATAAGGGAGTACAACATCTCCGATCGTACAGAGCCTCAAATGGTGACAACTCTGTACTAGCCTGGTAGCTGTAGTTGTAAGCAAACTCTACCAAATTGAGATGGTCCTCCAAAGATCTCCCAAAATCTAGTTGTCATGACCCTCACCCGATGTAGGGATGCAAGTCGAGAACAACACCCATCCTATGCTTCAAAATTGGCGGTAGAACGCTATTTGGGTAATCTATCTAGCAATATAATGAACCACCAACAATATCAATATACTCAATCACAGATCTAAGATGGAAACGAGCACGAATATGATAAAGAATAGAATAGTCACATACAACTCATGATTTTAAAATAATAACATCAATGAGTCTGTAGAAACTAAACAAATAAAATAGAGACAAATCCAGTACAAAGAATACTAAGAAGCTACTAGTCTTGGGTTATCTTTCTCAGTCGGAATAAGTCCCTCCTGAGCCAGGGTCTCTGACTCTAAGCCTACAATATCCTGAGGTCCGTAATGTGTAGGGTACCATTCCTCAGTGTCATCTGGAAAAAATATATCCAGTCAGAAAAGGAGCAGAGTACATCTCTAATAGCAGTTCTAATGAATGATAAAAACTATGTAACAGTAAGTAGATATGGATATACAAGATGCATAATAGATATAAGAGATATACAAGAAGGAAATACTAGAATAAAAATAATAATGAACAATATGGCAATGAACAAGAATACTAATGACTAAGTGTGTGAGTACTAGCTTTAACATATGATCGGCTTGGAAACTTGTACAAGAAAACTTACATAAAAAATAATGGCCTGGTTAGTCATACGTGCGGTGTATGACCAACACTCACAGGAAAATAAGACTTGCATAAGAAGGGTATGATCACATATCTACACTAAAATACTCTCCACCCCCGACTGGTATAATGGATTCAACCATGGTATGCTATGGTACGTGATTCTCTAGGAAGGTAGCCAGTCTCCCCGAGAATCAGTGTCTGTATATGTACAAGATAATCAATAAAACAAGGCTTTCACAAGATATACCATATATCAAGGAATAACATCTCATGACGAGATCCGGATATACCAATCCATGTAACCATCGTATCAAAAAACATAAATATCTACACTAGATACAATGAACATAGAGGATTTCATAAATGAGAAACTATCAGAGAATGTACTTGCCTGAAGTCAGGTAAATAGTCTCACATATGTCTGATACGGTGCCTCGAAGACCTAAATATGGAATATACATCAATACAAGATTTCAGAATAAAAATAAGTTAGACTAGTCAATATCTAGGTCAAAGGGCCATTTCTAAGTCAAAATAGTTAAACTAGGTTAGCTCTAAGTCAAACCGGTCAAACATGGTCAAACTACCTATTTCTATGTTGCATGAGTTTATCTCAATAATGTTGGGTTCATACACTAAGAATCTAGGTCATACTAGATAAGATACTAAGGTACCGTATCTCAGGATACGCAACAAAAGAGATGAATATCACATATACATATCAAACAATATTAAATATATAAATCCTAATTACACATATTAAATGGATACCTTGGTTTTGAACCAACTCGGTATTGCACAACTAAACCCCCATCTTGATACCGAACCAAATACCTTGGTTATCCTCTAATACCTTGATACTTAACTTGGTATCTCAAGGTAATTATCAAAACCTTATGTAGCTCACTACCCAACTATTAATTATATACTACAACTAACTACTAAAAATATAGTATACTAATGCATAATTACCAATTATGAAATATATATAAATACAACAACACCATACATATATATCTATTAGCTATAAACAATATATAGATATCTCTATACCCGCAAAACTGTCACCGTAACTGCTGCTGCCATCGTTAAATATTGCTGCTACTGTTGCAATTATTGCTGCTGCTGTTGCAAAAACCGTTGTTGTCGCTGAAGGCTATTGCTGTTGCTGAAGTTGTTGTCACTGAAGTCGTTGTTGTTGCTGTATACTGCTGCTGTCGTTAATGCTGTTGCTGCTGCTGCTGTCGCTGAAACCGCTGCTATAGCTAAATCTCCTGCTGTTGTTGCTAAACCTGCTGCTGTTGTCATTACAAGCACTGCCCCCTCTCTCACTTATATACTAATATATACACAAATAAAACTACTAATATATATACTAGCTACATATATATATATATATATATATATATATATATATATATATATATATATATATATATATATATATATATATATATATATATATATATATATATATACATGCTCATCCATATACATATATATACATCTCCACAATAATACATATAGTATAACATACACACATTATAGTATCATATATATATATTTATTCATAACATCAGATATACGTACACGTATATATATAATCATGCAAGTATATATATATATATCTACATAACATACAAGGATATATATAGATAACATATATATATATATATATATATATATATATATATATATATATATATATATAACTTATATAAATACGCTACCATAATTAATAGCTATTTTATATGTAAAAGTATAGCTACATATGTTTATAACACATTGGTACATAGATATATGATACACTAACACATATAAATATATATATACTTAACAATATATATATATATATATATATATATATATATATATATATATATATATATATATATATATATATATATATATATATATATATATATATATATATACATATCATAATAACTAAGAACAATAGAAACTAGATCTAGAAATAAAATGCACAACACATGGAGTGTATCGCACCCATATCCCACTAGATCTAGGATACGCTTGCAACATTAGTCCACCACACATCCAAATGTACCCTGAAGGATACAAGCAAGTCTAATATATTATTTATGAATAATATGAAGAGTCAAACACAAATCTACGTGTCCATATCAAAATATGACATGCACAAAGTTTCGTGTCGGAGGGAAAACTCCCTAATCAATACGTATCACCAAATTGTTGGGATACGACATACACGTACCCAATTATAGATATGACACTAGCCCCAAATACACAAGCACATGCCAAAATGATCTATAGGACCAACTGACACACACAACAAGTGTCAATCTCAGAATTCTTCCAAAATTGACACAAAAAGTACCATAACTTTCTCAATAGGCCTCCTATGAACACAAAATCAAATCTTTTGGGTAGCCTATGCATATAGGTTGATTTCTCATGTTTAAATCTCAGATTTAGAACCTAAATTAAGGAGAAAATTGAATTATACCTATTAGGAGATGAATTCCCAATAAAATATCTAAATATGATAAAATTGGCCTCTAACTTGTAGATCCTTGCTCTTCTTTGTAGATCCTTATTTCCACTTTCTAGATCCTTGCTCCACTAGTATCCAATGGTGATTTAGAAAGGAATTGGTATAAAATTTGGTAGGGAAAATGATGTAGAATGAAGAAATTTAGTTGAGAAAAATTCTAGATCTAGATTTCAAATAAAAAGAGGAGAGAGACTTTTTCCCCCTTCTCATATAGGCCGCCCCCCCTTTACCCCTTCCTCAAGTCACTATGTAATGTCTATTATACCCCTTGGGGGCTCTCATAAAAAAAATTAAGGAGGGAAGGTTCTAGTCTAATGGTTTAATTAAACTAATCATCCTCCTAATGAATGGGCTTCTAAATGGGCTCAATTCTAACAATTAATACATGTTGGTCCATGAGTCTAAACTAAACTAGTTAGGTCCACTAATACAAGTCCAAAACAAATAACTAAAATCTAATAATAATTAAATAAAATAATAAATAATTATCTAACATGCACAATATTTAATTAATTATGAAATTACTAAAATACTATTTTATAGAAAATATGGTAGTGACACTAGTACACAAGTGCGCAACATATCCTCGAGAGTCTGAATAGTCCTCTCTGACTGTCCATCTGTCTGGGATGATATGTAGTACTAAACTTGAGCTAGGTGTCCAAACTCGCCTACAAACTTCTCCAGAAATGAGAAGTGAAAAGACTATCCCGATCCGAGACTATGCGGATGAAAACTCCATGTATCCTGACGATCTGCCTCACATACATCTCCGGCAGCTTCTCCGTAGACAAACCCACCTTAAAAGGCAAAAAGTGGGCCGACTTGGTCAACCTGTCAACGATGACCCAAATTGTGTCTTTTCCTCCTAGAGATCGTGGAAGTCCGGACACAAAATCCATAGTAATGTGCTCCCACTTCCACTCTGGAATGGGTAATGGTTGAAGTAAATCTCCTGGCCTCTTGTAAACTCCCCCGACCAAGTTTAGGTCTACTTAGCTTAGATAGAGAGAGTAGGGTTAGTTTGAATCAAATTAGAATTAGAATACATTGTTTTAAATTTATTGTGCCATATTTATATCCCTTAGTGCACTTTACCGTTGCTTCAATATTTGGAGCGCTACACTAGCATCTACCTTCAAACAAATTTCACACACTTTTTCTAGACGTGCCGACCTTCCATTCTAACATTTATGTAACTCATAAATACTCTCTCTTGTGCTTTATTTTAGTCGCACAATATTTGTTCCAAACGTCCATCTTTAAATTCAAATAAATTTAACTTTGCATCTTTATCCGTTCCAATCAAAATTGGAGACCCAACCTTGACATATTTTATTCAACCCAAATATTGATATTATTCTATTCTGAGTCTGCTACGTACAAGACCCTTGTGTCCCACCCAATTTTAAACCTATGTATTCCCAATTAAATAAAGAGCATCACTTATACTAATTTTGATAAAATGAGTGTGAGGACCCAACCTCACCCAAAACTAGACCCAACCTACCCCATCTACACCCTATATTCCTTCATATTAACATGTCCTCCATCCTAAGGAGCCCTAGCCGGCCCAATTCCCGAGGACAGCCCCCGCTCTCTCTCTCTTCTATATAAATACAACTCTCTCTCTCCAAAACCTAGAAAACTACCCTAATCTCCTCCACTTGTCCTACCGACCTCGACCACTGCACAACCCACCACTGTCAACCTCCTCCTCCTCCATCTCCGTTCATCATCAACACCATCACCAACCCGACACCATCACCACCCTCAACCTGACTCCACCTCCACCCTCTGCATCACCCGTCCACCTTAGCGACCAGTGTCACCGTCGTCCCCGTCACCATCTCTACCATCCCATCACCACCATCAACAATCACCAACACCCTCAACACCATCACCATCCATATCCCGATCACCATCACCAACTCCATTATCAGCTTCACCCACACCATCCATATCCTGACCACCGCCACCATAGACCACCACCATCCTGACCTTCGTTCCCCCATGGCCATTCCCCACTACCATCCGCCGCTGCCACTACTGCCGTCGCCTGCTGCTGCAGCTACTGTCGTTGCTACAAGCTGCTGCCGAGGCTGCTGCTGCTGCTGTCGTGCACTGTGCTCGCCCAAGCTCCGCCCTTCCATGTTGGAGATAGGTCACCGACGAGCCAAGGACCCCCCCTCTCGGCCACGACTAGGTAAACATATTATTATCTTCTTTTTTTGTGTGTGTCATTGTGACGTTGACTGGACACATATAAAGTAATGTGAAACCCTTAGTGCAAGGTGTGTGTGTGTGTGTGTGTTTATTTTAGATTAGTAATTAATGTTAGTAATTACTCATAATAAATATGGCTATGTTAATGTAAACACTAATGATTGACCTAAATTTTAGACATTGGACTGGTGCACTCTAACATAATAGCTAGGACTGGTATTTCTATACTATATGTTAATTAGTTTTGTAGCGTATCTTGATAAATTATTGTCTTGAGGTACACGATAATTGAGAATATGACACGTATACGTCTTAGCTGCGTGCACACGCGACCCTACTAGATGACCATTTATGACCCACGCGTCAGTTCCAAAGTGCAACGTAGTATTTCCTGTGCGTACTATTATAGTGACCAATGATCGTATTATTATATTATATTATATTATATTATATTTATTGGGTCGCTGGACCGTTTAGGCAAGACTTCAGGAGCAGGTTATTGGCACTCGCAGCTTGAGGACCCAGGCAAGTATACCTTGCAATATTTACTGTTTAATTTAAATTATACAATATTGTATGATATCTTGTTGCATTATTACCTATAACTATGCGCATTCGAGATTGACTCGGGTGCAGTCGACGAGTACATTGATAAGTAGTGTAATTGACTTAATCACTAGCAGACCCACCCACCATTGTGAGGATACTCTGATATCTTCCTAGACTTGACACTCTTACAAGTATCATGATGACAAACTCATGTTGGGATAAAGGTTCGCGTACCCGACTAGCTATTGGTACGTGTGACATATATCACGGTTTAGTACGTAATCAGGGTTATATAATTAGTTGAGACTTGGCAGATAGTTACGTGGTATGCACGTCATATATTCGACTTGTATATCTGCATTGGGCGGAAAGGACAACTAGTAGGCAAATAGGATACTTACATTAGAATCTGTAGTATTGGAAGCAGCCACGGATCTAATAACTTCCTTTATATAGATATTACGTTCTTCGGAGCGATACAGACATATATATTTACAGATACCTCATTCTTCAGAATAATGGATGTTATATGTACAAATACCACGCTCTTCGGAGTATGAAAGTTATACCTACACCTATCCATACGTACCAAGGTTGTCCTCATATTGTATTCACTTAGATGGTTAGCACACGCCTTTATTTTATTCAGTATTTATATATGGGATGTATTTTTGTATCTTGTTACGCCCCTCTGAGGACCTGGTTCCCAGATGGGGCTTACTATCCTACCGTGTACGGACCCGGGTAGTAGACGAGGTAGGCATCCGAGAAGGAGCTAGAGGTGCTTCCATCAGAGTTTTCTTGATCATTGGTAGGCCTTCCGCCTAGGACTAGAGCATCATTATCTAGTTAGCCGCTGCCCTAGTCATTACTCTTTTATCAGTCTTTTATTACTCTTATTTTGTCATTGTAGTGGGTTTGTTCCTATCAGACTTATTTTGGATTGTACTATGACATTTCATACTTGCACTTATTTTCCAGTATTTATTACAGTACTTCTTGTTTATTTATGGATGAGATTAGACATTACTTGTTGTATGATAGTATTGGACTTTTTTGTATTTTAGGACAACGTAGTACATTTTATTGGGTCTATTAAGTTGGATAATCCCTCAGAGACGTATTAGCTGGCCATTGCCACGTGGCCTGGTCCCGTATATTTTGGGACTGGGGAATGACATGGTTTTAGTGGTGTCCCATGCAGGTCTTATTTATCGCTTGTGGTATGGTAACATGCACAACGAGCCTACAATAGGATAGAAATTACTTGATCTCATCCACTTTGATTATGTCTTTGAACCTCCTTCATATTTTTGAATATCCTGCATCATGTTTGCTTGTTTTCGTACTCTTTTAATAAAGTTCTATTTCTTGCAGCGAAATGAACTTGCGTAGCGGACGCGGGGCATACAGTGCCATAGTGCTAGCCGCCACCGCACAGAAGAAGGAGACATCCTAGGGACCACCCGGAGAGCAACCACCATCCCAGGCCCTGATGATCCTACAGGCCCGCCGATACATTGGCACCAGACTTCTTCTGACGACTCGACGCAGCAGTACGACGGTCAGAATTCTCAGACTATCCCGATGCAGCACTTCGAGAGCCAGACTTTGAGGGCTACGCCGATACCACAACTCGAGAGGACGACATCGGAGGAGACACCTACAATACAGTCGGAGGTCCCATCACCACTACCTTCACCCTTTCCATCTCAGATGTCGGATCCGGAGGGAAAGTCACAGATGTTCCAGTTCTTTCAGACTATGATGCAGGCCCAGTGGCATCAGACCGAGACGTTGAGACATAACTTGATGGCAGTTCTGGAAAGGATACCTGCCCTAACACCCGTACCGGCACCTACACTAGTTCAGCCAGCTGGTACTGTTAGAGGATTTTGCCAGATGGGCCCGGATACCTTTTTAGGTAGTGAGATCGCAGAGGATATCTCTGATGGGGTTGCCAATAAAGAGATGTTACGAGAGGCTTCTCAGCTACATCCGGACCTTTGGATGACCGCAGTGAGGGCCCAACTAAAAGGCAACGCCCATCACTGGTGGGACTCTATATAGCGCAGTGTCGGCAAGAATCAGACATGGAAGTAATTTTTAGAGTATTTCAATGCGAAGTACTTCCCGGCTATGGTCAGGAATGCACTATACTCTCAGTTGCTGCACCTGGAGCAAGGGATCATGACCGTAGATGCGTATGACGTAGAGTTTAGTTGACTTAGCAGATTTGGTGTCGCCTTGATACCCAATGATCTGGATAAGGCCAGGAGATTCCATCATAGCCTAACGTATGAGCTACAGAGGTACACTACCACCCAGGCGAGAATTTCTTATGAGAAGGTTCTGTCAGAGGCTAGGATCTAGGAGGCCATTGGCAGAGGATCGAGGCATTCCAGTGTAGTTGTACTAGCTAAGGCACAACCAGAAGCAGGAGGACCGATCTGTCACCAGGAGTACAGACACAACAGAAGATTGTGCCGTATCAGCAAAAAGAGCTACCGGCATGTCACTTTTACAGAAAGAAGGGACATGTTCAGAAAGATTGCAGAAGAAGATTAAGACTGTGTTGGAGGTACGGATCAAACCAACATCAAGCTCAAAAATATTCCCAGTATGTCAATACAGCCCAGCAGATAGTGCAGAGGCCAGCTCCACCAGTCCTAGGTATGTTCGTAGCAAGCATGATGATTTATAGCTTATTATGTGTTTATTTTAATTTTGAGAAGGAAATTCTTATAAGTTGTGTAGATTGTAAACTCCCTCGACCAAATTTAGGTCTACTTAGCTTAGATAGAGAGACTAGGGTTAGTTTGAATCCATTTAGAATTAGAAAATAGTATTTTAGATTTATTGTGCAATATTTATATATCTTAGTGCACCTTACCGTTGCTTCGATATTTGGAGCGCTAGACTAGTATCTACCTTCAAATAAATTTCACATACTTTTTCTAGACGTGCCAACCTTCCATTCTAACATTTGTGTAACTCATAAATACTCTCTCTTGTGCTTAATTTTAGTCGCACAATATTCGTTCCAAATGTCCATCTTTAAATCCAAATAAATCCAACTTTGCATCTTTGTCCGTTCCAATCAAAATTGGAGACCCAACCTCGACCCATTTTATTCAACCCAAATATTGACATTATTCTATTTTGATTCTGCTACGTCCATGACCCTTGTGTCCCATCCAATTTTAAACCTATGTATTCCCAATTAATTAAAGAGCATCACTTACATTAATTTTGATAAAATGAGTATAAGGACCCAATCTCACCCAAAGCTAGACCCAACCTAGCCTATCTACACCCTATATTCCTTTATGTCAATATGTCCCCCATCCCAAGAAGTCCTAGCCAGCCCAATTCCTGAGGACATCCCCCGCTCTCTCTTTCCTATATAAATACAACTGTCTCTCTCTCCAAAACCTAGAAAACTACCCTAACCGACACCCTAGCTTTTTCCCAACCGGCCGCCCCTCTTTCCCGACCACCTCTGCTCAACGACCATCGCCTCAGTCACCATCTCCTCCTCTATCCTACCGACCATGACCATTGCACAACCAACCACTGTCAGCCTCCTCCTCCTCTATCTCCGTTCATCATCAACACCATCACCAACCCGACACCATCACCACCCTCAACCCGACTCTACCGTCACCCTCTTCATCACCCATCCACCTTAGCCACCAGCATCACCGTCATCCCCGTCACCATCTCCATCGCCCCAACACCACTATTAACAATCACCAACACCCTCATCACCATCACCATCCATATCTCGATCACCATCACTAACTCCATCATCACCTTCACCCGCACCATCCACATCCCGACCACCGCCACCTTAGACCACCACCACCCTGACCGTCGTTCCCCCACGGCCATTCCCCATCACCAGCCACAGCAGCTACTGCTGTCGCTGCCTACTGCTGCAGCTACTGCCGTTGTTGCAAGCTTCTGCCGAGGCTGCTGCTGCTGCTGTTATGTATTGTGCTCATCGAAGCTCCACCATCCCTCGCCGGAGATAGGACGTCGATGAGACAAAGACCCCCCCTCTCTACCATGACTAGGTAAACATATTATTGTCTTTTTTTTTTATTTGTCATTGTGTCATTAACTGGACACGTATAAAGTAATAAGAAACCCTAAGTGCAAGGTGTGTGTGTGTGTATGTGTGTGTGTGTGTGTGTGTGTGTTTATTTTAGATTAGTAATTAATGTTAGTAATTACTCATAATAAATATGGCTATGTTAATGTAAACACTTATAATTGACCTAAAGTTTAGATATTAGACTGGTGCACTCTAACATTATAGCAAGGACTGGTATTTCTGTACTATTCGTTAATTAGTTTCATAGCATATCTTGATAATTCGTTGTCTTGATGTACACGGTAATTGAGAATATGATATGTGTACGTCTTAGCTGTGTGCACACGTGATCCTACTAGATGACCAGTTGTGACCCTTGCATCAGTTCCTAAGTACAGTATAGTATTTTCGGTACGTACTATTATAGTGAATGAAGATCGTATTATTATATTATATTATATGTATAGGGTCGTTAGACCATTCAGGCAATACTTTAGCAGAAGGTTATTGGCACTCGCAACTTGAGAACCCAGGCAAGTATACCTTGCCATATTTACTGTTTAATTTAAATTATACAATATTGTATGATATCTTGTTGCATTATTTCCTATAACTGTGCGCGTCCGAGATTGACTCGGGTACAGTCGACGAGTACGTCGATGAGTAGTATAATTGACTTAGTCACTAGCAGACCTATCCCCCATTGTGAGGATACTCTGATATCTTTCTAGACTTGACACTCTTACATGCATCATGATAACAAACTCATATTGGGATGTGGGTTCGCGTACCCGACTAGCTATCGGTACGTGTGACATACATCACAGTTTAGTACGTAATCAGGGTTATATAATTAGTTGAGACTTGGCATATAGTTACGTGGTATGCATATCATGTATTCGACTTGTATATCTGCATTGGGCAGGGAGGACAACTAGTAGGCGTTTGGGATATACATATTGGAATCCATAGTATCCGAAGGATACACGAATCTAATGACTTCCTTTATACATATACCGCATTCTTCGGAGTAATACAGACGTATATTATAAACCCCCTCGACCAGATTTCAGTATTTTTAGGATTATTTTAACAATTTAGGATTTATGGCAATATTTTAATTTATTTTGCTTACATATCCTGTTGACTTGTGCACCTGTCCGTCACCAAATTATTTGGAGCTTTACCTTGACTATTATCCCCGAACAAAGTTTACATACCTATCCTAGACATGTCAGACTATTTTCCTGAACTTTGTGCAACTCACAATTGTACTAAAATGAGCCTCGTTTGAGACGCACAAATATCGTTACAAAAGTCCGTATTTATTTCCTATTTAATTTCCTGCTCTTTACCCATCTCTGTACCCCTAGAGATTTGAGGCCAACCTGCACCTGTTCTGCCCAAACAAAAAATACGATAATATTCTGCACTGAGTATACTACATTTAGTGTATTGACACCGTAGAAAAATTATGACCCTACCTGCCTCTAAATAATTAGACAATACCGTGCGCAGTATTTATTAATTAATAAATACGATGGCCCGTATCACCCAGAAACCAGGCCCAGTACCTACCCAGACTCACCCCTCACCCCCTCGGGACACTCGCACAGCAAATTCCCTCAATTCTGTGAATTTTAGAATTCTCAGGAATAGGATGTTTTTCCAGACAATTTCGTAAATTGTACAATTTCCCAAAATAGGACCATTATGCAATTTATGAAATTACAGGAACTTTTTTGCAAATTATAGTACGAGGTGTCACCCCCTCACTGGCCGGTGAACCTGCACCGTCCATTTGGAGGCAGGACCCACCCGAAAATATCCTGTAAAATATCTCAAGATATTTTACTTAAAATATTATTATTATTTTAATTAATTAATAATTTTATTTATAGAAATTATGTGCTAAATAGAGAAAATAGATTTTTATTTATTTTTATTTGAGGTGTTTGTGCATCCAGGAAATTTTTGGAACCTTTATAAATTTTTCCTAATTTATTTCATGTAGAAGATCCTGTGGACAGTTGCTAGTTTAATGGTGTGCACAAATATATTTTTCTAAAATTTTATAGGTATATATATGTATATATAATTATATATATATATATATATATATATATATATATATATGTATATATTAGTTAATTAGATAAAGAAAAAGAAAAAGAAAAAGAAAAAGAAAAAGAAAAAGAAAAAGAAAAAGAAAAGGATAATGGGTTTGGATCCTTAATGGATCCAAACCCAAAACCCAAAAACCCAAACCCTTAAACTTTGCCTCGTAACTTTGGTCAAGTTCAGAACTCAAGTGTTACGATAAAGAAGGTATCATTTTGTTGACAGGAGTCTAAATGGATTCCACCTGGATAAACAATTGATTGACTCCTGAAAGGATAGCAGCACCTATGACTAGGTTGACTTATAAGGATTAAGAATTCCTATGGACCGACTCCCCAAGTCAGCACAAATTCCTACCTTTAGAGTTGGCCAACCTGCAGAAGCTTTAGCTAACTTATATATGAGACAAACCGTAAGATTGCACAGCATACCAGTCAGCATTGTACCAGACAAGGATTCACGTGAACAGAGTTGGTGGTCAATACCGTAGAGACAGTTAAGTAAATACAAGGATACTTATGAGCAATACAAGACAGACGAAAGCAGTGGGCAGACCGTCATCGTCATCACTTGGAATTCAAAGAGGACGATCATGTCTTCTTGAGGATATCACCTACCAGAGGCACCATTTGGGTCGGAGGATGTGACAAGTTGAGTCCAAGGTATATTGGACCATTTGACGTGCTAGAGTAAGTGGAGAAGCGGCATATCGACTTGCGCTACCACGTTCACCTGAAAGAGTACATGACGTATTCCATGTGTCGCAGCTTAGGCGATATGTGGCAGATAGTTGTCATGATCTCG
The DNA here is from genome assembly GCA_036927795.1 of Iris macrosiphon. Taxonomy (NCBI): domain Eukaryota; kingdom Viridiplantae; phylum Streptophyta; class Magnoliopsida; order Asparagales; family Iridaceae; genus Iris; species Iris macrosiphon. The sequence goes on from JAYESA010000004.1 coordinate 134,946,598, forward strand.
ACCATTCGGAAATCACCATTGGGCCGAGCTTGTCATACCAAGAGCAACCCGTGGGAATTCTTGAACATCGAGAAAAAGGTATTGAGGAATCAGCCTATTTCCTCGGGCCGCGTAGCATAGAAGCATGGCGCGCCAAGAGAATCTACTTGGAAGCATGTGGACGATATGCGTAAACATTTTTTGAACCTATTCGTAAACCAAGATATAAATTACTTTGTTAAATTATATCTTATGCCGTCTTTGACTTTTACCCCGGCTTAGTTTTAATTTCGAGGACAAAATTTTTATAAGTTGGATAGATTGTAAACCCCCTCGACCAGATTTCAGTATTTTTAGGATTATTTTAACAATTTAGGATTTATGGCCATATTTTAATTTATTTTGCTTACATATCCTGTTGACTTGTGCACCGGTCCGTCACCAAATTATTTGGAGCTTTACCTTGACTATTATCCCCGAACAAAGTTCACATACCTATCCTAGACATGTCAGACTATTTTCCTGAACTTTGTGCAACTCACAATTGTACTAAAATGAGCCTCGTTTGAGACGCACAAATATTGTTACAAAAGTCCATATTTATTTCCTATTTAATTTCCTGCTCTTTACCCATCTCTGTATCCCTAGAGATTTGAGGCCAACCTGCACCTGTTCTGCCCAAACAAAAAATACGATAATATTCTACACTGAGTATACTACATTTAGTGTATTGACACCGTAGAAAAATTATGACCCTACCTGCCTCTAAATAATTAGAGAACACCGTGCGCAGTATTTATTAATTAATAAATACGATGGCCCGTATCACCCAGAAACCAGGCCCAGTACCTGCCCAGACTCACCCCCCACCCCCTCGGGACCCTCGCACAGCAAATTCCCTCAATTCTGTGAATTTTAGAATTCTCAGGAATCGGGTGTTTTTCCAGACAATTTCGTAAATTGCGTAATTTCCCAAAATAGGACCATTATGCAATTTATGAAATTACAGGGACTTTCCTGCAAATTGCAGTGCGAGGTGTCACCCCCTCACTGGCCGGTGAACCTGCACCGTCCATTTGGAGGCAGGACCCACCCGAAAATATCCTGTAAAATATCTCAAGATATTTTACTTAAAATATTATTATTATTTTAATTAATTAATTATTTTATTTATAGAAAGTATGTGCTAAATAGAGAAAATTGATTTTTATTTATTTTTATTTGAGGTGTTTGTGCATCTAGGAAATTTTTGGAACCTTTATAAAATTTTCCTAATTTATTTCATGTAGAAGACCCTGTGGACAGTTGCTAGTTTAATGGTGTGCACAAATATATTTTTCTAAAATTTTATAGGTATATATATGTATATATAATTATATATATATATATATATATATATATATATATATATATATATATATATATATATATATATGTATATATTAGTTAATTAGATAAAGAAAAAGAAAAAGAAAAGGATAATGGGTTTGGATCCTTAATGGATCCAAACCCAAAACCCAAAAACCCAAACCCTTAAACCTTCCTACCAAAGCAAAAACCAAAACCATTCTAAGTTTTGAAACAGCAGCAGTAGGAAACTAGCAAAGGAAAGAAAAGAAAGAAACAAGGAAACTAAGGAAAGGAAAGGAAAGGAAAGAAAAGAAACTAAAGAAAAGGAAACTTAGTAAGGAAGGAAAGGAAAGAAAGAAAGGAAAGAAAGAAAGAAAGGAAAGAAAGCAACAGCAGCAGTAAAGAAGTAAGAAAGGAGTAATAAAGGAAGGAAAAGAAGAGAATAAGAAAATAGCAACCGCAGCAGTTTGTGAAACCCCCTCCCCCCCGAGCGGTTTCACCCCCCACTCTCTCTCCTTATATATATTATTCCACTGTCCCAAGCCCTAATCCAAATCCTCCCTCTCTCCTCCTCCTATTCTCCTCCTCCTCCCCGCCTGTGCATCCCCGCGGCCGCCGGAGCAGCTCCGCACCCCGCGGCGAGGCTCCGCCGGAGCGGCTCTGCCCCTCGTCGACCCCCCGGCGAGCTCCTCCTCTCTCTCCTCCACTTTCCTCCCCCCCACGAGCCCCTTCCCGACCTCCTCCATGCCCTCTCCCAGCCCGCCACCTCCACGAGCAGCCCCAGCCCTCGACGTAGCGGCCACGACCTAGATACCCAACCCTGGACACATTGGCCCCGCAGAAATCGGACACAGCAGCTAGACGCAGAACCCGGACACGTCCAGGACACAAATCCTGTGTCGAATCGACACACGGACACGTAAAATTCAAATTTCACGAAGCTCTGTTCAGGTAACGATTTCTCTCACCTCGTAATTCTGATTTCAATTCCGTCAGTTGTATCGTGTAGACTATGTAACCATCTCGGTACCCGTACAACCCGCTCGGAGCATCGCGTCCTGTGGCGATCGTGAACCGCGATCCAAAAATAGGAAAAACAATGACCCGATTCACCCCGGAACTGAGTACGCCCCGCCAAACGGGACTACTTGGTCGCACGCGGTCTTTACCGAAACGTGCGCGACGTTGATACGGACGTGTAGGAATTCGGAGAAGTTGATTCGGATGTGCGTGCACACCGGAATCAACGCGTATCCGCCGACACCGCCCCGTATCCGTCAGTTCTGGAACACGCTGTAACTTTGTGTACACATGTCGGATCGAGACGAAACTTGCGCCATCGGACTCGTAGCGATACGCTGGTCCTGTGATCTAAGTTTGGTTCGATTCTGAGAACGTTGACAAAATTCCGTATCGTGGGCCCCACCAGCTCCACTCGACGGGCGATTTTGTGATCGGCACATCGGAATCCAGTTTTGGACATTCTGTTGGGTTCGTATCGACGTTCTGGACTTGTTGACACTAAGTTTGGCGAATTTGGAGACCTTTGACCCTGACACGTTTTTCGGTACAAAGTGGGCCACATGTGGACCCCGCTTTGATCGAAAACTGTCATTTTTGCCCCTGTGTCCAAATTGAACTTAAGGACAGGCATTTCTAGCTATTTGATATTTTCTGAGACTGTTAGTGATGTTTATTTCAGCATCCGGAGACATTTATTCTGAGGCCATTATTTCTGACTTTTAGCACTTGATGGCGTTGACGTTAGGACTTGTGTCTGACCTAGTGTCTAGTAGACCCACCTAAAGTTGTGAAGTTATGGATATAACTTCTCAGGCCTTGACACATATCTTTACACGTCACAAAGTGAGTGCATGTAGGGACGCGTGCCTCATGCGCGACTGGCCATCAGTGTGAGCAACACGTGTAGCGGTTTTTAGCTCAGTTGATTATTTTATCGAGACTTGCATCATAATAGGAGGTGTCCACATCATTTTCATGACTTGTACATCTATATTGGGCGGAAAAGATACTAGTAGGCGTATGGGATACCCCCTCCATATATATTCCTGTGGCCTGATACCATATCTACGGAGATGGGGCATTCCTGTTACCATGCTGCTCGGAGATGGGGTATTGGTTTCCTTGTTCCCGTTACCATGCTCCGAGGAGGATGGAGTATTGTATGTTTTTATCCTTCGTTCCATGCTCTGCAGGGATGGACGATTGCGGAGTGCCCTTGCGTCAGGGGGCATATGACACATATACTAGCCAGTCATGACGATTGGTGAATTACGTCAGCATATATCTAGCCCACACATTCCCATGCGTACTACAAGGTCTTTAAATTGCATTCACTTAGATGGTTAGCACACCCCATTTATTTATTCAGTATTTACATTATGGCATGTTATTTTTATGTATCTTGCTATGTCCCTCTGAGGACCTGGTTCCCTGCCAGGTGTATATGTTCTTGAGTATTCACAGGAGCACAGATCCGGACAGGCTACCTATATTACGATGAGGTCTTCTCTTCGAGCCTCGTGATTTTCAGATGTTGTTCTTATATGGTGTGTATCTGGTTCCTTTTATATTCTATTTCGGCAGTGTATTTGTTTCCATCCAGCTATCATTCTCTAGTTACTTTATATTGAGATCTAGTTACTTAGTTATTAGTTATTCATGTATATTTGACTCTGTGGATGAGATTTAGATATTACCCTGTGACTTGTGATCAGTTTTACCACTTATGAATCATTGTTCATTATACAGCGTACGCTCGTATATATGGTTTCCATATATTGGAGTTGCCATATATACAGGCGACTGGCATGCTACGTGTCCTAGTCCTACGTATTTTGGGACTGAGGCGTGACATATATATTTACAGATACCTTATTTTTTAGAATAATGGATGTTACATGTACAGATACCACGCTCATCAGAGTATGGACGTTATGCCTACACCTACCCATACGTACCAAAGTTGTCCTCATATTGCATTCACTTAGATAGTTAGCACACCCCTTTATTTTATTCAATATATATATATATGGCATGCATATTTGTATCTTGTTACGTCCCTCTAAGGACCTGATTTTCTTCCAGATTTGGACGAGGCTTACTATCCTACCATGTACGGACCCGGGCAGGAGACGAGGTACGCATCTGAGGAGGGGCTAGAGGTGCTTCCATCGGAGTTCCCTTGATCATTGGTAGGCCTTCTGCCTAGGACTGGAGCATCATTATCTAGTTAGCCACTGCCCTAGTCATTACTCTCTTATCTGTTTTCTAGTACTTTTATTTCGTCATTGTAGTGGGTTTATTTTTATCAGACATATTTTGGATTGTACTATGATATTTCAGACTTGCACTTATTTTCCAGTATTTATTGCAGTACTTCTTATTTATATTGTGGATAAGATTAGACATTACTTGTTGTATGATAGTATTTGACTTGTTAGTATTTTAGGATAGCGTAGTACGTTTTGTTGGGTCCATTAAGTTGGATAATCCCTCGAAGACGTATTAGCTGGCCATTGCCACGTGGCCTGGTCCCGTGTATTTTGGGACTGGAACATGACATGGTTTTAGTGGTGGCCCATGCATGTCTTGTTTATCGCTTGTGGTATGGTAACATGCAAAATGAGCCTGCAATAGGATAAAAATTACTAGATCTCATCCACTTTGGTTATGTCTTTGAACCTCCTTCATATTTTTGAATATCTGTATCCTGTTTGCTTGTTTCTGTACTCGTTTAGTGAAGTTCTATCTCTTACAACGAAATAAACTTGCGCAGAGGACGCAGGGCATACGGTGCCATAGTGCCAGCCGCTACTGCATAGAGGGAGAAGATATCTCAGGGACCACCCAGAGAGCAAATACCATCCCAGGCTCCGTTGAACCCACAGGCCCCGTCGATACATTTGTACCAGACTTCTCCTAACGACTTGACGTAATAGCACGAGGGTCAAACTTCTAAGACTATCCCGACGCAGCACTTCAAGGGCCAGACTTCAAGGGCTACACCGATGCCCCGAGAGGCCGACATTGGAGGAGACACCTACGACACAGCCGGAGGTCCAATTGCCACCACCTCCACCCTTTCCATCTCAGATGTCGCATCCGGAGGGACAGTCGCAGATGTTTCAGTTTTTCCAGACTATGATACAGGCATAGTGGCATCAGACCAAGATGTTTAGACAGAGCTTGATGGCAGTTCTGGAAAGGATACCTGCCCCGGTACCCATACCGACACCACCTGTTCAGCCAGCTGGTACTGTTAGAGGATTTCGCCAGATGGGCTCGGATACCTTTTCGGGCAGCGAGATCGCAGAGGAGATCTCTGATTGGGTCAACAACACGGAGATGTTACTGGCGGCTTCTCAACTACATCCAGACCTTTGGATGACTGCAGTGAGGGCCTAACTGAAAGGCAACACCCATCACTGGTGGGACTCCATATAGCGCAGCATCGACAAGAATCAGATATGGAAGCAATTTCTAGAGTATTTCAATGCGAAGTACCTTTTGGCTACGGTCAGGAATGCACTATACTCTCAGTTCCTGCAACTGGAGCAAGGGAACATGACCGTAGATACGTATGGCACAGAGTTTAGTCGACTTAGTAGATTATTGTCGCCTTGATACCCAACGATCTGGAGAAGGCCAGGAGATTCTATCATGGCCTGATGTATAAGCTACAGAGGTACACTACCGCCCAGGTGAGGATTTCTTACGAGGAGGTTCTGTCAGAGGCTAGGATCCAGAAGGCTATTGGCAGAGGATCGTGACATTCCAGTGTAGCTGCACCAGCTAAGGCATACCCAGGAGCAGGAGGACCAATCCATCATCCAGGAGTACAGATGCAACAGAAGATTGTGCCGTATCAGCAAAGAGAGCTACCGACATGTCACTTTTGTAGAAAGAAGGGACATGTTCAGAAAGATTACAGAAAAAGATTAATACTATGTTTGAGGTACAGATCAAACCAACATTAAGCTCACGAGTGTTCCCAGTATGTAAATAGAGCCCAGCAGATAGTGCAGAGGTTAGCTCCACCAGTCCTAGGTATGTCCGTAGCAAGCTTGATAATTTATAGCTTATTATGTGTTTATTTTAATTTTAAGGACAAAATTCTTATAAGTTGGGTAAATTGTAAACTCCTTCGACCAAATTTAGGTCTACTTAGTTTAGATAGAGAGACTAGGGTTAGTTTGAATCCAATTAGAATTAGAACACAATATTTTAAATTTATTATGTAATATTTATATCACTTAGTGCACCTTACCGTTGCTTCGATATTTAGAGCGCTACACTAGCATCTACCTTCAAACAAATTTTATACAATTTTCTTAGACGTGCCAACCTTCCTTTCTAACATTTGTGTAACTCATAAATACTCTCTCTTGTGCTTAATTTAGTTGCACAATATTCGTTCCAAATGTCCATCTTTAAATCTAAATAATTCTAACTTTGCATCTTTGTCCGTTCCAATCGAAATTGGAGACCCAACCTTGAACCATTTTATTCAACCAAAATATTGACATTATTCTATTCTGAGTCTGCGACGTCCATGACCCTTGTGTCCCACCAAAATTTAAACCTATGTATTCTTAATTAATTAAATAGCATCACTTACACTAATTTTGATAAAATGAGTGTAAGGACCCAACCTCACCCAAAACTAGACCCAACCTAGCCCATCTACATCCGACATTCCTTAATATCAACATGTCCCCCATCCCAAGGAGCCCTAGTCAACCTAATTCTCGAGGACAGCCCCCACTCTCTCTCCTATATAATACAACTCTCTCTCTCTCTCTCTCTCCAAAACCTAGAAAACTTTCCTAACCGAAACCCAAGATTTTTCCCAACCGTCCGCCCCTCCTTTCCCGACCACCTCTGCTCAACGGCCACCTCCTCAGTCACCATCTCCTCAGCCTGTCCCACCGACCTCGACCATTGCATAACCCACCACCGTCAGCCTCCTCCTCCCCCATCTTCATTCATCAACAACACCATTACCAACCCGACATCATCACCACCCTCATACCGACTCTACCACTACCCTCTTCATCACCCCCTCCACCTTATCCACCAAAGTCACCGTCATCCCCGTCACCATCTCCACCACCCAAGCACCACCATCAACAATCACCATCACCATGCATATCCCGATCACCATCACCAACTCCATTATCACCTTCACTTGCACCATCTACATCCCGACCACCGCAACCTTAGACCACCACCACCCTGACCGCTGTTCCCCCACAGCCATTCCCCTCCGCCAGCCGTGGCTACCACTACTACTGCTGCCTGCTGCTACAGCTACTATCGTTGCTGCAAGCCACTACCGAGGCTGCTGCTGCTGCTGTCGTGCACTGTGCTCGCCGAAGCTCAGCCCTCCTTCGCCAGAGATAGGCCGCCGACGAGCCAAAGACCCCCCCTCTCGGCCATGACTAGGTAAACATATTATTGTCTTCTTTTCTTCGTGTGTCATTGTGTCGTTGACTGGACACGTGTAAAGTAATGTGAAACCCTAAGTGCAAGTTGTGTGTGTATATTTTTATTTTAGATTTGTAATTAATGTTAGTAATTACTCAAAATAAATATAGCTATGTTAATGTAAACACTTATGATTGACCTAAAGTTTAGACATTGGACTGGTGCACTCTAACATAATAGCTAGGACTGGTATTTCTGTACTATACGTTAATTAGTTTCGTAGCGTATCTTGATAATTCGTTGTCTTAATGTATATGATAATTGAGAATATGACATGTGTACATCTTAGCTGCGTGCATATGTGACCCTATTAGATGACCAGTTGTGACCCTAGCATCAGTTCCTAATGTAGCATAGTATTTCCTGTGCGTACTATTATAGTGACTGATGATCGTATTATTATATTATATTATATGTATAGGGTCGCTGGGCCGTTCAAGCGAGACTTCAGGAGCAGGTTCTTGGCACTCGTAGGTTGAGGACCCAAGCAAGTATACCTTGCCATATTTACTATTTAATTTAAATTATGCCATATTATATGATATCTTGTTGCATTATTTCCTATAATTGTGCGTGTCCGAGATTAACTCGGGTACAATCGACGAGTACATCGATGAGTAGTATAATTGACTTAGTCACTAGCAGACCCACCCACCATTGTGAGGATACTCTGATATCTTTCTAAACCTGACACTCTTACATGCATCACGATGACAAACTCATATTGGAATATGGGTTCGCGTACCCGACTATCTATCGGTATGTGTGACAAGTATTACGGTTTAGTATGTAATAAGGGTTATATAATTAGTTGAGACTTTACATATAGTTACGTGGTATGTACGTCGTGTATTCGACTTATATATCTGTATTGGGTGGGAAGAACAACTAGTAGGCGTATGGGATACACATATTTAAATCCGTAGTATCCGGAGGATCCACGGATCTAATGACTTCCTTTATACAGATATCGTATTCTTCGGAGTGATACGGACGTATATATTTATAGATACCTCATTCTTTGGAATGATGGATGTTACATGTACAGATACCACACTCTTCGGAATATGGATGTTATGCCTACACCTATCCATACGTACCAAGGTTGTCCTCATATTGCATTCACTTAGATAGTTAGAACACCCCTTTATTTTATTCAGTATTTACATATTGCATGCATTTTTGTATCTTGTTACGTTCTTCTGAGGACCTGGTTTCCTTCCAGATTTGGACGAGGCTTACTATCCTACCGTGTACGGACCCGGACATGAGACAAGGTACGTATCCGAGGAGGAACTAAAGGTGCTTCCATCAGAGTTTCCTTGATCATTGGTAGGCCTTTCGCCTAGGACTGGAGCATCATTATCTAGTTAGTCGCTGCCCTAGTCATTACTCTCTTATCTATTTTTTAGTACTCTTATTTTATCATTGTAGTGGGTTTGTTCCCATCAGACATATTTTGGATTGTACTTTGACATTTCAGAGTTGCACTTATTTTCCAGTATTTATTGTAGTACTTCTTATTTATATTGTGGATGAGATTAGACATTACTTGTTGTATGATAGTATTGGACTTGTTAGTATTTTAGGACAGCGTAGTACGTTATTTTGGGTCTATTAATTTGGGTAATCCCTCGGAGAAGTATTAGCTGGCCATTGCCACGTGGGCTGGTCCCGTATATTTTGGGACTAAGGCGTGACATAATTTTAGTGGTGGCCCATGCAGGTCTTGTTTATCGCTTGTGGTATGGTAACATGCACAGCGAGCCTGTAATAGGATAAAAATTACTAGATCTCATCTACATTTATTACGTCTTTGAACCTCCTTCGTATTTTTGAATATCTGCATCATGTTTGCTTATTTTCGTACTCTTTTAATGAAGTTCTATTTCTTGCAGCGAGATAAACTTGCGCAGCAGACGCGGGGCATATGGTACCATAGTGCCAGCCGCCACCGTACATAGGGAGGAGACATCCCTGGGACCACCTGAAGGGCAACCACCATTCCAGGCCCCGGTGATCCCACAGGCCCCGCCGATACATTGGCACCAGACTTCTCCTGACGACCCGATGCAGCAGCACGAGGGTCAGACTTATCAGACTATCCCGATGCAGCACTTCAAGGGCCAGACTTCGAGGGCTATGCTGATGCCACATCCCGAGAGGCCAACATCGGAGGAGACACATATGACGCAACCGGAGGTCCTATTGCCACCGTCTCCACCCTTTCCATCTCAGATGCCGCATCCGGAGGGACAGTCACAGATGTTCCAGTTCTTACAGACTATGATACAGGTGCAGTGGCATCAGACCGAGACGTTGAGACAGAGCTAGATGGCAATTCTGGAAAGGATACCTACCCTAGCACCCGTACTAGCACCTACACCAGTTCAGCCAGCTGGTACTGTTAGAGGATTTTGCCAGATGGGCCCGGATACCTTTTTGGGCAGCGAGACCGTAGAGGAGATCTCTGATTTGGTCGCCAACACAGAGATATTACTGGAGGCTTCTCAGCTGTATTCAGACCTTTGGATGACCGTAGTGAGGGCCCAACTGAATGGCAATGCCCATAACTAGTAGGACTCCATAGAGCGCAGTGTCAGTAAAAATTAGACGTGGAAGCAATTTCTAGAGAATTTTAATACGAAGTACTTCCGGATACGGTCAGGAATGCACTATACTCTCAGTTCCTGTACTTGGAGCAAGGGAACATGAACGTAGATGCGTATGACACAAAGTTTAGTCGACTTAGTAGATTTGGTGCCGCCTTGATACTCAACGATCTGGAGAAGGCCAGGAGATTCCATCATGGCCTGACGTATGAGCTACAGAGGTACACTACCACCCAGGCAAGGATTTCTTACGAGGAGGTTCTGTTAGAGGCTATGATCCAGGAGGCTATTGGTAGAGGATCAGGGTATTCCAGTGTAGCTGCACCAGCTAAGGCACAACTAGGAGCAGGAAGACCGATCCGTCATCCAGGAGTATAAACGCAATAGAAGATTGTGTTGTATCAACAAAGAGAGCTACTGACACTTCACTTTTGCAGAAAAAAGGGACATGTTCAGAAAGATTGCAGAAGAAGATTAGAAATGTGTTTGAGGTGCGGATCAAACCAACATCAAGCTCAGAAGTATTCCCAGTATTTCAATAGAACCCAGTAGATAGTGCAGAGGCCAGCTCCACCAGTCCTAGGTATGTCCGTAGCAATGCTTGATGATTTATAGCTTATAATGTGTTTATTTTAATTTCGAGAACAAAATTCTTATAAGTTAGGTAGATTGTAAACCCCCTCGACCAAATTTAGGTCTACTTAGCTTAGATAGAGAGACTAGGGTTAGTTTGAATCCAATTAGAATTAGAACACAATATTTTTTAATTTATTGTGTAATATTTATATTACTTAGTGCACCTTACCGTTGCTTCGATATTTGGACCGCTACACTAGCATCTACCTTCAAACAAATTTTACACACTTTTCCTAGACGTGCCAACCTTCCATTCTAATATTTGTATAACTCATAAATACTCTCTCTTGTGCTTCATTTTAGTCGCATAATATTCGTTCCAAACGTCCATCTTTAAATCCAAATAAATCCAACTTTTCATCTTTGTCCGTTCCAATCGAAATTGGGGATCCAACCTTGACCCATTTTATTCAACCCAAATATTGACATTATTTTATTCTGAGTCTGCTAAGTCCATGACCCTTGTGTCCTACCCAATTTTAAACCTTTGTATTCCTAATTAATTAAAGAGCATCACTTACACTAATTTTGATAAAATGAGTATAAGGACCCAACCTCACCCAAAACTAGACCCAACCTAGCCCATCTACATCCTATATTCCTTCATGTCAACTTGTCCCCTATCCCAAGGAGCCCTAGCCAGTCTAATTCTCGAGGATAGCCCCCGTTCTCTCTCTCTCCAAAATTTAGAAAACTACCCTAACCGAAACCTTAGCTTTTTCCCAACCAACCGCCCCTCCTTTCCCGACCACCTCTGCTCAACGACCACCGCCTCAGTCACCATCTCCTCCTCTTGTCCCACCGACCTCGACCATTGCACAACCCACCACCGTCAGCCTCCTCCTCCTTCATCTTCGTTCATCATCAACACCATCACAAACCCGATACCATCACCACCCTCAACCCGACTCCACCACCACCCTCTTCATCACCACCTCTACCTTAGCTACCAGTGTCACCTTCATCCCCGTCACCATCTCTACCGCCCCAGCACCACTATCAACAATCACCAACACCCTCATCACCATCACCATCCATTTCCCGATCACCATCACCAACTCCTTCATCACCTTCACCCGCACCATCCATATCCCGACTACCGCCACCTTAGACTACCACCACCCAGATAGTCGTTCCCCTACGGCCATTCCCTACCGCCAGCCGCCGCTACCACTATTGTCGCCGCCTGCTGCTGTAGCTACTGCGGTTGTTGTAAGCTGCTGCTGCTGCTATCGTGCACTGTGCTCGCTGGAGCTCCACCCTCCCTCGCCGGAGATAGGCCGCCGACGAGCCAAAGACCCCCCCTCTCGGCCACGACTTGGTAAACATATTATTGTCTTCTTTTCTTCGTGTGTCCTTGTGTCGTTGATTGGACACGTGTAAAGTAATATGAAACCCTAAATGCAAGGTGTGTGTGTGTGTTTATTTTAGATTAGTAATTAATGATAGTAACTACTCATAATAAATATGGCTATGTTAATGTAAACACTTATGATTGACCTAAAGTTTAGACATTGGACTGGTGCACTCTAACATGATAGCTAGGACTGATATTTCTGTACTATACGTTAATTAGTTTTATAGCGTATCTTGATAATTTGTTGTGTTGATGTACACGATAATGAAGAATATGACATGTATACGTCTTAGCTGCGTGCATACGCGACCATACTAGATGACCAGTTATGACTCTTGCGTCAGTTCCTAAGTACAACGTAATATTTCCTGTACGTACTATTGTAGTGACTGATGATCCTATTATTATATTATATTATATGTATAGGGTCGTTGGACCGTTCAGGCGAGACTTCAGGAGCAGGTTATAGGCACTCGCATCTTGGGGACCCAGGCCAGTATACCATGCTATATTTACTATTTAATTTAAATTATATAATATTGTATAATATTTAGTTGCATTATTTCCTATAACTATGTGCGTCCAAGATTGACTCGGGTACAGTCGACGAGTACGTCGATAAGTAGTGTAATTGACTTAGTCACTAGCAGACCTACCCACCATTGTGAGGATACTCTAATATCTTTCTAGACCTGACACTCTTACACGTATCACGATGATAAACTCATGTTGGGATATGGATTCGTGTACCCGACTAGTTATCGGTACGTGTGGCATGCATCACGATTTAGTACGTAATCAGGGTTATATAATTAGCTGAGACTTGGCATATAGTTATGTGGTATGCACGTAGTATATTTGACTTATATATCTGTATTGGGCGGAGAGGACAACTAGTAGGCATATGGAATACATACATTAGAATCCGTAATATCTGGAGGAGCCATGGATCCAATGACTTCTTTTATACAGATATCGTGTTCTTTGGAGCGATATGGACGTATATATTTACAGATACCTCATTCTTCAGAATAATGTATGTTACATATACAGATACTACACTCTTTGGAGTATGGACGTTATGCCTACACCTACCCATATGTACCAAGGTTGTCCTCATATTGTATTAACTTAGATGGTTAGCATACCCCTTTATTTTATTCAGTATTTATATATGACATGCATTATTATATCTTGTTACGTCCCTCTGAGGACCTAGTTCTCTTCCAGATTTGGATGAGGCTTACTATCCTACCATGTACGGACCCGAGAAGGAGACGAGGTACGCATCCGAGGAGGAGCTAGAGGTGCTTCCATTAGAGTTCTCTTGATCATTGGTAGGCCTTCCGCCTAGGACTTGAGCATCATTATCTAGTTAGCTGCTGCCCTAGTCATTACTCTCTTATCTGTTTTTTAGTACTCTTATTTCGTCATTTTAGTGGATTTGTTTCCATCAAACATATTTTTGATTGTACTATAATATTTCAGACTTGCACTTATTTTTTAGTATTTATTAGAGTACTTCTTATTTATATTATGGATGAGATTAGACATTACTTGTTGTATGATAGTATTGGACTTGTTAGTATTTTAGGACAGCGTAGTACGTTTTGTTGGGTCCATTAAATTGGATAATCCGTCGAAGACATATTAGCTAGCCATTGCTACGTGGCCTTGTCCTGTGTATTTTGGGACTAGGGCATGATACCTCTGCTTCTTGGCTTTCACCTACTGGCACACTAAGCATCTGGATACAAACTATGCCACTTCTCTCTTCATGCAATACCACCATACACTCTCTCGCATATCTCGATACAACTTGTTGGCACCTAGATGTATGGAATACTCAGAGCGATGCGCTTTCTGCAATACCTCTTTACGCAGCTCCCCACTAGGCACACACAATCTAACTCTATGCCGCAATGAACCATCCTCAATAATGGTAAAATATCCTCTAATCCTACTCTCACCTGAGCTCTGATGATCCTCAGAGATACATTCTCATACTGTGTTGCCTTGATCCTGTCCATCAAATATGAGTGTATCTGCAATCCCCATATCTGCATAGCCAAACCAGGACCTATCACCTCAATGCCCAAGCTCTTCAAGTCCTCCAATAAATATCGATTATACGTCAAAAACATAGCTATCAGATACCTGTTCAAGGCATCTGTAACTACATTAGCTTTCCCAGAATGATACTTCAAAGAGATGTCAAAATATTTCATCAGTTCCAACCATCGATGCTGCCTCATGTTCAACTCCATCTGCGTGAAAACGTACTTCAAGCTCTTGTAGTCTGTGAAGATCTCCACATGCTCTCCATACAAATAGTATTTTTATAACTTTAGGACAAAGATGACTGCTGCCTACTCTAAATCATGGGTAGGATAGTTTTTCTTATGAGGACACAATTGCCTGGATGCATAGGTAATCAATTTACCATTCTGTTGAAGAACACAACCCAAACCTTTTCCCGATGTATCACTATAAATAGTAAAACCTCTAGACCCTGATGGTAACGTTAAAATAGGAGCAGACATCAACCTCTTCTTCCATTCCTCAAAAGCAACCTAGCAATCCTCCGTTCAAACAAACTCTATATCCTTCCTGGTGAGTCTAGTCATCGGTTCGACAATCCTCGAAAAATCTTACACAAACTTTCTGTAGTAGCCTGCCAATCCCAAGAAACTCTTGATCTCTGCTACCGAACTTGGGGTCGTCCAAGACTCCACTACTGCGATCTTCTTTGGATCCACTAAAATACCATCACTAGTCACAACATGCCCCAAGAACTCCACCTTGTCCAGGAAGAACTCATATTTGAACAGCTTCCCATACAGCTTCTCCTTCCTCAGCACCTCCAACATAATCCGCAAATGCTTCTTGTGCTCCTCCAGTGTCTTCGAGTATATGAGTATGTCATCGATGAACACTTCCATAAACTTGTCAAGGTAATGATGGAATACCTTGTTCATCAAGTTCATAAATACTGTCAGGGCATTAGTCAACCCAAATGATATCACCATAAAATCATACTAACCATACCGAGTTCTAAAATCAGTCTTTGGTATGTCCTTTGGCTTTATTTTTACCTGGTGGTAGCCTGATCTCAATCTATCTTAGAAAATACCTTGGCACCACTCAACTGATCGAACAAGTTATCAATCTATAGCAAAGGGTATTTATTCTTGATAGTAAGATTATTCAATGCCCTGTAATCAATACACCTGTGCACTGATCCATCATTCTTTGATACAAACAATACCGGGGCTCCCCACGGTGAAGAACTAGATCTGATAAATTCCTTATCCTGTAATTGGTCCACCTATTTCTTCAGCTCGACCAGTTCACTGTTGTTTACTCTATAGAGATGCTATAAATTGGTTCTGCACCTGGTACTAAGTCTATAGACAATTCAACATCTCGATCTGGTGGCAATCCTGGCAATTCCTCAGAAAACACATCCAAGAACTCTACTATCAACGGATGCGGCAACTCCTTGTCTTCCACTATAGCTCCACAAATAATGCCTTCTTTCTACTCTACAACTCCTCTAGCAAACTCAAAATCTGGCCCTCCTGGTAGACCAAACAAAACTCTACCTCCTTTAAAATATATACTAGCACGATGCCTACTTAACCAATCCATCCCGAGTACAATATCGTAGCTCAAAAGTGGCATTACAAGTAGATACGCACTCAACTCCCGGTCTCCTAGAGTAACTCTCTAATCCTTGCAAATATTATTAACCAGGATAATGTCTCCTCCGGTCATGATCTTGCAAGTCCTAAGCAAAGACTCAGCTACCAAACTATGCTTCAGAGCAAATAAAACAGATACAAAACTATGAAAAGTACCAATATCAAACAAAGCTAAAGTTGGAATGGAATCAAGAAGAACAGAACCTGCGATAACATCTCCGATGGGCTCATCCTCCTCGACGGTCATAACAAATGCTCATCCCTAACGTGCACCTCCATGATGCTAATTTTATACATAAATCTGTTGCTGGGTCGAAAGCGGTCCCCTTGGCTGTACTGCAGGTGGTCTCGCCTGTGTCCTAGGAGCTGGAGTTGCTCCTTGAACTGTACAATGAGGGCACTCTCTCATCTGATGCCCTTCGTCACCATAATACAAACAAACTCCCAACCTCTTCCTGCAAACTTCTCAGATGTGGCTGGGCTACTTACAGAAGTGGCAGAAAGCTTGTTGTGATTGTCTCTGCTGTTGTAGAGCCTGATGAAATAGTGCCCTAGCTGGAGTCTGGTGCTGTTGCGGCTGCTGGAAAGGCTTGGATTAGAAATGAGGATGATTGATAGATACTTCACTACTGTTGGACCCCAGAAAAGAATCACGATCTCTCTTGGGCTTCAAACCCAACTCTCGCTCAACCTTGCGTGCCTCCGCATGTATCTTCGAGTATGTCTCATAAAAAGATGGAATAAGGATCTTTACTTTCCAGTTTAGACCCTCACGAAAACAAATAGCTCGAACCTCTGGCTTCCTCACCAAATACTCTGCAAATCGGCTCAGCTTGCCGAACTCTGCAGAATACTCCTCCACAGACATGCTCCCCTGAATGAGGCTCTCAAACTGTCTCCCTAAGTCTAGCATGTCTGCCCGAGTAAAGAACTTCTTCTTGAAGAGGTCCTTAAACACCTCCTAAGACTGTCCTACGTCAACAAGAATTGACTTATTCCTCAACCAAGTGCGGGCAACGTTGAACAGTTGAAGAACAGTTGATGTCCTACCGCCTCAACCTTCAGATCCTCAGAAAGATAGGACACTCTCATAAGACGCTCAATGTCCTCGAGCCAATCATCAGCATAGATAATGCCCTCCGTCCCCTTGAAGACCCTAAGCTCAAGCTTCTTGAAGTCCTGAATATTGCCTGGCCGAAGCTGAGCAACCTGAGGAGCAACTTGCTTCTGGACTGGAACTCCCCTCTCTACTACGGTGCGAGCAAGCTGATAAGAACTCTCGATCCCTACCGCAAGACGTCGGTCTATCTCTGATGTGCCACAGACTAAGCCCTCTGTGCCTCGAATATCTCACGAAATAGTAAGAACATTTGTGTCACATCTGCTGGCACGAAAGGTAGAGGTGAAAGTCCCTCAGATATAGCTGGCACAGTCCTCTGAGTAGGAGGTGGACCTTCGAAAGCAGCTGACACTCCAATCACTAGAGAAGTGACTAGTGCAGGCCCTCGGGATATCGAAGACCTCTCAGAAGCTGCTATCCCCTGTTGCGATCTAGTCTTAGGTGGCATCTTGAGACAAAATAAAAGAAAGAATCAATATGGCACATGATGTAAGACACTCAAGGAAAGGACAGTTTAAAGATCAAATATCAATATCAAGGAAGAATAGTTGAATGAATCAAAAAGATTTTTCTTAGATGTGATTGGGTATTCTCAGCGTATAGCCTATATCCTATATTCTGAAACAGGCTCGTAATAGTACTCTATTCAGAGCACTACTACAAATTGCACTAATTATGACCTCGAAGACCTGCATGGGCCACCACTAAAAATGTGTCATGATCCGCACCCGGTGTAAGGATAAAAGTTGGAAACAATACCCATCCTAAGTCACAGAATCGGCGGTAGAATATTGTTTGGGTCATCTATCAAACAATATAATAAGCCACAAATAATATTAATATACTCAATCACAGATCTAAGATGGAAATAAGCACGAATATGATAAAGAATAGAATAGTCACAAAATACTCATGAGCCTAATAATAACATCAATTAGTTTGAAAAAATACTAAATAATAAGCTGGAGACAAATCTAGTATAAAAGAATACTAAGAAGCTACAAGTCCTGGGTTATCTGTCTCAGTCAAGATGAGTTCCTCCTGAGCCAAGATCTCCGACTCTAAGCCCACAATATCCTGAGGCCCGTAATGTATAGGGTACTACTCCTCAGTGTCATCTGGAAAAATATATCCAGTCAGAAAAAGAGCAGAGTACATCTCTAACAGCAGTTTTAATCAATGATATAAACTATGTAACAGTAAATAGATATGAATATACAAGATGCAACAATAGATACAAGAGATATACAACAAATAAAATACTGGAATAAATATAGGAATGAACAATATGACAATGAACAAGAATACTAATGACTAAGTGTGTGAGTACTAGCTTTAACATATGATCGACTTAGGAACTTGCACAGGAATAAGGGCCTGACTAGTCATATGTGCGGTGTATGACCAACACTCACAGGAAACAAGACATGCACAAGAAGGGTATGATCATATATCTACACTAAAATACTCTCTACCCCCGACTGGTATAGGGGATCCAACCCTGGTACGCTATGGTACATGATTCTCTATGAAGATAGCTACTCTCCCCGAGAATCAGTGTCTATACATGTACAAGAAAAACAATAAAATAAGGCTTGTACAAGATATACCATATACTAAGGAATAACATCTCATGACAAGATCCGGATATACCAATCTGTGTAACCATCAATAAGGTATTCAACTCCAGAGATGGATCAAAAAAGAAATCTTTATTAGTTCTACCTTCTCTTTTTTATGAAGAGAATGAATCTTTTTATCGAAGGATCAGAAAAAAATTGGTCCAAAAAATCATGGATATCTACATTAGATACAATGAACATATAGGATATCATAAATGAGAAACTATCAAAGAATATACTCGCCTGAAGTTCGATGAATAGTCTCACAAATGTCTGATACGGTGACTCAAAGACCTAGATATGGAATATAACATCAATACAAGGTTTTGGAAAGAAAATAAGCTAAACTAGTCAACTTCTAGGTTATAAAGTTATTTCTAAGTCAAAATAGTTAAACTAGGTCAACTCTAAGTCAAATCACTCAAACTTGGTCAAACTACCTATTTCTAGGTTGCTTGAGTCTATCTCAAAGATATTGGGTTCATACACTATAAAACTAGGCCAAACAAGCTAGATCTAGGAAACTAAGATACCGTATCTTAGGATACGCAAACAAAAGATAGGAAATAGTAAATATACATATCCAAATAATATTAAATATAATAATCCTAATTATAATTACTAAAAGGATACATTGGTTTTGAACCAATGCTGTATCGCACTACTAAACCCCATCTTGATACCCAAATTCAATACCTTGAGTATCCTTAATACCTTAGCATTTATCTTGGTACCTCAAGGTAAATATGATTCTAATATATATATAGTAGCTACCCAATCTAATGACTAACATATATATAGTTACTAACTAAACTAGGTACTAATAATGAGATAGTTAAATAACTAGTTAACTAATCATAGTAACTAGCTTACTACTAAGAGCTAACATTTATAATAACAAGTGTATCACTAACTATTACCCAAATCTAACTATTTCTAACTATTAGATATACTAGTTACCATCTAATATATATTCAATACAAGGATACATATACTACATATACCAACTAATCTAACAAATATATATATACATATCTCTAACTATTAGCTAACTATTAATTGCTAAACATTAATACTAGCTAACTATACTCACCTTATTGTTGCTGTTAATTGCTAGTGCTGCTATAAGTTGCTGCTTCCACTGTAGCTTTTGCAAGCTGCTGCTGCCATTGCAGCTTTTGCAAGCCGCTGCTGCTATGCAAGCTGCTGCTGCTACTGCAACTTCTACAAGCTGCTGCTGCTTCAGCAAGCCACTGCTGCTATTGCTTCTACAAGCTATTGTCGCTGCTTCTTCAGCAAGCCGCTGCTGCCACTGCTTCTGCAAAGAACTGCTGCTGCCGCTTCTGCAGCTTCTGCAAGCTGTTGCTGCTTCTGCAAGCCGTGTCTTTCTCCTTCTTACACACACACACACACAACAACACACATACGTACACATGGATTCCTCAATATATATATATATATATATATATATATATATATATATATATATATATATATATATATATATATATATATATACACTTATCAATATACATATATACCCAAGTAATCATACCCTTATCTATACAATGTATATATATAAACATACACATATATATAGATATGTACATATACCAATACATTACTAAATATAGTATCCCATATATATATATATATATATATATATATATATATATATATATATATACATAGCCTCACATACACATATACCTGTATAGATATAGTATCTCAGATATATATACTTATCAATATATACATATAAATAACATAAACCCAATATACATATATCAACACACACACACACACACACACACACACACACACACACACACACACACACACACATATATATATATATATATACGTAGATATATATTCAATAGTATTTATATATATATCTATATACATATATACATGCATATATATAGATATCCATATCCATATACATAATACTTGTACTTCTACATGTGAATACATATATTACCAATAACTAAGAACAAAGAAAATTGGATCTAGAATTGAAATACAACATACACGTGGAGTACATCGTACCCGTATCACACTAGATCTATGATACGCTTGCGACATGAGTTCACCAAACAACAAAACATACCTCGAAGGACACGAGCAATTCTAATATATTCTTTATGAACAATATAAAAAGTATAATATACATCTACGTGTCCGTATCAAAATATGACATACACAAAGCCCCGTGTCGGAGGGAAAACCCCTAAATCAACACGTATCACCAATTTTTTTGGGATACGACCTACACGTATCCAATTATGGATATAACACTAACCACAAACAAACAAACAAACATATGTCAATTGGATCTATAGGACCAATTGACAACAACAACAAGTGTCAATCTTGGAATTCCTCTAAAATTGACACAAAAATACCATAACTTTCTCAATAGGCCTCATATGAACTCAATTACAATTCCTATGGGTAGCCTATGTATATTGATTGGTTTCTCATAGTTAATTCTTAGATTTAGAACCTAATTGAAGGAAAAAACTAAATTGTACCTATTGGGAGATAGATTTCCAATACAACCTCCAAATTGGATAAAATTGGCCTTCAACTTGTAGGTCCTTGCTTCCTCTTTCTATATCTTTGCTCTACTGGTCTCCAATGGTGATTTGGGAAGAAATTGAGATGAAATTTGGTAGGAAATTGATGTAGGAATGAAGAAATTTGGTTGAGAGAAATTCTAGATCTTGATTTGAAATAAAAAAAGGAGAGAAAAACTTTTCCTCTCTTTTAATAGGCCGCCCCCTTGCCCCTTCCTCAAGCTACTATATAATATCCATCATACCCCTTAGGGCTTCTCATAAAGAAATAATTAAGGAGGGAAGGTTCTAGTCTATTGGTTTAATTTAATTAATCATCCTCCTAATGAATGGGCTTATAATTGGGCTATATTCTAACAATTTAATATTGTTGGTCCATGAGTCTAAACTAAACTAGTTAGGTCCACTAACACAAGTCTAAAATAATATACTAACATCTAACAATAATTAAATAATATAATAAATAATTATTTAACATGCACAATATTTAATTAATTATGAAATGACCAAAATATCCTTTCCTAGAAAATGTGGTAGTGACATTTACTAAACCTTTAGCTGAAGATCGTTTTAATTTTATCTGTCGAGAATTAGGTCTTTTAGATTATGATAAAATATAAGAAATGTAGGATGCTTTCAATTTTTATTCAGTCTAAGTTATTCAAAGGTTGATAAATCTTGGATATAAGTCGAAAGGGCTTTTCTGTCAACAAGGTATAAATAACCTTAAGCAACACGATATTTATGTGTCTTTGTACCACCACTAGTTGGGATCCAGCTCCTACAACTACTCCTAGATAATCTAACCCCTTGAGAACTTACGATAAGATAAAGCCCATTTAGCACTTATTATTATGTATTTATATCAAGTCCAAAAAGGTAAAATATCGATTAAAGTTGTATTATGTTTCTACACATTAATGAAAATAGAATTCGGACCAAACTTCAGCCGAGCTTGGACCGAACTCAGTTTGGATTATTCTAGAATATTCTAGTTATTTAATATCTTCCTAATTAAAGTTTTTGGTGGTCTATTTATAAATAATTTCGTGGTTAAACATTCATACCAAAGAAAAACTACCTTATCCACAAAAAAAATATAGCTTTCCTCATATTCTCTAAACCTCCTTTTCCATATGGCCCCCAAGAGAAAGTTAAAACCCTTTTATAAGTCTTTCTTCTGTCCCATTATGCCAAACATTGGATAAATCTATGGTTTCATCTTTAGAAACCTAGAAAACTCTATTAATTATTTTAATAATTTCTCTAAAAGAACCATCTGTCCCGGCCATCCTATTGATTTTCTCTACTATAATGACTATCTACCTATTTTTTAAAAACTCTAACTTGAAGAATTTGTTGCATCCCGTTCTCGTATTTTTCTTAATGCTATCCAAATGTTCTATTGTAACTTAGCATATGTGGAGCAGCTAAGAGGGTAGGTGAGGAAATAGGTTCTCGATAAAGAGACAGAGATAAGGCGAGCAAAGTGACTATAGCCCCAGGTGGCGAATAGCTGACATCGAGGATAGCAGCAAAGATAGAAGCTGGAGATTGGCCCCAAAAACCTCTTCTTTTCTCAAGGAGAAAATCAAGAGAGAAAAAAAATTAGAAGTCGCATATGCTTCCTAGGAAAAGTCACTAAGGCAATTTCTTGGAAAGTGCTTCTAAAGGGAATTCATTTTCCTTCGCCACATTGATTGGCCGTTATTGGGGAAAGGTAGCATAGCAGGAAAGAAATATCAGAAAGTCAAGCAGCCTGTTAAGAATACCACTTGGCCTCGTGCATCTGTAACAGTTACAATGGTATTATTGAAACTCGCTTGAACATAAAAACAACACTATCACTTTTAGAGTTTGTGGTAATCACATTGAATCCAATGCGAATGACTTGGATAAAATATTACGCATTCTTGCTTAAGAGACCTTTAGTCAACATTACACAAGTTTAATTTGAACACGACTTAACTCTAGAATCTTTGAAAAATATCCTGTGTGCCCCTCATGTATATCCACCTGAAATTTTTTATGCTTGCTATCTAAATGGACACTTCTTTGAAATGCACCGCATTATCTTTTCTATGTTTTTACCTAAGATAACGTACTATGATGATCTCTCTTACTTAGAAATGTCATCCTTTTACCATTTGTATTTTTTATTCATTTCAATATTTCCCAGACCATCATCTCTCAAATGGTTCAATGTCGCAGGAAAGGGCGTCCACTACTTTATGCCATGTACTTGTCTATCAATTTCAACTACTTTGGTATTTCTTTGGATACTTGCTCTTATCTGGATAAATCTTTATCCCTTAATAGAATTCGTAGGATTGAGCCATCTATACTTCTACCATATAACTCATCCTCAAACTCTAACACACATCCTGCTAATTCCTCTCCTACTACTGCATAGCCGCTGCAAATTTGCAATCTATCTTCAATCTGTTGCATGATCGTTTCCACAAAAAAGATGAATGCTATCATTTTTTTGATCACTACCAAACTCTTTAGACTCAAGCCCTTGGAAATACCTTGATAGATATCCAATACACCCTCTCTCTGCACCCATCTGAAACATTTCTGATTCTCCAAAATCCTAACTAACCAGGATTTTGCATTGATCACTCCTATGTTTAGTGATATTTGGATCCAGTCGATGCTTTCTTTAATCTAAATAGAACAACTGAGCTTGATGATGAAGATGAAGATAATAACTAGATGCTATAATGGATTTGAATGTTTTAGGCAATTTGCTTGATCTACTTTGATTTTTTTAGTAAATAACTTTTATTGAATGCATTTATTTTATGTTTAAGAAATAATGATTAATAAAAGCAATGGATTTCACTATTGGCTATTAATTGTTGGTTCTTCTTCTTCTTCTTATTATTTTATATATATTTTAGTCTCTTGTTTTCTTGTAATACATAATACCTCACTGATTTCGGGGGAGCACGCCATTTCGATCAAATAAAAATGGAGGAGAAGTACAACTTAATATTCTATACTCGACTAAGAATCAGATGTTGACATCAGTATATCAAATAGCTCAACAAACTGCGGGAAAGCCTTGCATACTAAAAACTTGTAGTCTCATTCATAGTTTGTCAATTATAAAAATGGGAGAGATTGTTAGCCAATCCGGTCTCAGTCAACTTGATTTTAATAGTTAACTATGTATTGATATGTCACAATCTAAAGACTTAATACTGCTGCTATATGCTGATTGTACTACATCATTCAAATATTTTTTTTACTTTATTTGAGTATAGAACTTGTGTACATAGAGTCGCTCTGGCATGACCCAAAGTCCACGCAAACAAACTTCGAACCTAGCCACCAAATCAGCCTACATTTAAACCCAAAACCTTACAAGAATAGTCAATCGAACTAGGGCCGAATTTGTACTGAACTCGGACCGAACTCGGTCACCTATATAGTATAAAACTAATCCAGTTATTATGCCCCTGATTTCATGGTCCAGCGTTCAAAAATTTGAATTAAAACTATATGAAATCTGGCCGAATTCAATTTGCCAATACCCTATAAATATAATTAAATTTCATACTCTCAATATATCATTCCATTCTAAAATCTTCAAACCTTTAGTGAGAAAACATCTGAGCCTCAACCTTCCCATCTCCAAGAGCAACTTCATAGGCTTCTAAGAGCCTAGTGCGGTATCGGTCTAGATTTCTTTCTAAAGAGCTTGGCTCAACTAGTTTCCTTTCTCTCTCTCTTTCTCTCTCTCTTGCTATAAAGTTGCGAGACTTTGGATCAAATCTTGTGATTCACTATTGGTGATTATAGTGGATATAATTCCGAGCAAGAGTTTTCGAGACTGGACTAGTCCTCTCAGAGGAAAACCAGTATACATCGTGGTGTTTGTGTTTGATTTCTCTTACTCTTACTACTTTATATTACTGTCTTGTATATACACTATTAGTTGCTAGCTTCCTTCACTCTACTTAATTTTTAATTGGATAGATTATTTTGCTGCACTCTATTCACCCTCCTTTAGAGTTGTCTTATGGTCCTTCAAAATGTTGCATCAAAATTCTCAAGCTGGAGCAAAATTTATAGGATGATGCTGAGAGACGAGCCCAGATCGATATGCATCCGGTCCACCTGGATGGCACCGATGTACCTTGTATAATACGGGGGCCGATCGTGCTTATTATTTTTCAGTAGCATGTCCTTTTGGAAGAATTTTATATTAGGGATTCTCGCTGTGGCAATAACGACATACAACGAGTTCCTCAACTGGCTCCTTGATTTGAGACAAGTAGGAGTCAGCATACTGCAATGGCTTGCTCAGGGCATCTCGGGTCTTTTTAGAGAGACGAATAATCTCAAAGATTGACAATCTCACTGGCGTATTGGTAAGCTGAGCCAATATGTCAAAGTTGTAGGGCTTGTCTAACCCCGATGCATAGTCCTTCTTCATAGACTTGTCGAAGCTAGTCTCCTTTTGCTTTTGTTTGTCTATCTCAGAAGGATTGTATAGACCTGCTTCAGGCATTACTGGAGAAGTAGGTATGGAGGTTGAAGGCGTAGTATTCTCTTGAACTGGCTCATAGTTACGTAAATAGGTATTGCCAAACCTAGTTTCCTCCGACAAGGCTTCATCAGTAGCAGGGAGACCATATGACATAGTTTGGGCTTTTTGCCCTTAGACCTAGCATTTGAAGATGCTGCTTGTTGTGTCAGATCATCGACGATGTTAGGGTGAACCCACATGACTTTACCTCATAGAGTGGCAAGGGGTACCATCCTAGCTGCTTGTTTACAAGCTGGAGGGAGGTTAACGACCTCCAGTGTTGCCTTAGAAATTAGGACAACATCGTCAATGCCGAGGAGGTTGCTAAATTGGAGTGACACCATGTTGGTAGTGACTATCTTGTCCTCGATGTCAAGGGTTATGGCCATGGCATCGACCAGCTATTGGATGCGCCTCTTCAACACATAGCAGTTCCCTTATGGAGTGTGGAAGTTTCGATGGAAAAGTTAGTACTTTGGGTCAATGACCTTGTCTACCTCCTCGGGACGTTTGATGTCAGGCAGTTAGAGTTTTTTGTTATTCATTAGCACGATAAAAATCTTGACAACATCATCGTCATCAAACGAGAAAACTCCCTTGACTTAGTTTTCCCGTCGGCTTTTGTATGGACGAAGACGAGCCCTTGGATACGTTGATCGTAAGGGCCTGCTCTCTGTTGACATCGCCAAAAATATAATAAATAATGGTGGTTCATGTTAAGTTGTGCAAACTTTTTATTTATTGCGAATTGATAAAGAGTACAAAAGAATTTCTATTATTAGAGGATCTAAGTTCAAAAAGAATCTGGGCAAGTGTGATGGTGGAGATTGAACAATGCAGCGACTCCTTTACTCCACTGATGATCCGGGACCAAGGAGGTTGATGAGGCTTCGAACAATACTTCTATCTCCTTCTCCTGTTCTGTGGTTGTAGTAATGGTCCTTTTTTTGTATGTAGGAAACACCTACTAATTATAGCCTTAGCAAGGGCTTACATAGGCGCATATATATAGGTTGCATGCTGGCATATAGCACAATAGGCGCATGTTATGTTATGGTCGCCCTGAGACAAGTCGAGATCTAGGGCTGCTAATGCCCATAATACTCGTGACACTTGTCATGCCCTAATTTTGATGGTTGTGATTGCACCTTGGGACAACTGCTACTTGGCGAATGAAGAACACTAAGGGAGTAGTGGTGCATGGCATTGCTTGTGCATAGGACACTGGAGAAGTAGTAGCACATGGCGCTGTGGGCACATAGGACACTAGAGAAGTAGTGGCATATTGCATTGCTGGCACATAGGTATACTACTCATGAAGCAATTTAGTGCATGGCTCTGGATCACTTTAGCACATGACCTTGGATCACTTTGGCACATGATAGATATTTTTTATGCTTCTACAAGACCCCCTTCAAATTTCTAAACTTAAACTTTAAGTTTTAAGTTTGGAATAGTTTGAATAGAAGATTGGAGGAGATAGACATAGGAACTGCATTGGCGAATCTGTGAAGCAATCTTCCACTTGGTGCATCAGTTTTTTTGGAGCATCGGATGTGGCTACTTAGTTTGGAGCAGCAGATTTTTGTCTCTTTATTTGAGCCCTAAGCTGTCAGAGTGAGCATGTATTAGGGGTCCTCCAATGAACCTATTTTGACCGACGGATTCATCCATTAATTATGAGATTCATTCCTCGTTGATGGTGCCCAACTATCCGGGAGCTTTAATAGACCCTTTGTATATTAGTAGGAGGCTTAGGAAGGAAGAGAGAAGTGTTCTTATTCTTCTCCACCTGATGCCTCTTCAGAAGTCAAGAGTAGGGAGATTGGTTGAGCGCTTCGTCGACCCTCTCCCTCTGATGGTTGATCATCTGTCTGCCATCGGCGAAGATAAGGGGATGAAAATTTTACTTGCTGCTGTCACAAATACTTTAACACCACCTATTTCCATAAGCCAGACTTTGGTCAGTCTCGTCTGATGCTATGGTCGCTGCCAAAGGGCTTCGTCCTGAAGATGTGCTGTTGGTGAGAGCTTTCCCTCAGTAGAATGGGTGATGCTGTCTTCGGGCACTTATCTGAGACATGCGCCTAGAAGCTATGCGCGACCCTACTGCATTGGCTCATTCACCTCTGCGTGGTGATGATTGCGCATATATAGACTCATCTTTGACAACTGCGTGCTTCTCCCCTGTGTGCATGAATGGCTTGACTGTGGTGAGAGTGGTGCATATTTTTACGGATGTACACCTTCTGACATTCATTTTCTTTGCCAATATTTTGAATTTATGTGTGTGATCGTCTTGCTGAAGCTTTTTCGTATTGCTCGAGTCTCGATGGTGCATGGAAGGATATTATAATTGTTGTTGTTCATGATGAACAAGAACTTTACCCAGAGGATTGTTCGTGATCTTCTAGCCTAGCTCACTGTAGCTTCTTTTTGTATACGGCCAGGATGTGATGGATGGATCTCGGGTCGGGTTATGGTAGCACATCTGCATGGAAGAGATGGGGCTAGTTATCCCAACATGGATTTTTAGTTGTGTCCTTTCATATGACAGAGTTAGGTCTCTTGTCTTTGTGTTGCAAGCTCCCTTCCTATCCATTAGTATTGATTCTTTTCTCGCATTATGGTTTACACTGAGGAGTTTGCTGAAGTGATAACCCATAATGCGTTGAGCTGTCGGCTTCACACGTTGTGGTACCAAAAACAACACAGAGGGGTCTCCTTCTTTTTACCTGTACCAATGATCTAGAAATATGAATGAAAATCCTTGAATGTAATGGTCTTCCATATGTACTTAAGATCTTGAATATTAATAATTTTTTTGCCTTATTTTCTATTTAGAACTCTTCTTGTTGCTGTGGATATCTTAGTTATAAGTATTATACCAGAGGTAATATGGACGTAGTATGCATCATAACGGTGATAACGATAGTCCCTATCAGAGGTAGTATGGACGTGATAGGTTAAAGTAGTTCCATTAAGGAGGTTCGGTGAAGACATCATCTGTGATGATATAGATACTTTGGTATAGAAATGATAGTCAATCAAGTTTACTGAGTACGATCATGGTAAAGTATTTTTGTGGAAGGAAAATAAAATGAGTCAGAGGTAGTATGAACGTGACTGCTTTCTTTTACTAGGGAACATAGGAATCTCATAGTTCAGGGGTGATGTGGATGTGAACTACTTGCTTTGTAGGAATTTTGGGGAGGTAAGGACAAAAGGGATGAGTGCGGTAGTATGGACGTGATTGTCTTCTCTTGGTAGGGAGAGTCATAGTTCATAGGTGATATGGACGTGAATCATCTGCCTTTAGAGAATTTTTGTGGATCCGTTACCCTTTAGCGTACTCGGGACTACTGAGTACGGATAATAGATTTGTCTGTATACTACGGACGAAAGTAATTTGTTGGGGAAGACATCAGCTATGATCATTACACCTTTGTGTCCCTCTGCTAGGGATAGAATTGACACATATCATCTTTTTTTTTAGTGTGCCTAACTTAGGCCTACTTCTTCTTTAGGAACTTGTCGTATAGGAACTTGTCGTTTATGGACATCATGAGCAAGTCACTATTAGGCTTATCTAGCCTGTATGTGCCATTGGAGTAAACCTTCTCCACCATAAAGTGGCCTTCCTACTTGGGTTAGAATTTCCCCACCTTTTTGTGGGTCATGATCATCGGTCTCTTCATGGTTAGGACAAAATTGCCAACTTGGAATATCCTTTCCTTTACTTTCTTGTTGACGGCACCAGAGAGTCGGGCTTGATATAAATCAATATGCTATTGAGCTAAGAGGCATTTTCGTCGAGCACCTCTAACTTTTGTAGACGTCGACAATGGTTTCCTTCTGCGGTTATCTGGTGCATAAGGGCTACCCGAAGAGAAAGAATTTTAGTCTCCAAAGGAAGTATGGCTTTGCTTTCGTAGACCAAGGAGAACGATGTGCTTCCAGTCGGCGTTTGGACCATTATACGATAGTCCCAAAGACATTCACCCAACTTCTTATTCCAGTCACATTTGTTGGTTGAAACAAACTATTTTAGGAGCTTGATGGTGGTCTTGTTGAATGCTTCGGCTAATCCATTTGCTGCTGGATTGCAGGTGGTTGAAGCTATATTTGGATTAGATTTTTAACATAAAATATAAAGAAAGCATGACTAGCAAACTGTAGGCCAGTGTCATGAATGATCCAAAGAGGTAAGCCGAAGCGGTAGATGACGTGATACTTTATGAAGTTAATTACGTGGGATATTTTGACTTCTACCAGTAGAAAAACTTTCGCCCATTTGGAGAAGTAGGGTTGGTGAATGAAGTCGGTATTGATTTGACACATCCAACACTTCTTAGCATAATTGATGGCGTCAGCCACCATCGTGTGCTAGTAATATCCCATACGTCGGAGGTGATCTTGAAGCTTAGGACTGGGCTGGTGAGCACCACAAACACCGTCATGAGCTTCTCAGATAGCTTGTATTGCTTTTACATCTGATAAACATCGTAGCAGGATTTTGTCATAGGAACGATGATATAGCATCAATCTTAGTGGTCGTATCATAGTAGAACCGGATAAAATGCCTTCTAACCAAAGTTGCCTCCTTTGGGTCATTCGGAAGGATTCCGTAGATAGCGTAGTCTATAAATGGGAGCCTCCAATATTTGACATTGGTGTCTGCGCTCATGGAGTGGCTTAGATTCAAGCATAGGATATTCTTTGGACAGATCAGCTCTTGTCCCCCTACTATGATCAATAGGTGGGTTTTGATTGGAGTTGCTAAGGAAGCAGCGAGACCGGCGAGTGTGTTATCCTTGATATTTTATAGTCGTGGTAGATGTTCTATGAAGAACTCTGCAAAAGTGGAAATCTTGTCGACGATCGCCTAGTGGTAAGGGAGTAGATCCTTATGGAGAACCTCATATTCACCACGAACTTGACTGATTCTTAATTTGGAGTCGCCATAGGCTTCTAGAAAGTCAACCTCCAATTATTTAGCCAGCTGGAGCCCAATTTTGAGAGCATTATACTCTACCACATTGTTGGAACATGGTTCCGTAAGTGAGTATGCACGATGGATGACTAGGTCGTTGGGAGAGATCAGCACTATCCATAATCCGACGGCAATATTTCCTTTGGATCCTATTCTGGAAGAACCGTCGAAGAGCATTCACCAAAATGATCCTCTTATTGTAGCAGTGTTAGACTCTAACACTTCATCTAGGATTTTGTCATAGAGCATTGAAGTTTCTGGCACCGAATGAGCTGCTAGAAAGTTTGCCAATGCTCATCCCTTGATAGACTTTTGTGGGACGAATACTATGTCGTAAGGTGACACTAGGATTGCCTATGTAGGTAGGCAGGATCTAAGTGCCCTGGGCTTGGTCATGATGACTCTGAAGGGGTTTACTCAGGAGATCACATGGATAGTTTGCCCTGGGGTTCTTATGGCAAGAGGATCCTTGTCTAACACATATCTCTATCCCCAGAGTTTGACTACCGAGGGATTAGGTACCCTTCTTCGAAGCTTAACTACGAGAGGAGTAGCTGTTTGGGTCGGGCGTCCTTTGAGACGGACTCTTAGGGGTTCGCCAAAAGTAGTAGCCATGTCGGCTTCATCACCGGCCTCGTTACCTCCTTCGTCTTGGTGGATGGGCTTATAAAAGATCATGTTAGAGTAGTACTCCTCGACCCTTTGAAAAGATCCACGTCAGCGAATTCTGTCTTGACGACGCTTTCCTTGACGACGTACTTTAAGTACTGGTAGAGGGTGGATGGAACGATAATATACTCGTATATTTATGGACGTCCTAGCAGTACATTGTAGGACACGTACACATCGATGACATAGCAAGTCACCTCCGTCCGGAGATCACCAATTTAGCTCTTCAGGCGAATCTTGCCTAGCGGGTAGCTTCTGCCTGTGTTGAAGACGCTAATAGTGGTATTGGTGGCTGCCAGCCAATGCATCAGAATTCCCAAGGTTTGTAGCAGGCTACATGGGATAATGCTAAGAGATAACTCGGGATCAACATGCATTCAGTCCACCTTAATTGCTCCAATATACCAGGTATAATACAAGGTACGATCATGCTAGTTATTTTTTAATACCATGTCCTGCTGAGAGAATATGATGCTCGGGATCGCCTCTATCACACTGTTACAGTAGGGGCATGCTGTGGGATTTTTGGTCGGTTGGTTGACTTTGGCCAAATACGAGTCAGAGTTTTGTAAAGCTTTACATAAAGCATCACGTATCTTTTTGGAAAGATGAAGGAGCTCAATGAGTGACAACTTAGTTAGATTGTTGGCAAGTTGTGTCATGTTAACGTTGTATGGCTTATCCAGCCCTTGCGTTATGTCTTTTTGCAGAGGTTTATCATAGCGAGTTTCCACTGCTTTTGCTTATCCACTGCGGGAAGCTGGGATGGATCCAGATCATAGGTAGAAGGTGGAACAATAGTAGGTGTTCCTTCGTCAAGATCGTTGTGGTCGCGTTGATAAGCTAGGCACTACCTGGTTACACCGACGAGAGCTTCGTCTGTCGATAGGGAGGCTGTGTGATAGGATTTGGTCTTCTTTCCCTTGGACTTGGAAGCGCGATACATTGCGGACTTTGTTATGTCCGTAATGAGGTCTGGATTAACCCACATGAGTTTACCTCTCAGATTTTTTAGGGGAACCAACCATTCAACTCGGGCTGAAGGAAGGTTAACTACTTCCATTGTCATTCTAGGTATGGGGACGACACCATCTTGGGTCTCCGTTGTCAAAAAAGTGCTAAATTATATGGACACCATGTTCGTAGGGACCATTTTTTCTTCAAAATCTAAAGTGAGGACTTTGGAGTCGATCAACTATTATATTTGCCTTTTTAGTATATAAAAATCTTGCGTGGCGTGATAGATGTATCGATGGTAGCAACATTACTTAGGATTGTCAACCTGGCTTGCTTCGTCAGGGCGCTTGTGTCGGTTAGATTGATTTTTTTTACCCTTCATCAATATTTTGAAGATCTCGATGACGTAATTGTCGTCAAAAGAATAAGTTTCATGTACCCTTGTTGGCTCTGTTGGCTTGGTAGCTGGTGGGGTTGGGTTTTTGAATACATTGACCGTCAAGGCTTGCTTCCCTTTAATGCCACGATTGTTAGCGGTGGTGAAAGGATGTTTTCCTTTGTCTTCAGAGTTGGGAGCTTGGAATCCCAATAGACGGGCATCTTTCATGCTCTTTTCTGCAACAGTGACACTTATGATAAATGTCGTCCAATCGCTGAATGGGCCAGATGACGTCCAGAGTCTTATTGATGGTACAAGATTCTTTTGAAACATGTCCATCAACATAGATTCGGGGATACCAAGAGGCAATTTCAATACCGCCTGTCAGAAGCGTTGGATGTAATTTTGTGAAAGTTCTCTATCCCGTTGCATAATATCCATTAGGGAGGATATAAACATATCCATCCCGCCTTCATAGACTCACGCATGGAAGAGAGACTTCAAGTCCTTGAAGAATGAGATACCTTTGTCGGGAAGACTACAAAACCATTCAAAAATGACCCCGGACAGCGCTCCGACGAACAAGTTGGTGAGTAGGGCGTCATCCCGAAGTAAATGTCCCATTGTGGACTAAAAGTACCTCATATACTGACAGGGTGACATTTTTCCATCGAATGGAGTCAGAGATAGTGGCTTATATTTGGGAGGGTATACTACGTTATCCCACTCCAGAGGATAGGTTTATTGGACCCCAAGCTTTTGGAGCCTATCTTGGTTATCCTATGAATTGATGCAGGTACACAAGTCCCTAAAAGCCTCCTGGATGTCATTTGGTAGAAGAGCGACAGAAGATCGAGATACTGTCTGGATGCTTGCAATATGAGGAGTCAGATTAGGCATACCAGATTCTTCGTTGGTTCTCTGGTCTCATTTGTTTGTCTTGGAACTTGCGGCTGTGTTGGGATGATGCTTTTTCTGAGATCCAACACTGTGTGAGTCAACGTCTGCATTAAAGTACTCAAAGCCTGCATCATGGCTTCGAGTACCTCCAGGAGTTGTTGGTTACTGGATTTTGCATCGTGCTCGTCTCCCGCCATGTACATTGGTATTTCGTGAGAGGAGACGGATGGGAAGGTAAATTACTACCATAATAAGTCAAATTAGTGAGATTTGGAAACGTCGCTAAATGGCCTAAAAATGTCGCTAAAAAAATTTAGCGACGTAATTAGCTACGTTTCAATGAAGTCACGTTTAAGCTAGTCGCTAACAGGAATAACGTCACAAAACGTCGCTATAACGATATTTTCTAGCGACGTATCTGTGTCACTAATATTTTTCAGATTAGCAACATGTAGCGACGCAACGTCGCTAAATTAGCGACGCAACATCGCTAAATTAGCGACGTATTTTGTGTCACTAAATGTCGCTAAATTTTTTAATTTTAGCGACATTTTGTAACACATTTAGCGATATTTTATTGACTTGACAAATACTGTTATATTAGCAATTTAGCGACATTCAGCGACGTATTTAGTGAATTATTTAGCAAAATAATTAGCAATGTATTCAGCGACGAATTTAGCGACATATATAAACGTCGCTAAACGTCGCTAAATTTTTAGTGAAAAAATAAAAAATAGAATATAAAATGGTTTCTAAACCAATCTTCCTGTAGTTATGAATTCATAATTTATATAAATTGACCCGGAGCAAACCTCCATTGAATTTGCTGGGTTCGTCGACCCCTTCGGTGGAACCCTCAACACCGGTAAATTAACATACATTTAATATGAATAATATAGTAAAATTTGAACAAAATAAAATATTGGGATTACAAACCGAGTCAGGAGAAAATCTCGTCGTAAAGAATACAATAAATATTCACAAAATTAAGTGCAAGAAATAAAGTCTGAAAGTCTCAAAATTAAATAATATTCATAAATAATAAAATATTATAGGTCAAAACACAAACAATCAGTAAACTATCCTAAATAGGACTACTGCGGATCTGCAGGAGGCTGACCACCCTCGTACATCGGGGATAAGAACAAATTATACTGATCCCGGGAAATTGACACCGATGTTGATGGAGAAGGCAGTGACGTCGGTGGAGTCTGTGTCGATGAAGGCGCACCAGGGGGACGTATCTGCTCCAACACTACTAGTCGATGGTTGTATGAATCTATTATAGATAACAACATCGTACTGCTATGAAACATTGAATCCTACATCATCGTCAACCTCTCGCCCATGGATAGCTATGATGCCTATAACTCTGTCACGCTGCACTCTGTCGATGCTCTATGATCAGCTTTTATATCCCTAATCTCTATGATATTACGGTCGAGTATATCAAATCGTGCGATGAGCGTCATATCGTCCGACTGCGACTGGGATAGGGGTTGATCCTCTATCCTTCGTTGTAACTCATCACGGAGTGACCTAATTTATGGTCAACGGTCTCCTGGACTCGGGTTAACTCCTGCAAGGGCTGTAGGGAATGCACACTTGCAGTAGAGGCCCTAGAGAACTATATCATAACAAGGGCTCCATAGGATCTCACACCGTAGTAAGTACCCCTGTGGAGACCACCAGCGGCGATCACCCATAGCTCGTCCCCCGACGGAGCTGGAGCGGGCTGCGAGGAAGTACTAGCCTCTCCCGCTGTAGGTGCACTAGCAGTCGCCTGCTCATGCAGCCTAAGATACTCGGCCTAGAAAAGTTTGGATACTCGATAATTGCTAATGTGTCTAAGATACTTATTACTAACTACGTGGATATTTATTTGCATATTTTCTAAGTTATATTAAAATTAACACAAAGTAAAGTAATACTTACATAGGTCTGTGAGGGCCTCTCATCAATGAGATTCCTGCCCTTTTGATGGGTGGCCAAGAAGATGGTCACCATGTTGGCATCCTTACCCCTCTTTACCTTTTAAAAATATATTATCTAGTACTAAAATTAAATATTTTATCCTACTACCATTTTATCATACTTGTATTAAAATAATATATCTGAAATAAAAAACATACGAAACGACAAAAATATTTCGTTATCAGAATTGAGCCACCATACTACTTTGTTGCCTTCTTCCTAGCCGCCTTGGCCTTCTCAGACCTTTTCTTATATCTCGGATCATCGAATCTAGCCCTCATCGCAGTCTACTACTCAGGCTTAATCCAACCTTGGATCAGTTTTCCTTTGTGATCACAAGCCTTTTGGTCATCCAGAGCATTACGGATCAGCTTGGCAGCAATGACAGAAAATATCTGCTCGATCAACTCGCCCAAGTGCGATGGATATCAATACATTTGCTACAAGAAGTAATTTAATAAGTTATATAATATGCATAAATTAGATGATTGATCTAATATACTTTTACCTTGAAGTACGCAAACCAGAATGCCTTACTCTCATTTGGAGCATCAGAGTAGTTGATCAAAGGGCCACCATAGTTGTACCTCAGAAAGTGGCCCAGGCATCTCTGTACCGATAAGGGACGGTATTTATATAGATATAATTATTTTTATTGAAAAAGTGAATATATGATGAATAAAAAATATAAGATATATATGATGCTAAACCAACTAACTGACTTACTTTGTACCGTCGGCCCAAATCTCCATCCTTGCCTCGTCCGGAGGTGCGCATGGAGGATCTCGCTGATGGTAGGATGACGTCGTCTTACCTCCATGTTATGCTCATCTGTCTCTATGGTTTTGCCAGCAAGAGGAACGGTGGACGAGGGAGTAGTCTCAGGCCTGGAACTACTCGTCCCAGGAGTACTGCTATGTAACGTCATCACATTCTGAGATGTGACTGGTCGATATACTGGAGTACTTAGCACCAAGGATCCACAACCAACAGTAGGCAATACCGGAGGAGCACTCTGTCTACCTTGGGACCTGTCGAATGCTCCATGTTATCCTGTCATATATGGTAACAACATATGATGATAGAACAAATAAACAAATATGTAGTACATTCTACAGTTAAAATATTATGCATATCTTACAGCATTAATATAATTGCACAGTAAATAACTAGTAGTGTCACAAGTCTAAATTGATAGTATATTCTACAAACAAAATATATTACATGTCACAAGTCCAAATAGATTTATTTTATTTTCAATCATCTTCAAAAAATTTATCTTGTTCGCCTTCCTCGTCCTTCTCTTCCTCTTCCTCCTCATCTTCACTTTCATCTACTTCTTCTTCGTCTTCGTCTTTTTCTTTGGATAATTTTACCTTTTCTATATTATTACTCGTGTAATGAGTAACTTTTGTTGAGTCCATATCTACAATATTTATTATAAGAGGTAGCTCGTCCTCCTGATAAGCTATTTCATCAACGTCAAAGGTATTTGTAGCTTTAGTCTTGCATACTGCCCACCAATCTGACCTCACTGTCCCCCGTCTAGGATAAGTTGTGAAGTACATGAGTTGAGCCTGACTTGATAGGACAAATGGTTCGTAGCCTTGATATCTACGCATGTAGTTTATATCCACAATACTGTGCTTGTCAATTTTCTAATCTTAATATTGAATTGGATCATACCATTCATACATGAATAGTACTATCTTAGCACATTCTGTGCCATAATTATATGTCAACTCCATAATCTTTCGTAAGATGTCAAAGAAATTATTGCCTGGATCGACGTCTTTATAGTTCGAAGATTTGATACACAAACAACTATTTTTCATGGAATCAAGATCCAGAAAGCTGTCTCTGATCGAAGTATTTGTTGACTTAAAAAAACCCAATCACAAAGTAACTTGGCCATATTTTGACGACATTAATTGGTCCCTGGGATAGAGTTCTAATATATTCAATCTCGAGTGTTATTAGACGATCTACCTAAATACCAAAGTAGGGACAATAAGTTATTTATTGTGCAAGTGTATACAGAAAGAGTAATTACCGAGCTTCTTACATATGCGCTCAACCAAGAAGAAAAATAATATCTTATTTTTTATTCTACTTCTTTTTCTATTATGTAGGGTCTAACTGACCTCAGCTCATCATTGCATGTGCTGAAAAACAACGAAGCAACCGCTGATTAGTAGTATAATATTAGCTTATACTATTACATTAAGATGACATAAATATTGACGTATTAATTACTTACCCCTCTAGCTTCTCCACTTCATCCTCATCGTAAATGACTAATATATAAATCTGAGAAGCCCTTATCTGGTTGTAATTTAAATATCTCTTCTTTATTTTCCCTGAAGGCTTTCTGGATGCATTGAATACTTTCAGTATTATATTATTAGATTCCTGATATCCGTTGTCATTTCTCGGGTCTTTCATTCTATTAGTAGCAATATGAGGCTTAAAATACGTCGAGCAAAAGTTTATAATCTCCTCGAGAATATAAGCTTCACAAATAGAGCCCTCAATCCGTGCCTTACTTTTTATCTTTCTCTTTAGGTAATTCAAATATCGCTCGAACGTGTACATCTACTGATAACTGATAGGACCACCAACACATGCCTCATAAGAAAGATAAATTAGCAAATAATCCATGGTTTTGAAGAATCCAGGAGGAAACACCTTCTCGAGCTTGAACAGTGTTACCGCAATGTCCTTGTCTTACTTTTCTAGATGATCGACGAGCATTTTAGTAGAACAAAGATCTCTAAAAAATATGCTGAGCTCTGTCAATGGATCCCAAACTACCTGCGGTAAGAATTCCCAAAATATAATCAAAATTAACCTCTCCATGAATACGTGACAATCGCGGCTCTTTATACCCGCTAGTTTGTTCTCCTTGAGGTTGACGTATCTTCTCAAGTTTGACACGTACCCGTCTAGAAATTTTAGATCCTGAATCCACCTACAAAGTCTCCCTTTATTCTCATTCTCCAGTGAGAAAATTAACTTAGGCTGCTTTACCTTTCCATTCCCCTCCTCTATCAAATGCAACGCAGGACGTCTACATATTTCTTCTAAGTCTAACCTGGCCTTCGGATTATATTTCATCTTTTTTTTACCTCCGTTGCAGTATTAATTATGTTATCAAATATATTCTTCTCGATATTCATGACATCAAGGTTATGTCTGATCAGATTGGTGATCCAATATGGCAGATCCTAGAATATACTCCTCTTCATCCAGTTATGGGTGTTACCAAATCCGTCACACTTGTACCCCTTAGCAGGCTCTACTATAGCACTTGGTAAATCTTTTACTTCTTTCCAAATCATGTATCTGGACTACCTTAGCAGTAGATTGGCCTTCTCCATAACGCCCGCATAAAAAGCATTCATGTTCCTCTGGTACGGTTGATCCTTCGGTAGAAATTGTCGATGACAATCGAAGAAGCACAGTTTGCCTTCGTGTTTCAAAAGGAAAGCCTTAGTGCGGTCCATACAATACGAACATGAGAGACGACCATGAGTGCTTTATCCCGATAATTTTCCATAAGCTAGAAAGTCATTGATGGTTAACATGAGTGCTGCTCTCATCTAAAAATTCTGCTTTCTAGAAACCTCGTACGTGTTGGCACCTACTTTCCACAGCGGATTCAACTCATCTATAAAGGTTGTAAATACACATCGATGTTCTTCTTTGGATTGTTCGGACTCAAAATAATAATATTTAGGAACATATATGGAGTCTTCATGCACATCCAAGGCGGTAGATTATACGAAGTGAGGATCACAGGCCAACACAAATACCGGGAGCCCAAAAGTCCGAATGGGGTAAAATCATCGACAGAGGGCCCCAATATGATATTATGCGGATCCGAAGCAAAATATGGATACTCTCGATCAAAGTGCTTCTATTCTTCTCCATCAGATGGATGATCCAATACTCCTTAGATCTGTTTTCGCCTGTGCTAACTCATATTTTCTGCAGTCTCCTTCACCATAAACAACCTCTGCAACTGGGGCGTCAAAGGCAAGTAGTGCATCAAATCGGTAGGCTTCCTTGTACCAATAAACTTTTCTCTATCATTGGCCTTGTAACGATCAACACCACAGAATCTGCATACGTCTTCATCCTTGTCGTCTTTGTAGTACAACATGCACCCGTTGCGATATTAATCGATTTTCTCATATCCCATCTAGAGCGATCTCACCATCCTCTTAGATCAGTAGAAGTCTTTAGACAACTTTGTACTCTTTGGCAAGATCTCTATAATCAAATCGAACAGTCGGTTATAGCATTCTCGTAACATGTTAAAATCAAACTTGATGCTCAATAATCTTGTAACCACCTACAACGGTGAATTATCTTCACAACCAGGATATATTGGAGTCCTTGTATTCTCCAACAAAACTATAACTTTGCAGCATCGGCATTCAGTGCCTCTTCAGCTACATCATGATTATCCGGATCGAAACTAGGCCTCGCCGCATTAAAAATCATGTTCACCAATACGTTATCGTAAGCAGCGTGGTCATGGACATCCATATACAACTCCACATAAGGCTCCGACTTTGATGCTAAAGACACAAGTTCTTCGTGCATGGTCCACTGATAGTAATTCGATGTAAAATCCTTCAAGTACAAATAATATATGACTTCCACTTCTGGATGATATTTCAAGTTGCGATATCTTATATATGGACACTTAATTTTGGTACCATCCATGTACTGAGGGAACGCCTTGGTGAACTGTAGGAACTGTTGTACACCCTCTATAAATTCATCTTGCACACCACACATATCATCAGGATGATGGTTGTACATCCATGAACGATGACACAAATAGTAATTCATATCTATTTCTAGATACTTTTGGAAAGATGAATAGATATCGTTCAAGTATTTATTCATGTAAATATTTGGTAGTGTATATTATCCAAATGACACTCACTCTAGATATGCAAAGATGAATAGACATCATTCAAAAAATTAGTTAAATTACAATATATGTCACAAGTCTACTCGTCTACACACACATAAGAATACTCTGGAATACAGTACATGCACTGATACACCTAGTCCTACCACTAATACTTCTTCGTTCGGCTTTGTATCCTGGATACTCATATTGCAGTGTATCAGTAAGTGTCAAATCTGTATCCTGGATATCCACACTTGACATTTGTTTAGGCCATAAATTTCTAATTGAAAAGTTAAGTCATGGATATCTAGTGTCAAATTTTTTTGGTCCAGGATACATAGTTGACACTCACTGATATACTAATGGATATCCATACTTGACATGTATGCGTGTGTCCGTGTCCGATAAAATGCTTACAACCTTATCCTCGATATCTTGTCCTAACCTTTCATATCCATGTGTCCTATAATTTTACTATACGTATCATGAGATGACATGATACAAACATGTGTGTGTTCGTGTCCGTATTAGGGTTGGTATATTCGTGTTAATATGTCCGCGTATCCGAGTTTCGGTTAGTATTAGTGTCCACGTGTGTGTGTGTGTGTATCCGCGTTTGGATTATGATAGGGTTAGTGTCTGCAGCACCGAGATATCCACATACACACACCCTCACTGTACTATGCATAAGTGTGCACTGCATAATACCTCACTTGATACCCAAGATTGTATCTAATTAACTCAGATAGGGTTAGGGTCTATGTTGTGTCTCGGCTTTGGGTTAGAGTCTTTGTCATGTCCTATGTCATGTCATAACCAAATTGCCACTCTCCCACACTACCTGCAGCACTTCTCATATAATCCAATATCCTGACCATATCCTATATATATATAATATCAAAGGAACCTCCCAAATCAATGTCTATGAAGTATATAGGTATAATCCAATATACCGTCGCTAATGCAACATCCCATGTGCACTGCACTTCTCATATAATCCAATATCCCATCGCTAACTGGACAAAATTTAGTAGTGATTTGACACGCATACGCACACATACACATACACGCAAACATACACATGAACACACGCATACACATAAATACACACACACAATTCTATACTCACAAGCCAATTATATGATGCTCAACAACATATGATACTAAATTTATAATAAAATCCTATCAAACAACTATATAGCATATTTGTGGGTGTTGTATTATATGTGTCCATGTGTGTGATACACTGGTGCAACCAAATTTCCTAATTATGCAACCAAACTTCCATACTAACTTGGGTGTGTCTCTATGTATGTTCTTGTCTATGTGTGTCCATATGTATCTGTATGTGTCCTTGTCCATGCATGTCTACATGTGTGTCCGTGTTAGTACGAATCGTGTCATGTAGGGCTGTGTCCTATGTGTGTGTCCATATATTCGAGTCCATGTATTAGGTTTGGGGTTGTGTCCTGTGTGTATCCATGTGTCGTTATTGTGTCCGGGTCTGGGTTAAGGTTTACTGAGCCAGAAGGAAGGGATGAGGAATGCCTGAGAGAGGGGTTGATGGAGGAGGACTACGCCGGAGGAAAGGAGCCATACCAGAGGGGGAGGAGCCGCGTTTAGGGTCGCCCGTGTAGGGGTTGGGGGGCGAATACGGCCGCTTCAGAGTGGGGGGCGAGGGAGGCGATCATGGTGTTGGGTGGGTCGCCGGAGCCGCAGAGGGTCGTCGGAGGAGGGTGGATCGCCGGTGGGGGTGAACGGGAAATGAAAAGTTGGAGAAAGTTGGAAATAAAAGAAATAAAAAATTGAATAGACTAGGGAACCCTATGTTCAATAATTTATCGACGTCCGCTCGAGACGTCGCTAAATGTCACTATATTTTAAATATTCTACAACATATAATTGTTTAAGTCGCTAAATGTCGCTATTTTTAACAATATAGTGACATTTAGTGACTTGTAGGCAACGTAATCATTCATAATACTAAAAATTATTGCTAACCATTGCATACAGTCGCTGATAGCGACATATTACAATATTTTTACTGAACGTCGCTAATTTCAATAGCATTAACGACATGATTGTCCAGAGTCGCTAAATTTGTCGCTGATTTGAATTATTTTGGTAGTAAATGTCTCACTTTCTGCCTCCGATGTCGGAGCAATATTGTCCTTGGGGTGAGTGGGTAGTGTCACATCACTTTCGTTATTGGAAGGATTGCTACCCCTAGTCTTAATTGTGGGCTCGTCTTGGAGTGTATGGCTACCTCCAGCTCAGCTATCATCTGTGTGCAGAGATTCATTGTCCTCTTGGAAGGATGGATTATCATGGAACACCGGGGGACTTCTAGCCCTAGTTTCGGTTGCAGCTTTATTCGGGGTGGTATGGCTACCCAGCCCTTATTCTTGAGCGTGTACCTTGAAATACCCCTACAGTAGGTACTTGTTTGCTGCCCCTTGGATGGCTTCACAGTGTGCTGACTGACACCCTTAGGGTAGTTAAACTTTTCTTTGAGATCTTTTTCATAAGAGGAGACCTCCATGTTGAACAACATAAAGCGACAAGCAATTCTTCCTCATCTTACTGTTGTTCCCTAGGATGCCGTCAGGTTGGAACTGCGGGTTGTAATTACTAGAACATCGATTGTCTGTCTAGTCTGAGAGGACACATCATGTATGAGAGTTGCCTCTTTTGTCTTACGCTTGTGATTAATCACGTTGTGTGGAGGGTTCACTTTTGCACCCATATCATGTGCTCTACCAAGCTTTGCGTATGGTGGTAAAAGTGGAACGTTTGCTCCCTGATCCAGTTCTTATGAAGAAACTGTAACCGGATCATTAGTAGAAGACTTAATATGAGATGGACCCACTATACTTGTGTAGCCAAACTGGGCATATGGGT
This sequence comes from Iris macrosiphon, assembly GCA_036927795.1. NCBI lineage: Eukaryota > Viridiplantae > Streptophyta > Magnoliopsida > Asparagales > Iridaceae > Iris > Iris macrosiphon. Next base: position 134,990,316 of record JAYESA010000004.1, read on the forward strand.
CTGTCCTCACAATGTTTGTTCCCCGACTTGGTTTGGGTAAAACTGCAACGTTCAAGTCGGTTTGGAAAGGCTCTAATGGTCGACCCACATCTGGCACATGAGCACTTGGGTCTGTTAAATAGAGTGTTCCATTTAGCGTGTTTAACGACCAATAATACCTGCTTTTGGAGAGCTGACGATGCAATCCCCGAGCGCGCATGGCTCAGGGTGATTTGTACTTTCTTGAACTAGCGTCCTTAGGTGCATAGTACAGGGAATCCAAGTTAGGACTATACGAGTCCTTATTGACAGCAATCTTGCTTGGAGTAGATTCCATGCATCTATGATATGCGCTTCCTTTTCGGTCTAGACGACGCAACATGCATGCATCGTAAGACTCAGCACGGTTCCTCTTATGCGCTACTTAGGAGATGGAGATAGGATTCGCGCCTACCTTGTGTGGACCTTCGATAAAGGTTGGCGGCACTTCTGGAGTGGAGTTCGGGTTTAGCGCAACGGCTTTGGCAACCAAAATCCTACGAGCTTTTTGAGGTCGTGCAGGCCTCGACAAAGATTTTGATTTTGATTGTCACCCTCAATTTTTCAGCTAGGAATAGTTTGGTAATTTGGCATAGGTATTTAATTTTAGGAATAAATATTAATATTTGTGTATTATAATATTATTAGGGTGCTTGTATTATTTATTTATTAATAGTGTACTATTTATTTATTTAGTGATTGGTATTAATCTATTTATAGTTAGGGACTAGCCCAATAGTTTGAGTTGACACTTGTAGGTCCAACTAGAATTCTCATGACAACATGAGCCCAATAGACCCATTTCCCATTAACTAATTAGGTGTTTTAGAGCTAATTTTGATTAGTTAGAACCCTTCCTAATATACCCTCCTTTACTACTATTCATAATGAACCATTAGAGGGCATATTGGATATTTGACAATGACTTGGAGAAGGGGAAAGGGGAGCGGCAATAAGAGCCTCTCTTCTCTCTTCTTTCTCTCCTCTCATTTGTTCATTTATTTTTGATTTCCAATTTTATAGATCCCCAATTCCTTCTTCCCTCAACAAATTTACCTCCATTTTCTTCTCAAATTCTTCACTCTTGGAGCTTAGGAGATTGGAGAAGCAAGAAGCACAAGGAGGATAGGAGCTTGAGATCGTGTCCGGATTGAGTCCAATTATGTTTTTATTGGAAATCTATCTCCCAATTGGTAATTCATGAATTTCTTTTTTATTATAGCTTCTTAATTATGCATTAGACCATTAGAAATGACCCTATGGCATATGACTACCTATAGGAACAAGTTTTAGGCTAATTGGCTATATATTTTGAGTTTTATATGGTATTTTGTATTCATATTGGGGAAATTAGAAGATTGACACATCAATTATGTGTCATGAGACCAATTAGATCTAATTAGACTTAGATTGGGATTATGGGACTAGGTACGTCTCCATAAATGGATACGTGTAGGCCGTATCATAATATTTTTTGATACGGTGCGACACGGGACCCAATTTTGGGTATTTTGTGTAATTATTCCTTAATTCTCATTGTAGCAAATTAGTTTAGTTGTATTGTAATGTATTATATATATAAGATTAATTATTGTGGAGAAATTGGGATTGTGGTTTCTCACTTGGGTGTGTATCATAAATTTTCTCAAACTATATATTTGATACATAGATGTGTAGATGTTGTGACCTCTGTCACTGATTATGTATACCCTTGTGTATCATTGAGTGTTAAGTTTAATGCAATTATGAGTTAGGTGTTGTGTGTGTGAGTGTCGAACAAGTGAGGGGAAAAGGGTTAGCTCAGTATCAGATGTGCACACTTGTGTAGCAGTAGTAGTGCAGGGGTGTCAGGTTTTAAGCAGCATGAGCATCGTAGTTGCAGCAGCAGCATAAGCAAGTATCGGTAGCAGCAGCATGAGCATAGCAATTATAGCAGCAGCATGAGCAAGGGTCAGTAGCAGGAGCATACGCATATCACTTGCAGCAACAGCATGAGCAAGTATCAGTAGCAGCAACATGAGCATTACAGTTGCAGTAGCTGTCACGCCCCGAGGCGTCCCCCGAGTCGTGACCGCCGTGCGGACCTGGGGTTGCGCCCGTACGAGGCTAAAGTATTTTGCATAGCAAGCACATATTCAGAGTACGCAGATAAATTGAAACACAGATTGAAACATGGAAAAGTTCTCTTTATTGATAATGAACATCTATTACAAACTCTTGAACGAGTTAGCTAATATGCCGAACGGCTTACAAAGAGATGACTCAAAATGAGATAGTAGTCCTGTACATTACATCCCTTTATAAACTCAAAATGATAAGGACCTCCTGGCTGGAGGATAGCTTTGCCACGGAGCTGCATTTGTGTATGAAGAGTTGCAGGCTCCTGACTCCAAAATGCTTCGAGGGGCGCGGTGGAGATGCGCCAACAGCTGGACTGGATCGGGAAGACGACTTCGGCTCCTCGCTCGGTTCGTCTTAGTGCGGAGAACCTGTTTCAACGAGGGTTAGCATATCGAAATATGCTGGTGAAGGCGAGCTAGCCTGACTATACCAATCAACACGTTGTTTTAATGAAGCATGCATATTTGTGGGTTTCTATCTTGCCTTAGTTCATTTACAAGTAAGCAGCATATAGAATTTACTGAAATAAACGTGCCACCGTTCGGTGGATTTTTACCTTTCCGTCTGAATTACCTGCACAATACTTACCTTGCCTTCCCTGCCACGAAGACACAAGTTAGTATGCAACAGGTTTAAATATACATGATGATCACTGGCTTGGTGCCATAATGGACTCTAGTCTGAGACAAAGATGGTTTGCTACGTGATAGTACGTGAGGCACCGCATACCACCTTGTCCAAGTACGTGAGAATAAACGTGAGTTCCGTCCGGAGCCGGAACGGTGCCAGTACCCCAGCAGCCGCCCGCAGGAACTATACTTTGTGCACAAGTTGTCCGTGATCGCACATTAACAATCATTCGCCCGGAGGCTACGTTAACAATCGTTCGCCCGTAGGCTACGTGATTCGCCATGAGGCTACGTGATTATAAGACAAGCATTGCATAATTTATTGTACATTGCATTTATGTTAAATTCATGCATCAGGATATACGTTTAAACTTGTATCTATGAATATGATAAACATTTCGAACGAACAAGCATGCAAAGATATAACCGTTCACAAGTTCAGTTGACAAGCATAATATACCAAGTCTATTCTCTTTTATCTTGGTTTCTTTTATTATTACTTGGTATCGTTTGATCGGGGCAAAGAAGAATTCAAGCTTTTAGGGTGTGAAGCTTGGAAGCAGGGCTAGCTAATCGGGTTGGTAGCCACTCACTTAGATTTTTGGAAGGGAGAAGGAAAGAGGCGCTTCACGACTCCGCTCGCAAGCCGCCTACTGCTCGTTCACCTGCACACGAATAGCTCGATTAATACTTCTTCCTCTTTTTTCAATCTCGAAATAAAAGTGCAAGTCGATGAACGAAAATAATGAAAACCATCAAAACCGTTCAAAGAAAACAAGCAAATCCTAAAACCAACTCAAAGCACGAAAGCAACAAGCGACATCAAAAACTGAGGCAATAAAAGATAGCAGCGGAGAGGTCCCTCCTGACTCTGCCGCTAAGTCGATCCCGGGGGCACGGTCCACTGAATATGGGAATCGATTCCGAAGAAACAAATCCATAACGAGGACGAGTTCTTAATTCAATCTATCCCGATCGAACGATACCGTCTTGTGTTTCTTAGCCGCGATCTCCGCACCGGGAGAACGGGGCGCTACATCCTACCCAACTAATTGGAAGTTTCGTCCCGAAACTTAGGATAGAACTCACCATCAGGGAACGTTACGACGAGGATGTCTAGCAGAGTATTTAGGGCAGTCATGAATTCTGTGATTTGCATCGCCACAGATGAGACATAATCCTCGTTTCAAACGACATTCAGTGGCCAGGTGCCCTGGCTTTTTACAGAAGTGGCATAGCTGCCCTGGTTTGCCTCTCGGTGGACCGCCGTGGTTAGGGCACTTTGCAGCGGTGTTTCCTCTATCGTTGCCTTGGTGTTTGTGATTGTAGGTATGCACAGCGCCGGCAGGAACGTGAGGATAAAGTGGTTTAAGAGATAGGGCGTGATTCATTACTTCACGCATTGTACGATACTGAGGAACGGCTATGTGCGAATGGATGGCAGAGCGTAGTCCACCATTAAACCTTCTTGCTCGACTCGCTACATCAGGTAAATAGGCCCTAGCGAATTTGGAGAGTCGGTTGAACTCGGCGGAGTACTCTTTAACTGTCATGCTGCCTTGCCGCAGCTGCACGAACTCGTTCTCCATCTGGCGTTGGACTGGAGGGGGCACATACTCCTCTTCGAACGCGGCACAAAAAGTCATCCACGAGATCGCCTCCTCTCCGTGATCAAATTGAAGAGATCGTCGATGCACGTCCCACCAATCGTGTGCGTTGAGGCAGAGCTGTAGTTGCGCACAGGCGATGTGCTTCTCTTTGGGGACCTCTAGCAGAGCGAAGTGATCTTCAAGTTCGGCCAACCAATCTAGAGCTACGACTGGGTCCTCAGTCCCGTTGAATGGGGTGTTGCAGACTTTCTTGAAGTGGCCAAAGTCGAAGGCAGTCACGTCCCTCGCTCTTGGAATTTGCGGCATCTCTACTTCAAGCACGGGCTGTTCCACCGGAGTCGCTGGCGTTGTCGCAGACTGGTTGGATGCCAAAGTCTGAACGTTCTGCTGCAGGGTATCTACCTGCTTCTGTTGGACTGAGAATCGTGCTTCTATATTATCTTGAAACTTGAGCTGACTCTCTTCCGCCCGCTTCTCGGCCCATTCATGGCGAGCCTCGTCCCTTTATTGGTTTTCCCCCAACATCCGCAATATTTGCTGAACAAGATCGATGCTTGGCATGGCTCGCTGGCTCTCTGAACTTCTCGAAGTACCCGAACTACTTCCTTGGCGTTGCATTTCGTCCGGTGTTTGCGCTGCAGATTGCGCTGGAGCCACTCCTTCAAAAGAAGGTAAATTACATTAGGATCATAATGTATTATAGACTTATTGCATGAATGTATCTTATTTTGGCCTAGCGAGTTCAAGAGTTCGCACAGGAATTTGATCGTTAAAGGAACTTTTCCAGCACGAAGTCTAAGGAACTTTGAATCTGTGCCCTGATACCACTATGTCACGCCCCAAGGCGTCCCCCGAGTCGTGACCGCCGTGCGGGCCTGGGGTTGCGCCCGCACGAGGCTAAAGTATTTTGCATAGCAAGCACATATTCAGAGTACGCAGATAAATTGAAACACAGATTAAAACATGGAAAAGTTCTCTTTATTGATAATGAACATCTATTACAAACTCTTGAACGAGTTAGCTAATATGCCGAACGGCTTACAAAGAGATGACTCAAAATGAGATAGTAGTCCTGTACATTACATCCCTTTATAAACTCAAAATGATAAGGACCTCCTGGCTGGAGGATAGCTTTGCCACGGAGCTGCATTTGTGTATGAAGAGTTGCAGGCTCCTGACTCCAAAATGCTTCGAGGGACGCGGTGGAGATGCGCCAACAGCTGGACTGGATCGGGAAGACGACTTCGGCTCCTCGCTCGGTTCGCCTTAGTGCGGAGAACCTGTTTCAACGAGGGTCAGCATATCAAAATATGCTGGTGAAGGCGAGCTAGCCTGACTATACCAATAAACACGTTGTTTTAATGAAGCATGCATATTTGTGGGTTTCTATCTTGCCTTAGTTCATTTACAAGTAAGCAGCATATAGAATTTACTGAAATAAATGTGCCACCGTTCGGTAGATTTTTACCTTTCCGTCTGAATTACCTGCACAATACTTACCTTGCCTTCCCTGCCATGAAGACACAAGTTAGTATGCAACAGGTTTAAATATACACGATGATCCCTGGCTTGGTGCCATAATGGACTCTAGTCTGAGACGAAGATGGTTTGCTACGTGATAGTACGTGAGGCGCCGCATACCACCTTGTCCAAGTACGTGAGACTAAACGTGAGTTCCGTCCGGAGCCAGAACGGTGCCAGTGCCCCAGCAGCCGCCCGCAGGAACTATACCTTGTGCACAAGTTGTCCGTGATCACACATTAACAATCATTCGCCCGGAGGCTACGTTAACAATCGTTCGCCCGTAGGCTACGTGATTTGCCATGAGGCTACGTGATTACAAGACAAGCATTGCATGATTCATTGTACATTGTATTTACGTTAAATTCATGCATCAGGATATACGTTTAAACTTGTATCTATGCATATGATAAACATTTCGAACGAACAAGCATGCAAAGATATAACCGTTCACAAGTTCAGATGACAAGCATAATATACCAAGTCTATTCTCTTTTATCTTGGTTTCTTTTATTATTATTTGGTATCGTTTGATCGGGGCAAAGAAGAATTCAAGCTTTTAGGGTGTGAAGCTTGGAAGCAGGGCTAGCTAATCGCGTTGGTAGCCACTCACTTAGATTTTTGGAAGGGAGAAGGAAAAAGGCGCTTCACGACTCCGCTCGCAAGCCGCCTACTGCTCGTTCATCTGCACACGAACAGCTCGATTAATACTTCTTCCTCTCTTTCCAATCTCGGAATAGAAATGCAAGTCGATGAACGAAAATAATGAAAACCATCGAAACCGTTCAAAGAAAACAAGCAAATCCCAAAACCAACTCAAAGCACGAAAGCAACAAGCGACATCGAAAACCGAGGCAATAAAAGATAGTAGCGGAGAGGTCCCTCCTGACTCTGCCGCTAAGTCGATCCCGGGGGCACGGTCCACTGAATATGGGAATCGATTCCGAAGAAACAAATCCATAACGAGGACGAGTTCTTAATTCAATCTATCCCGATCGAACGATACCGTCTTGTGTTTCTTAGCCGCGATCTCCACACCGGGAGAACGGGATGCTACAGTAGCAGCATGACTAGGTAGTACAACAGCATTTCAGGGGATTTTCCATAACCACTACTCGTAGTCAAGCAGACACAGATGTTTGTGCTCTTTCAGCAGATGATGGAGGTACAACAATGCTAGACAGAGGTTATAAGGAAGGGTATTGAGAATGCCCACCAGATTATGCTTGCAGTAGTCGAGAGAGTCGCTTTAGTCCAGCCATAAACGGTACCACCTCAGTTTACCCCAAAGCAGCCAAGACCGGGGATTATCATAGATTTCAAGAGAATGGAACCAAAGGACTTTAATGGCACTGAAGGGATTATTTATGCTGATGATTGGATAGAAGACATTGAGTGGAACCTACGACTGGCGCAGATTATAGAGATATTGCAAGTAGAGGCCGCAGGAAGTATGATGTTTAACATCGTACTGACTTGGTTCAGGGCGGACCCCAGGATCTCATCACCGGGACTTACTTGGGAAGCTTTCAAGAAAAAGTTCTTTCCAGATGTGGCTCTGACGTCTCTAGAGAGCCAGTTTTAGTACCTCATTTAGGGAGGTATGACAGTAGATGAATATGCGATAGGGTATTACAGAATAGACCACTTTGTGGAGGGGCAGAACCCCAGAGGAAGGGCCAGGAAGTTCAGGAAAGGCCTGAACAAGTAGATCAAATCACATACGAATGAAGATCCTAGCGCCACTTTTGAGAAGATTCTGAGGCAGACACAACGGGCAGATATTGATCTAGAGCTTGGCTCAAAGAGGATGAGGGACATAGGAGGATCCAGTACAAATATGGGTCCATTGAAGCAGCCTAACTTCAGCAGCAGCATCAGAGCCACTTCCAGCAACTGAGGCAGCAGTGCCCGGGACCAGTTAGAGCGCTAGTATAACAGACGCCCCAGATCTAGAGGCCAAATATTTTAGCCCATTCTATAAGAAGCAGAAATATGGATGTAATGTGTGAAGCATGAGATTGGGCTTGTTTTTATTCTGTGGATTATGAGACCATCAGTTGAGAGCTTGTCCTAGAGCTCCATCTCGTCCAGCTTAGGACAGGGCACAAGAACAGAGAGAACCCATGAGACCACCAGCGGGATAGCAGAGACGACCTCCTCTACCATCATAACAGTAGTAGATCACTCAGCACCAGCAACAATAAAGATGTGCCCAGCGACAGGGGCATGCTTTCACCTTGACCATCGAGGAGGAGGAACCATTCGATGATATTATTTCAGGTTAAGTCTATTTTGATTATTTTCCAGCTTATGCTTTATTTAATTCTGGTGCTTCACATAGTTTTGTATCTGTATCTTTTGCTATAAAATATCACTTCGAGACTGAACCATTGGTGAGAACTTACAGGATCAAAGAGTTTCTTTGGGAGGCCAAGAGTTGAGCGTGTGTCTACTCGTAATGCCACTTCTGAGCTACGATATAGTACTCGGGATGGATTGGTTGAGTAGACACCATGCTAGTATTGATTATCATAGAGCCAAAGTTTAGTTTCTGTCACCAGGAGATCCAGAGTTTAAGTTCGTTAGAGGATCAGTAGAGCAGAGCGAGGAAGACTTCTATGGAGCTATAGTGGAAGAGCAGGAGCCTCCATATCCATTAATTATAGAGTATATGGACGTCTTTCCATAGGAGTTGTCAGGGTTGCCACTAGACAGAGATATGGAGTTCTTTATAGATATGGTTCCTGGGGCAGAGCCAAAATTACAACACGTCTATAGAGTGAATAGCAACGAACTGGAAGGTTTAAAGAAGTAGGTAGATGAGTTACATGATAAGGGATTCATTCACTCCAGTTTATCACCATGAGGTACCCCGATATTATTTGTATCGAAGAAGGATGGGTCGATACGTATGTGTATCGACTACAGGGCACTCAACAACCTCACTATCGAGAATAAATACCCGTTGCCGTGGATTAAAAATTCATTTGATCAGTTGAGTGGAGCGAAGGTATTCTCGAAGATAGACTTGAGGTCGGGGTACCACCAGGTGAAAGTGAAGATGGAGGATATTCCGAAGAAAGCTTTTAGAACTCGGTATAGGCAGTTTGAGTCTTAATAATGACCTTTGGGTTGACCAATGCCCCGACGGTATTCATAAACCTAATGAATAATGTGTTTCATTAGTACTTGGATCAATTTATGATGGTATTAATTGATAATATTTTGATTTATTTGAAGTCCCCAAAGGAGCATGAGAAACACCTGACGATAGTTCTGGAGACCCTCAGAAAGGAGAAGCTTTACGGCAAGCTTTCGAAGTATGAGTTCTTCCTTGATAAGGTTGAATTCCTCGGTCATGTGATTACTGGAGACGGGATCTCAGTAGACCCAAAGAATATTTTAGAAGTTGAGTCATGGTCTATCCCGAGTTCGGTGATGGAGATCAAGAGTTTTCTTGGATTGGAGGGCTATTATCGAAGATTTGTTCGAAATTTTTCCAGGATTGTGGAGCCGATGACTAGACTAACCAGGAAGGACGTGGAGTTCATCTAGACTGAGGATTATTAGGCTGATTTTGAGGAGCTAAAGAAGTGGTTGACTACAGCTCCAGTGTTGACATTTCTATCAGGGACAGGAGGATTTTCTATATATAGTAATGCATCGGGTAGGGGCTTGGGATGTGTGTTGCAGCAAAACGGGAAGGTAATTGCCTATACCTCTAGGCAATTACGCCCGCATAAGAAAAATACCCTACCCATGACTTGGAGTTGGCAGCAGTTATTTTTTCTCTTAAACTATGGAAGCACTAATTATATGAAAAGTGAGTAGAGATCTTTACATATCACAAGAGCTTGAAGTATGTGTTCACACAAAAAAGATCTTAATATGAGACAACGATGATGGTTGGAGTTGCTGAAGGACTTCAATATTTCTTTGCAGTACCATCCAGAAAAGGCTACGTAATCGCTTATGTCTTGAGCAGGTATCCAGTGGCTATGTACTTGACGAGGGATATGCACTTGTTGGCTGATCTTGATAGGTTTGTTATTGAGGTGATAGTTCCTGGAGTTGCAGCTCAAATTTGGGGACTCCTTGTATAGTAATAGTTGATAGACCATATAAGGGCTGCACAGTTCTAGGATGAGTCTCTGAGGAGCATCAGAGCGCAGGTCCGGATGGGATTGATAGAGGACTTCAGTATTGCAGATGCTGGATCATTGCGGCATGGTACCAGATTGTGTGTGCCGAGTGGAGTATTGCGCGAGAAGGTTCTTTAGGAGGCACATCGATCTCAATACTCTATGCATCCAAGTGCCAACAAGATATATAGGGATATGAGGGAGCATGTTTGCTGGTATAGTGTGAAGCAGGAGGTGGCTAGCAGCGTATCCAGATGTTTGGTATGCCGGCAAGTAAAGGCAGAGAGACAAAGGCCAGGTAATTTGCTTCAGCCTTTACCCATTCTAGAGTGTAAGTAGGAGCATGTGACGATAGATTTTGTTTTGGGGCTTCCGCGTTCTCTAGGAGGTAAAGATGCAATTTGGGTCATTATAGACAGGTTTACCAAATCAGTCCACTTTCTGCCATTAAAAGTGGGTACATCTACGGAGAAGCTCGCGAAGATGTATGTGCGTCAGATAGTCAGATTGCATGAAGTTCCTATGAGAATAGTCTTAGATCGGGATAGTCGCTTTATGTCCCATTTCTGGAGGAGTTTGCAGGCTAGCTTGGGCACTCAGCTCAAGTTTAGTACTGCATATCACCCTCAAACAGACGGGAAGTCAGAGAGGACTATCCAGACTCTCGAGGATATGCTACGCACTTGTGTTTGGATTTTATAGGCTCTTAGGAGGATCAACTTTACTTAGTAGAGTTTGCTTACAACAACAGCTACCAGGATAATATAGAGATGTCACCATTTAAAGTATTGTATGGACGGAGATGCCACACTCCGTTATCATGGGAGAATATTGGTGAGAGAGCCTTATTGGAATCAGAGATGGTCGTGGATGCAGCTGAAAAGATAAAGCTTATCAAGAATAGGCTTCGGGTGGAGCAGGACAGACAACGACATTGGGCCAATAGCCAACGGAGACCATTGGAGTTTAAGGTATAGATTTTGTTTGTATTTCTTATGATTGATTATTTTGTTAGAGTGCTGAGGCTGTATTTTGTCCTAGGTTGGCGATATGGTGTTTTTGAGGATTTCTCTAACACGGAAAACGATTCACTTTGGTGGAGACAGAAAGCTTAGTCCAAGGTACAATAGACCATTCAGTGTTCTTGAGAGGGTCGGTATAGTGTCCTACAGACTAGACTTGTCGCCTTTATTATAGGGAGTGCATAACATGTTCCACTTGTCACAGGTGAGACGGTACGTGGCAGATCCTAGCCATATACTAGATCACTCGAAGATCGAGGTTGGTTCGACTCTAAGCTACCCAGAGCAGCCCGTGGAGATTCTAGATCGCAGGGAGAAGGTGCTGCGGAACAAGATAATTTCTTTGGTGCGCGTCGTGTGGAGGTATCACTCGCTAGGAGAGACTACCTGGGAGCGAGAGGCCGAGATGCACGAGAGATATCCTTATTTGTTTGAGCCGTGAGGTATAATTCTTTCTTGCTTGTATTAATTGCTTTTGGTAGTTAGTTTCTTCCTTAATTTTGAGCACAAAAATTTTCTAAGGTGGGTAAGATTGTCACCCTTACTTTTTCAGCTATGGGTAGTTTGGTAATTTGGCATGGGTTTCTAATTTTAGGAATAAATATTTATATTTTTGTACTATAATATTATTAGGGTGCATGTATTATTTATTTTTTAATAGATTAATATTTATTTAATTAGTGAATGGTATTGATTTATTTATAGTTAGGGAATAGCCCAATACTTAGACTTGATACTTGAAGGCCCAACTAGAATTGTCATGATAACATGAGCCCAATAGACCCATTTTCCATTAATTAATTAGGTGTATTAGAGCTAATTTAGATTAGTAAGAACCCTTCCTAATATACCCTCATTAATTCCTATTCATAATAAACCATTAGAGGGCATATTGGATATTTGACATAGACTTGGAGAAGGGGGAAAGGGTGGTTGTCTATAAGAGCCTCTCTTCTCTCTCTCCTCTCCTTTGTTCATTTATTTTTGATTCCCAATTTTATAGATCCCTAATTTCTTCTTTCTTTCACCAATTTACCTCCATTTTCTTCTCAAATTCTTTACTCTTGGAGCTTAGGAGATTGGAGAAGAAAGGAGCACACGGAGGAGAAGCTTTGGAGCTAGATATCGTGTCCGGATCGTGTCCAATTATATTTTCATTAGGAATCCATCTCCCAATTGGAAATTCTAAAATTTCTCCTTTATTATAGCTTCTTAATCATGCATTCGACCATTGGGAATGATCACATGGCATAAGGCTACCTATAGGAACAAGTTCTAGGCTAATTGGCTATATATTGTGAGTTCTATGTGGTATTTTGTTTAAATATTGGGAGAATTATGAGGTTGACACGTAAATTATGTCTTATGAGACTAATTAGATCTAATTAGACTTAGATCGGGGTTATGGGACTAGGTACATGTCCATAAATGGTTATGTAGGCCGTATCATGGTATTTTGTGATACAATGCGACACATGGCTCAATTTTGGATATTTTATGTAATTACTCCTTAATTCTCATTGTAACAAGTTAGTTTAGTTATATTGTAATGTATTATATATATAAGAATAATTATTGTGGAGAAATTGGGATTATGGTTTCTTACTTGGGTATGTATCATGATTTTTCTCATAAACACACTCTAGGTATTTGTTTTAATGTCTCTAATATATGTATATGTATATATATATATATATATATATATATATATATATTTGATACATAGATGTGTTGATGTTGTGACCTCTGTGACTGATTGTGTATACCCTCGTGTATCAGTGAGTGTCAAGTTTAGTGCAGTTATGAGTTAGGTGTTGTGAGTGTGGGTATAGAGCAAGTGAGGGGAAAAGGATTAGCTCAGTATCAGATATGCACACTTGTGCAGCAGTAGTAGTGTAGGGGTGTCTGGTTTTAAGCAACATGAGCATAATAGTTGCAGCAGCAGCATGAGTAAGTATCAGTAGCAATAAAATGAGCATAGCAGTTGTAGCAGCAGCATGAGTAAGTATCAGTAGCAGCAGGATGAGCATATTAGTTGCAGAAGCAGCATGAGCAAGTATCAGTAGCAACAGCATGAGCATAGCAGTTGCAGCAGCAGCATGGCCAAGGAGTTGCAGCAATAGCAATATGAGCATATCAGTTGCAGTTGCTGCATGATCAAGTATCAGTAGCAGCAACATGAGCTGGTAGTGTAACAGCAGCATGAACATAGCAGTGCCTTATGTTCAAATATTGGGTGTTGGGTTCTGAAGTTGTTTGAGTATTCGGGCAAGATGTTATGAAGAGTTGTAGCTACTGCTTGTGGCAAGGTAGCAGTTATACAAGTTTTAGGTAGGTGTACAGGAATTGAGGCTTGGGTTGTGTATATATTAGTGTAGGTGAGATAGTGATGGCTATTAGTGATTCAGAACTTAAGTGTAGGAAGAGTGGGGATAGTTTGGAGTGTCGTGGTAGCTTTTGTGTGCTGGAAATAGTCATGTACATAGTAGTGACAATATATGATGATTTGATGTGTGGATATGTTTGAGTATCAGTTGTAAGTTAGGGTAGGATACCAGTTGTGTATCAGAGAAATAAGTATATCTATAATCAGTTAATACAGTAGTGTATTACTCAGTTATACATGTTAGTATCAGTTAGTTAGGGTTCAGATTTCAGTTAGTATAAATTAGTGTGTGTGTTAAAATCATAGACAATAAGTTAAATTAGTATATGTATAGGAATATCTTCTTGTGTATGGTTATCAATTAGTAATTATATGTTAGTTATACAAAAGTAGTTGAGTTAGTGTAAGTTAGTTAGTTGGATAGTATATTAGTTATCTTTAGTAGATGGTGTTGACAGCTAGTATAGTTAGAATTAGATCAGTTAGACATTGTATCAGTTATCAGTACGAGACCAAGTATAACTAGTATAAGGTAATTAGGGACCAATATAGACCAATTAACAAAGGATTGACCTAGAAGCATGTTAGTGCATTTTTTAACTTATTTAACCTTAATTACACAATTTAACATAATATTTCCTAAATAGGATTTTGTGGCACCAGCTTGGGCATTGAGAGACACACCTTGCTCAGGACCAGAGACGAGTATATTTTTTTGTTAGTTTTTATTTTATAATAGTATATATATCGCATATTCTAGAACTATATACTTGATTCTGACACAGTGGTTACACAGACTGGTACTATATGGGTCCTGTCAGGAGATGTTATCCCTTACCGTATTTAGCGGATACTCCTTCACATATTTTTTATCGTGTGTATCAGGTATTAATTTTAGTGTACTTTGTGTTCACATACTGCTCGTGTTCAGTTTGCCCATATTTGTGTTCGTAACCTTTCGTGATTGGATCCATTGGTATTGGTTGGGGATGGGGGAATAGGAGTTGGTTATGTGATCAAGCCTGAGTGTATTCGTGTACATGTTGATTACATATAACACATGTAATCGAGTTACCATATTTTATTCGTGTTCAACCCAAACCGATCATATAATAAACTTGTATTCCATGGCACATTAGCTAGTTTCATTTATTTCTATTATATTACAGTTATTCTATTGTATGTTCTTTATTCCAGTATATTACCTATTCACTCTAGTTCACTCTATTTCTGATGTTTAGTTATCTTGTATTCTTTTCTATTATCTGTTATATATGCTCGATTATGTATTTAAAACTACTTTCAGAGGTATGTACTTTGCTCCAATCGTGGCTGGATATTTTTTTTAGATGATCGGCTTGTGGACCAGTGTCCCACCTACAACGGGTCATAGAATAGTATACCATTAAAGGATACTTCTTTAGAGCAGGAGGATCTAGTACCAGAGGGTGAGGAGGCTTAGATTATTTATTTAGACTTGTATAGACTTATTAAGGTTTTTAGCATGTATATATTATTTCAGACTTATGGATGTATTGTGACTCTCTTTCTTAATTATTCCATCTCATGCTTTATCTTTCTTAGTTTGCATTATGATTGAGTATAGTTTATCATTATCATGTACCATATTGTTCCTTCGTTTGGAGTTGAGCTGACATTGACAGGTACTTTATATATATGTGTGAGATGTTAGATAGTATGGTTTACCAGACATCGTTCAACCGTCGATGCTGTGGCATAGGCTGGGAGTTGCTCACTACTCGTTCCCTTATTCCGGGTGCGAATTGTGACATATTTTTAGTGGTGGCCCATGTAGGTACAATATCGCATTTAGAGTGATATCGTAGTAGTGCTCACCTAGAGTATTGCTACGAGCCTCTTTTAGGATATATGATATAGGTTGAGAGTATACTCAATCACAACTAGGGAAAAATTCTAAATATCTGTTTTGTTATCCTTATCTATCGAATGTTTGCTTTACTTTGAATAAAATATGTCCTTCTTTGATGATATCGTATCATACTCAATATTGATTCCTTGTTTCAATCTATCTTCAGGATGACGCCGAAGACACGTTCCCAGTGCTCAGACGCAATGACAGCGAGGTCGGTCACTTCATCGCCTATAAAGGTAGCAACATCAGACGTTATTCCAGTAGCTATATTTACAGGTTCGCTTTACCTATCAAGGTGGGCATTTCTGCAGCAGCTTTCAGAGGTGCTGTACCTCCGGTACAGAGGACATCACCGACAGTTTCAGGGGATCTTTTACTCCCACCACCCATAGTCGATTCGACGTAGATGTTTGTGCTCTTTAGTAGATGATGGAGATATAGCAACGCCAGTCAAAGGTTTTGAGGCTGGGCACTGAGAATGCCCACCATATTACGCTCGCCGTCGTCGAGAGAGTCGCCTTAGTCCATCGATAGACGATACCACTTTAGTTCACCTCGCAACAGCCGAGGCCGGAGACAATCATAGACTTCAAGAAGATGGGGCCGAAGGACTTTAAAGGCACTAAAGAGATTATTTATACTGATGATTGGATAGAAGATATTGAGCGGAACCTGCTACTGGCGCAGATTTCAGAGAGGTTGCAGGTAGTGGCTGTAGGAAGCATGATATTTAACATCTCACTGACTTGGTTCAGGACGGACCTCAGGATCTCATCACCGGGACTTACATGGGAAGCTTTCAAGGATCTTTTTAAGAAAAAATTCTTTCCAGATGTGGCTTTGATGTCTCTAGAAAGCCAGTTTCAGTACCGCATTCAGGGAGGTAGGATGGTAGATGAGTATGCGGCCGAGTATTACAGATTAGGCCAATTTGTGGAGGGACAGAACCCCAGAGGAAGGGCCAGGAAGTTCAGGAAAGGCTAAACAAGGAGATCAAATCACATACGAATGGAGATCCCATTGCCACCTTTGAGGAGATTTTGAGGCAGGCATAGTGGGCAAAGGATGATCTAGAGCTTGGCTCTAACAGGCGGAGGAACATAGGAGGATCCAGTATAAAACTAGTCCAATGAAGCAATCTCACTTTCAGTAGCAACATAAGAGGCACTTCCAACAACCGACGCAGTAGTACCCGGGACCAGCTAGTGCGCCAGTACAACAGAGGTACTAGATCCAGAGGCCAACTATTTCTAGTCCATTCTGTAAGAAGCAGAGAAACGAATGGGATGCCTGTAGGATGAGATTGGGCCAGTACTTTTTCTATAGATCAGGAAACCATCAATTGAGGGCTTGTCCTAGAGCTCCATCTCGTCTAACTCAGGGCGGGGCACAGGCACAGAGAGCACCCACGAGACCATCTGTGGGACATCAGATAGGACCTATATTGCCACCACAATAGCAGCAGTTTGCTCAACACCAGCAGCAGCAGAGAGGTGCCCAGCGACAAGAGTGAGCTTTAGCTTTGACCGTCGAGGAGGAGGAGCCAGTCGGTAGATGTTATTTCTGGTTTAGTCTATCTTGATTCTTTTTTAGATCACGCTTTATTTTATTCTGATGCTTCACATAGTTTCGTATCTGTATCTTTTGCTCTGAAATATCACCTCGAGACTGAACCGTTGGCGAGGACTTGCAAGATCATAACCGGGGGTGGCATTATCCTGGTTATCCTGGTCAGTGATGTTTGCAAGGATTAAAGAGTTTCTTTGGGAGGCCGAGAGTTGAGCGTGTGTCTACTCGTAATGCCACTTTAGAGGTACGATATAGTAATCGGGATAGATTAGTTGAGTAGGCACCAAGATAGTATTAATTATCGTAGAGGCAGAGTTTTGTTTCAGGCACCAGGAGAGCCAAAGTTTGAGTTCGTCATAGGAGTAGCAAAGCAGAGCGAGGAAGATTTCTATGGAGCTATGGTAGAAGATAAGAAGCTACCACATCTATTGATTATAGAGTTTATGGACATTTTTTGGAGGAGTTGTCAGGGTTGCCACCAGACAGAGATATGGAGTTATCTTTAGACATGGTGCCAGGAGTATAGCCAATATTATAGCACATCTATAGAGTGAATAACGATTAACTGTTAGAGTTGAAGAAGCAGGTTGATGAGTTGCAGGACAAGGGCTTCATCGGCTACAGTTCATCACCGTAGGGTGCTCCAGTATTATTTGTACCGAAGAAGGATTGGTCGGTACGTATGTCTATCAATTACAGGGCACAAAACAACCTCACTATCAAGAACAAATACCTGTTACTGTGGATTGACAATTTATTTTATCAGTTGAGAGGAGGGAAGGTATTCTCAAAGATAAGCTTGAGGTTTGGGTACCACCAGGTGAAAGTAAAGAAGGAAGACATTTTGAAGACAACTTTCAGTACTCGGGATGGTAGTTTAAGTTTTTAGTGATGCCATTTGGATTGACCCCATGCCCCGACGGTATTCCTGAATCTGATGAATAAGATATTTCATCAGTACTTGGATTAGTTTGTAGTAGTATTTATTCATGACATAATTGAGATATTCTAAGATCCAGGAGGAGCATGAGAAACACCGGAGGATAGTTCTGGAGACCCTCAGAAAGGAGAAGCTTTATGGCAAGCATTCAAAATATGAGTTCTTCCTTGATATATCTCAGTAGACTCGAAGAAGATTTAAGCAGTCGAGTCATGGTCTACCCCGAGTTCAATAGAGGAGATCAGGAGTTTTCTTGGATTGACAGGCTATTATCGGAGATTTGTTTAGGATTTTTTCAGGATTACGGAGCCAATGACTAGACTAACTAGGAAGGATATAGAGTTTGTCTGGACTAAGGATTGTCAGGCTACTTTTGAGGAGATAAATAAGAGGTTGACTATAACTCCATTGTTGACATTGCCATCAGGGACATAAGGATTTTCTATATATAGTAATGCGTCGGGTAAGGGCTTAGAATGTGTGTTGCAATAGAACAGAAATATGATTACCTATGCTTCCAGGCAATTATGCCCGCATGAGAAGAATTACCCTACCCATGACTTAGAGTTGGCAGGAGTTATTTTTGCGCTTAAGCTGTGGAAGCACTACTTGTATGGAGAGCGGGTAGAGATATTTACAGATTATAAGAGCTTGAAGTATGTGTTTACACAAAAAGAACTTAATATGAGACAACGACGATGGTTGGAGTTGATAAAGGACTTCGATATTTCTTTGCCAAGGAAGTCCAACGTAGTCGCTGATTACTTGAATAGGTAACCAGTGGCTATGTACTTGACAAGGGATAGGCACTTGTTGGGTAATTTTGATAGGTTGGGTATTGAGGTATTAGTTCCTGGAGTTGCAGTACATATGTGGGGACTCCAGGTACAGTCAGAGTTGATAGACCAGATTAGAGATGCACAGTTCGAGGATGAGTCTCTAAGAAGCATCAAAGTGCAAGTCCGGATGAGATTGGCAGAGGATTTCAGTATTGCAGAGGATGGATCATTGTGGCACGGTACCAGATTGTGTGTGTCGAGCGAAGCGTTGAACGTGGGGGTTCTTCAGAAGGCACATCGATCGCAGTACTTTACCCATCCAGGTGGCAACAAAATTTATAGGGACATGAGAAAGCATGTTTGGTGGTATGGTATGAAGTGGTAGGGGGCTAGCTTCGTATCCAGATGTTTGGTATACCAGCAGGTAAAGTTAGAGAGACAGAGGCTAGGTGAATTTCTTCATCCTTTACCCATTCTTGAGTAGAAGTGGGAGCATGTGAAAATGGATTTTGTTTTGGAGCTTCCCCATTATCTAGGTGGTAAAGATGCGATTTTAGTTATCATAGACAGGTTGACCAAATCAGCACATTTTCTGCCATTTAAAGTAGGTATGTATAAGGAGAAGCTCGTAGAGATGTATGTAAGTCAGATAGTCAGATTGTATGTAGTTCCTGTAAGCATAGATTCAGATCGGGATAGTCGCTTCATGTCCTATTTCTGGAGGAGTTTGCAGGCTAGCTTGGGCACTTAGCTCAAGTTCAGTACCGTATATCACCCTCAAACAGACGGACAGTCAGAGAGGACTATCCAAACTCTCAAGAATATGCTACGCACTTATGTTTTAGATTTTAGAGGCTCTTGGGAGGATCACCTTCACTTGGTAGAGTTTGCTTACAATAATACCTACCAGGCCAGTATAGAGATGTCACCATTTAAAGCGTTATATGGACGGAGATGCCATACTCCTTTATCATTGGAGGATGTTAGTGAGAGAGCCTTATTGGGACCCGAGATTATTGTGGATGTAGCTGAAAAGGCGACGCTCATCAGGAATAGGCTTTGGGTGGCACAAGACAGACAACGACATTGGACCGATAGCCACCCGAGACTATTGGAGTTTGAGGTATAGATTTTGTTTTTATTGCTTTTGATTGATTATTTTGTTAGAGTGCTGAGGCTGTATTTTGTGCGAGGTTGGCAATCTGGTAATCTTGAGGATTTCTCTGACACAGGGCATGATTCGCTTTGGTAGAGGCAGAAAGCTTAGTCCATGGTACATCGGACCCTTCGGTATTCTTTAGAGGGTCGGTGCAGTGGCCGACAGACTAGACTTGCCACCTGCATTAGATGGAGTGCATAACTTGTTCCATGTATCGCAGTTGAGATGGTATATGGCAGATTATAACCATGTACTAGATCACTCAGAGATCGAGGTTGGTCCGACTCTCATCTACCTAGAGCAGCCCGTAGAGATCCTGGATCACAGGGAGAAGGTGCTGCAGAACCAGACGATTCTTTTGATATGTGTTGCGTGGAGGCATCAGTCACAAGAAGAGAGTACCTAGGAGCGAGAGGCCGAGATGCGCGAACGATATCCTTATCTGTTTGAGTCGTGCGGTATAATTCTTTCTTACTTGTATCGATTTCTATTGGTAGTTAGTTTCTTCCTTAATTTTGAGGATAAAATTTTTCTAAGGTGGGTAGGATTGACACACTCACTTTTCCTGCTAGGTTCAGTTAGGTAATTTGGCATGGATATTTAATTTTGGGAATAAATATTAATATTTGTGTACTATAATATTATTAGGGTGCTTGTATTATTTATTTATTAATAGAGTATTATTTATTTATTTAGTGATTAATATTAATTTATTTATAGTTAGGGACTGGTCCAATAGTTAGACTTGACAACTTGTAGGTCCAACTAGAATTGTCAGGACAACATGAGCCCAAAAGACCTATTTTCTATTATTTAATTAGGTATATTAGAGATAATTTAGATTAGTTAGATTCCTTCCTAATATACCCTTATTAACTACTATTCATAATGAACCATTAGAGGGCATATTGGATATTTGACAATGACTTAGAGAAGGGGGAAAGGGGACCGGCCATAAGAGCTTTTCTTCTCTCTCTCTCTCTCTCTCTCTCTCTCTCTCTCCTCTCATTTGTTCATTCATTTTTTATTCCCAATTTCATAGATCCCCAATTCCTTCTTTCCTCCATCAATTCACCTTCATTTCCTTCTTAAATTATTCACTCTTGGAGTTTAGGAGGTTGGAGAAGCAAGGAACACAAGGAGGAGGAGCTTTGGAGCTAGAGATTATGTCCGGATCGTGTCTAATTATGTTTTCATTGATAATCCATCTCCTAATTGCTAATTCTTAAATTTCACTTTTATTATAGCTTCTTAATCATGCATTTGACCATTAGGAATGATCTCATGGCTTTGGGCTACCTATAGTGAGTTCTATGTGGTATTTTGTGTGCATGTTGGGGGAATTATGAGATTGACATATCAATTATGTGTCATGAGACCTTTTAGATCTAATTAGACTTAGATCAAAGTTATGGGACTATGTACGTATCCACAAATGGATACATGTAGGCTGTATCATGGTATTTTGTGATAAGGTACGATACGGGGCCCAATTTTTGGTATTTTCTGTAATTACTCCTTAATTCTTATTGTAGCAAGTTAGTTTAGTTGTATTGTAATGTATTATGTGTATAAGAATAATTATTGTGGAGAAATTGGGATTGTGGTTTCTCACTTTGGTCTTTATCATGAATTTTCTCAAATAAACACTCTAGGTGTTTGTTTGATGTCTCGAATATATGATATATATATAGTGCAGCAGCAACATGAGAAGGTAGTACAGCAGCAGCATGAACATAGCAGTACCTTATGTGCAAATATTGGGTGTTTGGTTGTGAAGATGATTCAGTATTCGGGCAAGGTGTTATGAAGAGTTGTAGCTACTACTTGTGGCAAGGTAGCAGTTGTATAAGTTTTAGGTATGTGCGCATGAATTAAAGCTTTGGTTGTGTATACTTGAGTGTATGTGAGATAGTGATGGCTATTGGTGATTCAGGACTTAAGTGTAGGAAGAGTGTGGACAGTTTGGAGTGTTATGGTAGCTCTTGTGTGCTGCAAACAGGCAGGTACACATTAGTGATATTATATGATGATTTGGTGTGTGGATACGTTTGAGTATCAATTGTAAGTTAAGGTAGGATACCAGTTGTGCATCAGAGAAATTAGTATGTCTATAATTAGTTAATACAGTAGTATATTAGTCAGTTATACATGTTAGTATCAGTTAGTTAAGGTTCCAAGTTTAGTTAGTATAAATTAGTGCGTCAGTTAGAATCATAGACAATAAATTAAATTAGAATATGTATAGGAATGTCTGTTAGTGTATGGTTATCAATTAGTAATTATCAGTTAGTTATATTAAAGTAGGTGAGTTAGTGTTAGTTATTTAGATAGATTGTGTATTGGTTATCCTTAGTAGATGGTGTTGACAGCTAGTATATTTAGAATTAGATCAGTTAGACATTGTATCAGTTATCAGTAAGAGAGCAAGTATAACTTGTATAAGGTAATTAGCGACCAATATAGACCAATTAACTTAGAATTGACCTAGAAGAATGTTAGTACATTTTTTCAAACTTATTTAACCTTCATTACACAATCTAACTTAATATTTCCTAAATATGATTGTATTGCACCAGCTTGGGCATCGAGAGATACCTTGCTTAGGACCATTGGCGAGTATATTTCTCTGTTAGTTTTTATTTTACAATTGCGTATATATCAAATATTCTAGAATTGTATGCTTGATTCTGACACAGTGGTTACACAGACTGGGACTATATAGATCCTGTCAGGAGATATTATCCTTTACCGTGTTCAACGGATACTCCTTCACATATATTTTATCGTATGTATCAGGTTTTTATTTTAGTGTACATCGTGTTCACACACTGCTCGTGTTTAGTATGCCCATATTCGTGTTCGTAACATATCGTGATTGGTTCCATTGGTATTTGTTGGGAATAGGATAATAGGAGTTGGTCATATTATCAAGCCCAAGTGTATTCGTGTACATGTCGATTACATATCACACGTGTAATCGAGTTGCCATATTATATTCTTGTTCAACCCAAACCGATCTCATAATGAACTTGTATTCATTGGCACATTAGCTAGTTTTATTTATTTCTTTTATATTACAGTTATTCTATTGCCTGTTCTTTATTCTAGTACATTACCTATTTACTCTAGTTCACTCTATTTCTGATGTTTATTTATCTTGTATTCTTTTCTATTATCTGTTATATATGTTCTATTATGTATTTGAAACTGCTTTTAGAGGTATGTACTTTGCTCCAATCCTGACTGGATATATTTTTCAGATGATTGGCTTGTGGACCAGTGTCCTACCTACTACGGACCGCATGATAGCGTACCATTAGAGGATACTCCTTTAGAACAGGAGGATCTAGTACCAGAGTCTGAGGAGGCTTAGATTATTTATTTAGACTTTTATAGACTTATTTAGGTTTTTGGCATATATATATTATTTTGGACTTATGGATGTATTATAACTCTCTTCCTTTATTATTCTATCTCATGCTTTATCTTCCTTAGTTTGCATTGGGATTGAGTATAGTTTATCATTATCATATACCATATTGTTCCTCCGTTTGGAGTTAATCTGACATCGATAGGTACTTTATACATATATGTGAGATGTTAGATAGTATGGTTGACCAGACAATATTCTACCGTCGATGCTGCCGCTTAGACTGGGTGTTGCTCACTACTCGTGCCCTTACTCCCGGTGCGGGTCATGACAGACTTGTCGGTGGAATACATGTCAACCGCGTATGCAACTGCGATCGGGTACCATCTTTGGGCTTGGCACAGCGGCACTGACGTCCCGATTTTTGTGAATCTTGTTAGGTCGTACGGGCCTCATCGGAGAGCTCGGCTTGTCCAGCATGTCTTCGAATACCTGTTGGTTGAAGCGAATGCCCAACATCCTTGGAGTCGAACCTAACTTGGTTACATTGGATTATGTCACCACCTCCTCGTTGGAGGAGAAGCTCTTCCCCAGCAGAGTCATAATTTTTCGATATCGCCAAAAATTTAATAAATAATGGTTGTTCGTATAAAGTTGTGTGAACTTTTTAATTATTATGAATTGACAAAGAGTAAAAACAAATCCCTATAACAAGAGGATCTAAGTACAAAAAGAATCTGGGAAAGTATGACGGTGGAGATCAAGCACTACAATGGCTCCTTTACTCCGTTCACGATCCGGGACCAAGAAGGTTGATGAGGCTTCGAACGACACTGCTATATCCTTTTCATATTTTGTGGTGGTGTTCGTGGTCCTTATCTCTTTTTTTCATGTGGGGAGTGCCCATTATTTATAGCGTTAGGAAGGCCTTACATAGGCACATATATACAGGTTGCATGCTGGTGCATGGCAGGCGCATGCCGTGTTAAGGCTGCCACGTGGCAAGTCAAGATCTGGGGTTGCTGATGTCCATAATACTTGTGAGACGTGTTATGCCCTAATTTTGATGGTTGTGATTATCCCTTGGGACTGCTGCCACTTGGCACATGAAGAACACTGAGGTAGAAGTGGCGCATGGCACTGCTGGCTCATGGGATACTGGAAAGTAATGGAGTATGGCGTTGCAGGCACATGGGACACTGGAAAAGTAGTGGCGCATGGCGCTGCTGAAACATGAGAACACTACTTATGAAGCAGTTTGGCGCATGACTCTGGACTACTTTGGCACATGACCTAGGATCACTTTATCGCATGGTAGAGATTTTCCTTGCTTCTATACGTTCCTTTACAATTGCGGCCCTAGTTGTGTTTCTGAGGGTGCTTGCCTCGATCGTCAGGGCCGAGGATCTAGATTCTGAGCAAGTGGACCTCTTTTGCATACTTTTCAGCTACGTCCGCGCTTGCGATAAAGGTCGACCAGTCTGCATGTTGTGCATTGCCCATGTAGAGTTTTACTGCCGGTAGTAGATTATGTCTACATGTGTCCATAAGCATGGACTCGGGAATACCGGAAGGCATCTTTAAGGTTGTCTACCTGAAGTGCTATATGTACGCATGTGCGGGCTCCTTTTCCCTCTGGGCTATGTTAATAAGGGACAACATGGTCATATCCATCCCGCCGTCATAGAATCGGGAGAGAAATAGTCGTCGGAGGTCGTCGAACGACAAGATATGATTGTCCGAGGACTGCAGAACCATTCATAAGCTACCTCGGTCAGAGTCCCGATGAAGAGCTTGGTAATAAAAATGTCATCTCGGGGCAGATGTCCCATCATAGACTCAAAGTTGTTCAAGTATTGATGGGACGACGTCTTTTCGTTGAACGGAATCATAGACTGCAGTTTGTACTTCGGGGAAAATACAACACTATTCCATTCCGGGGGATAAGGTTGCCTTATTTCGAGACTTTGCAACTTGTCGCTGTTGTTCATGGAGTCCAAGTGAGCTCGCAGTTCCCAGATAGCCACTTGAGTATCTTTCGAGGTTGTAGGAGCAGAGGAGCATGGCTAGAGAGGGATGTTAGCAGTCGGAGGAGCAGGAGTAGGTGCATTTGACTTCCGATTGGTCCCTGGATCCTGGCTTGCTAGTCCCAAAGTTCTTGGCTGTGATGGGACAATGTTTGTCCGGATGTCCAGTATTGCCTGAGTTAGGATTTTCATCGAGGCACTCATAGTTTGCTTCTTTGCTTATAGGGCCTCGAGACATTGGCGGTCACTGGATCTCCCTTCATTGTTATCTCCTTCTATGTATACCGTTATTACATGAGGAGAGGTAGATGGGGTTGTAGACACTTCACTTTCTACCTCCGATCCCTGAGTCACACTGTCCTATGGGAAGGCAGGCATTATGGCATTGTCTTCAGACTCGGGAGGGTTGCTACCTCCCAACATTGGACGCTGCGTTAACCTGTCGGGGATGGCTACTCCCAGGTATATTATTGTCAGTTCCCTGAGAATCATTATTTTTATGGAACGACTGGTTGGTGTGGAATACCGGAGGATTGCTACCCCCAGCTTGAAAAGATGCACCCATCTCTCTTGCGGAAGACCTTGATCTTAGGCGGGTGCCTAGGAACACCCCCTCGGTAGGTAACACTTGCCTGCTGCCTCCTGGTAGATTTCTCGATACACTGGTCGAGATCGGAGGATTGGATGGGCCTACTTTCGAGTTCTTCTTCATCGAAGGAGACTCTAGATTGAGCAACATAAGGCAAAGGGCAACTCCTCTTCCCCTTCTTTGGTTTGCACCTATTTTCGAGATGCTGTCCGATCGGTCAACTGGTGGTAGTCGCTGGAATACAAACTGCCTAGCCAGAGGAGTTGCTACTTTGGCACAACAATAATTAATGACAATTCTAGCACATTAATGCCCTGGCGGGGGGCACATCGTGTGTAGTATTTGCTTCTCTCATCTTGAATTTTTAACCCATCTTCATGACATATGATTGAGTCGCGGCCTTCTCATCAGTAGAGAAGGAAGTCCCCAGCAGAGTCGCCAGATTTTTTCCCATCACAAAATTATAAATTGTGCTAACTTTTGTATGAAGTGAATTATAATAAATTATTACAAAAGAATCATTACATTAAGAATTCTAAGTAAAAAAGAATAGATTCTGGGGAAGTATGATAATGCAGATTGAGTTCTATAGTTGACTCATTTACTCCGTTGACAATCATCTGATGAAGAAATATTCCTGAATCTTGGCTCACAGGCAAGAACAAAATCAATTGGGCTCTCAAGTGTCTCTCTCCCCGCCTATGTGTATCTGTTGGAAAATAGATGTCCCTACTATTATAGCCGCTTGAACTGAAATGGCCGCGCATATCATAAAAAATTATTATTTTCAATATTTGTCTCATCATATAGGTTTGGCACATGCAATTCTTGTGGTAACTACCCACAAAAGTCAGTCAATAATTCACTCATGACACGGTCCACTTGACATGTGTCATGCATTTGTGGTCATGAATTAGTAGCGGCTGACGTCGTGTAGGAACGGGTACGCTTTTGGCATAGCAATATACGCATGATGGTAACGGCAACTGCCAGTAGTCGTCGTGGGAAGATGCGGCAAAAAATGTATGACCTTTCTGCCGTATGAGAGTGCTGCTGCATTAGTGTACTATTGCATGGCCTTTGTTGTACTGAGAGTTCTTGGCCGCATGACTTTGTTGTCGCATAAAGGCCTGACGTAAGTGCTGACATTTTTATATGCAACCGTCGTCTGCATATATATATCTCGAAGAGTTATGATGCGACTGTCAGTGCAATTATGTTACTGTTGACATAACTTTGACTTTTATTGACGCCCTTCCCTCTGAGCATTATATGCTCTTGTTGGTATAGCTGTGGCTAAGGCATCAGCCGCATTCTCTCTAGGGCTTCGTCTTTGCCACAACATTAGTGCTAATGACCTTTTGCCGCATTGGATGCTCACTGTCCTTTGTCGCATAGACCAACACAGTCCATGCTTCTACAACTGCTTACAAGCTAGGTATTGTTTCCCTAGTTAATTTTTAAATGTCTCTTCATCCACTTCTTGATAGAGGATATGCATAGCCTACTTGCCCTTATTATCTTATACCTAATACTAGTTATGCCAAACTTTGTACTCAAGAACTTAAATGAGTATTCGTAACTCCTTTTCTTTCTTATCCAACTTTTGAATACATTTTATATATATATCAAATACAATGACCTAGATAGCATAGTTTTGTTCTTATCTTTATTTAATATGAATTCATTTAATATACAAGGCAATTCTTTTGAACACATTGTATACCCAAATTTTGGCTCAATAGTAAAATTCAACCAACACAAATGGTCTAACCAGCCATGACTAATGCATTTTTTTGAAAGAGTTAAGACCAACATATATCCAATTCTCAACTTAGTAAAAAATTGGCATCAATAATTTTTAAAGGATCAATTTTAAATGGCAACCAGAATGTCAAGGTAACTTCGATCATAAATCCATCATAATTGTTAACAATAAACCAATAATAAGAACTCTTGATACATTAAAACTCCTTATATTTCAGGAACCAAGATACAGTCCCTTCAACAAATTTACTACGACATCACACATCAAACATACGTTAAATTGTTACCTTCAACTAACCTAATCTTCCAAATTATCCACCAGGACAATGTTATCTCATAGGAGGTCAATCAAAATCTAGTGACATTTGATCCGTGGGTCACATAACTATCAATCAATCTGAAGATAAACATTCAAGTAGACTAAATCCAATATAAATTTGTTAATCTAGACGAAGTCAATCAATTAGAATCTAAAAAAAAATCAATTCCTAGGCTAATTAGATCTCAACCGTCATCACAATTTCTTAGTAAACATTAGTCTCCATTAGGTTCATCCCATTGGTTTCCAAACAATCACCTTACTTCCTCAGCCTAATTCTAAGGCTAGCTATCTCATAAACCAAACTTAATCATTATGGTAACTCAACTAAGATGGATGGCTTAGAAGAATCATCCTTATTTAATATTCTAAGACTGAATCATAACCAACCAATGTGAGGGACTCTCTATCCCAAACTATAGAAAATAATTTATAATCCGAACAACTAATGAACCAATGTCATTCAACTCGCTAGCCTGAGGAATAATCAACAATCTAGGTTCAAGTCTATCTAGCACGATCATTTTCCAGGAAAGGAACACCCAACAAAGTTATTCTCGACAACATCATATTTAATGAAATCAATCTTAATGACTCTAGTCTAATTCATGAACTCTTAAAATAAAGTTACCCAATCCAAATCGTAAAATCTTAATAAGACATTTCAAATATCCAAGAATAATAAGCTTACTCAAATTCAATTTTATTGCATACTCAATTTCTATACATCTCATTGATCCGTACGATCCAATAAACTAGTCAAAGGTATTCTCGCAATTATTAACTGAGTCGACTTTAAAAATATGTAGTAGCAAATATAGATTTACTTAGCAATTTACATTAACCACCAACTTCATTCGTACAACACCCATAGAAATATCACAAGGAGATTCAATTTCACCAAATTCATCAAAAGTCTACTTATACCATTCCTAAGGTTATATAACCAAGCTCTAGGCAAAACCAAAATTTTGTAATCAATCCTTCTGGTTTATATAACTACACTCTCGTAAAGAAATTATGATGATTCAAAATATATATTAGATCGACTATTATCCATATGACTACAATATTCAAGGGTCAACGTTCTTCCATTCTCGATTCACTTCAATTCTATCAATTATTTATATGACTAAGAAAAACCATCCATTACACTAAACTCAAATTTTGTTCGACCAATACCATCCATCGAACTAGGCATACAAGTAACTATTCCGTATGTAAGGTTAAATTAGCTTTTAGACTATCTTAGGTCGATGATAAATAAATTCTGAATCCTTAGTGTCATTCATAAATAATTCAAATAATTTTTTTAATAGCAATACTAAACCATTTTATTCAATTTAAAATTGTATCCAATCGATTTAAGTTAATATTTAATACATAATCCATATCATATTTGCAAGCCAAGTCATCTATTTTATACTTTTCAAATTTTTATCCAATATAATATATATTGAGATATTTTAGTAAATGTCCCCATTACAAATATAGAAACTAGCATATACCCACAATTAATTAAAAAACTAGCAACTACTCCCATTTTTTAGTATGTAACATTTACAAATTTAAGATATACCCCCACTACTTTAACCAAAATTTTGATTATTTTACACATATTTAGGTATTTGCTAAATTTTTAAATAAGTGGAAATATATGCTAGTTCTATATTTGTAATAGAAACATTTACTAAAATATCCCTATATTAAATTGTCAATAATTTGTTTTGATCATTTAAACCTAAATTTACAAGGGACATTCGAAGTCGTATCCAACCAAGGGATAACTCCCAACTAAGTCTTTGGCACTACCTTATCTCTCACTGATAGACTCATCAATATCACTATTGAAAGAATCGAATATATATCACTCAGCAAATAAGCCAGTTCCTACACAATACTCCTTTCTCCGTACTTATCCAACATATATTCCGGATAATCCTTCACCTGGTGGTCCTACCGACCACAAATTTAACATCCACTTTCTCAAATTCTGTAATATGCTAATACAACAAAAGCAACTTAAAATATTTGTTAATAATATTCATTGAAGTTTAGATGCACCACCTTCTTGTCATACAATAATATTACTCAATACTTGTTACAGTTCATATTCACTAGCCTCTGTTAATCTTCAAATATTTGAATTTTCCTTTTACAAAACATCTTGTCATACTATTTTGTTGAATCATTTTTATTAATCTTCGATGCCATTTCTAGTCAACAAAATACACAGATTAGCCTCATAACATATATGTACTTATTGTATGGAAGTTTCAGTAGAACATCAAGGAGAGTCAAGGGACTTTAGATTATAAAAGCAACTTAGGATTCAAAAGACATCAAATAAAGGTTTAAGGAAATTAATAGCACTCTGATACCATTTTCCTACACCCCGGTTTTGCAGTCGCCACTAGACATGATTTCATACAAGTCTAAATTGTATTTTATAAGGCATGGATGTGCATGTAAAAAATTGTACATATGGACCTCTATTGGCTATTGAGAGCCGTATTATTCTATTTCAAATCTTATCATTAAATAGATTATTTTTATTAAACTTATAATGGTTAAACTTGTTCCGTTATTTTTGCTGTATTGATTTTTATTTATGATTATTTATTAATTGTGTACATCCAAGCATTGTACAATAAAAATTTAGACTTGTACGACATCACGTCTAGTCACGACTTATCAGTTCTGCGGATCTCAGTGTGACCTTCAAGTTAGGCCTAAGCATTATGTTTGCTTTAGGCAAATTATTGGCTGTTGAGCTAGGTTCTGCAGGGCTAGTTTCTGTCGAGCTTGGTTCCACAAGGTTAGGCTCCACGAGACTATGCCTTAGGGCCAAGTTTTCTTCTAGTAAATTTTCTAGCAATTCAGATATCCTTCAACGGAGCTCCACATGACCTTGGGGTTGCTCCATTTGATGGAGCTAATGACTTTGTAAAATTTTATTATTACTTCAGCAATACTATGCACGTTGTTAACGTAGCATACAATGGGGCTGGGAAAAGTCTAGTGTTTGGGACACTATTAATGGTAGAGGGCAGGCCTTCAGCCAATTTTAATAGCATCGTACATAGATACTGATGTTGAGAGTAATTGCTGGTTAATTAAACCATGAGGATCTAAAAATATTTAGTCATTATTGACTAATAGATTTAGTTGCATCTAAATAAAGTTTAAGTCATTACTGGTTGACAGATCCGAAGGATTTGTATAGTTTAGAAAGCCATAACAGGCTTATAGATCTGAAGGATCTTATAAAACAAAAAACCTATTACTTGCTGTTATATTGTCGATTATAGAGGTTGGGGAGGAGGGGTGCTCTTTTTTCTATTAAGAAGGATGACAAAATTTAGATCATAAAATTAATTTTGATCATAATTAATCTTAGGATTCAAGGATAATTTTGCGATCGTGAGCTTCCCGTGGTAGAGCTACATGCTGATAACTTATTGTAATCAATTTCTTGATTAAGAAATTTGAAAGAGATGGGGAGATGAATACTCTAATGGCTGACCCATTTAATTAGAATTCTTCATAGGCTTCTATTTATAATATATATTGATGAGTTAACAATCAAATACAATATTACAAAATGATAAATGTATCCCTATTATTTGTTGGCAGAATCATGAAATAGTTAGTTACAACTAAGTTACAAAACATTTCAAAAACATTCGACATTAATTATATTACATAAAAAGCAAAATAGCACAAGAAAATAGAAGGTAGATACTAGTTGCCTAATTGGCTCATAATAACGTTCGACCCTAAGTCGAAGATAGAAACCAGGAGTTTTTAATGATGAGGTCAGGCCCCAGTCATATTTTAACAGGTGTAATTATTTGCAGGGTTGTCAGGACGGAGTTATGCCTTTGCCAAATTTTCTTTTAGCAGAATCCTAACAACGGAGTTTAGCTCCACAAGGTTAGATCTCATGTCCAAGTCCTAGAGGAAGAATCCTCATCCTGTTAGAAGGGGGAACTTTTTTTTTTTTACATTATAAAGTTAATTTTGATTATACTTACTCTTAGGATTTGAGAATAATTGTGCGATTGTTAGCTTCGTATGGTAGAGTTATATGCAGAATTATCTATTGGTTGAACCCTTGTGAAATGTGTTGCAAGTTATTTGTTGTAATCATCGAATAGTTTATTAAAATTAACTATAATTTATTTCAAAAAACATTGGATGTTAATTATATTGCTTAGGGTCATTCATAAACAATTTGAATAAATTCTGAATCCTTAGGTTCATTAATAAATAATTTGAATAATTTTTTAATAGCAATACCAAGCTATTTTTACTTGATTGAAAACTTCCAACCGATTCATGTCATCATTTAATACCTAATCCT
Organism: Iris macrosiphon; assembly: GCA_036927795.1. Lineage (NCBI taxonomy): Eukaryota > Viridiplantae > Streptophyta > Magnoliopsida > Asparagales > Iridaceae > Iris > Iris macrosiphon. The sequence goes on from JAYESA010000004.1 coordinate 135,022,550, forward strand.
TATCATTTTTGCAAGCTACCATCCATTTTACACTTTTCAAATTCTTAACCAACATAATGTTATATGGTCAAGAATTTGTTTTGATAATCTGAACCCAAATTTACAAAGGACATCTAAAGTTACATCCAGGCATAACTTCCAACTAAGTCTTTAGCACTACCCCCATCTCTTACTTAAAGACTCATCAATATCACTACTTAAATAATCGAGCATATACCACTCAGAAAATAACCTACTGCCAACAAAATTCTCCTTCTATTCGAATTGGTTCAACGTCTTTTCCGGATAATCCTTCACCTAGTGGCCCTATCGACCACAAATTTAATATCCACATTCTCAAAGTATGTAATATGACCAAGCCAATACAACAAAATCAACTAAAAATCTGTGTTGATCCTATTTATTGAAGTTGATGCAATACCTTTTTGTCGTGCAATAATATTACTTACTATACTTGTTACAGTTTATTCACTAGCCTTTTTTTATCATTAAATGTTCGAATTATCCTTTACAAATATATTGTCATACTGTTGCCTCGAATCATTTGTTGTTGCGCTTCAATGTCATTGCTAGTCAATAAAACACACGCATTTGCCTTGTAACATATATAGACTTATCGTTTGGAACTTTCAGTAGAACGTCAAGGAGGGTCAAGGGATTTTTGATCATGGAAGCAACTTAGGATTGAAAAGACATCAAATTTTGAGGAAATTAGCAGTGCTCTAATACTATTATATCACACTCTGGTTCTATCAAAATGATAGGTTGCCACTTGGCATGGTTTTGTACAAGTCTAAATTATAATTGTACAAGGCATGAATATGTACATAAAGAATCGTACATATGGACCTTTGTTGCCTATTGAGATTCATATGTATTCTGCTGCAAAGTTTATTAATAAAGAGATTATATTCATTATACATTTTGTGATTCAACTTGTTCATTTACTTTCTCTATATTGACCTTCATTTGCAATCATTTATCAACAATACAAATCCATGTCTTGTACATATAAAATTTAGACTTATACGATATCACGTGTAATGATGACTTATCAGTTCTGTGGATTCAGGCCGTGACTTTGAGGTCGGGCCTCAGTGTTATGTTTGCTTCAGGCAAACTATTGAAAAAGGAGCTAGGTACCATCGGACTAGGTTTTGCAATGTTTGGCTCTAGGAGGCTAAGCCTTAGTGCCAAGTTTGCATCTGGTAAACTTTCTAGCAACGGGGATATCCTTCAACGAAGCTCAATGTAACCTTGAGGTTACTCCATTCGTTGGAGCTAATGACTTAGTAAAAAATAATAATTTATTACTTCAGGCGATACTATGCAAGTTGTTAGCGTAGCATACAACGGGGCTTAACAAAAGTTCGTGTCAGGAACGCTATTAATTGTGGTGGTCGGGCCTCCGGCACTTATGTTGAGAGCCATTGTTGGCTAGGAGGATGTAAAAAATATTGAGTGCCATTATTGGCTAATTCATTTAGGAGTGTAGGATTGTAATAGCAACTCTAGAGGGGGTGAATCGAGTGCAGCAGAATAATCTATCCAATTAAAAATTATCCGAAATAAAGGTAGCTAACAATAAAAAGTGTAAATGCAAATATATATAGAGCAGTAGATTTAGGAGAAAGCAAATACAAACAGCACGATGTATAATGGTTTCCTTCTGAGAAGACTAGTACAGTCTGGAGGACTCTTTCTCGGAGTTTTATCCACTATAATCACCAATAGTGAATCACAAGCTTTGATCCAAAGGTTTGCCACTTCTTTACAACGACAAGCTTTGATCCGAAGGCTTGCTGACTATTTCAAGCTTTGATATGAAGAACTTTATAAATTTATAACAGAAGAAGAGCTTGACGAACCGTGCTATTACAACTCTGACAAACTGCTAATCGAGATCTTACTTGGTACTAGAAGGATGAGGAATTAATCTTGGAGATCAGAAGGTTAAGGCTTTGAGTATTTGCTCACTTATAGGATAGAAAAGTTTTGAATGGATGAGTGTGTAAGAATGTGAAAATCTAAGTCTATTTATAGGGTATTCTGGGACAGAGTTCGTCCAGAATTCGGTCTAAAATATTTGAATTTTTGAACGTTGGAGCCACAAAAACAGTGATTACACAGCTGGCCAATTTTCTAATTTAGAAAAACAGAGTTCGGTCCGAGTTTGTCCAGAGTTCGGTCTGAGTTCGGTTAGCCTATTTAAGGGTGGTCTTAGCTTTGCTTAGGTTTATTTTGGTCTAATTTTGGGTGGCTAGGTTTCAGGTTATTTGAGTGGACTGAGGTAGGCTATTGTAAGTGAACTAAGTACTTCTAGTTGTCAGTGCGACTTTTCACACCCCAATCTCCCGCAAGTTTGATCGTCCCCGCTGAACGTGAATCACCACGTTATAGCACTCACGCAGGATAATCGTTCTTATGGGGACGTGATGCCGTACGAGCATGGAGTTGCGCTCGCACAAGGCGATGACATCAAACATCATGGTTATCATCGAAACGACCAAGTTGCAGCGAAAGTCAGGTATTGTGTACCAAGCACACATTAGAGTATACGCAACGAAGCTCTCGAAAGGTCCAAATGAAAATTTCCAAAAAGGGGAATGCCACGAAGACGATACAACACTCTTGCTCTTTCTCTTGCCCAAAAAGGTACTTACTGTTCTATACATCATATCTCGTATATCCAAGCAGAGCCGCTACACCTACGTACTTGGAAATAATGCCCACAAACGTGGGTTAGTATTCAGCCGTACTGGTGAGTGGGGTAATGTAAGACCCCCTAATTTCAAATATTAAAAATTATTTAATTAATCATTTAACTTAATTATAGTATCTCTTATCCAATTAGAAAATATAATTGATTGAATTTTAATTACTAAGTAAATATTCATCTAGAAATTATGGAGCAAAGCGATTATTTTATTTTAAAAATCTTGTAGAAGGTTGATAGAATTTTAGATTGTACAAAGAAATTTTTCTGGAATTTTATTACCATGTATATATATATATATATATAAATTAATAGAAGAAAGAAAAAGAAAAAAAAAAAACTTAATAAAAATTTCTTAAACCACTATTCCCAAACTCGAGGAGAGGCCTCAACCACTCCTAGACTTCCGGGGCCGGATGGACAAACTCACAATCCAGTTTCATCTGATCTTCCCGCTTCGCCCAATGGAATTTTTCCAGCTTTATCGACACCACAGGATGGACAGACACAGTTGTTCCTATTCTTCCAAATGATGATGCAGGAACAAAGACAACAGGCAGCCGCACTAGCGGTAGAACCGAGGCAGCAAGCGGCAGAGCAGAGGCAAGAATTTCTTGCAGCACTTGAGAGAATGGCTGCACAGGATTCTGTACCAACCCAGGCACTAGTTCCAGTACCGCGAGCTAGAGTTGGTTCAGTCAAGGACTTTGTACAGGTGGGTCCAAAACCCTATAAAGGCACTGAGAGCCCAGAGGAGACCACAAACTGGATTACCCACACCCAAAAGTTATTAGAAGCATCGCAGCTGCCTACAGATCTATGAATGACAGGTGTAAGGACGCAGCTAGATGGTAACGCTCATCACTGGTGGGAATCAATGGAGCGCCAATTGGGTACGTGTCAGACTTGGAAATAATTCTTGGAGTGCTTTGGGAGGAAGTACTTCTCGGACATTGTAAGGGATGCATTGTATGATCAGTTCCTCCATCTGGAGCAGGGGAACAAGCCAATCGACGAGTATGATGCAGATTTTAGACGCCTTAGTAAATATGGCGCTGCCCTGATACCGAATAAATTGGAGAAGGCTAAGAGGTTTTACCGTGGACTGACTCAGGAGCTCCAATACTACACTAGCTCACAGTCCCAGATCTCTTATGCCGAATTATTGACAGAAGCTAGACTACAAGAGACCATCAGCAAGGGAAAATGAGGTCAACTGAAGACACAGCAAGGAACAACAAGGACATAGCAAGGAGGGCCTATCAGACGTCCTTTGGCATAGCACTAATAGCACCATCACAGAGCAGGACCGTACCAGAATTCGAAGAAGCCCCACTACAGTTATTATGGGAAACGCGGACATATTTCGACCGCCAATGCAGAGGCTGTCCAATGCAGCAGGCATTGATGCTTCCACCACCAATGCAGAGGCTAGCTCTCCCAGCACCGAAGCCAGTTCAGTAGATGACTAGACCAGGATCACCTCGACCCCCAGCAGCAGGAGGATTTCAGCGAAAAACATCTCTACCTACTCAGGAGGATCAGGTAGTCATGGACTACCGCAAAGAAATGAACAAGCTTTTGCACTAGAAGTGGATGACATGGAACAAGAGATTGATGTTATAGCAGGTATTACTCTTGCTTTTACTTTTCCTGCTGTGACATTATTTGATACGGGAGCCACCCACTCGTTCATATCTTCTAGTTTTATTACCAAACACAATATTGCCACTACACCTTTACATAGTTGTGTTAGAATTCTCACCGGAGGAGGAGTTGTACCTGTTAGTCAGATTTGTAGATCGTGTCCTATAATGATTTGTGGCAGAGAGATGAATGTCCGACTCTTAGTCCTTCCTATGCCAACTTTTGATATTGTGCTTGGAATGGACTGGCTAAGCAAGTACCACGATTTCTTCAACTATTTTGTAGGAAGCATTCTTTTTAAGTTACTAGGCCAGCCGAAACTTGAGTTTGCACGAGGATCCACAGAAGTCCTTGATGGTGTGTAGCTTGCAATGGACGACATTATTTATTACCCCACCATTTCAGAGTTCCAAGACGTCTTTCCAGAGGAATTGCCAGGATTACCTCCGGACAGAGACGTAGAATTCTTAATTGAATTAACACCGGGAGCAGCACCCATAGCGTCGTATGTTTACAGATTGGCGAAGAAGGAGATGGATGAGCTGAAGGCACAATTGAAAGAATTAGAGGAGAAAGGTTTCATCCGACCAAGTGTATCACCCAGGGGAGCACCAGTGTTGTTTGTACCAAAGAGGGATGGGTCTGTGCGTATGTGCATCGACTACAGAGCCTTAAATGCAGTGACCATGAAGAATAAATACCCATTGCCATGCATTGATGACTTATTTGATCAGCTTAGTAGAGCCAAGGTATTCTCGTAGATAGACTTGAGATCGGGATATCATTAGGTGAAGGTACGGAAGTAGGACATCCCAAAGACCGCATTCAGGATAAGATATGGATACTACAAGTTTCTGGTCATGCCATTTGGGTTGACCAGTGCTCCAGCTATCTTTATGGACTTAATGATTCGAGTATTCCATCAGTATCTGGACCAGTTCGTGGAAATCTTCATAGATGACATACTTGTCTATTCGAAGAGCCATGAGGAGCACGAGAAGCACTTGCGGATTGTCCTAGAGACCTTGAGGGGAGAGCAGTTATATGCGAAGCTCAGTAAATATGAGTTTTTCTTGGACAGAGTCTCATTTTTTGGGCATGTCGTTACGGAATATGGTATTTCTATTAATCCAGAGAAAATCTTGGCAGTCGAAACATGGCCCATTCCTAAATCAGCATCCGAGGTGAGGAGTTTCCTTGGACTTGCAGGATTTTATTGACGGTTCATGGAGAACTTCTCAAAGATAGCAGCACCTATGACTCGGTTGACGTGCAAGGATCAAGAGTTCGTATGGACCGACGAATGTCAAACCGCTTTCGAGGAGTTAAAAAAGCGACTGACCACAGCGCCAGTATTGACTATTCCATCAGGATCAGGAGGTTATGTGATTTACAGTGATGCATCGGAAAAAGGTTTGGGATGCGTGTTGGGATGCGTGTTGATGTAACATGGCAAGGTGATTGTATATGCATCTAGACAGTTATGAGTACATGAGAAGAATTATCCAACTCATGACTTGGAACTTTCAGCCTTTTTTTGCTTTGAAGCTATGGAGACATTACCTATATTTGGAACGAGTAGAGATCTATACAGACCACAAAAGCCTTAAGTATGTTTTCATGCAGAAGGAGCTAAATATGAGGCAATGTCGGTGGCTTGAGTTGATGAAGGACTTTGAGATAGAGCTGCATTATCACCCAGGCAAGGCTAACATAGTAGCAGACGCGTTAAGCCGGAAACCAGCAGCTTACTTCTTGACAACACAGAGGAAATTATTGGAGGACTTGCAAGAACTTGGCATAGAAGTGGTATTACCCGGAGCATATGGGATATTAGCCAACTTGCAAGTACAGTCATCACTAGTAGAGAGGATCAAGACAGCTTTGCCTACGGATGCCAGATTTAGGAGATTGAAAGAAAGGTCAGAGGCCGAAGAGCAGACGGGATTGTGCATCCATGGTGATGGGACATTACGATGTAGTGATCGTCTATATGTTCCCAATGGAGAGATTTGACAGGAGCTGATGGCAGAAGCTCATAGTTCGATATATTCTATTCATCCTGGAGGCACCAAGATGTACCGTGATTTACGACAACACTTTTGGTGGCATGGGATGAAAAGAGAGATAGCTCGCTTTGTAGCCAAATATCTAGTATGTCAGTAGGTAAAGGCGGAGCATCAGAGAATAACAGGGCTACTGCAACCACTTTTGATTCCTGAGTGGAAGTGGGAGCACATCACTATGGACTTCGTCACGGGTTTTCCCAAGAGTCCAAGTGGGAGATATGCGGTATGGGTAATAGTGGATTGACTCACCAAGTCCGCCCATTTCTTGCCTTTTAGAGTTTGCCAGTCTACAGAAGCTTTGGTTGACTTATACATGAAGCAGATCGTGAGGTTGCACGATATTCCGGTCAGCATTGTGTAAGACAGGGGTTCGCATTTCACATCTCACTTTTGGAGAAGTATACAGGAGAGTCTTGGGACTCGTCTGAAGTTCAGTACATCTTATCACCCACAAATAGATGGGCAGTCTGAATGAACTATTAAGACACTGGAGGACATGTTGAGGGCTTGTATATTGGACTATGGAGGATCATGGAAGGACCACCTATATCTTGTGGAGTTTTCTTACAACAATAGCTATCAAGCGAGCATCCAGATGGCTATATTTGAAATATTGTATGAAAGAAAGTGTAGGTATCCCATTTGTTGGAGTGACATGGGAGAACGTCAGATTCAGGGACCAGAGTTGGTAGTCAACACCATAGAGATAGTGAAGAAGATACCGGAGCACTTGCGAGCAGCGCAAGACAGACAAAAGTAGTGGGTAGACCTTCATCGTCGTCCCTTGGAGTTTAAAGAGGGATATCATGTCTTCCTGAGGATATCACCTACTAGAGGCACTATTCGATTCAGAGGGTGTGGCAAGTTGAGCCCAAGGTATATTGGACCATTTGACGTGCTAGAGCGAGTGGGAGAAGTGGCGTATCGACTTGCACTACCACCTTTACTCGAGGTAGTACATGATGTATTCTATATGTCGCAACTTAGGCGATATGTGGCAGATAGCAGTCATGTCTTCGACCACTCTGAGATCACCATTGGGCCAAGCTTGTCATACCAAGAGCAAACTGTGGGGATCCTTGATCGTCGAGAGAAAGTATTAAGAAATCAGTCTATTCCCTTGGTTCGCGTGGCATGGAAGCATGGCGCGCCCGGAGAATCCACTTAAGAGCGCGAGGACGACATGCGCAAACATTTTCTGTATCTGTTCGTAGACCAAGGTATGAATTTACTTTGTTCAATTCTACCTTATGCCATCTTGATTTTTCTATCGTGGCTTAGTTTTAATTTCGAGGATAAATTTTTTATAAGTTGGGTAGAATGTAAGACCTCCTAATTTCAAATATTAAAAATTATTTAATTAATTATTTAACTTAATTATAGTATCTCTTAGCCAGTTGGAAAATATAATTGATTGAATTTTAATTACTAGGTAAATATTCATCTAGAAATTATGGGGCAAAGTGATTATTTTATTTTATTTTATTTTAGGAATCTTGTAGAAGGATGATAGAATTTTAGATTGTACAAACAAATTTTTCTGGAATTTTATTACCATGTATATATATATATATATATATATATATATATATATATATATATATATATATATGTATATATAAATAAATAGAAGAAAAAAAAGAAAAAAAACTTAATCAAAATTTCTTAAACCACTACTGACCTAACACCCTAAGCCCTAGCAACTAAGACTCCTAAAAACCGCAAGGAACAACGCCTACCCCTTACCAACCTGCAGCCCAGGTTCACCCACGAGTATCCGCCTCAGCTCTCTCTACCTATGTATATATATATATATATATATATATATATATATATATATATGTACATCATAAACCCTAAGCCTAAACCTACTCATCCCCCTCTTACCTACGCCGACCCCGACTTCTGCCTACCGCCGGAGCACCCTGCTCGGCCGCCCGGAACCAGCGCCGACCAGCCCGTCAACGTCCGCGTAACCGCCCGAGCAGTCCGCGCAGAAACTACAGCGACGTACCCTACTTCAAGCACTATTTTCCGTTCCATCTTGCGACCAATTTCTGATCCGTCTTCACCGGTATATTCACGACATATCCCCCTCTCAACTCTGTTAATTAGTTTCCATCGAACAACGTTTAACAGTAGGTAGAAATTGAGACCAGGTTGAAGAAAAACTATCTTTTAAAACTGCAGAAAACTGTTTTGACCACCTATGTTTAAGAACTAATATCTTCCACCAAAGACATCCAAATCTAGATCTACTTTTTGCTATATGAAGACTATATAACCGAGATTATTTTCTGTTAATTAGATTGTTTTATTTTGTGTTAAATTCAAAAATAAACTGGGATAAAAATTATGAAAAACTTGCTTCTAAAACCTTAGAATTTGCGATACGGAGCGCGCCCTACCAAACGGGACCGCCCCGTCGCATACTAATTGCACCGAAAGGTGCGTATGGTATATCCTGACATGTGGGCTTTTATGAAAACTGATTTGGACGTGTATGCGCGTCAGAATCAACTCGTAACCGTGAAGAGTCCCCATATCGCGACTTTTCCAAAATACCGCAACATTTTGTGTACGCTCGTCGGAACGGGACAAAATTAGCGCCATTGGAATCGTGGTATCACGCTGGCCCTGTGATCCATATTTCACGAAATTCTGAGTCAGTTGACCACGCCGCCTATTTGTGGGTCCCATAGTTGACTTTTAGGACAAATTTGTGTTTGGCTCACCGGAATCCAAAATTGGACATACCGTTGAGTTTGTATTGACATTTAGAATTTGTTTGACCTATAATTTGTCCCATTTAGAGACCTTTATCCCTGGCATGCATTTCAGTGCAAAATGGCCCATTTGTGGATACCGTTTTGACCTAAAATTACCGTTTTGCCCCTGTGTCCAAATTGGACGAAAGGGTAGTATTTTATAGCTATCTCGCTGATTCCGAGAACATTGGTGATGTTTATTTTAGCATCCAGAGACGTTTATTCGAGGCCATAGTTTCTGATCCTGTGTACTTGACGTCTGGACGCTTACACTATAGAGATTGCTTGCCAGGCAAGTATACCTTGCCATTGTACTGTTATTTACATTTCAAATAATGCATGTACTTTATTTCTGTCATTTAGTTTATATATTTTTAACTGCTATATAAACTGCGCGTCTAAGGATAACTTGGGTGCAACGACGGTGGCGTCGTATTCTGTTTTTATTTATATATATGCATATTGACCTAGTTTATGAGACCACCCCATTATCATGAAGCATTCTTATGTTTTATTGGCCATGACACTGTATTTACATGAGTGTGAGTCTCATGTAGGACACGGACTTGCGTATTCGGCTGGCCACTGGTACGTATAGGACGTACGACGGATAGGAATAACTGCTGATAGAAATTGTATGCTAGAAGACCTGGCAGTTATTTAGAGGTATCATCATGTCATGGATGTGACATGCTTAGAGCATGTGGTGGGGAGGACAACAAGTAAGGTATTTGGGCTCCTTTGTACTTCCTTGTGTAACCTGTACGCTCTGCCGGAGATGCGCGGTCATGATGACCACTATATACTATATTATTACCTGGCGGCCTTTGAGGTTCAAAAGACGTCATACTTTTTAGGCCCTTGAATCTCCGAGAGAATCATGCCAATCCTATTTTAGCCAGATAGCCCACGTGTTGGAAAGTTGTTCTCAAACTGCATTCACATAGATGGTTAGGTGACCAATTGGATATTTATTTTCAGTACTTTATTGGCATATTTCTATGTATCTTGTTATGTCCCTCTGAGGACCTGGTCCATTTCCAGGTATAGACTTGCAGGATTATCCACAGAAGTACGGACCCAGACCTAACGCTTCATACTAGACTGAGAAGGTCTTACCTTCAGAGTACCTTTGATTCATCGAAGCTGATGGATATTCTAGTTGCTATTTCCTTTATTGACATTTATCTTATATTAGAGTTTGATCTCTTCTATCATTTAGTAGATTTTATTATAGTCGATTGGCATTGGATTTGTTTTCATCCGACTATCATTCTTTGATACTTCATATTTGAGATTTAGTTATTATTTCTATTTGTTTATTTGTGCTGCGGATGAGATATAGATTGCATGACTTGTGTTGACAGTATATTATCGCTTGTGGATTGGATATTCATATACAGCGTACGTATGTGTTATGGTTTCCATATATTGGAGTTGCCATATACATACGACTAGCATTCTTACGTATTCCTAGTCCTACGTATTTTGGGACTGGGTGTAACAGGTAACCCACTAGTCTAAACCGGCACTAAGTAGATAGTGAATGCAAACAGTCATATGGTGATATTTCTACTTGAATCCTAGATTCATTTCATGGCAGAGGTATAACATATTAAGGAAAACTGTAAAGTAGATTAAGCATGCAAGCATTCAACTCATGCAAATAAACTAGAAGTTATATCCAACTCAAAATAAGACTAAGCATGCAAACCGTTCTACTCAAACTTGAAGCAAAGCGTGAACCTATCGAACCACATCGCACTCCAAGACTCAAATCAATCGCATCATGCCACAATCCAAGCCTCGCAACCCAAACAAAGATGTACACACTCTTGCCTGAGGCAAGGTGGTGCCGCCGCCTACACAAATGCACAAAATCAAACCGAACCAACTATTATCTATATGAAGGTCACTGACCAAGTCATAAAGGACTAATCCAAGACAATTCGACCCAATCCAGCGCTGGGTAGCTATCCCATCTGGTCTTCTCAAACTGCCAATACCGTTCCCAAAGCACGTTACCATTTGTTTCCTCCATGGCCAAACGGTCCCGGTGCCCAGAGCCTATCTCATTCGAGGAAACCAAACCATGTGCGCAACAGGTTGTCCCTGACCAATAAAATACTTCAACAGTAGGTACGACGAGAGAATCGAGCCTTCTCGCCTGACCAAACGATACTCTCCTCGATTCATCTAATTCACCATAACCATTCTCCAATTATAGCCTAAGTTACCATCTCAAGTTATCTCCATTAGGCACTATGTCGCTTCTCGAAACAGTACTACGATTGGTGTAATACCCCTCACTCCGAAAGCTACGTGGCACAATGCCCCAACAGTGGCACAATGTCCTCCTGATGCAGTTGTCCTATTTTGAACCACAATCGCACGCTTTGCTTGATAAAACATCCAACTTGATACTCGTGCACGGATGCTCGCTCGCTCGGCCGCACGAAGAAATATTTTGATTCTCCAAATAATATGATCCACTCAAGCTCCAACTGCCCTACGTTAGTCCAACTCAAGCCACAAATTATATCCAAAATGAAACACACTCTATGCACGCCACAGTTTGGTGATTCCAATATTCCAGTTCCAAGTGTTCCAATCATTACATATTTTTCATATTATTTGGCATGAAGGAGTAGAGAAGAAGGAACAGATCCCACTTACCTAGTCTGAATTCGCTAAGCACTCTGCCTTGCCGATATGGCGTTCCTTGAATCCGTGGTCCAATGCGAAGTAGGATATACTCAATTGGTATGACCGTGCGAGAAGGCCGTGCTCTCTAAATCATTTGAACGATAGGACTAAGGAATACGATATTATCGCTCCAATCCTACTATGCCAGTACTGCCCTGAACGAACACCTGATTCCATCGAACTTCGCATGTGATATGCATATGAAATCAACTCAAATCAATACTTGCTCCCAAATCCAACAAATCAAAATATAACCAACCATTTCCTCGTTTAATCCGTCTCAGCGTAAAGCACCGTGCAGTTGCGGGGCATTACATAATATACCACTTAGAATAAGGTTCGTCCTCGAACCAAATCTGTATCAATTCCTTTCTCGTATGCCGCTTGACCATTTCATAGCTCTGCACCTTGCAACTCACATTCTCATGATCCAGACTCAACATCTCATTTCGCGCTGAACGCTCACACAAATTCTATATTCCCATATTCCCCTTGCAGCTCAATTTGAATTCAATATATCGCTTAGTTTGTATCATACACATATTTAAGGCGTTCCTGAAATACTTAAATTTTAGCCGAGCTTAGGGATGGCAAATTTGGACAAGTTACAAGGGTATATTCATGTTCGAAACATTCATCGCTTCACTTTTGACTTAACCAATCCTAACTTTCATCCCATAACTCATTCGCACAAGTGCTATTCTTAAATACGATGATTCTCCTCTGATGATCTCTCCATCTGAGTCAAATCAGTTTGTGTTTCGACTCAATCCATTCTCTAGCAAGATCAAACACCCACTCAAAGTCCTAGCATATCCTAAGCGCAACGACTATTCTACAATGCCCTATCATCCAACTATTTATGAATTCTCACTAGCACCATCCAATCTTAACCAACCAAACTCTAGCATGACTCTAATCGCACCATGTTCCGCATGTACTGTCTCCAAATATTATCTTATGCATCAAATGATCATCACTACAGATACTACCCCTGCTAGGCGACTTACCCAAACATCGGACTATACTCTTAGATCAGTTAAGCCAAACACCACTGCCTCAATCTCAATACCTCTTTGGGTGAATATCTATATTGAGTTTTATGTGATCTAAGAAGATTTTGTCGCCACGCAATTGGGAGAGTGTAGCCACAATTTTGACGCGGACACACTCGCCACAATTCCTAAGTCGCGCATGACATAATTCTTTACGCTGCTTCTCGTGCCTCGAAGCACATGATATAACCTTCACCCTCTGCATGAGCATGCATCTTAGACTAAGTCCAAATTTATCTTGTAGATCTGAGGCACATCTGTCCCATTCGGTAGTGCAATGATCGGATCTGAAGGAGCCATTGCTTTAACTTCTTGAAGCTAGTTACACAGTCGTCAATTCATATGAATGCTATTCCCTTCCGGGGCACGACAAGTCAGAGGCGATGCCATCTTAAAAAATCTACGACTCTGAATCTCATCAGTTGAATTAGGCCATTTTCACCATCGCTTCGATCTTCTGGCTGCATCTTCAACTGAAGGCTATCCTAAGGATCTCTCAAATCCAACACTCAGTCACTTAAGCCAATCTTCAACATACACCACATACATCCACCCTCAACATATTCCCAAATGCACTGCCACAAGGGTTGTTCTATGGGTCAAAATATTCATTTCTATTTGGCGGTCAAGTCTCTAGGGTCAGCTGTCCCGAAGCTACGCTCGATAATTGTAAGTCATCACGATGGACAATTACTACAAACCATGTTATATCTTATCTGCAAATCTGAGCCATAACCCAATAATCTGATCCGAACGAACTTTTAAATGTGAGCACTTCATGCACTACATTTGTCATATCTGTCAACCAAACTTTGCCTAACCACCTAGAGTCTTACTATCTATCATGGCCACTAATCGTCGAACTGCACTCGTTGAAACCATCTTCCATCACTTCATTGTTCTGTCCTCAATCCACCAAAATTCTGAACCACCTTTTTCGACATCTCACAATACCACTTGCAATGATTCCCAAAACCATAGACTTGCTCTGTTTCTTATCCGTTCGCCAGCTTCACACTGCACGCCCAACTTGCTCGAGCGGCACAATTATTTGCTTCAATTTTGCTATGTCGTTTAGCTATCTTTAAAATTCCATCCGCCATAATTCTTATCCTCGTTCCATTCCTTAACCCGTCTTAATTTCTCCATTTTTTGATTTGTCCACACTCTCTCGATGACTCGTGCACAAGTTCCAACACAATCTCAAATCCATATTGCATTCACTCGTTGCCTCGATCCGCCTCAGTACTGCAAGTGTTAACTTTCAATTTGACTTAGCATCTACTAGACTTACCTCATGCTATTTCACGTCTTCCGGAGAATCCATCCACCATCGTTGTACCATTTTGCCAATTTTGCTTTCACTAAACTCTGAGTCAGACTCCTCGAGCACCAATATTCGAAATCCTTCCAGTTCATGCGAATCCATTGCATTGCTCCTGTAAAGCTAAATTGTGTTCCATATGCTTGACTAACTGCTCCCTTATATTATTGCCAAAAATCTATAGTCCGTGCTCGCTACTCTTTGATACATCCATCACTCGTGCATGCGTGCCCCAACTGTTTGTTCCTTATGCTCAACTTTCCTTTTTAAATCAATAAATGCTCTACTAAACTTCCAAATCGCGTAAGTGAACTCTGATATTCCAGTTTTCATCTTGATCTATCTTATTTTGTTTCCAATACTTGGTCTGCATCACTCCTTCGAATTCCAACACTCGTTCCATTGTTTATTCCGTTCTCGTCCAACGAAACTTCTATTTATACGAGTCCCTTCCTAATCGCTCAAGTCTAACGTATCAAAGAATACCTGAGTCAAACTCCATTTCACCAATTTCTAACCCAATCCCGCACTAGTCTATCAGTTATGAACAAACCAATCGCTCATCTTATTTCAGATATTTTGAACGTTTATTTCGAACCAACTATTCTATGGCTATCCTGTCGATCACAACTTAACATTCGTTTGCTGCATGTTTCGATACATAACTCAGCTGATGTGCACCAACCAACTTCCATTTCTGTTACCCACGTCTGTTGCAGCAATTCCATTGCTGTCTATCCAAGATATTCCAATGCCACGATTACTAAGGGATATACCAAATGCCACTACGAATCAATTCAATCCTCATATCACACTTTTTTGTACTATTCCAAGATCCGTTCGAACCAACCATTCTTTATGATCCTGCCATTCACAACTCAAAGTCTGACCTGAAACTCAGCCAACAGGTGAACCATCTAACTCTTCTATCGATCTCGCTTGATACAACTTGTGCCATGTTCCATTCTTGATACTTCTATTATTTCTCCAACCGTCCGATACTTTAGCTATACGGGAAACCCATGCAATAATCTCTTCCAAAAAATCCAAGCCAATACCCAACTAATTCATACATTTGCCACACGAGAAAATCATGCAACGCTCTCTCTAATATTCCCATCCAAAGCTCAAACTCCGCCCAACACCTTCACTACACAAGCAAATCGTGCAACGTTCCATTCTCATCTGTTGTTTCTACTCATAACATGCCACACAACCAATCTCGTCTAACAACCAACTGCTCCACTGATGTAACAAGAACTCCCCGAACGATAATCCAAACTCATTCAAAGATGCAACTTAACTTGCTGCACAAATGCAACAATGCCACACAACTTGCTGCACGAATGCAATAATGCCAAATGATGCTACACGAACCTATTAAAGTCCTACGAAAGCCAACGCAATAAAGAACAATATGCATCCACAACCAACAAATATATATAATTATTGCATGAAACATCAAATACGGCACCGAGTAGAGCCAAAAGTCAAATGACACGCAGAAGCTATTTAGAGTTTGATGAACCAAAGGACAAAGTCCGAGAAAATGAACCGGGCACTCTGATACAAATTTGTCATGTCCCAATCTCCCGCAAGTTCGATTGTCCCCATAGAACGTGAATCACCATGTCACAGCGCTCCTACAGGATAATTGTTCTCATCGAGATATGATATCGTGCAAGCCTGGAGTTGCGCTCACACAAGGCGATAACGTCAAACATCATAGTTATCATCGAAACGACCAAGTTGTAGTGAAAGTCAAGTATTTTGTACCAAGCACACATCCGAGTATACACAGCGAAGCTCTCAAAGGGTCCAAATAAAAATTTCCACAAAGGAGAATGCCATAAAGGCAATGCAACACTCTTGCTCTTTCGCTTGCCTACAAAGGTACTTATCATTGCATACATCATGTCCCGTATATCCAAGCAGAGCTACTACACCTGCGTACCTAAAAATAATTCCCACAAATGCGGGTCAGTACACAGCCGTAATGGTGAATGGGGTAACCCACTCGTCTAAACCGATACTAAGTAGATAGTGAATGCAAACAGTTATATGATGATCTTTCTACTTGAATCCTAGATTAATTTTATAGCAGAGGTATGACATGTTAAGAAAAACTGTAAAGCAGCTTAAGCATGCAACTATTCAACTCAAGAAAATATACTAGCAGTTATATCCAACTCAAAATAAGTCTAAGCATGCAAACCGTTCTACTCAAATCCGAAGGAAAGCGTGAAACTATCGAACCATATCACACTCCAAGCCTCGAATATATTATAATACGGCACAATCCAAGCCTCATAACCCAAACATCGATGCGCACACTCTTGCCAGAGGTAAGTTGGCACCGTCGCCTACACAAATGCACTTACTCAAACCGAACCAACTCTTATCTATATGAAGGTCACTAGCCAAGCCAAAAAGGGCTAATCCAAGGCAATTTGACCCGATCCAGCGCTGGGTAGCTAGCCCACCTGGTCATCTCGAACTCCCAGTACCATTTCCAAAGCACGTTACCATTTGTTTCATCCATGGCCGAATGGTCCCGATGCCTCGGAGCCAATTTCATTCGAGAAAACCAAATCCTGTGCACAACTGGTTATCCGTGACCAATGCAATACTCCAACAATAGATACGATGAGAGAATCGAGCCTTCTCGTCCACCAAATGATTCTTCCCTTGATTCATCCTATTCACGATAATCATTCTTCAACTAGAGCCCAAGGCACCATCTCAAGTTATCTCTATAAGGCACTATGTCGCTTCTCAACGCAGTGCACCATTTGGTGCAACATCCCTCAATCTGAAAGCTCCATGGCACAATGCCCCAATAGTGGCACAATACCCTCTGCCCGGTTTTAAACCACAACCGTACGCTTTGCTTGACAAAGCATCCAACTTGATACTCGTGCATGGATGCACGCTCGCTCGTCCGCCCGATAAAACGTTTCGCTTATCCAACCAATATGATCCACTAAAGCTCCAACTTCCCTACGCAAGTCCAACTCAAGCTATAAATTATATCCAACCAAATGGCACACACTCTATGTGCGCCATAGTACGGTGATTCTAATGTTCTAGTTCCAAGTATTCCAGTCATTACGTATTTTCTATATTATTAGGCATGAAGGAGTACAAAAGAAGGGACATAGCCCACTCACCATGTTTGAATCTGCTAAGCACTCTGCCTTAGCGATACGGCCGATCCCTTGAATCCGTAGTCTAATGCGAAGTACGATCTACTCAATTGGTATGACCGTGCGAGCAGGCCGTGCTGTCAAATTATCCGACCGATCGAACTAAGTAAGACGGTATTATTGGTCCAATACCACTATTCCCGTACTGCACTGAAGGAACACATAATTCCATCGAACTCTGCATGCGATCTGCACATGAAACCAACACAAATCAATACTTGCTCCCAAATCTAACAAAGCAAAATATAACCAACCATTGCCTCGTTTATTCTGACTCAGCGTAATGAACCGTGCGGTTGCGGGAGATTACATAATATACCTCTTAGAATAAGGTTCATCCTCAAACCAAAGAAGTATCCATTCATATCTCGTATAACACTTGACCATTCCATAACTCTACTCCATGCAACTTACATTCCCCTGATCCAGACTCAGTATCTTGCTTCGTACTGAACGCTCACACAAATTCCATATTCCCACATCCTCCTTGCAGCTCAAATCAAGTTCAACATATCGTTTAGTTTGGATCATACATATATTTAAGGCATCCCTGGAATACATGCATTTCATCCGAGCTTAACGATAATGAATTTGGACAAGTTACAAGGGTATCTTTGTTTGATAATAAATGAAAGAAATAAAACTAAGTTTATACGAAACCCTTTCTTTGTTTACAAACAAGAAAAAGAAGTACAATTAATCCTATACGAGGATATTAAGTACAAAAATTTGATTCTGGGGAAATATTGCTATAGGAGTCTGATCTGCGGTCGATCACTTTGTCCCTTGGACCACACGATGATGAAGAAGTACTGTAGAAGACGAAAAAGGATCTTCAAATACTGCAGGAGGGATTGAACTCTCGTTGTCAAAGTAGTCAATCAACACTCTCTGGATATACTCTCTCTTGAATTCAACTCTCTTAAAAAATCCTTGACCTAATTTTGACCTTGGACCTCCGTGGCCGGGGGTCTCTATTTATAGGGTTTGGTCATAGTCGGCGTAGAAACCGAACAGCGGAGAGAGCTGCACCTTTTACGCGGCAGTTATAATAACTGCCACCCACGTATGAATGATCTCCTGAATCGGCATGTGACGCGTGTCCCATTATGAGATAATGCGTATAATCGCTCGTCGAAGATCACGGCATGCAAGCCACGTAGGTAACTGCCCCTCGCATAGAGAAGGTTGGCATAAGAGCCAAATAACTGTCACGTTGGCGTAAAAGCTAAATAGTTATCTTGTTGGCGTAGAAGCCAAGTAGCTGTCTGGTTGGCGTAGAAGCCAAATAGCTATTTTGTTGGCGTAGAAGCCAAATAGCTGTCTTGTTGGCGTAGAAGCCAAATTCTGCGTAAAGCTTGATGCTGCGTAGATAGGTAACCAGCGTAAAGATAGCCAGTTATCCTTCTTTGACTGAGGTCTTGAGCGTATTCTGGGCCGAATAGCTTTATCATGCACTTTTGCAAATATAGCCTGATTTGGCGTATTTCGAGGAGATAGCATACGGCGTGCTCCTATAGCTGAAAATAGCCAGGTCGGCCTATTTCGAGGAGATAACATACGGCGTACTCCTATAGCTAAAAATAGCCAGGTCGGCATAATGTGCAGGAATGATGATGTGAGCGTATTAGCCCTAATTATAGCTCTCCCAGTCATTAATAGTAGAACCAAATCTCGTGCATTAAATGCAGAGATCTGTCCCCATCTCGCGCATTAACTGCAGAGACGTGCCTCGAGTTCTGTACGAAGAGCAGCTTTTGACGTGGCAGTTGAGTTTGTCTCATCCTGAGCGTAAAAGCTCATCTCTGCCTGTGTAGAATAGGTAGCGTATTCCTTGACTGCGTAAACGACGTCTTATATCAAGGTTTTGTCACTAAACGACAGTTTGGGGCTCTGTGCAAAATTATCATAACAGCCGTCCTCTTGATCGTCGTGCAGTACTCTTTGTCTGGAGTCAGGTTCAATGCTTCGTCTGATAGGTTCATTCGAGAAATACGAAGAGTTCCTCGTACAATTTCCCGTTGCATTAAAAGCAGACAGGTTTTTTACGCCGAAGTGGCGATGTAGCAACCTTTTTATGCCAAAGCAGTCTGGAATTACTGTATTCTGCGGGTTGTTCTGGAGCTATGTTTTACGTTGAATAGCGTTAAAGCTCTGCTGTACGCCAATGGCTCTGAAGTCATATTTTTATGCCACCCGGTGTTGTAGATCTGTTTTACGCTGGCTTCCTGCATATTGAGGGTTTTACGCGTATAATTCCCCAGCGTATTTTTCATGCTTCTACAAGACCCCTTCAAAGTTTTTAAATTCCTTGTAATTTGAAACACTTTGAATGAAGCATGAAACGGTCAAACTTGACTCGTTCTGCAAGGCTGATTTTTTGGCAAATATTTAGGAATTTGTTGGGATTTAGTGTGTTCTCCTCTGCCTATATAAAGGCGAAATGGGTGAACCAGTTTTTCCCATACCTCCTTCACCATAAAGAGATGGTTGCCGAGCTTCGTTGGGTTGACTTGAGGAAGAAGAAGATCATGTTCTTCTAGCATGTAAGGAGCCGTAAAAAGAGGCATCTTCGAGCAAATGTTCTTTGCATCGATGGTTGGAAGGATATCATAACTTTCTTTGCTCGGGATGATCAGCAATTTCATATGATGATTCGTTCAGGGGAGAGGAAGGGTCTCACTTGGCCACACAGCTTGCAAGCTGTATTTTTTCCCATCATGGCGCTGGACGAAGGCAGACAGCTTGGCCCTGTCTTCCAATATTGTGTTGGGTCTGGATCCCAAACACAAATCTAGGGCATGCCTGCCATGGCGTATGGAGGGTGGGCTTACGAAATTGATACATGCCCAGTTCTGTATCCTTCCGCCATTAATCATTTTCTTGTTAATCGGCCGCGGAAGCCGATTAACTGCTATAGAAGACAAAAAAGATCACCACCAATATGAGAACCTGGCCCAACAGATTCTCGGCGTGATCTTTAAATGAGAATGAGAAACCCTTTGTAGAAAAAGGATTTCTATCATATGTAATCAAGAAGATAAAAAACCCTTTGTAAAATGGATTTCCATCATATGTAATCATGATTAATAGACTTGTCTTCTTTTACGCATCTGATGATTTCCCATATTTGCTGTGAGGAAGTCTGATAATGTGCAGCTTCGACATGTCTGAATAATTTTAAGCCGACTCTGATAAAATTGTATCTGATCACGTCCTGACTTTTACGCGTAACGGAAGACGCGTAGAAAGCTCTTTAGCATTAAGTTGTTTTGAAGATCAAACTGTCATGCTATTTTGGACGATGAGTCGCGTAGAATTTCTGAACTGTCGCTTCTCTGATAAGAAGAATTCTTGTTCAGACCATCATCTTCAAGAATGGTTTCCCGAAAATCCCTTGAAAAAGGGCGAGAAATGTCTGTCGAATAAGCCATACTTGAACTTGTGTAAAAGATTCTGACTGGACTTTGGATGAACTTCCAACGGCCCAAGAAGAAGAGTCATCTTCAATGTTGAACTCTGTGTGTTTCAGGCACTTGGAACATTTCGTAGCCAAGAAGGAGCATTTTCTGCATAAACCCTTACAATTGGCCATCTGTAGCTTTTGAGCGTAGAATCATAGATTTGTAGCCCCTGAGCGTGAAAAGCTTCCGAGCGTGAAATCATAGATTTGTAGCCTCTGGGCGTAAAACCATAGGTTTGTAGCCTCTGAGCGTAAAAGCTCCTGAGCGTAAAAGCATCTGAGCATAAAACCATAGATTTATAGCCTCTGAGCGTAAAAACCGTAGATTTGTAGCCTCTTGAGCGTAAAAGCTCCTGAGGGTAAAATCATAGATCTGGTCTGCACATAAAATCTGGATCCACTGACTGTACGTCTTCTTTTTTCAAATGATAGGCTGACGTGGTCCCAAATCATAACTGAATATTAAATATCGGATTTAGTTAAGGATTTGAAGAGTTATACTAACTCTATAAATAGCCCAAGGTCTTGAGAGATGAACTCTTTATTCGTCTTTGCAAAACCCTAGCTTTCCCGAGAACCCTTCTTCTTTGTCTCTTTCTCTGAGAACTCAGATTCGCCATGGCCCCTAAACAGGCTTCCACTACTAAGGGAAAGAAGGTCTCTTCCTCTTCTCGTTCCTCTGCTCAAGTATGAGCAACTCCCATTAGGTTGAGCGAGCCCCGATCGGAACGCAGCGCTCCGCCGTCGAGCTGTGCTCTGGACGTTACAGGTAGAAGAACTTCGAGGGAAAATTTTAGAGGACCTTCCGCACACGTTGTACGTGTATGCGAACCAATACGCCCACATTTTTAATATGTCAGCGTAAAAACTCTATCTTTTCGCAGTCTGGCATAAAAGCTTAGACTGATAATCTTTGGCTTAAACTGCAAGAATGTAGCGTCTAGTGTAGAAACTGACTTGTTATCTTGCGTTTTGTAGTGGACTTGCAGATCCCTCTTTTGGCTGAGGTGATGGGCTCTGCTGCCGGGATGCTGAACTCAAATTTTTTGGATGATTTGTCCCATGTTACATTCCCCATTTCTGGAGCCAACTATCCTGAAGAAAGGGAACTCCTGATATCGTCCCAAGGGGAGCGCATGCTGCTGAGTATGATCAGTGGGGAGCCCCTGACATACATAGACGGACGGAGTATAAGAAACTGGGTTTCTTATTCGGGGATGTTATCGACAAACAATCCCAAACCAAGCCCAAGAAGGTGGATTGGGTGTTTACTACTGAAGGCATGGTCATGTATCTGCCCAAGATGTTCAGAGATTACCCTATCTCGGCCTTCTTCGATGCCACACATCCGAGGAAGATGACGTGGACTTTGACACCAGATCTTCACGGCCGACCGGGGAAGATCTTATACAACAAGGGATATGACCGGGGAACCTATATGAGCCATCCTTCAGGCCCCGTTATGCTCTTTAGGGGATTACTGCCGGGTAGTGTCCCGAGTGAGGACACTTCACTGATCTAGCCGGTTCAGATATCGACCTTCTGCAATGACTTTATGGTACAGGGAGGAATGTACCCCAAGGTTAACCCTCGGACCAGTGGATGGCTTAGCCCGGGGAATCTTCGATGGGCCAGTTTGACTGCCTGGGCCCTGAAGCACTTCCAAGTGGAGCTAGAAAATATTGGCTTATTCGCGACCGTGAGTGCTACAAGTGTTGGGCTGTCTGTCAACCCTAATTTGTTTTTAGCGTTGATGGAGCGATACAATTCGCTCACTGGGACTTTTGCCACTCCGCTGGGTGAGTTGGGCTTAGCCCTTCATGAGATGGAAGAGATTTCAAGGCTGCCAATAGGGGACGTTCCTTATGAAGAGTATGTCCCTACAAATAGGGAGTTGAGGGATACACACCCTCGGGCAGTGGCTGTGTATCAAAAGCTGATGAGCCACTACCTTGCCTGCACCACTTTCTATAGAGAGCCCTCTGATTTGGCTCACATCAACAAGTGGGCAACCTACCTCTTCTTCTACCAGGCCAGGAATGCCAAGCCAGACAAGGTGGTAGATAGCAGAGATAAGCCCATGAATCTCCTGAGCATGCTTAATGCCGACACGGTCGATGACCTCATTGAAGATGCCAGGGCTCTGGATTATATTCTTGATAAGGAGATAGGGGTTACCCTGCAGGTACAAAAACCTTCAGTTACATGAGGCATTGTCACAAGCCTCTGTCGAGGGAAGCTCAACTGGCTGGCGTCCTCTTCCTCTGGCTACGCCGATGGGTAGTACCGGACATCGCGTCTGCAGATCGCATACATCGCAATACCTTATGGCCCGCAGTACGTTTGGTGTTCGGAGCAAGACTGGGCCTACTTCCTGCTATGGTATGTAGAATACAAGCAGGCCTGAGGACCCTTACTGATGGGCTGTTAGCTGATGAGACGCAGCGTAAAAGCTTTCCCAGGGTGGAGTTACCATTCCTATATCTGATGGGATGGTTAATCCTTTCCAATACCAGGGTGATGTCTCCCGGCTCCGCCAGCAGTTCAGGAAATAACTTCTTGTTGAATTACAAGAATTCCTTTGGAACGTGGCGACCGTTATAGATTGCCGGCGGGCATTAAACATTGCCCACGCTGGAAGCTCTTCTGTACTGTCCCCCCCGTACATATCAATTAACAGGGGATGAAACTTAAGGATGAAGGTCGTGGGAGGACCATTCTTTCTCCTGAAGCCTTCTACTGGTTGGTCTGTATTAGATCTTCCCATTTGCTGTACAGAAGTGAGGACCACTGCTACTTGGAGCCTTATCTGCCCAGTCGATTCGCCAGGCAGTTTGGGTACTACTAGTTGCATGTGGGGAATCCCATCACGAGCTTCAAGTCCAAAGGTGGACTTATTGATGGAGCCAAAGGGTGGCGGTACTTCATTATGGGCTGTACAGGTGCAACTTTTGCTGTGCCCGCGACTTCTCTTTCCATAGAGTTGCGCATCCTTCACTCGTATGCGCAATTTTATGCGTCCATCAATACCTTCCATCGTGATTTTGATGTGAATGAAAGTTTCAGGATGCCCTCCTATAGGTCCACTGGAAGGGAGAAGATACTGTCTGTTTCCTCGGATGAAGGTGAAGACACTACCGGTGCAGACGATTTCTTGTTGATAATACCGAGAGGCGTAATTGCTCTGCCAACAGAGCCTCTCATTATCTCCAATAAGCAAAAGGCTTCCACTCTGAAAGAGCCTCCCCCCCGCAAAAAGAAGGCTATCAGAGGTCTGGGAAGGGCTTCCACCAGGGGGGCTTCTAGGAGTGAGCCTGTCGTTTCCCCTGTTGGGGATGATCCTTTGATCAGAGGTCCTTCGCCTTTTAGAGGGGGAACCTCCATAGTTCCGGCTAGCAGTGTCGGAGATTCTTTGCTCGAGATCGCTGCTGCTACTACTGCTTCTGGTAGTGCTACGAGATCGCCTTCGAGGCCAAGAATTTTAAGGATTCCTTTATCCAGACAAATAATGGGAGTAATCCCTCCTTCATCTGTAAGTATTTCCAACGAGATTCTACCCGATGAGCCTCGAGTGGATCTTGGTGACGACTGGGAAGACTATCCTCCAACGTCAGTTGGTGCACCCTCTTCTCCAGGTATGACAGCTCGCTTAGCATCATTAAGAAATGATTTAGCTGTACAGGCTACAGACGCGACATATATACCATCGGCCATGGGTAAATATTATCTTTATGCCTTTTTTAGGAAAATTAACATCAAGTTGATATTAATTTTCTTTTATTTTCTTTTCAGGCGAAGACATCTCAGGGGAGGGCGGAGTTGACGTAACATTTGACTTTGTTACGGATCCTGCCAATAAAACGACGGTGTTTGATGCCGAAGGGGCATGCTTTGAAGTTGTCGATCCTTTATCCGCGACATTTTCAGGTGTCGTCTCACTAACAGCAGTTCAGATATCATCGGAGGAGGATGAGCCTACTATCACGACTGTGCCTCCTTTGTTTAGTATGCCAGCAACTTCAACTGTTGTTGGTGTTCCTTTTTTTGTAGCGCCATCTGTAGAGGCAAGGGCTGTGGCAACATCCTCCGCGGTCATTCCTGGAGGGAGATTTCCCGGAATCGCAGCCACTACCAGCGTGCATCCGGTCTTCGATATGCTGATTGAACAGTATACCAGCCTATTCTACCGCAGTTTGAAGAAGTTGATATCCATGGTGCTGGAGAAGAACCTGAGCTTTGATAATCTGCTGACGTCCTCCCAGCTTGCGATAGCGCCGATCAGAAATTTCAACGATGCTGGAAGAGCTAATGCGCTGGAGCAAATAGTTAATGGTTTAGAACAACCCATTAACGAATATTTACAACTATCTCGAGGCAACGTCGATGATATGATTCAGGCTGAGTACGACTCCTTGACTGCGAATCTTGCTGAACAGATGGAATGCTTAAACAAATCCATCCAAGCACAACATCAGGAGATGGATGAAGAGCAGGTCGTCTTGGCGGAAGTTATTCTTCAGCTAACCAAGTGCGAGGCCGAATATGAGGGAAATAACGCGAGGGTCCGCAAATTGGAAGCTAAACTCGCTCAGGCAAAGGAGTGGGCTCTCCAGTCATTGACAGCTCGAGATGTGTTGAAGGACCGAATGGATACAGCTCAGCAGAACTTGGTACATGCGGGTGTTATCCGTGCCGGTTTTGTTCATGCTCGGTCAGAACTATCCCTCTTGAGCGTTGATGAGGCACGACTGGAGCGGGCTCGCGCTAACATCTTTGATTCCAGGAATGAGAAGATGGCCGCTTTGGCGCAGCAGATTCGTGATTTGACTGCTCCTCCCCAATGATGTACCTTTTGCTTCTCTTTGTAATTTGCTCTTCCCGGAGATAATAAAGAGGCTTCTGACTTTTGTAGACCACCATTTTTAAATATAAATGATAGGCTAGGGTAAAAGTGATATCAGAGGTAATATGGATGTGATATACTTTCGGTAAGTTTCAGCTGGACATATCTATTCAGAGGTTATATGGACATGATAGAATATGATCCAACTAAATTTTTATACAAAAAACTATCAGAGGTAATATGGACGTGATAGGTTTTGAAGTTCCAAATTAGTTAAATATATCTATTCAGAGGTCATAATAACATGATAGAATATGATCCAACCAGTCTTCGTACGTAGTATCATCAAAATGAGATCTTCACCATACTCATTTAACATGGGAGATTAAGCATAGTACTTCTTCAGGAATTTGCCGTTGATAGGAGCCATTATAAGATCTCCATTAGGCTTGGCTAATCTGTAAGCGCCGTTTGAAAACGTTGTTTCAACTACATAAGGGCCCTCCCATTTGGGATAGAATTTACCCTTACTCTTGTGAGTAATGATCATTGGCCTCTTCAAAGCTAAAACTAGTTCACCAAATTTGAACACTCTTTCCTTCACTTTTTGATTAAAAGCTCTAAAAATGCGTGCCTGGTAGAATGCAATACGCTGTTTGGTTTGAAGGCATTTCTCGTCTAATCCTTCTAGCTCTTGAAGCCGTAGTCGATCATTATTTTCCTGAGTCAGCTCATTAGCCACTGTTATTCTGAGTAATGAAATTTGGATTTCAATGGGGAGAACTGCTTCATACCCATAGACTAACGAGAATGGGGTACAACCCATCGGTGCTCGTACCGTTGTGTGGTATGCCCAGAGGCATTCTCCCAGCTTCTTATTCCAATCTCTTTTGTTCGAAGAGACGAACTTATTCAAGAGTTTGATAATGGTTTTGTTGAAGGCTTCCGCCAAACCATTAGCAGTCGGATTATATGCCGTAGAGGCTATATTTCGTATCCGATTCTTATCGCAAAATCGGTGAAACGCTTGGATGATAAATTGAGGCCCGTTGTAATTAATTATCCTTCGGGGTATCCCAAAGCGATAAATGACATGGTGCTTGATAAAGCTGATCACGTTGGATATCTTTACCTCAGCAAGGGGGATTGCCTTCGCCCATTTAGAGAAATAATCGGTGATAGCCAGTATGAACCGATGTCCTCTAGAAGATGACGGGTGAATAGGACCAATGATGTCCATACCCCATGCTTCGAAGGGCCATGATGCAATGGTAGGATGTAGATACTCAGAAGGCTGATGTATAAAATCTGCATAAACTTGACAGGCTTTGCATTGTCTTGCATATTTGACTGCATCTGCAATCATAGTAGGCCAGTAGTTGCCCATCCTCCTGATACGATCCTGTAGCTTAGGACCGGGTTGATGTGCTCCACATACACCATCGTGAGCTTTATGGATAACCCGTTTTGCATCATCATCGGAGAGACATCGTAGCAGTAGTCCATCGTATGTTCGGCGATATAGACTTTGTGAAGAAGCATCAAAATAGAAGCGTAATGATCGTCTTTTGATAGACACTGCTTCTTTAGGATCCTCTGGTAAAATTTCGTATACCACAAAGTCTATAAATGGACTTCTCCAGTCTCTCTTAGGAGGAACCGTGTTAACGGCGTAGCTGCGTTCCAGGTGAAAGTTATTTTTCACACAGAACAGATCTTTGTTGAGAAGGGTTACTGAGTTCTGCCTCCTTATAGGAATGGCTAGATCTGCAGCTAGACTGGCCAAAGCATCTACTTCTAAATTTTGAGATCGAGGCACCTGTTCTAGAAAGAATCCTTTAAACGACATGGATATCTCGATCGTTGCTTGGTGATAAGAAATGAGGTCTAGATTGCGGACTTCATATATTCCTCTGACCTGATTGACGATCAGCTGGGAATCACCAAAAGCTTTCAGGTATTGAACGTCCAATTCTTTAGCGACTTGAAGCCCGATTAGTAGAGCATTATACTCTGCCACATTATTAGAGCAGGGTTCGCTAAGAGAATATGCTCGATAGATAACGAGTTTATCAGGAGTTACCAGGATAATTCCTACTCCTGAAACCAAATTTCCCTTGGGACCAGTCCTGGAGGCGCCATCGAAGAATAACTGCCATGTATCATCTTTCATTGCAGAGTTATATTCTGCAGCTTCGTCGGGGATATCCTTGTACAGTTTAGAGGTTTCCGAAATTGGATGAGCAGCTAAGAAATCAGCCAAGGCCTGACCCTTTATGGACTTTTGAGGGACGTACACCATATCATATGGTGTTAATAACATCGCCCAAGTTGCGAGTCGGGAATTAAGGACGCTCGGCTTATTCATCAATACCCGAAGAGTATTAATTCTAGAGATGATATGAATAGTTTGGCCTATGACGTAATGTCGTATCTTTTGAATGGCGAACATTAGGGCCAAGCATTCTTTTTCCACTGGGTTGTATCGGTGTTCAGCTCCGACCATCATCCTGCTTAGGTAGTAGATAGACTGTTCATGACCCTCATTATTTTTTTGTGCAAGAAGAGCTCCTAAAGAATGATACATTGCTCGAACATACAGCAAAAATGGTCTTCCTATGACGGAAGGCACCAGAACTGGAGGATTAGTGAGATAGCGTTTGATGTCATTAAACGCTTGTTGACAGGCTTCGTCCCATACAAAGGACACACCTTTCTTCATCAGGCAGGAAAAAGGTTGACATCTCCCAGAAAGGTTGGATATAAATCTCCTGATATAAGCTAGACGACCTTGAAATCCCCTGAGTTCCCCTCAGATTACGAGGAGGTCGCATCTCTAGGATAGCCTTTACTTTATCAGGGTCAACTTGAATGCCTTTGGAGGTAATGACAAATCCCGGGAATTTGCCACTGGACACACCGAGAAAGGACTGTAGTGTTCATTTTGAGCTGATGTTGGCGCATCAACTCGAACACTGTCTTCAAGTCTTGGATGTGAGTACCCTTGAGGCAGCTTTTGACGGCGATGTCGTCTACGTAACATTCTACTGTTTTGCGTAGATGCTCATAGAATATGTTACTCATAGCTCGCTGATATGTAGCCCCAACATTCATCAATCCAAAGGGCATGACTGTGTAGCAATATACACCCAGTGGTGTACGGAAGGCAGTATGCTTCTCGTCTTCAGGATCCATCTTAATCTGATTGTATCCTAAGAATCCGTCCATGAAAGACATGCGCTCAAAATCGTATGTATTGTCGATCATGACGTCTGTGATGGGAAGAGGGAACTCATCCTTGGGGCAAGTCGCATTAAGATCTCGAAAGATGATACAAATGTGAACTTTCCCACTTTTCTTTATGACTGGGACAACGTTGGCGACCCAATCAGGATGTTGTTCTTCCCGGATGAACCCGCAGGCTATCAACTTCTTGATTTCAGCTTCGATGGCATCCATCATATCTGGACGGAACCGGCGTTGGTGCTGCTTTACAGGTTTTGAATTGGGCAGTATGTTGAGCTTATGGGTAGCCACTTTTGGATCAAGACCTGGAATATCCTCATAATTCCACGTAAAGACGTCGATATATTCTTTTATCAGCTGGATTATCTCTTCCTTTTCTTCTTCGGAAAGATCGTTACTGATAAATATCGGCTTCGGTGAAAATTTATCCCCAACATCGACTTGGATAACTTTATCTTCAGTGGGCGGTTCTCTCTGCTCGAACCAAAGTTCCCATTGCGTATCCATTTGCTGTGCCCAGGAGTCATTCTCAAACGGTTCCGATTCCTGTTCGTCTACTTCGAGAGAATCTGTTAATACCGTATCTGCTGACAATACTCGTTCGAGATCAGCAGATGAGTCGGAGGACGACGAACCATCCTGAGAAGAGGAAATGATATCCTCACTTGACTCAGAGCTGTTCAAAGTTGCAAGAGATGCGGTATACCCTAACCCAAAATGAGTTCGTTGATGGTGGGGATCACCATGCAACGACATTCGCCTACCTTTCCCATAGTTGAGGCCTGGTTCTGACTTCAGGTCGTAACCCATGCTTTGCATAATCTTCAAAGCCTATGGGGTATATCTGTGAACCTGTATTTTACCAGCATCGGCATCGTGAGAAGCTTCTTGTACAATCGGTCTGTTCCGCATGAGACCGAAGACTATTGGACGCTGATTGTTGCGAGTAGGCGGGATAAGAAAGATAGAATCTTCATGTGTCCCGTATGCCGTGATGACATTAGATGTTGACGCTACCTCCCACACATACGGATGATAGGAGTCTATAGCTTCCAGGAATTTTTGTGCTATAGGCTCTATATCGTTATGAGGGGAGGATTCCTGATTTGGGAATTGGGCGTCAGTGTAATGGAAAAGAGAATCTTTATTATCGTCAGAAACCACGTTCCCGGTTATATTTACGTCAGTCGGCTGCGTACTGCACCAAAGGTTGATGACCAACGGTGGAGGCTTCTGGTTCAAAGTGATTACTAGGGGATCACTTCCTCCTTCTGATTTGGTTTTTTTCAAGTGGATAGCCATGGGTTCCATGACTTTCGGATGGGTGGTCCGCCCTTTCACCGGAATTGACAGAGGTTTCTCAGCAGATGGCTCTCTTGGCTCCCGGTGGGATTCCTCCTCCTTCATGTATTCTTGGGTGTATAATATGGCATCGGAGTAGTAGGACTCAACTCCTTTGAACGTGTTGAGGTTAGCAAACTCCGTTCTTACTGTCCCTTGTGTGTCTACATATTTGAAGCATTGATGTAAAGTCGAAGGAACAATGTTGTGCTCGTGGATCTACGGTCTGCCTAGCAGAATATTGTAGGACACCTCCGAATCAATGACATAGCAGGTAGCCACTGATCTAAGGTCCCCAATCTGGATCCTCAGACAAATCTTCCCCAATGGCTTACTTTTTTTGGCGTTGAAGCCCATGATTGTAGTGGTGGTGTAAGCCAGTAAACTTGTAGGAATTCTCAACGGTCTGAGCAGACTATAAGGGATAATGCTGATCGATGACCCCGGATCTATGTGAATCCGGTCTACCTCCATGGAACCGACGTATCCAGTATAATAGAGGGGCCTGTCATGCTTGTTATGTTTCAACATCTTGTCCTCTTGAGTGAAAGTGATGTTAGGGACCACTTCCATCACGCTATGGTATTGAGGACATGCCACAGGCTCTTTGTCGGGGGACTTAAGCTGAGTCAAGCATACATCAGCCTGCATTAAAGCTTCACTCAAGGCTTGACGAGTGTCTTTGGAAAGCCTGAGTAGCTCAAAAATGGACAGTCTGGCTGGAGTGTTAGCCAATTGGGCTAGAATGTCGAAGTTATATGGTTTCTCCAAACCTTTGTTTTGAATATTCTTCAAAGGTTTATCAAAACAAACTTCTTTCTGCTTGCCCTTGTCCGCCGAAGTCGGTCTAGAAGGACCTGCTTCTGGTATGACAGGTTCAGGCTCTAGAAGTTTGGCAGTTGAAGCGTCTGCTGTTGCTTCTTCCTGATTTCCTCCATAGTCCTTGAGGTAGGCTTTCCCTGAACGGGTTTCGGTAGCCAAAGTCTCTTCATCTGATGTCGGGGATATTGCAACCATATGGCATGGTTTACGTTTCCTCCATAGTCCTTGAGTTCTTTTTAGACTTAGCCTTAACAGCTTGAGTCTCTTCCTTAATTTCTGATACCAGGTCTGGATGGACCCACATAACCTCACCACGCTGGATAGTTAGGGGTACCAAGTCATGGTTTTGACCCCTGGCCGGAGGGAGATTAACAATGTTCATCATCGTCCAAGGAATAGGTACTACACCATCCGGGACTTCTTGAGGGGGCAGATTGCCGAATTGGAGAGAGATCATGTTGGCGTTAACCATCTTCTCGCTATTACGCAGAGTGATGGCCTTGGCGTCGATCAACTCCTGGATTTTCTTCTTTAGTACATAACACGCCTTTGTAGGATTATGTATATACCTGTAGAAAATACAGTACTTAGGATTATTGGTATTGCCAACTTCATTGGGCCGCTTTACCTCGGGGAGGGTGAGCTTGCCACTTTTGACTAGACAGTCGAATATGCTCGAAATATCGTCGTCGTCAAAAGAATATTCTTCCTTAGGCCTAGAAGTCCCAGGATTCGTCTGCGTAGTCCCTGGAGTATGTTGCCTGGACGTGTTGATCGCAAGGGCTTCCTTTCCTTTGGAACCACGAGGATGGTCGCTATTGGAGGATGATCGCTTCCCTCTTTCAGAGGTAGAGATCATGATTCCATTGTCGTGCGCCTTTCGGCTATTGTCATCAGCGGCTACCGCTGAGATGATAAACGAGGGCCAATCATGGAACTGATAAGGTCCTGTGAACACCGAGATCAGTGGAAGCAGGTTCTTCCTGCAAATGTCTACCAAGGCTGAATCAGGGACTCCTGGGGTCATCTGCAAAGTGGCCTGACAAAAACGTTCAATGAAAGTAAGAACGTTCTCTTTCTCCTTCTGTCACTTCGATGAGCAAGGACATAGACATGTCCATCCCTCCTTCATAGAATCGAGCGAAGAACAGAGTTTTGAAATCTTCAAAGGAAGTAATACAGTTATCCGCAAGACTACTGTACCATTGATAGGCCACTCCAGACAAACAGCCCTTAAATACTCGAGTGAGAAGGGCGTTATTCCCTTGCAGCAACACCGTCATCATGCTGAAGTAGTTCATGTACTGACTTGGTGATGTCTTTCCCTCAAACAAAACCATAGCCTGTGGTTTGTATTTTGGACGGAATGGGATCTCGTCCCAGATAGCCGGGTAAGGCTGGTTGATGTCCAACTTCTTGAGCTGATCCTTGTGTTTCAAGGTATCAAATTGGGCTTTCAACTCCCGAACTGCCTGCATCGGATCTTCAGCTTGGAAAGGGACTGCAGAGAGGTGAGAGGTCGGTTGTATTGTAACTCCAATAGGAGGCAATACATTCTCTGGGTTCAGAGGTGGAGGAGCAGTTGACTCTTGATTTGGAGCAGACTCCTGGTTTGTGTTGGATGGTGGCATATCCACCCCCACACGTAGTTGAGTTGGCAAAATCGACGCTTGAGCTATAGCAGCTGCATATTGAGTCAGCATCATCTGGTGCATATTCTCCATTATGGAATGCATCTCTTTTAGTGATGTCTCAAATACAGCGATGCGTTGCTCAGTACTCCCTGATAGGGAAGCCTCTTCTTGTTCATCTCCAATGGCATAAACTCCCATTTCTCTGGGTGCTACCGAGGGATCAGTATAGATCTCTGTAGAGATTGAGTCTATACTGTCAGTATCATCTTCAGGAAATTGACGACCCCTAATGTCGGAATCGGAGGAATATGAAGCCGATTGGCGCGACCTCGAGCGAGTATTCCGAAAGACACCTGCTTCAATATTTTCAAGGAGCCTGTCAAATCTTCTTTGGCTTGGAGTTCTAGAGGGGTGACGTCTTGAACTGGACCTTCCTCTAGGAATGTGTGAAGCCATGTTCACTGATGCAAATGTAGGCTCTTCTTTCTGTAAGGGCACAGAGTAGTTCAACCGGTCAAAAACTGACCGTTTTGCCTTAGAGTAGCAATAGTTAACTACAACTTTATGACTATTATAACAGTGCTCCCTAGGAGACGTAATAGACATATTAGAAGATCCCCTGTCTTTGTACTTCTGGATTAATAAATTACGTAAATCAGGAGGATTAACAGGAGAAGAAGAAGAAGAAGAAGAAGAAGAAGGCCTATTTTTTCTTTTTACATCAGTTGGGGTACGGAGATTGGGAACCATAACTCTCCCCCTGCCATAAGAATACAGCAGTTCAACCATGTGAGTAGCGTACGATCCGTCATCCGTCTGAGGAGTGTATGTTCCCAAAAACTGGGTCCCCTTTACGCTGAGGGGCTTGTCCTGGTATAATCTGGAGTTTTGCACAGGTTGGCGTAAAACTGAGGAAGTCCTCAATCGGCCATCAGCATTCCGCGTAATCTGAAGAGCGGGCAAATTCATCTCTTGATGGCATAAAAGCCGAGAGGTCGGGGAATCCGCTACTTGTTTTCCCTTGCGGTGATTGCAGGGACCATCTGCCTCCTTATAGGCGAGAGATGAAGTTTTATGCACGGGGCACAGTTTAGACTTCTGGGATAGCACTGAGGCATTGCCCGAAGCTTTGTCTGCCACGTCATAGACGGAAGACAAAGTTTTATGCGCGGGGCACGGTTTAGACTTCTGGGTTAGCACTGAGGCATTACCTGAAGCTCTGTCTGCCACGTCACAGACGGGAGACAAATTTTTACGTGCGAGGCACGGAGTAGACTTCTGGGTTAGCACTGAGGCATTGCCCGAAGCTCTGTCTACCACGTCACAGACGGGAGACAAAGTTTTACGCGCGAGGCGCGGAGAAGACTTCTGGGTTAGCACTGAGGCATTGCCCGAAGCTCTATCTGCCATGTCATAGATGTTAGACAGAGTTTTATGCACGAGGCGCACAGGTTGCGATGTCACAACCTTGTTGGTCGGAGAGAGAGAGCCTGCAGGAAGGGTAGAGGATGTCCGGGGCATCCATACTTTATGCAACTTCCTGTTGTCCTGGACAGAGAGGGAACGAGAGCCACCCCATGCGCGAAGCATGTCTTCATAAGCAGATTGGTCGAATTGGACGACCAGAGTCTTCTTCGTTGATCCGACGGATACAGCATCGTGTTGAGCAATAGCTTTCTCGTCAGATGTCCCCACCAGAGTCGCCATCTTGTGTTTGATAATAAATGAAACTAGGTTTATACGAAACCCTTCTTTTGTTTACAAACAAGAAAAAGAAGTACAATTAATCCTATACGAGGATATTAAGTACAAAAATTTAATTCTAGGGAAATATTGCTATAGGAGTCTTATCTGCAGTCGATCACTTTGTCCCTTGGACCACACGGTGACGAAGAAGTGTTGTAGAAGACGAAAAAGGAGCTACAAAGACTGCAGGAGGGATTGAACCCTCGTTCTCAAAGTAGTCAATCAACACTCTCTGGATATACTCTCTCTTGAATTCAACTCTCTTAAAAAATCCTCGACCTGATTCCGACCTTGGACCTCCGTGGCCGGGGGCCTCTATTTATAGGGTTTGGTCATAGTCGGCGTAGAAACCGAACAGCGGAGAGAGCTGCACCTTTTACGCGGCGGTTATAATAACTGCCACCCACGTATGAATGATATCCTGAATCGACGTATGACGCGTGTCCCATTATGAGATAATACGTATAATCGCTCGTCGAAGATCACGGCATGCAAGCCACGTAGGTAACTGCCCCTCGCGTAGATAAGGTTGGCATAAGAGCCAAATAACTGTCACGTTGGCGTAAAATCCAAATAGTTATCTTGTTGGCGTAGAAGACAAGTAGCTGTCTGGTTGGCGTAGAAGCCAAATAGCTATCTTGTTGGCGTAGAAGCCAAATAGCTGTCTTGTTTGCGTAGAAGCCAAATTCTGCATAAAGCTTGATGCTGCGTAGATAGGTAACAAGCGTAAAGATAGCCAATTATCCTTCTTTGAC
This sequence comes from Iris macrosiphon, assembly GCA_036927795.1. Classification (NCBI taxonomy): domain Eukaryota; kingdom Viridiplantae; phylum Streptophyta; class Magnoliopsida; order Asparagales; family Iridaceae; genus Iris; species Iris macrosiphon. Next base: position 135,057,891 of record JAYESA010000004.1, read on the forward strand.
TGAGGTCTTGAGCGTATTCTAGGCCGAATAGCTTTATCACGCACTTTTGCAAATATAGCCTGATTTGGCGTATTTCGAGGAGATAGCATACGGTGTGCTCCTATAGCTGAAAATAGCCAGGTCGGCGTATTTCGAGGAGATAGCATACGGCATACTCCTATAGCTGAAAATAGCCAGGTCGACGTAATGTGCAGGGATGATGATGTGAGCGTATTAGCCCTAATTATAGCTCTCCCAGTCATTAAAAGTAGAACCAAATATCGTGCATTAAATGCAGAGATCTGCCCCCATCTCGCACATTAACTGCAGAGACGTGCCTCGAGTTCTGTACGAAGAGCAGCTTTTGACGTGGCAGTTAGTTTTGTCTCATCCTGAGCGTAAAAGCTCATCTCTGCCTGTGTAGAATAGGCAGCGTATTCCTTGACTGCGTAAACGATATCTTATATCAAGGTTTTGTCACTAAATGACAGTCTGGGGCTCTGTGCATAATCATCATAACAGCCGTCCTCTTGATCGTCGTACAGTACTTTTGTCAGGAGTCAGGTTCACTACTTCATCTGACAGGTTCATTCGAGGAATACGAAGAGTTCCTCGTACAATTTCTTGTTGCATTAAAAGCAGACAGGTTTTTTATGCCGAAGTGGCGATGTAGCAACCTTTTTACGCCAAAGCAGTATGGAAATACTGCATTACGCAGGTTGTTCTCGAGCTATGTTTTACGCTGAATAGCGTTGAAGCTCTGTTGTGCGCCAATGGCTCTGAAGTCATGTTTTTATGCCACCCGGTGTTGGAGCTCTGTTTTACGCTGGCTTCCTGCATGTTGAGGGTTTTACGCGTATAATTCACCAGCATATTTTTTATGCTTCTACAATCTTCATATCCGAGATATTCATCCCTTTACTCTCGACTGAATCGATCCTTACGTTCATCCCATAACTCATTCGCACAAACGCTATTCTCAAATACGACGATTCTCCTCTGATGATATCTCCATCTGACTCAAATTAGTTCGTGTTCCGACTTAATCCATTCTCTAGCAAGGTCAAACACCCGCTCCAAGTCCTTGTACATCCCAAGCACAACAACTATTCTGCAAGGTCCTATCATCCAACTATTTATGAATTTTCACTAGCACCGTCTAATCTCAACCAACAATACTCTAGCATGACTGCAATCGCACTATGTTCCTCATGCACCATCTCCAAATATCTTCTTATGCTTTGAACTATCATCACAACAAATACTACCCCAGTTGTTTATGGTGATAAACGAAAGATAAAATATACGACGAGGTTTATACGAAACCCGTTTCTTTGGTTTACAAACAAGCTTTTACAATTAATCCTATACGAGGATGTCGAGTATAATTTTTTAATCTGGGTAAATATTGCTATAGGTGTGTGATCTGCAGTCGATCACTTTAGCCCTTGGACCACACGATGGTGAAGAAGTATCGTAGAAGACGAAAAGCAGCTTTGAAGGTTGCAAAAGAGGGTGGATGTACGATGCCAAAGTCGTCGATCACTACTCTTTGCCTGAGCTCCGGATTCTTCTATTTCGAGGACTCTTTGACCGATCTTCGGTTTTCGATCTTTTCTCGATCTTTCCGAAGTTCAACCTCTTAATCTTTTTGACCAATTTCTTTGACCTGTTCCTCTATTGATAGAGTTTTAGTGACAGTGACTACTCAGTCGGTGTAGAAACCGAGTAGTAGAAAGTACAGCACCCTTTTACACGATGGTTAAAATAACCACTACCCGCTTATAGATGATCTTTTGTATGAACGTGTGACGCGTGTCCAACTAAGGGACAAACGCGTATAACTGCTGCGAAGATCACGACGTAGAAGCCACGTAGGTAGGTATCCCCCGTGTAGAAGAGGTTGGCGTAGAAGCCAATGTCTGTCACCATGGCTTAGAAGCCAAGTAGGCATAGAAGCCGAATGGGCGCAGAGGCCGAGCAGGCATAAAAGCCGAATAGGCGTAGAAGCCGAACAGGCATAGAAGCCGAATGGGCGTAGAAGTTGCCGCGAAGTGTGCCAGAGCGCTGATGTGGACGTCATAGCCGGAATTACGGCTTTTGGAGATATAATCAAATCTCTTGCATTAAATGCATAGATCCGCCATCATCCTACGCATTAATTGCAGAGGCGTGTCTCGAAGGCCTGCCACCGTTCTGATCATTAGGTGCCGAGACGTGCCTCGAGCCCTGTACGAAGAGCAGCTTTTGACGTGGCAGCCTGTCTATCTTCTGCGGAGCGTAAGCGGTTCACGTCTTCCCGTATAAAACAAGGCAGCGTATTCCCTTGTATGTGTAAAAGCAGTTTACGCCGGGGAGATGTCAGTAAACGACGGTTTGGTGATGTTAATCAAATCTCCTGCATTAAATACAGAGATCCGCCATCATCCTGTGCATTAAATGCAGAGGCGTGTCCCGAAGGGTCTGCCATTATTACAGCCGTCGTCTGGGTAGCCGTACAGTACTTTTTGTCAGGAGTCAGATGTCAGGTTCACTGTGTGATTTGGCAGGTTCATTTCGGGGAATACGAAGCGTTCCTCGTACGTTTAAATGCTGCATTGAAGGCGGATGGATTTTATGCCATAGAGGCGATGTAGCACCCTCTTTACGCTGAAGCGGCCTGGACATACTGCATTTACGCGGATGGTCCTTGAGTTCATATTTTGCGCTGTGCTCAGCGGAAAAGCTCTGTTGTATGCTTGATGGCTCTGAGGTCCTCTGTTTACGCTGCCCTGCATCACCATGCTGCGTAGAGCTATCCGGCGTATTTTTTATGCTTCTACACTAGTTAGGCGACTTACCCAAATATTGTACTATACTCTTAGATCAGTTCTGCCCAACACCTCTGCCTTAATCTCAATACCTCTTTGGGTGAATATCTACATTGAGGTTCATGTGATCTACGAAGATTTTGTTGTCACGCCATAGCGATACAGTTGCCACAATTTTGACGCAGACGCGCTCGCCATAATTCCTAGGTCGCGCATGAAATAATTTTTTATGCTGCTTCCACTGCATCGAAGCACAAGATATAACCTTCATCCTCTGTATGAGCATACATCTCAGACTAAGTCTGATTTTATTTTGTAGATCTGAGGCACATCTATCCCATCCGATAGTGGAATGATCGGATCTGAATCAGTCGTTGCTTTAACTTCTTGAAGGTAGTTACAAAGTCGTCAATTCATAAGAATGCTATTCTCATCCGGGGCACGACGAGTCAGAGGCGATGTTGTCTTCAAAAATCTGCAAATCCGAATCTCATCATTTGACTTAGGCCATTTTCATCACAGCTTTGATCTTCTGGAAGCATCTTCAGCTGAAGGCTATCCTAAGGATCTCTCAAATCTAACAATCAGTCACTTAGACCTATCTTCAAAATACACTACTCACATCCACCCTTGACGCATTCCTAAATGTGCCATCACAAGGATCGTTCTATGGGTCTATAATATTTATTTCTATTTGGCGGTCAAGTCTCTAGGGTCAGCTGTCCCGAAGCTGCGTAAGTCATCACGATGAAAATTACTACAAACCATGTTATATCTCATCTAAAAATCTGTGCTATATCTCATCTACAAATCTGAGCCACAACCCAACAACCTGAGCCGAATTAACTTCTGAATGCGAACACTTTTTGCACTACCTCTGACGTATCTGTCAACCAAATGCCACCTAATCACCTAGAGTCTTACTATCTATCTCGGCCACTAATTCTCGAACTACACTCATTGAAACCGTCTTCCATCACTTCGCTATTCTGTCCTTAATCCATCAAAATTATGAACCTTCTTGTTCGACTTCTCGCACTACTACTTGCAATGATTTCTAAAACCATAGACTTGCTCTGTTTCTTACCTGTTCACCAGCTTCACACTGCACGTCCAACTTGCTCGAGCGACACAATAATTTGATTCAATGTTGCTTTCTCATTTAGCTATCTTCAAAAGTCCATCCTCCATAATCCTTGTCCTAGTTCCATTCCTTAGCTCGTCTTAATTTATCCATGTTTTGATTTGTCCACTCGCTCTTGATGACTCGTGTACAAGTTCCAATATAAACTCAAATCTATATCGCCTTTACTCGTTTCCTTGATCTGCCTCAGTACTGCAAGTGTTAACTTTTAATCTGACTTAACATCAACTAAACTTGCCTTATGCTTGTTCACATCTTTTGAAGAATCAGTCCACCATCATCGGACCGTTTTGCCAATTTTACTTTCGCTAAAATCTGTGTCAGACTCCTCGAGCACTGTAGAAGCATGAAAAATATGCTGGATAGCTCTACGTAGCATGGTGATGCAGGGCAGCATAAACAGAGGACCTCAGAGCCATCAAGCGTGCAACGGAGCTTTTCCGCTGAGCACAGCGCAAAATATAAACTCAAGGACCATCCGCATAAATGCAGTATGTCCAGGCCGCTTCAGCGTAAAGAGGGTGCTATATCGCCTCTATGGCGTAAAACTCATCCACCTTCAATGCAGCATTTAAAGCGTACGAGGAACGCTTCGTATTCCCCAAAATGAACCTGTCAAATCACACAGTGAACCTGACAAAAAGTACTGCACGGCTACCCAGACGACGGCTGGAATAATGGTAGACCCTTCGGGACACGCCTTTGCATTTATTGCACAGGATGATGGCGGATCTCTGCATTTAATGCAGGGGATTTGATTAAATATCACCGAACCGTTGTTTACTGACATATCCCCGACGTAAACTGCTTTTACGCATACAAGGGGATACGCTGCATTGTTTTACACAGGCAGACATGAACCGCTTACGCTCCACAGAAGACAGACAGGCTGCCACGTCAAAAGCTGCTCTTCGTATAGGGCTCGACCACGTCTCGGCACCTAATGCTCAGAACGGTGGCAGGCCTTCGAGACACGCCTCTGCAATTAATGCACGGGATGATGGCGGATCTATGCATTTAATACAGGAGATTTGATTACATCTCCAAAAGCCGTAATTCCGGCTAAGACGTCCACATCAGCGCTCTGGCACGCTACGCGGTGGCTTTTACGCCCTTTCAGCTTCTGTGCCCACTCAGCTTCTATGCCTCATTCGGCTTCTATGTCTGCTCGGCCTCTGTGCCCATTCGGCTTCTATGCCTACTTGGCTTCTACGCTATGGTGACAGACATTGGCTTCTACGCCAACCTCTTCTACACGAGGGATACCTACCTACGTGGCATCTACGCCGTGATCTTCGTAGCAGTTATACGCGTTTGTCCCTTAGTTGGACATGCGTCACATGCTCTTACAAAAGATCATCTATACGCAGGCAGTGGTTATTTTAACCATCGTGTAAAAGGGTGCTGTACTTTCCAATACTCGGTTTCTACACCGACTGAGTGGTCACTGTCACTAAAACTCTATAAATAGAGACCTCTATCAACAAAGGAAGGGGGAACTTCAGAAGAGGTCGAACTGGAGAACTGGTCGAACTTCAAAAAAGATCGAACCAAAGGTCGAAGAAAGAGGTCAAAAGATCGAGGAGAGAAGTCGAAGAGTCTTTGAGAGAGAAGAATCCGGAGCTCAGGCAAAGAGTAGTGATCGACGACTTTGGCATCGTGCATCCACCCTCTTTTGCAACCTTTGAATCTGCTTCCCGTCTTCTACGGTACTTCTTCACCACCGTGTGGTCCAAGGGCTAAAGTGATCGACTGCAGATCAGACACCTATAGCAATATTTATCCAGATTTAAAAATTATACTCGACATCCTCGTATAGGATTAATTGTACAAGCTTGTTTGTAAACCAAAGAAACGGGTTTCGTATAAACCCCGTCTTATATACCTTCTTTCGTTTATCACCATAAACAAGATGGCGACTCTGCTGGAGAAATCTTTCTCTTCTGATGAGGAAGCGATTGCTCAACACGATGCGGTATCCGTGGGGTCTGTAAAGAAGACACTGGTCGTCCAGTTCGACCAGTCTGCCTACGAAGATATGCTTCGAGCTGGGGGTAGCTCCCACTCTCTCTCTTTACAAGGCAACAAAAATCTGCGTAAGGTCTGGATGCCCAAGATATCCCATGCCGTTCCTTCCGACTCTTTGATCTCTTCGATCTTTCCGACCAATGAGGTTGTAGCATTGCTCCCTCCGTGCCCTGCGCAAAAAATTTAGTCTCCCGTCTCTGGCGGAATAGACAAAATTTCTGGCAATGCCTTAGTGCCAACCCAGAAGTATCCATCGTGCCCTGCGCGTAAAATTCAGTCTCCCGTCTCTGGAGGAATAGACAAAACTTCTGGCAATGCCTTAGTGCCAACCCAGAAGTATCCAACGCGCTCTGCGCGTAAAATTCAGTTTCCCGTCTCTGGCGGAATAGACAAAACTTCTGGCAATGTCTTAGTGCCAACCCAGAAGTATCCTTCGTGCTCTGCGCGTAAGACTGCATCTACGCAAGGGAAAGCAGGTAGTAGACTGCCCAAATTTCCGGCCTTTATGCCAGCAAGGGGAAAACCTGCCCGCCCTCCGGATTATGCGAGGAACTGATGGCCGACTGAGGGCCTCCTCGGCTCTAAGCCAGCCGGAACGCTGCGCCAAATTATGCCAGAAGGAGCCTCTCAGCATAAAGAAGGCTCAATATGCGAAAAGACACCCTTCTCGGGGATTATCCGCTAACCAGATGGCCAACCTGTTGTATACGGGTGGCATAGGGAAAACTGGGGTTCCAACATCCGCATGCCCACTGCGATGAACAGAAGGAACAAGCAATCTTCTTCTTCTTCTGTAAATCCTCCTGACCTGCGTACATATCTGATCCAGAAACGCAAGGATAGGGGATCTTCCAATACGTCTATTACGCCTCCTAGGGAGCGCCATTGTAATAGTTATAGGATTGTGGTTAATTGTTGCTGTTCTGAAGCAAGACGGTCAGTTTTTGACCGGTTGAGCTACTCTTCGTCTTTCCAAGAAGAAGCGCCCACACATGCATCGGTGAACATGGCTTCACACATACCTAGAGGACGATCGAGCTCAAGACGTCCCTCTAGAACTCTGAGCCGAAGGAGTTTCAATAAGCTCCTTAGAAACACTGAAGCTGGGGTGTTCCAAAATACCCATTCGAGGTCGCGACAATCGGCCTCATACTCTTCTGATTCCGATGTTGGGGATCGCCAGTCTCCCGAGTCAGATGCTGAAAGTATAGAGTCAACTTCTACAACGACCTATACTAATCCTTCAATGACACCCAGGGTGATGGGAGTCTATGCCATTGGAGATGAACACGAGGACGCTTCCCCATCAGGGAGCACGGAATAACGCATCACTATACTGGAGACATCTCTGAAACAGATGCAATCCATGATGGAGAATATGCACCAGATGATGCTGACCCAACTTGCAGCTGCTATGGCTCAAACGTCGGTCCCTCCAACTCAGATACGTGTGGGGGTGGACTTACCACCATCCAACATGATCCAAGATCCTGCTCTAGACCAGGAGTCAGCAGTTCCTCCGCTTCCTCACTCGGAGAATGTAATACCTCCTGTTGGAGTCGCGATATAACCGATTCCGCACCACTCCGTGGTCTCGCTACCGGCTAAAAATCTAATGCAAGCAGTACGGGAGTTGAAAGCCCAGTTTGAAGCCTTGAAGCACAAAGACCAGCTCAAGAAATTGGGAATCAACCAGCCTTACCCGGCTATCTGGGAAGAGGTCAATTTCCCTCCGAGATACAAACCATAGACCATGGCTTTGTTCGAAGGAAAAACGTCACCAAGTCAGTACATGAACTACTTCAGTATGATGACGATGCTATTACTAGGGAATGACGCCCGCCTCACCCGGGTGTTCAAGGGCTACCTCTCGGGAGTAGCTTATCAGTGGTACCGTATCCTGGCGGACAACTGCATCTCGTCCTTCGAAGACTTCAAGGCTTTATTCTTCACATGATTCTACGAGGGAGGGATGGACATGTCTATGTCCTCTCTCATCGAAGTAAAGCAGAAGGAAAAAAAGTACGTTCGCACTTTCATCGAACGTTTTCGCCAAGCCACTTTACAAATGCCTCCCGGAGTTCCAAACTCGGCGTTGGTGGACATTTGCAGGAAGAACCTTCTTTCCGTAATCTCGGTGTTCACAGGACCATATCAGTTCCATGATTGGCCCTCATTCATCATCTCAGCAGTAGTAGCCGAAGACAACAGTTGGAAGGCGTGTGACAATGGCATCATGATCTCTGCCTCTGACAGAGGCAAGAGGTCATCTCCCAAAAATGACCACCCTCGTGGTTCCAAAGGGAAGGAAGCCCTGACAATCAACACGTCCAGGCAAAAGACTGCGGCTACCACGCAGACGAGACCTGGGACTTCCAGGCCCATTGAAGTCTACTCTTTCGACGATGACGATATTCCGAGCATATTCGAGTGTCTCGTCAAGAGCGGCAAGATTACCCTCCCTGAGGAGAAGCGGCCCCAAGAAGTCGGCAGTACTAATAACCCCAAGTACTACATCTTCCACAGATACGTACACCACTCTACAAAGGCGTATTATGTACTGAAGAGGAAGATCCAGGAGTTGATCGATGCTAAGGCCACCACTCTACGCAACAGCGAGAAGACGGTCACGGCCAACATTATCTCCCTGCAATTTGGCAATCTGCCTCCCCAAGAAGTCCCGGACGGTGTGATACCTATTTCCTGGACAACGATGAATATTGTCAATCTCCCTCCAGCTAGGGGTCAAAATCATGACCTGGTACACCTAACCACCCGACGGGGCAAGATTATGTAGGTTCATCCAGATTTGGTGTCGGAGATCGAGGAAGAGACTAATGCTACTAGGGCAAAGTCTAGGAAGAACTCCAAGTGCAAACCATGCCATATGGTTGCCACTTCTTCGACATCAAACGAAGACGAGGTATTGGATGCAACCCGTTCAGGGAAAGCTTACCTCAAGGACTACGGAGCGAGTCAGGAAGATGCACCGGCAGATACTTCGGCTGCCGAACCTTCAGAACCAGAGCCCGCCGTACCAGAGGCCGGTCCTTCGAGACCAACTTCGGCGGACAAGGGGAAGCAGAAAGAAGTACGCTTCGACAAACCTTTGAAAAATATTCAAAACAAAGGTTTAGAGAAGCCGTACAACTTCGACATCCTGGCCCAATTGGCCAATACACCAGCCAGGTTGTCCATCTTCAAGCTGCTCAGGCTCTCTCAGGACACTCGTCTAGCCCTGAGTGAAGCACTGATGCAGGCGGAAGCATACTTGACCCAGCTCAAGTCCCCTGACGAAGAACCAGTGGCGTGCCCTCAATGCCACAGTGTGATGGAGGTGGTCCCGAATATCACTTTCACTCACGACGACATGCTGTTAAAACATAACAGGCATGACCGACCCCTCTATTACACCGGATATGTCGGTTCCATGGAGGTCGACCGGATTCACATAGATCCGGAATCATCAATCAGCATCATTCCTCATGGTCTGCTCAGACCACTAAGGATCCCCACCAGCGAATTGGCTTACACCACCACCACAATCGTGGGTTTCAACGCTCAGAGAAGCAAGCTAATGGGGAAAATTTGTCTGAGGATCCAAATCGGTGACCTCAGATCGGTGGCTACATGCTATGTCATCGATTCAGAGGTATCCTACAACATTCTGCTGGGTAGACCATGGATCCACGACCACAACATCGTTCCTTCGACTCTACATCAATGCTTCAAATATGTAGATACCCAAGGAACAGTACAAACGGAGGTTGCTGACCTAAACCCGTTTAAAGGAGTAGAATCCTACTACTCTGATGCCGTATTGTACTCTCAAGGCTACATGAAAGAAATGTCAGCCGAGGCAGAGAAGGAATCCCACCGGGAGCCAGAAGAACCCTCTGCCGAACAACCTCTGTCAATCAGAGTGAAAGGGCGAACTACTCGTCCAAAAGCCATGGAGCCTATGGCTATCCACCTGAAGAAAGCTAGGTCGGGAAGAGGAGGGCATCCTCTAGTGATCACTTTGAACCAGAAGCCTCCACCCTTGGCCATCAATCTTCGACGCGACAGGCAGCCGACTGATGTAAATGCAACCAGGAATGCAGTTTCCGATGATAATAAAGGACCTCTTTTCCGGTATATCGACGCTAAAATTCCAAATCAGGAATCCTCTTCCCATGACGATATAGCGCCTATAGCACAAAAATTCTTGATAGCTATAGATTCCTATCAGCCGTACATGTGGGAAGTAGCATCATCGTCCCATGTCGTCACGATATATGGACCACATGAGGATTCTATCTTCATTATTCCGCCTGCCGGCAACAATCAGCGTTCAATAATCTTCGGCCGCATGTGCAACGAACCGACTATACAAGAAGATTCCTTCGATGACGATGCTGGTGAAATGCAAGTTCACAGGTACAGCCCGCAAGCTTTGAAGATCATGCAAAGTATGGGTTATGACTTGAAGCTGGAACCAGGTCTCAACTACGGGAAAGACAGACGGACACTGCTGCTCGGCAATCCCCACTATCAACAAACTCGTTTCGGGTTAGGGTATGCCGCCTCCCTTGCAACCTCCGAGTCGAACAAGGATATCTTTTCCTCTTTTCAAGACGGCTCGTCGCCCTCCGACTCATCCGAGGCTCTCGAACGAACATTATCAGTGAATATGGTAGTGGCAGATTCCTTCGAATCAGACGAACAAGAATCTGAGCCGTTTGAGAATGACTCTTGGGCTCAACAAATGGATACATAATGGGAATTCCGGTTCGAGCAGAGAGAATCTCCCACTGAAGACGAAGTTATCCAGATCAATGTTGGGGATGGACTTTCGCCAAAGCCGATATTTATCAGTAACAATCTTTCCCCAGCTGAAAGGGAAGAAGTTATTCAACTGATAAAAGAATAAATCGACGTCTTTGCGTAGAATTATGAGGATATGCCAGGACTTGATCCAAAGGTGGCTACCCATAAACTCAACATACTGCCCGATTCAAAGCCTGTGAAGCAGCACCAACGCCGGTTCCGCCCGGATATGATGGACGCCATTGAAGCTGAAATCAAGAAGTTGATAGCCTGCGGTTTCATCCGGGAGGAACAATATCCCAACTTGGTCGCCAATGTTGTCCCAGTCATGAAGAAGAATGGGAAAGTATGCGTCTGTATCGATTACCAAGATCTGAACGCAGCCTGCCCCAAGGACGAGTTTCCTCTTCCCATCACAAACGTCATGTTTGACAATACATGCGGTTTCGAACGTATGTCTTTCATGGACGAATTTTCAGGATATAATCAAATCAAGATGCATCCTGAAGACGAGAAGCATACTGCCTTCCGGACGCTATTGGGGGTATATTGCTATACGGTCATGCCCTTCGGATTGAAGAACGCCGGAGCTACATACCAACGGGCTATGAGTAACATATTCCATGAGCATTTATGCAAGACAGTGGAATATTAAGTGGACGACATAGCTGTCAAAAGCCGCCTCAAGGATAATCACATCCAAGACTTGAAGACAGTATTTGAGTTGATGCGCCAAAATCAGCTCCAAATGAATCCTACAAAGTCCTTTCTGGGTGTATCTAGTGGCAAATTCCTGGGATTTGTCATTACCGCCAAAGGCATTCAAGTGGACCCTGATAAAGTCAAGGCCATCTTAGAAATACGACCGTCCCATAATCTGAGGGAACTCAGGGGATTTCAAGGTCGTCTGGCTTATATCCGGAGATTCATATCCAACCTCTCTGGGAGATATCAGCCCTTTTCCCGTCTCATAAAGAAAGGTGTATCCTTCGTATAGGACGAAGCCTGTCAGTAAGCGTTTAATGATATCAAACGCTACCTCACTCACCCGCCAGTTCTGGTGCCTCCCGTCGTAGGAAGACCATTCTTCCTGTACGTTCGAGCGATGGACCATTCTCTGGGAGCTCTTTTCGCACAAAAGAACAATGTGGGACATGCACAGGCCATCTACTATCTAAGTAGAATGATGATCGGAGATGAGCACCGGTACAATCCAGTGGAGAAGGAATGCTTGGTCCTGATGTTCGCTATTCAGAAAATGCGACACTATGTCACAGGCCAGACGATCCATATCATCTCCAGGATCAATCCTCTTCGGGTACTGATGAACAAGCCAAGTGTTCTTAACTTCCGACTCGCGACCTGGGCGATGTTATTGACACCGTATGACATGGTGTACGTCCCTCGGAAGTCCATCAAAGGCCAAGCATTGGCTGACTTCCTAGCTGTCCATCCGATCCCGGAGACCTCCAAATTATACGAGGACATTCCCGACGAAGTTGCAGAATGTAATTCCGCAATGGAAAGTGATGCATGGCAACTATTCTTCGATGGCGCCTCCAGGACTGGTCCCAGGGGAAACGTAGTTTCAGGAGTAGGAATTGTCCTGGTTACTCCTGACAAACTCGTCATCTACCGAGCATACTCTCTTAGCGAGCCCTGCTCCAACAATGTCGCAGAGTATAACGCGCTACTAATCGGGCTCCAAGTTACTAAAGAGCTGGGGGTCGAATCTCTGGAAGCTTTCGGTGATTCTCTGCTGATCGTCAATCAAGTCAGAGGAATATATGAAGTCCGGAATCCAGACCTCATCCCCTATCACCAAGCAACGGTCGAGATAGCCATGACATTCAAAGGATTCTTCCTAGAGCATGTACCTCGATCTCAGAATCTGGAAGCTGATGTCCTAGCCAGTCTAGCTGCAGATTTAGCTACTCCTATAAGAAGGGAGAATTCGGTAATCCTTCTTAACAGAGATTTATTCTATGTGAAGAACAACTTTCACATAGAACGCAGCTACGCTGTAAACACCGATCCTCCCACAAGAGACTGGAGAAGTCCTTTTATAAATTTTGTAGCATACGGAATCTTACCGGAGAACCCCAAAGAAGCAGTATCCGTCAAGAGACGATCCTTACGCTTCTACTTTGATGCATCCTCACAGTGTCTATATCGTCGGACCTACGATGGACTGCTACTGAGATGCCTCGCTGACAGCGAGGCGCAGTAGATTATCCGTGAAGCTTACGATGGCGTATGCGGAGCACATCAACCAGGTCCTAAGCTACAGGATCGCATCAGGAGAATGGGCTATTACTGGCCCACTATGATCGCAGACGCAATCAAGTATGCCAGACAATGCAGAGCCTATCAGGTTCATGCAGACTTCATACATCAACCATCTCAACATCTACATCCTACGGTTGCATCCTGGCCTTTCGAAGTATGGGATATGGATATCATTGGTCCTATCCACCCATCTTCTTCTAGAGGTCACCGGTTCATACTGGCCATTACATATTACTTCTCCAAATGGACAGAGGCGATCCCTCTTGCTGAGGTAAAGGCATCTAATGTGATTAGCTTCATCAAGCATCACGTCATTTATCGCTTTGGGATTCCCCGAAGGATAATTCATGACAATGGGCCTCAGTTCATCAGCCATGCATTTCACCGATTTTGCGATAAGAATCGGATACAAAATATTGCCTCTACGGCATATTATCCAGTTGCTAATGGTTTGGCAGAAGCCTTCAATAAAACCATTATCAAACTCTTGAAGAAGTTTATCTCTTCAAACAAGAGAGATTGGAATGAGAAGCTGGAAGAATGTCTCTGGGCATACCGCATAACGGTCCGAGCACCGACAGGTTGTACCCCATTCTCATTGGTCTACGGGAGTGAAGCAGTTCTTCCTATCGAAATTCAAATTTCGTCACTCAGGATAGCCGTGGCTAATGAGTTGACCAGGAAAAGAATGACCTACTAAGGCTTCAAGAGCTAGAAGGATTAGACGAGAAACGCCTTCAAGCTCAGCAACGCATTACGTTCTACCAGGCACGCATTTCCAGAGCTTTCAATCATAAAGTGAAGGAAAGAGTGTTCAAAGTGGTGAGCTAGTTTTAGCTATGAGAAGGCCAATGATCATTACTCATAAGAGTAAGGACAAATTCCAGCCCAAATGGGAAGACCCTTATGTGATCGAGACGACGTTCTCAAACGGCGCTTACAGGTTAGCCCAGCCTAATGGAGACCTGCTAATGGCTCCTATCAACGGTAAATTCCTGAAAAGGTACTATGCTTAATCTCCTCTGCTCAAGTAGAATATGGCGAAGACCTCATTCTAACAAAACTACTTCCAAAACGAAACTAGTTGGGTCATATTCTATCATGTCCATATAACCTCTGAATAGATACGTTCGACTAATTTGGAACTGCAAGACCTATCACGTCCATATTACCTCTGATAGTGTTTTGCGTACAAACTTTAGTCAAAGCATATTCTATCATGTCCATATAACCTCTGAATCGATATGTCCTACTAAAGCATATTCTATCATGTCCGTATGACCTCTGAATAGATATGCCCTGCTAAAGCTTACCGAGAGTATATCACATCCATATTACCTCTGGTATCACTCTCACCCAAACCTGTCATTTACATTCCGAAATGATGGGTCCACAAAGTCAGAAAAGAGTCTCTTTATTCATTCCCAAAGAAGAGCAGAATTACATTTGCAAAGCAAAAAAAAAAAGAGTACATCATTCGGGGGGAGCGGTCAAATCGCAAATCTGCTGCGCCAGTACAGCCATCCTCGCATTACTGGAGTCCAGAACGGTAGCTCGAGCCCGCTCCAACCTTGTCTCCTCATCATTCAAGCCAGATAAATCGGACAGAGCATCTGCAAGATCAGCGTGGATGGCACTCGCACGTGCCAAGTTCTCTTGAGCCGCTTCCATTTGGCTCTGTAACACATGTACACCTGCGGCTGAAGCGCGAGACTACTCCTTCGCTAAAGCGAGCTTAGCCTCCAACTTGCGGACCCTCGCTTCATTTCCTTCATTTTCAGCTTTGCTCTTTGCCAGCTAGGGAACGACACACTCTAAGATGGTATGCTCATCATTCATCTCCTTCTGCCGCGTCTCGATGGACTTGCCCAGAGTTTCCAACTCCCCCAGCCTTGCAGTCATGGAGTCATATTCAGCCTGGACCAGATCTTCAACGCTGTCTTGGGATAGCTGCAGGAATTCGTTAATGGGTTGCTCCAGACCTTTAACCACCTCCTCCAGGACGTCAGCTACACCAGAGTCTCCTAATTCCCTGCCCGGCGCTATCGCAATCAGAGAGGACCTCTTCAAAGCCTCAAAGCTTAAGTTCTTCTCTAACACCCTTGATATGAGCATCTTCAGGGTGTTATAGAAGATACTAGCGTACTGCTCGGTCAGCACAGCTAGGTCTGAATGGATACTGGGAGTGGCTGCGATGTTGGCAAACCTCGCTCCAAGGACGACCGTAATCGATGAGACCACAGTCGTTGTCTCAACAGGTGGTGCGACAAAAGAAGATGCGCCAACCACAGTCGAAGTCATCAGCATACTCGAAGGAGGCGATGTCACAATGATAGGCTCGTCCTCTTGAGGTATCGGAACCTCGTCGGCAGGCGAGCCGGCACCCGAAGATGTTTCCTCTTCAGAATCAGCCACCTCCATGTCGCCACCAGGACCTGACACAGAGCCAAAGGACACATATACATTTCCCTCTCTGAAGAGGTCTTCCCCTGAAAAGAAGACAAAAGGAAGTTAATATCAACATAAATGTTAATTTTCCTGAAGAAGAGGTGTGAAGACGATATTTACCCATGGCCGACGGCATATATGTCGCATCTGCAGCCAGTACAGCTAAATCATTTCTTAGTGATGCTAAGCAAGCAGTCATACCTGAAGAAGGGGGCCTGCTAACTAACGCTGGCAAATAGTCCTCCAAGTCCCCGTCAAATTCCAACCGAGGCTCATCGGCTGGAATCTCGCTAGAGGTGCTGATGGGCACGGCAGGGGTCTCTCCCGATGCTGATCCGGATAAAGGTATACGGAATCTTATTATACTCAGCCCCAGAGGCGACTTCGTTCCACTACCTGAAGCAATAGTAGCGACAGCAGCCTCCAGCTGAGATTCTCCGGCACTGCCGACCGAAACTGTAGAAGGTCCCTCTCTAAAAGGCGAGGAACCTCCAATCAAAGAATCATCCCCAATATGGGGAGAAGCAGGCTCACTTCCAGGAGCCTCAATACCGAGAATACGGAGAGGACGAGTAACCGTCTTCTTTTCCTCTTACGAGGGGAAGTCTCCTTCGGTACAGGAGCCCTTCATTTCCCAGAGATCACCAAAGCCCCTGCAGGCGGAGGTACTTCACCCCTCGGTACCGATACAAGAGGCTCATCCGGAGTAACGGACTCTTCACCCTCGTCAGAAGAAACCGAGGGGACTTCGACTCTTCCCCCAGGCTTGGAAGAGGGCACCCTAAAACTTCCATGCATATCAAAATCGCGATGGAAGGTATTGGTTGCCACATAGAACTGGGCGTACGTATGGAGGATGCGCAACTCCGTAGAAAGTGCGGTAAAGGGCACAGTAAAACATGCCCCAGTGCAGCCCATGATAAAATATCGCCATCCCCTCGCTCCATTAATGAGTCCACCTTTGGACCTGAAGCTGGTGACAGCGTTGCCCACGTGCAACTGATCATACCCAAACTGCCTGGCAAACCGACTAGGCAGGTAGGGTTCAAAGAAGCACTGGTCTTCACTTCTGTACAGCAAGTAGGAAGGCCTAATGCAGACCAACCAAGTGAAAGCCTCGGAAGAAAGAATGGTCCTCTCTCTTCCTAAGTCCTCAAGCCTAATCCCCGATTGATTGCGATGTACAGGGAGGACAGTGCAAAAGAGCTTCCAGCTATGGCTGCAATTCAGCACCCGCCGGCAGTCTAAAACTATGAGCACGTTCCAGGAGGATTTCTTGTAATTCAGCAAGAAACTCCCCCCCAAGCTACTGCCGGAACCTGGAGACATCACCCGGGGGTTATGGAGAATTAACCATCCCATCAAAAACATATATGGTAATTCCACCCGGGGAAAGCTTTCACGCCGAGCTTCATCGGCGAGCAGCGCCTCAGTCATCGCCCGCAGGCCAGCTTGTATGCGGCACACCATGGCAGGGAGCAAGCCCAGTCTTGCCCCGAACACCAGACGCACTGCAGGCCACAAGGTGTTGCGGTGAATACGATCCGCGGATGTGATACCGGGTACCACCAGTCGGCGCAGCCATATAGAGAGGAAGCCAGCCAATTGAGCTTCCTTGGACAGAGGCCTGCGGCAATGCCTCAGATAATTATCGGCCTTAGTACCTGCAGGATATCTTCCTATCCCTTCGTCGAGGATCTGATCTGGAGCCCCAGCGTCCTCCATAAGATCATCAACGACCTGAGCAGTAAGCACGCTCAGAGGATTCACAGGCTGATCCTTGCCTTCCAACACCTTCTCTGGCTGAGTAGTCCTAGCCCGGTGAAAAAAGAGGTAGGACGTCCATTTACTGGTGTGAGCCAAATCTGAAGGCTCACCAAAGAAGGCGGTGCAAGCAAGGTAGTGGCACATCATCTCCTGGTACACTTCTACTACCCGAGGGTCTGAATCCCCCAGCTCCCGGTTCGTGGGAACATACTCTTCATATGGAGTATCCCCCATCGGCAGTCTCGAGATCTCTGCCATCTCATGGAGGGCCAATCCCAACTCCCCCAGTGGAGTGGCAAAAGTCCCAGTGAGCAAAATATATCGCTCCATCAGTGCCAAAAATAGGTTGGGGTTAGGAGGTAACCCAACACTGGTGGCACTCACAGCTGCAAACAGACCGATGCTCTCCAACTCGGTCTGAAAATGCTTCAGGGATCAATCAACTAAGCGAGCCCATCGAAGATTTGTTGGGGTCATCCACCCATTGCACCGAGGATTCACCTTTGGGTATATTCCTTCGCGCCCCATGAAATTGTTGCAGAAGGTCGATAATTGCACCGGCTAGAGCACCAAGATGTCCTCACTCGGGACACTACCCGGGTACAGTCCCCTGAACAGCGTTACAGGGCCAGAAGGGCGGCTGACAAATAGGCCAGATCCTTTTTGGTAGAAGATCTTCCCCGGCCTGCCGTGAAGATTGGGAGTCAGCATCCACGACATCCTCCTGGGATGGGTAGCATGGAAGAAAGCCGAGATGGGATAATCTCTCGGCATCTTGGGCAGACGCAAGACCAAGCCCCCGGCAGGGAAAACCCAGAGTTCTTTCTTGGGCTTCGTCTGGGACTGCTTATCAATCATGTCCCCGAATAGAAAAGCCGGCTTTATATACTGGTCCCTGTCTACGTACGTCAGGGGCTCTCCATTAATCATGTTCAGCAGCGTTCGCTCGCCCTGACCCGATATCAAAAATTCCCTCCCTTCGGGATACTGGGGCCCGGAGATAGGAAATGTAACGTGCGACAGATCCTCCAGATAGTTGGAGTGCAGCATCCCGGCAGCGGAACCCATCACATCGGCTAGCGGAGACTCATGCAAGTTAACTACAAGGGTGCAAAAAAAATTCGTCAGTTTCTATACTAGACATTACAGTCTTGCAGCATATGCCAAGAGCCAACAGTCTGTGCTTTATGCCAAGATTGTAAAAACCTGATCGTTACGCTGGAATCCATTTTCAAAAGCGTAAGATTCAGGTTGGCAGTATACAGTCTGCGCTTTACGTCAGATTGGTAAAATTCGTGTTTACGCCAAGATTTTCATCCACGAGCGTACGAATCAAAATTTCGTAGTATACACCAGGTTCTCGACGGTCAAAACTTTTACGCCCGACTGCGAAAACATGGAGTTTCTACGCTGGCACATTAGAAATGTGGGCATAAAAAGTGAAATGTCCCTGTGCATCATCTTCCTCAAAGAGGCTATCAGCACAAAAAATGACCTAGCGCGGTCACGTACAACGTGTGCGAAGGATTTTTCAGTCGTTCTTTTCGTCCTAAAAGCTCTACCTCTTAGGCCGGGTGCACTGCTCGTCGGCGGGACGCTTCGCTCAGAAGGAAGCTCGCCTTGCCCGACAGAAGTTGCTCTCGCTTGAGCAGAAGAACGAGCAGAAGAATCGACCTTCTTTCTCTTAGAGGATGAGGTTTGCTTCGAGGCCATTACTGAAAACTTTGAGGACTCGGAGAAGAACTCAAACAGTCGAAGGCTTTCTTTCGCAGAAGACGGATGAAAAGTTTTTCTCTCAGAAACTTGGGGTATATATAGAGTTCGGATGGACTCCTCGAAACCCGAACCAAATCACCTAATTACTATTCGGTTATGATCGGGTACTATGTCAGCCTATTACTCAGAGAAGGTGGACAGTCAGCAAATTTGAAAAGTTTTCGTGCAAAGCAAATTCGTGGTTTCTACGCTATGGAGCTTTCTACGCTCGACAGCTACAGATCTACGGTTTTACGCTCACGGGCTATAAGTCTATAGTTTTATGCCCGGATGCCTTTGTGCTCGGTAAGCTTTTACGCTCGAGAGGCTACAAACCTACGACTTCACGCTCAGCGGCTACAAATCTATGATCTCACGCTCGGCGGCGTTTAGTTTACGCTCAGAAGCAACAGATCCACAATTTCACGCTCGGAAGATTTCCTTTTCACAGGCTACAGATCTACAGTTCTACGCTAAGGGGCTTTCTACGCTCGACAGCTACGAATCTACGGTTTTACGTTCGGAGGCTACAAGTCTACAGTTTTATGTCCGGATGCCTTTGTGCTCGGTAAGCTTTTATGCTCGAGAGGCTACAAACCTACGACTTCACGCTCAGGAAGTACAAGTCTACGATTTCACGCTCGGTGGCGTTTAGTTTACGCTCACGAGGCTACGAACTTACGATCTTATGCTATGACTCTCCACATTATCTGAGAGATACCAGGCCAGAGTATGCGTACATATCTGAATAACTCCTAAGGCGGTCAATTGCAAGGGTTCGCGCAGACGATACTCCTTCTTGGCCCCAAAATATCCCAAGTACTCAAAGCACACAGAGTTCAACATTGAAAATGACTCTTCTCCTTGGGTCGAGTGGAAGTTCATCCAGAATCCAGTTCAAGATGGCGACTCAGTTTGACAGCCATTTCTTGCCCTGTTCCAAAGGATTTTCGGGAAATTATTCTTGAAGATGACGGTCTGAACAAAAATTCTTCTTATCAGAAGTGACGGTTCAGAATTCTACGCGGCTCCCTATTCCTAACGGCAGGACAGTTCGAACACTCGAATGCTGAGCAGCTTTCTGCGCATCCCTAGCTATGCGTAAAAGATAGGACGGGACCTAATACTCTTTCTATCAGAGTCGGCATAAGAATACCAGACGTGTCGAAGCTACACATATCCAGACTTCAGCACACAGCAAGAAAAGTATGGCGAGATAATCATATGCAGAGAAGAAAGACGACTTTATTAAAGATTAAAATCATGATTACATATGAGGGAAATTCAATCTATAAGAGTTTTCTTCATTCTAGTGATTACATATAAGGAAAATCCTATCTACAAAGGACTTCCTCGTCGTCGTCTAAAGATCGCGCCAAGAATCTGTTCTGCCAGGTTCTCGCATGGGCGTCAATTCTTCATCCATCTTCTCCAGCAATCAGTCTGTTGTCGCAAACCGACTGACATATTGTCAGGGCGGGAGGATACAAAACTGGGCATAGACCCATCCTCCAACAGAAGAAAAGCAGGGTAAATCTGCTTTCTTATACCCAGCGCCATGACAGATTGAGTTGAGAGGTTTGACCCAACTCAATCCCGGACAGAGCTAGTCTATCTGCTCTCATCCCCGGAGGTAACGGGAGAAGGCACCGCTTGCAAGCAGTGTGGTCTAATACGACCCTTCCTCTCTCCTGAAAGAACCGCCATACAAAGTTGCTGATTATCCCGAGCAAGGGAGGCTATGATATCCTTCCATGATCCATCGTTGCAGATGACGCTTGCTCGAAGATGCCGTCTTTTTTGGCTCCTTACATGCTGGAAGAACATGATCTCCTTCTTCCTCAGGTCAACCCGACGAAGTCCGGCGATCATCTCTGCGTGGTGAAGGAAACGTGGGAAGAACAGGTTAACTCCTCAGCCTTTTATAGGCAAAAGAGATCACACCGATCCCCAATAACTCCGCCATAAAGTCAGTCTTGAAAGAACGTGTCAGACTTGACCGTTTCAGGCTCCATTCAGAAATGTTTTGAGTTACGAGGAACGGTTCATGCTTTATTCAAAGCGTTTCAAATTATGAGAAATTTGAAAGCTTTGAAGGGGGTCTTGTAGAAGCATGAAAAATATGCTGGATAGCTCTACGCAGCATGGTGATGCAGGGCAGCGTAAACAGTGGACCTCAGATCCATCAAGCGTGCAACGGAGCTTTTCTGCCGAGCACAGCACAAAATATGAACTCAAGGACCATCCGCGTAAATGCAGTATGTCCAGGCCGCTTCAGCGTAAAGAGGGTACTACATCGCCTCTATGGCATAAAACTCATCCACCTTCAATGTAGCATTTAAAGCGTACGAGGAACGCTTCGTATTCCCCAAAATGAACCTGTCAAATCATGCAGTGATCCTGACAAAAAGTACTGCATGGCTACCCAAACGACGGCTGGAATAATGGCAGACCCTTCGGGACACACCTCTGCATTTAATGCACAGGATGATAGCGGATCTCTACATTTAATGCAGGGGATTTGATTAAATATCACTGAACAATCGTTTACTGACATATCCCCGGCATAAACTGCTTTTACGCATACAAGGGGATACGCTGCCTTATTTTACACAGGCAGACGTGAACCGCTTACGCTTCGCAGAAGACAGATAGGCTGCCATGTCAAAAGCTGCTCTTCGTACAGGGCTCGAGGCACGTCTCTGCACCTAATGCTCAGAACGGTGGCAGGCCTTCGAGACACGTCTCTGCAATTAATGCGTGGGATGATGGCGGATCTATGCATTTAATACAGGATATTTGATTATATCTCCAAAAGCCGTAATTTCGGCTAAGACGTCCACATCAGCGCTCTGGCACGCTACGCGGTGGCTTCTACGCCCATTTAGCTTATGTACCCACTCGGCTTCTATGCCTCATTCAGCTTCTATGCCTGCTCGACCTCTGAGCCCATTCGGCTTCTATGTCTACTTGGCTTCTACGCCATGGTGACAGACATTGGCTTCTACGCCAACCTCTTCTACACGAGGGATACCTACCTATGTGGCTTCTACGCCATGATCTTCGCAGCAGTTATACGCGTTTGTCCCTTAGTTGGACACGCGTCACACGCTCATACAAAAGATCATCTATACGCAGGCAGTGGTTATTTTAACTATCGTGTAAAAGGGTGCTGTACTTTTCACTACTCGGTTTCTACACCGACTGAGTGGTCACTGTCACTAAAACTCTATAAATAGAGACCTCTATCAACAGAGGAAGGGGGGAACTTTAGAAGAGGTCGAACAGGAGAACAGGTCGAACTTCAAAAAAGATCGAACCAAAGGTCGAAGAAAGAGGTCAAAAGATCGAGGAGAGAAGTCGAAGAGTCTTTGAGAGAGAAGAATCCGAATCTCAGGCAAAGAGTAGTGATCGGCGACTTTGGCATCGTGCATCCACCCTCTTTTGCAACCTTCGAAGCTGCTTCCCGTCTTCTACGGTACTTCTTCACCATCGTGTGGTCCAAAGGCTAAAGTGATCAACTGCAGATCAGACACCTATAGCAATATTTACCCAGATTTAAAAATTGTACTCGACATCCTCGTATAGGATTAATTGTACAAGCTTGTTTGTAAATCAAAGAAAAGGGTTTGTATAAACCCCGTCTTATATACCTTCTTTCGTTTATCACCATAAACAAGCACCAATATCCGAAATCCTTCCAATTCGTGCGAATCCATCGTATTGCTCCTCCAAAACCAAATTATGTTCCATCTGCTTGACTAACTGTTCACTTGCATTGTCAAAAATTTATAGTTCGTGGTTGCTACTCTTTGATACATCCATCGCTCGTGCATGCGTGCCTTAACATTTTGTTCCTTATGCTCAACTCTTTTTTTGCATCAATGAATGCTCCAATGAACTTCCAAATTGCACAAGAGAACTCTGATATTTTAATTTTTGTCTTGATCTATCTCATCTTGTTTCCAATACTTGGTCCGCATCACTCGTTCGAATTCCAAACACTTGTTCCATTGTTTGTTCCGTTCTCGTCCAACGAAACTTCCATTTATACGAGTCCCTTTCTGATCGCTCAAGTCCATTGTATAAAAGAATACCTGAGTCAAACTCTATTGTACCAATTTCTAACCCAATCCCACACTAGTCCATCAGTTACGAGCAAACCTATCGCTTATCTTATTTCGAACATTTCCAACGTGGCACTACTTCATAGAAATAGAGCCGCTCCCGTGCCAGATTTACTCTGGATCGATGAACGTCTATTCTGAACAAACTATTTCGTGGCTATCCTATCGATCGTATCTTAACATTCGTTTGCTCCATGTTCCGATACATAACTCAGCCGATGTGCACCAACCAACTTCTATTTTCATTACTAGCATCAGTTATAGCAATTCCATTGCTGTCTATCCAAGATATTCCAATGCCATGATTACTAGGGGGTATACCATATACCATTCTGAATCAAGTCAATCCTCGCATCATACTTCTTTGCACTATTCCAAGATCCATTCAAAACATCCATTATGTATGATCATGCCATTCACAATTCAAAATCTGACATTAAACTCAGCCAACATGTGAACCATCTAACTCTTCTGTCGATCTCACTCGATTCTACTTGTTCCATGTTCCATTCTTGATACATCCATTATTTCTCAAACTGTCTGACAATTTTTCTATACAGGCAACCCGTGCAACGATCTCTCCAAGTAATCCAAGTCTATACCCAACTGTTGCACACATCCACTACATGAGCAACTCGTTCAACGTTCTCTCTGATATTTCCCGCCAAAACTCAAACTCCATCCAACACCTTTGCTACATGAGCAACTCATGCAATGTTCCATTCTCATCTATTATTTCTACTCACAATATGCCACATAACCAATCTCGTCTGACAACCAACTGCTCCACTGACGCATCCAGAATCTCCCCGAATGATAAGCCAAACCCACACAACGTATCTCTCAACTTGCTGTAAAAATACATCAACGCCACAGAATTTACTGCACGAATACAATAACGCCAAATGATGCTATACGATCCTATCGATGTCCTACGAAAGCCAACACAATGAAGAAGAACATGCACCCACAACCAACAAATATATAGACTTATTGCATGAAACATCCAATGCGGCACCGAGTAGAGCCAAGAGTCAAATGACACGCGAAAGCTATTTATAGTTTGTGATAAATAAAAGGATAAAGTCCAAGAAAATGAATAGGGCACTCTGATACCAATTTGTCATGCCATAATCTCTCATAAGTTCGATCATCCCCGCTGAACGTGAATCTCCACGTCACAATGCTCCCGCATGACAATCGTTCTCATCGAGATATGATGTCGTACGAGCCTGGAGTTACGCTCGCACAAGGCGATGACGTCAAACGTCATGGTTATCATCAAAACGACCAAGTTGTAGCAAAAGTCATGTATTGTGTACCAAGCACACATCAGAGTATGCGCAGCGAAGCTCTTGAAGGGTCCAAAGAAAAATTTCTACAAAGGAGAATGCCACAAAGGCGATGCAACACTCTTTCTTTTTCTCTTGCCCACAAAAGTACTTACCTTTACATACATCATATCCCGTATATCCAAGCAGAGCCACTATACCTGCGTACCTGGAAATAATGTCCACAAACGTTGGCCAGTACACAGTCGTACTGGTGAACGAGGTAACCCACTCGTCTAAAATGATACTAAGTAGATTGTGAATGCAAATAGTTATATAGTGATATTTCTACTTGAATCCTAGATTCATTTCATGGTAGAGGTATGACATATTAAGAAAAACTGTAAAGCAGGTTAAGCAGACAAGCATTCAACTCAAGTAAATATACTAACAGTTATATCCAACTCAAAATAAGACTAAGCATGCAAACCGTCATACTTAGACCCGAAGCAAAGTGTGAACCTATCGAACCATATCGTACTCCAAGCCTCGAATCTATCGCATCATGCCATAATCAAAGCCTCGTAACCCAAACATCGATGCGCACACTCTTGCCCGAGGCAAGATGGCACCACCGCCTATGCAGTACCCCGCTCGACGTTGGCACTATGTACAAGTGATATCGTTTTGTTGGCTCGAGCTGAAGCCTTCTCGAAGTGTTCCCCGATCAAAACATAAGAAGATTGATCTAAGTGAGTGGGCAGAACTTTATTCTCTGATACTTGTACACCTTAATAATGTATCTAATTTTTGAAATGCTTATTTGTGAAGTTAGACATGTTCGTATGAGAATGATATAATGAGAACCTGCATGCTTAATTATATAACTTTTATTCTTCCTATCGAAAAGAACCTTGCCATGCTTAGTCAAAGATAGAATGTTGCATGCTAGGTTATACTAATACGACTATCGAACAAACCCTTGCTATGCTAATAAGAAGAGTAAAGAATTATTTGAACAAGTCTCTATGTCATATGTTAAGTAAGAGTAGACTTGCATATTTTAGTTACAAGTGATAGAAATTGCATGCTAGATTTATAAAAATCGTTATCTTGCTCGCTTATAATATGTTCCACTTGCCTTTTTCCCTTTATCGAACTACAAAAGATAGAACTATATGAATAACTCATAATATGCTAAAGATGATCGATTCAAATGAGAAAAGAATAATTGTGTGCCCTGAGGTACAGTCCTTGTGATCTAGTGGGGTGTGTTATTAGTTTTGTATAAGATAATTGAATATATCGCTTGTTTTGATAAGAAGAAGAGATATATATTTGCTTGATCATTACTTACTTATTTTATAGATTTATCTGGTAGATGTTTTATGTCATGCATTAGTCTCGGATAACTTGTGCACCAGGTTTTGTCTCTCGAACCATTCCTGGGGCACTAGGAATCGATCGGTCCGCAAGAGATTTTTGTTTCACCCTGAGGTACGATCATTGTGATCAAGTGGGGTAATGTGTCTATTAGTGAAGAGCGAAATCATGATATCACAGCTGCTAGTATTCGCGTCTATTGGTGAAGAGCTGAACCTTGAGTCACAGCTGTCGACATACGCGCGTGCTAGTGCAGAGCTGAACCTTGAGTCCCCACTGCTAATCATGCGACAAACCATGGACCATCATGTAGTTAGGGCGCAAGCTAGGTTATCCTTCTTGCATACCTAACTATTTTATATAGAGACAGACAGGGAATAGCAGCTTTATGTATATGCAAATTATTGCTAATTTGTATGTCTGTTGCAGGGATAACCGTTCGGCAATGGGTAAGAATCAATGAATAAGTAATATATTAATTTTTGAATATGCTTGAATTGTGTACTGCCCCTAGACTTGCATATTTCACCTGATTAAACTGTTGCCCCTTTGTATAGAATGAATAAGTCCACTAGAGTTAACTTGTGTTCCTAAAGATTTAGTATATATGGTGCACAATACATATTGTGCACTGCCCGATTGAACACTGCCCCTACAGTATGCTTGATTGTATTGTATATGCAAACTGTTTTTAAAGATATATTTTCAAAAGAAGTAATCTGACTCAAATCTTGTACTACATGAAATGAACCTTGGTAAAACATAGAAAGATCACTAGTTATGTAATATTTTGCCAAATGCTTACTTAGTGTTGGTTTTAGAGAGTGTTGCTTCTGTTCGTTGATTTTATACTCACCAGTACTTTTCCCAAAGTGCTGACCCCCACCAGTTCGCTTGTTCGCAGGCACTGGATCGTCCGTAGAAGCAATAGTCGAGCCTCATCCCTATGACCCAAAAATCTGGAGTCGATGCCTTAAGCCGTATCGAGATGTTTTAAGCTGCTTTTGTATAAAATGATGTAATTTATGGAACGATGTCATTGTAATAGAGAGAAAGAGAGCTTGAGCGAATTATAATCTCGTTCAAGCGCCGCTTATAACACTTTTGAATATCAATAAAGAGCTTATTTTCGTATGACATTGTGTTCTTTACTTTTCAGCAATAATGTGCCTCTGCTTCCGTCTTGAATAGCTTACTTTCCCTTTTTTAAATCTTTGGCCTTGTGCAAGCGCAACTCAGGCTTGCACGGCATCACGTCCATGCGAGGACGATCGGTTCCGCAAGGCGCTAAGCGAGGACGATCGGTCCCTTACGGGATTCGGGGAGTGACATAAAGGTATCAGAGTAACTTGATTCTTTGGCCATTTTGTTGCTTCACTTCAACTCAGAGATGTCCTAGATATTGTGCTGCAATGATCGTTCCATACAATAAGTCCATAAATATTCTCAAATATGTGCACAAAAGTTTTTTTGATTTTTTTTTGTTGGTTGGAGTTTTAATTTCATAACTCTTGTATTGCTAGTATTTTCGATTAAGGATGGTGAGGGATGAGGACTATCGCTGCTCTGGATATTGTAAGTTTCTCCTTGAAGTTTCAAGGACGAAACTTTTTATCGATGGATAAGTATGTAGTGTCTCGCTCCGCGTTGGCACTATATACAAGTGATATCGCTTTATTGGTTTGAGTGGAAGCCTTCTCAAAGTTTTTCCTGATCGAAATACAAGACGATTGATCTAAGTGAGTGGGCAGAACTTCATTCTCTGATTCTTGCACGCCTTAATAATGAATCTAAGTGTTGAAATACGTGTTTGCTAAGTTAGAAATGTTCGTATGAGAATAATAGAACGAGAACCTACATGCTTAACTATAGAACTTGTATTGCTTGTTATCGAAAAAAACCTTGCCATATTTAGGAAAAGATAGAATATTGCATGCTAGGTTACACTGACATGACTATTAAACGAACCCTTGCCATGCTAATAAGAAGAGTGAAGAATTGCTTGAACAAGTCTCTTTGTCATATGCTAAGTAAGAGTAGACTTGCATATTTTAGTTAAAAGAGATAGAAATTGCATGCTAGATTTATAAAAATCATTATCGTACTCGCTTATAATATGTTTCGCTTGTATATTTCCTTTTATCGAACTGCAAAAGGTAGAACTGTATGAATAACTCGTAATATACTAAAGGTGATTGATTCGAATGAGAAGAGACTAATAGTGTGCCCTGAGGTACGATTTTTGTGATCTAGTGGGGTGTGCTATTAGTTTTGTATAAGAAGATTGAATCTATCACACATTTTAATAAGAAGAAGAGGTATATTTTGCTTGATAATTACTTGCTTACATTATAGATTTATCTGATAGATATTTTATGTCATGCATTTGTCTCGGACAACTTGTGCACAAGGTTTTGTCTCTTAACGGTTCTTGGGGCACTAGAAATCGGTTGGTCTGAAAGAGATTTTTGTTTCACCCTAAGGTACGGTCCTTATGATATGTGGGGTGATGTGTCTAATAGTGAAGAGTGGAACCATGATGTCACATCTGCTAGTATTCACGTGTGTTGGTGAAGAGCTTAACATTGAGTCACAGCTGCCGACGTACGCGCATGCTAGTGCAGAGCTGAACCTTGAGTCACCGTCGCTAATCATGGGGAAACCCATGGACCATCATGTAGTTAGGGCGCATGCTAGGTTATCCTTCTTGCATACCTAACTGTTTGATGCAGAGATGGACATGGAATAGAATCTTTATGTATATGCAAATTGTTGTTTACTTGTATGTTTGTTGCAGGGATAATCGTTGGGCAAAGGATAAGAATCACTGAATAAGTGATATATTAATTTTTGAATATGCTTGAATTGTGTATTGCCCCTAGAGTTGCATGTTTCAGTTAATTAAACTGCTGGCCCTTTGTACATAATGAATAAGTCCACTAGAGATAGCTTGTGTTACTAAATAGTTAGTATATATGGTGCATAATGCATGATGTGCACGGCATGATAGAACACTGCCCATAATGTATGGTTGATTGTATCGTATATGCAAACTATTTTCAAAGATATATTTTCGAAATAAATAATCTGACTCAAATCTTGTACTGTATGAAATAAATCTAGGTAAAAAGTAGCAAGATCACTAGTAATATAATATTTTGCCAAATGCTTACTTAGTGTTGTTTTTAGAGAGTGTTGCTTCTGTTCGTTGATTTTATACTCACCAATAATTTTTCCAAAGTGCTTAACCCCCATCAGTTTGCTTGTTTGCAGGTACAGGATCGTCCGTAGAAGCGATGGCCGAGCCTCATCCCCAAGAACCAGAAATCTGGAGTCGATGCCTTGAGCCGTATTGAGTAATTTTGAGCTGCTTTTGTATAATGGGATATAATATATGGAACAATGTCATTGTACACGAGAGAAAGAGAGCTTGAGAAAATTATAATCTCGGCCAAACGCCGCTTGTAACACTTTTGAATATTAATAAAGAGCTTATTTTCTTATGCCATATATTCTTTACCTTTTTACAATAATGTGTCATTGCTTCCGTCTTGAATATCTTACTTTCCCTTGTTCAAAGGATTGGCCTTGTGCAAGCGCAAATCAGGCATGTACGGCATCACGCCCATGCGAGGATGTTCAGTTCCGCAAGGCGCTAAGCAAGGACGATCGGCCCCTTGCAGGAATCGGGATGTAACATCCTACACGAATGCACAAACTCAAACTGAACCAACTCTTATCTATATAAAGGTCACTGGCTAAGCCATAAAGGACTAATCCAAGGCAATTTCACCCAATCCAACGCTGAGCAGCTAGACCGCCTGGTCGTCTCGAACTTTCGGTACCGTACCTAAATTACGTTACCAATTTTTTACTCTATGGACTAACGATCCCGGTGTCCCAGAGCCTATCCCGTTCGAGGAAACCAAACCCTGTGTGCAACAGGTTATCCGTGATGTCACGACCCGCACCCGGTATAGGGGCACGAGAGCGTGGGTACATCCAGCCTACTCCGCAGCATCGGCGGTAGAACGCTGTCTAGGTCACAATAATACTATATAACTAAACACCTGTCAATGATATCCATCTCCATAAACAGGTCAATATACATGTTACAATAATATCATAATGTAACTCAATCACGACAACTATAAGGCACGATAAAAGATAAAAGGAAATGACATAGTTAAATACCATGTCTCAAACATAAAGATAACTCACAGTCTAGCTGTCCAACACAAGTCTCCAATTAGAATTAACATGAGTCTAAACATAAACTGAAATAACCTCAATAAGTCTCAAAGCATCATAAATACTCTCTTGATAGCTGCAGGTAATGTCTCATCTAGAGGCATGGTCTCCTCTAGGATCTCTGATGTGTAGTCTGCATCTATACCTGGTTCGTAGTGTGTGGTACAGAACTCATCAAGATCCTCTGGAAAAATATATCCAGTCAGGATTGGAACGAAATACACCACTAACAGCAGTTCCATGCATATTGACAAAAACTATAACACAGTGTAAAGAAATACAAGACAGATAGGAAATACTGGCAATAAGAATACTGGAATAAAGAAATGCTAGAATAAAAAATACTAGAATATTATCATCAATATATATCTAGCAATGAATAGAACTACAAGTACACGCAAGAACAATGAACTGGTATGTAAGTGTGTACAAGATCAATAACTAGAACATGTGGAAATGCAAGATCAATATACCAAGATATATGTCAAGAATCATCCAACTAAGTGTGTAAAATATCAGCATACCATGTGATCGGCTTGGGACTATATGACTCATTACATTGATTAGCGATCATCCCTAACAGGTCAGACTAACCATATGAAACAGCGATGAGGCATGTGAGGGTAAGGCTGCACCGACGTGAGGTGTGGGTGAGCTATGATGCATGTAAAGTTTGGGTATGATCACATAAGCTACTAATATTTCCCCATTTTTCTCCAGCTAGCACGATGGATTCCAATCACGACTCCTCGTGAAAGGCTCATTGATGCCAACTCGTGTAAACAATAGTGTCAGAGTCATGTACGATATACAACAAGAGTTATAGAGATAATCAACATAATAGAAACTGTCAGAGAATGTACTCGCCTGTGGTCCTTAGCTGGCAATACCAATGTCCGGGTTCCAAAGTGTCGTCTGAGTGATCCAACAGTCCTATAGATATAACATAAACACAATACTGCATCAGATTTTACACCAATACACAATCAACACCATTATCTTAGGGACTACGCTAGGGGGTCACGTCAGTCGTTGTTGTGCATAACAGACAGTCAGTGGTACGGTCTTGCCAGTACGTCAATGTACATATGTCAGTCTTCTAACACGCTACATGGTCACAGGTTGATGTAACTACAAGGTATCCGTTGTTACATTCAAGTCATCTACATAATATGATCTAATATATTCATAAATATCTATTAGTTACAATTATATTAGATATATGTATGTACATATACTTTAAATAGATTTATACCTTGTATCTATATTAAACATGTACTAGGGAGATATATACACAATATATATATACCAAAACACATTTAATCCTATTCTAATATATGTACCCTATGTATATATACCAATTAGGTTCGCATACGTTATAGTTATACACATATATATATATCAATGTACACATCATAACCATATACGTATACCAATACTAATATGTACCTACGTACACACCAATTTTTTTATATCTATATACCAGCATTGAACATAGCATGTACGAAGGCAATCAAGAGGAACTACACGTATGTGTGCACGTATATGCGAGAAGGAACTCGAACCTGTGAGCGGGAACGAGTCATGTGTGTCGCGGCGTTGTCGAGTCGAAGGGCTGCTCCGGTCTAATTCAACGAGGTCAGTGGTCTTCCGATCGTGTAGGCGAGTCATGGCCGGTCGAGCAGCGGTCTTCGATCGAGCACAGTGGTCGTCGGCGGCAGCGTGCAGTCAGGGCGGGCTAGTCGTGCGGCTCTTTGCATTCGGGGCTCGGTTCAGCGAAAGGAAGGTGATGGCAGCGGTTTCAGGCAATCAGTTTCGATCGAAGTCGGTTCCGGTCCGGCGAGGGCGAGTTCGACGCAGGCGTGGCATTCAGGGAATGACGGCTCAGGGCAGCGCACGGTCGCTGTCGGCTGCTCGTGGTGCGGAGGAGGATGACGTTGCAGTGAGTTCAACAGCGGGTTGTCATCAGGTTGCCGTCGATAGTAGCAGGTTCACGGCGGCGAGGGGGTTGTCCGGCGGTGTACTCCGGTGGAATGGCGGGAGGAAGGTGATGAACAGTAGGGATGGATGGGTTACGGCTGATGCTTGGTTTGGTTTTTAGGTTAAAAGAAAAGAAGGAAAAAAGGGGAAGTAATATTATATATATATATAGGTATAGAGTTTGGGTTGACCTAGAATTAGGCTTGGTCAAAGCCCTCTTGAGATTGGGCCTTCTCATGGGTATTTCAATGGTTAGGATTTAAATAGAATTAAAACGGAAGGCTAGGATGCATTGGTTCAAGGTTTGGAGGGCTATAGTTTGAGGAGGTTGATGTTGCATTGCATACTCCCAAAAATTATGGAAAAAATATAATGAAGGATAAATGGGTTTCTATCACGTGTCGTATCCAAGGGGGTGGACACCTTAATATGCTTTTGCATGAAAGTGCCCAACAAATTAGAAAATTTGCACAATAGATTTATTTTTTAATTTAATTAAATAAATATAAATTGTGTTCCAAAATTAATTAGAAGTACAAGAAACTAATTAATTATCATACAATCATTTACTTATATATTAATTATGAAAAGACAAAAATACCCTTAATCCGAAAAGTGGGGGTGACAAGTCAACCCTCCTTAAAAGAATTTTGTCCCCGAAATAAAAATAAACTAGCACAAGAACAAGCAATCAAATAATGAATTATACCTCAAGTCTCGAAGAGATACAGATACTGCTCGCGCATTTCGTCCTCCCTCTCCCAAGTTGACTCTCCCGGAGAGTGATTTCTCCATGCAACACGAACCATGGGAATAGTCTGGTTCCGTAATACCTTCTCTCTATAATCCAAGATCTCAACGGGTTGTTCAGAATAGCTGAGTGTCGGTCCAACTTCGATCTCCGAGTGGTCTAGGACGTGACTAGGATCTGCCACGTACCGTCTCAGCTGCGGCATGTGGAATACGTCATGCACTCCATCTAGAGCAGGCGGTAAGTCAAGTGTATAGGCTACTGCACCGACCCTTGCAAGAATACGGAAGGGCCCGATGTATCGTGGACTAAGCTTTCTACCTCTGCCAAAACGAATCATGCCCCGTGTCAAAGAAATCCGTAGGAACACAAAATCACCAACCTAGAACAACAATCTTAACACGCAATATAAACAAAACAATCACAAACAAGACAAAATAAAATAAATCAAAACAATACCTGAAACTCTAGGGGTCTACGGTAGCTATCGGCCCAATGCCACTGTCTGTCCTGCGCCACTTGCAGTCTGTCTCTGATAAGTTTTACCTCTTCTGCTGCATCCACGACCATTTCTGGTCCAAACAAGGCTCTTTCTCCTACATCGTCCCAAGATAAAGGTGTACGATACCTCTATCCATATAAAGCCTCGAATGGTGACATCTCAATGCTGGCCTGGTAGCTGTTGTTATAAGAAAACTCTACCAAGTTTAGGTGATCCTCCCAAGAACCTCCGAGATCCAATACGCAAGTGCGTAGCATATCTTCAATAGTCTGAATAGTCCTTTCAGACTGCCCGTCTGTCTGAGGGTGATACAAGGTACTGAACTTGAGCTGGGTGCCCAAGCTAGACTGCAGACTCCTCCAGAAGTGGGAAGTAAAACGGCTATCCCGATCTGAGATAATACTCACAGGAACTCCATATAATCTGATAATCTGCTGTACGTACATCTCTGCTAGCTTCTCCGTCGATGTACCCACTTTGAAAGGTAAGAAGTGGGCTGATTTAGTCAACCTATCTACGATGACCCAAATCGCGTCCTTTCCTCCTGGAGAACGAGGAAGTCCCAAAACGAAGTCCATAGTCATGTGCTCCCATTTCCATTCGGGAATGGGTAAAGGTTGAAGCAATCCTCCTGGCCTCTGTCGATCTGCTTTCACCTGTTGGCACACTAAACATCGGGATACGAAGCGTGCTACTTCGCGCTTCTTACCATACCACCATACATGCTCCCTCAAATCTCGATACATCTTGTTGGCTCCAGGATGTATCGAGTACTGAGAGCGGTGTACCTCCTGTAAAACTTCTTCGCACAGCTCTCCACATGACACGTACATCCTCGTGCCACGTCGTAAGGATCCATCATCCGCAATAGTGAAGTCGTCTATCAATCCTGTCTGAACTTGTGCTCTAATATTCCTTAGAGTCTCATCATCATACTGCGCAGCTCTAATTCTGTTTATCAGCTCTGATTATATCTGTAATCCCCTCATTTGAATCTCAGCTCCTGAAACTAACACTTTAATTCCCAAGCTCTCAAGATCAGCTAATAATTGTCTATCCGAAGTCAAGCACATAGCCATTGGATGCCTGCTTAAGGCATCGGCGACTACGTTAGCCTTTCCTGGATGGTACTGTAATGAGATATCAAAGTCTTTCATCAATTCTAACCACCTTCTCTGTCTCATGTTCAGCTCCTTCTGTGTAAACACGTACTTCAAGCTCTTATTGTCCGTGAAGATCTCCACACGCTCTCTATACAGATAGTGCTTCCACAGTTTTAGGGCAAAGATAACTGATGTTAACTCCAAATCGTGAGTGGGGTAGTTCTTTTCATGAGGGCGTAATTGTCTTGAAGCATAGGCAATTATTTTCCCGTGTTGTTGAAGAACACATCCCAAACCTTTTCCGGAAGCATCACTGTTGATAGTGAATCCACCTATCCCTGAGGGCAACGTCAAAACTGGCGCTGTCGTCAATCTCCTCTTTAACTCATCGAATGCGGCCTGACATTCTTCTGTCCAGACAAATTCCACATCTTTCTTGGTAAGCCTAGTCATTGGCTCTGCAATCTTGGAGAAGTCTTGTACAAATCTTTTGTAGTATCCTGCTAGTCCGAGAAAGCTCCTAATCTCAGCTACCGTACTGGGGGTAGCCCATGACTCCACTGCCTCTATCATCTTTGGGTTAACTGAAATTTCGTCA
This sequence comes from Iris macrosiphon, assembly GCA_036927795.1. Classification (NCBI taxonomy): domain Eukaryota; kingdom Viridiplantae; phylum Streptophyta; class Magnoliopsida; order Asparagales; family Iridaceae; genus Iris; species Iris macrosiphon. Next base: position 135,092,886 of record JAYESA010000004.1, read on the forward strand.
CCCGTTACCATATGTCCAAGAAATTCAACCTTGTCAAGGAAGAACTCACACTTTGAAAGCTTCCCGTACAATCTCTCTCTCCTGAGAGTTTCTAAGACTATCCTCAGGTGCTCTTCATGCTCTTTTGGGGTTTTTGAATATACTAGAATGTCATCAATAAACACCACTATGAACTTGTCAAGGTACTGGTGGAATACCTTATTCATCAAGTTTATAAATACTGCTGGTGCATTGGTTAAACCAAACGGCATTACTGTAAATTCAAACTGGCCATATCTGGTATGAAATATTGTCTTCGGTATGTCTTCCTTCTTTACCTTCACCTGGTGATATCCTGACCTCAAGTCTATTTTTGAAAACACCTTCGCTCCGCTCAATTGATCGAAAAGATCATCTATCCTCGGCAGCGGGTATTTGTTTTTGATAGTGAGGTTATTCAAGGCTCTATAATCGATACACATATATACCGTATCGTCCTTCTTCGGTACAAATAATATCGGTGCTCCCCATGGCGATGAATTGGACCTAATGAAACCTTTGTCTTATAGATCCTCTACTTGTTTCTTCAGTTCTACCAACTCGTTGTTGTTAACTCTATAGACATGTTGCGAAATGGGCTCCGCTACTGGTATCAAGTCTATAGAGAACTCAACATCTCTGTCTGGCGGCAAACCTGGCAACTCCTCTGGAAATACATCCAGGAACTCCGTTATAAGTGGATGTGGTCACTCTTCTTCTTCCATCCCGACTCCACAAAAAGTGCCTCTGCTCCGCTCCTCTGTTCCTCTGGCAATCTCAAACTCTGGCTCTCCTGGTGGTCGAAATACTACTCTACCTCTGTGACAATCTATAGAAGCATGGTGTTTACTTAACCAGTCCATTCCGAGTACAATATCGTATTCCGGAAGTGGCATGACGAGTAAACTCACGCTCAACTCTCGGCCTTCTAACGACACTCTCCGATCCTTGCAACAATCATGGACTAGGATAATACCTCCTCCTATCGTGATCTTGCAAGTCCTATCTAATGGTTCCGTTTTTAAATGATGCTTAAGGGCATAAGATACAGATACGAAACTATAGGAAGCGCCAGAATCAAATAATGCAAGTGCTGGAATGGAATCGAGTAAAATAGAACCTGAAATCACGTCTCCAGCTGGCTAGGCCTCCTCAGTAGTCATGGCGTAAGCTCATCCTTGTGGTGCTCCTCTCTGCTGCTGAGCAAACCTCTCATGCTGTGGTGGAAGTAGAGGTCCTCTCTGCTGGCCTCCTGGTGCAATAGGTGCTCTGGCTGGTCCTCTCTGAGCTGCTGCTCCTCCCTGGCGAGTCTGAATAGCTGGGCAGTCCCTCAGCTGATGTGCTACTGATCCACACGACAAGCAAGTGTTCAACCTTTTTCTGCAGATGTCTCTTGTATGTCCCATCTTCCCGCAATATGAACATGGGGCAACGAGTTGATTATATCTCTGTGGTTGATGTTGTTGAGTATATCCTTGACCTGGTGCCTTTTGCTGGTGTTGCTGCTGGTGTGGCCTCTGTTGTTGTTGTTGTTGCTGAAAGTGTGGGCGCCTGGCTGGTCCTGTGTTACCACCTGATGTTCCAGAAGTATCACGTCCTCTCTTGGGCCTGAGGTCCAAGTCGTCTTCGACAATCTGGGCATCCATCAGAATACTCTCAAATATAGCAGTACGTCGTCCCGAAGTACGAGACTTGATCTCCCTATTTAACCCATTTCTGAATTTCCGTGCTCTATCTCCTGGATCTCGAATGATCGATGGCGCAAATCGACTCAATCGACAAAACTCTATGGCATATTCGTCGACTGACATACCTCTTTGGACTAAGTCATGGAACTGACTTTCTAATGCTCCCAAGGCTACGTCAGGAAAGAATTTCTCCTTGAAGAGCTCCTTAAAGTCCTCCCAAGTAAGTCCTTCAGCGGCGAGTCTCAGGTCTGTATGATACCACGTCAGTGCGATATCAAACATCTGGCTGCCAGCGGCCTCTATCTGAAGAATCTCTGGAATCTGTGATAAGAGCAAGTTCCTCTCTATGTCCTCTAACCATTCATCAGCATAGAGTAATCCTTCTGTGGCGTTGAACTCTCGAGGCATCATCCTCTTAAAGTCCACTAAGGTATCGGGCCTCTGTTGTTGTTTACCCTAATGTTGTGGTGGTCGTGCTACTCCCTCCACAGACTGGAGAGCCACCTGATGAGCATTCTCCATGCTCTCTCTCATTAGTTCGGTCTGTACCTGGTGTGCTTATGCTTGCACTCTCTGAGCCTCAGCTTGAACATGTTGAGCTTCTGTTGTTACTCTCTGGGCCTCTAGCATGCCCTGCATCAGTGCGAACATTTGTGCCCCGTCAGTGGGCACTCCTCCAGAAATCGGTATAGGTGGTGGTGGTGGAAGGTTGTCTGTCATAGCTGGGGCAATCCACAGAATATGTGGAGGAGGAATCCCGTTAGTTGCAGGTACTCCCACACGAACAGGAGATGTAGGAGGAACTCCCGGTGTCTGCCCGTTAGGTGGAGAGGTGGCAGACCTCTCTGAAGTTGATGCTCCCACTCTCATGGATCTAGAATTCGGCGGCATCCTGAATACAGATCAAAAGAATCAATGATAGGTACAATATTATCAAGGAAGGACAGGAAAGAAGCAATCAATTAGAATAGCAATATAAAGTTCAGAATTTCCTAGTGTGATTTAGCATACTCTCATCCTAGATCATATTTCCTATATCCTAGCACAGGCTCGTAGCAGTACAACTAAGTTGTTGCACTAACACGATATCGCATAACTTGCGAAACTCGACCTGCATGGGCTACCACTAAAAATGTGTCACGACCCGCACCCGGTATAGGGGCACGAGAGCGTGGGTACGTCCAGCCTATGCCGCAGCATCGACGGTAGAACGCTGTCTAGGTAACAAAAATACTATATAACTAAACACCTGTCAATGATATCCATCTCCATAAGGAGGTCAATATACATCTCACAATAATCTCACAATGTAACTCAATCACCATAACTATAAGGCACAATAAAAGATAAAAGGAAATGACATAGTTAAACACCATGTCTCAAACATAAAGATAAATTACAGTCTAGCTGTCCAACACAAGTCTCCAATTAGTCTAAACATGAGTCTAAACATAAACTGAAATAACCTTAATAAGTCTCAAAGCATCATAAATACTATCTCGATAGCTGCAGGTAATGTCTCATCTAGAGGCATGGTCTCCTCTAGGATCTCTGGTGTGTAGTCTGCATCTATACCTGGTCCGTAGTGTGTGGTACAGAACTCCTCAAGATCCTCTAGAAAAATATATCCAGTCAGGATTGGAACGAAATACACCACTAACAGCAGTTCCATGCATATTGATAAAAACTATAACACAGTGTAAAGAAATACAAGACAGATAGGAAATACTGACAATAATAATACTGGAATAAGGAAATGCTAGAATAAGAAATACTGGAACATAATCATCAATATATATCTAGCAATGAATAGAACTACAAGTACACGCAAGAACAATGAACTGGTATGTAAGTGTGTACAAGATCAATAACTAGAACATGTGGAAATAAAAGATCAATATACCAAGATATATGTCAAGAATCATCTAACTAAGTGTGTAAAACATCAGCATACCATGTGATCGGCTTGGGACTATATGACTCATTACATTGATTAGCGATCATCCCTAACAGGTCAGACTAACCATATGTAACAGCGATGAGGAATGTAAGGGTAAGGCTGCACCGACGTGACGTGTGGGTGAGCTATGATGCATGTAAAGTTTGGGTATGATCACATAAGCTACTAATATTTCCCCATTTTTCCCCAGCTAGCACGATGGATTCCAATCACGACTTCTCGTGACAGGTCTCAATGATGCCAACTCGTGTAAACAATAGTGTCAGAGTCATGTACGCTATACAACAAGAGTTATAGAGATAATCAACATAATAGAAACTGTCAGAGAATGTACTCGCCTGTGGTCCTTAGCTGGCAATACCAATATCCGGGTTCCAAAGTGTCGTCTGAGTGATCCAACAGTCCTATAGATATATCATAAACATAATACTGCATCAGATTTTACACCAATACACAATCAACACCATGATCTTAGGGACTATGCTAGGGGGTCACGTCTGTCGTTGCTATGCATAACAGATAGTCATTGGTACGGTCTTGCTAGTATGTTAATGTACATATGGCCGTCTGCTAATAAGCTACATGGTCACAGGTTGATGTAACTACGGGGTATCCGTGGTTACATTCAAGTCATCTACATAATATGATCTAACATATACATAAATATCTATTAGTTATAATTATATTAGATATATGTATATACATATAATTTAAATAGAATTTATAGCTTGTATCTATATTAAACATGTACTAGGGAGATATATACACAATATATATATACCAAAACACATCTAATCCTATTCTAATATATGACCCTACGTATATATACCAATTAGGTTCGCATACGTTATGGTTATACACACATATATATCAATGTACACATCATAACCATATACGCATACCAATACTAATACGTACCTACGTACACACCAATTTTTTTATATCTATATACCAGCATTCAACATAGCAAGTACGAAGGCAATCAAGGGGAACTACACATATGTGTGAACGTATATGCGAGAAGGAACTCGAACCTGTGCGCGGGAACGAGTCGTGCGTGTCGCGGCGTCGTCGAGTCGAAGGGCTGCTCCGGTCGGATTCAGCGAGGTCAGCGGTCTTCCGATCGTGTACGCGAGTCATGGCCGGTCGAGCAGCGGTCTTCGGTCGAGCACAGTGGTCGGCGGCGGCGGCGTATAGTCGAGGCGGGCGAGTCGTGCGGCTCTGTGCAGTTGGGGCTCGGTTCAGCGTTGAGGAAGGTGATGGCAGCGGTTTCAGGCGATCAGTTCCGGTCGAAGTCGATTCTGGTCCAGCGAGGGCGAGTTCGACGCAGGCGTGGCATTCAGGGAACGGCGGCTCAGGCCAGCGCACGGTCGCTGTCGGCTGCTCGTGGTACGGAGGAGGATGGCGTTGCAGCGAGTTTAACATCGGGTTATCGTCGGGTTGCCGTCAATAGTAGCGGGTTCACGGCGGCGAGGGGGTTGTCCGACGGTGTACTCCGGTGGAACGGCGGGAGGAAGATGATGAACAGTAGGGATGGATGGGTTACGGCTGATGCTTGGTTTGGTTTTAAGGTTAAAAGAAAAGAAGGAAAAAAGGGAAAGTAATATTATATATATAGGTATAGAGTTTGGGTTAACCTAGAATTAGGCTTGGTCAAAGCCCTCTTGGGATTGGGCCTTCTCATGGGTATTTCAATGGTTAGGATTTAAATGGAATTAAAACGGAAGGCTAGGATGCATTGGTTCAAGGTTTGGAGGGCTATAGTTTGAGGAGGTTGATGTTGCATTGCACACTCCCAAAAATTATGGAAAAAATATAATGAAGGATAAATGGGTTTCTATCACGTGTCGTATCCAAGGGGGTGGACACCTTAATATGCTTTTGCATGAAAGTGCCCAACAAATTGGAAAAATTGCACAATAGATTTATTGTTTAATTTAATTAAATAAATATAAATGGTGTTCCAAAATTAATTAGAAGTACCAGAAACTAATTAATTATCATACAATCATTTACTTATATACTAATTACGAAAAGACAAAAATACCCTTAATCCGAAAAGTGGGGGTGACACGTAACCAATGTAATACTCCAACAGTAGGTACGACGAAATAATTGAGCCTTCTCGCCCCACAAAATGATACTCGCCTCGATCCATCCAATTCACCATAACCATTCTCCAACTATAGGCCAAGGCACCATATCAAGTTATCTCCATTAGGCACTATGCCACTTCTAGACAAGTGCTCTGATTGGTGCAACACCCTTCGCTCTGAAAGCTCCGTAGTACAATGCTCCAACAGTGGCATAATGCTCTCTCCGATGCAGTTGTCCGGTTTTGAACCATAACTGCACACTTTGTTTGACAAAGCATCCAACTTGAGACTCGTGCACGGATGCACGCTCGCTCTCCCGCCCGATGAAACTTTTTGCTTCTCCAACCAAGATTTTCCACTAAAGCTCTAACTGCCCAACGCAAGTCCAACTCAAGCCACAAATTATATCCAACCAAATGGCGCATACTCTATGCACGCCACAGTAAGGTGATTCCAATGTTCCAGTTCCATGTATCCCAGTCATTATGTGTTTTCCATATTATTAGGCATGAAGGTATAGAGGAGAAGGGACAGAGCCTACTCACCAAGTCTGAATCTGTTAAGCACTCTTCCTTGCCGATACGGCCGATCCCTTGAATACGTGGTCCGATGTGAAGCATGATCTACTCAATTGGTATGACCGTACGAGCAGACCGTGCTCTCCAAATATCCGACCGATCGGACTAAGGAAGACGACATTATCACTCCAATCCCGCTATTCCAGTACTGCTCTGAACGAACACCTGATTCCATTGAACTCCGCATACGATCTGCACATGAAATTAACTCAAATCAATACTTGCTCCCAAATCCAACAAATTGAAATATAACCAACCATTTTCTCGTTTAATTTGACTCAGCGTAATGCACCATGCCGTTGTAGGGCATTACACGACTCAACTCACATAAGTCCTAAACTCAATAAAATATAAAATTATAATGCTTGGAACAATAGAAGAATTAGACAACAAAGGATCCAGATGTCTAGTGCAGATGTCTGTCTTCAGTAGTAATGTGGTCTGACTTCAGTAATGATCCTTCACATCTACTAACTGTACTTTGTATTTAGACTTGGTTTTATCGATTATTAGAATCAGATTGACCATGAACATTTGGGTCAATAAAGAGCTTATAAAGAAAATTTTAGACTCATTGCTAACTGATAGATTCGAAGGATTAATATAGTTTAGAAATCCATAACCGTCTTAAAGATCTGAAGGATCCTGTAAAACTAAAAGCTATTTCTGGCTTTAGATTGCCGATCCTAGTGGGTTTTTTTTCTAGGGGGGGGAGGGGTGGGGGGTCCTTTCCTCTTAAGAAGGAAGAAATAAAAAATTTAGATTATAAAATTAATTTTGATCTCGTGATCGTGAGCTTGTCGTGGTAGAACTACATGCTGATAACATGTTGTAGTCAATTTCTTGACTAAGAGATTTGAAAGAGATGGAGAGATGAATACTATATTGGATGAATTCCCTTTTAGGATTCTCCATAGGCTTCTGGTTATAATAGACTGATGGGTTAGCTATCGGTTGCAATAATATTTTTACAAGATTAAAAGAGATAAGTATATCCCTATTATTTGTTGACACAATCATCTAATAGTTAGTTACAACTAACTACACAACATTTTAAAAATTTGACATTAATTACATTACTAAAAAAAATAGCACGGGAAAATATAAGGTAGATACTAATTGCCTAATTGGCTCATAATAAGCAAAGTAATGATTTCAATCTATCTTCTCTCAATATTATTTATAGAATGATGTGTTGGGGTTTATTGAGATTGATATCCAGAAAATAGTCCCACATCCATATGACAACCTTAAGTGTTTATTTCAATATAAGATTCTTTTTTTAATTACAACCTATGTGGTTGGTATGATAACATATTTTCCTAGATAGTAAGGATTAAGATCTCTAAGAAATATTTATATTTTTCTCACTCATTTCTTGAAAATTTTTCTTAGGCGGCAGGGACAAGGACTCAGACGAGGGCAAAGGGCACAAATTGGCATTTTAATGACTCACAATATTATATTTTACTTTAGTTGTCAATGTATTCCTGATTTAGTAATAATTTAACACCTTATTTTGAGACAAGTGATGATATTTTATGGCAATTAGTTCCATCATAATTAATAATTATCATGACAAGTAACCATTTTCGATGAAATTTGGACAAACATCGACATCGTAATAACATAGATCCGAAGTTATTTTTATATTTCCAATTGCTAGGGTGATAAAAAAAACAAAATTATGACAAACACTCGCTCATCAGAAATGATGTTTATAAAATTTAATCATCATCTTCCACAAGTAATTGGTTAGTGTACCATTGAACAGGGTTGGGTGGAAGTCTATAGTGTCAGGGACACTATTAATGGCGAAGGGCAAGCATCCTGTCAATTTGGATGGTGCCGTAGATACTGATGTCGAAAGCCATTGTTGGCTAATTGATTGAGGAGCTACTAAAGAAATTTTAGAGTCATTGTTGGATGATAGATTTGAAGGATTTGTTAGTTTAGAAAGCCATAGCGGCTTTATAGATCAAAGATCTTGTAAATCTAAATGCCATTTCTGACTATTAGATTGCCGATCATGGAAGTTGGGGGTTGCTCTTTTCCAATTAAGAAGAAATAAAATTTGGATTATAGAATTAAATTTGATCATACTTGATCATAAGATTCAGGAATATTCCTTGCGATCGTGTAATCAAATGGTTAAACCCTTATAGGATTCTCCATAGGTTTCTAGTTATAATAGATTTATGGATTAACAACATGATACGATAATAATTTTACAAGATTAAAAGAGATAAGTATACATCTCTTTTATTTGTTGGCACAATCATCTAATAGTTTGTTACAACAAACTATACGACATTTAAAAAATCGATATTAATTATAGATTTATTTGTATTTATCCTCATTACTAATCCTTAATTCTTATTCCCTCCATTATTAAATTAATTACTATTACCCTCTATTGCATGCATTTCTAAGTGTTATTTGTATTTTAAAAGGGGGGAGGGTTGTTAGGGTGTGTGGGGGGTGGGTTGGTGGTAGGGGAAAGTGTTTGGGGGTGTAGTACTAATAAAATTAAAAGAAGAGAGGGAGCATTGGAATAGGGTTAGGGAATAGTAATGGTTTAAATACAAATACCTCTTAATTATATTACTAATTTTTTTCTTAATTATATTAGTTAAAAAAGCAAAAAAAAAGCACGAAAAACATAAGGTAGATTCTAATTAATTGCCTAATTGGTTCATAATAACTTTTAACCCTATGGAAGCAAAGTAATGATAATGAAATTATCTTCTCTCATATTATTTATATAAAATGATGGACAATGTTCATGCTTACAGATTGTTGGAATTAGTAAGTATAAAAGAAGAGAAAAAACTTGCCACACATTTTATTCCGACCGGTATTATTGTTCAATTTATATTCCAATATTTAGTATGGATAGGCAATTAGGAGGAAAGGGAGCATTCCGGAGGCAAGCCTTGAGGGAAGCGTCCCGGGTCCTGGCAGTAGTCCTTAATCATGAAGCTCTGTCTCGTTGACTGGAGCTTGGCGGTCTCGTTCTCATCGAGCGTGCGGTCCATCCAGTTGGAGGAGGAGGCAGGGCAGGAGCTACTTCCGGAAGACCATAGGCACGCATCCACATTGAGGTTGCGATAGGAAGCTCTGAAGGGCGCCTGGCTCCAGTCGATCCCTACTTGTCCTCTCCTTGTAGCCCACTCTTGGCCGTTCCAAATGTTGAAGAAAATGTTCAAGGGCTGCTCATTGGGGTAGGGAATTCCTTCTACATTCATGTACAACCTAATCGGTGTCTCGTCGACATACCACCTGCAATGCAAATGCACGTACGTATATAAGTAGATCAACACTTAAATAAATTGATTAAGCAAGAAAATAAATTAGCTAGGGGCCGGCCGGGAATTGGTACTTAACGTACTTACACTATATTGTGTGGATTCCAGAGGATGGAATAGGTATGGAAATCCTGCCTGGGATCAAACCACAGGTAGAACTGCTGCTCCCTCTCGCCCGTTCCCCGCACCCACAGATTGGTGTGGAGTACGTAGGGCTCACTGTCACTGACATTACCAAGGAACTCGAAGTCGATCTCGTTATTGTTAGGCCGAGGTGATTGCAGATGAAAAATTAATGTATAATTAATATATATAACCATGCATATATATATGTGTATGCAGAAATAATTATTAGTGTTAGTTGTTAATATATATTTGGATGCAATGCAAACTTATATAGACTAGATCGATTGATGGATCGAGCATATATATATATATATATATATATATATATATATATATATATATATAATTAGTTGTTGAAATTAATTAAGCTGCCTGCTTAGCTGCTTACATAGAAGTCAGCGACAGTGCCTGCAGAGTTTCCGGGTACGAGCTTCATTTGGACATCGAACCTACCAAAGAGGTATTGGTTCTTTGACTGATAGCTAGAACTGGAGGCCTGGTCGAGCGTGAGCTGCAAGAGATTTCCATCATCCGATATCTGCACTCTCTCACTGCCGCCCGAAGTGCTTCCCATTTCCGAGTTGAAGTCGGTGGCTGCAGCCATGGCCGTGAAGATTAAGGCAGCACTGCCAGAATTAGAAGGGAGGGCTTAGGCGCCATAGCTACTACCAATGTATCAAGCAAGCTTGGTTTGGTGTGGTGTGGTGTGGTGTGTGCTTTGAGGGAGGTGTAGAGGGAAGGTTTAAATAGGAAGTGAAGGAGTCTTCAGCTTGTGACACCAAGGCCTACTCCAATACTTGACGTGGCCGCCCTTCCCTTCCCTTAATATTAGACTGAATAATATCTATTCATAAATAAATAAATCTATTCAAATATTATGATAAATGTATAACTATGGATCCAACTTAATTAATTGTTGGTTAGAATTCATGCTTCTCATGCATGCATATATATATATGATGATGATGATGATGATTTACGTACAGCAATGCTACCAATGGATGCTAAATATGTGCTTAATCTCAATGATTGGATGTCTGCCGACTAATAGAGCTAGAGTAGTGTTCTCGGTGGGGAGTACTTCATGTGCAGACAGCCAAGCCAGGTGGATTCGATCGATCGGTGGATCCACCGTTTATTGGTTTTGGGTTGTCATTGATCGATCTCAAGTAATTTTCTACTTCTTTCTTCCTAGCTAGCTAGTAGCTACTACGATAACTCCATAGCATTAATTTGTTGTTTCTACTCAAGTAAATTTCAAACGACTCTAGCTCCCGTCCCCTTGTCATATTTAATTGAGCTTCCTTTCTTTCAAATTGTCCATCATGTGTACTTCTCTATATCGTCGATATGGATAATCTGTAAGCATGAACATTGTCCATCCTTCTATATCATATGAGAGGAACCAATTTGAAATATTTATATTCAACCGTGAAAGTTCTTAACCTATCTTATATTTGCATCATTTCTCTTTTAGGTTATTGTTGGTGTTGGACGGGGTTCCCTTTTAGTCCCGAGGCTTAATCAAAGATAGTAGAACGAGATCAGGAACATAAGTTATCGTCTCTATTGAATCCTGAAGAAATCGAGATTAGAGGGCTGCTCTAATATCCTCGAAGAACAACTATATTATCTTTATCTCTGTTTACAACTTGCTGAAAAGATTACAATAATCAGGATCAAACTACGTTCTTTCTTCCAAACACAGATGCAATTGATAGATAACTAGTTACACAGAGAGGAGGGAAAGGAGAGGAGAAAGAAAGGATCTCTGATTGCTGGGCTGATGAATATCACCGTTGCTCAAAGCAAGATTCCAGGAAACAACAAGTTCTCATAGAACTTCTAGAACGCTCGCTGACGTCACCTCCTTTCTGGAGTTGCACGAACTCTTATGAACTCCAATGACAGCAACAACAACAAAATCTCTTTTTGTCTCTCAATTTCAAAGTAAGTTTTCAAAGGGGCACAAAGAGAGTATTTATAGATTATGGTGGAAACCCTAACCCAAATCCAGGCCGCCAACTGATTACAGAAAGATATGAGCGAATTAACTTCAAATCCCACAAAACTCAAATTTGAATTAATGATCCAATCTTCCATAACAGTTAAAACCACGCAATCAGCGATATCATGCGACAACCACTTTTTTTGCGCATATGCGCCCAGCATCATAGTCGTAGCTGCTCCTGCGTGCATAAGCCAGCAGCGCAACAACTAAGTGTGCGCCAACAAAGCGTCACTTTGCGCCATTGATCCTGAGCCCAAGCCCGATGTCACGCCCCGATTCCGTGGAATCGATAGTCGTCCCCAGGCGTGACGCCGTGCGTGCCTAGGTTGCGCTCTGCACAAGGCTAAGATATTTTGCATAACGAGCATATATTTAGAGTACGTAGATAATTGAAACACAAGGTTGAATATGAAAAAATTCTCTTTATTGATAATGAACTTCTTTTACAAACTATTGAACGAGTCAGAAGGTTGCCGCACGGGCTTACAAAATTTGACACAAAATGAGATAGTTGTCCTATACATTACATCCTTTACTAAAACTTCAAAATAAGAGACCTTTAGGCGGGACAATGGCTTTTCCTCTAAGCTGCATGAGTTAAGTAGCTAGCTCTTGGGTCTTCAAAAATAATTTAAAATAGGGCACGATCAGGGTGTGACGACAGCTGGACTGGATTGCGAAGTGACTTCAGCTCCTCGCAGGATCTTCTTGGTGCGGGGAACCTGTTTCAACGAGGGTCAGTACATCAAAACGTACTGGTGAAAGCGAGCTAACCCAACTATACCAATCAACACGTTGTTTATATGAAGAATGCATATTATTTGTGGTCTTTCTATCTTGGCTTAGTTTATTTTACAAGCAAGCAGTATATATAGAAATTACTGAAATAAACTTGCCACCGTTCGGTGAATTTTACCTGCCCGTCTGAACCACCTGCATAATACTTACCATGTCCTCCCCTGCCACGAAGACACAAGTTAGCTTGCACAGGTTTAAATATACAAAGGGATCACTGGCATAATGCCATAAAGGACGGGTTATAGTCTAGAGACAAGAATGATATGCAACGCAGGTGGTGAGCCCCGCTACATAACACTTCGTCCATAACATACGACTATACATAATATTTCGCCCGGATCGGATCGGTCCCAGTGCCCCGGCGACCGTCCGCGGAAACCATAAAACCTTGTGCACCAGTTGTCCGTGATCAAATGGTGTCCATTAATTTTTTAAATCAATTCATACAATTTAAGGAAATACGTGCACGATACAAGTTCCATAGCATAAACAATTTTTTATAGTCTTACTGATCAATATATCGCATAGCAAAGTGTATTCTATATGCATAGGACAATTTATAGAAGAAGTATACATTCTAACTAAAATTGAAGCATATGAAGAACGTTCTAAATGAACTAGCATACAATAAGGCAACCGTTCACATGTTGATTGTCAAGCAATAAGTAGTCTAAATCTATTCTTTCTTATCTTTACATCTTTTAGTTATTATAGTATCGTTTGATCGGGACAAGCAAGAATACAAGATTTTTAGATGTGAAGACTTGGAAGAAGGGTCAACTGAATCAAATATAAGCCACTCACAAGTTAGTTTGAGAAGGAAAGAAAAGAGGCACTTCAAGACTCCGTTCGCACGACGTTTACTGCTTAATCACCTGCATTGCTATGAACAACTGATCAATACATCTTTTACTCTTTCCAAGCTCAAAATTGAAGTGCAGTTCAATGAACAAAAACAATAAAATCTGTCAAAACTGTTCAAGAAAATGCAAGCAAATCCAAAAATTAACTCAAAGCACGAAAGAAACATGACGATAGCGAAAACTAGGCAAGAAAACTTGCAGCAGAGATGTCCCTCTTGACTCTGCCGCTAAGTCCATTCTCGGGGCACGGTCCACTGAATATGGGAATCGATTCCGAAGAAAAAAATCCATAAGGAGGATGATTTATTGATTTAATTTATCCCGATCGAACGATACCGACTTATATTTCTTAGCTGCGCTTCCCGAATAGGGGGAACTGGGCACCACATCCTAACCAACTAATTGGAAGTTTCGTCCACGAAACTTAGGAATAGAACCTACCAGTAAGAAACAATAAAGGAAACCTTTACCTCATCTCAGATTCAAGCTCCCAAGTAGATTCTTCGACCGAATGATTTTGCCAAAGCATGCGCACGAGAGAAACCAAACGACTTCGAAGCAGCTTCTCTTTTCGATCCAAGATCTGCACAGGTTGTTCAACATAAGTCAAGTCTGCCTTAAGATCTAGTTGTTTAAGATCCACCACATGACTCAGGTCATATACGTACTTCCTAAGCTGTGAAACAAGGAAGACATCGTGCACTTCAGATAGTGACGATGGTTGGGCGATCTGATATGCAACCGGGGTGACTCGCTTCAGTATCTCGAACGGACCGACGAATCTTGGACTTAGCTTTCCCTTAGCTCCGAATCTGGTAACTCCTCGTATGTGAGAGACTTTGAGAAACGACCGATCACCTTTTAAGAAATCAAGAGGACGTTGATACGTGTCTGAGTAGCTTTTCTGGCGACTTTGAGCTACCTTTAACCGTTCTCGGATCAAACGGATCTTTTGGACGGTTTGCTTCACGAGCTCCGGGCCAAGAATTTGCCGTTCGCCAACTTCATCCCAACAGATCGGGGATCTCCACTTTCGCCCATATAATGCCTCATACGGCGCTATCTGAATGCTGGATTGAAAGCTATTATTGTATGCAAATTCGGCTAACGGTAGATGCATGTTCCAACTCATCTTCAAGTCCAAGGCGCAGAGTCGTAGCATATCTTCGATAATTTAGTTGACACGTTCTGTTTGACCGTCTGTCTGTGGATGGTAGGCGGAGCTGAACTTCAACTTTGTCCCCATTACTGACTGCAAGCTTTCCTAGAAATGCGATAAGAATCGACTATCTCTATCGGAGACAATGGATACGGGCACGTCGTGAAGCCGATCAATTTTGTTATGGTAGATCTGAGCCAGGTGGTCGGCACACCAAGTACTTTTGATAGGTAGAAAGTGAGCTGACTTGGTGAGTCGATCGACGATAACCCAGATGGCATCATTCCCCCGTTGCGTCTTCGACAAACCAACAATGAAATCAATCGTTATATGTTTCCATCTTCACTCCGGTATAGCGAGGTTCTGCATCTCTCCGCCCGGCTTCTGGTGCTTGGCCATTACCCTTGGATAGGCCATGCATTGCGACACGAATAGCGCCACATCTCTTTTCATGCCGTACCACTAAAATATCGTACGAAGATCTCGATACATCTTGGTGCTACCCGGATGTGAAGTATAACTTGCATAATAGGCTTCCGTGAGTATCTCTTTTCTGAGGGCTGCATCGTTAGGAACGCATAATCTTTCCTTCACTCAGATCTTCCCGTCCGTGCCTACCGCAAAGTTGGTTGCCTTTCCTGCTGTGATAAGACCTTGCATCTTTTGCAGAAACAGGTCATCCCTTTGAGCGGACTCGACTTTTTCTAACAAGTTGGGTTCGAGGTGTAACTGAGCCACTTGTGCCCCCTTTTTGTATCTGATTATAAGTGTAATGCCCAAAGCTTCAATATCCTGATGCAGCTTGTCATCAATAGCTAGGCTCAGCTTGTCATCAATAGCCAGGCTCCCAACGAATACTCGACTCAGTGCATCAGCTATAATATTTTCTTTGCCTGGCGTGTATCTGATCATCAAGTCAAAATCGCTAAGGAGTTCAGGCCAACGCTGTTATCAAAGATTCAAATCCTTTTAAGTATAGAGATATTTTAAACTCATATGGTCTGTATAGATCTCGCACGATACACCATAAAGGTAGTAGCGCCACAACTTCAGCGCGAATACTACCGCCGCAAGCTCCAAATCATGGGTTAGATAATTCTTCTCATGAGGCTTTAACTGCCTCGACGCAAAGGCTATCACTTTATCCCTTTGCATCAGGACACATCTCAAACCCTTTCTTGAGGCATTACTATATATCTTAAAATCATCGGGTCCGTATGGAAGGGTAAGAATTGGTGCTGAGACGAGGTGCTGCTTTAACTCCATAAACGAAGCTTCACAGTTGTCCGTCCACGCGAACGTTACTCCCTTCCGAGTGAGATGGGTCAGTGGTGAGGCAATTTTAGTAAAATCTTTAATAAATCTTCTGTAGTAGCCTACCAAACATAGGAAACTTCGAATATCGCTAGCTCACTCAGGTCTCCTCCACTTCACGATGGCTTCTATTTTCTTTGGGTCAACTGAGATGCCTGTTGCAGAAATAATATGTCCGAGAAAGGCTATGCTGTCTAACCAGAACTCGCACTTGCTCAACTTCACTTACAACTTATTCTCTCGAAGGATTTGAAGCACCATCCGCAGGGGTCCTGCGTGTTCATCCCTATTCTTCGAGTACACTAAGATGTCATCTATAAAAACTACCACAAATTTATCAAAGAATGGTCGGAACACACGATTCATCAAATAAATAAAAGTAGCAGGGGCATTCATCAGTACAAACAGCATAATAGAAAACTCGTAGTGTCCATAACGGGTTCGGAATACAGACTTGGGCATGTCCTCAGGCTTATTCTTTAACTAGTGGTCGCCCGAACGAAGATTATTTTTTTATTACACCGTTGCCCCTTGCAGCTAATCAAAGAGGTCGTCTATCCTTGGCAGAGGATACTTGTTTCTGATAGTAACCTTATTCAGCTACCAATAATCGATGCAGAGTCGCAATGTTCCGTCTTTCTTTTTTACGAAGAGCACAGGCGCACCCCAAGGAGACACGCTCGGATGGATGAACCCACAATCCAGTAGTTCTTGCAGTTGGCACTTTAACTCCTTCAGTTCAGCAGGGGCCATTCTGTACGGAGCCTTGGAAATTGGCTGAGTATTTGGGAATGTGTCAATGGTGAACTCGATCTCTCAGTCAGGTGGCATGCCGGGAAGTTCGCACGAAAACACATCAAAGAACTCCACCTCAATGGAAGAAGACTCAATGTTTGTGTAATCCAGCTTCGTGTCCCGAACCGACGCTAGGTATCCCTCGCAGACAGAGTGTAGCATCCGCCGAGCAGATATTGCTAAAATTACCATGCGGGCCCTGGATACGTCAGTTGCTGGACAACTCGTGTAGCAGAATTTGGCTTCTCCAGGTAGGCGGAAGATGACTCATTTTTTTGCACATTCGATAGTTGGCCGAGCCAATCCATCCTCAAAATGATGTCATAATCCCGAACATCTAGGACTAAAACATCGAGCGAGAGCTTCCTTCCTCCAATACAGATGTAACCACCTTGACATACTGAATGGACATATATTTTTGTGCCCGACGGGGTGCTAACACTAAGGTCAAGATACAACGGTGTCATTTCTACATAGTTTTTCACGGCAAAATTTATGGATATAAATCTATGCGTTGCACCAGAATCAAATAGCACACATGCAGGTATGTTATTAAAAAGCAATATACCTGACACAATGGTGTCTAAGGCCAGGGCTTTTTCTCGTGTCATAGTGTACACTCGGCCTTGAGCTTGACGACGCTCTTGTTGAGGCGTGGCTCGATTGGCTTGGGGTGTTGGGGCAAGATTTGGATGTTGAGGGCAAAGCTTAGAGGAAAGTTAACAATCTTTAGCTATGTGATCTCGACCACCACAGTTGAAGCAGGACCCGTTCTTGCTGTAACATTTATTAAGGGTGTGCCCCGGCCTATTACAGTGTTCACAATGAGCCCCTATATTTCCCTTTTGTCGACAACCATTATTTGGACGCTTTGCAGCGTTGTTTTCTCTCTCGTTGCTATAGAGCTTGTGATTGGAGGTATGCACAGTGCCGACAGTAACTGGAGGATACTGCGATTCGAGGGAAAGGGCATGGTTGAGAACTTTCTGCAACATCTGGTACTGAAGAACGACCATGTGCACATGGATGGCAGGTCGCAGGCCTCCTTCAAATCTTCTGGCATGACTCGCCGCATCAGGTAAATAGGAACTTGTAAATTTGGCAAGCCGGTTGAATTCAGCATAATACTGCTTTTCTGTCATGTTGCCTTGCCGTAGTTGCACGAACTCGTTCTTCTTTTGATGACATATAGGAGGGGGTATGAACTCTTCTTCGAAAGCGCCACAGAAAGTAGCCAATGCAATCATCTCCTCTTTATCGTCAACTAGAAGAGATCTTCGATGCACGTCCCACCAATCGTGCACATTCAAGCGAAGCTGCAGTTGGGCACACGTGACACGCTTCTGCTCGGGTACCTCTAGAAGTTTGAAATAATCCTCAAGTTCGGCCAACCAATATAGAGCCACAATTGGATCCTCAGTCCCTTTAAATGGCGTATTGCAGACCTTCTTAAAGTCGGCAAAGTCGAAGGCAGTCACATCCTTCTTCCTTGTAGTTAGAGGCGTCTCGACTTCAAGCGCGGGTTGCTCCACCGGTGTTGCTGCTATTGCCGCGGAATGGTTGGAGGCCAAGGTCTGCATAATCTTTTGCAGGTATCTACCTACTTTTGTTGGACTGCAAACCAGGCTTCTAGATTGTCTTGGAGCTTGCTCTGTCTTTCTTCCGCTCGCTTCTCGGCTCGTTCATAACGAGCCTCGTCCCTTTGTTGGCTAGCCTCTAATATCCGCATCATCTGCTGAATGGGATCAACATGGGACATGGCTCGCTGCCTCGGAGAACTTTCCGATGTGCCGGAACTGCTTTCTTGGGCTTGGATCTCACCCGGTGCTAGCGATAAAGCTTGCGCTTGTGCCATTCCTCCAAAAGAAGGTAACTTACATCAGGATCATAATGTATTATGGACTCATTGTATGGACGTATCTCATTTTGGCCTAACGAGTTTAAGAGTTCGCACAGGGAATAAATTGTTAAAGAAACTTTTCCAATACGAGGGTAAAGGAACTTTAAGCTGTGCTCTGATACCAATATGTCATGCCCCGATTCTGAGGAATCGATAGTCGTCCCTCGGGCATGATGTCGTGCGTGCCTAGGTTGCACTCCGCCCAAGGATAAGGTATTTTGCAAAATTAGCACATATTTACTGTACGCAGATAATTGAAACACAAGGTTGAAACATGAAAAAGTTTTCTTTATTGATAATGAACATCTTTTACAAACTCTTGAATGAGTCAGAATGTTGCCGCACGGGCTTACAAAAGTTGACACAAAATGAGATAGTTGTCCTGTACGTTACATCATTTACTAAAACTTTAAAATAAGAGACCTCCAGGTGGGACAATGGCTTTTCCTCTGAGCTGCAAGAGTTAAGTAGCTAGCTCTTGGGTCTTCAAAAATGCTTCAAAATAGGGTACGATCAGGGCATGCCGAAAGCTGGACCGTATTGCGAAGTGACTTCAGCTCCTCGCAGGATCTTCTTGGTGCGGGGAACCTGATTCAACGAGGGTCAGTACATCAAAACGTATTGGTAAAGGCGAGCTAACCCAACTATACCAATCAATACGTTATTTATATGAAACATGCATATTATTTGTGGTCATTCTATCTTGCCTTAGTTCATTTTACAAGCAAGCAATATATATAGAAATAACTGAAATGAACTTGCCACCGTTCGGTGACTTTTATCTGCCCGTCTGAACCACCTGCACAATACTTACCATGTCCTTTCCTGCCACGAAGACACAAGTTAGCTTGCACAGGTTTAAATATACTAAGGGATCACTAGCATAATGCCATAAAGGATGAGTTATAGTCTAGAGACAAGAGTGATATGCAACGCAGGTGGCAAGCCCCGCTACATAACACTTCGTCCATAACATACGACTATACATAATATTCTGCCCGGATTGGATCGGTCCCAGTGCCCCGGCGACCGTCCGCGAAAACGATAAAACCCTGTGCACAAGTTGTCTGTGATCAAACAACGTCCATTAAGTTTCCAAATCAATTCATGCAGTTTAAGGAAATACGTGTACGATACAAGTTCCATAGCATAAACGATTTTGCATAGTCTTACTAATCAATATATCGCATAACAAAGTGTGTTCTATATGCATAGCACAATTTATAGAAGAAGTATAAATTCTAACTAAAATTGAAGCATATGAAGAACGTTCTAAACGAACTAGCATGCAATAAGGCAACTGTTCACATGTTGATTGTCAAGCAATAAGTAGTCCAAGTCTATTCTTTCTTACTTTTATATCTTTTTGTTATTATAGTATCATTTGATCAGGACAAGCAAGAATTCAAGATTTTTAGATGTGAAGACTTGGAAGAAGGGTCAACTGAATCGAATATAAGCCACTCACAAGTTGGTTTGAGAAGGAAATAAACGAGGCGCTTCAAGACTCCGTTTGCACGACGTCTACTGCTTGATCACCTGCATTGCCAAGAATAGCTGATCAATACCTCTTCTACTCTTTCCAAGCTCGGAATTAAGATGCAGTTCAATAAACAAAAATAATGAAATCTATCGAAACCGTTCAAGAAAATGCAAGCAAATCCGAAAATAAAATTAAAGCACGAAAGCAACAAGGCGACAGCAACTAGGCCAGAAAACTTGCAGCGGAGATGTCCCTCTTGACTCTGCCGCTAAGTCCATCCTCGGGGCACGGTCCACTGTATATGGGAATTAATTCCGAAGAAGCAAATCCATAATGAGGATGAGTTTTTGATTCAATCTATCCCGATCGAACAATACCGACTTGTATTTCTTAGTCGCGCTTCCCGAATAGGGGGAACGGGGCACAACACCTGAGTCCAAGTGTAAGTCTGAGTCTCTAAGCCTCTTTAGGGCTTACCTCCTAAGGAAATTTTTGCAAGAGAGTGACAAAAAATATTATGCTTTTTTGAGGAGTTAATCTTTTTTTCTTCTAGAAAAATACCCCCATATGACACCCACATGTGCCCCACCACAACCCATGTGCATACTTCAACAGAAGCAAAGCATTATATTTAGATTCTCACTTGGTGGTGTAGCCAATATGGGACTATTCTTTCTAGTCCAAAGGCAAAAAAACTAACAATCTCTCACATATCTTAATATATGGGTTGAGCGTTTCTCATAGTGACTGCCCATCATGCATTAGGATAGATGTCGCTTACGACTTGAATCTTTTTGCATGTGTCAAATAACAGTACGATACAAGAATGGATTAAGCCTTGAATTTTGTACAATAGTTACAATTCTTCCTACTCGCACAAAGACATCAACTGTGCTTTCGGTTGCACATTATGGCCATGTACTCGCCTTGTTTTGGTGTATGTATATTGGGTGTCTATAAGTTTATACTCAAAAGAAGACATGTATCTCTTTCCATACACTTTAGGTGAGTTCTTTTAAAAGAGTCCTGGCATAAAGCCTTGCGCTTCCTTGCGGTGCTACGTCGCTATGACATGACCCAAATCCAAGGCTATACCTCAACGTGTTATTGTACCACTTTATCATGAGGACACCGGCCTCTTTATACTACCTAGCATGAATCCTTGCGCTTCCTTGTGGTGTTATATCGCTGTGACATGGCTCGCGTAGCTGAGGCTTTATATTTTTTACCTCTGAGTGGTGTCACACCACTATAACATGAGGTCACTGGCCTCTTTGTAATGCTGCCTACCATTCTTTATTCTACACTATTAGGCTACCTGCCTCTGTGCGGTTCTACGCTGGTGTTACATGGCCCAAAGTCGAAGCTTTACCCTCTCAACGTACCTAATATGGCGTCACCAAACTGTAGTATGGAGTACTATGCTCCTTTGTAGTGCTGTGCAACCCGTGCTTCCTGTAAAGCACACCGGACATTCAAAATGCCTAAGAACTCATTAGGCGTCTAAGCCATCCTCCCACATAACTTATTCTATAAAAGAACAAATAGTAGACACCAGTGGTTCTGGGTCCGTAACTACTTAATGTCTCAAAGGCCTACCTAATGTTCCTGATATTCTTCCAGTCAATGATCCTTGTTTGAACTAAAAGCTAGATGCCTAGTAGATTTCTCTTTGAACTAATAGCATAAAAATTTATGATAAAATTGTAAAGACACAATATCATAATGTCTTCAAATCCATTTTTATTGTTGTATCCTAGAACAGCTGGCGCTTGAGACCTTTGGTGAACGAATCTGCCAGATTTCGAACATCAATCACGACAATAACTTTAGTCTTGATATAATCATTCACTGTCCTATGCCTCAGTCGTACAGTCATCTTCTTACCATCGAAGAGATCATTTAATGCCACCGCTGTAGTCGTCTGGTTGTCACAGTATATCGGTACTGCCAGAATCTGTGCACCAACCAATAGAAGATCATACATGAGCTTCCAAAGCCATTATGCTTCATCAGCTGTACCCGCAAGTGCATAGAACTCACTACCAGAATAACACATATTAACGACGCCTAAAAATGTTGCTAATAGGTAAACTAACATCGCTAAAATAATTTAGCGACGTAATTAGCGACCTTTTTACGGTATCGCGTATTTTATGGTCGCTGACAACAAAAATATCGTTAGTCGTCGCTGTCGCTGTGTACATTTAATATGAATACTAAACTAAACTCACATAGAAAGAAATATACAAAGTTACATTACACTAAATATGTCCCAAGAAGTAGATAAATAAATTTAAAATAAGTGTCACATGCGTCTCAGAATATAATAAAAAGTATGAAATAAATACATCAAATACCCAAGAATGGGCCAATACACACAAACACACTAAAACCTGTCCAAACAAGGACTTCTACTGATGAGGAGGAGTACCGCCGTGCATCTGGGATAGAAGAAACTCATACTATTCTTGTGAAAGTATCACTGATGCCGATGGAGGAGGTAGTGATGGAGGCGATGTCGATGCAGGCGGACCAGGAGGACGTATCTGCTCCAATGCTAGCAGTCACGCATTGTATGAAACCATGACAGATACCACCCTCGAAGTGTTCTTTGCCACCGACCAGCTCAACAAATCCTGCGCCGCATGGATCCTCGTAGGTGAGTCGCTCATGGCCGTCTATCGACGCTTCGTAGACGCGGCCAGAGTTGCCAAGCTACGCTTTGTCGTCTGGTCCATATTCCTGAGCTCCATAAAGTTGTGCTATGTCGTATAGCTCAGAGTCCTGAGCTCCATAAGACTATGATCGAGCGAATTAAAATGTGCGATAATCGTCGCATCATCCGTCTATGGTGTAGACTGTGGCCGTTGTGTAATCCTCCGTCACAACTCGTCATACAGGTCAGCAATTTGATGGTCAACGCTCTCCTAGGCTCGTGCCGACGCCTGCGAAGGCTGCAAGGAATGCACACTAACAGAGGGGGCCCAGGATGACTGCATCGTAACATAGGCATCGTAGGATCATGCTTCGTAGTATGTACCCCTCTGAAGACCACCAATGACGGTCATCCAGAGCTCATCCACCGATGGAGCTATAGAGGGCTACGAGAAAGTACTAGCCTCTTTCTTTGCAGGTGCACTAGCAATCGCCCGCTCACGTAGTTTAAGATACTCGTCCTAGAAAAGTGGTTGCTAACGTCTAAGTTACTTATTACTAACTATATAGATATCTATTTGCATATTTTCTAAGTTATATTAAAACTAACATAGGGTAGTAAAATGTACATAGGTCTTCGTGGCCTTCTCATCGATGAGCTTTCCGTCCTTCTGATGGGTGACTAGGAAGACTGTCACAATGTTGGCGTCCTCACCCCTCTATACTTGTTAAAAATTATATTATTTGTTATTAAAATTAAATATCTTATCCTACTTGCATTAAAATAATATATATTCAATAGAATACATACTAGATGACGGAAATATTTTGACATGGGAATCGAGCCACCATACTACTTTTTTGCCTTCGACCTAGCAGCCTTTGCTTTCTCCGACCGTTCCTTATACTTGGGTTCATCGAATCTCGCATTTATTATAGTCTACTGCTCAGGCGTGATCCAACCGTGGATCGATTCTCCGTCGCGATCACGGACCTTCTGGTCGTTAATCGCATCACGGATCATCTTGGCAGCGACGGCAAGAAACTGCTCCACGATCTTCTCAGCCCAGTGTAGTGGGTAGAAATAGGTTTTCTATAAGAAGTAAAATAGAGAGTTAAATAATATGCATAAATGATTATTGATATTAAAAATAAATATATTTTTACCTTGAAGTGGGCAAACCAAAATGCCTTCCTAACTTCAAGGGCATCTGCGTAGTTAATCCATGGCCTACCATAGTTCTGCCTCAGAAAATACCCTAGTTATCACTATACCGCCGAGGGACGATATCTATGCAACGATAATTAAATTCATGAATATATAGATATAATTATTTGGAAAATGTTAAATATTTAACTTACTTGCTAGGACCGTCCCACCAAATCTTCATCATCGCCTCGCCTGGTAGCGTGCATGGAGGATCGCTCTGATCATGTGCAGACGAAGTCGGCTTGACCTCCTCCATTTGATCCTCTGTCTCCATGGTGCCTTCAACTGGAGGAACATTGGACGAGGGAGTAGTCTCAGGCATAGGACTACTCGTCCCAGGAGTACTGCTATGTCATATCGCCGACGGAGTCGGAGATGCTAAAGATCAGTACACTGGAGTACTCTGCGACGAGGATCCGAAACTAGTAGCCTATACTAGAGGGGCATTTCGTCTAGAGGATCGACCTCGGAATGACCTGCGTTGTTCGGCCAAACCTGATAATAATATATGATGATAAAACAAATACACAGACTTATAACAGTTCATAAAAATAGACAAACTCGGAGCAACCCTCCGTTAAATTTTTTGGGTACGAAATATCATAAAAGAATATAAAATATCACAGTCACACAATAAATACAAAATAAAAGTGTCACAGTCACACAATAAGCACAATATAAAAGTATTACAGTCACACAATAGGCACAATAAAAGTATCACAGTTACACCATAAGTCTTATCTAATTTTTTAATCTCTTAAGGAAATCCAATACGCTGGGGCAGAACCCATTCCCTCAGATGCTTCGCATAAGCAATGTCTAGGTGATCAATCTCCGCTATAGGTGTTGGGTGACTGGAACTCTCCCTCTGAGTTGGTGCCTGCCCAACAGTAGGAGGTACCACTTCCTCCGTAATAGTAGGAGTTGCAACTTCCCCCTTAACAACTGCTTCCAGTTTAACAATAGGATGTGTCACTTCCTCCTTAACAGTCACTTTCTTCTTAATAGTAGGAGGTACCACTTCCTCCTTAACAGTAGAAGTTGCCTTTCTCAAGCGACATGCACGTGTTCGGGTCATGGGTGTTATATGGTAAGATAGATGTAAACAAAGAATATAATTTATAAAAGATATAAATATATGTATCCATACAGTTAAAATAATTATTATATTCCACATTAAAAATATAGTATATGGCTAGAGTTCTAATTGGATTTTATTTTATTTTTAATACTCTTATGAAAATTCAACTTCTTAATTTTTCTCATCCTTCTCTTCCTCTTCCTCCTCATCTTCACTTTCATCTACTTCATCTTCCTTTTCGGATAATTCTACCTCTTCCACACGATTAGATGTATAATGAAAAACTTTCGTTGAGTCCACATCTACAATATTTGTTACAATAGGTAGCTCATCCTCCTGATAAGCTATTTCATTAACGTCAAAGGTATTTTTAGCTTTTGTCTTGCATACTGCCCACCAGTCCGACCTCGTTGTTCTCCATTTAGGATAAGTTATGAAGTACATGAGTTAAGCCTGTCTTGATGGAATAAATGGTTCATAGCCTTGGTATCGCCAGTAGTTTATATCAACAAGACCATGCTTGTCTATTTTCCAACCTTGATCTTGGATCGGATAGAACCAATCACACCTGAATAATATGATCTTAGCAGGCCCTGTTCCATAATTATATGTCAACTCCACAATCTTCCGTAAGACGCCGTAAAAATTATTGCCTGGATCGACATCTTTGTAGCTCGAAGATCTGATACACAAACAACTATTTTTCGTAGAATCGAGATACAAGAAGCTGTCTCCTATCGAGAATTTTGTTGACTTGAACCTAAACCCATTCACACAGTAGCTTGGCCATATTTTGATGGCATAAATTTGTCCCTTGGCTAGAGTTCTAATAGACTCATTCTCGAGTGTTGTGTGGGAACGATCGACCTAAATACTAAGGAAATGATATTAAGTTTAACATTATGTTAATTATTGTGCATAGTACATACACAAAAATCCTTACATATGTACTCAACCAAGAAGGGAAATGAAGTCTCATTTCTTGTTCTACTTCTTTATCTGTTATCTATAGTCTCCTCAACCTCACCTCATCATTAAATATGCTGAAAAACAACAAAATATTGCCCGATTAGTATAACAATAGTAGCGTATACTATTAGATTAAGATGAATTAAATGTTAACGTATTAATTACTTACCCCTCTAGTTTTTCCACTTCATCCTTGTCGCAGTTGAGTAATATATAAAACTGAGCATCCCTTAGCTCATCGTCATTCAGATATCTCTTATTTATTTTGCCTGAAAGCTTACTGAAAGCATTGAATACTTTTAGTATTGCATCATTAGATTCCTGATATCCATCGTCGTTTCTGAGAACACTTGTTCTATTTGTAGCAACATGCGGCTTGAAATACATCGAGCAAAAGTTTGTAATCTCCTTAAGAACATAGACTTCACAAATAGAACCCTCAATCTGTGCCTTATTTTTTATATTTCTCTTTAGGTGGTTTAATTGACGCTCGAACGGGTACATCCACTGATAACCAACAGGCCCACCAACACGTGCCACGTAAGAAAGATGAATTGGCAAATGCTCCAGGGAGTCAAAGAATCCAGGAGGGAATACTCTTTCAAGCTTGCATAGTGTTACCACAATGTCCTTATCTTGCTTTTTTAGACAATCGACGATCAACTTTGTAGAACAAAGATCCCTGAAGAATATGCTAAGCTCAGTCAATGGATCCTAAACTACCTGCGGTAAGAATTCACAAAATATAATTGGAATTAACCTCTCCATGAATACGTGACAATCGTGGCTCATCATACCCGTCAGTTTATTCTCCTTCGGGTAAACATATCTTCTCATATTCGACACGTACCCGTATGAAAATTTTAGCCCATGAATCCACCTACAAAGTCTCCATTTATCCTCTTTGTTCAGTGAGAAAATTGTCTTAGGCTGCTTATACTTTTCATTCCCTTCCTCTATCAAATGCAACGCAGGGCATCTGCATATTTCTTCCAAGTCCAACCTAGCCTTGGGATTGTCTTTCGTCTTCCTATTTACGTCCATCATAGTATTAATTATGTTGTGAAACATATTCTTTTTGATATGCATGACATCAAGGTTAAGTCTGATCTGCGTGCTGCTCCAATATGGCAGATCCTAGAATATGCTCCTCTTCGCATAGTTATGAGTGTGACCAAATTTATCGCACTTCTACCCCTTAGTAGGCTCTTAGATAACACTTGGTAAATCTATAATCTATTCCCATATCGTGTCTCCGGGCCACCTTGGAGGTGGATTTGCCTTCTCCATAACGCCAGTACAAAAGGCATTCTTGTTTTTCTGGAACGGATGATCCGACGGCAAAAATTATCGATGATAATTGAAGAAGCACGGCTTTCCTCCATTTTTTAAATGAAAAGCTTAGTGCATTCCAAACAATACGGACATTAGAGACGACCATGAGTGCTCCATCCTGATAAAATGCCATAAGCTAGAAAGTCATTGATGGTCCACATAAGTGTTGCCCTCATCTAAAAATTTTGTTTTTTTCAAATATCGTACGTATTGGCGCCTACTTTCCACAGCTGATTCAACTCATCTATCAACGGTTGTAAGTACATATCTATGTTCCTCTTCGGATTATTTAGACCCAGAATAATGACGGTTAAGAACATAACCGGAGTCTTTATGTACATCCAAGATGGTAGGTTGTACGAGGTACCGATCACAGGCCAACATGAATACTGAGAGCCCCAATCTTACATTATACGAATCCAAAGAAAAATTTGTATACTCTCGATCGAAGTGCTTCCATGCTTTTCCATTGGATGGGTGATCCAACACTCCTTCAATTTGTTCTCGTCTGTGGCAACTCATGTTTTCGGCAGTCTCCTTCACCATAAACAACCTCTGCAACTGCGACGTTAAAGGCAACTAGTTCATCGAATCGGTTGGCTTCCTTGCACCGACAGACCTTCATGTACCAGTTGCCTTGTAGCTATCAACACTATAAAATTTGTACACATCTTCATCCTTGTCATCTTTGTAGTACATCATGCACCTGTTGCGACATGAATCAATTTTCTCGTATCCCATCTAGTACGATCTCACCATACTCTTAGACCGGTAGAAGTCTTTAGGTAACTTAGTACCTGGCGGAAAGATCTCTATAATCAACTCCATAAGTCGATTGTATCATTCTTGGGACATATTAAAATTGGACTTGATGTTTAGTAGTCGTGTAACCACCTCCAATGGTAAATGATCCTCACAACCAGGATATAATGGAGTTCTTGCATTCTCCAGTAACTCTATAAACTTTGTACCATAGGCATTTGGTGCCTCCTCATGTTTATCATGATTATCCAGATCGAAACTAGGCCCGACAGCATCAAAAACTATATTCAAGCACCCGTCGTCGAAATCAGCGTGGTCGTGGACACCCATATATGGATTCACATAAGGCTCCAGCTCCGATGCTAAAGACACAAGTTCTCAGTGTGAGGTCCACTGATAGTAATTTGGCATCCCCTTGAGTATAAATGATATGTCATATCAACTTCTGAGTGATATTTCAAGTTGCGATATCTCACACAAAGATACATAATTTTGGTACCGTCCATGTACCGAGGAAACTCCTTGGCGAACGGCAGAAACTGTTCCCCCCTGTATGAATTTATCCCGCATACCGCATATGTCATCAGGATGACGGTTGTATATTCACGAACGATGACGCAGGTAGTTATTCAGATCCATTTCTAGATACTTCTAAAAAGATGAATATATATCGTTCAAGTATATTATCCAAATGGATGCAAAGATGGATACACATGTTCAACAAGGTAACAACTTCTATTGATGCGTGAGTATTCGAGTTGTGATACGTGAGTATCCATATCGTGGTTCATGAGTATCCTTTTTATAATTCGTGACTATCCGAAAACTAGTAGAGATGTGGACAACTCGAATTTCAAGTCCTATTAAATATATGTCGTCACGTGTTCATTGTCAGCCCTTCTATGAAAAGTAAATTTATATCTGTAAGCCTTTTTGAGGCTTTTAGTGTTATACCAAATTTCTAAAAAATCTAACATGGATACTTTGATACGTTCTTTGTCTTTTCTATAATTTTGTAAAAATTGATAGAACTCTAAAAGCCTCAAGAAAAATTACAGATGTAAATTTACTTTTTAGATAAGGGCTGGCATGGACACTTGACTTCGGAGTGTCCAATATACACATAGGTCTTGATAACACTCTAGGTATTTGTGTATCATGTGGATATCATATACCATGGTACACAATCTCATATTGAAACTCTCTTATATCTTGACACTAGGATATAGTTTCAAATATCTATGATCCTAACTATACTTGACACTTGGTATATTGGTACCAACATAAACTCTAGGACACTCACTTTTGACAACACATTTTATACCTATTTCTATAACTGTATATTTCTATACCCTTATATATGTATCTATCTGTATAGATTATTAATCCTCACTAACTCACTCATACCTCACTCAAACATATACACATACACACCTCTCACTTGGACACTCTCATATACTTGACACTCCCATACACTTTACACACGCACACACACACACACACACATACACACACACACACACACTCACACACACACACGTGGACTCTCATATACTTGACACACACACATACAAGATATTACCCATACCCAAACATAATATCTTGACTAAAATACATACCCAAATTTATATCAAACAATCTATATCATAGTTAGAAATTGACACTTATGATTACCTAAATATCCATAAGTTAACCATGATAATATCTAACACCAATCCAAATATCGGGAGGGTACGGATAACTTAAAGTATTAAATAATATGTTCTTGCATATATACTTGAAATTATTTAATGTGTATTAATATATATATTTCGAGGGAGTGAGTGTTATGATCTTGAACAAAAATTGCCAAAATCAACCACGTCAAAAATTGGAGTAGGCCTCCGACTCGGGATTCATGTTGAAGAATACTTGTATCTCACACTCGACCAAGCCTCCGACTTGGGATTCAGGTTCAAGAACCAATACTACTTTGGTAGGTTCGACATGCAAATAAAGGTCGTGCCGGAGAAGTCGGCAGGCACTGTCTCCGACTTCTATGTAAGCTTTCACAACCTAGCTAGCTAACCACTCCTCCCCTTCGTCGTGTCAGTGTCAGTGTGTATCCGTGTCTGTGTCTGTGTGTGCCAATGTCATTTTTAGAAGAATTAGAGGTTAGGGTTTACCTGAGAATGGGGGATGGTGGCGTGTCAAAGGCAGTAGCGAGTAAGTCAGGGACTACGGAGGGGCGGGGGGAGGAGCGCCTAACGGAGGGAGGAGGGACTAGGGTCATGGGTGGGACACCAGGGTCTCAGAGAGACTAGAGCCGCCGGTGTGTCATCGAGAGCCGGTGGGGCACGACTAAGGTGGGGCGAGGGGTGGCTGAGGTCGGAGAGGGGTCGCCGGGGGCTCGGAGGCAGTCGTTGGCAATGAGGGGGGAGGGGGAGAAAAATAAAATTTTGGGGGGAAATAAAATCAAAATTCGAACCAGAGGAACCCTATATGAAGAAATTTGACGTCGCTAATCGTCGCTACGTTTTAAACTTACTGCGACACAAAAGATTTGGGAACACAAAATGTCGCTATTATTAAAATTTTAGTGAAGTACACCAACTCCTAGCGATGTAAGATTTCATAATGCTAACTCTAGTCGCTACATGTCATAAAATATCGTCGACAATGAAATATTGTGACGTCTTTTATAGACGTCGCCAAGTTCAATAATATGAGCAACAATGTTTTCTGGAGTCGCTAAATTCGTCGCTGATTTGACTTATTTTGGTAGTGTCTTCTCAATATAATGAGACATTGACAACGCCACACCAGTGTCCGTCCGGATGATCTTTATCCCTAGGATAACATCAGCTTCCCCCAAGTCCTTCATACTGAACTTGGATAAGAGGAATTTCTTTGTCCTTGTGACACATTCTAAATTCGTACCCAAGATTAGCATGTCTTTCATATACAGGCAAATTATAACTCTTCTCCCATCAGCGAATTTTGTGTAAACATACTTTGTGTAAACACACTTGTCCGTCTTACTGACTTTGTATCTGTTTGATCTTATGACTTTATCAAATATTCCATGCCATCTTGGGAGATTACTTCAGAACGTATAATGATTTCACCAATTTGCAGACTTTGTCTTCAATCCCTTTGACGAGAAATCCTTCTGGTTGTTGCTTGTAAATCTCCTCGGTCAACTCTCCATTCAGGAATGTTGTTTTAACATCTATCTTTTGTATAACTAGCTTTTGAATTGCGCTAAAAGAAATCAACATACTGATGGTTGTCATCTGTGTTACTGGAGCATATGTGTTAAAGTAGTCGTTCTCCTGCTTTTGAGAAAACCCCTTGGCTACTAGCCTTGCCTTGAACTTGTCAATTGATCCATCGGCCTTCATCTTCTTGTTAAAGATTGACTTACATCTGATTGGTTTATTTCCTTCAGGACAATCGATCAACACCCAAGTGTTGTTGGAAGTTATTGAGTCATACTCATCATTAATAGCCTCCCTCTAGAAGACGACATCTCTGGTCTTCATCGCCTCATAATTTGTAAGTAGGTCTGCTTTCACATGATAGGTGATAAAATCCTCTCTGAAGTCCTTTTGTCTCCTCACTCGCTTAGTTTTCGGTTCTGCGAGTTCTTGTTCGAACGTTGTCTCTGCAAAGACAACTTCTTTTTGGACAACATATTTATTAGAAGCTTCAGCCTCGTGTGCACCCATACTATTCTATGGAATGTCCACGAGAACAATATTCTTGTTCCTTGCAAATTTATCTTTAAAGAATTTTGTGTCGTGAGATTCAATGATATGATTTGATTCAATATCAAGAAACCTTCGAGCATCACCCTTCTTAGCATAGCCCAGAAAGATAGTCTTTGCAGTCCTCGTACCCAGCTTCTGGATCTTCAAGTCTGGAAGAATCACATACGACAAACACCCCCACACTCGAATGACATTCAAGTAGGGTTTGACTTTGAACCAAAGTTCATGAGTAGTGACTTCGAAAGTTATGAATGGCACTCTGTTCAGATTGAACGTAGCCATGAGCACAGCTTCTCCTCAAAAGCAGTTTGGAAGACCCGCAGTTAACATCATTGAGTTCATCAGATCTTTCAACGTTATGTTCTTCCTTTTTGCTACTATATTTGATTGAGGAGAAAATGAAGCAGTTGTCTCATTGATAATTCTATGTTCCTTGCAGAACGATACAAATTCAAGGGATCTATACTCTCCGTCTGATCACTTCTGTGTCCCTTTAGTTATTGTCAAGTTTGACGTTCATACTTTCTCCTAAACTCCTTGAACTTCTCGAATGCTTCATCTTTTGACTTGTGCATATAGAAGAATGCATACTTCGAGTAGTCATCGATAAATATAATAAAATACTTTATCCCGACCTTTGTGGAGAATTGTATGAAGTCGCAGATATATGAATGTACCAACTCTAGAAGATATGTGCTTCGGTTTACCCATTTGAACGATTTTTTTGTGATCTTTTTTTGCGTACAGAACTCACACTTCTCTACATCCTTGTCCTCACATTTGGAGATAAGTCCTATACTAGACATCTTGCAAATTTTTTTACAATGAACATGTCCTAGTCTATTATGCCATAACTCAAGAGAATAACCCGAAGAAGAGACTGTATTAACATTATTAGCAGGAGTTATAAGTTGAAGTTTGAACATCCCTTCAGTACAAAATATTTTTCCAAAGTATGTTCCTTTATAAGACATCACCATCTGCCAGGCATTGATGTCCATTCTTAAGCCTACGTTGTATAGCAGACTTCCAGAGATCAGGTTCTTGGCAATCATTGATACATGCTTTACATCATAAACCGTTAGTGACTTCCCTAAAGTCAGATTCAGTACCACCATTCTGGTCCCATGTACTTCAGCTTGTGCCTGGTTCACCACAATAACCTTATCAAAGGTCGGCTAATATATGTTGAACAACTCCCTTTTTGAGCAAATATATTAGGATGCACCAGTGTCTCCCCACCAATCAGTGTCGACACCAGTTGAGACAACCTACACAATCATAGCAACCATGTTAGGCTCACCTTTCTTTGTTTGTTTGGGCTTGGATCTACAGTCTTTCCGGTAATTTCTCTTCTTGCCACAATTGAAACAGGCTCCATCATTGGTAGGCCTTGGCTTGAACGAAGCCGACTTTATATTCATATGGTTGAAGTCCTTCTTCTTATTTTGAGAAGCCTTCTGCTTCCCCTTGGAGTCAGCATCATGTATTAAGTTGGCCTTGGACAACTATTTGGACAGCGTATCCACCTTATTTTAAGCCCTCAACTTATTTTTAACGTGGATCCAATGTAGTAGGAGATCAAGGTTGACCTCCATCTTCTTCTGGTGCATGTCCGTGATAAAGTTGCTCAATCCAAGTGGAAGCTTGGTGATAATGCCCCCCACGACAAAAGCGTCGACCATGGGCATGCCTTAATCCTCAAGTTTTTGACGTAACTTAAAAATTTTCTTGACTTGAGGCAAAATTGTATTATCATCCTGAAATCGCATCTTCCAGCGGTGAAATAGATCTTGTTTCAGTTCTCATTAGATTTATAGTGTCTTTCTAAAGACTCCCAGACGACCTTTGTATGGTTTGTCTTTCTGTACGACTCGGCCAGGGTATCTTTCATGGAGTTCAAAATCAGCAACTTATAAAAGTAGTTGTCTCTCCTCTACTTGTTATGTACAACTGTTGCATCAGAAATCCTTTGATCACTTTCACCCTACAAAATTTTAGGCTCAAGATCTGCCAACACATAATCCACGTTTAAGAGTTGAAGAATAAGGCTTATCTTTCTCTTCCAGATGTTGTGGTGATCCCCGTCAAACTTTTCAAGTTTGTTAAAACTTGTGTCTAGAAGACTTGCACTGTTATTCTCCATATTACTCGAATCTTGCTTTGAGATTGTTAGTCCATAGGCTTAATAAAATATGATAGAACATGACCAGGAACGTAAGTTAACGCCTCGGTTGAATCCTGAAGAAATTGAGATCATAGGGTTACTTTGATATCCTCGAAGAACAACTATAATATTTTTATCTCTGATTACAACTTGCTGAAAATATTGCAATAATCAGAATCAAACTCCATTCTTCCTTGCAAATGTAGTAGCAATTGACAAAGAACGAGTTACACGGAGAGAAGAAGAAATAGAGTAGAAAGAAATGATCTATGCTTGCTGGGGTGATGAAGATCACCGTTGTTAAAAGAAGATTTGTCCCACCATGATCCGCTTCTAGGAACCAGCAAATTCTCGTAGAACTTCTGGAATGCTCAATGTCACATCCTTTCTGGACTCGTACGAACTCTTATAATGTCTAATAGCGGCAGCAACATCAACTCTCTTCGTCTCTTGTAAGACTCGTGTCACAGCATTCGTATTTTTTGCGGATACATATTTTATGCTAGTTATTGGATTTTATTTGATCTCGAGAAAGCTCACAAATTCTCAAAATTAAAACTTTACTACCTGACCGGTATACCGACGGTATACTATAGTATACCGACGGTATACTGTCCGACAGATATTTGTTTCACTTTCGATATATTTTTGAGATATTTTTTAGATATTTCTCTA
Source organism: Iris macrosiphon (assembly GCA_036927795.1). Lineage (NCBI taxonomy): Eukaryota > Viridiplantae > Streptophyta > Magnoliopsida > Asparagales > Iridaceae > Iris > Iris macrosiphon. Next base: position 135,127,592 of record JAYESA010000004.1, read on the forward strand.
TAAATAGTACTCAAGATATTTTATTTCTTTCTTTCTCTTTCTCTCTCCTATCTTCTACATTTCTCCCTCAAGCTTGGAAGCGTGGTCTTGAGACCTGGAGTATGGTTTTTGAACCCCTTCGTGATGGTGGACTAGAAGGTTTAGGCTGGGAGCTCGCATTTGGCAAGTACACATTGCCGATTTTGTGAAGTTCTTTTACTTTCAGTCATTTTACTTTCTGGAGCTTGGTTATTGCTTTTTAACTTAGACTTATTTTTTATAGTTGTTTATATCGTGATTTCTTGCCTAGTGACCATCTCGGTTTTAATTTATGGTAGAATCTGGTTCCGATCCTTTTTGGTAATCGGTAACGAAAATGGTACCGTAGTTGTGACCATGATATTTAGTCCATATTGTGATACAAAACTTACCATAGACTTGACTTCTTATTAGACTTGGTTCGGGAAATTTTTTGGGTTTGATTTGTGTCCCAAAAATTAGACTTGATTTAACCATATTTATTATTGAAAATCGGCATACCGACGGTATACCGATTTCGACCGACTTGATTTCTAGATATTTTTCTGTGAACCCTATCGGCATACCGACGGTGTACTACATTATACCGACGGTATACCGATCCTGCCGACATTGGTTGACCGACTTCAGAATATTTGTCTTGGCTGGCATACCGACGACATATATACTGGGCTGTGCCGATGGTATACCGATTTGTGGAACTTTATTTTTCAGTAACTATTTGCCTACTTGGAACGTCATACCGACGGTATATTACAGTATACCGACGGTTTACCTATTTGTTGGAATCCAAAACTTGCTATATTTTTCCTATCTCTGGATTGGTGTACCAACGGTGTACTGGACTGTATCAGGTATACAGATCGTGCACTTTCTTTAGGAATTCTTGGTTTTTTGTGATTTTATGTTAAAACTTCTGGCTTTTGCTTGGACACACGAAGACTTGACCAGATTTGGACATGAACTCATACAGATTCAGATGACTTGACTTGACTTGGCTTTACTCGATTTTACCCGGCTTTGCCCGGCTACACGTGATGACATGATTGACTGGACTTGACTTGGCATGACTTTACATGGCTTCATCGGACATGGCTTAACTTGGTTACACTTGACTTCATTTGGATTGGCATGGCTTCACATGGTTGTAAATGGTTTCACCTGGCTTCACTTGGATTTACATGGCTTCACTTGGCTTTACCTGGCTTCACTTGGTGACACATGGCATGGTTGTTATCTTGTCTTACATGAGTCTGTATGTGCAATGTATATTAAACCTGTTTATATTACTAAGAACTGGTTTTGTTGCAGCATGTCTAGGATGGATTCTACGGAATACTACACCCGGATTCATACAAGAAACTACTAGGGGTTTATAACTAGAGATTCACTTAGTACATGGCTAAGGATTTTCCTAGATTGCATGCAGTCCCGGTTATTCATATAGTTATCTTAAGGAGTATCCAGTGGTTTATATTGTTGAGTATCTTGAGGAGTATCCAGTGCTTGTTTGTGTGTATGGGTATCCCGGACGGACTACAGGGACATACGATCAGAAGGAACTCTAGCATCGTGTTGCATTATAATAGTTAGTAATTAGGATTGTGATAACCCTAGCTAGTTAAAGTATCAAGTCGTACTTATATGATTTGCCTTAATTTATGGATGAAGGATAGTCTAGGCTTTACATGATTATTTTTTTATTTTCTGTAATTGTTACCCTATTGATTATCAGTTCAGGATATATTTTATTACAGTTTTATAATATTTTTTTATTAATCTGAGATCATTTACATTCAGTCTTTACTTTAAGTATTTGTATTGCTTGTATTGTTGGTTTAAGTTCCTAGATTAGCTTCCTTTGTGGTACATGCTATTTGGAGATCTGACCCTACTGGTTTTGTATGGTCAGATCCAGTAGCAACACCGGAGAATCTTTCGTACTTTTCTAAGGATGGTGGCCACCAGAAGCACCAGGCCGCTAGAGTGAATTTTTTTACTTTCCCACCCAGATGTACATTATATTTTATGGACGTTTAGCCACCGAGCAAGTGTTTAGCTCATGTTTTGGTTTGATAAGTTAGCCTACGGGCATTAGTATGATTGACAGATCCTAGGGTTGGTCATGTATGAATCAGATTATGGCTAGTCTATTCTTTCTGTGTTTACTAGCATCATGATCATCTGTATATTATAGTTGAGACGCTTTACCGTTATATTTCAGCAGATCTTACATCTTGTTATCATTCTTGTTGTTCTTTTTGAGACACTAGGGTTTGTTGGACCTAGGCTTGACTGTTGGTTTGTAGTAGTAACCCCTCGTGTCTGACACCTTCTCCATATATACGGATTACCGGAGTGCTCTAAGTATACGTAGTTTGCCTTGTCAGTCCCTCTTTTCAGTATTCTGGTTTTGGGGCATGACATATCTCAATTTTGAAGTAAGTTCTCAAAGGGGCATGGAGAGAGTTTTAATAGAGTAGGGAGGAACCCTAACCGTAATCCTGGTCGCCAACTGATTACGAAAAGATATGAGCGAATTAAATTCAAATCCCACAAAAATCAGATTTGAATTAACGACCCAATCTTTCTATAACGGTTCAAATCCCACAATCAGTGAAATCATGCGCCAACCACGCTCTCTACACGTGCACCCAGCAGCACAACCTCAGCTGCTCCTGTGCCTAAGCCAGCAGCTCATTCGCACATGTGGCAACAGTATAGTAGAGCATGCGCACATAGCCCACGCATGCAGCCGGGCATGTGCACGCTCATGCAACCACACATGCAACTCCCGCATGCAACTTGTGCATAAAACGAGCGCAACAAATACGCACAAGCACCTTACGACGTGCTAAGTGAAAAGTGCGCCAACAAAGCGCCACTTTGCACCCTTGAGCCCGAGCCCGAGTCCAAATTTGAGTCGCTAAGTCCCTTTGGGGCTTAGCTCCTAAAGAAAATTTTTCAAGAGAGTGACAAAAAGCATAAATACTTTCTTTGAGGAGTTAATTATTTTTTCTCCTAGAAAAATACCCACACATGGCTCCCACATGGTGCCCCATCATACCCCATGTGCACACCTCAATACAAGCAAAGTATTATATTGAGATACCCACTTGGTGGTGTAACCAATGTGCGACTATTCTTTTCTAGTCCAAAGGAAAAAAACAACAACATTCCCAGCCTATGTGGATAATACCCTACAATGCGACGAGCGTCATCCATGTGTCGGAGAAAGATTGTTTGGCTCCTGAAAACATAAGGTTATTAAAATTTTGCAATCACAATGTTGCTATAATCAGAACGAAGAAAGACCTGAATTATAAGACAAAAGACACTAAAGATAATTCTCGCTAGGGTATGAAGATCATTGTTGCTCAAAGCAAGATTCTACCCTTTCCGTTGATCTGCTCCTAGGAACCAGCAAGTTCAAAAACAGAACTTCTTGAATGCTTCTTGTCACCCTTGTTCTGGATCTCAAAATAGAATAACTAGACGAACTTGCAGCACTTCGTGGATCTATTGTTGCTGCACTGCTAACTCTCCTCTCGTAGTAATATATTTTCTATCATTTCTTGAAAGGAATGCGGACAATTACGTGAGAAAGTGCCATCTCGCACCCCATGCTAAGTGAAAAGTGCATCAAAGCACCACTTTGCGTCCTTTGCCAAAGCTCGAGTCAGAGTACGAGTTGCTAGGCCCCTTTGGGACTAGCTTGTAAGGGAAACCTGAAAGAAATGTGTGACAAAAAATATAGTAGATTTGGATAGATGTCACTTACGACTTGAATTTTTCAGAATAAGTCAAACAATAACTTTATATTTTCTTTATGGCTACAAAAAATAAGTGGCATCATAGATGCTAGTTTGAGAGAACTAATGTACTACAATGGCTACAAATAAGAGCTACTCACGTATATATGGCTATCCTTATAGGTGGAACTAGATGATTTGGATGTCAATGATTTAGGTTCTATTTTATTGTATGGATTTGCATGGTCTATTAGACAGAAACGAAGCCAAGCCAAATGGTACGTCTATTGACGATTGGAATAAGGTCTATCAAGATATTTTGATTATACTTGACGCAAAGTGTCGATTTAAATACTTTCTACTTCCATCCCATAATTCTTGGGCATGTTATTGTGGTCTACAATCTCCAAGAGCAACACAATCTCCATGAGCAACACTGAGTTTGTATTCCCACCGGAGAATTGATGCATAAAAATAGTACTTAGTATATATGACATTTTCTTGGTACTATGAATAAAGGAGTTTCTAAGTACTATGAATAGTACTTAGTAAAAACTAAAAGCACATAACTTACCGGCCTCAAATGTTTATGTATTTGGCTCCAGGTCTCAGTTTCTTAAATATTATAAACAAAATCAAATTTTATTAAACAATTGAGTATCTTTTTGAAGAGCTATAACATTACACATTTTATGGCAAGGATAGAGCTATAACATTACACAATTGAGTATCTTTTTGAAGAGCTAAAACAAAATCAAATTTTAGTAACAATCACTCTCATTCTAGTATGCGTCTGCCATAGTTTTGTGCAGTATTTGCATTGCCTTCCGGTCACAGATATCACTTGCAAGCTAGTAATGTTGTGCGTAGCTACTTGTAGTGCTTGGTCATTTCTTGTTGCAACATTTATGGGGCTAATCATTATTGTAGAACGTCTCTGGTACTTATTTACAATTTACTTTATTCCGTTGGGCTATGCAGGTTCACTCCCAATATATATACTGTTTCTGATGTTCTTCAAAAAGCATATGCTAGCTCACATATGCCAAAATTTGTAGTTAGAGCTCCTGAAACAATACTGCTTCACCATCATTAGTCTTCTGAGAACTCTAGTTGAAATGTCTCTTTGAGAAAATAATTGAATATTCATCAAACAAGTTTTCTTAACCTGGAGACAAAGAAAATCACTTTCAAATTTTCTTTCTCAATGAACTCATCTAATTCTCAAATTATCACAAGAATTACAAGTGACTTCTATTTTTTTTTTTTTTCTTTTTGAATGACTAATAAAAATTTGAAAGAAATCCACGTATTACATAAATAGAGATAGAAAAAATAGGAGAAAAAAGAGGATACAAATATGGAGAAATCGACGGCTTCCTTGTGTTTATAATCAACATACGCAAATACCAAGGAGGAACAAAATACAAGGAAGCCAAATAACTAGAAGAAAACTTATTAAACATTAGGCTAACCATTACACATTGAGGTTCAATAGCTTCTATAATGAACTGCTTCGTTCAACTCAACAAGATGAAGCATTGGTGCAACAACGTTCAAAGATGGCTTATTCAACGGTTTTCTCGAAGTCCCGCTCGACCGAGGCAAGTCCTCGCTAAGGTGGGTGGCTCCGATGAACCTATCTTTTCCTAGCCTTCACACTTAATAACATGGACGATATATGCTAGTCGCTAGGCGATAACTGATACACGATAATAAAAAAGAGATGAACCCATATAGCTAAGGGAATAATTTCACTCTTTATCAGTTTACATAGAACTGTAGAAGCATGAAAAAACATAAATCCATGCACATACAGTGTTCTAAAAAAAGGGATGCGGCAAAGAGGACAAAACCATTGATGCGATAAATGAGGGAAATAGGACAGAACTCCTAATGCTGCAATGTGTGTTGAACCACAGAATGCATACATGTGTGGTTAACCACTGATGCGGTAATGTGTACAGAACCACTAATGTGGTACGGCGAATCGAAACATCAATGAGGCTGGGTGTACCGAAACAACGATGCGACAAGGTGTACCGAAACATCGATGCGGCTCAGCAAGCTTTAACACCTTAGCAGCATTCGTCCTAACATGAGCATTAAATGCTCCTTAAAAAGTGGTGCCACCCCGAAAGACGTGCAACTGTCAGTTACGAGAAACGTCAGCTGTGACAATAGCATAATCATTTTTTTTGTTGGTTACAGCAGAGCACTCCCATGTGGCATAAAACGACAAAGGATAATGCGGCTAGAGAACATGAGGTAGAATTCTTGTTGAGCGCATCATTCAGATATTTCTAAAGTCACATCCTCCCTATAGGACAGCTGACAGTGACCGTTGAAGGGGACCTATTATCGTCTGCACGTGGCGCTAAAAGCGCGCACATTCCTACGTAACATCAACCACGACCAAGACGTGCTCTTAGGCGCATGACACGTGTCAAGCTGACTGTATCATTAGCATACTGTAGAAGCATAAAAAATGTCAAAGGCCCATATTCGCCTTAACCCTTATGCACGATAAGTCAAGAGACGCATAACTTCTTGGACGCATAGAGTCACCTCTGTCAAGTCAGAGCATTTATGACTTTGACATCAATAATGGCTCTTAATGCCTCGATTCTGATATTGACAATAGGCGTCAGTGCTCACGTCACCATCAAGATTACCTTTGTCTGTTTGTAGCTGGACATAGCCAAGGCAAAGGTTCTATGCGTTCCAGAATTTATGCATTCCATGTGTCTCTAGCCCTATGCGTTCCAGACTCCATGCGTTGCATATGTCTCTGGCCCTATGCGTTCTAGACTCCATGCGTCTCTGGCCCTATGCGTTCCAGACTCCATGCGTTGCATATGTCTCTGGCCCTATGCGTTCTAGACTCCATGCGTCTCTGGCCCTATGCGTTCCAGACTCCATGCATTCCATGTATCTCAGGCCCTATGTGTTTCAGATCCCATGAGTTTAACATGGCAATACCTTTTCAAGCTAAAATCTTTGTATTGCAACGGAAGATTCTCTACAACTAAGTGCAGGCCATGTGTTAAGCTGACCAAGTCACGCACACCAAGTACGAGAACCGACCAGATTTTCAGCAACAACAGATCCCAACAAAGACTCCACCTGGCAGCACAACCGTGACATGTATCCATGGTTGTAACCGTATCCTGTTAAGGATGGACACATGGCAGATCCAGCTGAAGGACCGTGAGAAACTCTAGAGGGGGGGTAAATAGAGTACATCAAAATAATCTACCCAAGTTTAGATTATCAGAATGTAGGCAGTTGCTAACTAACAGTGTATATAAAGACAGTAAAGTAAAGCAGTAAAGTAAAAAGAGAAAGCAAACACAAATACCAAGATGTATACTGGTTTTCCTTTGAGAGGACTAGTCCAGTCCCGAGAACTCAAGCAAAAAAATTTATCCACTATAATCACCAATAGCGAATCACAAACTTTGATCCGAAGGCTTGTGGCATGCTGTCGTAGGCACCCAAAAATAAAACCTTTACTCTTGAAATAATATATAGTATTGAGAGTAAGGATCGTTCCCACTGAGAATAATTAGTTAATCTTTATGCTATGTGAAATAGGATAGGGGAAGTTTTGGATAAAAGCAAATTAAAAAGAGCTAAAAACATTTAAAGTATTAAAACAATCAAAGGAAAAAAATGTTGGTCTCAGTCAACATCCATCATTGGAATCTTAAAATTGATCATTGATGCAAACATAAATTATCATACTTTGAATATTCACAGTTGGAAGTATTTCCTATCTCTCTTTTCTCACAACCCAATTCCGTAGAATCACTTGAGGCGTCCCCCGAATCGTGACCTCCGTGCGGGCATGGAGTTGCGCCCGCACAAGGCTTTAATGATTTAAATAGCAAGCACATATTCAGAGTACGCAGATAAATTGAAACACAGATTTGAAACATAGAAAAGTTCTCTTTATTGATAATGAACATCTATTACAAACTCTTGAACGAGTCAGCTAATATGCCGAACGGCTTACAAAAGGGTTGACTCAAAAAGAGATAGCAGTCCTGTACATTACATCCCTTTATAAACTCAAAATGATAAAGACCTCCAAGCTGGAGGACGGCTTTGCCACGGAGCTGCATTTGTGTATGAAGAGTTGCAGCTTCGGACTTTAAGGGCTATGAGGCGCGGTGAAGATGCGCCAACAGCTGGACTGGATCGGGAAGACGACTTCGGCTCCTCGCTCGGTTCGCCATGGTGTGGAGAACCTGTTTCAACGAGGGTCAGCATATCGAAACATGCTGGTGAAGGCGAGCTAGCCTGACTATACCAATCAACACATTGTTTAGTGAAGCATGCATATTTTTGTGGGTTTCTATCTTGCCTTAGTTCATTTACAAGTAAGCAGCATATTGAATTTACTGAAATGAAAGTGCCACCGTTAGGTGGATTTTACCTGACCGTCTGAATTACCTGCACAATACTTACCCTGCCTTCCCTGCCTTCCCTGCCACGAAGACACAAGTTAGTATGCAACAGGTTTAAATATACAAGAGATCACTAGCATAATGCCATAAGGGACAATAGTCTTAGACGGAGATGGTTTGCAGCCAATGTACAGTGGTGCCACAAGCCATCTCGTCCAGTACAGTAGACTATACAGTAGAGTTCCGTCCGGACCGGATCGGTGCCAGTGCCCCAGCGACCGTCCGCAGGAACCAGTTACCTTGTGCACAAGTTGTCCGTGATCGAACAGTACGTTTGCTAAGTTAACAGTTCATGCAGTTGAGGCAAACAGTAGTACGGGACAGTCGGTATTGCATGATTTATTTAACATAGCCTCTATGAACAGTTTAGCGCATACAAGGTATTCCATACTTAGCACGATTTATAGAACAGTTATGAACGAACTAGCATACAGTATGATAACAGTTCACATATTTGATTGACAAGCATAAGAACCAAGTTTATTCTCTTTTATCTTGGTTTCTTTTATTATTACTTGGTATCGTTTGATCGGGGCAAAGAAGAGTGCAGATTGATTAGCTGTGAAGCTTGGAAGCAGGACTAGCTAATCGGGTTGGTAGCCACTCACTTAGATTTTGGAAAGAAGAAGGAAAGAGGCGCTTCACGACTCCGCTCGCAAGCCGCCTACTGCTCGTTCACCTGCACACGAACAGCTTGATTAATACTTCTTCCTCTCTTTCCAATCTCGGAATAGAAGTGCAAGTCGATGAACGAAAATAATGAAAACCATCGAAACCGTTCAAGGAAAACAAGCGAATCCCAAAACCAACTCAAAGCACGAAAGCAACAAGCGACATCGAAAACCGAGGCAATAAAAGATAGCAGCGGAGAGGTCCCTCCTGACTCTGCCGCTAAGCCGATCCTTGGGGCACAGTCCACTGAATATGGGAATCGATTCCGAAGAAACAAATCCATAACGAGGACGAGTTCTTAATTCAATCTATCCCGATCGAACGATACCGTCTTGTGTTTCTTAGCCGCGCTCTTCGCATCGGGAGAACGGGGCGCTACATCCTACCCAACTAATTGGAAGTTTTGTCCCGAAACTTAAGGATAGGACCTACCGTTAGGGAGCATTTCGTTGGGGACGACGGTTAAGACGGCTCAGTGGACAGTCACGAACGGTATGGTTTGCCTTACCGCAAACTAAACATAACCCAAGTTTCAGGCGACACTTCTCAAATATGTGCCCCGGTCGTTTGCAGAAGTTACAGAGCTGGTTTGCATTCTGCTTTCCGCCATCGTTGTGACGTTTTGCAGCGTTGTTTCCTTTGTCGTTGCTTTGGCGTTTGTGATTGTAGGTATGCACAGCGCCGGCAGGAACGTAAGGATAGAGTGGCTCAAGCGACAGGGCGTGATTCAAGACTTCACGCATCGTACGATACTGAGGAACGGCTACGTGCGAATGGATGGCAGGGCGTAGTCAACCTTCAAACCTTCTAGCTCGACTCGCTGCATCAGGCAAATAGGCCCTAGCGAATTTGGAGAGTCGGTTGAATTCGGCGGAGTACTCCTTAACTGTCATGCTGCCTTGCCGCAGCTGCACGAACTCGTTTTCCATTTGACGTTGTACTGGAGGGGGTACGAACTCCTCTTCGAACGCAGCACGAAAAGTCGTCTACGAGATCGCCTCCTCTCTGTGATCAAATTGGAGAGATAGTCGATGCACGTCCCACCAATCGTGCGCGTTGAGGCGGAGCTGTAGTTGCGCGCAGGAGACGCGCTTATCTTCGGGGACCTCTAACAGAGCGAAGTGATCTTCAAGTTCGTCCAACCAATCTAGAGCTATGATTGGGTCCTCAGTCCCGTTGAATGGGGTGTTACAGACTTTCTTGAAGTGGCCAAAGTCGAAGGAAGTCACGTCCCTCGTCCTTGGTATTTGCGGCGTCTCTACTTCAAGCACGGGTTATTCCACCGGAGTCGCTGGCGTTGCCGCGGACTGGTTGGATGCCAAAATCTGAACGATCTGCTGCAGGGTATCTACCTGCTTCTGTTGGACTGAGAATCGTGCTTCTATATTGTCTTGAAACTTGAGCTGACTCTCTTCCGCCCGCTTCTCGGCCCGTTCATAGCGAGCCTCGTCCCTTTGTTTGTTTGCCTCCAACATCTGCAACATTCGTTGGACGGGATCGATGCTTGGCACGGCTCGCTGGCTCTTTGAACTTCCCGAAGTATCCGAACTACTTTCTTGGCCTTGCATTTCGTCCGGGGTTTGCGCTGCAGATTGAGCTGGAGCCATTCTTTCAAAAGAAGGTAAATTACATTAGGATCATAATGTATTATGGACTTATTGCATGAACGTATCTCATTTTGGCCTAGCGAGTTCAAGAGTTCGCACAGGAATTGATCGTTAAAGGAACTTTTCCAGCACGAAGTCTAAGGAACTTTGAATCTGTGCTCTGATACCACTATGTCACGCCCCGATTCCGTAGAATCACTTGAGGCGTTCCCCGAATCGTGACCGCCGTGCGGGCCTGGAGTTGCGCCCGCACAAGGCTTTAATGATTTGCATAGGAAGCACATATTCAGAGTACGCAGATAAATTGAAACACAGATTTGAAACATAGAAAAGTTCTCTTTATTGATAATGAACATCTATTACAAACTCTTGAACGAGTCAGCTAATATGCCGAACGGCTTACAAAAGGGTTGACTCAAAATGAGATAGCAGTCCTGTACATTATATCCCTTTATAAACTCAAAATGATAAAGACCTCCAGGCTGGAGGACGGCTTTGCCACGGAGCTGCATTTGTGTATGAAGAGTTGCAGCTTCGGACTTTAAGGGCTACGAGGCACGGTGAAGATGCGCCAACAGCTGGACTGGATCGGGAAGACGACTTCGGCTCCTCGCTCGGTTTGCCTTGGTGTGGAGAACCTGTTTCAACGAGGGTCAGCATATCGAAACATGCTGGTGAAGGCGAGCTAGCCTGACTATACCAATCAACACATTGTTTAGTGAAGCATGCATATTTTTGTGGGTTTCTATCTTGCCTTAGTTCATTTACAAGTAAGCAGCATATTGAATTTACTGAAATGAACGTGCCACCGTTAGGTGGATTTTACCTGACCGTCTGAATTACCTGTACAATACTTACCCTGCCTTCCCTGCCACGAAGACACAAGTTAGTATACAACAGGTTTAAATATACAAGAGATCACTAGCATAATGCCATAAGGGACAATAGTCTTAGACGGAGATGGTTTGCAGCCAATGTACAGTGGTGCCACAAGCCATCTCGTCCAGTACAGTAGACTATACAGTAGAGTTCCGTCCGGACCGGATCGGTGCCAGTGCCCCAGCGACCGTCTACAGGAACCAGTTACCTTGTGCACAAGTTGTCCGTGATCGAACAGTACGTTTGCTAAGTTAACAGTTCATGCAGTTGAGGCAAACAGTAGTACGGGACAGTCGATATTGCATGATTTATTTAACATAGTCTCTATGAACAGTTTAGCGCATACAAGGTATTCCATACTTAGCACGATTTATAGAACATTTATGAACGAACTAGCATACAGTATGATAACAGTTCACATATTTGATTGACAAGCATAAGAACCAAGTTTATTCTCTTTTATCTTGGTTTCTTTTATTATTACTTGGTATCGTTTGATCGGGGCAAAGAAGAGTGCAGATTGATTAGCTGTGAAGCTTGGAAGCAGGACTAGCTAATCGGGTTGGTAGCCACTCACTTAGATTTTGGAAAGAAGAAGGAAAGAGGCACTTCACGACTCTGCTCGCAAGCCGCCTACTGCTCGTTCACCTGCACACGAACAGCTCGATTAATACTTCTTCCTCTCTTTCTAATCTCGGAATAGAAGTGCAAGTCGATGAACGAAAACAATGAAAACCATCGAAACCGTTCAAGGAAAACAAGCGAATCCCAAAACCAACTCAAAGCACGAAAGCAACAAGCGACATCGAAAACCGAGGCAATAAAAGATAGCAGCGGAGAGGTCCCTCCTGACTCTGCCGCTAAGCCGATCCTTGGGGCGCAGTCCACTGAATATGGGAATCGATTCCGAAGAAACAAATCCATAACGAGGACGAGTTCTTAATTCAATCTATCCCGATCGAACGATACCGTCTTGTGTTTCTTAGCCGCGCTCTCCGCATCGGGAGAACGGGGCGCTACATCTTTAGCCACAAGTAATTAAAAACAAGCGCCTTAATTAACCTTTACTAAACAATCCTAGACAAGCGCTAAAGGTTTAATCTAGTAGCGTATTAAACTTGATGAGATCGATGAAGCAAAATAACACAAGCATAAGCGGTTGCATTTAATTTTGTCAAAAGTTTCCCCCCTAAGATCTAATAAAACAAAGCAGTTCATTAAATCTTGATTGCTTCACAAATTAGAGGGATCGAACAATTACGGATTTGATGTCTAATTTAGCAGTAGATCGAAATGGATAATAGACTAGTAGGCCTCCTAGTAATTAAACAAAATAATCATGAAAGTATACATAGAAAAATATTCAATACTCAAAGCATAAATCAAACATATGAAAATAATTTAGATCTCACAAGTTTATTGATTCCAAGATTTCTGTTTCCTTCGACCAACAAGACTTTTAGCTCCGCACGTTCATCAAAACTTCAAAATAATATTGGAGAAGAGGAAGAAGAGTTGTGTGTTATTTTTTTCTTGATTTCTACCCCTTTTATACACTCTAAATTAGTTGTTTTAAGATCACAATATCTTTCCACAAATCTTCTAAGAGTTATAATAATCCAAACAATAAAATAAAATCTTTGAACAAGTCAGGAAATGGTTAATTCAGTTCCACTTTTCGTTCACAGCATAGTTGACTCAACTTAAAGCCTTATTTGGTCCATAATTAAATTAGAATCTCGCAAAACACAAAACAGTAAGATTGTACCTTTGTCTCTTAGCTTTCCGAATCAATTTAGATCAGCTCGATTGGACTTCGGATGAGCAAGTTATGACCATTTTGCTACAGGATACAAAATTGTCCAGAATTGATAATTAGCTCCATTTTGCATTTATTGACTCCAATTGCATCCTAGATCAAAATGTAAAAATAATGAGGATATTTAGACATCAAATAAGCATAAAGGAGTATACATTAGAAATAAAAATATGATATTTTATGTTCTCATCAGCTTGCCACTTTTTTACACCAGGATATTTGATCCGAAGTCTCACAACTTCACAGCTTAGAGAGAGAGAAACTGATGGAACAAAGCTCTTTACAATTCAGAAGACTTCTAGACCGAGATCGCATTTGGTACTAGGAAGGCTAGAGAATTGCTCTTTGAGATGGAAAAGTTAAGGCTTTAGAGGTTTGCTCATAATAGGATAGAAGACTAAAGAATGGATGAGTGAATAAGAATGAAGAATTCCAATCCTATTTATAGGGTGTAGGAAAACAGAATTCGGCCGGAATTCGGATGAGATTTAATTCAAATTTTCAACCGTTAGGCCAAGAAATTAGGAGCTATTAAACTTGTTGATTTTATGCCAAAAGTGTAACTTAGTTGGGTCCGAGTTCGGCACGAGTTCAGCCCGAGTTCGATCTCTTAGTATGGTAGACTTTGTAAATGAATATGGCCTGATTTGGTGGATAGGTTATTTGGTTTATTTGAGTGTAATAGGTATCTGTGTATAGGTACTTGGGATTTGTCAATGCGACTCAGCTTGCATCAGTCCTAGACTCAAATAAATAAAAGATTACATTTGAATAGACGTAATACAAACGATATATAAAAGCAGTGTTGAGGCTTCAGATCACGACATATCAATGCTTGGATTAGTTAACTATCAAAATTAAGTTGACTAAGACCGGATGGGCCAATAATCTCCCTTATTTTGATAATTGATAAACTATAAAATATACTGCAAGTCTTTGATATGCAAGGCTCTCCCATAACTGTGGAGCAGTTGATATGCTGAAGACAACATCTGTTAAGTATCGTCTAGTATGCTAGTATCATGTATGTCTTTCTCCTCCGTTGTTATTTGATCGAAATGATATGCTCTCCCAAAATCGGTGAGATGACAAGAAAAACTAGAGAGTAAAGTGTATACAGGATAATATATAATGACAAAAGAAAATTATATTTAAACTTTTATTCATTTGAAAGAAATACATACAAAAGTGGATGTGTAGTGAAAACTCATATAAAGCATCTAAAAGTAAACTTTTTAAACATTTATATCCATTGAGTAACTAGTTGTCATGTTCATCATCTTCATCATCCGGTTTAACTATTATGTTTGGATCAAAGAAGGCATCAGCTGGATCCAAATATTGTTGAAGATAAGGGTGATCAATACAAAATCCTTGTTGATTCAAATTTCAGAGAATCAGAAAAGGTCCGACTGGGTGCTTCGATAGGGTGTACTGGATGTCTATCAAAGTGTTGCCAAGAGCCTGAGTCTGAAGAGTTTGGCGATGATCAGTAACATGATTGCGTATATCTTCTTGGTGGAAGCGATCACGCAACAGATTGAAAATAGACTCTAAGGTTTGCGGTTATTCATCAACAAGAGGGACAAAATCAATAGGATGAGTATTGGTGTTTGATGATGAGTTATAAGATAGAAGCATAGTTGGCTCAATTCTCCGAATTCTATTGAGGTATAAAGGTTACTCAAGATTTGGACAAGTATCCAAAGGAATGTCGAAATAGCTAAAAATGGTTGGCAAGTACATGGCGTATAGTAATGGACGCCCTTTCTTGCGACATTGAACCATTTGAGATAAGATGGTCTGGGAAACATTGAAGTTAATGCCGTAATGCAAGTGATATAAAGCTGGAATTTCTAGATTAGAGACCTCATCAAAGTAAGTCTTCTTAGGTAGAAAAGTTGAAAAGATAATACGATGCATTTCAAAGAACCGACCATTCAAATATCTAGCATAAAATTTACCAGGTGGACATTCAAAAGGGTGGCAAAGGATATTTTTGAAAGAATATAGGTTTAAGCCATTGTCGAATTGAACTTGTGTGATGTTGACTAAGGTTTGTCCATCAGCGGGAATGCGTAGGATTTCACCCAAGTCCTCCGCATCAAATTCAATTGGAATACCATGAGCTCTAGATGAAATAATGTCATGTTCATATGTTAAGTTACAATAGAACATTTGAATAGCATTGGTATAAATTTTGGTACGGGACGTAACAAATTTTTCAAGTTGAAGTTTTTAAAGAATAGGTAGATAGTCTTTGTATTGGAAAGAAAAATCAATATGATGGCCAAAACAGATGTGTCTCTTGGAGAAGTCATTAAACCAATTATTTAAAATTTTGAGGCTTCAAAAGGTGACACCGTCGAATTCTTCGAAGTTTGGAAAAATGGGACAGAAAAGAGAGTTGGAAAAGGAATCTTGTTTCCTTTTAGGGGCCATTGGGAGAGGATGTAGGAGAAAAAGCTAGGTTTTATTTGTGGAGAAGGAATATTTTTCGTTGGTCTGAATGAATGAGCAACGAAATAATTTATAAATAGAGTAGTAGAAACGTAAATTAGGAAGAAGATTAAATGACATAGCATATTCTGGTATTAAACTAACCGAGTTCGGTCCGAGCTCAGCCCTAGTTCGGTCCGAATTCTGTTGATATTTATTTCCAGAATCTCAATGTAACTTTAATCGATATTATGCCTTTCTTGACTTGATATAAATACAGAATAATAAGTGCTGAACTTAAATTATATATTTTCAAGAGTTTAAATCATCTCAGAGTAGCTGTGGAGGCCAGATCCTAGATAGCGGTAGTCCGTTGACACTTAAATACCGTGCCGCTTAAGGTTATTTATACCTTTTTGAAAGAATGCCCATTTCGGCTTGTATCCAAAATTTTTAAAAAAAATTTAAAAGTGTGAAAAAAATTTTGTAAATCATCTTATGATTCTTATATTTTATCAGAATCCAAAAGACCTAATTCTCGACGGATTAAATTGAATTGATCTTCAGCTAAAGGTTTAGTAAAGATGTCTGCTAATTGATGTTCTGTGTCCACATACTCTAAACAAATATCTCCGTATAATTGAGGATCCCTTAGAAAATGATAACGAATTTCTATGTGCTTAATACGTGGGTGGCATACTAGATTTTTAGTGAGATTAATGATGCTAGTGTTATCACAAAAAATAGGAATATTCTTATAGTGCAGATTGAAGTCTTCTAGGGTTTGCTTCATCCACAAAATTTGAGCAAAATAACGTCCTACGACGATATACTTTCCCTCAGTTGTTGATAATGTAACAAAATTTTATTTCCTGCTAAACCAAGAGACTAGAGACTTACCTAGGAAATGACACGTGCCGCTTGTGCTTTTTCGATTGACTTTGCATCCAGCAAAATCAGCATCTGATTAACCAACAAGATCAAAGGACATGGTTTTGGGAAACCATAAGCTTGCCGACAAAAACCCTTTAAGGATCTAAAGATATGCTTAACTACGCACAAATGTGATTCCTTAGGATTAGCCTGATATCTAGCACTAAAGGCATACAACAAACATAATGTCTGAGCGACTAGCAGTTTGATATAACAAACTACCAATCATACCACAATACTTACGTATATCTGTTGGTTTACTTCTATCATCAAGGTCAAGCTTAGTGGATGTTGCCATTGGAGTTCTAATAGGCTTTGCATTGTCCATGTCAAACTTTTTAAGCAAATCTTGCGTGTACATAGCCTGATGGATAAAAGTTCCTTATGAATTTTGTTTGATTTACAATCCTAGGAACAAAGTCTGTTCTTCCAACATGCTCATCTCAAATTCACTCTACATACACTTAGCAAACTTGTTACATGGCATCTTATTAGTATATCCAAGTATGATATCATCAACATATATATGCACTAATAATAAAGAATCAACAAATAATTTTATAAAAATGGTAGTATCAAATTTTTTTTTGAAAAACTGTTTTCAAGTAGAAAGAAGCTAAGACGTTCATACCAAGCACGAGGGGCTTATTTAAGTCCGTATAGAGCCTTTCGTAACCTGAATACGTGGTCAAGGTGTTTAAAATCTTCAAAACTAGGGGGTTGTTTGAAAAAAATATTTTCTTTGATAATTCCATTTAGAAAAGCACTTTTAACATCCATTTGAAAAAGTTTGAAGTTATGAAAACTAGCAAAAGTGTAAAACATTCGGATAGATTCAAGTCAAACAACAGGAGCATAAGTCTCATCGTAGTCAATACCTTCCTCTTCGTTGTATCCTTGAGCTACAAGACGTGCTTTGTTACGTGTAACTGAACCATCCTCATTTAATTTATTTCAGAACACCTATTTAGTACCAATGATCAGATAGTCATTAGGTTTAGGAACAAGTTCTCAAACTTGATTGCGTCAAATTGATTGAGTTTCTCTTGCATAGCAGAAATACAAAATTCATCAGCATAAGCTTCATCAGTATTTTTAGGTTCTATTTGAGAAATAAAAGCAAGATTTGCAATGATATCTCTATTTGAGGAACATGTACCTACACCTTTCGATATATCACCTATTACCAAGTCTTCAGGATGATTTGTGGAAAACTTTAGTCTCCTTGGTAGACTTTCCGTATGACTTGTACTATTTGTGTCTTCTGATGTCTTGTTGGTTGCGGGTTGACTACCTTCATCGTCGCTTTCGTTTAATGCTTGAGTGTTGTATTCATCAAATATAACATTGATTGATTCTTCAACAGTCTTTGAGGTTTTGTTGAATACTCTGAATCCTTAATTTTTGCGGCATAACCTAGAAAAATACCTTCATCGGCCTTGGAGTCAAATTTTTCTAGATTATCTTTGGTAATAAGAATAAAACATTTCCAGCCAAAAACTTTTAAGTAACTAATTGTGGGAGTTCTACCAAACAAAAGTTCATTGGGGTTTTTTTTCGATATAGGTCGAATAAGCACCCTATTCAAAACATGGCATGAAGTACTTACAACTTTAGCCCAAAATTATTTTGGAAGGTTATACTGATTTAACATTACTCTAACCAAATTGCCAAGAGTTCTATTCTTCCGCTCTACAATACCATTTATTTGTGGAGTTCTAGGACAAGAAAATTGATGAGAAAAATTATTTTTATTGCAAAAACTTTTGAAATCACTATTTTCGAATTTGCCTCCATGATCACTTCGGATACGAGTAATTATGAAACCTTTTTTTGTTTTAAACCTTTTTGCAAAAAGTAACAAATTCAGAAAATACTTTATTTTTATTTACAAGAAAATAAACCCATGTGTATGTAGAAAAATCATCAACAATTATATAAGCATAAAGCTTACCGCCAAGACTTGCGACTCTACTGGGTCCAAACAAGTCCATATGCAAGAGTTGGAGAGGTTTAGAGGTACTTACAGAGTTGATTGATTTAAAGAAAGATTTAGTAGCTTTATTATTTTCACAGTCAGTACATACCATATCTTTCTTGAATGTAATCTCTGGTAAGCATCTTACGAGTTTCTTTATAGATAATCTTGCAATAGTGTCCATGTTTGCGTGTAGATACTTCCTGCATTATCAGTATCTTTGTAAGATAGAAAAAATATATTTTTTCTTCCATGATCCCTTCAAAGATAACCTTACCAGTGGATCTTTCGTAAATAGAATATTTGTTTTTAACGAAGTTAATACCATAACCATGGTCAGCTAGATGACTGATGCTGAGTATGTTATGTTTTAATTCCGTTACTAGACAAACGTCTTTTATGACAGGATATGGAGGAACACCTATATTACCATTACCAATAATATATCCTCTGAGGTTATTGCCGAAGGAGACATAACCTTATTTCTTTATCGATAGTGTTGCAAATAGGTTAGCATTACCAATCATATGTCGTGAGCAACCAATATCGAGAATCTACTTGCTTCTAGCAGGAGTCATTTGGTCCACGTAGAAAATGAGTTATAGATGTAACCCTTGGTACCCATTTCCTATAGGGTCCCGCTGTGTTAGTTTTTGGTATCCATGCATAAACATTCATATCTACTAATTTTCTTGTTCAACATAATCTAGATATATGTCCTTTCTTACTGCAGTAGTGATATATAGCTGTGTGATTGATGCTTGGTGCAGCATGATAGATATGATTGTGTGAAGCAGTTCTTTGTGTTCTATGTCGATAGTATGCATGATTGATTGGAATATTTCTTTGTGGTCTTCTATAATAGAATGCATGATTGTGTGGAACATTTCTTTGTGGTCTTCTATTATAGAATGCATGATTGTGTTTGGTCTATATGCATGATTATTGCATGAACTGTTATGCATGTAGGGAGGAGCATAACTGTGAGTGTTCTTTTGTCTTTCTACATGTCTCATGTTAGTTTGGGTGGAGGTTTGTTTGACCTTTTTACCCAATCAAATCGTTAACTTTTTAGAGGTAGCGTGTAGTTAATCATAATTAGCAGTGAGAGTATCTATTCTATGTGCAACAATGGAATACTTATTCTTTTCAGATTCAAGTTCTTTCTTAAGTTTAGCGTTCTCTAGAGAGCTATTGTCAAGACTGGCAAGTGCCTCATGGAGGATAAGCTTAAGTCTAAAATTCTCGTCTGAATTGTTTGAGGTATCATTTATTTGACTTAGTAGAGATATTAGTCTCTCTATTTTAGTTTGACATTCTTGAACATCTTGCGTAGCATTCTTGTACTTATTTCTAAGTTTCCTAAAATCATCAATCAGATCACTAAAAGCATTACCTAGTTCATCAAAAGTAAAATCATCATAAGAGTTGTTATCCGTTACCTGATCAGCTAACGCCATGAAACATAGGTTTGCTGCTTCTTGAGGATTCTCTTATTCGGATTCACTAGCTTCACTTCCGTGCCAAATACTAGTATTTGCATATTTTCGTGATAATGTTCTTCTGGATGAGTAGTTGTGGCGATTTTCTTTTCTTAGGGTTGGACAATCTTTCTTTATATGCCATGTCTACTTACAGTTGTAGCATATAGGCTCTTCATCACTGTTATCAATAGGCTCCTTCTTCTTTGATTTCTCAAGCTTTAGAAATTTCCTGAAATTTCTGGTGGTCAGGGCAAATTTCTCATCTTGAGACTCATTGTCGTCGGAGTTATAGTTGGTGACCTTTTTGTGATGTGCCTTAAGAGCAATCGTCTTATACTTGGGAGTGGGTTCTTCAAATTCCTTGAGATCCAGCTCGTGAGTCATCAGCTTGCCCATGAGCGTCTCGAGGGTCATCGTGTTAAGATTATTCCCTTATAAGATTACAGTGGCCTTGGGGTTCTAATTCTTGGTGAGTCCCCTGAGTACTTTGTGAATCTTTTCATGATTGCTGTACTTCTTGCCGAGTGATAATAGAGGGTTGACGATGTCGAAAAATCTCGTGAATATTTGAGTAATCATCTTATTTTGCTTTATCTTGAATGCTTCATACTCTTGTGTTAGACGATTTATTTTTTTTCCTTCACTTGGGAGGTTCCTTCATGAGTGACCTCAAGAAGTTTCCATATTTCGTGCAAAGTTTCACAAGTGGAGACCTTGTTAAATTTAATTATGTCTACAGCACAAAATAGAGCGTTAATAGCTTTGCCATCGTGACTAGCTTATTTTTTTCGGTGTCTGTGTACTTATCATGAGATTTCTCTATAAGGTTACCATTTATGACTATTCTAGGTGGCTTTTTGTATCCTTCTACTACTACAGCCCAAAGGTTAAAATCATGTGACTTTAGGTAGAAACTTATACGTGTCTTCCAGTATGTTTAGTTAGTATCATAAAATAAGGGTGACCTATTTGTGGACTGGCCTTCACCATTGTTGGTGTGGATAGATCTAACAGTTGCCATAAGTTTCTTAGGATGTTAAGCTAAATATCAAGAGAACTAGCTCTGATACCAATTAAAGGACCATGAGGCAAATCTTTAGGGTGGGTGAATAGAGTACAGCGGAATAATCTACCCAATTTTAGATTATCAGAATAAAGGCGGTTGCTCACTAACATTGTATATAAAGACAGTAAAGTAAAACAGTAAAGTAGAGAGAGAAAGCAAACACAAACACCAAGATGTATACTGGTTTCCCTCTGAGAGGACTAGTCCAGTCCCGAGAACTCAAGCTCAGAGTTTTATCCACTATATTCAACAATAGCGAATCACAAGCTTTGATCCGAAGGCTTGCCACTTCTTTACACCATGAGATTTTTGAAGATTAGGTAGATAGTCTAAATGTTGGGAAGAAAAATCAATAGGATGGCCAAAACAGATGTGTCTCTTGGACAAGTCAATAAACCAATCAATTAAAATTTTAAGGCTTCTAAAGGTGAAACCGTCGAATTCTCCTATGTTTGGCATAATGGGACAGAAAATAGAGTCAAAAAAGGAATCTAGTTTTCTTTGAGGGGCCATTGGGAGAGGATGTAGGAGGAAAGGCTAAGGTTTATTTGTGGAGGAGGAATGATTTTCGTTGGTCTGAATGAATAAGCAACGAAATGATCTATATATAGAGTAGCAAAAACCTAAATTAGGAAAAGAATTAAATGACATAGTATATTCTGGAATTAAACTAACGAGTTTGGTCCGAGCTCGGCCCGAGTTCGGTCCGAATTCTGTTGACATATATTTCCAGAATCTTAATGTAACTTTAATCGATATTATGCCTTTCTTGACTTGATATAAATACAGAATAATAAGTACTAAACTTAAATCGTACATTTTCAAGGGTTTAAATCATCTCGGAGTAGCTGTAGAGGCCGGATCCCAGCTAGCGGTGGTCAGAACATACTTAAATACCATGTCGCTTAAGGTTATTTACACCTTTTTTGACAGAAGGGCCATTTTGGCTTGTATCCCAAATTTTCAAAACTTTTGAAAAGTGTGAGGAAAAATTTGTAAAGCAACTCTTATGATTCTTATATTTTATCAGAATCTAAAAGACCTAATTCTCAACGGATAAAGTTGAATCGATCTTCTGCTAAAGGTTTAGTAAAGATGTTTGTTAATTGATATTTTGTGTCCACATACTCTAAATAAATATCTCCGTGTAATTGATGATCCCTTAGAAAATGATGACAAATTTCTATGTGCTTAGTGTGTGAGTGGCATATTAGATTTTTGGTGAGATTAATGGTGCTAGTGTTATCACAAAAAATAGGAATGTTCTTATAGTATAGATTGAAGTCTTCTAGGGTTTGCTTCATCCATAAAATTTGAGCACAACAACGACCTGGGCGATATACTCAGCCTCAGTTAGATATAACAGACTACCAATCATACCTCAATACTTACGTATGTATGTTGGTCTACTGCTACAATCAAGGTCAAGCTTAGTGGATATTGCCATTGGAGTTCCGATAGGCTTTGCATTGTCCATGTCGAACTTTTTGAGCAAATTCTTCATGTACTTAGCCTGATGGATAAAAGTTCCTTGTGAATCTTGTTTGATTTGTAATCCTAGGATGAAAGTCAGTTCTCCCATCATGCTTATCTTAAATTCACTCTACATACACTCAGCAAACTCGTTACATAGCATCTCATTAATAGATCAAAATATGATATCATCAATATATATTTGTACTAATAACAAATAATCAGCAGAAGATTTTATAAAAATGGTAATATCAATTTTTTCTTTTGAAAAACCGTTTCCAAGTAGATAGAGTCTAAGACGTTAATACCAAGCATGATGGGCTTATTTGAGTCCGTATAGAGACTTTTGTAACTTGAATACGTGGTCAGGGTGTTTAAAATCTTCAAAACCAGGGGGTTGTTTGACAAAAATATCTTCTTTGATAACACCATTTCGAAAAGCACTTTTAATATCCATTTGAAAAACTTTAAAGTTATAAAAACTAGCAAAAGCGCCAATCATTCGGATAAATTCAAGTCTAGCAACAGGAGCATAGGTCTCATCGTAGTCAATACCTTCCTCTTGGTTGTATCCTTGAGCCACGAGACGTGCTTTGTTACGTGTAACTGAACCATCCTTATTTAATTTATTTCGAAAAACTCATTTAGTACCAATGATCGGATAATCATTAGGTTTAGGAACAAGTTCGCAAACTTGATTGCGTTCAAATTGGTTGAGTTCCTCTTGCATAACCGTCATGCCCCAGTCCCAAAATACGCAGGACTAGGACACGTAAGCATGCCAGCCGCATGTATATGGCAACTCCAATATATGGAAACCATAACACATGCGTACGCTGTAATATGAATAACAATTCACAAGTGGAAAACATATATGTCACAGGGCATAACTAAATATCATCCACAGAAATCATATATAAATAAATGACCAGTATCGATGAAACTAGATCTCCATATAAAGTATCTCAAGATGACATTCGGATGGAACCAAATCCACTGCCGAACTAAAATATAGAATAAACAAGATAAATGTAATATAAGTACAACAACTACCAATTACTGAGACTCGAAGAGAGGACTCCTCGGAACATAAGTGACCAGTCCGGATCTGCGCTCCTGCGAATACTCATGAACATCTACACCTGGAAAGGGACCAGGTCCTCAGAGAGACATAACAAGATACATAAAAGCATGTCATAAAGTAAATACTGAATAAATAAAAGGGGTGTGCAACCATCTAAGTGAAATGCAATTTGAGGATAACTTAGTACGTATGGGAAAGTGTAGGCGAGACATATGCTGACGTAATTCACCAATCGTCATGACTGGCTAGTATATGCCACATATGCCCCCTATAACACGGGCGCGGGAATATAATAACGTCCAACGTTCCATAGAGTGTGGTATCTGTAAAATCACCAAGTAACGTCCAACATTCTAAAGAACGTGGTATCTGTATAAATATATACGTCCGTATCAATCCGTCGAGGGCAGTATCTGTATAAAGGAGGTGGGTGTCCCATACGCCTACTAATCGTCCTCTCTTCCCAATGTAGATATACAAGTCGTGAACACGACGTGGACATCTCGTACTATAATGCAAGTCTTCTAAAGAAATAAACACTAAGATAAATACCGTCACACGTGTTGCTCGCACGGATGGCCAGTCGAGTATGAGGCACGCGTCCCTACATGAACTCACTCTGTGAAATATAATGATACGTGTCAAGGCCTGGGGAGTCATACCAATAACTCCACAACTTTAGGTAGGTCCACTAGACTCTAGGTCAGACACAATTCTAATGTCAACACATTCGTTGACTACACCCGAGTATCTCTCGGACGCGCACAGTTATATAATCTAAAATAATAAACATGCAACTAAATATATAACTGAATTTAAATAGTACAACAAGTCAAGGTATACTTGCCTAACAAGAGAGCTGCAAAGTGTAATGTCCAGATGTCAAACACCAAGAGTCAGAAACTACGGCCTCAGAATGAACGTCTCTGGATGCTGAAATAAACATCACCAATATTCCCAGAGTAAGCAAAATAGCTAGAAAATACTGCCCTTTCGTCCAATTTGGACACAGGGGCAAAACGATAATTTTGGATCAAAGTTGGCTCCACATGTGGGCTATTTCGTACCGAAAAGCGTGCCAGTGGTAACGGTCTCAAAATGGGACAAATTATAGGTCAAATAAACTCTAAATGTCAGTACAAACTCAACGGTAAGTCCAAATATGGATTCCGGTGAGCCGAACACAATTTTACCCAAAAAGTCAACCGTAGGGCCCGCCCATAGGCGACTTGGTCAACTATCTCAGAATTGCTTGAAAATTGGGTCACAGGACCAGCGCGATACCACGAGTACAGTGGCGCAAGTTTCGTCGTATTCTGACGAGCGTACACTAAATGGCACAGAGTTTTGCAAAAGTTGCGATACGAGAAATTTCTACGGATACGGGCTGATTCTGTCGCGCAAACGCGTCCAAATCAGTTTTCGTGAAAGCCTACACGTCTGGGTATATTGTGCGCACCTTTTGGTACACTTGGTACACGACGGGGCGGTCCCGTTTGGCGGAGCGCGCTCCGTATCACAAATTTTTGGAAATTAAAAAAGTATGTTTTCGGGATTTTCTATCTGATTTAATTTAACATACAGCAGCTAATAAATTATTATATTTAACAGGAAATAAACTAAGTTAGGTGGTCTTTGCATACCAGAAAGAAAAACTGAATTCGGATCTCTGTGGTGGGAGGTACGAATCCGTGAACGTAGGTAGTTACCATAGTTTTCTGCGATCCCAAAAGTTATCATTTTTTGCCAACTTGGTCGCTGTTTTTGCCTAGGTTTACGCGCTATTCGAGGCAAACTAACAGACAAATATGGAAGGGGGTTAGGTCATGAACATACTGGTAAAGACGGGGTCGAGTTTGGTCGAGCGGTGGCACGGAAATCGAGACGTGAACACAGGTACGTTGTTGATCAAATTCTGTCGCGGGGTTGTGCGCGGTCACGGCGAGGGGTCATGGCGGACACTAGTTTT
The DNA here is from genome assembly GCA_036927795.1 of Iris macrosiphon. NCBI lineage: Eukaryota > Viridiplantae > Streptophyta > Magnoliopsida > Asparagales > Iridaceae > Iris > Iris macrosiphon. The sequence continues at coordinate 135,153,237 of JAYESA010000004.1, forward strand.
CGACGGTGCTGGCTGGGTGGCACGGCGGCTCTGGTCGAGGCTGGGCGGCGCGGTCGAGGGAAGATGAGAGTAGGGTTAGGGTTTGGTAAATAGAGTAGTCATATAAAGAGAGAGATCGCAAGAGAGAGGGGGGAAAGGAAACGCGCGCGGGGTGATGGGGTTGTAGTTGTTGCTGTTTTTTATATTAGCGGGTATGGGTTAGCAGCTAACGGGTAGGGTATAGTAGTTAATGGGTTTTAGGGTTTAGAATTATAATGGGTTTGGGTAGGATGGAGTTCGGGTTTGGGATTCATTAACTAATTCCATTTCCTTTCTTTTTCTTTTATTCTTTTATTCTTTTCTATTTTTTTCTATTTTTTTTTCTTTTCATTATATTCTTATAATAAACTCTCTCTATATATAAATATACATATATACATATATATATATATATATATATATATATATATATATATATATATATAAAGTTCTAGTAATTTATTTCAGAGCATACTATAAATCTATCAACTGTCCACAAGGTCTCCTACATAAAAATAATTAGGGTAAAATTATAATTGCTCCATAAATCCCCTATTGCACAAACACCTAAAAATAAAAATTAACTAAATTCTATTTCCTCTAATTAGCTAATAAATACTATAAATAAATTAAATAATTAATTAAATAGATTAACACGGTTTACATAATTAGGGATTTTACATTCTACCCAACTTATAAAAATTTTGTCCTCGAAATTAAAACTAAGCTAGAAGTCAAGGATGGTATAAGATAGAGATTTGCAGCTTATTCTGCACCTTCCACCATCCTAACCTCCATGATTTTTTAATTGTCATGGGGATGTTTGGAGGGATATAATTTGCATTATAAAATGCAAGGCTAGGTTTAAATGAGTGGACGATGTTGTGCGTCGCACATGTCAAAAATTCATGGGGGAAATCTCATATGAACGAAATATGGGTTTCTTCATGTGTCATGTCCAATGGTGTGGACACCTCAATACACTTTTCCATAAAAGTGACCAACAATTAGAAAATTACACAAAGATGGAAATTGGATTAATTTAATTAAAATTAAGGCAAATGGTGTTTTAGAATTAATTAGAAGTACATGGGGATAAAATTAGGTGGGACAGAAGTATCATGGATATAGGGGACTCAGAATAGAATATTATCCTAATTTAGGTTGCACAAAACGGGTCAAGATTGTGTTTACAATTTCGATTGGAATGCACAAGGATACAAAGTTGGAATTATTTTAGAATTAATTACAAACGTCTACGACGAATATTGTGCGACTAAAATATAGCACAAGAGAGCATAATTATAAGTTACACAATAGTCAGAATGGTAGACGGTCACGTCTAGGACAAGGTTGTGAAATTTGTAGGAAGGCAAGGGCTAGTGTAGTGCTCAAATTATCGAAGCACGGTAAGGTGCACTAAGTGATATAAATATTATAAAATTTAAATAGAATACCGTGTCCTATTTCCAATTGGATACAAACTAGTCCAGTTTCTCTATCTATGCCGAGTAGGTCTAATTTTAGGTGAGGGAGTTTACTATCTACCCAACTTCAAAACAATTTCATCCTCAAACTTAAAATAAGGCATAATTTGTTAATTCCTTCACAATCGTATATAAGGTCAGTCAATCGCGATCTCTTCCAAAATTGTAAATAACAGAATCTATTCAAATCCATCACACTTACTTCAAATTAAATTAACGATTATTTAAATCAAAATTCAATATCTCGTACTATCTTCTCAATTTTTAAATAATCAATCATCCAAATTAATTCAAATCTATATGACATCCTACATCAAAATTTATATCGCAATCTCCAACTATCATAATCTCTTTGAGAAAACAATTTTAATCCAATATTATTCCTATTTTCACTTATAATTTTATATTATTCAAATTTTTAAATTCAATTCACATCCTCAATAATTCAAATAGGTAATCCAACCATCAAAATTTAACTTTTAATTCAAATCATCAATTTTTGGATTCGATCCGTCAATGTTCATGTTTAGGGTTCAATTTATTTTCCTCAAGTTTTAAATCGATGATTCAACCTTCAATATTCAAAAATTAAATCATATGCCCAAGTATAAAGGTTTGGTTTGCCATATCAAAGTTTTTAAAATTCATTAAATCATCATCATCTTAATCCTTCTTTTAAATTTCTCAAAATTAAAATGACTTGAATCTCCCAATCTAATCTTGCTTGATCACAATCTAAAAGAAATTTCTATCAAGTTGACAATGCAACTTCTGCCCAACCTAGAATTTACCCATCTATCATATAAGGCTATACTCTTAAGGAAAATATTCCTCAACTTATTTAATCATGCTATTCGATCCTCAAAAGTTTGAACACCAACATATTACCTATGATATGCCCTTAATTACGAAAAATTATCATTAAGTAATATGGTTGGCCTATGGGGTATATCTAGTACTATCTGTATATCAAACTTATACCAAGTACGAGGTTTTGTCTTTCCGAAATAAGAGAAGACGAAAAACAATAATAAAGAGTTCAAGGGGGATGTAATAGAATATATGTTTGGGGATCAAGGCATTTAGAGAATTCAAATTGGAATTGTCAAGGCAGTTGTGGATTGAAATCCTATTTGGTAATTTCTTATTTGAATGCTCGTATCAGTACAGTTATGTAACCGATACGATATGCTCAGACATGTCTAGAGGACAAGTACATTCGTCTACTAGTCACTATATATCTCAATCCACGTAAGGTAGTTATGCGAAGGGGGAACCAAGCGCACTAAGGTTAGCTAGACCTTAATACACTGATTCTGAAATGTATTAATATATGCATCCACTAATATATATATCATGAACAAGCTCGATAAAAGAATAAGCTTGCAAAACTAGGCTATAAAATAGCAGCATAAGTCAAGGTAGTATATAAAATATAAATGTGCTAGATCATGATGAAAGAAGGTATATAATAATTCAAGTTCACAAATAAGTTAAGACTCTACAGTCTCTACAGTTGTCATACTAACTCCTTGTCTAAGTCTATAGTCAACCAAATAGGGTATGGGCCTCTAAGTTCTTGCAATTTGGATAAACAATATCTTTTTATGCTAGCATACAGTTAATGTCATTCAGTTACACTTCAATAATATGTCAAGAGGACTATGTGTTACTAGGTTGTGAGGCATACTACCCAACTTAAAATTATAACTAATACTGTGACAGTCTTAAGAGAAATCTACAAAATAACCTTGTTCTTATAAATAAAGTATGAACTCCTATTGGGGTATATGCGAAAAAGATCTTGGTACTTATTAGGGTCTCCTATTACATTATATAGGTAATGGTCATCTTAAGTCTTAATCCCCATGCTCATAGAACAAAGGTGTCAATATTGAGAATGGAAGGGTTACTGGTTCTCAAGTAAAATAGGATATAACTTGTATGGAGGTATGTGGAACATATTACTTGATTTGAAGCAAAAGGGTAATCATAAAATCATAATCTAAATAAACAACTCAAACAATCAAGCTCTAACTATTAAGCAACTAAATTCAAAATTTAACATTACAACTATAATCCTAACAAACTATGTTTCCTTATCATAAAAGAAATTTCTTTGCCTATAATCAGAAGGGTTAGGTGGCACGAATTGAAAGATTGAAGAAAAGAAAACATAATTAGTTATCGCACAATAGCGAGCGCTAGGTTTTCAGAGGAACAAGATTGAATTTAAATAGAAAGTCTCTAGATACTATCATGATTTTCTAAGGGAAATGTGGCATGCTAGTCTCTATGTTCGAGGTATGATCGGGGATAATGTTATATTCATTCCTCTAGGTTTCCTTAGGTGTTGTCTGCTAGTATCAGGACAAGAACTTAAATTTATAGTTCTCCAATACTATCTTACTATGAAGGTTAGGTTCAGTCCTAATATTAAATCTTGGATTTCTATTGGTTCCTTAATGCTAGGGTAAAACAGTGTGGTTAAATTTATAACTGACTCTAGTAGTGTCTGTACTACCCTCAAGTCATTCATAATTATATCAAGGGATAATGGTAAACCAATCTATAGGTAAGGGATGCTAGGGTTCACTAGATAGCCTAAACTTAATGATGTGTCAATGCCCTAGTTGTATTCTTAATAGGAATGTTACCCTAAATCTTATCTTATCAACAGGGATTCCTATATTCTAGCAGGGGATATACTCAAGGAACTATTAGGGAAGCACATGAATCAACCAGGATACAGTTATTCAAACAGATCAGATTGAAAGGAACGTGAATCATAGTCAATTGTGGATGAGATCCTATACTCTAATCCTAGGTGCAGGCTTGCCCGGTACAGTAACGTAACCGAGACAATATGCTCTCGACCTGCATGGGCCACCACTAAAAATATGTCATGCCCCAGTCCCAAAATACGTAGGACTAGGACACGTAAGCATGCCAACCGTATGTATATGGCAAATCCATTATATGGAAACCATAACACATGCGTACGCTGTAATATGAATAACAATTCACAAGTGGAAAACATATATGTCATAGGGAATAACTAAATCTCTTCCACAGAAATCATATATAAATAAATGACCAGTATCGATGAAACTATATCTCTATATAAAGTATCTCAAGATGACAGTCGAATGGAAACAAATCCACTGCCGAACTAAAATATAGAATAAACAAGATAAATGCAATATAAGTACAACAACTACCAACTACTGAGACTCGAAGAGAGGACTCCTCGGAACATAAGTGACCAGTCCGGATCTGCGCTCCTACAAATACTTATGAACATCTACACCTGAAAAGGGTCCAAGTCCTCAAAGGGATATAACAAGATACATAGAAGCATGCCCTAAAGTAAATACTGAATAAATAAAAGGGTTGTGCTAACCATCTAAGTGAAATGTAATTTGAGGACAACTTAGTACGTATGGGAAAGTGTAGGCTAGACATATGCTGACATAATTCACCAATCGTCATGACTGGCTAGTATATGCCACATATGCCCCCTATAACACGGGCGCGGGAATATAATAACGTCCAACGTTCTATAGAGTGTGGTATCTGTAAAATCACCAAGTAACGTCCAACACTCTAAAGAACGTGGTATCTGTATAAATATATACGTCCGTATCACTCCGTCGAGTGTGGTATTTGTATAAAGGAGGTGGGTGTCCCATACGCCTACTAATCGTCCTTCTCGCCCACTATAGATGTACAAGTCGTGAACACGACGTGGATATCTAGTACTATAATGCAAGTCTTCTAAAAAAATAAACACTAAGCTAAATCCGTCACACGTGTTGCTCGCACCGATGGCCAGTTGAGTATGAGGCACGCATCCCTACATGAACTCACTCTGTGACGTGTAATAAAATATGTCAAGGCCTGGGGAGTCATACCAATAACTCCACAACTTTAGGTGGGTCCACTAGACTCTAGGTCAGACACAATCCTAACGTCAACGCATTCGTTGACTGCACCCGAGTCTCTCCCGGACGCGCACAGTTATATAATCTAAAATAACAAACATGCAACTAAATATATAACTGAATTGAAATAGTACAACAAGGCAAGGTATACTTGCCTGGCAAGAGAGCTGCAAAGTGTAACGTCCAGATGTCAAACACCAAGGGTCAGAAACTACGGCCTCAGAATGAACGTCTCTGGATGCTGAAATAAACATCACCAACGTTCCCAGAATAAGCAAAATATCTAGAAAATACTGCTCTTTCATCCAATTTGGACGCAAGGGCAAAATGGTAATTTTGGGTCAAAGCGGGCTCCACATATGGGCCACTTCGTACCGAAAAGCGTGCCAGGGGTAATGGTCTCTAAATGGGACAAATTATAGGTCAAACAAACTCTAAATGTCAGTACGAACTCAATGGTATGTCCAAATATGGATTCCGGTGAGCCGAACACAATTTCGCCCAAAAAGTCAACCGTGGAGCCCGCCCATAGGCGACTTGGTCAACTATCTCAGAATTGCATCAAAATTGGGTCACAGGACCAGCGCGATACCACGAGTCCAGTGACACAAGTTTCGTCACATTCTGACGAGCATACACTAAATGGCACAGAGTTTTGTAAAAGTCATGATACGGGGAATTTCTGCGGATACGGGCTGATTCTGAAGCGCACACAATCGTCCAAATCAGTTTCCGTGAAAGCCCACATATCTGGGTATACTGTGTGCACCTTTTGGTATACTTGGTACACGATCAGGCAGTCCCGTTTGGCGGGGCACGCTCTGTATCATAAATTTTTGGAAATTAAAAAAGTATGTTTTGGGGATTTTCTATCTGTTTAATTTAACATACAACAGCTAATAAATTATTTTATTTGACAGGAAATAAACTAGGTTAGGTGGTCTTCGCATACCAAAAAGAAAAATCGAATTCGAATTTATGTGGTGGGAGGTACGAATCCGTGAACAAAGGTAGTTACCGCAGTTTTCTGCGATCCCAAAAGTTGTCATTTTTTGCCAACTTGGTCGATGTTTTCGCCTAGGTTTACGCGTTGTTCGAGTAAAGTAACACACATATATGGAAAGGGGTTAGGTCGTGAACATACCGGTGAAGACGGGGTCGAGTTTGGTCGAGCGGTGGCGCTGGAATCGAGACGTGAACACAGGTACGCTATTGATCATATTCTGTCGCGGGGTTGTGCGCGGTCACGTCGAACGGTCGTGGCGGAGGCTGGTTTTTGGCGGTGCTGGCAAGGTGGCACGGCGGCTCTGGTCAAGGCTGGACGGCGCGGTCGAGGGAAGATGTGAGTAGAGTTAGGGTTTGGGAAATAGAGTAGTCATATAAAGAGAGAGAGAGAGAGAGATCGCGAGAGAGAGGGGGGGGGAGAGGAAACGCGTGGGGGTGATGGGGTTGTAGCTGCTGCTATTTTTTATATTAGCGGGTGTGGGTTAGCATCTAACGGGTAGGGTAGAGTAGTTAATGGGTTTTAGGGTTTAGAATTATAATGGGTTTGGGTAGGATGGAGTTAGGGTTTAGGATTCATTAACTAATTCCATTCCATTTCCTTTCTTTTTCTTTTATTCTTTTTTTCTTTTCTATTTTTTGCTATTTTCTTTTCTTTTCATTCTATTCTTATAATAAAATATATATATATATAAATATACATATATATATATATATATATATATATATATATATATATATATATATAAAGTTCTAGAAATTTATTTCAGAGCATACTATAAATCTATCAACTGTCCACAGGGTCTCCTACATGAAAATAATTAGGGTAAAATTATAATTCCTCCATAAATGCCCTATTGCACAAACACCTAAAAATAAAAATTAACTAAATTCTATTTCCTCTAATTAGATAATAAATACTATAAATAAATTAAATAATTAATTAAAAAGATTAACACGGTTTTCAGAATTAGGGGTTTTACAATAGCATAAATCAAAAATTCATCAGCAAAAGCTTTATCAGTATTTTTAGGTTCTATTTGAGAAATAAAAGCAACATTTGGAATGATATCTTTATTTGAGGAACGTGTACTTACACCTTTCGATACATCACCTATTACCAAGTTCTCAGGATGATCTGTGGACAACTTTAGTCTCCTTGGCAGACTTTTCGGATGACTTGTATTGTTTGTATCTTCTGATGCCTTGTTGGTTGCAGGTTGACTACCTTCATCGTTGCCGTCGTTTAGTGCTTGAGTGTTATTTTCATCAAATGTAACATTGATTGATTCTTCAATAGTCATGGAGGTTTTGTTGAATACTCTGAATCCTTTACTTTTGGCGACGTAACCTAGAAAAATACCTTTATCGCCTTGGAGTGAAATTTTCCTATATTATCTTTTGTATTATGAATAAAATATTTATAGAAAAAACTTTAAAGTAACTAATTATGGGGATTCTACCAAACCAAAGTTGATAGGGGGTTTTCTTCGATATAGGTCGAATAAGTACCCTATTCAAAACAAGGCATAAAGTACTTACAGCTTCAGCCCAAAAGTATTTTGAAAGGTTATACTGATTTAACATGACTCTAGCCATATCGCAAAGAGTTCTATTCTTCCGCTCTACGACACCATTTTGTTATGGAGTTCTAGGACAAGAAAATCCATGAGAAAAATAATTTTTATTGTAAAATCTTTTGAAATCACTATTTTCGAATTTGCCTCCATGTTCACTTCGGACACGAGTAATCATGGAACCTTTTTCGTTTTGAATCTTTTTGCAAAAAAGTGACAAATTCAGAAAATGCTTCATTTTAATTTATAAGAAAATAAACCCATGTGTATATAGAAAAATCATCAATAATAACATAAGCATAAAGCTTACCGCCAAGACTAGCGACTCTATTGGGTCCAAACAAGTCTATATATAAGAGTTGGAGAGGTCTAGAGGTACTTACAGAGTTGATTGATTTAAAAAAAGATTTAGTAGCTTTATTATTTTCACAATCAGCACATACCATATCTTTTTTGAAAGTAATCTCTGGTAAGCCTCTTACGAGTTTATATGTTGATAGTCTAGCAATAGTGTCCATGTTTGCGTGTCCTATACGCATATGCCATAGCCAACTGTCATCTTTGTTGGTGTATAGACATTTGTCTGCATATTATCAGTATCTTTTGTAAGATAGAAAATATATATGATGTGTTTCCTGATCCCTTCAAAGATAACCTTACCAGTTGATCTTTCATAAATAGAACATTTATTTTTAACGAAGTTAATACCATAACCATGGTCAGCTAGATGACTGATGCTGAGTAGGTTGTATTTTAATTCTGTTACTAGACAAACAACTTTTATGATAGGATTGGGAGGAACATATATATTACCATTACCAATAATGTATCCTCTGAGGTTATTGCTGAAGGAGACATAATCTTCTTTCTTCATCGATAGCGTTACAAATAGGTTAGCATCACCAGTCATATGTCGTGAGTAACCACTATCGAGAATCCACTTGCTTCTAGCATGAGAGGGTTGGTCCACCTACAAAATGAGTTATAGATGTAACCCTTGGTACCCATTTTCTTGACGGTCCTACTTTGTTAGTTTTTGTTATCCATGAATAAACATTCATATCTACTAATTTTTTTGTTCTACAGAATCTAGATATATTTCCTTTCTTACCGCAGTAGTGACATATAGCTGTGTGATTGATACTTGGTGCAGCATAATAGATATGATTGTGTGAATCAGTTCTTTGTGGTCTATGTGGATAGTATGCATGATTGTGTAGAATATTTCTTTGTGGTCTTCTATAATAGAATGCATGATTGTGTGAAAGATTTCTTTGGGGTCTTCTATAATAGAATGCATGATTGTGTTTGGTTCTATGTACATGATTATTGCATGAACTGTTATGCATGTATGGTAGGAGCATAACTGTAAGTATTCTTTTGGCTTGCTACATGTCTCGTGTTAGGTTGGGTAGAGGTTTGTTCGACCTTTTTACCCAATCAAATCTCTAACTTTTTAGAGGTAGCATATACTTCATCATATTTAGCAGTGAGGGCATCTATTCTACATGCAGCAATGAAATACTTCTTCTTTTCAGATTTGAGTTCTTCCTTAAGTTTAGCATTCTCCTGAGAGATTTTGTCAAGACTGGCAAGTACCTTGTGGAGGTTAAGATTAAGTCTAGAATTATCGTCTGAATCATTTGAGGTATCCTTTACTTCACTTAGTAGAGATGTTAGTCTCTCTATTTTAGTTTGACATTCTTGAACATCTTTCTTAGCATGCTTGTACTTATTTCTAAGTTTCCTAAAATCACCAAGCAGATCACTAAAAGCATTACCTAGTACATCAAAAGAAAAATTAGCATAAGAGTTATTATCCGTTACCTGATCAGCGAACTTCTAGTTTTTGCATATTTCCCTGATGATGTTCTTCTATATGAGTCATTATGGTGATTTTCTTTTCTTAGGGTTGGACAATCTTTCTTTATATGTCCTGTCTTCTTACAGTTGTAGCATATAGGTTCTTCATCACTGTTGTCAGTTGGCTCCTTCTTATTTGAGTTCTCAAGCTTTAGAAATTTCCTAAAGTTTCGGGTGGTCAGGGCGGTCAGGGCAACCTCCTCATCTTGAGACTCATTATCGTCGGAGTTATAGTTGGTGTTCTTTTTGTGATGTGCCTTTAGAGTGATCGTCTTCTCCTTGGGAGTGTGTTCTTTAAATTCTTTGAGATCCAAGTCGTGAGTCATCAGCTTGCCAATGAGCATCTCGAGGGTCATCGTGGTAAGATTATTCCTTTCTATGATTGTGGTGGCCTTGGGATTCCAGTTCTTGGTGAGTCCCCTAAGTACCTTACGAATCTTCTCGTGATTGATGTACTCCTTGCCGAGTGATAATAGAGGGTTGACGATGCCGTGGAATCTCATGAACATTTGAGTGATCGTCTCATTTTGCGTCATCTTGAATGCTTCATATTCTTGTGTTAGATGACTTATCTTTGATTCCTTCACTTGGGAGGGTCCTTCATGGGTGACCTCAAGAAGTTTTCATACATCGTGCAAAGTTTCGCAAGTGGAGATGTTATTAATTTAATTCTGTCTACAACACAAAATAGAGCGTTAATAGATTTAGCATCAAGACTAGCTTGTTTCTTTTCCGTACCTGTGTACTTATCTTGAGGCTTCTCTATAAGGTTACCATCTATGACTATTCTAGGTGACTTCTTGTATCCTTTTACTATTACAGCCCAAAGGTCAAAATCAAGTGACTTTAGGTAGAAGCTCATATATGTCTTCCAGTATATATAGTTAGTACCATTAAATAAGGGTGGCCTATTTGTGGACTGGTCTTCACCATTATTGGTGTGGATAGATCTAATAGTTGCCATAAGTATCTTAGGATGTTAAGCCAAATATCAAGAGAACTAGCTCTAATACCAATTGAAGGACCTTGAGGCAACTCTAGAGGGGGGGTAAATAGAGTACAGCAGAATAATCTACCCAATTCAAGATTATCAAAATGAAGGCAGTTGCTAACTAACAGTGTATATAAAGACAGTAAAGTAAAGCAGTAAAGTAGAGAGAGAGAAAACAAACGCAAATACCAAGATGTATATTGTTTTCCTTCTGAAAGGACTAGTCCAGTCCCGAGAACTCAAGATCAGAGTTTTATCCACTATAATCACCAATAGCGAATCATAAGATTTGATCTGAAGGCTTGCCACTTCTTTACACCACGAGATTTGATCTGAAGTCTCGCAACTTCACAGCTTAGAGAGAGAGAGTGAGTAACTGATGGAACAATGCTCTTTACAACTCTGAAGACTTCTAGACTGAGATCGCACTTGGCACTAGAAAGGCTAGGGAGTTGCTCTTTGAGAAGAAAAAGTTAAGGCTTTAGGGGTTTGCTCACAATAGGATAGAAGTCTTAAGAATGGTTGAGTGAGTAAGATTGAAGAATTCCAATCCTATTTATAGGGTGTAGGAAAACAAATTCGGCCAGAATTCGGATGGGGTTTAATTCAAATTTCTAACCGTTGGGCCAAGAAATCAGGAGCTATTGAACTGGTTGATTTTATACCAAAAGGGTAACCGAGTTCGGTTCGAATTCGATACGAGTTTGGCCCAAGTTTGATCCCTTAGTATGGTAGACTTGGTAAATGAATATGGTCTGATTTGGTGGATTGGTTTTTTGCTTCATTTGAGTGGAATAGGTATCTGGGTATAGGTACTTTGGATTTGCCAGTGCAACTCAGCTTAGATCAGTCCTAGACTCAAATAAATAAAAGATTACATTTAAATAGACGTAATACTAATGACATATAAAATCAGTGTTGAGGCTTCAGATCGCGACATATCAATGCATGGTTTAGTTAACTATCTAAATTAAGTTGACTGAGATCGGATGGGCCAACAGGCACGAGTTTGGCCCGAGTTCGATCTCTTAGTATGGTAGACTTTGAAAATGAATGTGGCCTGATTTGGTGGATAGGTTCTTTGGTTTATTTGAGTGGACTAGGTATCTGGGTATAGGTACTTGGGATTTGCCAATGTGACTCATCTTACATCTGTTCTAAACTCAAATAAATAAACGATTATATTTGAATAGACGTAATACAGACAATATGTAAAAACAGTGTTGAGGCTTCAGATCGTGATATATCAATGCATGGTTTAGTTAACTATCAAAATCAAGTTGACTTAGACCGCATGGGCCAACACCAATATCCATGCACGCATAACACATGCGCTCATAGGCCCGTTAACATGACATTTGTAAATAGTAGTGTTGCATACACACACGAGAGGACACATGGAGGGACACACAGAAAGAGGGGGCACAGGGGGGAGAGAGAGAGAGAGAGAGAGAGAGAGAGAGAGTAGAAGAAAGCATTCTCATTCCATTGTCGGACCATCAACGGAGTTAAGGAGTCATTGCAGTACTCGATCTCCATCGCCACACTCCCCAAAATAAAAAATATTTTACTTAAATTTTTTTGTCTCGGAGTTATTTGTACTCTTTTATTTATTTTCTAAACAAAATTTGTTCAAGTTTGAATAAATGGAAAACAAGGTGGCGACTCCACTGGGGACATCCTTTTTCTCTGATAAAAAGGTCGTGGAGCAATCCGACGTGGCAAAACTGGGTTCAACCCAGAAGATGCTGGTTGTACGCTTCGACAAGAAAGATTTTGAAGAAATGCTTTCTGAGGGTAGTCTAAGTCCTTCGCCAAGGCTAGCAAAGCCTAAGAAGGCCTGCAAGACATGGGTAGCAAAGGACGTTATACCTCACCCAACTGCGGAGCATGCACTCCCTGTATCTCTCCCTGTTGATGAGGACGCACGCTATGCGTCTACCCAAGCCTTCCCTGTCCATGCGTCTGCTGCGTTTGGGGAAGAGGCCGCTCAGCACTTGAACTATGGCAGAGGAAAATACTATGATGCCAGAAGTTTTGGTGTGAGGCATGGTCCATTCGCCACAACAAAGGTAGCAGAACTATGCGGCACCCAACTGCAGTCGCAGAAAGGTAGCTAAGTGCACTTATGCACTTAAATTACAGAATTCAGAGAACTTCAACTGCTCCTCGATAGAAGATGAGCATATTGAATATGAGTTGAATGCACGCATGATGAGATATGGATGCTTAATGTTGTAGAAAACTACATTGGGATACTTTATTTTGCATTTCTTAAGAAAGAGCTAGGAAATGATATTAATGCAACTCCTTCAATTACCAAATGAACTAGTTAGGTATTCTCAAAATCATCAATTAACTTTCTTGCTTCATAAGTGAAATTTGAAGTTGGTGTCAGATGTCTATCCAAATCAATTCAGAATCCTTGCATGCTCTAGAAAATTCAAGTTTGAGCAGACAAGTAGTAAAAGGTACATCTTTGTGTACTATCCAGATCTGTTGGATGAATTTACTTTTCTTGTATAAGGTTACTTTTCTTGTAGTGTAAAAAAAAAAATTAGAACCATTGTTAGCTAATTGATTTAGGAGCTACGAAAGAAATTTTAGAGTCATTGTTGGATGATAGATTCGAAGCATTTGTTAGTTTAGAAAGCCATAGCAGCCTTATAAATCTTAAAGATCTTGTAAAAGTAAATGCCATTTTTGACTGTTAGACCTCCGATCATGGAGGTTCGGGGTTGCTCTTTTCTTATTAAGAAGTAAGAAACAAAATTTGGATTATAAAATTAAATTTGATCATACTTAATAATAGGATTTAGGGATAATAATGCGATCGTATAATCTAATGGTTGAAACCCGCAGATACGTATAAGTGGTGCTATCTAAATATTATAATAAATCTCCAAGTCACAATCCATAAAAAAATGAATAAAAGAAAGGACAACATGTATCATGGTGTGCACCCCAAATAACAATTGTCGGAATAAACTAGAAAGAAATAGCACGAGTCTACAAAACTAGGCTATAGCAGCAGAAAAGTAAGAAACAAAATTTGGATTATAAAATTAAATTCGATCATACTTAATCATAGGATTCTTGGATAATCTTGCAATAGTGTAATCTAATTGTTGAACCCTTTTAGTATTCTCAATTAGCTTCTAGTTATAATAAATTTATGGATTAACAACTCGATACGATAACAATTTTACAGCATTGCAAGAGATAAGTATATATCTCTTTTATTTGTTGGCACAATCATCCAATAGTTTGTTACAACAAACTACACCACAATTAAAAAATTTGATATTAATTATAGATTTATTTGTATTTACCCAAATTACTAATCCTTAATTCTGATTCCCTCCCTTATTAAATTAATTACTACTACCCTCTATTGCATGCATTTCTCAAGTGTTATTTGTATTTTAAAAGGGGAGACGGTTGTTGTGGGGGGGGGGGAGGGGGGTAGGGGGAAAGGGTTTGGGGTGTAGTACTAATAAAATTAAAAGGAGAGGGAGGGTTGGAATAGAGTTAGGGAATATTAATGGTTTAAATACAAATACCTCTTAATTATATTACTAATTTTTTTCTCAATTATATTAGTTAAAAAAGAAAAAGAAAAAAAAAACACGGGAAAACATAAGGTAGATTCTAATTAATTGCCTAATTAGTTCATAATAACTTTTAACCCTAAGGAAGCAACGTAATAATAATGAAATTATCTTCTCTCATATTATTTATATAGAATGATGGACAATGTTCATGCTTACAGATTGTTGGAATTAGTAAGTATAAAAGAAGAGCAAAAACTTGCCACCCATTTTATTCTGACCGACATTATTGTTCAATTTATATTCCAATATTTAGTATGGATAGGAAATTAGGTGGAAAGGGAGCATTCCGGAGGCAAGCCTTGAGGGAAGTGTCCCGGGTCCTGGCAGTAGTCCTTAATCATGAAGCTCTGTCTCGCTGACTGGAGCTTGGCGGTCTCGTTCTCATCGAGCGTACGGTCCATCCAGTTGGAGGAGGAGGCAGGGCAAGAGCTACTTCCGGAAGACCATAGGCACGCATCCACATTGAGGTTGCGATAGGAAGCTCTGAAGGGCGCCTGGCTCCAGTCGATCCCTACTTGTCCTCTCCTTGTAGCCCACTCTTGGCCGTTCCAAATGTTGAAGAAAATGTTCAAGGGCTGCTCATTGGGGTAGGGAATTCCTTCTACATTCCTGTACACCCTAATCGGTGTCTCGTCGACATACCACCTGCAAAGCAAATGCACGTACGTATATAAGTAAGTCAACAGTTAAATAAATAGATTAAGCAAGAAAATAAATTAGCTAGGGGCCGGCCGGGAATTGGTACTTAACGTACTTACACTATATTGTGTGGATTCCAGAGGATGGAATAGGTATGGAAATCCTGCCTGGGATCAAACCACAGGTAGAACTGCTGCTCCCTCTCGCCCGTTCCCCGCACCCACAGATTAGTGTGGAGTACGTAGGGCTCACTGTCACTGACATTACCAAGGAACTCGAAGTCGATCTCGTTATTGTTAGGCCGAGGTGATTGCAGCTGAAAAATTATATATAGTTAATATATATAACCATGCATATATATATATGTGTATGCAGAAATAATTATTAGTGTTAGTTGTTAATATATATTTGGATGCAATGCAAACTTATATAGACTAAATCGATTGATGGATCGAGAATATATATATATATATATATATATATATATATATATATATATATATATAATTAGTTGTTGAAATTAATTAAGCTGCCTGCTTAGCTGCTTACATAGAAGTCAGCGACAGTGCCTGCAGAGTTTCCGGGTACGAGCTTCATTTGGACATCGAACCTACCAAAGAGGTATTGGTTCTTTGACTGATAGCTAGAACTGGAGGCCTGGTCGAGCGTGAGCTGCAAGAGATTTCCATCATCCGATATCTGCACTCTCTCACTGCCGCCCGAAGTGCTTCCCATTTCCGAGTTGAAGTCGGTGGCTGCAGCCATGGCCGTGAAGATTAAGGCAGCAGCTGCCAGAATTAGAAGGGAGGGCTTAGGCGCCATAGCTACTACCAATGTATCAAGCAAGCTTGGTTTGGTGTGGTGTGGTGTGGTGTGTGCTTTGAGGGAGGTGTAGAGGGAAGGTTTAAATAGGAAGTGAAGGAGTCTTCAGCTTGTGACACCAAGGCCTACTCCAATACTTGACGTGGCCGCCCTTCCCTTCCCTTAATATTAGACTGAATAATATCTATTCATAAATAAATAAATCTATTCAAATATTATGATAAATGTATAACTATGGATCCAACTTAATTAATTGTTGGTTAGAATTCATGCTTCTCATGCATACATATATATATGATGATGATGATGATGATTTACGTACAGCAATGCTACCAATGGATGCTAAATATGTGCATAATCTCAATGATTGGATGTCTGCCGACTAATAGAGCTAGAGTAGTGTTCTCGGTGGGGAGTACTTCATGTGCAGACAGCCAAGCCAGGTGGATTCGATCGATCGATCGGTGGATCCACCGTTTATTGGTTTTGGGTTGTCAACATTGATCGATCTCAAGTAATTGTCTACCTCTTTCTTCCTAGCTAGCTAGTAGCTACTACCATAACTCCATAGCATTAATTTGTTGTTTCTACTCTAAGTAAATTTCAAACGACTTGGCCCTCTAGCTCCCGTCCCCTTGTCATATTTAATTGAGCTTCCTTTCTTTCAAATTGTCCATCATGTGTACTTCTCTCTATCGTCGATATGGATAATCTGTAAGCATGAACATTGTCCATCCTTCTATATCATATGAGAGGAACCAATTTGAAATATTTATATTCAACCGTGAAAGTTCTTAACATATCTTATATTTGCATCATTTCTCTTTTAGGTTATTTGTTGGTGTTGGACGGAATTTCCTTTTAGTTCCGAGGCTTAATCAAAAATGGTAGAACGAGATCAGGAACATAAGTTATCCTCTCTATTGAATTCTGAAGAAATCGAGATTAGAGGGCTGCTCTAATATCCTCGAAGAACAATTATATTATCTTTATCTCCGTTTACAACTTGCTGAAAATATTACAATAATCAGGATCAAACTACGTTCTTTCTTGCAAACACAGATGCAATTAAGACATAACAAGTTACACAGAGAGGAGGAGAAGGAGAGGAGAAAGAAATGATCTCTGATTGCTGGAATGATGAAGATCACCGTTACTCAAAGCAAGATTCGCCAGTAGTAGATGGCTTCAGTGATGCAAGCTATGAATAGTACTTAGTAAAACTATAACATTACACATTTTGTGCAGTATTCGCATTGCCTTCCGGTCACAGATCACTTGCAAGCTTGTATTGTTATGCGTAGCTGCTTGCAGTGCTGGGTCATTTCTTGTTACAACATTTATGGGGCTAATCTTTATTGTAGAATATCTCTGGTACTTACTTACAATTTTCTTTATTCCGCTGGACTGTGCAGGTTCACTCCCAATATATATACTGTTTCTGATGTTCTTAAAAAATCATGCTAGCTCACATATGCTAAAGATTTGCAGTTAGAGCCCCTGGAACAATATTGCTTCACCATCATTAGTCTTCTGAAAACTCGAGTTTAAATGGCTCTTTGACAAAATAATTGAATATTCATCAAAGATGTTTTCTTAACCTGGAAACAAAGAAAATCACTATCACATTTTCTTTCCATAGAAAAATTTCACAAGGAATATAAGCATAGCAGAAGTCGTGCCTTCCAATATATGCAAATACTAAATATTGATACAGTTGCAGATTCTCAAATAATTAAGAAAAACTACATACATGTGCAATTAACGAGATAAATCATAAAGATCTAATAACACCAATAAATTAACTAGAAAACGGAATATTTTGACAAGAAATAAAATCTTTAATAAACAAATCATCAAATCTCACATAGTTCGAAGAATTCCGGATGAATAACCGGTAAAATTGAGTACAGACTAATAAAAACTATATATAGAAAAAATTAATTCCTTTTCTCAATGAACTCATCTAATTCTCAAACTATCACAAGAATTACAAGTGATTTCTATTTTTTTTTTCTTTCTTAATTACTAATAAGAATTTGCAAGAAATCCACATATTACATAAATAGAGAGGGAAAAAATAGGAGAATAAAAGAGGGTACAAATATGGAGAAATCGACGACTTTCATGTGTTTATAATCAACATACGCAAATACCAAGGAGAAACAAAATACAAGGAAGCCAAATAACTAGAAGAAAACTTATTAAACATTAGGCTAACCATTACACATTGAGGTTCAGCAGCTTCTATAACGATCCGCTCCGCTCTGCTCAGCAAGATGAAGCGTTGATGAAACGACGTTCAGAGATGGCTTATTCAGCAGTTCGCTAAAAGTCCCGCTTGGACGAGGCAAGTCCTCACTGAGGTGGGTAGCTCCGATGAAACTATATTTGTAATGCCCTACTTCGTGCGGCGCATTTTGTTGAGGCGTCAAATTGAAAAAGGATTGATCGAGTTGATTTTTGTGTGCAGGTGGTGTGTAGAATTCAACGCAATCATTATAGCGCCTCGTAATGACTGAGTCATGGGCATCGTGCATTGGGATTAGTGTGTTCGTTCGGAGCAGTGTAGAGATAGCGAGGCTCAAGCTCGGTGCAGTCTCCCTTAATCAAGTTTGGTCGGATATTTTAGGAAGCACTGCTTGCTCGCATGGTTATACTAGTTAAGCTGGAACGTGCTTCGCATCAAACCATAGAATCAAGGATCAGGCCGCATCGACGCAGAGCATTAGGTCAATCAGTAAGGTGGCTCTGTCCCTTCTCCTCTACTCCTTCATGCTTAATAAAATGGATAACATCTTGTATATCGAGTACCGAGTCTGGAATTTAGAAAAATGGTATAAGAGACGTGAATCATTGTGCGTTGCGCACGAGTATCAGGTTGGGATGCTTCGTCAAGCGGAACGTACAATTGTGGTTCGAAACCGGGAAACTGCTGATAGGGATATCGAGAGTTTAGAAACACGAAATTTGGAACACGAATACTCATCGGATGCGGCCTTGTGCCTTGTGTGTTGGGGCCTTGTGTCGCTAAGCGGAACATGGAAAGAGAATGATAACACGAGAATAAGGTATTGAATGGAACACGTAGTTAACTCGTTGCATGGCCATGGCCGTTAATAGCCTGTGCACGGGCTTGCTTCCTCCATCGTGATAGGCACCATGGCACCGGGACCACTCGTCCTAGGAAGGAACATTGAGTATCGAGGCATCCACTGAGGTGTTACAACCCTCGGAGGGATGGGACATCTTATACCAGGTACATATGGCATTATGGGACCTTCAGTTGAGACGTTGCAATCAATAGGCTGAAAGGAAGCATCTTAGATGCAGTGTATCGTCAGCTATTGTTGACATGCGTGTCACTAATGACACTTTAATATAGACTAGTTCATTGATGGAGAATATCTTGGTTTGTTGGTGAAGGTGAGGGATAACATAGTTGGTTTCGTACACGGTTGAGTGTATCATATTCAAAGGACTCGATTTGGTGTATATCATCGGACGTTTCACTAGGCGCGTTGTGTAGTAAGATACGTATGTTGGCCCATCCTGTCTCAGTGAACTTGATTTTGATATTTAACTAAACCATGCATTGATATGTCGCATCTGAAACCTCATTACTGCTATTGCATATCGTCTGTATTGCGTCTATTCAAATGTAAGCTTTATTTATTTGAGTCTAGGACTGATGTACGCTGATTCTAACTGGCAAAACCAAGAACCTATAAACCAGATACCTAGTCCACTCAAATAAACCAAAGAACCTATCCACCAAATCAGGCTACATTTATTTACAAAATCTACCATACTAGGAGACCAAACTCGGGACGAACTCAGACCAAACTCTATTACCCTTTTGGTATGAAATCAACCAGTTCAATAGCTACTGATTTTTTGGCCCAACGGTTGAAAATTTGAATTAAATCCTAACCGAATTCTGACTGAATTCTGTTTGCCTACAACCTATAAATATGATTGGAATTCTCATTCCTACTCACTCAACAAACTCAACTATTTTTAAGTATTCTATTTTATTGTGACCAAACCCCCTAAGATTTAACCTTTCCATCTAAAGAGCAACTTCCTAGCCTTCTTAGTGCCAAGTATGATCTCGGACTAGAAGTCTTCTGAGTTGTAAAGAGCTTGTTCGATCTGTTACTCTCTCTCTCTCTCTAAGCTATGAAGTTGCGAGACTTCGAATCAAAACTCGTGGTGTAAAGAAATGGCAAGCCTTCGGATCAAAGCTTGTGATTCACTATTGGTGATTATAGTGGAGAAACTCCGAGCTTGAGTTCTCAGGACTGGGCTAGTCCTCTCAGAGGGAAACCAGTATACATCCTGGTATTTGTATTTGCTTTCTCTCTATACTTTACTGCTTTACTTTACTGTCTTTATATTCACTGTTAGTGAGCAATTGCCTTCATTCTGATAATATAAAATTGGGTAGATTACTCCGTTGCACTATATTCACCCCCCATCTAGAGTTGCCTCACGGTCCTAAAATTGGTATCAGAGCTAATTCTCTTGATATTTGGCTTAAGATCCTAAGATACTTATGAAAACTGTTAGATCTATCCACACAAACAATGGTGATGGCCAGTCCACAAATAGGCCAACCCTATCTGACGGTACTAACTACACATACTGGAAGACGCGTATGCGCTACTACCTAAAGTCACTTGATTTTGACCTTTGGGCTACAGTAGTAGAAAGATACAAGAAGCCACCTAGAATAGTCATAGATGGAAACCTTGTAGAGAAACATCATGATAAGTACACAGATACTGGAAAAAAATAAGCTAGTCTTGATGCTAAAGCTATTAATGCTCTATTTTGTGTTATAGACAGAATTGAATTTAACAGGGTCTCCACTTGTAGAACTTCGCACGAAGTATGAAAACTTATTGAGGTCACTCATGAAGGATCCTCCCAAGTGAAGGAATCAAAAATAAGTTATCTAACACAAGAGTATGAAGCAATCAAGATGAAGCAAAATAAGATGATCACTCAAATGTTCACGAGATTCCTCGACATCATTAATCCTCTAT
The DNA here is from genome assembly GCA_036927795.1 of Iris macrosiphon. NCBI lineage: Eukaryota > Viridiplantae > Streptophyta > Magnoliopsida > Asparagales > Iridaceae > Iris > Iris macrosiphon. Next base: position 135,174,245 of record JAYESA010000004.1, read on the forward strand.
TATCACTCGACAAGGAGTACAGCAATCACGAGAAAATTTGCAAAGTATTCAGGGGACTCACCAAGAACTGGAATCCCAAGGCCACCACAATTATAGAAGAAAATAATCTTACCACGATGACCCTCGAGACGCTCATGGGCAAGCTGATGACTCACGAGCTGGATCTCAAAAAATTTAAAGAATCTACTCCCAAGGAGAAGATGATTGCTGTTAAGGCGCATCACAAAAACGTCACCAACTACAACTCTGACGACAATGAGTCTCAAGATGAGGAAGTTGCTCTGACCACAAGAAACTTCAGGAAATTTCTAAAGATTGAGAAATCAAAAAAGAAGAAGCCAACTGACAACGGTGATGAAGAGCATATATGTCACAACTGTAAGAAGACAGGGCATATAAAGAAAGATTGTCCAACCTTAAGAAAAATAAATTGTCACAACTACTCATCCAGAAGAACATTATCACAAAAATATGCAAACACTAGTATTTGGCACGAAAGTAAAGCTAATAAATCCGAAGAAGAGAATCCTCGAGAAGCAGCAAACCTATGCTTCATGGCGTTAGCTGATCAAGTAACGGATAATGACTCTTATGATGATTTTACTTTTGATGAACTAGGTAATGCTTTTAGTGATTTGCTTGATGGTTTAGGAAACTTAGAAATAAGTACAAGCATGCTAAGAAAGATGTTCAAGAATGTCAAACTGAAATAGAGAGACTAACATCTCTACTATGTGAACTAAAGGATACCTTAAATGATTTAGATGAAAATTCTAGACTTAAGCTTAACCTCCAAGAGGCACTTGTCAGTCTTGACAAGAGCTCTCAGCAGAACGCTAAACTTAGGGAAGAACTTGAATCTGAAAAGAAGAAGTATTCTATTGATGCACATAGAATAGATGCTTTCACTGCTAAATATGATAAAGTATATGCTACCTCTAAAAAGTTAGAGATTAGATTGGGTAAATAGGTCGAACAAACCTCCACCCAACCTGACACGAGACACGTAGCAAGACAAAATAACACTCACAGCTATGCTCCTACCTATATGCATAACTGTTCATGCAATCATCATGCACATAGAACCAAACACAATCATGCATTCTATTATAGATATCTACGAAGACCACAAAGAAATGTCAAACACAATCATATATTCTATCCACATAGACCACAAGGAACTAATTCACATAATCATATCTATCATGCTGCACCAAGCATCATTCACACAGCTATATGTCACTACTGTGGTAAGAAAGGACATATATCTAGATTCTGTAGAATAAGAAAATTAGTACATTTGAATGTTTATGCATGGATACCAAAAACTAACAAAGCAGGACCCTCAAGAAAATGGGTACCAAGGGTTACATCTACAACTCCTTTATTAGGTGGACCAACCCTCTCATGCTAGAAGCAAGTGGATTCTCGATAGTGGTTTCTCAAGTAACATGACTGGTGATGCTAACCTATTTGCAACGCTATCGATAAAGAAAGAAGGTTATGTCTCCTTCGGCAATAACTTTAGAGGATATATTATTGGTAATGGTAATATAGGGGTTCCTCCCTATCCTGTCATAAGAAACGTTTTTCTAGTAACGAAATTAAAACAGAACCTACTCAGCATCAGTCATCTAGCTGACCATAGTTATAGTATTAACTTCATTATAAACAAATATTCTATCTATGAAAGATCTACTTGTTAATTTATCTTTGAAGGGATCAGGGAAGATAATATATATTTTCTATCTTGCAAAAGATACTGACAATGCAGGCAAATGTCGATACGCCAACAAAGATGACAGCTGGCTATGGAATATGCGTCTAAGATGCGCAAACATGGACACTATTGCAAGACTATCTACAAAGAAACTCGTAAGAGGCTTACCAGAGATTAATTTTAAGAAAGATATGGTATATACTGACTGTGAAAAGAATAAAGCTATTAAATCTTCTTTTAAATCAATCAACTCTGTAAGTACCTCTAGACCACTCCAACTCTTGCATATGGACTTGTTTGGACCTAGTAGAGTCGCCAGTCTTGGCAGTAAGCTTTATGCTTATGTTATTGGTAATAATTTTTCTAGATACACATGGGTTTATTTTCTTGTAAATAAAAATAAAGCATTTTTAGAATTTTTCACTTTCTGCAAAAATGTTCAAAACGAAAAAAGTTTCATGATTACTCGCATTCGAAGTGATTATGGAGGCGAAATAGTGATTTCAAAAGATTTTGTAATAAAAATAGTTTTTCTCATAAATTTTCTTGTCCTAGAACTCCATAACAAAATGGTGTTATTGAGCAGAAGAATATAACTCTTGGCGATATGGCTTGAGTCATGTTAAATCAATATAACCTTCTGAAATACTTTTGGCTACTTCATGCCATGTTTTGAATAGGGTGCTTATTCGACCTATATCGAAGAAAACCCTCTTTGAACTTTGGTTTGGTAAAATTCCCAGAATTAGTTATTTGAACGTTTTTGGCTGTAAATGTTTTATTCTTAATACTAAAGATAATCTAGGAAAATTTGACTCCAAGGCCGATGAAGGTATTTTTTCTAGGTTATGCCACCAAAAGTAAAGAATTCAGAGTATTCAATAAAACCTCATTGACTGTTGAAGACTCAATCAATGTTATATTTGATGAACACAACACTCAAGCACTAAACGAAAGCGACGATGAAGGTAGTCAACCCGCAACCAACAAGACATCAGAAGATAAAAAAAGTACAAGTTATCCGAAAAATCTGCCAAGGAGACTAAAGTTCTCCACAGATCATCCTGAGGACTTGGTAATAGGTGATGTATCGAAAGGTGTAAGTACATATTTCTCAAATAGAGACATCATTACAAATGTTGCTTTTATTTCTCAAGTATAACCTAAAAATACTGATGAAGCTTTTGCTGATGAATTTTTTATTTTTGCTATGTAAGAGAAACTTAACCAATTTGAACGTAATCAAGTTTGAGAACTTGTTCCTAAACCAAATGATTATCCGATCATTGGTACTAAATGGGTTTTCCGAAATAAATTAAATAAGGATGGTTCAGTTACACGTAACAAAACACGTCTCGTAGCTCAAGGATACAACCAAGAAGAAGGTATTGACTACGATGAGACTTATGCTCCTGTTACTAGAATTGAATCTATCCGAATGCTTTGCAATTTTACTAGTTTTTATAACTTCAAACTTTTTCAAATGGATGTTAAAAGTGCTTTTCTAAATGGTGTTATCAAAGAAAATATTTTTTTTAAACAACCCCCTGGTTTTGAAGATTTTAAATACCCTGACCACATATTCAAGTTACGAAAGGCTCTATACAGACTCAAACAAGCCTATCGTGCTTCGTATGAACGTCTTAGCTTCTTTCTACTTGGAAATAGTTTTTCAAAAGAAAAAATTGATACTACCCTTTTTATAAAAAATTTTGAAAATTCGTTGTTATTAGCGCAAATATATGTTGATGATATCATATTTGGATCTACTAATGAGATGTTATGTAACGAGTTTGCTAAGTATATGCAGAGTAAATTTGAGATAAACATGATGGGAGAACTGACTTTCTTTCTAGGATTGCAAATCAAACAAGATTCACAAGGAACGTTTATCCATCAGGCTAAGTACACGAAGAATTTGTTCAAAAAGTTTGACATGGACAATGCAAAGCCTATCGGAACTCCAATGGCAAGATCCACTAAGCTTGACCTTGATGAAAGCAGTAAACCAACAGACATACGTAAGTATCGAGCTATGATTGGTAGTTTGTTATATCTAACTTCTAGTTGCCAGATATTATGATTGTTGTATATCTTTGTGCTTAGATATCAGGCTAATCCTAAGGATCACATTTGTGTGCAGTTAAGCGTATTTTTAGATACCTTAAAGATACTTTGTCGGGAGGCTTATGGTATCCCAAAACTACGTCCTTTGACCTTGCTGGTTACTCGGATGCTGATTTTGCTGGATTCAAAGTCAATCGAAAAAGCACCAGCGACACATGTCATTTTCTAGTAAATTATCTAGTCTCCTGGTTTAGCAAGAAACAAAATTCGGTTGCATTATCAACAACTGAGGCAGGGTATATCGCCGCAGGACGTTGTTGTGCTCAAAGTTTTTGAATGAAGCAAACCCTAGAAAACTTTAATCTGCACTATAAGAACATTCCGATTTTATGTGACAACACGGGCACCATTAATCTTACCAAAAATTCAGTATGCCATTCACGCACTAAGCACATATAAATCCATCATCATTTTTTAAGAGATCACCAATCACACGGAGATGTTTGTTTAGAGTATGTGGACACAGAACATCAACTAGCAACCATCTTTACTAAACCTTTAGCTGAAGATCGATTCAACTTTATCCGTCGAGAATTAGGTCTTTTGGATTATGATAAAATGTAAGAATCATAAGATGCTTTACACATTTTTCGTCATATTTTTTAATATTTTGAAAATTTTGGATACAAGCCGAAAGTGCTCTTCTGTCCAAAAGGTGTAAATAGCCTAAGTGACATGGTATTTAAGTGTCTTCGGACCACCAATAGCTGGGATTCGGCACCTATAGCTACTCCTAGATGATTTAAACTCTTGAAAACGTAAGATTTAAGTTCAATACTTATTGTTCTGTATTTATATCAAGTCAAGAAAGGCATAATATCGATTAAAGTTACATTAAGATTCTGTAAATAAATGTCAATAGAATTCGGACCGAACTCGGGCCGAGCTCGGACTAAACTCAGTTAGTTTAATTCCAAAATATGCTATGTCATTTAATTCTCTTCCTAAATTGAATTTTTGCTACTCTATATATAGATTATTTCGTTGCTCTTTGAATCAAACCAACAAAAATTATTCCTCCTCCATAAATAACCTTAGCATTTTCTCCTACATTCTCTCCCAATAGCCCCTAAAAAGAAACAAGATTCCTTTTTTGACTCTTTTTTTGTCCCATTATACCAAACATAGGTGAATTCGACGGTTTTACTTTTTAAAGCCTCAAAATTTCAAATAATTGGTTTAATGATTTCTCCAAAAGGCACATCTGTTTTGGCCATCATATTGATTTTACTTTCCAACACAAAGACTATTTACCTACTTTTTAGAAACTTTAACTTGAAGAATTTGTTCCAATCCGTACCAACATTTACACCAATGCTATTCAAATATTCTATTGTAACTTAACATATGAACATGACACTATTTCATCTAGAGTTTATGGCATTCCAATTAAATTCAATGCAGATGACTTGGGTAAAATTCTATGCATTTCTGCTAATGGACAACCCTTAGTAATCATCACGCAAGTTCAATTTAATCATGACTTAACCCTAGATTCTTTCAAGAATATCCTTTGTCACCCTCTTGAATATCCACCTGGTAAATTTCATGCTAGATATTTGAATGGTCACTTCTTTGAAATGCATCGCATTATCTTTTCAACTTTTCTACCTAAGAAGACTTACTTTGATGAGGTCTCTTATCTAAAAATGTTAGCTTTATATCATTTGTATTTCGGCATTAACTTCAATGTTCCACAGACCATCTTATCTCAAATGGTTCAATGTCTCAAGAAAGGGCATCCACTACTTTACACTATGTACATGCCAACCATTTTCAACTATTTTAATATTCCTTTGGATACTTGTCCAAATCTTGAGGAACCTTTATACCTCAATCAAATTCGGAAAATTGAGCCAACTATGCTTTTATCTTATTACTCATCATCAAACTCCAACTATTTTTACTCTTTTGTGTGATCGCTTCCACCATGAAGATTTATACATTCGTGCTACTGATCATCGCCATACTCTTCAGACTCAGGCTCTTGACAATACTTTGATAGACATTCAGTACACCTTATCGAAGCATCCAGCTGGACCTTTTTCGATTATTTGGAATCCAAATCAAAAAGAATTTTGTATTGATCACCCATATGTTCAACATTATTTGGATCCAGCTGATGCCTTCTTTGATCTAAACAGAATCCTTGAACCAGATAATGAAGATGATAAAAATGATAAAAATGACAACTAGTGACTCAATTGATTTGAATGTTAAAAAGTTTACCTAGAGATGTTCAACTATAATGTTTTCATTATACATCCACTTTTGTATATTTTTTTCTTTCAAAAAATAAAAGTTTAAATGCAAGTTTTTACTTTTCTCATTATATATTATCTTGTATACTCTTTACTCTCTTATTTTTTTTGTCATCTCACCAATTTTGGGGGAGCATGCAATTTTGTTCAAATAACAATGGGAGAGAAAGGATATATGATACTAGCATACAAGACGATACTTGACAGACGTTGTCTTCAGCATATCAACTGCTCCACAGTTATGGGGGAGCCTTGCATATCAAAGACTTGCAGTATCATTCATAGTTTGTCAATTATCAAAATGGGGGAGATTGTTGGCCCATTGGTCTTAGTCAACTTGATTTTGATAGTTAACTAAACCATGCATTAATATGTCGCATCTGAAGCCTCATCACTACTATTGCATGTCGTTTGTATTGCGTCTATTCAAATATAATCTTTATTTATTTGCATCTAGCATTGATGTACGCTGAGTCTCACTGGCAAAACCAAGAACCTATAAACTAGATACCGAGTCTACTCAAATAAACCAAAGAATATATCCACCAAATCAGGCCATATTTATTTACAAAGTCTACCATAATATGAGGCCGAATTCGAGCCGAACTCGTGCCGAACTCAGACCAAACTCGGTTACCCTTTTGGTATGAAATCAACCAGTTCAATAGCTTCTAATTTCTTAGCCTAATGGTTGGAAATTTGAATTAAACCCTAACCGAATTCTAATAATTATTCAGACAAATTCGATAAAATGGAACGTAACGAAGGTGGATAGACTTTGGCATGAGGATTTGAACTTAGTTATTTGAGAAATGCTAGAAGTAGACTACAGTTTGATCGAATGATAATATCGAAGTTAGACGATTTGGCTAGACGAATTATGGTTATGGCATGAACGGTTATAAGATGAGCATGACTTAATGGATTAATATATAACTTGGATGAAATAAAGTGAACGATAAGGTGTCTTTATCGTTCGAAGATAACTATAATATTTAATGTTCTTGTCTTGTTCGGACGCAACTCCATGCTCGCACATGCGTCACGCCCAGATTTGGCGGTTATCCCACGGGAGCGTTGGCGTGGTGATTTCACGTCCAATGGGGATAATTGAACTTGCGAGAGATTAGAGCGTGACAATTGAAGAATCATTTTGACTTGTGGTTCAATACGATAAGATAAATTTTATAATACAAGTGAATCAAAAGTATTTCAAGGATGAGATAGTCTAGAATATGAAGTAAGACATACTTAATGGTTTCATGAACTGATACGAGAATCATGTTGGACAACTTAGAATTATAATTGAGATCAAAGATTTAGAATTGAATTATGACTTGGTGGTCTAGACTTAGAAAAGAATAGATAGGTGGGTTCTATCAAACATGTTTGAGGAGATAGACTATGCGAATTGCTAGGCTTGACATGCGACGTGGATAGATTGGAGACTCGGTGGAACAAATGTGTCTTAGGAATAACTTTGCTAAACGAACTCGGACACTTTATAACAAATGTGTTAATGATTGTAGGATGATCTTTGCTCGATATTTAGAAATCTGAGTGAAACGATCTTGGGTAGAATATCCCGTACGAAAGAATAAGAGTTTGACTTTAGGGATTGAGGCGAGTATTGTGCAACGAATTTGCACGATGAGAATCGTGAACTTGTAATGTACCTATGACTTTGTGAGCGAACCTAGCGGTTAGACAAACGACTATATGTCGAGTAAATTTGTGTGACCGACTTTAGAGTATTGTTTGAGGAAGCCATAGAACTGTCACGACCCGATTTCGTAGAATCGTTGGGGCATCCCCCGAATCGTGATGTCGTGCGGGCCTGGGGTTGCTCCCGCACAAGGCTAAAGTATTTTGCATAGCAAGCACATATTCAGAGTACGCAGATAAATTAAAACACAGATTTGAAATGGAAAAGTTCTCTTTATTGATAATGAACATCTATTACAAACTCCTGAACAAGTAAGCTAATATGCCAAACGGCTTACAAAAGTGTTGACTCAAAATGAGATAGCAGTCATGTACATTACATCTCTTTATAAACTCAAAATGATAAAGACCTTCAGGCTGGAGGACAGCTTTGCCACGGAGCTGCAATTGTGTATGAAGAGTTGCAGGCTCCTGTCTTCAAAATGCTTCAAAAGGGCGCGGTGAAGATGCGCCAACAGCTGGACTGGATCGGGAAGACGACTTCGGCTCCTCGCTCGGTTCGCCTTGGTGCGGAGAACCTGTTTCAACGAGGGTCAGCATGTCGAAACATACTGGTGAAGGCAAGCTAACTGAACTATACCAATCAACACGTTGTTTAATGAAGCATGCATATTTGTGGGTTTCTATTCTTGCCTTAGTTTATTTACAAGTAAGCAGCATATAGAATTTACTGAAAATGAACGTGCCACCGTTCGATGGATTTTACCTGACCGTCTGAATTACCTGCACAATACTTACCATGCCTTCCCTACCACGAAGACACAAGTTAGTTTGCAACAGGTTTAAATATACACGATGATCACTGGCGTGGTGCCATAACGGACATAGTCAAGGACAGGGATAGCATGCAACGAGAACACGACAAGCACACGATGCGTTGCAAGCCATCCCCTCCAGCACACGATGACTACACACGAGTTCCGCCCGGACCGGAACGGTGCCAGTGCCCCAGCGACCGTCCGCAGAACTTACCCTTGTGCACAAGTTGTCCATGATCGAACAATACGTTATCTTAAACAATCAGTTTACGCCTTCGAGGCAACACGAGCACATGACATATCCATAATTGTTAAGCATTCATGCACTTCAGGCAACACGAGTATGAAACATGTATTTGCACAAGACAAGCAACAGTTTATGATTATTTCCAAGCGAACAAGCATGCAATGAAGTATCCGTTCGTGAAGTTTATTGACAAGCAATATATACCAAGTCTATTCTCTTTTATCTTGGTTTCTTTTATTATTACTTGGTATCGTTGATCGGGGCAAAGAAGAATGCAGATTTTAGGGCGTGAAGCTTGGAAGCAGGGCTAGCTGATCGGGTTGGTAGCCATTCACTTCGATGTTTGGAAGGGAGAAGGAAAGAGGCGCTTCACGACTCCGCTCGTAAGCCGCCTACTGCTCGTTCACCTGCACACGAACAGCTTGATCAATACTTCTTCCTCTTTTTCCAAATCTCGGAATTGAAGTGCAAGTCAATGAACGAAAACAATGAAAACCGTCGAAACCGTTCAAGGAAAACAAGCAAATCCCAAAACCAACATAAAGCACGAAAGCAACAAGCGATATCGAAAACCGAGGCAATAAAAGATAGCAGCGGAGAGGTCCCTCCTGACTCTGCCGCTAAGTCGATCCCGGGGGCACGGTCCACTGAATATGGGAATCGATTCCGAAGAAACAAATCCATAACGAGGATGAGTTCTTAATTCAATCTCCTAATCGAACGATACCGTTTGTGTTTCTTAGCCGCGCTCTCCGCACCGGGAGAACGGGGCGCTACATCCTACCCAACTAATTGGAAGTTTCGTCCCGAAACTTAAGAATAGAACCTACCGTTAAGGATTATTTTGTTGGGGACGACGACCATGAATGTTCGGACAGAAGGTAATAGCATGGCCTGGATCGCCACAAGCGAGGCATAACCCAAGTCTTTTGCGGCAATACTTCTTAATGTGCCCTTTTCTTTTACAGAAGTGACAAGTTTTGCTCCAATCCCCGTCCTGCTGACCAGCATTATTCGGGCACTTTGTAACGGTATTTCCTCCCTCGTTGCTTTGGCGTTTGTGACTGGATGTATGCACAGCGCCGGCAGCAACATGAGGATATTGTGGTTCAAGTGATAGGGCGTGATTCATGACTTCACGCATTGTTCCATACTGATTATTGACCACGTGCGCATGGATGGCAGGGCGTAGTCCACCTTCAAACCTTCTAGCTCGACTCGCTGCATCAGGTAAATAGGCCCTAGCGAATTTGGAGAGTCGGTTGAATTCGGCGGAGTACTGCTTAACTGTCATGCTGCCCTGCCTCAGTTGCACCAAATTATTCTCCATTTGACGTTGTACTGGAGGGGGTATAAACTCCTCTTCGAATGCGGCATGAAAGGTCGTCCACGAGATCGCCTCCTCTCCGTGATCAAATTGGAGAGATCGTCGATGCACGTTCCACCAATCGTGTGTGTTGAGGCGGAGCTGTAGTTGGGCGCAGGTGACGCGCTTATCTTCGGGGACCTCTAACAGAGCGAAGTGATCTTCAAGTTCGGCTAGCCAATCTAGAGCTACCACTGCGTCCTCAGTCCCGTTGAATTGGGTGTTGCAAACTTTCTTGAAGTGGCCCAAGTTGAAGGCAGTCACGTCCCTCGGCCTTGGGATTTGAGGCGTCTCTACTTCAAGCACGGGCTGTTCCACCGGAGTCGTTATTGCGGCAGAATGGTTGGCAGCCAAAGTCTGAACGATCTGTTGCAGGGTATCTACCTGCTTCTATTGGACTGAGAATCGGGTCTCTAAATTGCTTTCGAACTTGGCTTGGCGAGCATCATCCCTTTGTCGTTGCGATTCTAACATTTGCATTACCCGCTCAAGCGGATCGACTTGAGATATGCCGCGCTGGCTCTGAGGGCTTCCCGAAGTACCCGAACTACTTTCTTATGTTTCGTTCGGTGGTTGCGCTGCAGATTGCGCTAGTGCCATTCCTTCAAAAGAAGGTAAATTATATTAGAATCATAATGTATTATGGACTTATTGCATGAACGTATCTCATTTTGGCCTAGCGAGTTCAAGAGTTCGCACGGGAATCTGATCGTTAAAGAAACTTTTCCAGTGCGAGTCTAAGGAACTTTGAATCTGTGCTCTGATACCACTATGTCACGACCCGATTCCGTAGAATCGTTGGGGCATACCCCGAATCGTGATGCCGTGCGGGCCGGGGGTTGCGCCCGCACAAGGCTAAAGTATTTTGCATAGCAAGCACATATTCAGAGTACGCAGATAAATTGAAACACAGATTTGAAATGAAAAAGTTCTCTTTATTGATAATGAACATCTATTACAAACTCCTGAACGAGTCAGCTAATATGCCGAACGGCTTACAAAAGTGTTGACTCAAAATGAGATAGCAGTACTGTACATTACATCCCTTTATAAACTCAAAATGATAAAGACCTCCAGGCTGGAGGAAAGCTTTGCCACGGAGCTGTATTTGTGTATGAAGAGTTGCAGGCTCCTGTCTTCAAAATGCTTCAAAAGGGCGCGGTGAAGATGCGCCAACAGCTGGACTGGATCGGGAAGACGACTTCGGCTCCTCGCTCGGTTCGCCTTGGTGCGGAGAACCTGTTTCAACGAGGGTCAACATGTCAAAATATACTGGTAAAGACGAGCTAACCGAACTATACCAATCAACACGTTGTTTAATGAAGCATGCATATTTATGGGTTTCTATTCTTGCCTTAGTTCATTTACAAGTAAGCAGCATATAGAATTTACTGAAAATGAACGTGACACCGTTCGGTAGATTTTACCTGACCGTCTGAATTACCTGCACAATACTTACCATGCCTTCCCTGCCACGAAGACACAAGTTAGTTTGCAACAGGTTTAAATATACACGATGATCACTGGCGTGGTGCCATAACGGACATAGTCATGGACAGGGATAGCATGCAACGAGAACACGACAAGCACACGATGCGTTGCAAGCCATCCCCTCCAGCATATAATGACTACACACGAGTTTCGTCTGGACCGAAACGGTGCCAGTGCCCCAGCGACCGTCCGCAGAACTTACCCTTGTGCACAAGTTGTCCATGATCGAACAATACGTTATCTTAAACAATCAGTTTATGCCTTCGAGGTAACACGAGCACACGACATATCCATAATTGTTAAGCATTCATGCACTTCAGGCAACACGAGTATGAAACATGTATTTGCACAAGACAAGCAACAATTTATGATTATTTCCAAGCGAACAAGCATGCAATGAAGTATCCGTTCGTGAAGTTTATTAACAAGCAATATATACCAAGTCTATTCTATTTTATCTTGGTTTATTTTATTATTACTTGGTATCGTTGATCGGGGCAAAGAAGAATGCAGATTTTAGGGCGTGAAGCTTGGAAGCAGGGCTAGCTAATCGAGTTGGTAGCCACTCACTTTGATGTTTGGAAGGGAGAAGGAAAGAGGCGCTTCACGACTCCGCTCGCAAGCCGTCTACTGCTCGTTCACCTGCACACGAACAACTTGATCAATACTTCTTCCTCTTTTTCTAAATCTCGAAATTGAAGTGCAAGTTAATGAACGAAAACAATGAAAACCATCAAAATTGTTCAAGGAAAACAAGCAAATCCCAAAACCAACTCAAAGCACGAAAGCAACAAGCGACATCAAAAACCGAGGCAATAAAAGATAGCAGTGGAGAGGTCCCTCCTGACTCTGCCGCTAAGTCGATCCCGGGGGCACGGTCCACTAAATATGGGAATCAATTCCGAAGAAATAAATCCATAATGAGGACGAGTTCTTAATTCAATCTATCTCGATCGAATGATACCGTTTGTGTTTCTTAACCGCGCTTTCCGCACCAGGAGAATGGGGCGCTACAAGAACTGGGGCAACAACTTAGAGTTAGGCTTGGGTCAATAAGAGTACGCTGTGTTTGACACGAATGGAATGGACGATGGGACTTGTACGCTAGTTGGTAATTTGATAGATCGTGCTTGACGGCAGTAAAATTCTTGGTTTTGAGTTGAATTGGAAATAACTTGGATTTTAATTGATCCCGCTTGAGGTATCATGGTGATCCATAAATTAGGACCCTTGAGAATTTTGCTAGTAGCTTATCCGACTTCACTACCGCTAAGTTTGGCTGAATGCATATGTTTAAGGGACGCCTTGAATGTGTGCACGATCCAATACTCAGTGATATGTTGAACTCGAGTACAAAGACTTCGTTATCGCTATATTTATTGACATGCATATGTTTGGGGGATGCTTTGAATATGTGCATGATCCAGAGTCACGATATGCAGATCTCGAACGCTAGTGCAAGTGAATATGTTAGATTCACATGGATAAGTATAACAATTTGGATAAGTTAGCCTTAGCCTAAGATCTTCGTACACAATAGATCATGCCCCGTGTTAAACGATATGAGTTTTGCGCTAAGACACAGTATAGACCGAGTCAGAGAATATGATGTTCGAGTATTATAGCCAGCTCGAATTGAGTGATAGAGTCATTCAATAAAACAGACCCAGCACGCATACGTCACAAAATGAGAAAAACGAGTAGGAAGTTATGTTTAAACGGGTTTAAGGATACAGAGTATTACACTTGAATTAGAATCTATATTATGCGATAGAACGCTTTCCGCTCAGGAAGTCTCGAGGATGAGACTTATTCTGAGTGGGGTATAATGTAACAAATCGTTCCACATTAATATGGATAGACGATTAAAATGGCACAAGTGCGACGACCTGGCCTGCCTCGCTCTACGAGAAGACTCGCTTGAGGCAAATTATTCAAACTTGGCCCTTCAGGAGTTTAAACATAGACTTTCAAAGACGCGCTCGGAGTCGCTAGGCCGAGGTGAATCATCGCGAAGGTGGGTGGCTAAGATAAATCTGTCTTTGCTTAGCCTGCACACCATAAAACATGGACGATACATGATAGTCGCTAGGTAAATCACCCTTGCATGCTAATAAAGAATACAATGCACCTAGCTAAGAGAATAATCTAATCTTGTATTGCTTGTGTAGAACATGGACATGAAACTTGGATTATAGATGGTTCCTCACACTGCCCCTTAGACTTTTCTAGTATAACAGATGATGTTTCTAGTAAAGCATGCCACACGTTTCTTATTATGCTTATGTTCCATAATGATGCAATGCTTGCCTTCCTTATATTCTAACTAGTACTCATTTGTCTTGTTTCAATGCTCCCTATAAAAGTCATCCCACAAATCGATATACTTCACTTAACTATGGTTCACTCACTTGAGGCAAGAAGACTATCAAAATAGTCGTTTTCCAGCTAAGTAATAGAAACATGGAAATGCTAGCCAGAGCGGTTTCCTGTAACGGGAACAGCATAATGCAAGATTGAAAAGATAAAGAAGAGATAAGCAAGATTGAAAAGAAGATAGATTATAGACGGGTATGTCGGGGACGTATAGCAGGGCTCGCTACCCGCACTGCATGGAGAGCCGCCAACCCAGTCGATAATCCAAGAATCGTTTGAGATATCGTGTAGCGGGTAATGGCCTACTGCGTCTACAACTATCATCGTTGCACAGATAAAGAAAAGATAAAGAGAAAGAACAGATAAAGATAAAGATAAAAAAAGAATCATAAATGGTCACGGACAACTCATGCACGAGGTATGTGCATTCCTCGAACGATCACCGGGGCACCGGGATCGTGCTGGCCTAGGAGGAATCATAGGGTATTTGTATAACCAAACGGCTATAGGATGCTCCGCCGGGTTGGGGCGACACAAATATCGTTAGAGGGCCAAAGGTATGGCATCATATACTTAGTATACCCATCTATCTCAATGGTAGTCTCAGTTCTGAGAGAGGCTAGTCCTGAATGGCTATTCCAGTGACCTTCATATAGATTAAGTTGGCTCGGTTGCGACAATCCGCGTGCGAGTCATTGTATTGAATAAAAAACCTGAAACATATGTGTAAAATGAGTATAACACCTCTAAACAATCTGAGTATAAGATATCTGAGTAATCTAAGTATAACCTTCAAATGGGTATTCGAATAACATCATGTGCCTCAATCAGAACACGCCCGTAACATTCATGCTTGCTTATGCGATGTTTGATTTCATTATAAATATTTGTGCATGATTAAACTTGGTTTTATCTTTTTTCAGGGAACGACGAATGGTAAGTTGGTAAGTTTTGTCGTGTTTCCTCCTATATCACAAGGCGCCCTGCCCCACGAGTTAGGCTTTGTATCTTATGCCATAAAATTGATCCTGAGACAAGACTAGAAAGATAATTTAATAGATTATGCATGAAACTAATCGAATATGTTTGGATTTGTCGAGCGAGCGAGAAGCCTCCCCATCAGTGCATTCATGTACGATAACCTACCAGATTGTTTACAGGGTGTGGGAGAACCTCGTTCAGTGCGGAGTATCCCCTCGTGCAAGCTAAGGTTAGGAGTTCGCTCTGGAGCCTTGAAGTGTTACGTCCAGAGCTGAAGCACAAATATAGGACATAATATTGGAACATCGCTGATGTATCATCCCAAGTTGTAAGTCGCTTGGCACGCCTTTATTGTTTGAGAGAGAGAAAGCTTGAGCGACTTATAATCTCTGCCTAGTGCCGCTTATAACCTTATTCATTATCAATAAAGAGATTGTTTATGTATCATACTTGTGTTTATTCTATTCTTCCACTATACAGACTTGGTAAACTAGTTATCGAACGGCCGTTTACTCGTGTTGTTCAAATTTCTGCTATATTGGAGACTATTTGTGCAACTTTGTGGCTTAGTTATTTATTTGCCTGTTCGGATCATGGCCTGGCGCGGGCGCAGCTTGTGCTCGCGTGGCATCACGTCCTGATGAAAACGATCATCCTATGGGAGCGCTAGCACGGTAATTTACGCCCAACGGGGACAGCCAATCCTGACGGAGATCGGGGCATGACATGCACCACCTACACCTCATGTTGCTACCACTTCAGATACTCCACCAGTTACTCTTGAGTACCTCCATACTATGATGCATGATCGCTTCTGTTTGGAAGACGATTGTCACATATTAGAGGGTGATCGATATAATGCTATAGATCACCACACCACACTCCAGGCCGAGGCTATATCCAACACTTTGATGGATATACGTTATAGCTTCTTTCTTTACCCTGGTGGACAGATTCCTATTGTTTGTGATCCGTCCCATCTCTAGATACCGCATTGATGATCGAGATGCTCAGAGATATTTTAATCTTGCTGCTGCTTTTATGATCCCAACCGTTTGGGTGATGACGATTAGTAGTATTATGGAGATCATTAGCTTAGTTAGTGATAATTTTATGAGATGTCATCTTTAGTATTTTGCTTTTGTTATGAGATATGTTTTGGTATGGTGATGCTTTATTTTGTACTTGGTTAAAATTTTGTAAAGAATTTAGGTTCATACTTCTGAGTTCTGCTTTATGATACTACTTTAAAGATTATATTTATGTTCTTAATATTGTTAATGATGGCATATCTACGTTATGTCCTACTTCACTTTTATTTATTGGTACTCTAACTACTATGGTGGAGTTTTCTATTTCGATGAAGTGATAACGGTAGAAACACCTATACGTACCAGTACTGATGATGATAACAAGCTCTCGTAGCGGGAGAGCAATATTATGTTCTTCACACTTGTCATATCAGTCGCAGTATTGTCAATTATCAAAATGGGAGAGATTGTTGGCCCATCTGGTTATGGTCAAACTGATTTTAATTGATAATCAATCTAAACTATGAGTCAATACTTTGCAACTCTAATGAATATGTCAAGAAGACATCGCGATACTTCGCCACATAGACGCTATGACTAGATGATTGTGTTTGTTTTTTTATATAATTTGTTATGTATTTTTTTATTTCTTTAGTTTAGGACTTATGTGAGGCCAAACAAAAATTTGGCATGTAGTTGACTTCAATCCCAAGTCAACTCAAACATAAGCCAACCCAAACCAGAATCAATCTTTTGTTCGAGCCTAAACACAAACACACTAAAAAAAACCAAGTCAATTGAGCCTAAAATAATATGGATTCTGACCAACCGAACTCGGGGTGAGTTCTGTCCGAACTCAGACCGAACTCAGTCACTCGAAACTAAATCCCTTGTCAAACTCATCTCCTGAAGACCAGGCTCCCAACGTTCAACTTTTCGAACATATTGCATCCGAGTTCGTCCTGAACTCTCTTCATAAAAATCCTATAAATAGAGAAGAATTTCTCCATTCCAACTCACTCATTCACTCTTCATCTTCTATATTCCATAAAGAGCTTTACTCTTCCCATTTCCAAGGCAACTCTAGTTCTTCTAAGTGTCAAGTGGTGTTCCGATTAGAAGTTGAGTCGAGTTATACAATCTTGGATAAAAAGCTGCTTTCTATTCCTATCTGAAGTCTTCGAGCTCTTCGGATCAAAAGCTTGTGTTGTAAGAAGTTGACGTGCTCTTTGGATCAAAGGCGTGTGTGTACCCTATTTCA
Organism: Iris macrosiphon; assembly: GCA_036927795.1. Lineage (NCBI taxonomy): Eukaryota > Viridiplantae > Streptophyta > Magnoliopsida > Asparagales > Iridaceae > Iris > Iris macrosiphon. Next base: position 135,191,589 of record JAYESA010000004.1, read on the forward strand.
AAAATAGTGTATTAACTCCGAGCAAGAGTTCTCGGTCCTGGACTAGTCCTCTACGTGAAAAACCAGGATAAATTTTGGTGTTTGATTTTGCTCTTCTAAACTTAACTTATACTATACTTACACTCTGATTATTACTTATTACTGTTGTTTATAAGTTGGCCTTAGACTTAAATTTTTATTTTAGTCATTATTTATGCTAAACTTTATATCCCCCCTCTAGAGTTGCCATACGATCCTACACCTTGCACTTATGATTGAGCACCCCACTACTCCTAAGAAAAATAATCCCTCTACTGACAAAGTAAACTTTGAGAAGTGGGAACGCTCAAAATGAATGAGTCTGATGATCATAAAGCGCGACATTCGATAGGCATTCAGGGGTGCAATATCTGATGAGGTTACCAGTGCTAATTTGGCTACCGCCCCTAAAGACAAATATAAGGGCACTAATAAAAAGAATATAGAAGCTGCTAAGGGTCCAGTTCAAAAGAAACAACAAAGTGAAGCTAAGGGTTATTTCTTTTGTGATAAGCCAGGACACGTAAAGAATGAATGTACAAAGTACCACGCATAACGTATAAAGAAAAATACATTTCATAATTTGGTCGGTTCTGAGATTAATTTAGCTTCAGTAGCTAGAAATACATGTTGGTTAGATTCTAGTACAACTACCCAAATCAGTATTTCTATGCAAAGTTGTTTGAGCTACCGTAAGTCAAATTATGGTGAAAGATATATCTATATGGGTAATGGTAAGTCAGTAGAAGTACAAACAATAGGGCATTTTAGGTTATTATCAGGAATTGGCTATTATTTGGATTTGATAGACACTTCTATGGTATCATCTTTTAGAAGAAATTTAGTTTCAGTTTCTTTATTAGACAAATCTGGTTACCATTGTTCATTTGGAAAATAATAAGTTTAGTTTATCTTTAAATTCAAATATGGTTGGTAATGACTCCCATAATGTTTATGATAACCTATATTCGCTTGTAACTGTTATATCTTACAAAGAAACCTTGAATGTGGAATCATGTGATACTAAACACAAAATTTTAAAAAAATAGCCTTATTATGGCACAAGCGATTAGGTCACATCTCTCAAAATAGAATTGAACGAATTGTGTCTGATGGAATTTTGGATTCCCTTGACTTCATAGATGTTAAGTTATGTGTTGAATGTGTAAAGGAAAAATAGTCCAAAATTGTAAACAACTACTTTATTGGCTATACTGTTAGATCAAAGGGTTATAATTATACGATCCCACACAAAGGATAATTTTTGAGACAAAAATGCTATAGTTTTTTAGGATGTTGAGTTTGGGTAGAGAAATAAAGTCAAGGACATTATTTTTGAGGAGGAATCGAATTTGATTTCTACTATCACTTTTGACGATGTGTAAGTTTCTATACCTATCATTGATCAAGAAGTAAATCTAGAAACTCAAGAAGATAATGTCAAATTACTTCTACAAGTCGATGTTGAGCTACCTCAACAAGACAACATAAAGGCACCCCCATTCAAGATGAGGTAATTGTTCCTGAGGAACAAACTCAAGAACCTCAAGAACAAGTTCCATTAAGACATTCCACCAGAGAAAGGAGAAATACAATTTCGGATAAATTTTTTTATATTTCTTCTGGAACATGAGGAAGACTGTGGAATACTGAAAGATGATTAAATCAACTTTCGTCAAGCCATGGTAAGTTTTAACTCTCAAAAATTGATTGAGGCAATGAATTAGTAGTACAAGTCTATGCGAGATAATAAAGTTTGAAAACTTTTCCCATTACCAAAAGGTACAATGCCCATTGTTTGCAAATGGATATTTAAAACCAAGAATGATTCGTAGGGTAATGTGGAGAGGTATAAAGCACGTTTTGTAGCTAAAGGCTTTACTCAAAAAAATGTATTAATTTTAAGGAGACTTTCTCTCATGTTTCTTCGAAAGACTCTTTTAGAACAATCATGGAACTTATTGCATATTTTGATCATGAGTTACATCAAATCAAAGTCAAAATGGCTTTTCTCAATGGTAATATTGACGAAACAATTTATATGATGCAGCCAAAAAAAATTGTATCAGAAGGCCCAAAGAATATGGTTTGCAAAATGATAAAATCCATATATGGACTCAATCAAGCTTCTCGTCAATGGTACTACAAATTTCATCAAGTGGTTACCTCATTTGGTTTTGAGATAAATACTGTTGAAGATTGTGTGCATCACTAGTTCAGTGGGAGTAAACATATTTTTTGATTTTGTATGTCGATGATATACTGCTTGATACAAATGATATAGGCATATTGCATGACCCTAAAAAATTTCTTCCAAATAACTTTCAGATGAAGGATCTATTTGCACAAATCAATGACCAACCTGATTTTGATATCTGACTAACCAACTCTTAATAACGACTTGATGCAACATAGCACAATGTATTTAATACATAAAGACTTAAAGGTTGAACGCAAAATCATTTATATGGTGCAGCCAGAAAATTTTGTGTCAGAAGGCCCAAAGAATATGGTTTGCAAACTGACAACATCAAGCAAGCTTCTTGTCAATGGTACTACAAATTTCACCAAGTGGTTACCTCGTTTGGTTTTGAGATAAACACTGTTGAATATTGTGTGTATCGCAAGTTCAGTGGGAGTAAACATATTTTATGGTTTTGTATGTCGATGATGCCACGAATAATATAGGCATGTAACATTAACCTAAGAAATTTCTATCAAATAACTTTCAGATGAAAGATCTTTTTGCACAACAAGTCAATGACCAACCTGATTTTGATATCTGACTATCCAACTCTTGATAACGACTTGATGCAACATAGCATAATGTATGTAATACATAAAGACTTGAAGGTTGAACGCAAAATCATTTGTTCATCTCTAGTTTCATCTCAGGATACGACATTGTGGTCGTTGTGATTTTATATTTATTATGTATTTTTTCCTTTATTTTATAGGTCCAAATGTACATTGGGTTGTGTTGGCACTAGGGAGCACAAACCTTATCCTAAACTATATCCTAGTCTACAAACATAAACCTGACCCAAACCCAAACTGTCCTGGAAGAAGCCCAACCGAACTCGGGCAGAACTCAGGTAGAACTCAAGTCGAATTCGGTCCTTGTTGAACAGGTTTCCAATATTTTATTACAATGTTCTTCTTGAAGATCAGGACTCCAATGTTCAAATTTATGAACGTTAGGACACCAAATTTGGGCCAAATTTGGGCCAAATTTGTTCCCCAAAACTACTATAAATAGGCATTGAATCCTCCATTCCAAATCACTTATTCATTCGCTTTCCTATTCAGAGCTACTAAGCCTTCTCATCTCCAAGATCAACTCCCCAGTCTTCTAGTACTAACGCGGTTCCGATTAGAAGTCTGATAAAGTTATAAATCTAGGTTTCCAAGTTACTTTTTATTCAAGTGTTTGTAGTCAGCGTGCCCTTCGAATAAAAGCATGTAGTTGTAAGAAGTCAGTGAGCACATCAGATCAAAGCTCGTAGTATATGCTATTATTCAATAGTGCATTAACATCGGACAAGAGTTTTCGGGACTGGACTGCTTTCCACAGTGGATATCAGTATATATCGTATTGTTTGCATTTCTGACTTCTTATACTTTGATTATTTACTTACTGAATTTATTAATTTGTTATTAGCATTGCTTTATTACTATATAGTGTTTTTTTACTCTATTCACCCCCTCTATAGTTGCCTACACTACAACAAAAATATATTTTTATGACGGCTAAAAAATGTCATAAATGACATTTTATAAAAAAAAAATTGTAAGCCCTCAGGCGATATAAAAATCAGTGTTATAAATATTTTCTAAAAGCGTTACATATATTCTCTACATATATAACATTTTTTTCCTAAAAATGTTATAAATAAGACGAACTTATATAACTTGTTTTCCAAAGCATTATAAATAGAAATTCTATAAATAACACTTATTTTTTAAACTATTATATATATATATATATATATATATATATATATATATATATATATATATATATATATATATATATCACTTTCCATAGCGTAATAAACAGTAATACTCAATACTGCTCGATTTCAAAACATTTATTTGAATAAGATACAACACAAATTATTTCAATATAAATTTAATAAACGCATAAAACATTCCTTTCGAATTAAAAATATCATTTCATCATGTTCCAAAAGTACATAATACTATCATCTTAATTATATTATTTTTCCAAAATAGATATCCAAATACATTTATTTACATCCATTAGAAAGTGGCACCCTCAAAACTGTTAGTAGCTTCCTTTGGCTTCAACTTTCAACAAGCGTACCATCAAAACTATCGACGTCAACTTCAAAATTGTCAACAGCACCCTAAACAACTATCAAACAAAATCTTGAAATAGAAAACATCAAACAACCTTGAGATATGACTATTTATAGAAAAAAATAAAAAAAATCATAAACTATACAACCTGACATTTATATCTACAGACAGCTAATTATCTGACATTTGGCAAGAAGTGACTATAATTTCTAACATCAAATCAACACCAACCAGTAAAACAGATGAACAAATTTACACTTGTCTAGAAAATTCACATAATGCTCACTTCCTGGGAACCAAAAGAGAGACTACATTAAAAAGAGCTTGGTCTATCGACCAAAACAATTGTCTACAGACATCTGACATGTGTTAAGTTCGCAAGATTCCCACAGCTTCTACGGAGAAATCTTTCAACCACATAGCCATACTTGTTGGCTTAAAGTAGCAGAAAATACCAGATGTTAGACTCAAGAGCAAGATGGAGAGTTTTTGTGAATGCTTGGAGAGACGATTTATTTCTTGAACAATTACATCGGCCTATAAATAGCCTAACACCAACATAGAGAGGGAAGAGACAACCCATAAATTTTGTAGATCCTATACTAGTGGAGCATGAATAGTTCAAGCAAAGAACAACTCAATGTTGAGTTATTCAACATTGCAAGAAGTGCTCCAAATGACAAGGGAGCTTTTGACACTTTCTATTCCTAACAAAAATCTAGATTAACTAATATTCTCCTCCTTAATCTAGGTTTGATCAAGGTTGATAACTCCAAGCACCTGCTGCATCTCAGCGAACTTCACTTTGGCGAGAGCCTTCGTGAGAATGTCGGCACGTTGCTTTTCAGTGCTCACGAACTCCACCTTTATCTGCCCTCTTTCAACACACTCGCGAATGAAATGGAAGCGAGTATCAATGTGCTTACTGCACCCATGAAACACTGAATTCTTTATCAGCGCAATTGCAGACTTGTTGTCGACATAGAGCATGACTGGCTTAGGTTCGCGGCCAGTTATTTCACTAACTAGATTCCTCAACCACAAAGCTTGACACGCTGCAGCCGTTGCCGCCATGAACTCAGCTTCGCAGGAGGACAACGCGACAGTTTTCTGCTTTTGAGACGCCCAAGTGATTAGGTTCTTGTTGAGGTAGAATGCCATTCCGCTGGTGCTCCTCCTGTCGTCGATATCTCTGGCTAGGTTGCTATCGGTGAATCCGTGCAGTTCATCTTGACCATATCCTCTTCCATACATGAGTCCATACTCAAGTGTTCCCTTCACATATCTGAGGATCTGTTTCACAGCCTGGTGATGCATGGTCGTTGGCTTCTCCATGTACCTACTCACCATCCCGACAGCATAACAAAGGTCCGGGCAAGTATGAGTTAAGTACCTGAGACAGCCAATGATTCGCCTATATTGCGTCGGATCAACTGGTGTTCCTTCAAGGTTCTTGCTGAGTTGTAGTTTAGCTTCCATGGGATACCTGGTTGGATTACAATCTCCCATTCCAAACTGCTGCAAAACTCTTTCCGCATATGCTGATTGCTTCAGTATAATGCGATCACCCTGTTGGTCTACCTCTATACCAAGGTAGTAAGAGAGTAACCCAAGATCACTCTTCTCAAATTTTTGTATCATCTGCTGCTTGTAAACCTTTACTGCAGTTGCTCTTGTGCCTGTGACGATTAAGTCATCAACGTACACTCCGACAATGAGTGCACCCTCCCTATTGCTCCTTGTGTATACAGCATGCTCTTGAGTGCATCTGATGAATCCCAGCTCCTTTAAGCAGCTGTCCAGGCGTGTGTTCCAGGCCCTCGGTGCTTGTCGCAAGCCATAGAGAGCCTTGGACAGCCTGTACACCTTGTGCTCCTGGTTCTTGAAGACGAAGCCTTCAGGTTGAGCTACATATACCTCCTCTTTGAGGTCACCATTCAGAAACGCAGATTTAACGTCCAAATGGTGAACCTCCCATTCGTGCTGGGCTGCGAGGGCAATGATCAAGCGAACTGTGTCGAGTCTGGCAACTGGAGCAAATACGTCATCAAAATCAACTCCATGTTACTGGACGTAGCCCTTTGCCACAAGTCTTGCTTTGTGCTTGAGGATCTTGCCTTTACTGTCTCTCTTCACCTTGTATACCCATTTTAAACCGATGGATTTGTGCCCAGATGGTAACTCAGTAAGCACCCAAGTCCCATTCTTCTCGATGGCTTCAACCTCCTTCTTCATAGCTTCCCGCCATTCATGTTCAAGTGTAGCATCTTAAAAATTTGTCGGTTCTTCAGCCGACAAAAACAACATCTCTGGATCAAGAGAGGTCTCCTCAGTTTCAGCATATATGTCAACAATTGAGCGGTATCTCCTTGGCTCATTCGAGTCTATCGTCGGTGTGGGTGAGCCGCTCGATGTTGTGGCCGCAGCTTGTGGTGTAGTAGGCACCCTTGATACCATTGCCGCTCCGTGCGTCATAGGTGTTGCCGCATCTCCTATGCCCTCCGGCGTGTGCATAGCTGCGGCCACTGCTCTCTGTGGAGTGATCACTGTCTCGATAACAGGATCTTCGACTGAGAGTTCTACCCAGCCTTGTGGTTCGGTACCATCACCATTGTTCCAATCCCATCTCCTTTCTTCCTCGAACACAACATCCCTGCTCACATGGATCTGGCTACGTTGAGGATTATAGAGACGGTGTGCTTTGCAGGCCTCTTCCACGCCTAGGTACACCAATGGCGTGCTTCGGTCATCAAGTTTCTTATGATGAGGACCTGCAGTCTTCATGTGTGCGACACATCCAAACATCCTTAAGTGTTCGAGGTTTGGTTTCTTACCAGTCCAGGCTTCATACGGCGTGAGCGCACTGAGAGCTTTAGTTGGCAATCGGTTGAGCAGGTACACAGCATGTCTGACCGCCTCGCCCCACATACTTCCAGGAACATGCATGCTCTTGAGCAAGCTCCTTGTCGTAGCCATCCCGGTGCGATTCCGACGCTCTACTACGCCATTTTGTTGTGGTGTATATGGTGCGGTGAGGTGCCGTTGTATGCCTTCGCCTTCACAGAAGCTTGTGAATTCCTTGGACAGGAACTCACCTCCTCGATCAGTTCTTAGTGACTTTATCTTGCTGTCACATTCATTCTCTACAAGAGACTTGAATTTCTTGAAAGCATTAAAGGCACCACTCTTTTCGTTGAGCATATACACCCACATCATGCGACTGAAGTCATCAACAAGTAGAAGAAAGTACTTGTTACCAGCAAGTGTAGCGGATGTAATCGGGCCGCAAATGTCAGAGTGCACAAGTTGCAGTGGCCTCTCAGCTCTGAAGCTTGCCTGCAGAGGGAACGGTAGTCGTGCTTGTTTGGCGATGAGGCACCCTTCACAGAGCTGGTTTGGATGATAAATCTTCGGCAGCCCGGTGGCCATTCCCTTCTCTTCCATCATCTTGAGCGCGAAGAAATTCACGTGCCCGAGCCTTGCATGCCACAACCAGGCTGGGTCTTGTACGTTGGCCATTAGACATATCGGCCTGCAAGATTCAAGAGCTATCTTGTACAGGCGGTTAGGTGATCTCCTCACCTTCATCAGTAGAATGTCGTTCCTGTCGTACGCCCTCAAGTAGGAACAGACAATCTCCACCTTGCTTCCATCTTCTGTTAATTGACCAAGGCTCAATATATTACTTCTTAAACTTGGAATGAAGTATACCTCCGACAGAAGACGTTGTTCGCCATTCTTGCATTGGAACATGATTGATCCCCTGCCCTCAATCTGCACGGTTGAGCCATCACCGAACTTGACATGGCCGGTGATGTCCTGATCAAGGTCCTTGAACTTTCCTCGGTGGCCCATCATGTGATTTCTAGCGCCATTGTCGAGGTACCACACATCGGTGTCGGCCTGTGCTTCTCCAGCACCTCGCAAGTCTGGTACTATCTTCTCTTCATTGAGCATAACGAGGTCAGGCGTCTCCTCCTGAGTCTCTCCCAGCAGCAATGCGGCCTCCTCGTCTTGTGCTCGTATGAGGTTCGCCTCCTCATCACGATGATTGTTGCGACACTCCGACGCATAGTGCCCATAGTTTTCACAATTGAAGCACTTGATTTTTGATTTGTCGCGGTTGGAGCTTGAACCGCGAGTCCTCTCACCCTCCTGGTGTTGCACTATTTGGCCGCCACGACCACCCCTGCCGCGCCAGCGGCCACGTCCACGGGGCTTGCCACGGCCCCGGTCGTCGCTAGAGTGCCCCTTTCCGCTCGACGATAAATCAGCGCCGCCTTTCTTCGATCGCGCCTGCCACTCAGCGTGAGTAAGCAGGAGTTGTCCGTTGTTGCTCTCGCCTCGACCACATATACGTTCTTCGTACGCTTTGAGGCGGCCGATCACTTCCTCGACCGGCATGGTCTCCACATCCACAAACTGCTCGATCGCAGCAACGACTTGCAGGTACTTATCTGGGACGGAGACGAGCAACTTATTGACGATGACAACGTCCTCCATTTTTTCTCCCAATCCACGAATCTTGTTTGCGAGGGTCGTCAATTTTCTCGCAAACTCATCGATGGAATCTGTTCCCTTCATACGCAAAACCTCGAACTCACTCTTCAAGGTTTGAATCCTTGCCTTCTTCACCCGATCTGCGCCGAGGTACATTGTCTTCAAGCTTTCCCAAGCCTCCTTAGCCGTTTTGTGCTTGGCCAGCTGGAGTAGGATCTCCTCGGGGACAGCTTGAAAAATGCACGCCAACGCCATCTTGTCTCTCTTCTTTTCTACGACCACCCCGGCCGCGGGTTCAATGGCGTCCCAAAAGCCTTGAGCCTCCATGAAGACCTCCATCTTGATCGCCCAAGTGGAGTAGTTGACAGATGTCAGCATCGGGTAGTGCAAGGTTATGCTCCCCTCCTTTGTTGCTGGCGCCGTCGAGTGCTCGACGATTGACATCTTGTTGAGTCGAAGGTACTTTGGCTTACACTTGGCTCTGATACCAGATGTTGGCTTAAAGTAGCAGAAAATACCAGATGTTAGACTCAAGAGCAAGATGGAGAGTTTTTGTGAATGCTTGGAGAGACGATTTATTTCTTGAACAATTACATCGGCCTATAAATAGCCTAACACCAACATAGAGAGGGAAGAGACAACCCATAAATTTTGTAGATCCTATACTAGTGGAGCATGAATAGTTCAAGCAAAGAACAACTCAATGTTGAGTTATTCAACATTGCAAGAAGTGCTCCAAATGACAAGGGAGCTTTTGACACTTTCTATTCCTAACAAAAATCTAGATTAACTAATAATACTTGCATGAACTTGAATCCTATAAGCATCAGTCCAGTTCTCGCTCTTTCTTGCATCAGGAGGATCTGAGAATAAGTTCAAAATGAAGATGAGGAACCTAATGAAATATACAGAAAATGAGCATGAAAAACTTTGAGATACGTACCAGTTAAAAGTCACTTCAAGAGGAAATGTTTAGTTAATATAGGAAATGGATCTGTTAAAAGCAATAGGTTTATGCCATGGAGATAACGACATAGTTATCTTCTAAGAGTCTGGAAACAACAACACGGTGTGTATCCAATAGGCAACACAAAAATGTGCTAATAAGATCCAACTCTTCAAGATTTATTTTTTTCCATAGCACACACGGCCAAGCTTTTGGAAGGCTCAGGTCCAGGCAGATGAATGGATCTGCCCACATATCTTGTTTTCCTAATACAGATTTAGCTCATGCTCTGCCTCATGTGGCACTTACAAGTGATTAATCATATTTTCTATTTTAAAATATTTAAGGTATAAAATATCATTTCATCATTTCCTTTCTGCAATTCATAGAAATGATAAACAATAATGAACGGGAAGGGTTAAAGCATTAGTGGTTGTTGAATATTTCCACGCACTCATGCCAGATACATTATTCAAAAATATAATAGGTGGAACACATTAACCTAGGTTTTATAGACACGGATACGGACACAAATATGGATTCGTAATACAACACTTTAACAGAATATCTAGGATATGGGTAAAGTATGAAGCAAGGTTTAAAGTATCGGCTGATACCGATACGTATCGGCCGTATCGGATCGGATTTATCCACTGCCGATCCAATATTACCCAAAATTACAGGTATCGGCCGAAACTTGTGTAAAAAATTTTGTATCGGTCTGTATCGGCCGATACGTATCCGATACGGACCAATACGAAGTTCGTGGCAGAAAAAAAAAGTAGAGAATTGAATCTTCGAAAAAAAAAAAACAGAGACGTCAAATTCCCACAGTGAAATGAAATTTTGTAAGAAGTAAAAATTCTATAAATAGATCCAAAAATTCATCTACAAACCACAAGCATCACAAAGAAAAAAAATAGATTAGAGAAATAGTGAGAAATTTTTAGCTAATTTTTGGATTGTAACGACACTCTACTATTATTCGCGCCGCTGTGAACGCCTTCTCGACCGACGTCGCCACCGCCGACGACGAAACTCGAGAGGAGCGGTGGAGGCATTTCTCCTCTACGATCTAACGCGGTAGAAGCGAGAGGAGTAGTGGAGGAGAGGATCGGTGGAGGCGGGCCGCGGAACCGCATAGAGGAGAGAAACATTTCGGCTGAAATATTTTCTCTCTCCTATCTGCAATATATATAGGCGGTGATTTAGGTTTAGGGTTTTGTCTGATGTAAAAAAAAATGGGGGAAACAGATGGCTCGAACCCAAAACCCCGGGCCTACTGGACATACCAGGCCCAAAAGTCAACCTTCTAGCCAAAGAATCCTTTTAATTCTGTTGTTATATATATATATATATATATATATATATATATATATATATATATATATATATATATATATATATATATATATATGGTATCTAACAATATTTATTATATATATATATATATGGTATCTAACAATATTTATTATTGTACATATATATATATATATATATATATATTGTAGCTCACAATATTGTACATATATATACATATATTGTAGCTAACTATATTGTACATTTGTACTATATATATAATTTTTTAAGTGTAATATTATTGCATGTAACATTGTTTAGTATTGTATATAACATTTTTTATCTCATTTTTAGTATTACATAATGGCGCCAAAAAGTTGTTCGCTGCAGGAAATGGATGCTGGTTGGAGACATGGCAAATGTGTTGATCCAAATAATAAGAGGAATGTACAATGCAATTATTGTGGCAAAAATGTGCAATGCAATCTCTACTACCCTCATAACCAAGAACTATATCGGGACGATCCTGATAATTATGATTTATTTTAGTGATGTATTTGTATTTTTTTATATTTGTATTTTGTATTCATTTTCATATTTGTATGCTTTATATAGTTCGTACCTATTGTAAAAAGAATATTATTCATGAAATTTAAATGAAGGGATAGGCCAAAGTCCCAATAAATTTTTTTGGCCAAGTACTTTTTGTTGTACTTTTAAATTCAAACATGTAAATATTGTAGCTAATTTTATTTCAATATATTATGAAATAAAATAATTTGTGTCCTGAATCACATTGTAATAATTTGTAACTATGCATAAAACTAAAATTCTAAATATAATTAATCTTTTTTTACATAAATTTAAAAATGCTCGAAGGCCTGGAAAAAGAAAGAAAACACCAGATGTACAATCTCGACAGGTCGACAACGATAAAGACGACACTATTGATAGTGGAGGCAATGGAGCTACACTCGCTGTTGGTGCTGATAATACTAATGAATATGAAAGTCCTGGATATCAGTCTCATGAATACTCTGAAGACTGGCCAAGTGATTATCAGCATAGAGAGCACCGCATGGATGATGCATATGCTCGAGGATCTAGCCATCATGATGTACCTACTCCTTCAGACAATTACAATAATACATATGATAGTTCATCCACAAGTTATTATCCATACAACACTCCAGAGACAGAACAACATTCAATATTTGACGGCCACATGACAAATTATTTTCATAATACAGATATCAGTCTCTACTACCCTCATAACCAAGAACCATATGGGACGATTATGATAATTATGAACCATTTTAGTGATATATTTGTATTTTTTTTGTATTTGTATTCATTTTCGTATTTTTATGCTTTATGTAGTTCGTAGTTATTGCAAAAAGAATATTATTCATGAAATTTAAATGAAGGGATAGGCCAGAGTCCCAATAAATTTTTTTGGCCAAGTGACTTTTTGTCGTACTTTTAAATTTAAACATGTAAATCTTGTAGCTAATTTTATTTCAGTATATTATGAAACAAAATAATTGGTGCCATGGATCACATTCTAACAATTTATAACTATGCATAAAACTAAATTTTTGAATATAATTAAATCGTTATTTTTTTTATAGAAATTTTAAAAAATATCTCGAGTTTTCGACAAATATAATTATGGGTCTTGTGACTCTTGTCTCATGATCTCATCCTGCTATTTGCGATTGTAACTAAAAACATGTAAAGGAAGAAAACTTATATATCGCAAGTAAACCATTCAGCAAGGATGACTATTATTTTATTCAATTATAATAAAAAAGCATGAAAATACTTAAATAAAGCATAAATATGTAAATTATTTTTTTATTTATTTTACTAATTTATTAATAATTATTTAAATATTATCGATACAGCCGATACTAAAAATTTTGATACTCCGATCCGATACTGCTGATACTGCCGATACGAATACTCATACAAACTGTCCGATATTGATACTGATACCGAGTTTTTGAACCTTGGTTCCAACACCTATTAACTACTCTGAGGTATCTACTCAAGATTGATTTCACTTATCTCTTAGTACGGGAGAGCTTCTTTTTTATCATGTCAAAGGGGGAGAAGTAAGTTTAAGTTAACATTATATGATTATGTGCTTATTATGTGCTCATTGTCCTTTATATATTAGATATGTGCTTATTGTCTTTTACATATTAGTGATATGATCTTCTATTATAACTATTATTTTGTGATACATATTGTGGTTTCTCTCACTCATATGTTTTCAAGGTCTACTTTGTTATGGGGGAGCCATACCATTGCTGCTAGTTTGACAAAGGGGGGAACTACCGATACATTGATATGCGCAGTACTTATCTAAAGTGATGTAGTTGCATAAGACGATGATAAGATAAGTACAATTAATATCATCATGTACCAGACCTATTCACAAATTAAAGGGGAGCGTCACACCAGTTGTCTATCAAGCATATCGGTCATGGTTTGTGAAAATATGAAAATAAGAGAAATTTTGGCACAAATGTCAATGACCAACTTGATTTTGATATCTGACTAACCACGTATCGATAATGACTTGATGCAATATATCACAACGTATGCAGTAGATAAAGACTTGAAGGTTTAACGCAAGATGATCTGTTCATTTCTGGTTTCGTCTCAGGATACGACATTGTAGTCGCTGTAATTTTACATTTATTATGTACTTGTCCTTTATTTTATAGGACTAAATGTACAATGGATCATGTTGGCACTAGGCCCAAACCTTAGCCAAAACTATATCCTAGTCTACAAACATAAACCTTACCCAAACACAAACTATTCTGGAAAAATCCCAACCGAACACAGGCCGAACTCGGGGCGTATTCGGTCCTTGTTGACCAGGTTTCTAATGTTTCATTCCAACCTTCTTCCTAAAGATCAGGGCTGCAACATTGGGATTTATAAATATTAGGACACTGAATTTGTGCCAAATTTGGTTCTAGAACTACAATAAATAGGCATTGAATCCTCCATTCCAAATTAATTATTCACTCATTAATTCACTTGCCTATTCAGAGTTATTAAACATTCCCATCTCCAAGATTAACTCTCCAGCCTTCTAGTGCTAACACGGTTCCGATTAGAAGTTTGATAGATGTCACGTCACAGTTCCAAATATAAGGAACTGAGCCACATGGCAATGGCCAGCGGGTACACTTCGATGGGCATCCCAATCTAATGGACCCGATGGAGTGTACCTAAGCTGTAAAGTACAATGATAAAACCCAATATATAAAAAATAAACAGTTAAACTAAATCTCATCCACATACATATGAATATAGAAGACATAGAGAAATCAAGTCTACTAATGTGCAGAAGGAAAATAAGACTGGAATTATCATAATACAAAACGTATAGAGTCACACAGGAACAAATCCGCTAATACAAATACTGAAAGAAAGGAAGCAGTAAGATAACTAGGGCCGATATCTGCAAACTAGATAAAGATAACGGGCCCAGGGTGAAGTCACTACCAGAGATCAAACGAAGTCCTCGGGGAGGATCTCGCCCTCGGCAACAAGTCCTGCTCCTGGATATACACCCGGTCTGTACTCCTCCGGGTAGTCCTCCTTGCCTAAGCCAGGAAGAAAACCAGGTCCTCAGAGGGACGTAACAAGGTACAAAAATAGTATGCTATAGTAAAACAGAAAGAAAATATGTGATACACCGGTATAATCTAGAATAACCACCGAAGTGAGACGCACGTTAAAGACAATGTTTAACATGTGGGCTTTCCAAATATAAAACCCTAGCTCCGAGGCATAGAGACACACGGTACGGACCGTAGCTCCGAGGCACAGAGACACATGGGTGATACTATGACTCCGGATACAGGATCTCTACATAAATAGGAATATATATATATATATATATATATATATATATATATATATATATATATATATATATATATATATATATATATAGTGCATGCAAAGTAGCCAAAGCGTCTAGTAACCATCTTCCCTTCCCAATGCGGTCAACGAGTGTTCGTTGAACCTGAACCTCTATCTAATAGTCCCGTCATAATGAAGTAACTATCAACAATCACGATCATAAAGTCATCACATATTCCGGTCATGCTGACACTATCAGGATACAGGAAGTCTAGCATGATGACAGTGTCAGAATGTGTCTGTCATGACCCGCACCCGGTTTAGGGGCACGAGTGCGTGGGTACGCCCAGCTTACGCCGCAGCATCGGCGGTAGAACGCTGTCTAGGTCAAGTACTATCTAAATAATCTCACACTAGTATCCAACTCCATAAGGAGACACAGATAACACTATAAAATGAACAACATACTCAATCTCAACTACAGCACGATAAGAATTTGAAGAAACAAAAGAATACAACACAAGTCTACTGACAAAATAATCATACCTGAAATCAGTAACAACCAATCCCCAAGTGTCAGAAACAAGTCTACTAAGGTCACAGTCTGAAAAAATATTTTCCAGTCAGGAAGGAGCAAAGTACATCTCTAAATAGCAGTTCTATATAAATGACATAAACTATGTAGCAGTTCTAGATGGAAATATACCAGATGCATGTATAGGTACGAGAAATATACAATGAAAGAAATACTGAAAATACTGTAAGTAAATGCAGGAAAAGAAACAATATGTCAATGAGCAAGAAACCTATGACTAAGTGTGTGAGTACTAGCTTTAATATGTGATCGGCTTGGGAACTTGATCAGGCTGGTTACATGTGATTAGGTATGATTCACGAAGGTCAGGCTAACCGTTGGTTAGCTATGATGCATGGAGAGGTCAGGCTAATCACACATAACAGCTATGAGGCACGGAGATGGTCAGGCCACACCCGACGTGAGATGTGGGGTGAGCTATGATGCATGAAAAGTTGGGTATGATCACATATCTACACTAAAATACTCCCCACCCCCGACTGGTATAGTAGATCCAATCATGGTACGCTATGGCACGGGATTCCCTAGGGAGGTAGCAAATCTCCCCGGGTCTCAGTGTCTGTACATGCACAAGATATCAAGGAAACAAGTCTTGTACAAGCTACACCATGAATAAGAAATAACATCTCATGACGAGATCCGTGTATACCAATCCGTGTAACCAACGTGTCAAGAACATAGATATTTACACTAGATATAGTGAACATAGGAGATATCATATATTAGAAACTAATCAGAGAATGTACTCGCCTTGGGTCCTTAGCTGGTAAAACCAATGTCCTGTCCCAGAGTATCGTCTGGAGGAACCAACAGTCCTAAAAATATATCAAATACAACATTTGCAACAGGTGCTACACTAACACATCACAAATACATGAACTCAGGGCTCTGTCAGGTATGGCACTAGTCAACTAGGGTCACCTAGTAATTTACCAATTAATCATATTACCAATAATAATTTAGTACATATATATATAGTTATTCCAAAGTATACAAAATAGGTATAACTGTATGTACATAAGTGGAAATATATTTTATTTATGTGAAAAATTATACATCACTCATACATATAAACTAGTATACATGTACCAAAATACATATTAACTTATATTATATATATATATATATGCATACATACCAAAATAATACAATACTATATACAGGTAATATACCAAAATATGTTTTACAAGTACATATATATCAATACAGTTTTTATATATATATATACTATATATATATATACCAAAAATATTGTTTATACATGTTTATATATATAGGTACACCTATTTATACCAAAATACGATTATATATACATATATACCAATTTACATTTATTTATATTTAAATACTGAATTATACATTAATACATATTATACCAATAAAACGTATATAATATATATAAGTGTCTATTAGTAATTTGTACAAAATACGTATTTGTGTATATACACTAATAGATGTATATACATATATACTTTTATACCAAAATACATATTTGTATATATATATCAATCAAAATTTTTATATATATATATAACTAATCAAAAAATGTAAATAATGCCACACTTCTCAAGGTGATCCCAAATGAAGTAGAAGTTAGTTCCAATGGGTCCGGAGCAGTCCAAATAGCTAGAAACTATATAAAGAAGTCCATGATCGGAGTTCGGCACGAAAACCGAGGTAAGGATACCAGGCTAATAGGAGAAATGGTCGTTGGTTGTAATTAAGGTAACACCCTAATTTAATGAAAATCATTTCGAAATTAATTGAACAATAATTACAAGTAAAAGTTTATTTGTAAAATCTAGAATTTGTAAAAACTAATGTATTTATACATCTCTAGTAATTTCAGTTACCAACCCAAATAACCAATTTCGAACTATTTTTGATTATTGAAACTATTTTCTTTAATAATAATATAAACCAGAAATTATTATTTTTACATAGTCAAACCCTTATATTTATTACATAAAAATAAACTAATTGCATAAAACTAGCTAATTGCATATACTAAACTAATTACATAAAACTAATTGATTATGAAATTAATTAACTGGTTACAAATAACTACTGATTAATAAATTAATACTGATTAATAACTAATTAACTGATTAATTATAACTAAAATAAATTAGCTACTGATTACTACTAAACTAAACTAATACATGAAATTACTAACTAATTACATTAATTTACTAGACTAAATACATTAATTAAACTAATTATTAATTAACTAAACTAATTATTAATTAACTAATCCCTTTAACTCACTCCCCACCCTGAGAAATCGAAAGGAAAAGGAAACAGGGAAGGGAGGCTCACATGAGGGTTTTCCGGCGAGGTCGGGCCAGACAGGGCGTCGGCGGTCGACGTTCGTCTCGGGCGGCGGTCGAACGTTCGGCGGATCTGCTGTGGCTGCGGGTGCTCGGTTCGAGGAGACGGCGGCCACGGCTCGACGAAGTCGAGGAGATCCGAGGCGGCGGTCACCGGCGGCAGCGAAGCTCGACAGATCTGCTCGGTCTCGCGGCGGCTGGATCTCGAGAGCGGCGGCTGATCTGCTCGTCTCGTCGGCCACAGGTGCTCGACGCCGAAGGGGAGATCCCAGTCACCGGCGGCGGATCTGATCTAGGTTAGGTTTTGGATCTGCTGTGTCGGGATGGATCGTGTCCGAGGCTGGACACGATGGTGGTGTTGTGGTATTGGGGTGGACGTGTCCGGGTGTTGGACACAGAAATGATGTACTGTGATGTGGGTTGTGTCCAGATGGTGTCGGACACAAGAATATGGTTGTAATGTTGTAACCGGACACAGAAAATGAATGGATATGGTGGGACACCCAGGGTCGGACCCGAGGCCAACATGGCTGACACGGTGATGCTGGACACACGGACACGAGCACACAAAATGGTGGTGGCTTGTTGGCTTGTGGGGATTTGTGAGGGCTAGCTAGGGTTTCTTGGGAAGGGTGATGAGAGACTTAAATAGGGAAAGAGGGTGTGGGATGAAGGGTGCGGATTGGCCCAATAATGAATGGTCCAGATCATATATATATATATATAAATGGGTTTTTCAAGTGGAAAAAAATGAGGGTGTGAATGGGAGACGGTAAACTGGTAAATTTAATAGAAAAATATAATTTAAGAAAAATGTTTTAAGGGCTTCCAAGGCTAACTGATTCCAAATGCTACTAATTAAATCCCTATTTCAAAACCCTAGAAATTATGTAATTTACTTATTTACTAATCCAATGGATATTAAAAATTTATTATGAAAACAACTAGTCTTTCATAATTTTATTAAACAAAAAGTTTATGATTTCAAGCCAATAAATATTCGAAGCCAGAGTATTATATATAATATCATTTATTTATTTTTTCTATAATAAATCGACATTTAGAAAAAAATGATTTTTATACAAGATTATAAATTACCTTCTAAAACCAAACATTGTTCAAAATCTAATACTAGAATTTCAAGGTAAATATTTTATAAATCTGATATTTAAAAAAAAATCTAATTATTTTGGAAATTGGAAATCGGAGGTTACAAGTCTACCCACCTTAGAAAAATTTCGTCCTCGAAATTTAAGATCCTCAATATTTGCATTTACACATTATATTATTTCTATCAAAATTTAAATTTCAAGCCAAACAATCATGAAGTAATTCCATATTGTTATTTCTCAACCTTTCAAAGTCCTATAACATCAAATTCCTGAAAATCTTTAAGTTAAAAATCAAATCCCCTTTTTGTAATAATCTCCTCAAAATTTTTTTTTTTAAGTTTGTATCTAATTACTCAAGGATTTTAATATCCAATCCTCCAATTGCATTCCAATCAATGTATATTTATAACATTTAAAAATCTGTATCCCAATTTAAATTTTAAACACTAATCCATCAATCATCCTATTCCTCTAACTCAAATTCAATTGATGCTTATTCAAATATAAATCCTCATCCCGAGAATTGAATTCGGCACTATTCCATTAACAAATTTTTTTTTTCCTGATTTTCTTTTTCCTCAATTACTCAACGATGCGATACTTTCAGAATCTTCAATGCAACATTCATAATATAGAATTTCAAATTTCTATTTTGCAATCAAATAGATAAAATGATAATTTCCAAATTTTCTCAAATTTTAATAATCAATCATATCAAGACCTTCCTAAAATTAATAAATCCTCAATTTTGCCCTGTGAATTTCTTAACTCTCTATTTAAGTTAATATTTATCCTCGAATTTCAATCATACCTCAATTTTCGTAAAATTAATGGTCCATCAATTCCGTTATATTACTCATTAACTCTTTATTTAAACGAATGCTTATCCTTAAATTTTAAATCTTCTTGTCCCTTTCGTCCAATCATAATCTTCTCAAAAATTTTGCTATGGTCTAAACCTCAATGATCGTGGTTTAAGAAAATTCTACCTACAGCCATGCAATCTAAGAAAATATATAGGTCATGTGTCTTTTGTCATGGTATTGCAGCCTTTGCCAGGGTGTACTACTAGCTACAATCAATCAAAAATCACGAATACAAACCACGGTACTAGAGAATCAATCAATCAGAAGACAAAAACAACATGAGAAAAAGAAAGAACCTGCTAACATATTTCTTGCGGTATCTCCTATCTCTAACATGCTCTTAACTCTAGCACATTCACTATCTAATTCTTATTCCTGTACACTGGTACCCATATCAACTAATCATTAATCCACAAAATCCATGAATATATCCATATTGCACACACCTATTTATTTATACTAACATCTTATACCAAGGACCTCTAGCACAATCATAGGTCAAAGATGCATTCAAGGTTTGATACTCCTATCCCTTTAGGTACCACTGTTTCTACTACAAGCACAACCACTGCTAGCTCTCTTACCTACTGTAATTGTCTATACTAGTTGTTCTTATCACTCAAGTGCACGCCAAGTGCAACACAACACACTAAGCACTGCTCTCTCTAATACAACTCTAGATGGACACCCAAGTCTGTTTGTGGTGCCATCTCAAGCATACTCAAGCCACAGATCCTTACACATGTATATCATCTACTCATATATTAATATTCATATTTCTCATCTACCATAAAATTTAATCCTCAAAATAATCATCAAGGTTTAACTTCTCGATCAATCTTAAAATAATTTGCATATACCTCCTCAAAGTCAGATACTCAACATCGAAATAAAATTTAATCACTTCTAAAATCTTTGTAGCCTTAACCATGTTTATTGAATTCATATTTGAAATCCTCAAAATTTTAATGACACAATCCCAACTTCTCAATAATTCTCAAAAATTCATTTCCACTCTTTAATTTATAAATCCACCAATTTACGTATAAGTGCTCGTAGTCTCTAATACTCGAGGTGCACTCAATGCATCTAGTATCTATAACTGTGTACTAAAATTGTACTGCCTGAATCACTTGCACCATTATCTCCAATGATCAAAGTCATCATCACCTGTAATTTCTTTTATGATTTTCAATTTATGTCAACTGGTATATCATCTAATTTATCATCATACAGGGTGCTTACTATTATTAACGTCATTCTTGACAAATCCTTGATATAGAATCATTAGCACCCTTGGTATTATATTACTAACTTCATTAATGAATTATCTCATCAAGCTCATTAGAACTCATGTTTACCCGTACCTTCTATAATACTCATGTTTCTTTACTCTCATGGGCAGGCATATGGTTCTATATCTCGATTGATGTATAAGCATATCTCTTAATCCTTTTACAGCCTGTTAAACTAATTTGTGATACACTTCACAACTTTCATTACTAATCCTGATATTTCTCTACTTATGACATCTCATTAAACCCTTTATGCATATACATTTCTTTACCTTTACATTTATGATATCATTCATCAATTTGAACATCATGTTCCATAAATCCTTAACACAATTCCTGGATACTTAATCGTTTACATAGATCACTCAATTACATAATCATGATTATCCAGGACGGGTAATTGGCTCTGTTACTAACTCTGAGAACTATCACTGATACTCTATACTCTCCTTAACTCTCAGTCTCTAATGACACTTCTCCTAGAACCATTGTTACAAGGTACTATGCTAAGGGCTAACTCTAAATTAAATCCTACTGCTCACATATCCAACTAAGAAATACTTACAAACTCACAAGTCACACTCAGTCAAACTAATACAAGACACAACCAAAATTACAAGTCACTAATTATCACACTAACAAGGATCCTTAAAGAAATAAGGCTCAAAGAACTGGGTTAAGGACGGAAGGTATCTTTACTGCTAGTAAAGAAAAGAAGCGATGGAACAAAGTCCTGGAATAACAGAAATAGATAAGTCTTGAGATGATACTTTAAGAGCCAATTTAAGATACAACCTGATAATCATACACGTCTGTCTGAAATCACGACACTCAGAATCCTCGCCACGCCAGTAAGCATAGATGCGATAAACGACAGGTTCCGTAACTAAGGTATGCAACCCTATAATCATGTCATCTAGAATCCTCGCCACGCCAACCGGTATGGCTGCGAGTAACTCTAAATCTCATAACTAAAGTATGTACACCCAAGTTAGGTTCCTACGTTCTCGTCACGACAGCTAATATGGCTGCGATAAACTCTAGGGTCCATAACCAAAGTAGACGTTTTACCTTTCTCACTGTCCTTATCAACATATGTCATCAGATGATACCGTAAATTTTAGTCCGTAAAATTTATCTCGATATGAAATTAACTCAACAACGATACCAAGAATTAAATTTAACAACTGGTCAACAAGAATCAAACTCAATAATGATACCAAGATTTTAATTTAATAATTGATCAATAAGGATCAAGTTTAATATCAATGAGTGAGGACGGACGGAAACAAGGCGAAGGATTTAAAATTAGAAATTACAATGAGATTCTCAAGGAGTCATCCCAGGAATCTCTCAAGAATTTGTGATTGAGTATCCTCTCTCATTCTAGTATCCTATGTCCTATATTCTATAGCAGGTACGTAGTAGTACAACTAAGACGTCGCACTACTACGACATCGCACAACTAGCAAAGTCTGACCTGCATGGGCCACCACTAAAAACGTGTCATGACCCGCACCCGGTTTAGGGGCACGAGTGCGTGGGTACGCCCAGCCTACGCCACAGCATCAGCGTTAGAACGCTGTCTAGGTCAAGTACTATCTAAATAATCTCACACTAGTATCCAACTCCATAAGGAGACACGGATAACACTATAAAATGAACAACATACTCAATCCCAACTACAGCACGATAAGAATTTGAAGAAACAAAAGAATACAACACAAGTCTACTGACAAAATAATCATACCTGAAATCAGTAACAACCAATCCCCAAGTGTCAGAAACAAGTCCACTAAGGTCACAGTCTGGAAAAAATATTTTCCAGTCAGGAAGGAGCAAAGTACATCTCTAAATAGCAGTTCTATATAAATGACATAAACTATGTAGCAGTTCTAGATGGAAATATACCAGATGCATGTATAGGTACGAGAAATGTACAATAAAAGAAATACTGGAAATACTGTAAGTAAATGCAGGAAAAGAAACAATATGTCAATGAGCAAGAAACCTATGACTAAGTGTGTGAGTACTAGCTTTAATATGTGATCGGCTTGGGAACTTGATCAGGCTGGTTACATGTGATTAGGTATGATTCACGAAGGTCAGGCTAACCGTTGGTTAGCTATGATGCATGGAGAGGTCAGGCTAATCACATGTAACAGCTATGAGGCACGGAGATGGTCAGGCCGCACCCGACGTGAGATGTGGGGTGAGCTATGATGCATAAAAAGTTGGGTATGTTCACATATCTACACTAAAATACTCCCCACCCCCGACTGGTATAGTAGATCCAATCATGGTACGCTATGGCACGGGATTCCCTAGGGAGGTAGCAAATCTCCCCGGGTCTCAGTGTCTGTACATGCACAAGATATCAAGGAAACAAGTCTTGTACAAGCTACACCATGAATAAGGAATAACATCTCATGACGAGATCTGTGTATACCAATCCGTGTAACCAACGTGTCAAGAACATGGATATTTACACTAGATATAGTGAACATAGGAGATATCATATATTAGAAACTAATCAGAGAATGTACTCGCCTTGGGTCCTTAGCTGGTAAAACCAATGTCCTGTCCCAGAGTATCGTCTGGAGGAACCAACAGTCCTAAAAATATATCAAATACAACATTTGCATCAGGTGCTACACTAACACATCACAAATACATGAACTCAGGGCTCTGTCAGGTATGGCACTAGTCAACTAGGGTCACCTAGTAATTTACCAATTAATCATATTACCAATAATAATTTAGTACATATATATATAGTTATTCCAAAGTATACAAAATAGGTATAACTATATGTACATAAGTGGAAATATATTTTATTTATGTGAAAAATTATACATCACTCATACATATAAACTAGTATACATGTACCAAAATATATATTAATTTATATTATATATATATATATATATATATGCATACATACCAAAATAATATAATACTATATACAGGTAATATACCAAAATATGTTTTACAAGTACATATATATCAATACAGTTTTTATATATATATATACTATATATATATATACCAAAAATATTGTTTATACATGTTTATATATATAGGTACACCTATTTATACCAAAATACGGTTATATATACATATATACCAATTTACATTTATTTATATTTAAATACTGAATCATACATTAATACATATTAAACCAATAAAACGTATATAATATATATAAGTGTCTATTAGTAATTTGTACAAAATACGTATTTGTGTATATACACTAATAGATGTATATACATATATACTTTTATACCAAAATACATATTTGTATATATATATCAATCAAACATTTTATATATATATATATAACTTATCAAAGAATGTAAATAATGCCACACTTCTCAAGGTAATCCCAAATGAAGTAGCAGTTTGTTCCAATGGGTCCGGAGCAGTCCAAATAGCTAGAAACTATATAAAGAAGTCCATGATCGGAGTTTGGCACAAAAACCGAGGTAAGGATACCAGGCTAATAGGAGAAATGGTCGTTGGTTGTAATTAAGGTAACACCCTAATTTAATGAAAATCATTTCAAAATTAATTGAACAATAATTACAAGTAAAAGTTTATTTGTAAAATCTAGAATTTGTAAAAACCAATGTATTTATACATCTCTAGTAATTTCAGTTACCAACCCAAATAACCAATTTTGAACTATTTTTTATTATTGAAACTATTTCCTTTAATAATAATATAAACCAGAAATTATTATTTTTACATAGTCAAACCCTTATATTTATTACATAAAAATAAACTAATTGCATAAAACTAGCTAATTGCATATACTAAACTAATTACATAAAACTAATTGATTATGAAATTAATTAACTGGTTACAAATAACTTCTGATTAATAAATTAATACTGATTAATAACTAATTAACTGATTAATTATAACTAAAATAAATTAGCTACTGATTACTACTAAACTAAACTAATACATGAAATTACTAACTAATTACATTAATTTACTAGACTAAATACATTAATTAAACTAATTATTAATTAACTAAACTAATTATTAATTAACTAATCCCTTTAACTCACTCCCCACCCTGAGAAATCGAAAGGAAAAGGAAACAGGGAAGGGAGGCTCACATGAGGGTTTTCCGGTGAGGTCGGGCCGGACAGGGCGTCGGCGGTCGACGTTCGTCTCGGGCGGCGGTCGAACGTTCATCTCGGGCGGCGGTCGAACGTTCGGCTGATCTGCTATGGCGGCGGGTGCTCGGTTCGAGGAGACGGCGGTGCTCGGTTCGAGGAGACGGCGGCCACGGCTCGACGAAGTCGAGAAGATCCGAGGCGGCGGTCACCGGCAGCAGCGAAGCTCGGCGGATCTGCTCGGTCTCGCGGTGGCTGGATCTCGAGAGCGGCGGCTGATCTGCTCGTCTCGTGGGCCACAGGTGCTCGACGCCGAAGGGGAGATCCCAGTCGCCGACGGCGGATCTGATCTAGGTTAGGGTTTGGATCTGCTGTGTCGGGATGGATCGTGTCCGAGGCTGGACACGATGGTGGTGTTGTGGTATTGGGGTGGACGTGTCCGGGTGTTGGACACAGAAATGATGTACTGTGATGTGGGGTTGTGTCCAGATGGTGTCGGACACAAGAATATGGTTGTAATATTGTAACCGGACATAGAAAATGAATGGATACGGTGGGACACCCGGGGTCGGACCCGAGGCCAACATGGCTGACACGGTGATGCTGGACACACGGACACGAGCACACAAAATGGTGGTGGCTTGTTGGCTTGTGGGGATTTGTGAGGGCTAGCTAGGGTTTCTTGGGAAGGGTGATGAGAGACTTAAATAGGGAAAGAGGGTGTGGGATGAAGGGTGCGGATTGGCCCAATAATGAATGGTCCAGATCATATATATATATAAATGGGTTTTTCAAGTGGGAAAAAATGAGGGTGTGAATGGGAGACGGTAAACTGGTAAATTTAATAGAAAAATATAATTTAAGAAAAATGTTTTAAGGGCTTCCAAGGCTAACTGATTCCAAATGCTACTAATTAAATCCCTATTTCAAAACCCTAGAAATTATGTAATTTACTTATTTACTAATCCAATGGATATTAAAAATTTATTATGAAAACAACTAGTCTTTCAATAATTTTATTAAACAAAAAGTTTATGATTTCAAGCCAATAAATATTCGAAGCCAGAGTACTATATATAATATCATTTATTTATTTTTCTATAATAAATCGACATTTAGAAAAAAATAATTTTTATACAAGATTATAAATTACCTTCTAAAACCAAACATTGTACAAAATCTAATACTAGAATTTCAAGGTAAATATTTTATAAATCTGATATTTAAAAAAAATCTAATTATTTCGAAAATTGGAAATCGGAGGTTACTGTGTCCAAGGGTTCTGATATAACCAAGTAGGTACATCAAGGTATCGGGAACATCTAACAATCGATACTAGATATTTCCGACGAACGTCTGCACCCGGATATGACCTGAAAGCTAAGTAACTATTCTGATCCAAAGTGCACACAATGCATAGGTAGAATAAACAGTAAATCTGAAACTGAGATACAGAATGGCAAGGTATACTTACCTGGATCCGGATGATAAAGGCGGGACTCCAGTACAACGTCCAAGTCCGAGGATCCCAAAGTACCTAGAGATGATATATAAAATTAATTAATAATCTAGCTCAAAACTATCTAAAATAAGAGATGACATCACGACTAGCATAGGCTTCCGTCTTAGTTACATAGCTCACATCTAAGGTACTAACTAGAGGGTTGACCTAAGTTTACTAGGGTAACGTTGTATCAAATACGATCATCAAATAGCATAACGTCCTCAACAATATTTTCAAATCCTAATATTCATCACAGTGATTTCAGTCATCTAAGTTATATTCATCCTCGACCATACCATCCTTGTAATCATAGACATAATTTCATACACCCGATTTAGTTGACGCACCTAAATACGCATAATTTTACGTATAATATCCTAATTCATATCATCAACTAACGTACCAAATTTTATTGGAACATCCCTAATATATGCATTTCCCATATATATATCCCCAAACAATTGCTATAAAATATCCATTTCACATATATATAACCTCAATAATTGCTATTATACCATACATTTTCACATATATAAATATTCTCAAACAATTGCTATAAAATATCCATTCCATATATATATATATATATATAACCTCAACAATGCCATTAAAAATATGCATGGATAATATTCAGGAAACCCTAACCCTAACTAGGGTTTCTTAGCATAAAGAATAACTACACAATAAAGACGAATGATGGGAAATTATCCAGGTGGCCGCGGGTGGTGGCAGCGGCGGTGCTGCTGCTTCGGTTAGGGATAGCGTCGACCGCGGGGTGGTGCACGTGTCGACCGGGGTGGTGGTGGTGGTACTCGGCGGTGTGAGGGTGGTGGTGCTCGGCTGCGGTATCGGTGGTTATGCTATCATGGTGGTGGCAGTGGCCAATGATGGTGGTCATGGTTGGGGTGATGCTGGCGTGGTGGTGGCAGTGGTCGACGGTGGTGGTCGTGGTCGAGGTGGTGAAGGGGTGTGGCTACGGGGGTGAAGGGGGTAGTGTAGTCGTTGTTGGTGGTGGTGCGGGTGTCGTGGTTGGAGTGGAGTAGTGGCAGTGGTGTCGTGGGCGGTGGTAGCAGGTCGGTGAAGGTGTAGATGACGGTGGCAAAGGTGGTGGTGGCAGTGGATGGTGTAGGAGGTGATGGTGGTGGCAGTGGCGGGTCGTGGTGGTAGCGCTGTAGGTCGCGGTGGCAGCGGTGCTGCGGTTCATGGAGGAGGCGGTGGTAGCAGCGGCTGGAGGTGGCAATGGTAGGTCGTAGAGGAGGTAGCAGTGGTTTGGAAAAGGTGGTGTCAGCGGTGGTGGCAGCAGCGGGTTATAGGTGATGCTCCGGCGAGGTGAATAATGATGGAGAAGAAGAAGAAGAAGAAGAAGAAGAAGAAGAAGGAAGAAGAACAAGAAGAAGAAGGGAGAGGGAACCGGCTGAATGTAGAGGGAGGAGAGGAAAGAGAGTGTGGGGGGATACTTAGGTTTTTTTCCTAGGGATTAGGGCCAGCCATAAGTGGGGGGTTGTGTGTATGTGTGTTAATGTAGAGGGAGTGTGTGGTTGTGATGGGGTGGGGATTTGAATCAATGGTCATGATTCTTCATGAAAGTAAAACAATGCAAGGGGGAGAGAGAAGGGTAGGGTGATCGGTCATGTGAGGTTGGGGGTGTTTCTTCATTGGTTTTCACCAATAGGAGGGTGACACCTAGCACCCTTTTTGTATTTAAGCCCCTTAACATTTGGGTGTTTACATATAAAGGAAAGAGGGTGAGAATTTGATATGAGAAGTTGTGTTTGGTATTTTGTAGGATGAGAGGGTGTTGTGTGTTTTGTATGAGCCTCATGAATGGGTATTGGGTTAAGTTGGGGTTAGGTTAAGTTGGGGTTAGGTTAAGTTGGGGTTAGGTTAAGTCGGTGTCCCCAATTTAATTAAATAAAGTATCATATGTGCTATTAAATTAAATTGGAGTATATGGGGTCTCAATTGGGAGTGACACAAAGGTCATGGATGGTCTAGGCTTGGTGTCAGTCTTGGCCCCTTTAATTGATTAGGCAAAACGGGTTGAGTTTGTGTCCCCAAATCGATGGCAACGACATAGGTACAAGACATAGGATTAAAGAATTAATTTTTGTGACTGGAAAGTTGTGCAATTAAAATAGAGCACAATATAGTGTGTTTGTAAATGACAGAAATGTCCAGTGCCTAGGTTGGCTTGTCAGGTCAAGGGTTCAAAGATTTGTTAGAAAGTAAAGGCTATTGTTGTGCTCCAATTATTGTAGCAACGGTAAGGTGCACGAAGGATTTAAATTAAAGAACCAGTCTACAAAATCTTAACATTGAAACCTTAAACAACCTGAAACTAAACCAAATTCTTACCATATCTAGTCTACCTAAAATATTTTTGAGAGGGTTTACAATAGAGTTGTAAAGCTTGGTTTCCAAGTTTTTTTTCATTCAAGTGTTTAAGTCGGCATGCCCTTCGGATCAAAATATGTGGTTGTAAGAAGTCGGCGAGAACTTCAGATCAAAGCTCATGGTGTATGTTATTATTCAATATTGGATTAATACCGGACAAGAGTTTCTGGGATTGGACTTTCTTCCACGAAGAATAACATTATACATCGCGAATTTTTTGTTTGTGACTTCTTATACCATGATTATTTACTTGCTGAATTTATTAATTCGTCATTAGCATTACTTTATTACTATATAGTATTTTTTATTCTATTCACCTCCCTCTAGAGTTGCCTACAAGATCTTGTTGACGCATGTTTTGTATTAGGAATCCAGATAACCGAGATCATTCTCGAACAATTCTTGGATTATCACAAAGGAGCTATACTGACAAAGTACTTAAAAATTTTGGCATACTAAAATACAAACCAAGTAACACCCTTATCGCTAAAGGAGATAAGTTCAGTCCCGGTCTGTGCCTTAAGAATAGCCTTAAAAATAAAGAAATGCAATTGAATCCCAGTTCATCAGTTGTTGGGAGTTTAATGTATGATTAAGTGTGTAAGCGTCCAAATATTGCGTACATATAGTTAGAATGTTAGGCAGATATTTAAGCGACTCTGATATGGATCATTGGAAAATAGCCAAACGGGTTACTTAAATAATAAACAGAGAACAAACGATTACATGCCCTTTATAGGAGATCGGATAATTTGGAGATCATATGGTATTCCTACTCTTATTTGCTGGGTGCCATGACAGCATGAGATCCACATCAGGTTATGTTTACCTGTTGGATGGTGGAGATATATCTTGGAAGAGTGTCAAACAGACACTCATAGCATCTTCCACCATGGCAACAAAGTTTATAGCATTCTGTGAGGCATCCAATCAAGGAATATGGTTGCAGAATTTTGTCAAAAGAAGCATATACATGAGGATGTTGAAATATCACTCAAATTATATTATGACAATAAGCAGTACTATATTCCAATAACAACATGAGTTCATATAATTCAAAGTATATTGACATAGAGTTTCAAGTTGTGAAGGAAAGAATTCAGAATAGTCAAGTGTGCATATAGCACATTGGGACAAACTTTATGTTAGCAAATCCGCTCACAAAAGTGTTACCATCCAAGGTCTTTCATGAGCACACTACTAATATGGAAGTTATTTTATTTGAGGATATGTCAATATAGTAGAAGTTTGTGTTTTATGTATTTTGGTGCTATTTAGATTTGGACACATTTACGTATTTGAGTATTTTTGATAATTTTTTGATCAGATATATGAAAAATTATGTTCATTTGAGGATAATTTTTTGATCAGATATATCTTGGAAGAGTGTCAAACAGACATTCATAGCATCTCCCACCATGGCAACAGAGTTTATAGCATTCTGTGAGGCATCCAATTAAGGAATATGGATGCAAAATTTTGTCAAAAGGCTGTATATACATGAGGATGTTGAAATATCACTCAAATTATATTATGACAATAAGCAGTACTATATTTCAATAACAACATGAGTTCATATAATTCAAAGTATATTGACATAGAGTTTCTAGTTGTGAAGGAAAGAATTCAGAATAGTTAAGTGTGCATATAGCACATTGGGACAAACTTCATGTTAGCGAATCCGCTCACAAAGGTGTTACTATCCAAGGTCTTTCATGAGCACACTACTCATATGGGAGTTATCTTATTTGAGGATATGACAATATAGTAGGAGTTTGTGTTTTATGTATTTTGGTGCTATTTGGATTTGGACACATTTACATATTTGAGTATCTTTGATAATTTTTTGATCAGATATATGGAAAATTATGTTCATTCTATTTTTATTATATTAAAGTATTTATCTTATTAAAGTAAAGGAGAACCAGATGGAAATAGACATGTGTTTATCACATTGTGTGTAATTTCTATGCTACCATCAATGATTGATCTATGTCGTTTAGCTATATTAGTATATGTGACCATTGATGGTTTAGTTACGCTAAATGTGACGAATGTTGCTTTGATCCTATATTGATATGGTTAATGGACGAGATTGTTTGAAAATACATTAAGGTTAAGATAACAATTTTTTATCTCATAAAGTTAACATATTTGTAATGTTATATATGTGGCCCAGTGGAAGATTTTTGAAGTTATCCAATAATTGGGGGGGGGGGGGCACACATGTAAAATTAATTATGTTGTGTTACCTAAATAATTAATCTAAACTAGAATGGTCTAATTGAAAAATAGGCTTAACGGTATAATTGTCATAGAGATAAAGTATAGATACCTTAGAGATAAATCTAATTTGATGAATTAGAAATATCTAAAGCCTATATATATATATATATATATATATATATATATATATATATATATATATATATATATATATATATATATATATATAGGCTTTAGATATTTCTAATTCATCAAATTAGATTTATCTCTAAGGTATCTATATATACCGATTTTTTGAATCCCCAAGCATCTCCATGTGGATCATGTTTAAGTCATCTAATCTTATCCATTGATTTGAATCATTCAAATCAACGGTTAAAATATGATTAAGATTAGATGACTTAAATAAGATCCAATTATTGTAAACATGAAAATATTTGAAAATACAAAATAGGAAGGATGTGGACCCTTATATATATATATATATATAGAGAGAGAGAGAGAGAAAATCATATACATTAGGTGAGACCCAAAACAGGAGGCAATCAAAAAAGAAAATTATACCCCCATTACCCAATCTATACAAACAAAAATCATGAAGAAGCCAAGTCCCTGCGCGAAACCTCTTCCAGCCAAAGGCGGACCTATGTTGAGTCATGCGGGGTCAATTGACCCCCACTAACTTTAAATTTTTTTTACTATAGTATTGTGTTCACACCTGTACTGACTCATACACTGTGCTTACTGCTGAACTGACCCATACACAGTTTATTATACACTGAACTATAACCCATACACACTCCATTATATACTATGCTGCTTAGAACATCATTAGTAGTTGGGACTCTCCATTGTAATTTGGGGCCCAAAATTTCCAAAAAAAGGGCAAATGTAGAATGGGTTGGGTTTGTATGAGAATAGTAGGAAATGATTAAATGAGCTCCGATCCCAAAGATTGTGTGGTAAAAATTTGATGTGGAAAAAAATTATGTAGAATCTAGAATCTAGAAAGTTGGACTCCAAATTGGGACTAACTATTCTAAAAAATGAGTTCCTACAATCTAGAATCTAGAAATTGGGAGGCCCAACCTATAGCTCTCATGGATGTGATGAGACCCAAAATTTAGAAATTGGAACTAGAAATGGAACTTACTATTCTACAAAATAAGTTCCTACATTTTAAATCTTTATGCATTTTGTTAGAGTTGTAAATAGTTATTTAAAGGCCAAGTTAAGGTTGAACATAACACAAATTATTCATTCCAAGAATCAAATACTCCTCTCATCTTACAGTAAGAGTATCATTAGCAAGATCCATCCCACATTTTAGATTCACCCTCTAACCAATTTCTAACTAACAAATCAAAACAAATTAACGGCTTAGAACAAACAAAATTCCTAAAGACTAGGGATTCATTGAAATCCAAATAACAACCGCTTCAACCTCCTCAACAGGATTAAATCTAACAATTCACCCCTTAAGCCTATTGCATAAGATTCACCTCTATGACGCCGAGCTTCTGTCTCATCTCAATGAACTTGACTCGCCCGAGCGCCTTGGTAAGAATGTCTGCAAGCTGCTCTTCAGTGTTGATGTACTCGACCTCAACCTTCCCTTTCTCGTCACACTCCCGAATGAAATGATACCTTATATCAATATGTTTGCTTCGGTCATGGAAGACGGGATTCTTGTTGAGGGAGATGGCGGACTTGTTGTCTACCTTGAGCATGACGATGCCGGTCTCCTTGTTCTTCAAGTCACTAAGGAGTTTTGCTAGCCAAATACCTTGGCATGTTGCCGTTGTCGCGGCAATGTACTCGGCCTCGCAGGATGACAATGCCACGACCTTCTGCTTTTGAGATTGCCAGCTAATGAGGCTATGACCGAGGAAGAATAACGTGCCAGTGGTGCTCTTGCGGGTGTCGATGTCACCTGCCATGTCGTTGTCGCTGTAGCCGATCAGCCGTGGTTCCTCCACCTTCTTTGCGTAGATACAACCAAAGTGACGTGTGCCGGCGACATAGCAAAGGATGCGCTTGACGGCAGCAAGGTGTTCGATGGTCGGTTTCTCCATGAACCGACTCACGTAGCCCATCGCGTACGAGATGTCTGGGCGCATGTGCACCAAATATCGGAGGCTCCCGATGATGCTCTTGTAGGATGTGGCATCAGTCGGAGGGGCTAAGCTCACCTTGCTTAGCTTGAACCTCGATTCCATAGGGATGTGGCACGGGTTGCAATCCATCATTCCACTCTTCTCCAAGATTTTGAGCGCATATGCCTCTTGACTGAGTGTGATGAAGCCATTGGACTGCTGCACCTTGATGCCGAGGTAGAAAATGAGCAATCCCAAGTCATTCATTTTGAACAAGGCCTTCATCTCCTCCTTGAACTTAGCAATATCTT
Source organism: Iris macrosiphon (assembly GCA_036927795.1). Classification (NCBI taxonomy): domain Eukaryota; kingdom Viridiplantae; phylum Streptophyta; class Magnoliopsida; order Asparagales; family Iridaceae; genus Iris; species Iris macrosiphon. The sequence continues at coordinate 135,225,422 of JAYESA010000004.1, forward strand.
GTGTGTCCGTTCCGGTGATGATGAGATTGCCGACGTATACACCCACAAGTAGACGAGCTGGACCTTTGCCGTATGTATACACAACGTGCTCTTGTGCACTCCGGTGGAAACCAAGTGACAGTAGGCAACTGTCAAGCTTGGTGTTCCAAGCCCTCGGTGCTTGCCGCAGCCCGTACAGTGCCTTGTCAAGTTTCAGCACTTTTTGCTCCTGTCCTTCGATAAGAAAGCCGGGAGGTTGGGCGACGTACACCTCCTTCTTGAGGTCGCCGTTGAGGAATGCCGTCTTCACGTCCATGTGGTGCACCGCCCACCCCTCATGCACTGCGAGTGCGATAAACAAACGGACAGACTCGAGGCGAGCAACCGACGCGAATACTTCCTCGAAGTCCACTCCTTGCCTTTGCACATAGCCTTTTGCCATGAGCTGCGCCTTGTGCTTGAGGACGACACCGTGCTTGTCCTTCTTGAGCTTATAGACACACCTCAAACTGATTCGACGGTGGCTGAGTGGGAGGTCTACGAGGTGCCATGTACGATTCTCCTCAATGGAGCTCATCTCCTCGAACATCGCTTGGCGCCAACATCAGTGTTTCTCGGCTTCAAAGAAAGTGGTAGGTTCCTCGTCAACCATATGGAGAAGCTCGTCGATATCAAGCTCGCGGACCGTGGTCGTGTCAAGCAAGCTCGCCAAGGTCCTATACCTGCGTGGCCCGTCGTCATCGGTGTTGAGCATGGCCGAGGCGTTGGTGGGTGGTGAGATAAATTCCACTCCACGTTGTACCACCGATGTCACGACCCGTACCCGATGTAAGGATACTAGTCGGAAATAACGCCCAGCCTACGCCGCAGAATCGACGGTAGAACGCTCTCTAGATAGTGTATCTAAAGTAATGAACCACCAATAATGATAGAATACTCAATCACAGAACTAAGATAGAATGAGCACGAATCAGATAAGAATAGAATAGTCATCATACAACTCATGAGTTTAAAATAATACATCAATGAGTCTGAAGAGTAACAAAAATAAGCTGGAGGCAAATCCAGTACAAAAGAATACTATCATACTACAAAGCTACACTCCAGGGTCAACTGTCTCAGTTGGGATAAGTCCCTCTTGAGCCAGGGTCTCCGAATCTAAACTCACAACATCCTGGGGTCCATAATAGGTAGGGTACTCCTCAGTGTCATCTGGAAAATATATCCAGTCAGGAAAGGAGCAGAGTACATCTCTAACAGCAGTTCTAATCCATGATAAAAACTATGTAACAGTAAATATCTGTGAATAAACAAGATGCACAAAATAGATACAAGAGATATATAGACAATAAGAAAATACTGGAAAGAAATACAATAATGAATAATATGCCAATGAAACAATAATACTAATGACTAAGTGTGTGAGTACTAGCTTAACATGTGATCGGCTTGGGCAAGATACAATGCGGCCTGGCTAATCATACGTGCGGTGCATGATCAACACTATTCGCTTACCAATACTTTATTCAATAGGGATTTGATCACATATATATACTAATACTCCCCACCCCCAACTGGTATAATAGATCCAACCACGGTATGCTATGGCACTAGATTTTCCAAGAAGAGAGCGACTCCTCCCGAAAATCGGTGTCTGTACATGTACAAGATAACCAGTAAAACAATACTTGCACCATATACACCATATACCAAGGAATAACATCTCATGACGAGATCCAGATATACCAATCCGTGTAACCATAGTGTCAAGAGAAACATGTATATCTACACTAGATACAACGAACATAGAGGATATCATAAATGAGAAACTATCAGAGAATGTACTCACCTGAAGTCCAATGAAAAGTCTCACAGATGTCTGACCCGGTGCCTCGGAGACCTAGATATGGAATACCACATTAATACAAGGTCCTGGAAAGAGAACAAGTCAAACTAGTCAACTTCTAGGTCAATAAATTAATTCTAAGTTAAAAGTCAACTATGGTCAACTCTAAAGTCAACTAAAGTCAAACATGGTCAAACCAAGGTCATCCTCACAAAACCTCTATATAAAATAATATGGAAATAAAATACAACAATTTAGGAAATCAAAATTAGATCCCAAAAGATACCCACACAAGAATACTAATAATACAAATAATGCACACTCTAAATAATGTATATACAAACCAAATAGAATAATATATTATTATTAGTATTATACCTCACAAAACACCTATATATATACATATATATATATACAAATATAATATGTAATATATAAATTAAATCTGCCAAATCGTCACTGAAAACAGTGAGCTAAAACAAGGATTTAAATAAAATAGCTTATAGTGACAGTCTCAACTGTCACAGAAATTCTGTCACAGAAACTATATATATATAAACCACTGCTGATACTGTTTGATGACAGTTTCAAACTGTCACAGAAACCATCGCTGAAGGGTTTGCTGCTCAAAACTGCCCGCAGCATTAATGACAGATCTGTCATTAATGCTGAACCACTGTTACAGCGGCTGCTGTGACAGACCGAATAATGACAGTTTCACTGTCATAGAAACCACTGTCACCAAAACAAATAAAAATAAAAATATAAATATATATATATATATATATATATATATATATATATATATATATATATATATATATGCAACAATAATCACAATACAAATATATAAATAAATAATTATATACTTATATATATATACACATATAAACTTATAATTAAATACCAATAGTTACAACACATGCACATATTAATGTTCATATTTTACATGGCTAGAAGCACACCTAAAATATATACATTAATATACAAATAATTACATAATAATTATAAATAATATAATTACACAATTAAACACATAAATATATTTTATAAAACATTTATGTATAATTTATACTATTAACATAAGTACATATATAATTACATGCAAGAAAGCTACATATTATATTTGTATATCATATTAGCACACACAAAAATATATAGATCTATGCTACAATAATTACTATAATAAATACACAAAATAAATATATAATATCTATATATATTTACTAATTATAATTGAAGAATTTAAATCATACATAATTAGATCTATTCAAAAATCCACACAATTGGAGAGTATCATACCGTATCCCACTAGATCTAGGATACGCATGTTACACGAGTCCAACACACAACCAATTGTACCCCGAAGGATACAAATAAATCACAAATAATATTTATGAATAAATCAAAGTGTCAAAAGTAGATCTATGTGTCCGTGTCAAAATACGACTTGTTCAAAGCCCCGTGTCGGAGGAAAAACCCCCAAAATGACACGTATCACCAAATAGTTGGGATACGAACCACATGTACCCAAATATGGACACGACACAAGCCCCAAACACATAAGCACATGCCCAATTGATCTATAGGATCAATTGACACACACAACAAAATATAAATTCGGAATTCCAACAAAATTGACACAAAAAGCACCATAACTTTCTCCATGGGTCTCCTATGAACACAAAACAAAGTCCTATGGGTAGTACATACATATAGGTTGATTTTACATGATTAAATCTCAGATTTAGAAGCTATTTAAATGGGAAAAACTGAATTATACCTATTGGAAGATGGATTCCCAATGAAACCTCCAATTGAGATGAACTTGCTTCCAAATTGTAGATCCTTGCTCCTCTTTGTAGATCTTTGCTTCCTCCTTCTAGATCCTTACTTCTCAACTTTCTAATGGTGAATTGGGAAGAATTTGGAATGAATTTGGTAGGGAATTGGAATGGGAATGAAAGGAATTTGGGAGTGAAAAATTCTAGATCTAGATTTGGAATGAGAATGAGAGAAGAGAGAATTTCCCCCCCTCTAATATAGTCCGGCCTTACCCCTTTCCCAAGCAATTATAAAATATCCAATGTACCCCTTGGGGCCTCTCATGAAGAAATAATTAAGGAAGGAAGCTTCTAGTCTAATCACTTAATTAATTTAATCCATCTCCTTAACTATGGACTTTTTAAATGGGCCAAATCTAACTATTTAATTCATGTTGGTCCATGGGTCCAAACTAAACTAGTTGGGTCTACTAAAATAAGTCCAAAATAATTAAATAACATCCAACAATAATTAAATAATACAACAAAAATTATTTACCATGCACAATATTTATTTAAATAGGAAATTACTAAAATACCCTTTTTCCTAAAATATGGTAGTGACAACCGAGTCGGATATTTCTGCCCCGGATGCCGGCGTCAACGGCCCTGGACTGGGTGCCACTGGTGTTGATGGATCGCCACGACCATGCACTGGCGTGCCTGCGTGTTCAACATGTGGTATAGTATACTCAACAGTAAATATCTCACCTAAGTTGTCTTGTACGCCCCAGTCCCACTTGGCTTCCTTGTCGAAGACAACGTCGCGTGTGACGTGCACGCGCTTGCCGACGGGGTCGTATACCCGGTATGCCTTGGTGTCGGGCTCGTCGTTATGGTAGGTAATATCACCGTGCCACGCCCTTGGATGTCGACGACGGATCCATCTCCAAACTCGATGGAGCCCATGACTCCAATGTCCAGCTCGGCCATGACCTCCTTGCAGGCAGTCATGTGGTTGCTAGCACCGCTGTCGAGGTACCATACTTCGCCGTGGTGGTCGTCCTCACAGCCCAGATGCACTTGAGCGTGCACCTTATCGAGTACGATGTTATTGGTCGTGCCCACGGTGGTCTCGGCGAGCGTGTACTCCTGCGCCATTAGTAGTGCAGGCTCATCATCGTCGACTTGCGTCGGATTGGCGCGCTCATTGCGCTTCGGCTTGCGGCAGTCCTTCGTCCAGTGGTCGTAGATTCCATAATTATGGCACTTACCCTTCTTGTCGTGCGTGCCACTGGATGCGTTGTCGTTGCCGTAGTTCGTGTTGCCGTGGCCACGACCTCTTGGCTTGCCGCGCCCTCGACATAACTTTTGCCACCATTGGAGTATGCCTCGCCTTCATTCGTCTGCTTCGTGCGAGCGAGCCACTCCTCTTCGGAGAGGAGAATGCGGCTACTTGTGTCGCCAGAGTTGCTGCCAAGATCGTACAGCTCCTCAACGGCTAGAAGACGACCGGTAAGCTCTTCAATTGACAGCGTCTTGAGATCCACTAAAGTCTCAATGGCGATGGCGACTTGCGTGTACTTGGATGGAATGAATCAAAGGAATTTTTTAAGTACCTTCTCGTCGTCCATTTCATTGTAGAGTAGTTGCAGGTCGCTGACGAGTCCCGTGAGCCGCATCGCGAAGTCCTCGACGGACTCGTCGTCCTTGAACTTCATTGATTCGAAGTCAGCACACAATTTTTGCACCTTGGCCTCGCGCACGCTCTCGACCCCCATCCGCATTATCTTCACAGCATCTCATGCTTCCTTGGCAGTGTCTTTTACTGCCAGTGTCCACAGCATCTCTGGCGGTACGGCACAGAGTATGACGGACAGGGCCATCATGTCGTCGCGGTAGTCGGCTTTCCCGGGTTCGATCGCCTCCCACAGGCCTTGCGCCTGCATGTTGACTCTCATTAAGAGAGCCCAATCCACGTAGTTGGTCCGTGTCAGCATGGGGTACTTGAAGGTGAATGACGTCTCCTTCATAGATGTCAACGTCGTGGGGCTTTGCTCGTCGTTGGTTGCCATAGCTCTGATACCAAATGTAAGATGAGAGGAGTATTTGATTTTTGGAATGAATAATTTGTGTTATGTTCAACCTTAGCTTGGCCTTTAAATAGTCATTTACAACTCTAACAGAATGCATAAAGATAGCACCCTCTAACCATTTTCTAACTAACAAATGAAAACAAATTAACGGCTTAGAACAAACAAAATTACTAAAGACTAGGGATTCATTGAAATCCAAATAACAACCGCTTCAACCTCCTCAACAGGATTAAATCTAACACTTACTGCTCACCTCTGCTAGTTTTATGGAGGGGTCATCTCCAACTCCATACACTGTGCTTGGCACAGCTGTAGGTGACAGACCCCCTCCTTTCCCCTACACAGCTAAACATCCATCCCCCCTTCCTCTACACGACTACACGGCAGTGCATTCTACATGAAGACAATGCACTCATTAGCTTTTTCGCTTGCGCGAGCTTCTGCAAGCAAAATCTTTCACTTCCAAAACCTTCTTAGTAAGTGCTCGATCCTCTTAGAAAGTTTATAATTAACATCTCCCATGTATATAGGTGAAGTTCTTTGAAAATAATTTGATTTTAGCCTTAAGTATATGCATGGCCAACGTGAGCTTAGTTTGCATACTTAAGTTGGAGAAGACACATTCTAAAAAAAAAAAAACTGCTCATCTTCCTCTTCATCTCTGTATACTTTTTGTTTGAGAATAATGCATTAGCTTATGCTTATAAGTGGTATCTTTCTCCCTGGGTTATATACGAGCATGACTTAGAGCTTCACTGCTAGAAGAAGAACATTTGTTAAAATTTCAAGTGAGCAGCATCCCATGCTTGCTGCAAGTGTAGTGGTTACTGGTTGCAACATATGAATTTTTTTAGCTCATATATGGTACGTAGTGTCAACCAAGTTTAGCATTAAACTGTATTTAGAAATGCCAAACAAGAATGCATAGTTTTATACCACAAGTAATGCATAGCTTTATGCCATAAGTAGTTTAAGTTGGCATGCATGTAACTATTACTTATTATATATGTACATGTTGGTTTTTAATATATAATTTTATTTTGGGGCTTTATTTGGCTCCTCTCTTTTAAATTTCTACGTCTGTCCATGCTTCCAGCGATTACGGAAGAGACAAGCCACTAACAAAAATCAAAAATCTCGTCAGCGTTCGAAGATGCCCAGATCTTGGCAACTGCCATCGCAGCCTTGTTTTCCGTCCTGGAGCACCATACTATCCTTGCTTCACCGTGGAAACCCTCGCAGTCGAGATACAGCCTGATCGAGGCCCCAGCAAGCCTGTCCATCGCCTCTAAGGAAATCCGCTGCCCTCTGATTCTTTTTTTTTTCCATTTTTTTGTTAAATCAATGGTTAAGATTACTGCCCTCCGACTTTTAAAGCCCCCTACTTTCGCTGATCGAACAAACAAGATGTAGGTGGGGTAAGAGATCTCTTGCGCAAGACTGTCCTCTTCAAATACATGTTTCACCGTTTCCACTTCCGCCTCCCTACAACAATGGCATTTGGAAACCACCGAGAAGCCGATCTCCGCCCACTACAAAGGTATGCATGGCCCCCAAATATTCGATAAGAAATCAATTTTTTGCGTGAGTCCTCACCTTCTTCCACGCCGACGCCACGATAAAAAGCCCCGTTGCATTAGGCAGCCAAATCAGTTTATCTATCGGCTTCAAGTAAGCATTCCTCAAGATGTCAAAGGCATCCGGTCTAAATTCCTACTGAACTCGCCCCCATAGCCAGTCTGTAGTCGGAAACAGAGAGTGAATCCTGTTGTAACCTTCAGGAGGCAAGGACAGTGAATACAATGTATTTGGAGAATGTTTTTATTTCTTACTAATGATTGAACAAACAAGTACACTCATATTTATATAGCCACTATGGTAACAACTCAACCCAAAAAATAAGCTGACCAACTATATTATAGTGGATCTTAGATTTGACAAGTTCTATTCCTACATGAAATGGTAAAATCTAGATTATTAACTAATATTCTCCTCCTTAATCTAGGTTTGATCAAGATTGATAACTCCAAGCACCTGCTGCATCTCAGCGAATTTCACTTTGGCGAGTGTCTTCGTGAGAATGTCGGCACGTTGCTTTTCAGTGCTCACAAACTCCACATTTATCTGCCCTATTTCAACACACTCGCGAATGAAATGAAAGCGAGTATCAATGTGCTTACTGTGCCCATGAAATACTAAATTCTTCATCAGCGCAATTGCAGACTTGTTGTCGACATAGAGCGTGACTGGCTTAGGTTCGCGGCCAGTCACTTCACTAACTAGATTCCTCAGCCACAAAGCTTGACACGTTGCAGCCGTTGCCGACATGAACTCAACTTCACAGGAGGACAACGCGATAGTTTTCTGCTTCTGAGATGCCCAAGTGATTAGGTTCTTGTTGAGGTAGAACGTCATTCCGCTGGTGCTCCTCCTGTCGTCGACATCTCCGGCTAAGTTGTTGTCGGTGAATCCGTGCAGTTCATCTTCACCATGTCCTCTTCCATACATGAGTCCATACTCAAGTGTTCCCTTCACATATCTGAGGATCTGTTTCACAGCATGGTGATGCATGGTTGTTGGCTTCTCCATGTACCTACTCATCATTCGGACAACATAACAAATATCCGGACGAGTATGAGTTAAGTACCTGAGACAGCCAATAATTTACCTATATTGCGTCGGATTGACTGGTGTTCCTTCAAGGTTATTGCTGAGTTGCAGTTTAGCTTCCATGGGATACCTGATTGGATTGCAATCTCCTATTCCAAACTGCTACAAAACTCTCTTCGCATATGCTGATTGCTTCAGTGTAATGCGATCACCCTGTTGATCTACCTCTATACCAAGGTAGTTAGAGAGTAACCCAAGATCAGTCATCTCAAATTTTTGCATCATCTGCTGCTTGTAAACCTTTACTACGGTTGCTCTTGTGCCTGTGATGATTAAGTCATCAACATACACTCTGATAATGAGTGCACCCTCTCTATTGCTCCTCGTGTACACAGCATGCTCTTGAGTGCATCTGATGAATCCCAGCTCCTTTAAGCAGCTGTCCAAGCGTGTGTTCCAGGCTCTCGGTGCTTGTCGCAAGCCATAGAGAGCCTTGGACAACCTGTACACCTTGTGCTCCTGGTTCTTGATGACGAAGCCTTCAGGTTGAGCTACATATATCTTCTCTTTGAGGTCACCATTCAGAAATGCAGATTTAACGTCCAAATTGTGAACCTCCCATCCGTGCTGGGCTATGAGGGCTATGAGGGCAATGATCAAGCGAACTGTGTTGAGTCTGGCAACTGGAGCAAATACTTCATCAAAATCAACTCTATGTTGCTGGACGTAGCCCTTTGCCACAAGTCTAGCTTTGTGCTTGAGGATCTTGCCTTTACTGTCTCTCTTCACCGTGTATACCCATTTTAAACCGATGGGTTTGTGCCCAGATGGTAACTCAGTTAGCACCCAAGTCTCATTCTTCTCGATGGCTTCAAACTCCTTCTTCATAGCTTCCCTCTATTCATGTTCAAGTGTAGAATCTTGAAAGTTTGCCGGTTCTTCAGCCAACAAAAACAATATCTCTGGATCAAGAAAGGTCTCCTCAGTTTCAGCATATACGTCAACAATTGAGCGATATCTCCTTGGCTCATTCGAGTCTGCCGTTGGTGTGGGTGAGCCACTCGAAGTTGAGGCCGCAGTTTGTGGTGTAGTAGGCTTCCTTGATGCCATTGCCGCTCCATGCGTCATAGGTGTTACCGCATCTCCTGTGCCCTCCGGCGTGTGCATAGTCGCGCCTACTGCTCTCTGTGGAGTGATCACTATCTCGACCACAGGATCTTCGACTGAGAGTTCTACCCAGCCTTGTGGTTCGGTACCATCACCATTGTTCCAATCCCATCTCCTTTCTTCCTCGAACACAATATCCCTACTCACATAGATCTGGCTACGTTGAGGATTATAGAGACGGCGTGCTTTGCAGCCCTCTTCCATGCCAAGGTACACCAATGGCGTGCTTCGGTCATCAAGTTTCTTATAATGAGGACCTGCAGTCTTCATGTGTGTGACACATCCAAACATCCTTAAATGTTCGAGGTTTGGTTTTTTACCAGTCCAGGCTTCATACGGTGTGAGCGCACTGAGAGCTTTAGTTGGCAACCGGTTGAGCAGGTACACAGCATGTCTGACCGCCTCGCCCCACATACTTCCAGGAACATGCATGCTCTTGAGCAAGCTCCTTGTCGTAGCCATCATGGTGCGATTTCGACGCTCTACTACGCCTTTTTGTTGTGGTGTATATGGTGCGGTGAGGTGCCGTTGTATGCCTTCGCCTTCACATAAGCTTGTGAATTCCTTAGGCAGGAACTCACCTCCTCGATCAGTTCTTAGTGTCTTTATCTTGTTGTCACATTCATTCTCTACAAGAGACTTGAATTTTTTGAAAGCATTAAAGGCATCACTCTTTTCTTTGAGCATATACACCCACATCATGCGACAGAAGTCATCAACAAGTAGAAGAAAGTACCTGTTACCAGCAAGTGTAGCGGGTGTAATCGGGCCGCAAATGTCAGCGTGCACAAGTTGCAGTGGCCTCTCAGCTCTGAAGCTTGCCTGTAGAGGGAACGGTAGTCGTGCTTGTTTGGCGATGAGGCACCCTTCACAGACCTGGTTTGGATGAGAAATCTTCGGCAGCCCGGTGGCCATTCCCTTCTCTGCCATCACCTTGAGCGCGAAAAAATTCACGTGCCCGAGCCTTGCATGCCACAACCAGGTTGGGTCTTGTACTTTGGCCATTAGACATATCGGCCTGCAAGATTCAAGAGCTATCTTGTACATGCAGTTAGATGATCTCCTCACCTTCATTAGCAGAATGTCGTTCCTGCCGTACACCCTCAAGTAGGAATCGACAATCTCCAGCTTGCTTCCATCTTATGTTAATTGACCAAGGCTCAATATATTACTTCTTAAAATTAGAATGAAGTATACCTCCGACAGAAGACGTTGTTCGACATTCTTGCATTGGAACAAGATTGATCCCCTGTCCTCAATTTGTACGGTTGAGCCATCACCAAACTTGACACGGCTGGTGATGTCCTGATCAAGGTCCTTGAACTTTCCTCAGTAGCCCGTCATGTGGTTGCTAGCGCCATTATTGAGGTACCACACATCGGTGTCGGCTTACGCTTCTCCAGCACTGCGCAAGTCTGGTACTATCTTCTCTTCATTGAGCATGACAAGGTCAGGTGTCTCCTCCTGAGTCTCTCCCAGCAGCAATACGACCTCCTCGTCTTGCGGTCGTGCGAGGTTTGCCTCCTCATCACGATGTTTGTTGCGATACTCCGACGCATAATGCCCATAGTTTTCATAATTGAAGCACTTGATTTTTAATTTGTCGCGGTTGGAGCTTGAATCGCGACTCCCCTCACCCTCCTGGTGTTGCACTATTTGGCCGCCACGACCACACCTGCCGCGCCAGCGGCCACGTCCACGGGGCTTGCCACGGCCCCGGTCGTCGCTAGAGTGCCCCTTTTCGCTCGACGACAAATCTGCGCTGCCTTTCTTCAATCGCACCTGCCACTCAGCGTGAGTAAGCAGAAGTTGTCCGTTGTTGCTCTCGCCTCGACCACGTATGCGTTCTTCGTACGCTTTGAGGCAGTCGATCACTTCCTCGACCGGCATGGTCTCCACATCCATAAACTGTTCGATCGCAGCAACAACCTGCAGGTACTTGTCTGGCATGGAGACGAGCAGCTTATTGACGATGACAACGTCCTCCATCTTGTCTCCTAATCCACGAATCTTGTTTGCAAGGGTCGTCAATTTTCTTGCAAACTTATCGATGGAATCTGTCCCCTTCATACGCAAAACCTCAAACTCACTCTTCAAGGTTTGAATCCTTGCCTTCTTCACCCGATCTGAGGTATATTGTCTTCAGGCTTTCCCAAGCTTCCTTAGCCATTTTGTGCTTGGCCAGCTGGAGTAGGATCTCCTCGGGGACAACTTGAAAAATGTACGCCAACGCCATCTTGTCTCTCTTCTTTTCTACGACCACCCCGGCCGCGGATTCAATGGCGTCCCAAACGCCTTGAGCCTCCATGAAGACCTCCATCTTGATCGCCCAAGTGGAGTAGTTGAGATGTCAGCATCGGGTAGTGCAAGGTTATGCTTCTCTCCTTTGTTGCTAGCGCCATCGAGTGCTCGACGATTGACATCTTGTTGAGTCGAAGGTACTTTGGCTTACACTTGCCTCTGATACCAGATGTTGGCTAGAAGCAGCGGGTTGTAACCTTCAGGAGGCAAGGACAGTGAACACAATGTAATTGGAGAATATTTTTATTTCTTACTCATGATTGAACAAACAAGTACACTCCTATTTATATAGCCACTATGGTAACAACTCAACCCAAAAAATAAGCTAACCAACTCTATTATAGTGGATCTTAGATTTGACAAGTTCTATTCCTACAAGAAATGGTAAAATCTATATTATTAACTAATAAATCCGCGATTGGTTTAGCCCACCGGGGGCCATGACCCGTCCAGGACACGTGGGAAGTTTCCCCCGGGGTGTCCAGTTCCCCTAAAACATATTAGATCTCCCCATCCCCAGCTATAAAGCTATAGAGCTCTTATAACAGTCCCGGACGCCGCCCAGGAGTCTCCGCCAAGAAGGCGTCGCCCTGGAAGAGACTTCCACCTGACAGGGATGCAGATGAGGAAAATATTTCTGACAGAAAAACCGACACCAGAGTATAGTATTAGACCGGAGCTTCCACCAAAGTTTGACTTCAAACGCCTTCTGTATGTCCTGCAGTCGACGAATCCCAAGGCCTCCCTCTCTCTCTCTGGTCCGGCCACAGTAGCCCACCTCACCCAGACCGCTTCGTCCACCTTCGAGCCACAAAAAATGGGAAAACATGTTCTTAATCAGAGCTAAGACGTACTTCGGGGGAGAGCAAGACGCAGAGGTAAAACTTGGGCTAGAAGTTAGGACATGACGTAGGAGCATGGTCTTCCCTCCAATCGACAGCAACCTGTTGTGCCAGCCCGTAATTTTCTCACAAATCTTCCGCACTAGAGGCTCGAACATGTCGACCTTGCGTTGACCCACAGCAATCGGGATGCCATGGTAAACCACTACCAAAATATGACGTTTTAGCAACATTTTTTGCGACGTCGTCATAAAACGTCGCTAATGTTAAAGATTTTAGCGACTCCAAAAATAAACGTCGTTATACGTCGTTGTTGGCGACGCATAGCGACTAGTAGCTACTGTATTTGGATTTTTTTAAAGAATACTCGTTATACGCTTCTTTAACGTCGTTAAACGTCGCCATTTTTTTTGATTTAATGTCGTTTTGCGACGTTTTTACCGACGTTGCTTATTTTTGAATTAGCGACAATTATAAATGTAGCAAGGCGTCGCAAATATTTTTAATTAGCGACGTTCAATTTAGATGTCTCTAAAAAGTTAATATAGGGTTTTCAGATTTTTATTTTCCTCCATTCCCTCGATCTCCCCCTCTCCCATATACTCTCCGGCACCTCTCGCCAACCCCAACCCCCCCCCGCCCCGACGACCCCGACCCCTCTCGACTCTAGCGACCCCCCTCAGACCCTATTCCTGTGGTGCCCCGTTCCCCTATTCGGGAAGCGCGGCTAAGAAATACAAGACGGTATCGTTCGATCGGGATAGATTAAAACAAGAACCTATCCTCTTTATGGATTTACTTCTTCGGAATCGATTCCCATATTCAGTGGACCGTGCCCGCAGGATTGACTGGAGAGACCTCTCCGCTGCATCCTTGTTGCCTTAGTTTTCGCTATCGCTTGTTACTTTCGTGCCTTGATGTAACCTCCTGATTTTTCAGAAATTTTTAATTTAGATTTTTCACAATTTTCTGCAATTTTTTAGGATTTTTAAGAATTTGTTTTAGATTCAAATATAATTAAAAATATCCCAAACTTTTATTTTAGGTTCTAAATAATAAAATATATATTTTAGAAGTTTTTGGGAATTTTCTGAGTATTTTTAGTATTTATTGGGAGTTATTTAGGCTAATAACTAATTTTTAGGACTTGTAGAATTTATGGTGTAAGCCCAGGAATATAGAATGGACCTACATTATTTTCTAAGGTTTATAATATTATTATATATTTTCTGGAATTATTTCAGAATTTCTGGAATAATGTTAGTATTTATTTTTAGTTTTATGGCAAAACTAATTTTTAGAGCTTCTCCTAATTATAGTAGGAAATCTATGAATATAAAATTATCCCAAATATTTTTATAAGGTTTTTTTGGTTCAAAATATATTTTCTGTAATTTTTCCAGATTTTTATGATTATTTTTAATGTTTATTTTGAGTTATTTAGATTTAAAACGACTTAAATAATGTTCTGATAAAGGCAAATCAAAAATAAATAATATAAATAAAACCATTCAATCAGATTCTGACACATGTCAGCCTATAGATATTCATTCAGCCGCAGGTACATCTATATATATATATATATATAATATAATAACCCTAATTATCTCATTATTTTAGAGAGAGAGAGAGAGATTTGGGAGAATTGTCATCTAGGGTTTCTTCATCTTCCAGAAGCCATTGCGCATAGCTCCGGACTCCAAACGAGGCCTAGTTTCTTGCGTTAGAACGATATTGAGGTTAGATTTCCGATTATATAATTTGTTTTACAAAATTATTAGTATTAAATTCTGGAAAATTCGTAGAGCACAGTATGTCCGAAAATAGACGTGTTTCGATGTTTTCGCAATTTCGGGAGAACCCGGAATCAGAATCACGAACCGTTTAAAGTTTCGGAAATATAATATCGAGATCATCGACATATATTTTTCCAGAATTTAATTTAAAGTATTTACATACTGTTAATTTTGTAGAACTTCTAGGTTAGAATTTAACCATCGGTGCACAATACAAAATTTGTATGTCCCAAAATTCCCAAACGAATTTGAATTCGGACGAGCCATAAATTCTAGTATGTTTTTGATGCTGAAATCTACAAGAAATCATGCATGAAAGTCGAGTTTGTGTCGGTTGACTTTTTGGTCAACAGATCGCCTCGATTTGCGTGCCATGAGTCTCGAGTTGATAAAATTCAGTTTCTTTGGACAAAATTTAGGAATTAACATAAAAATCAGAATAATAAGATTAAAATAGGATTTTAGAGTAATTATTCCAGAATTAAATAAATTAAAATAAATTATCTTTTGACGTGATAAATTTGTAATACATAGGCTATTTGGACTGTGACTTGGACTCTGATTCATACCAGCAACAGGACCCCAGGCAAGTGTACCTTGCCAAACTCTGCAGTATTGTTATATATTTTCCTTGCTTTATTATATTGCTGTACATGCTTAACCTAGGGCCGTGTGACGTACTTAGCGTCCGATTATAGTCGGGTGCCAACACCGTACGCGGAGTTGTGTATTGTCATCTAGACATGGATATTTGTGACCCTCTTTATTCTCGTATTTGTCCTATCAAGTACACTATAACCCAGGACACTTGACACTATTCATGAGACAGAATCTTCCTGAGATATTCATGGTGATTCTGTGTAGGATACATGTTTTATGACATAGACATCATATTCATAGATATTAGATGACTTGCTGCATTAGATATGATCGTGCGTGACATGGACATGGTGCATCATGGACATGAGACGTGTGATTACATTGGGTGGGGAGAGACACACAGGCTACAGGCTGAGTTTATATATATATATAAAATATAGTAAACACATAGTAAACACATAGTAAAATACATAGTAAACACTGCTACCGGCTCCAAGACACAGAGCTTATAGTGGTCACTGCTACCGGCTCCAAGACACAGAGCTTATAGTGGTCTCAGCCTGAGTTTAGTGATGCTCTCAAATTGCATTTTCACATAGATGGTTATATAGTTTACCCTATTTATTTTATTTACTATTACACTGCATTTTGGCATGTCGATTTATGTACCTTGTTATGTCCCCTGAGGACCTGGATACCGGACTTTGTCCCCAGGACTAGCAGACGAGATCGACCCCGAGTTACACGGGACAGGAGCATTAGCAGAAGATGGAGCAGGAGCAGACACTGGAGCAGTACCAGATCCAGTAGACGATTGATCCCCGAGGGTATCATCTGGGTATAGGCTTTCCCCATACTCGGTATTTGCTGTGGTTATCTTTATTCTTGTATCTTGACAGATGTATCAGACTCATTATCGGGTTATTTTCCCGAGTTTATATTATATTGAGATTGATCTTGCTTTATGATTCTGATATTGTTGTATTCATTTCTGTGGATGAGATTAGTATATCTAAACCATTATTATTGTATTACAGCTTAAGTATGCCCCGATGGATCCATTAAATTGGGTTTGTCCATCGGTGTGTGCTGTTGGCCATTGCCACGTGTCTAGTCCCTCGATATTTTGGGACTGGGGCATGACACTTGAGTTGATTTTTGGATTTTCTTGTATTTTCTTGAACGATTTTGATGGATTTCATTATTTTCGTTCGTTAACTGCATTTCAATTCCTAGTTTGGAAAGAGAGGAATAGGTAATAATCAGCTGTTCGTGGAAATGCAGGTGAACGAGCAGTAGGCGGCGTACAATCGGAGTCTTGAAGCGCCTCTTTCCTTCTCCCTTCCAACCAACTAAGTGAGTGGCTACCATCCCGATTAGCTAGCCCTTCTTCCAAGTCTTCACACCTAAAAATCTTGCATTCTTGTTTACCCCGATCAGACGATACCAAATAATAACTAAAAGATGTCAAGATAAAAAAGGAATAGACTTGGATTATATTGCTTGTCAACTAAACTTATGAACGGTTATCTTATTATATGCTAGTTCATTTAAAATGTTCTATACAAGCTTCAATTTTAGTTAGAATGCATCTTCTTCTATAAATTGTTCTAAGTATGGAACAGACTTGTTATGCAATAAACTGTCCGGAAGACTATGCAAGACGATACCAAATAATAACTAAAAGATGTCAAGATAAAAAGGGAATACACTTGGATTATATTGCTTGTCAACTAAACTTGTGAACGGTTATCTTATTGTATGCTAGTTCATTTAAAATGTTCTATACATGCTTCAATTTTAGTTAGAATGCATCTTCTTCTATAAATTGTACTAAGTATGGAACAGACTTGTTATGCAATAAACTGTCAGGAAGACTATGCAAAATGAATCATGCAATGTTGCTTGTCTTATACTCATATTGCCTCAATGCATCAAATGATAACTTAACGTAAACGTCGTTTGATCACGGACAACTTGTGCACAAGGTCAATGGGTTCCTACGGACGGTTGCTGGGGCACTGGCACCGATCCGATCCGGGCGGAACTTCACGATAGTCTCACGTGCGAACGGGATGGTGTGTAGCACCTCACGTGCTTCGTTGCATACCATCCTTGTTCAACGACTATAACTCATCTATGATGGCTTCTAGCCAGTGATCGCCACGTGTATTTAAACCTGTTGCAAGCTAACTTGTGTCTTCGTGGAAGGAAAGACATGGTAAGTATTGTGCAGGTGGCTCAGACGGACAGGTAAAAGCCACCGAACAGTGGCAAGTTCATTTTAGTAGTTTATATATATACTGCTGCTTGATAAAATCAACTAAGGCAAGATAGAAAGACCACAAATAATATGCATGCTTCATTAAGACAACGTGTTGATTGGTATAGTTGGGTTAGCTCGTCTTTACTAGTATATTTCGATGTACTGACCCTCGTTGAAACATGTCCCCCCACTAAGGAGAACCGAGAGAGGAACCGAAGTCGTCTTCCCGATCCAGTCCAGCTATAGGCGCATCCTGATCGCGCCATATTTTGAAGTACTTGAAGAAAGGAGCAAGCAACTCAATACACAATACAGCTCCGTGGAAAGGACATCATCCCGCCTGGAGGTCTTTACATTTTGAAGTTTAGTAAAGGGATGTAATGTACAAGACTGCTATCTCATTTTTGGTCAACACTTTTGTAAGCCCGTGCGACAAGTAGCTGACTCGTTCAAGAGTTTGTAATAGATGTTCATTATCAATAAAGAGAACTTTTTCATATTTTAATTTTATGTTTCAATTTTTTCCGTACCCTGAATATGTGCTCGCTATGCAAAATAACTTAGCCTTGTGCGGTGCACAACCTAGGCCCGTACGGCGGTCACGCCCGGGGGACGACTATCGATTCTACGGAATCGGGGAATGACATGTTGGTATCAGAGCACAGCTTCAAGTTCCTTTGACCCTCATATAGGAAAAGTTTCTTTAACGATAAATTCCTATGTGAACTCTTGAACTCGTTAGGCCAAAATGAGATACGTTTATGCAATAAGTCCATAATACATTATGATCCTAATATAATTTACCTTCTTTTGAAGGAATGGCACCAGCACAATCCTCAGCGCTAGCACCTGGCGAGACGCAAGCCCAAGAAAGTAGTTCGGGCACTTCGGGCAGTTCAAGGAGACAGCGAGCCATGTCTTGCGTCGATCCCATCCAGCAAATGATGCGGATGTTGGAGGCAAACCAATAAAGGGATGAGGCTCGCTAAGAACGGGCCAAGAAGCGAGCGGAGGAGAGGCAACTCAAGTTTCAAGACAATATAGAAGCTCGATTCTCAGTCCAACAGAAGAAGGTAGATACCCTGCAACAGATCGTGCAGACTTTGGCCTCCAACCATTCTGCGGCAACAGCGGAGACTCCTGTGGAGCATCCCGTGCTTGAAGTTGAGATGCCTCAAACTCCAAGAAAGAGGGATGTGACTGCCTTCGACTTTGGTGACTTCAAGAAAGTCGGTAACACTCCATTCAACGGGACTGAGGACCCAATCGTGGCTCTAGATTGGTTGGCCGAACTTGAAGACCACTTTGCTCTGTTAGAGGTCCCCGAAGAGAAGCGAGTCGCATGCGCGCAACTGCAGCTCTACCTCAATGCGCACGATTGGTGGGACGTGCATTGACGATCTCTTCAAGTTGACCATGGAGAGGAGGCGATCTCGTGGGCGACTTTTTGTGTCGTATTTGAAGAGGAGTTTATACTCCCTCATGTGCGTCATCAGAAGGAGAATGAGTTGGTACAACTACGGTAAGGCAGCATGACAGTTAAGCAATACTCCGCCAAATTCAACCGACTCTCCAAATTCGCTAGCGCTTATTTACCTGATGCAGCGAGTCGAACTAGAAGGTTCGAAGGAGTTCTACGCCTTGCCATCCATGCACATGTAGTCATTCCGTAGTACCAGACAATGCGGGAAGTCCTGAATCATGCTCTCTCTCTCTTGAACCGTAGTATCCTCATGTTCCTGCCGGCGCTGTGCATACCTCCAATCACAAACGCCAAAGCAACGAGAAAGGAAATACCGCTGCAAAATATCCAAACAACAAAAATAAACAAAGAGGAAACCCAGGGCCATCGTGTAATTTCTGCAAGAAACTAGGGCACACGACTGACAAGTGTCGCAAGAAACTCGGGCAATGTCTCATTTGTGGTGATTCAAACCATAGAATTTGAGACTGTCCAAAATATCATCCTCAATATTACATTCCCTAATGGTAGGTTCTATTCCTAAGTTTCGTGGATAAAACTTCCAATTAGTTGGGTAGGATGTGGTGCCTCGTTCCCCTATTCGGGAAGCGCGGCTAAGAAATACAAGACGGTATCGTTCGATCGGGATAGATTGAAACAAGAACCCATCCTCTTTATTGATTTGATTCTTCGGAATCGATTCCCATATTTAGTGGACCGTGCCCCCAGGATCGACTTAGCAGCAGAGTCAGGAGGGACCTCTCCGCTGCATCCTTGTTGCCTCAGTTTTCGCTGTCGCTTGTTGCTTTCGTGCCTTGAGTTAGTTTTCAGATTTGCTTGTGGTTTCTTGAACGGTTTTGATGGATTTCATTATTTTCGTTCATGAACTGCATTTCAATTTCGAGTTTGGAAAGAGAGGAAGATGTATTAATCAGTTATTCGTGGCAATGCAGGTGAACGAGCAGTAGGCGGCATACAAGCGGAGTCTTGAAGCGCCTCTTTCTTTCTCCCTTCCAACCAACTAAGTGAGTGGCTACCATCCCGATTAGCTAGCCCTTCTTCCAAGTCTTCACACCTAAAAATCTTGCATTTTTGTTTGCCCCGATCAGACGATACCAAATAATAACTAAAAGATATCAAGATAAAAAGGGAATAGACTTGGATTATATTGCTTGTCAATTAAACTTGTGAACGGTTATCTTATTGTATGATAGTTTATTTAAAATATTCTATATATGCTTCAATTTTAGTTAGAATACATCTTCTTCTATAAATTGTGATAAGTATGGAACAGACTTGTTATGCAATAAACTGTCTGGAAGACTATGTAAAATAAATCATGCAATACTGCTGGTCTTGTACTCATATTGCCTCAATGCATCAAATGATAACTTTACATGAACGTCGTTTGATCACGGACAACTTATGCACAAGGTCAATGGGTTCCTGTGGACGGTTGCTGGGGCACTGGCACCGATCCGATCTGGGCAAAACTTTACGATAGTCTCACGTGCGAACGGGATGGTGTGTAGTACCTCACATGCTTCGTTGCATACCATCCTTGTTCAACGACTATAACTCGTCTATTATGGCTTCTAGCCAGTAATCGCTACGTATATTTAAACCTGTTGCAAGCTAACTTGTGTCTTTGTGGCAAGAAAGGCATGGTAAGTATTGTGCAGGTGGTTAAGACGGACAGGTAAAAGCCACCGAACGGTGGCAAGTTTATTTCAGTAGTTTATATATATATATATATATACTGCTGCTTGATAAAATAAACTAAGGCAAGATAGAAAGACCACAAATAATATTATGCTTCATTAAAACAACGTGTTGATTGGTATAGTTGGGTTAGCTCACCTTCACTAGTATATTTTGATGTACTGACCCTCGTTGAAACAGATTTTCCGCACTAAGAAGAACCGAGCGAGGAGCCAAAGTCGTCTTTCTGATCCAGTCTAGCTGTAGGCGCATCCTGATCGTGCCACATTTTGGAGTACTTGAAGAAATGAGCTAGCAACTCAATACACAATGCAGCTTCGTGGAAAGGCCATCATCCCGCCTGGAGGTCTTTATATTTCGAAGTTTAGTAAAGGGATGTAATGTACTTGACTGCTATCTCATTTTGGGTCAACACTTTTGTAAGCCCGTGCGGCAAGTAGCTGACTCATTCAAGAGTTTGTAATAGATGTTCATTATCAATAAAGAGAATTTTTCCATGTTTTAAATTATGTTTTAATTTTTCTGCGTACTCTGAATATGTGCTCGCTATGCGAAATAACTTAGCCATGTGCGGTGCGCAACCTAGGCCCGCACGGCGGTCACGCCCGGGGGACGACTATCGATTCCAAGGAATCAGGGCGTGACAGTTTCGGCAATACCGACCTATCTCGACTCCGGCAACTCCAATGGCCCACTACCTCGGCGCCCCTCGGCCTCGACGACCCCCTCGGCCCCCTCGACCCTGACGGCCCCCTTCCACAATCAGAGGGTCAGGTAACCCTAACCCTATCTCCCTCTTGCTGACACGACACAGACACACCGACACAAACACACTGACATGACGTATATACATACACACATTGACACAACATGGACACACAAATACAAACACGACATTGGCACACAAACATTGACAGAAAACTTGGGTTAGGACTTGTATGAAGGACATAAACACAAATACGACACGGACACACAAAACTAACACAAACACAGACACGACACAGTTCAGGCATATATAAGGGTCTCGTTTACTTTTAAAATATGTCATATTCTGGTTTAACCCATTCCAATTTGTTCTATTTAAATTTTTAGTGTTTACATATGTTTACATAAAATATATATCCACACTTGTGAAGTATATAAATAAATAATTAAAATAAAGTTATAGATATCTAAATTTTATATGTAATGTGTAAATTGTTCGAAGGAAGAGCTTTCAGCTAAAAATTGAGATAATAATGATAATCATGCAACTATAATTTATGTTTTAGCATTTGCATCAAAGGTCAAATAGAGTTGGTTTGGAATATAACACGTATTCAGCGATTGTAGGAGATATATATAAAATTGGTGGAATTATGAAGAGGTAGTAGATATATATTAAATGTGAGTATCAGGGGTCTTAGTATCAGAGTACTGATAGAGTATTAGTGTGTGCCCCGATATATAGGTTGTGTGTGAGTAAATTGGTGGGGTTGTGAAGTAGAGAATAGTGAGTGTGTAGATGACTGTAGGAAGTGTGTTATAGTTACCAGTGTAGTACTAATTATGATTGTTGTGATATATATATATATATATATATATATATATATATATATATATATATATATATATATATATATATATATATATATATATATATATATATATATATATAACAATTGTATCTAGTGCATATTAATATGGGAAATTGAGTTAATTATGAATATCTTAAGTACATGGGGTACTAAAATTGAGTTAATTATGAATATCTTAAGTACATGGGGTACTAAATGTCAAGTGATACCTAGATACCAAGTGCATATATAGCTACATGTATAGGATTAGCTATATAAGTTAAGTGGTAAATAGTTTCGCATAGATAATACTCATTATAAAAGTAGAATAATTAGGTCTATGTTACAAGCTAAATAAATATAAGTTAAGTGGTAAATAGTTTCACATAGATAATACTTATTATAAAAGTAGAATAACTATGAACGCTTGTCGTCACCACCAAAGTCAAGTGTCCATGTGAGCCATTCTCTAGAAAAAAAATTTACTTCTGTAAGCCTTTTGAGGTTATTAGAGTTCTACCAAAAATATAGTAGACTTTCAAAAATCTAGTCTAACTGTAATATCCTCAAAAGGTTTGCAGAAGTAAATTTCTTTTTCAGAGAATGACTCATATTGAATACGTGATGTGACAGATATTCTTTATTAGTGTTCACATGTGTATCCATCTTTGCATCCATTTGGATAATATACTTGAATAATGAATATTCATCTTTGCATAAGTATCTAGAAATGGATCTGAATTACTATCTATGTCATCATTCGTGGATGTATAACCGTCATCCTGATGATATATGCGGTATGCGAGATGAATTCATATAGGGGATGGAACAGTTCCTGCAGTTCACCAAGGCGTTCCTTCAGTACATGGACGACACCAAAATTAATTGTCCGTGTGTGAGATATCGTAACTTAAAATATCATTCAGAAGTGGATGTGGCATATCATTTGTACTCGAGGAGTTTCACGCCGAATTACTATTAGTGGACCTCATACGAAGAACTTGTATCTTTAGTATCAGAGCCGGAGCCTTATGTGGAGCCGTATATGGATGTCCATGACCCCATTGATTACGACAACGGGTGCGTGAACATGGTTTTTGATGCTGTCGAACCTAGTTTCAATCCAGATAATCATGATGCAGCTGAGGAGGCACCGAATGTTACGTCCCGGCCCTGCAGGACCGTTCGTCCTCGCATAGGCGTGATGCTGTGCGAGCCTAAGTTGAGCTTGTGCAAGGCCAAGCATAGAACGGGCGGTGAGATAACTAGTTCGCAAGGTCAATATAGCGGAAGCATAGAACGAACACAACTATGATACAAAAACTAGCTCTTTATTGATTCTGAATAAGTATTATCAGCGACGATAGGCCGATATTACAAGTCGCTCAAGCTTTCTCTCCCGAAACAATAAAGGTATGCCAAGTGGCTTATAACAATGAATGATACAAAGGCAATGTTACAATATTATGTCCTATATATGTGCTTTATCTCAGAAATCAACACTCCAAGGCTCAAAAGCGAACTTTACGCCTTAGCACGTACGAGGTATCACGTCCCAGTCCTAAAATACATAGGACTAGGAATACGTAACATGGCAGCTACACATTCGACCAGACTCGGGTCTGACTCGAATACATATAAGCTGTATTATAATGGTCACTATCTAGATAATCCAATAAATATAAATATCTATACCTCAATCCACAATAAACAGAATAAAACAAGAATGAGCTACATCTGCTAAAGTCGGTCGTCCAGTAACACAAGCTCTAATAGACTCGAGAAAGAAATATGAGCCTATAAAAACTAGGCTATATCAGCAGATGAATCAATAATATAAATGAATAGCATAACTCTGGTAGAAATGATATAAATACCTGGTACCAATACCCATATGGCAAAGCAACCCAAATCAGCAACTCCAGCCAGGCTCCACAACGGTCTATGATACAAAACTGGCAAGGTACCAGGTCCTTAGAGGGACGTAACAAAGTACAAGTAACATCATGCTAAAGTAAAATAGTATAATGCCACATACTCAAGGATAAACTATTGTAACCATCTAAGTGATATGCATGTGAGAACATTACTCGTACTCAGGCTGAAATTACTACAGGCTCTGTGTCGGGGAGCCCATAGCAGTAAGTAATATCTCATAGGGCCAGTAAATATGCAAAAGATCTGGGACAGAGTCTAAGGCACCTCCAGTAACATAGTATATATATATATATATATATATATATATATATATATATATATATATATATAAACATAATCAGCCTATAGTATGGTGTGTCTCTCCCCATCCAATGTAACCTCACATCTTATGTCTACGACGTCTCATGTCCATAACACGCAAGATCTCTAGCTAGTACAACGAGTCATAATGATATATGTATATAATATGCATGTCTCATATCACGAGTCCTGTAATCCAATACAGAATTACCATGAATACCTCAACAACGATTCTGTCACATGAAATAGTATCAAGTTTTCTACGGTCTGACGTACTTGGTAAAGCAAGCACGTAAAAATAGGATCGTAAAACAACTCTCTAAGTGACGTTACACGACTCCGTGTACGGTGTCGACACCCGAATCTTTTTCGGACGCTAAGCACCGTCTCACGGTCCTAGGTTTAACACACACATCAACCATATCAAATAACTATAATAACTAAGTAAGATAATTAAGACAAGAAACTGTGGTACATCATGGCAAGGTACACTTGTCTGAATTTTGGATATGGTGACGTCCAATCGGCGAGCTCAATGTGTCAACTACTTCTGAAAAGATAGAATTTGCACAAACATCTCCGAATGTTGCAACAGATATCACCAACGTTTCCAAAACATAAGAAATAGCTATGATTGACTACCCATAAGTCCAATTTTGGACACAGGGGCCAAATGGCAGTTTTGGGTCAAAGCGGTGTCCAAATATGACCCACTTTCACCGTAAAATGTGCTAGAGACAAAAGTTTTCCAAATTTGGCAAACTTAGTGTCCACGAGTCCA
The DNA here is from genome assembly GCA_036927795.1 of Iris macrosiphon. NCBI lineage: Eukaryota > Viridiplantae > Streptophyta > Magnoliopsida > Asparagales > Iridaceae > Iris > Iris macrosiphon. The sequence goes on from JAYESA010000004.1 coordinate 135,250,447, forward strand.
GAACGATGATACGAACTCAACGGATGTCCGAAATTGGATTTCGGTGAGCCGGTCACGAAATCATCCCTCAAGTGAAACCGTGGGGCCCGCAAAACAGTATTTTGTCTACGTTCTCAGAACCGAACCAAACTTGGGTTACAGGACCATGTAACGCTGCAAATACAATGGCCCAAGTTTTGTTTCAAAATGATAAGCACACACGAAGTTATGACAAGGTATCGGAATAGGACGATACTATATTTTTTTGACGGATACGCGTTGATTCCGGTGTGCATGCACGTCCAAATTAAGTTTCGTAAAAGCCCACACGTCCGCGTTGACGATAAGTGCCTTTCGGTCCAATTCGCATGCGACAAAGTCGCCTCGTTTGGCGGAACATACTCCCTATCAAAAAAAAATTATTTTTAGAAATCAAGTTTTTTTCTTGGTTTTGGAACTCGATTTTACAAATATTAAAAGATTAAAAATAAACTAAAAGAAGGGATTGAAACTTGGTTATGATGTCTAAAAGCATGTTTAAGACAATTTTTAAAATATTAAATAGGTTGGGAGAAAATGAATCACGAACAAGGGAGTTTGGGACTGTTTTTAACCAGTTTTTCGGCCAACTTTCGATTCAATTTTCTATCTCTATAATCTGTTTAAAAACAAAATACTTGAAGTGATTTACAATTGGTTATGTTGTGAATACGTAGGAAGAATTCGTTCGTAAAACAAAGCGACGTAGAGGCAGAAACAATACCTGAAAGAGGGTGGTCGAGCCCGCATGTGTAGGCAAAAATGGCGGCTGTTGCAGAGCGCGGGCGGCAGCACAGGTGGCCGCGGGCGGCTTATAGAGGCGGTGCAGGCCGACGGCGAGGTCAGGGTGAAGGTTATGGTGGCGGTGGTGTTGTTTTAGGGTTAGGGTTATAATAGATATGTGTGTGTGTGTGTGTGTGTATGTGTGTGTGTGTGTGTGTGTGTGTGTATATATATATATATATATATATATATATATATATATATATATATATATATATATATATATATATGAGAGAGAGGGAGCAGTTACTCGCAGGAGGGGAAGCCAAACGGGTTTGGGTCAAGGGGTAGGATTTAGGTTTTTGTTTTGATTTTATTTGTTTTATTTTATTTCTTTCTTTTCCTTTTCTTTTAAAAATACTATATATAAAAATATATATATGTGATGAAAATAGATTTGTACTCTAATAAATTTTAGAAAATTTTCTAAAACTTTAAAATAATAATTTTCATCAGAATGTATTTTTTTAGATCATTTTAATTACTAAATATTACCAATTATTTTTATAAGTTAAAAATCAAAGAATTATATATATTTTTAAATTAGCTAAAATAACCAAAAAAATCCTATATTTAAAATTAAAAATAATCAACATAATAAAAAATTGAGGGAGTTTACACGAGGGAATACTCCGCACCGAATGAGGTTCTCCCGAGCGCACCCTGCACACAATCTGTTGGGTTATCAGTAAATTAAGTTATATGCACTCTATCATTGTTGTCTTTCTAGTCTTTTCTTAGAATATGTTTCATGGCAAAGATATAAAGCCTAACTCGTGTGGCAGTGCGTCGTGCGATATAAGAGTAACGCGGCGATACTTACCTACTTAACATTTGTCCTTCCCTATCCAAGGTAAACCAAGTTAAACCGAGAACGAATATATATATATATATATATATATATATATATATATATATATATATGAAAATAAAGAAAAATCGTATAAGCAAACACAAGTGTCACGAGTAGGTCCTGATTCAGGTGCACAAGTTACACAAATTATTAGTCGTGTTGCAGAAGATTGTTCAGGTGCTCAAATTACTGAAACGATGCAATGACTCACACGCAGATTGTCGCTCAGCGAGATAACTTAATCTATATGAACAGTTGTCGCTGGCATAGCCATAAAGAACCACGATGTAGTCATGAGCGAGAATGGTATGCGACTCAAGGAACACGAGGAGTCACATGCCATCCTGCCCGATCACGAGACTACTTAGTCTTAGGGTGAGAATGGCGTGCAACGAAAGGTTCATGAGGTGCTACATGTCATCCTGCCCGAACACGAAGTCTAACACGATGTTCTTTCTGGATCGGATCGGCCCCAATGCCCTGGTAACCGTCCGCAGGAACCGATTAAAATACCTTGTGCCCAAGTTGTCTACGACATGCAAGTCTAGGGTCTTCAAATTCGACACGACATAATAATTCTTGATTCTTGTTCTGAACAAGTATTGCTCCATGAGCTATGCTTCTTGTTTTACTTGACATGATGCAATCCCCTAGTTCGGGAACTGCCCTGGCGACATAACGGTCCCGAATACTTTTAGGTTCATACTTGCACGGAATGACTATTCAATAGTCTTCCGGCTAACTAGATGAATGCAAGACAAGATAGTGTTACTAGTTATGGCATGAATCTTACGTGATGAGTATAGCTAATATGTAAAGCAGACAAGCATTGGAACAGTATGAATATAACTTTAAGGAAAATATATGACATAGCCTTACTTGAAAACATAAGCAATTATGCTAGCACGAGTTTAAAGAGGTAGTACGAGGAACTAACAATAAACCAAATTTTTTTATATGTTCTAGCACAAGCAATACAAGATGTAATTATTCCCTTAGCTAGGTCCGTTCACTTCTTATTAGCATACAAAAGGTTATCATCTAGCGATCTAGCATATATATTCCAAGTTCTTAGGTGTGTTGGCCAAGCAAAGACAGGTTTATCGTAGACACCCACATGAACGAGGGCTTGCCTCGGCCAAGCAAGACTCCGAGTGAACCGCTGAAAACTCCAAGTCCAAGTTCTGATATGTCGTTTGAGTCGACTTGCAGAACTGAGTGAAGTGGACTGTTACACCGAATGTCGATGCTATAAAGTTCATGGAGTTACTGGAGAATACAAGGACTCTATTATATCCTGGTTGTGATCATTCACCGTTGGAGGTGGTTACAAGATTGTTGAGAATCAAGTCTGATTTCAACATGTCGCAAGAATGCTACAACCGACTGATGGAGTTGATTAAAGAGATCTTGTCGGAGGGCGCTAAGTTGCCTAAAGACTTCTACCGATCTAAGAGGATGGTAAGATCGCTCTGGATGAGATACAAGAAAATTTATGCATGTCGCAATGGGTGTATGTTGTACTACAAAGACAATAAGGATAAAGACGAGTGCAGATTCTGTGGTGTTGATCGCTACAAGGCCACTGGTAGAGCAAGGTCTGTTATCTATGGCTGACGATAAGGCTGATGATGATGCAGGATTCAATGGTTGATAGCAGTACGAGGCTGTTATCTGCTATGGATTTATACAACCATCGACTAGCAGCATTAGAGCAGATACATCCTCCTGGTGCGCCTTCATCGACACCGACTCTACCGACATCACTGCCTTCTTCATCGACATCGGTGTCGATTTTACGGGAGCAGTATGAGGTGTTCTTATCCCTGGTACGCATCGCTGCTCATCCTCCTCCAGTTTCGTAGTAGTCCTAGTAATTCCAATGTGTCATTTTTTTAAATTTTACTTTATTATTTATATTAAATGTATGTGAATTTACTGGTGAGTGTTCCACCGAAAGAGTCAGCGAACCCAGGGAATTCAATGGAGGGTTGCTCCAGATCTATTTATATAAATTGTGAATTCATAAACTGCAGGAAGATTGGTTTAAAAAGCATTTTTTATTATGTTTTTTTATTTTGTAACTAAAAATTTAGCGACGTTTAGCGACATTTATATATGTCGCTAAATACATTCCTAATTGTATCATAACGTCACTAATTATATCGCTAAACGTCGCTAAATTACTAATATGACAGTATTTAGCAGATCAGCAAAACTTCTCTAAATATGTTAGTTACAAAACGTCGCTAAATAAAAATATATTAGCGACGTTTAGCGACACACAACGTAGCTAATATAGCTACGTTGTGTCGCTAAACGTTGCTAATATGAAAAATATTAGCGACGTGAATATGTCGCTAGAAAATGTCGCTATAGAGACGTTTTGCGACGTTTTTTTTTCTGTCAGCGACTAGCTTAAATGCGACTTCAATAAAACGTCGCTAATTACGTCGCTAATTTTTTAAGCCACATTTTTATGCCATTTAGCAACGTTTTCAGATGTCGCTAATTTGACTTATTCTTGTAGTGAACAAAGGGGAGTGATGAAGGGGGAACCTATGATATCAACTAGACTTTGACGCCTCGTCAAAGGGAAGGAGTGGTCAATAATGACGTAGCTCTTTGGTTTGCTAATCGCTAGCCCGAACACCCTTTCAAATAACCGAAGAACTTCCATCACAACCCCACTTCTCTCTTGTCCCACGAACAGAAAACAAGAATATCGTCGGCATACCCCAAGTGAGTAATAATCGGACAACCGCTATAAGTAGCATAAGTATATAGCTACCAAGATCCCAATCTGATGAGATTTCGGCTCAAGGCCTCGGCATCTAAGATGTAAAGGGTCGGGGATAAGGGGTCCCTTGTCTGAAACCCCTTGAAGACTTGAAAAACCCCACCGCTTCACCATTGATTAAAGTCGAAAACCAACACTTACTAATAGAGTGGTACCAATTCAATCCAAAGATTACTGAAGCCAAAGCACCTCATCATCCATAACATTGCCAGTCCAGTCTGTCATAAGCCTTGACGAGGTCCAACTTGATAGCAATGGTACCGCCACTTTTCTTGTCACCCAAATCCGTCAGTTTCTGAGCTAACAATATATTGTCAGAAATATTCCGACCCTTGACGAACCCACTCTGCTCCGACAAATTAAGCTTGGGAAGCACAGACGCAAGCCTATTCGCGAGAAGTTTAGATATCACCTTGTTAGAGAAGTTGCAAAGACTAATCGGTCTATAATCCGCAAAAGACTTCGGGTTGTCAGACTTCGGAATGAGAGCAATGCTCCCCTCCGCGAAAAAAAAATAGCAGAACCGCATCCAACAAATCCCCTTTGATAATCCCCCAGCAATGCTTAAAGAAGTCCCCACCGAACGCATCCGGACCCGCGACGCTCCCATTATCAAGGCCTGTCACAACATCTTCGATTTCCTCCTGAGAGGGGTGATGATGTTTGGGATCACTTCCTTGTAAATGTCAGTTTTTTGAATAAGTTAGAGAAATAATCCACCGATTCCAACTTGATCTCCTCCAAGTTAGTTGTAACCTGGTTGCTGGCTTTGGTGATCCGGTGAATAGACAGCTTGCAACGCTCAACTCTTCACACATGAATGAAAGAAAGCGGTATTCTCTTCTCCTTCGGTCTCCTATTTGAGCCTAGCCTTCTGACTCCAAAATGCCGTCTCAATATCAAGTTTCTGATGCAAATTCATCTGAGCTTGCTGAAGCCTGACTCTACCTTCGCCGTCGTTGTCCCCGTCAAATGCAATTTCCGCTTTAGACACAGCGCCCTCTGCCATTCTGACCTCTATAAAAATGCATCCCAAAAGCGTCGAAGCTCCAGGCTGCCAATGGTTTCCTGGTAGTAGCCAATCGAAGCCACAACCAAATCAAACCATTGGAATGGGAGACAGATTTCCAGGCCGCGTCCACCACATAGAGGAAGCCTGGATGCTGCGTCTAAAACGACAGAAATTTGAAGCTACGACCAACCTTCGGACTAGAAGAACCCACCGTTACCAGAATGGGACCATGATCGGACTCCGCTCTACTAAGGTGCTCAACCTTGGAAGCATCAGCCAAGTCCAACCAAGAGTGATCAGCTATGACACGGTCCAGCCGCGACCATTAAAAGCCAGAACCAGGTTGCGAATTGAACCGAACGATAAATCCAAACACGTAATATAGGTTCCGTGTACCAACTATTAAGTTGTCTTACTAGTTGCCTTAGGATCAGTTTCATGCAAAGATTGAATAGTCTAATTCGTGTGGCAGTGCGCCGTGCAACATGAGAGGAAACACGGCGAGACTTACCAACTTACCATTTGGCCTTCCCTGTCCAAGGCAAACATTGTTAATTCAAGCATGAGCACGTATAAACATTCAGGGGCAATAGCATATGCAACACGAGTATTTTTGTATCATGATCGTTCAGCTGTTCAGTTGTTTCTTGATGCGATGCAATGACTCGCACGCGGATAGCCGCTAAGCGAGGATGACTTATCTATATGAATATTGGGTCGCTGGCATAGCCATAAAGACACAAGTTAGTTTGCAACAGGTTTAAATACACACGAGGATCACTGGCTTGATGTCATAATGGACTAGTCAAGGACAAGGATAGCATGCAACGAGAACACACAATGAACACGAGATAAACACACGATGCATTACAAGCCATCCAGTCCGCACACGATTGACTACACACGAAGTTTCGTCCGGATCGGATCGGTGCCAGTGCCCCAGCGACCGTCCGCAGAACTTATACCCTTGTGCACAAGTTGTCCATGATCGAACACGATTATTAAGTTAACAATTTATGCAGTTGAGGCAACACGAGTACACGACAAGCAGTATTGCATGATTCATTTTGTTCAGTGAATGACTTTTGCCTTGATGCATTTCCGCTGGGGCGGAGATTGCCTTGGTAACCTAACGGTCCCGGATACTTGCAGGTTCATTCAGGCACGGAACGATTACTTAGTAGTCTCCCGGGGTTTGAATGAAAACAAGGAAACATACAAGCAGACAAGCATGCATTTATATAAACACAACATTCACGTTAGCTCGGGCCCGAAGGTAATCCGAGAGTAAAACCGTTAGGGGACTTCCCGAGCAACATGATCTAGGGTAGCATGCGAGGGTCTGAACATATATATAAGCTATATTTTATTTCCATGTTCTAGCATAAGCAATACAAGTTGTGATTACTCCCTTAGCTAGGTGCGTTGAATTCTTATTAGCATGCAGGGGGTGATTCACCTAGCGACTAGCATGTAGCATTCCATATTTTATGTGTGTTGGCTAAGCAAAGACAAGTTCACCGTAGCCACCCACCTTAGCGATGATTCGTCTCGGTCGAGCGATACGTCAAGCAAGCCTCTAAAAGCCTAAGTCGAAAACCTGTAGGGACAAGTCTGTATATCCTTTGCCTCAAACGAGTGTTCTCTCCTGAGCAAAGCGAGTCGGGATATTGCACTTTTGTCGTTTGAATCGGCAGTCCGCTTAAGCGGAACGGGGTGTTACAGGTGGACCCCGGTGAACCTATCTCTACATAGCTTCACACTAATAAAATGAATGCTACATGCTAGTTTCAGGTGATAACCTTTGCATGCTAATAAAAGAGATGAACGCACATAGCTAAGGGGATAACCCCACCTTATTATTTCATAGAACATGGAGATCTTGCTTGCTAATTGCGTAATCGGGCTTGTTTAGTCGTACGGTAGTAACTGTTTATACATATATGCAACATAAAGTAGTTTGAGTTCTTGTTGTGGCACCGCAGGGAATGGGACACGGGATAGAGTAAAGTCATGTTGCATTCATAAGACGAGAAAGAATATCCAGTAGTCATTCCGAGTCAGGAGATGAAAAAAAAAGTACTCGGGATATACAGATCACCGAGGTAGTCCCTAATAAGGGAGCTGCGTAAAGAAGAATGATCCGAGTGTAGTCCTCGGCAAGGATTCAACCGAGTGTAGTCCTCGGTTAGGATTGGAAGTGGGAGAGTAGTTGCATGGTCACGGACAACTGGTTGCACACCAGGTAGAGAGAGTTCTCGATACGATTGCTGAGGCATCCGAATCGTGTCGGCCCAGGCGGACAGAGTGCCAGTGTAGTCCTGATAATACACTAGCTGATGACTAGTGGGCGAGAGCGGGACATCCAGCAAGGCTTGCTACCGACCTGGATGGGCGCCGACTCGTAAGACGGTAGGGGTGGCCCAGCAAGGCTAGTAATCGAGCTGGAAAGTCAACTGTCCATCGCAGATCTTGTCCAATATGGCTAACAGAGCCAGTGACCTTCATATAGATAAGTCATGTTTACATAGCGGCTATCCGCGTTCAGTAGAGGAATATCGTAAAGGAGTATAATTACACAACATTTGCATATTTAGAATGGATGCACGGTAACGGACATAGTTCTAGTGGAATGGGTATGTGGCAAGGACACGACATAACACTTGGACTTTATATATGTTCTTTGTTATTCAGTATACCATTGTTTATATTATTGCATATGACATAGAAGGCCGAATGGTAAGACGAACTCAGTTATTCATTATTATGATACTGATGTGCAGACACGGATATTTCTTTCATTTTATTGCCATAAACTGACTCTAAGGTGACTCTAAGGTAAAGATTTGAAAGACAACATAATCTGTCGGTGCACACAACTAATGAACGTGATTGTTTTGTGGCGTGGGCGAGAGGCCGCTCCACCAGTGCATTCAATGTACTGATATCCAACCAGAATACATGCAGGGTGCAGGAGAAACTCATACGGATTCGGAGATCGCTTATCGCAATGAGGCGTCGGACCGCACTTGGCGTCTTGGAGCGTGGCGTACGGACCTGTAGCTCACATATAAGAGACATAATGTATGGGAACATCATCATCCTGATTGTCTGAATTAGTTGTAAGCCTAAGGGTATATTCATTGTAAAGAGAGAGAGAGAGCATGAGCAATTTATAATCTCGGCCTAGCGCCTCTTGTAATCTTACTTCAATAAATAAAAGAGTTTGATTTGGATTCAATACTTATGTTTCTCCTATGTTTCCGCTATGGTGACTCTATGAACTAGTTATCTACGGCCGTTTCAGTATTTGCCTTGTGCGGGCGCAACTCCAGGCTCGCGCGGCATCGCGTCCCGATGGAAATGATCGTCCGGTGGGAGCGCTGGCACGGTGATTCGCGCCTAGCGGGGATGATAGATTCATGCGGTAGATCGAGGCGTGACCTTTCTCAACTTTTGGTGTGTCTCAAAAGGAAGCTAGAGGGCTCTTTATATAGGGAATGATGAAAGCTCATCCTTCTCTTCTTTTTGATGTGGGACTAAAAAGCCAATATACAAAATTGATATCCCACAATCGCAGCCCAATGCATAGCCTGATCAATGTCCGTTCAGCACCCGCTCAGTGCCCGCTCATGTAACACGTACATACAATCTGAGCATAAAACTTGCGCATAAAATGAGCTCCTTACGGCGGTGCTATGAGCAAAGTGCGCCAACAAAGCACCAACAAAGTGCCACTTAGCGTCTAAGTCTGAGTCACAAAGCCCCTTTGGGATTTAACTCCTATGGAAATAATTTCAAGAGCATGACAAAAAGCATAAATGCTTTCATGAGGAGTTTGTCACAACCCGTACCCGAAATTTGGGCACGAGTACGTGGGTACGTCCAACCTACGCTGCAGCATCGGCGGTAGAACACTGTCTACGTCATGATACTATCTAAATAATCTCGCACGATATCCAACTCCATAAGGAGACACGGATAACTCAATATAATATGAACAACATACTCAATCACATAACTACAGCACGATAAGATATCAAAGAAATAAAATAAAATGCAATACAAGTCTAAATAGAAATAATCTAACTAAACAATAAATCCAAGTGTCAACAAAGTATGCCGGAGACAAATCCGGTACCAAATAATCTGCTAAAAGAACTAGCTAGATAACTAGTAATTCCGGCTAGACCTCCCGGAATCACAACTGAACTACCAAGTCCAAGTCTGCAGCTACTCACCATGTGGTCCATAAAATGTCGGACACCAGTCCTCTAAGGCATAGTCTGGAAAAATATTTCCAGTCAGGAAGGAGCAAAGTACATCTCAAATAACAGTTCCATTTAATTGATAAGGACTATAAAACAATAAACAGATTATGCTATATACTGAGAGAAGACAGTGAATAAATGCAATGGCATAATAAAGAGACAGACAATGTAAAGAGACAGGCAATATAGGCAATATGATACAGTCAGTGCATATATGAAATAAAGAGAACGAGATACAATATCATATACGGGTGATGTAGTATATGATCTAAAATAGAGAGCTGTAACTATTTTAAGTGTTTGAAATAGTAGCTTCGATATGTGATCGGCTTGGAAACATGTACGAGAGCTATATGGCCCGGCTAATCATACGTGAGGAGTATGATTAACACTAACATGATTATATACTTGTACAAGAGGGATATGATCATATTTCTCACTAACTACTTCCCCGCCCCCAACTAGTACAGTAGATCCAACCATGACACGTCACGATACACGAGCAATATCCAATCTATCATGTACAAGGTCTAAATATCAATGTCGTATACAATGTCAATACGATAATCAATGTAACATCTCATGATTGCAGATCCAATCTATATACTAGTCCGTGTAGCACAGTATCAAGAATCAGATGTAACATTTCTAGATACTAGAATTATAGAAATTATCAAATAATTGGAAATTATCAGAGAATGTACTCGCCTTGGGTCCTTAGCTGGTAATACCAATATCCTATTCCAGAGTATCGCCTGGATGATCCAACAGTCCTATAGACATATCATAAATATAACATTTGTATCAGATGCTACACTAACACACAATCATAATACATTAAACTCAGGGGCTATGCCAGGTATGGCACTAGTCAACTAGGGTCAAGTGCGCGTCTAATTGCGCGGGTGTCGTGTCTATAATTGCTGTGAATTCAGACAGTCGGTGATACGGGTCTCGCCAGTACGTCGGTGTACATATGGCAGTCAACTAACATTTACATGGTCATAGGTCAATGTAACTACGGGATATCCGTTGGTTACACTTGGGTCCTCTAGTACCTATATATATATTATACACATCACTAACTAACATATACATTACTATCCATATGGTACAAATAATAGATATGTGTATATATATACTTTAAATAAAATTAATACTTGTATGTATATAACATATATTTGGGAGAGAGATATATACAATACGTATATATATGTATATATACTAAATAGAATAACATACTATATATATATATGTATATATATATATATATGTATATATATATATGTATATATATATATGTATATATATATATATATATATATATATATATATATATATATATATATATATATATATGTTTTTAAAATATACATGCCACATATTTATATAAATATATAACGACCAATATTTATATATACAAAAGAATACGTATGCTGAAAATATATACATATATATTTACCAAGTAATAATATACGTATACTACATTTATACATATACCAATTAAATACTCATACCATATACGTATATATATATGTATATATATATATATACACTAACATATATTATGAATACGGATATACTAATATATATATATTGAATACATATATATAAATAGAGAAATACAATATATATATGTACATGCGTATACATATACGAATCCTACACAATAAATGTATATACTACATACATACATGCATACATACATACGTACGTACACGCGTACGTGTACGCGAGGAGGGAGAAACCATACCTGTGCGCGTGCACGACGAAGGCGAAGACGACGACGACGACGACGACGAGGGTGGCCGGAGCTGGGATGGCCGGACTGGGCTGACGATGGTGGTGGTGCTGGTTCTCGCGGGGAACTCGAGGGGGAGGTGGTCGGCTCAGCGTGGACGGGCCTGGTGGTGGTGATAGTTCTGATAGTGGTGGTGGTGATAGCAAATGGTGGTGGTGGTGATAGCTCATGGTGGTGGTGGTGATAGTTGATGATAATGGTGGTGTTGCTTCGGGTTGGCCGCCGGGGGAAGAGATGGCCGGAGGGTGCGGGTTGATGGAGGGGAGTTGGCCGGATCGGGTTGAGTTGAGCGGGTGGTTGACGGGAGGCTCGGGTTGTTGAACGGAGGTGAACGGAGTGGCCAAGAAAGATGGAGGAGGAGTGGGCGGATGCAGTGGTAGTAGGAGGAGATGAGTGGAGAAGGCTGGTCATAGAGGGTGGTCGGGTCGGAGTTGAAGGTGGAGCGAGGTCGGGAGTTGGCCGGGGAAGAAGAGCAGGGTGGTGGAGTGAACTCAGGACAGAGGGATGTTGGCTGGTGTGATGGTGGAGCTTCGGGTGTAAACTCCCTCGACCAGATTTCAGTATTTTAATATTATTTTTAGTTAATTAGAATTAGTGCAACTTTTTAAATTTATTTATTATATATTCTATTGATTGTGCACCTGTTTATTACACAATAAATTAGGGCACCACACTAGCTGTTAATCCTAAACTAATTTCACATCCCTGCCCTAGACTTGCTAGACTACATTTTCTGTATTTTTAGCAACTCCCAGAAATCTCGTTTTGTGCTTCGTTTTAGTCGCACAAATATCGTTACAAACGTACGTATTTAATCCCTATTTAATTTTTTGCTCTATACCCACCTCTGTACCCTAGAGATTTGAGGACCAGTAGGCACCTGTTTTGCCCAACCAAAAATACGATAATATTCTACACTAATTGTATTACAATTATCGTATTGACACCGTAGAAAAATTATGACCCTAACTGCCCTTAAATAATTAGTGAACACCGTGCGCAGTATTTATTAAATAATAAATACGGTTACCCGTATCACACAAAGAATCAGACCCTGACCCTACCCAGGCTCCTCCCCACAGCCCAGGATATTTCTCCAGCATTTTCCTTCAGTTCTGTGAATTTTAGTAATTTTTAGAACCAAGTGATTTTCCAGACAAATTGTATAATTGCACAATTTCTCAATTTTTGGACTTTTATGCAAATTGTGAAAAGTTAAGGGTTTTTATGCAAAAATGTATGTGAGGTGGCCTAACCTCATTGGCTAGACAACCTAACACCTACATGTGGCATTATTATCCAGAAAATCTATTAGAAAATATCCTAAATTACAAAATTAATAAAATACCCAAAACTTCTACTTATTTACTAAACTGCCATTGCCTACAACTCCTATAAAACCCGACCCCCCCCTCTCTTCAAACCCCCACAGCCACCTCTCTCCGCCACCGCCGGCCGCCCAACTCCGGCGAAGCCTCCGCCCTGACCCCCTCTCCCCTCCGACCAAGCTCCAACATCTCCGGCGCCCTGCTCCGCCGTGAGCAGCCCCTGCAACCTCTCTTCTCCAACACCACCACAGCCAACACCACCACTCCCGACCACCCCCTGCGCCACCCTCCGCCACCGTGCTCCGCCACCACCACCCCCATTCGACTCTCCCTGCTTTCCTCTACCCGACCCCCACTTCCTCGCCGCCCCACGACGTCTCCTCCGCCGTCGACAGCCTTCACAGCACCCTCGGCCACCCCTAACCCTAACTGTCACCCCCACCTCCGCCGGCCTCCAGCCTCCACCACCGTCGTAGTGGACCTCCGCCACCACCACCAACCTGACCGCCTCCCTTCCCTCCACCGTTTCCCCACCCTGCCCGGCCACCTCCGCCTCTCCTCCGCCGCCGGCAGCCCCGCACACTGCTGCTGCTGCTGCTGCTGCTAGCAGCTACTGCTGCTGTTCCCGCTCCTCCGGCCGCCTCCGGCCGACTCCGCCGCCGTCCACCCGCCGTCGACGACCCCTAGGGCCCACCTGTCAGAGGGTATACTCCTCAACCCTATTATATACGTATTTATATACAAATATCCATATGTATACCTATATGTATATATATGTATATATATATGTATATATATATGTATATTAATATATATTTCTATGTATATTTATATATATATATATTTATACAAATATATTATATATTATTATATACTGTATAAATACAGAGTATTTATACAATATATTGTATATTATTATTATAGTCTTATTATATATGTATATATTTATGTATATTTACATATATATATATATATCTATACATAATTATATTTATATATATATGTATATTATGTATAAATATCTATTTATATATATAGTTACATATATATTATTGTATGCATATATATGTATATTTATATGTATATAGTTATATTACATGTTATATATTATTATATAATAATTACTAATGCATTTATTTCTGTTTCATATATATATATATAAATCTATATATAGTATATATAAATATATGTCTACATATATTTATATATATATAGTATTATATAATATGTATACTATATGTATATAATATAACCTATTATTTATATGTTATATTACTAATAAATATTGCTGGATAATACAGCTTATATTTATTATATATGTATATTTTCAATTCTTGCACTGTCTTTCAAATTCATTATATAAATATATAACAGTGGTCATATATAAACCCGGATAATATAAATATTAAGTAGTGCTGGATAGTACAGCATTTATATATGTATTTAAATTCCTGCAAGGTCATTTTATTTTATATATATATATATATATTATCTATATATATATATACTATATAGTACTGTATAAATACAGTGCATAGATATAGATGTATTTACTTTCTGCCCTGTCATTTCATTTATTTATATTATATATCAGTGGATACACCCTGATAATCGTATTATATATCTATAGCAGTGGATATACCCTGCTACTATTATTTATACTTGCATTTGTCTATATACTACATATATACTGCTATATATATTATATCTATATATATACATACTATATCTATATCTATATATGTGTATAAGTATATATATATGCTCATTATTACAGCCTTGATATTCACGAACCCTGTCTATTTTTAACAGAAACCACCTTCAGCACAGCCAGTGACCACCTGTCACCAGCAACCTTAAACCTGACTGTGAGATCAGGTTATCAATACTATCAGGAAGTAGGCAAGTATACCTTGCCAAGTTACTGTTTAAATTCTCAATAATGTTATATGCTCTTGTTTCTGTATTTCATGATTACCTGAGACTGCCTTGGGTTCAGTTAACTGTTATGTTGATATTTAATATAATTAACTTAGTATTACAGACTCACCAACAGCTGTGAGAGTATTCTGATATTCTCCTAGACCCTATCACGGGAACACGCAACATGGTTGCAATGCATATTGGGATGCGAGCTGCGTAGTTGACTAGCTACCAGTACGTGTGACCGCATCACGGATTAGAATAATGCAGAAAATATACGACTTGATATTTAGTTACATTGGGAGGGGAGAACGACTAAAATACGTATGGGACACCCACCTCTTTACCATGTGCCGCACTCGACGGAGTGATACGGATGATATATATATTCATGTGACCATTCTCATCGTAGATGGAAAATTGTATAATGCCCTTGAACGGGGGCATATGTGGCATATACTAGCCAGTCACCACAGATTGGTGAATTACGTCAGCATATGTCTAGCCACACATTTCCCATACGTACTAGGTTGTCTCAAATTGCATTTCACTTAGATGGTTAGCACCCTGTATTTTTTTATTCAGTAATTTATTTATTCAGTATTTATATTACATGGCATATCATTTTTCTGTATCTTGTTACGTCCCTCTGAGGACCTGGTTCTCTGCCAGGTTTAGCTGAGACATTCCACCCCACAGTACCTGGACCTGGACAGGAGTCTGGACATGCCTCGGAGACGGAGATAGAGGAGATGCCGTCAGAGTCTACCTGAGCGCACCTGGAGTTGAAGCTACATATTTTGAGGATGTTACGCTAGTTTATCTTATTTCACTCCTGCTTACTTTTGTAGTGGGATTGTTCCCACCTGACTTTATCTGGGTTGTATATGACATTTCAGATTTAGCATCTATTTATATTCAGTACTTTCCCTGTTATTCTTGTGGATGAGATAGATTTACCTGTATTTAGACTTGTAGTATTTTAGGACAGCGTAGCACATCACTTTGGGTCCATTAAATTGGGTAATCCCTTAGTGACGTGTCAGCTGGCCAATGCCATGTGGCCTAGTTTCGTATATTTTGGGACTGGGGCGTGACACGGTTTTAGTGGTGGCCCATGCAGGTCGAGTTAATTGCTAGTAACATGATATCATGTTCAGCAAACCTGCAATAGGATAGGAATACTAGGTCTCATCCACACTGACTTTATCCATAAATATTGCATCCTGCTTGATTATCATCTATTAAGTCCTTCGTATTTTTCAAAAAATTTCTATTCTTTTCAGAAATATGGACATACCCGGGGAAACTGCGATTGATGGAACTGACCAAGCAACAGACCTCTCGCCAGATGTCCAAGGGACACCAATCCCGAGAGACCAATCTCTGAGAAGGATGCTGGTCAATCCAACAACCTCGTACCTTCACCAGGATCCTACCCAGGAGACGACATCAGCCCGACAAGAAGGGCAAACTTCTCAGGCACCAACACTGCAGGCAGAGATACCTTTGTCTCCACCTCAAGTTCTCGCAGTCCTGATGCCATAACTTGAGGAACAATCTCAGATGTTCCAAGCCATGTTGCAGGCTCAGTTGCAACAGAATGAAGTTCTGAGACAATGCTTGATGACGGTTCTGGAGAGGACAACTGCTCTAGCACCAGCCCCTGTCCAACCAGCTAGCACTGTTCAAGGCTTTAGCCGGATGAGCCCGAGAACTTTTAAGGGCAATGAAACTCCGGAGGAGATCTCAGACTGGATCTCCAATACGGAAATACTGCTAGAAGATTCAAAACTTCACCCTGACCTATGGATGACCGCAGTAAGGACCCTACTCCTCGGCAACGCCCATCACTGGTGGGAATCTATCGAGCGCAGCGCCGGCAAGAACCATACTTGGGAGCAATTTCTGGAATATTTTAATGCAAAATATTTCCCAGCCACAGTCAGAGATGATCTGTACTCCCAGTTCCTGCATTTGGAACAAGAGAATATGACCGTCGACGCTTATGATGCAGAATTCACTCAACTAAGTCAATTCGGTGCCATCTTAATACCAACCGAGTTGAAGAAGGCTGTGAAGTTCCATCACGGTCTTACCCCCGAACTCCAGGGGCATACTACTGCACAGTCAAGAATCTCTTACGAAGAAGTTCTTTCAGAGGCAAGGATACAAGAAGCCATTGGCCGAGAAGCAAGATGTTCAAATCCAACCATACTAGCCAGAGACCAGACTGGAGCAGGAGGACCAATCCGTCACCCGAGAAATCAGACACAACACCAGACGGGGTCATATCAAACCAAAAAAAATTCGACTTGTCACCATTGTGGCAATAAAGGACATTATGCCAAAAACTGTCGAAGAAAGTATAGACTATGCTTGATATGTAGAGATAATCAGCATAGGGCCAGAGACTGCCCACAACACAGAGAAGCAGCACTCCAGAACAGGCAAGGACCAGTAGCACCAGCCCAGAGAATGCAACCCCCTACTAGAGGTCAGCATTCCCCAACATCTGGAAAATTTCAGAGGGGACCACCCTTGGCCACCCAAGACACGCAGTACTACCTAGCCAGACAACAAACCGGAAGGTAAAATCATTTCAGGTACCATTATAGTCGCATTATTACCTGCAACCCGCATTATTTGATTCTGGCACTACACTGTCTTTCACATCTAGTAGTTTCGTACCCATGCAAATAGTCAGGTTTACCGGAAGAGGCATTGTTCCAGTTACCAACATTACTAAAGCATGCTAGTAGTCATGTATAGTAAAGTAATAAGGATGCGATTCTTGGTACTTCCAATACTAAACCTCGACGTTGTCTTAGACATGGACTGGCTAAGCCCAGTACAAATACTATCCTAGACTACAGGAAGAGAAGCGTCATCCTTAGACCACCAAGTTACCCATTCGGATATCAGGACTAAGCAAACACATCTAGGTAGATTGCTAGACGTTGATTGTTAGGCTCAAAACATGTGAATGTAGTAATAGCTGAATACTACAGGTAGTTTCCAAATTAGATTTAATATACATGACTTATTAGGGTAGTCATTAACTTCTAGTCTTGTGTTTTCACCAATAGATTAATTTCAGCTAGTATCAGGAATAGATCAATTAGATTGAAGGAGAGAGGGTAGACAGATGTTAGTCTTGAGAAAAACATCAGAAAAACTACCAATAATATGCGACCTGTTGTAAATCTGGTGATACCCATATAATCTGGATAAAGGGTACACATAGAGTAGAATAGGAAGACATATGTTTTTACCTACCCGAGAAACTATCAGACTTGGAAGAAGTGGAAAACTAAGCTCGAGGTACGTCAGACCCTTCGATGTGTTGGAACGCATCAAAGAAGTTGTTTACAAGATAGCATTACCTCAGACATTGGAAGAAGTACATGACGTCTTCCACATATTCCAATTAAAGAGGTACGCTCTGGATACAAGTCATGTGCTTAAATGCGGACAACCTATAGTGTATATTAAGGTTGTAGAACTTAGAAAACCATACCTCTTTTGGGTCAACTAGCGACCTAGACATGAAGTTAGAATAAATAACTGTAGAGATTATAGAATCTTGTTTTTTTTGTGAATTTGAATTGTTTTGTACTTCTCACATCATAATCTAGCGTACTTATATTTGCTATACTACCTTAAATTATGCTCTGCTATTATAGCCTAGTTTTGCAAGCTTATTCTTTATCAAGCTTGTTCATTAATTATGTATTATTGGAGTACTACACTAATACATTTCAGAATCAGTGTATGACGGTCTGATCAACCATAATGCACTTGGTTCGCCTTTCGCATAACTACTTTACGTGGGTTGAGATATATAGTGATTAGTAGACAGATGTACTTACCCTCTACAAATATCATATCAGCTACATAACTGTGCTAATACGAATATATGAATAGGGATTTCCAGAATAGGATTTCCATCCGCAACTGCCTTGACAATTCCCATTGAATTCTTTAAAACGCCTTGAATCTCCATACTTCTAATCTATTACCTCCCCCTTGAACTCTTGATTACTGTTTTCCGTCTTCCCTTATTTCGGAAGGAAGAAACCTCGTACTTAGTATAAATACGAAGTGTATTATTTCTATAAGCCATTTCTATTGTTTCTTGGGGAAGTACCAAACCCTATTATTAGATTAGATTGCAGTTTAAACTGTTCTTATTTTTTTAGAATGACTTTCGTTACCTACCTTACGTCGTATTACGTTCCTCTAGTTCATATTGCATGAAAACATCATGCACCAGGCAAATCAACCTGGAAACGTGTAGAGGATATCCGATAATGTTTCCCCTATCTATTTCCAGATCAGGGTATGTCCAAAAATATTTCAAATCAAATCTTCAGCTATGTCTATGTCCTCATATGTCCTTAATCAATCTTTCGTTCTCAATATATGTTTGTTTTTATTTCGAGGATGAAATATTCTAAGGAGGGTAGATTGTAAACTCCCTCGACCAGATTTCAGTATTTTAATATTATTTTTAGTTAATTAGAATTAGTGCAACTTTTTAAATTTATTTATTATATATTCTATTGATTGTGCACCTGTTTATTACACAATAAATTAGGGCACCACACTAGCTGTTAACCCTAAACTAATTTCACATCCCTGCCCTAGACTTACTAGACTACATTTTCTGTATTTTTAGCAACTCCCAGAAATCTTGTTTTGTGCTTCGTTTTAGTCGCACAAATATCGTTACAAACGTACGTATTTAATCCCTATTTAATTTTCTGCTCTTTACCCACCTCTGTACCCTAGAGATTTGAGGACCAGTAGGCACCTGTTTTGCCCAACCAAAAATACGATAATATTCTACACTAATTGTATTACAATTATCGTATTGACACCGTAGAAAAATTATGACCCTAACTGCCCTTAAATAATTAGTGAACACCGTGCACAGTATTTATTAAATAATAAATACGGTTACCCGTATCACACAAAGAATCAGACCCTGACCCTGCCCAGGCTCCTCCCCACAGCCCAGGACATTTCTCCAGCATTTTCCCTCAGTTCTGTGAATTTTAGTAATTTTTAGAACCAAGTGATTTTCCAGACAAATTGTATAATTGCATAATTTTCCAATTTTTGGACTTTTATGCAAATTGTGAAAAGTCAAGGGTTTTTATGCAAAAATGTATGTGAGGTGGCCTAACCTCATTGGCTAGACAACCTAACACCTACATGTGGCATTATTATCGAAAAAAATCTATTAGAAAATATCCTAAATTACAAAATTACTAAAATACCCAAAACTTCTACTTATTTACTAAACTGCCATTGCCTACAACTCCTATAAAACCCGACCCCCCCTCTCTTCAAACCCCCACAGCCACCTCTCTCTGCCACCGCCGGCCGCCCAACTCCGGCGAAGCCTCCACCCTGACCCCCTCTCCCCTCCGACCAAGCTCCACCATCTCCGGCGCCCTGCTCCGCCGTGAGCAGCCCCTGCAACCTCTCTTCTCCAACACCACCACAGCCAACACCACCACTCCCGACCACCCCCTGCGCCACCCTCCGCCACCGTGATCCGCCACCACCACCCCCACTCGACTTGCCCTGCTTTCCTCTACCCGACCCCCACTTCCTCGCCGCCCCACGACGTCTCCTCCGCCGTCGACAGCCTTCACAGCACCCTCGGCCACCCCTAACCCTAACTGTCACCCCCACCTCCGCCGGGCCTCCAGCCTCCACCACCGCCGTAGTGGACCTCCGCCACCACCACCAACCTGACCGCCTCCCTTCCCTCCACCGTTTCCCCACCCTTCCCGGCCACCTCCGCCTCTCCTCCGTCGCCGACAGCCCCGCACACTGCTGCTGCTGCTGCTGCTAGCAGCTACTATTGCTGTTCCCGCTCCTCCGGCCGCCTCCGACCGACTCCGCCGCCGTCCACCCGCCGTCGACGACCCCTAGGGCCCACCTGTCAGAGGGTATACTCCTCAACCCTATTATATACGTATTTATATACTAATATCCATATGTATACCTATATGTATATATATGTATATATATATGTATATTAATATGTATTTCTATGTATATTTATATATATATATGTTTATACAAATATATTATATATATTATATATTATTATATACTGTATAAATACAGAGTATTTATACAGTATATTGTATATTATTATTATAGTCTTATTATATATGTATATATTTATGTATATTTACATATATATATATATATATCTATACATAATTATATTTATATATATATGTATATTAAGTATAAATATATATTTATATATATAGTTACATATATATTATTGTATGCATATATATGTATATTTATATGTATATAGTTATATTACATGTTATATATTATTATATAATAATTACTAATGCATTTATTTCTGTTTCATATATATATATAAATCTATATATAGTATATATAAATATATGTCTACATATATTTATATATATATAGTATTATATAATATGTATACTATATGTATATAATATAACCTATTATTTATATATTATATTACTAATAAATATTGCTGGATAATACAGCTTATATTTATTATATATGTATATTTTCAATTCTTGCACTGTCTTTCAAATTCATTATATAAATATATAACAGTGGTCATATATAAACCCTGATAATATAAATATTAATTAGTGCTGGATAGTACAGCATTTATATATGTATTTAAATTCCTGCAATGTCATTTTATTTTATATATATATATATATTATCTATATATATATATACTATATAGTACTGTATAAATACAGTGCATAGATATATATGTATTTACTTTCTGCCCTGTCATTTTATTTATTTATATTATATATCAGTGGATACACCCTGATAATCGTATTATATATCTATAGCAGTGGATATACCCTGCTACTATTATTTATACTTGCATTTGTCTATATACTATATATATACTGCTATATATAATATATCTATATATATACATACTATATCTATATCTATATATGTGTATAAGTATATATATATGCTCATTATTACAGCCTTGATATTCACGAACCCTGTCTATTTTTAACAGAAACCACCTTCAGCACAGCCAGTGACCACCTGTCACCAGCAACCTTAAACCTGACTGTGAGATCAAGTTATCAACACTATCAGGGAGTAGGCAAGTATACCTTGCCAAGTTACTGTTTAAATTCTCAATAATGTTATATGCTCTTGTTTCTGTATTTCATGATTACCTGAGACTGCCTTGGGTTCAGTCAACTGTTATGTTGACATTTAATATAATTAACTTAGTATTACAGACTCACCAACAGCTGTAAGAGTATTCTGATATTCTCATAGACCCTATCACGGGAACACGCAACATGGTTGCAATGCATATTGGGATGCGAGATGCGTAGTTGACTAGCTACCAGTACGTGTGACCGCATCACGGATTAGAATAATGCAGAAAATATACGACTTGACATTTAGTTACATTGGGAGGGAAGAACGACTAAAATACGTATGGGACACCCACCTCTTTACCATGTGCCGCACTCGACGGAGTGATACGGATGATATATATATATATTCATGTGACCATTCTCATCGTAGATGGAAAATTGTATAGTGCCCTTGAACTGGGGCATATGTGGCATATACTAGCCAGTCACCACATATTGGTGAATTACGTCAGCATATGTCTAGCCACACATTTTCCATACGTACTAGGTTGTCTCAAATTGCATTTCACTTAGATGGTTAGCACCCTGTATTTTTTTATTCAGTAATTTATTTATTCAGTATTTACATTACATGGCATGTCATTTTTCTGTATCTTGTTACGTCCCTCTGAGGACCTGGTTCCCTGCCAGGTTTAGCTGAGATATTCCACCCCACAGTACCTGGACCTGGACAGGAGTCTGGACATGCCTCGGAGACGGAGATAGAGGAGATGCCGTCAGAGTCTACCTGAGCGCACCTGGAGTTGAAGCTACATATTTTGAGGATGTTATGCTAGTTTATCTTATTTCACTCCTGCTTACTTTTGTAGTGGGATTGTTCCCACCTGACTTTATCTGGGTTGTATATGACATTTCAGATTTAGCATCTATTTATATTCAGCACTTTCCCTATTATTCTTGTGGATGAGATAGATTTACCTGTATTTAGACTTGTAGTATTTTAGGACAGCGTAGCACATCACTTTGGGTCCATTAAATTGGGTAATCCCTTAGTGACGTGTCAGCTGGCCAATGCCACGTGGCCTAGTTCCGTATATTTTGGGACTGGAGCGTGACATCGGGTCGAGGCTTGGCCGGGGGGAGAAGAGGCCGACTACAGGGAAACGGAGCGGGTCGGCCAGAGCTGGGGGCCGGGGTGCCGGGTGAACAGTGGAGGGGGGTTTCCTTAAGCCTAAAAATAGGTGAAGAGGAAGAAGAAGAAGAAGAAGAAGAAGAAAATGATAAGAAGAAGAGAAAAGAAAAAAAATAGTAAATGCTACGGTTGAGTGAGGAGGAGGAGATGGGGCTTTCCTAGGTTTGGGGATTAAGGCTTGCTTGGGAAGAGTGTGTGAAGAGACATTAAATAGGATGGTGTGTGTGTGTGGGTATGAGTGGTGTTGATGCTCCCATTTTGAATGGGTGGTCAGGATTTGACATAAGAAATTTACTCATGCAAGGAGAGGGGTTGGTTGACTAGTCAAATATTAAGGCTCTCCATTTGGTTTGAACCAATGGGGTGTTGACACCTAATGCAACATTTGCAAATGAGCCCCCTTAAATTTGGGTATTTGCATAGACACATGAAATGAAGAAAAATTGGTGGGCGATTTGGTGTTTGGTGTTTTGTAGGATGAGGAGGTGTTGTGTGTTTTGTATGGACTTAATTTATAGGGTACTGGATTAAATTGGGATTAAACGGAATTAGTCAACGTTGGTATCCCCAATTTAATTAGAAATAAATGCAAGTGGTGTTCTAAAATTAATTAGAAATACATGGGGCTAAAATTAGGTTGGGCCACAGATATCATTAGTGGAGAAGACTCAGAACAAAATATTACCCTAATTTGGGTTGCACGAAAAATGGGTCAAGATTGCCTCCAATTTCGATTGGAACGCACAACGATACAAAGTTGGATTTTATTTAGAAATTAAATAAACGTCCACGACAAATATTGTGCGGCTAAAATGAAGCACAAGAGAGCATAACTATGAGTTACAAAAAGGTCAGAATGGAAGGCGGACACGTCTAGGGCAAGGTTGTGAAATTTGTTGGAAGGCAAAAGGTAGGATAGCGCTCCAAATATCGAAGCAACGGTAAGGCGCAATAATTAAATAAAATTACGATAATTAATCACAATCCCAATAATTAAATTCTAAATGAGCAAATTAAATACGAAATCCTATAATTCGGTCAGGTGTTCATCTAGTGGGCCTCTAGGTCAAGTCTACCAGCTCAAACATTAATGAACACTGTATATATATATAATATATTTAAATACACATATCATATAATTACTTAAATTAAATACACATATCATGAAATCATTTAATATAACTACCACAATATTAGTAATATATAAAAAGTTAAAAATACCCCTATTTTTAGAATGTGGTAGTGATAAGTCTACCCTCCTTAAAAGAATTTCGTCCTCGAAATTTAAATCCTCAATAGTAGTGTTTATTCATTATATATTATTTTCCATCAAATCTAGATTAATCAAACCATTTAATCATAAAGTAAATCCATATTGCTATTCCACAAAATTTTCAAAATTATATAATTATCGTATTCCTGAAAATCTTCGGAGTAAAATCAAATTCCATTTTTATCACAATTTCCTCCAAAATTTTTAAGTTAATAATTAAATACTCAAAATTTAACATCTAATCCTCTAATTTAAATTCACTCAATGTACATTAAGAAATCCCATCTAAAACCACTAATCCATAAATCCAATCCTTCAATTTAATTCCAATCAACGTATATTTATAAAATTTAAAATGTCATCCGGAAAGTTTGAATTTAAATACTAATCCATTAATTATCTTACTCCTCAATTTAAATCCAATCGATGCATATTCAAAAATCTAAATCCTCATCCCAAAAATTAAATTTGACACTAATCCATTAATAATTTTACTCCTTGATTTCCTTTTTCCACAAAATACTCAACAAAGCGATAATTATGGAATCTTCAAATGCAACATTCATAATATAAAATTTTAAATTCATATCTTGCAATCAAATAGATATAATGATAATCTCCCTAATTTTCTCCAATTTTAATAACCAATTTAATCATATCATAATCTTCCTAAAATTAATAAATCATCAATTATGCCATGTTAATTTCTTAACTCTTTCATTTAAATTAATATTTATCCTCGAATTTTAATGATAATTTAATCATATCTCAATCTTGATAAAATCAATGATGCATCAATTCTGCCACATTAAATCCTTAACTCTTTATTTAAATTAATGCTTATCTCAAAAATTTAAGCATCTTGTCTCTCCTTGTCAAGTCATAACCTCTTCATAAATCTACTATGGTCAACCCCAATAATCATGGTCTAAGAAAAATTATACCTACAGTCATATAACATGCAATCTAAGAAAAATATGTACGATCATGGTGTCTTTTGTCATGGTATTACAGTCTCTGTCAGGGTGTACTACTAACTACATTCTAAAAAAATTATGCATACAAACTAAGGTACTAGGGAATCAGTCAATCAATCAAATAAAATGGAACAGAAGGAAGGAAAGAACAGAACCTGCTAATACGTCACCTGCAGTATCCGTCTCCTCGACCGTCATCACAAATGCCCCGTCCTGCTGGGGTGGCTCCCTTCGCGGGTGCTGAGCAATATGCGGTTCCACAGGTGGCCTAACTGGATCTTTAGGATTTGGAGTTGCGCGCTGGCCGGGAAGATAAGGAGCTCGAAGACAATCCCTCACTCGATGTCTCGTAGCGCCACAGTGCAAACAAAGTCCTAGCCTTACTCTACAGCTCTTCCTAAGATGACCTGGCTTCTTACAGTAATGACAAGTCTGTTGATCCTGCTGAACACGAACCGGTGCCTGGTACTGCTGGTGGTTATGCTAAAACGTCCTCGGCTGCTGTTGGCCTGGATACTGCTGGTGGTTATTCTGAAACGTCCTTGGCTACTGCTGGCCAGGATACTGCTAGGCAACTCTCTCAACTGCCTGTAGCGCCATCTGGTGAGCGTTCTCCATGCTCTTTCTCATCAGTTCAGTCTGCGCTAGGTGTGCCTCTGCCTGCACTCTCAGAGCCTCAGCTTGAACTCTCTGAGCATCTGTCGTCACTCTCTAGGCATCTACCATGCCCTGGATCAAAGTAAACACCTGTGTCCCATCAATGGGCACACCTTCGAAAATTGAAGTCGGTGAAGGAGGAAGGTTCGCTGTCACAGCTGCGACAATCCTCTGAACAGGTGGGGAAGGAGGATCCCCGAAAAGTGCAGATACTCCCACAAGCATCGGAGATGTAAGAGAAACTACGGCTGTCTGTCCATCAGGTAGAGAGGTGGTAGACCCCTCTAAAGCTGGTGCTCCCACTCTCATAGATCGTGTCTTCGGCGACATCCTGAAGACAGATCCAAAAGAATCAATTAAGGCAATAAATGCGATATCATCAAGGAAGGACGGTAAAGTTCTAAAGAAGCAACATTCAGAAGGAATAAGGATAACAAGATAAATAGATTGGAAATATTCCTAGTTGATTGCATAGGTCAAAGATGCATCCAAGGGTTGATACCCCTATCCTTTGGTACCACTGTTTCTACTACAAGCATACCCACTGCTAACTCTCTTACCTACTGCAATTGTTGATACTAGTTGTTCTTTATCACTCAAGTGTACACCAAGTGCAACACACCATACTAAGTACTGCTCCCTCTAATACAACCCTAGATGGACACCCAAGTCAGTTTGCAGTACAATCTCAATCATGCTCAAGCCAACAGATCCTTACACATGCACCTCATCCACTCATATACTAATATATATCTCTTCCACTATAAAATTTTATCCTCAAAATAAAATTCTCAAAACTAACTCCTCGAACAATTTAAACTAAAATACATATACTTTCCTCAAAGTCAAATATTCAAATACTGAAACAAAAATTTAATCACTTCCAAAAATCCTTACAGCTTTGTTTATGTTCATTGAATTGAATTTGAATCCTCAAAAAAATTTGATAACATAATATCTCAACTCCTCAAAATTCTTAAAAATTGAAATTCATTTTCAATCTCCAAATTATAATTTAAATCCACATCTTGTAGTCCAATAGCTCTAATATTAATCTTTCTCACTGTCCTCATCAACATGTGTCATCAGATGATACCATAAATTAGTCCATAAATTTATCTTGATATGAAATCAAACTCTACAATGACACCAAGATCTTAATATAATAACTGATCAACAAGAATCAAATTCAATATCAACAAGTGAGAACGGATGGAAACAGGAGAAATAATTTAAATTGGAAATTATAATAAGATTCTCAGGGGTCATCCCAGGAATCTCTCAAGGAATTATGATTGAGTATTCGCTCTCATCCTAGTATCCTATGTCCTATGTCTTATATCCTATCGCAGGCACGCAGTAGTGTAACTAAGATGTCACACTACCACGACATCGCACAACTTGTGAAGTCTGACCTGCATGGGCCACAACTAAAAATATGTCATGACCCGCACCCGGAATTTGGGCACAAGTACGTGGGTACGTCCAGCCTACGCCACAGCATCGGCGGTAGAACGCTGTCTAGGTCATGATACTATCTAAATAATCTCGCACGGTATTCAACTCCATAAGGAGACACGGATAACTTAATATAATATGAACAACATACTCAATCACATAACTACAGCAAGATAAGATATCGAAGAAATAAAATAAAATACAACACAAGTCTAAATAGAAATAATCTAACTCAACAATAAATCCAAGTCTCAACAAAGTATGCCGGAGACAAATCCGGTACCAAATAATCTGCTAAAAGAACTAGCTAGATAACTAGTGATTCCGGCTAGACCTCCCGGAATCACAACTGAACTACCAAGTCCAAGTCTGCAGCTACTCACCCTGTGGTCCATAAAATGTCGGACACCAGTCCTCTAAGGCATAGTCTGGAAAAATATTTCCAGTCAGGAAGGAGCAAAGTACATCTCAAATAACAGTTCTATTTAATTGATAAGGACTATAAAACAATAAATAGATGATGCTATATACTGAGAGAAGACAGTGAATAAATATAATGGCAAAATAAAGAGACAGGTAATATAAAGAGACAGGCAATATGATACAGTCAGTGTATATATGAAATGAAGAGAACGAGATACAATATCATATGCGGGTGATGTAGTATATGATCTAAAAAAGAGAGCTGTAACTATTTTAAGTGTTTGAAATAGTAGCTTCAATTTGTGATCGGCTTGGGAACATGTACGAGAGCTATATGGCCTTGCTAATCATACGTGAGGAGTATGATTAATACTAACATGATTCTATACTTGTACAAGTGGGATATGATCACATTTCTCACTAATTACTTCCCCGCCCCCAACTAGTACAGTGGATCCAACCATGAAATGTCACGATACACGAGCAATATCCAATCTATCATGTACAAGGTCTAAATATCAATGTCGTGTACAATGTCAATACGATAATCAATGTAACATCTCATGATTACAGATACAATCTATATACTAGTCCGTGTAGCACAGTGTCAAGAATCAGATGTAACATTTCTAGATACTGGAATTATAGAAATTATCAAATATTTGGAAATTATCAGAGAATGTACTCGCCTTGGGTCCTTAGCTGGTAATACCAATGTCCTATTCCAGAGTATCGCCTGGATGATCCAACTGTCCTATAGACATATCATAAATATAATATTTGCATCAGATGCTACACTAACACACAATCATAATACATTAAACTCAAGGGCTATGCCAGGTGTAAACCCCCTAATTTTTCAAAAATTTTAAAATAGATTTTTAACAATTTTTCTGAAATTTTTCTCTAATTAAACTAAGGTGTTTTGATTATTAAAGGATTTTTAAATAATGTTAAATAATATTAAAATATTATAAAAATAATATTTCTGGTGTAAAATAAAAAATTAGACAGAGGGTAATATTCCGGGAATTTATTGGACCCCGGAAGCATTTTTAAAGCCCTAAAAACTATTATATAATTAAACCTAATTAAACCCTGAACCCGGTTCACTTGAACCAAACCAAACCAAACTACTAAACCGGACCGGTTTAATAAACCCAAACCCAACCTTAGCGGGTCGGATCCGGGTCTAACCCGCGACCCGAAGCCCGAACCGACCTGCATTTAATTCTTATTTGATCGGGCCGGATCCGCCTGACCCGACCCGACCCGTCGAACCCGAAACCCGCAAACCCTTTCTCTCCCAAACCCGACGCCCCTTCAGCTCGCCGCCGGCCGACCTGCCGCAGCTCGGCCTCCCCGCTTCCGTAACCGTCCGCTCGTCGCTCCGCCTCCCTTCTCCTTCACTTCCTGCAACCGCCACCCCATCGTCTCCCTCCCCGGGCCTATTTAACCCACTCCCAAGCCCTAGCTCTGCCCTCCAGCACCCTAACCACCAGCACCCTCCACCGCCATCCAGCACCCCTAACCACCAGCGCCGCCTCCGTCCTCCGGCCTCGCCTCTCTCTACCCTAGCCCAGCCTAGCCAACAGCTACACGACGACCCGCAGCCCCGCTGCCACTGCCCCAGAGCTCCGCCTCCCCAGAACCCCGACCGAGCTTCCCCCGACCCTCTCCTTCATCCTCGGCCACCGGCGCCGTCCTGGACAGCCTCGCCTCCGACGAATGCCGCCACCTCCGCAGCCGTGCAGCCCCGGCGAAGTCTCCAGTCATCGAACCCTAAACCCTAGCAGTGCGTGTCGTGTTCCCGTGTCGAGTCGCGTCGTGTCGACTCACAGGCACGAAATTCAGATTTCACGGAGCCATATTCAGGTAACCCGTTCTCTCTCCTCGTTGCTCTGTTTCTCGTTCCGTCAGTTATGATGCGAACCCTGCGTGACCCTCTCGATGCCCGTTTAACCAGCTCGGTGCGTCGCGTCCTGTGGTGGTCGCGAACCGCGATCCAAAAACAGGAAAACCAACGCCCTATTTTACCCCGGAACTGAGTACGCCCCGCCAAACGGGATGACTTGGCCGCGTGTGGTCTTCACAGATACGTGCGCGTCATTGATTCGGACGTGCAGGATTTTGCAGAAGTTGATTTGGATGTGCGTGCACACCGGAATCAACGCGTATCCGCCGACAACGTCCCGTATCTGTCCGTTCTGGATCTCACTGTAACTTAGTGTACACACGTCGG
The DNA here is from genome assembly GCA_036927795.1 of Iris macrosiphon. Classification (NCBI taxonomy): domain Eukaryota; kingdom Viridiplantae; phylum Streptophyta; class Magnoliopsida; order Asparagales; family Iridaceae; genus Iris; species Iris macrosiphon. Next base: position 135,280,624 of record JAYESA010000004.1, read on the forward strand.
ATCGAAACGAAATTTGCGCCATCGGACTCGTAGCAATACGCTGGTCCTGTGACCCAAGTTTGGTTCGATTCTGAGAACGTTGACAAAATTGCGTATCGTGGGCCCCACGGCTCTACTTGACGGGCGATTTTGTGATCGGCTCATCGAAACCCAATTCTGGAAGTTTTGTTGGGTTTCTATCATCGTTCTGGACCTGTTGACACTAAGTTTGACAGATTTTGAGACCATTTATTCTGACACATTTTTTTGTGCAAAGTGGCCCACATGTGGACCCCGCTTTGACCAGAAACTGTTATTTTTGCCCCTGTGTCCAAATTGGACTCAAGGACAGGCGTTTCTAGCTATTTGATATTTTCTGGATCTGATGAAGATGTCTATTTCAGCAATCGGAGCAGTCCCTACAAATTCTACTACTGCCAGAGCTACAATTGGAGCCGGAACCCCAGGCAAGTGTACCTTGCCAAACTCTGCAGTTTTGTTACTTATTTCCTTGACTTATTTATACATTATCGTGCATGCTTAACCTAGGACCGTGTGACTTACTTAGCGTCCGATTAATAGTCGGGTGCCAACCCCGTACGCGGAGTTGTGTACGTCAACTAGAGATGGCTATCGTGACCCTTTTACATACTCGTACTTGTCTTATCAAGTACATCATAACCCAGGACAGTTGACACTATTCATGAGACAGAATCTTCCTGAGATATTCAAGGTGATTCTGTATAGGATACAGGTTTTATGACATAGACATTATATTCATAGACAGTATATGACTTGCTGCATTAGTTTTGATCTTGCGTGTCATGGACATGAGACATGTGATTACATTGGGTGGGGAGAGACACACAGGCTACAGGCTGATTTATATATATTTATTATGGTAAGGCCTTAGACTCTATATCAGAGCTAGGCACTCTACTAGAGAGATATTATTGTGAGGCCTTAGACTCTGCATTAGAGCTAGGCACTCTACTAGTGATATCACTGCTACCGGCTCTCCGACATAGAGCTTGTAGTGGTCTCAGCCTGAGTTTTAGTGATGCTCTCATCTTGCATTTCATATAGATGGTTATATAGCTTACCCTATTGTTTCATTTATTTCTGTACTGCATTTATTTTGGCTTGAGTTATATTGTACCTTGCTATGTCCCCTGAGGACCTGGATCCGGATTATGTCCCCAGGATTAGCAGACGAGATCTACCCAGAGGTATACGGTACAGGAGCATTAGTAGGAGCAGAAGCAGGATTAGATGCATACAGTGGAGCAGAACCAGGAACCGAGGAATAGGTGATTGCCATAGATTTTCCTGAGTATATGTTCTTCCATACTCAGTCTGTGTTGTTATTTACATTCTTGATTAATGAACAATTGTATCAGACTTGATTATCGGGTTGTTCCCCGATTTACTTACTTGTGACTGGATGATGTTTTATTTTCTTTTGCTTACTTTGTTATATTCATTCTGTGGATGAGATTAGTAGACCCTGATTATTGTTTTACAGCTTAAGTATGCCCCGATGGATCCATTAAATTGGGTTTGTCCATCGGTGTGTGCTGCTGGCCATTGCCACGTGTCCAGTCCCTCGATATATTGGGATTGGAGCGTGATAGAGTTTTTGTGGTGGCCCATGCAGGTCAACGACTAAATTGTTCGGTTTTAACTTAGGGACCGAACAGGCCTGTAATAAGAATAGGATAAGTTTTTAGGATCTCATCTACTTGCTTGAAACGTTCTTAATATCTATATCGGATTCGAATTAATTTCTTGACTTGCATCCTGCCTTGATTCATGTGCGCCTCTAATTGTTTATTTTGGACGCAGAGTTATGGACCCACAAGCAAACGACGAGACTTCTGCAAAATTACCACGAGATACTGTGGTAACCAATAAAGATGAAGTAACACTAGTGGATGGAGCACACCAAAGCAGTCAAGCGAATCAGCATGCCTCGAAAATCCAGCAAGATAATATTCCACCATCGACGCAATTTAGTCCACAAATGCCCTTATTTTCACAAGGGCAGGACATGGACGGACAGCAGATGTTTCAAATGATCTATGCAATAATGCAAGCTCAACAAGAGGCTTTGAGTCGCAGCCTAGTAACCGCACTAGAGCAGGCAGATTTACCAGCACGACGGCCAACGACGGGCTCTATCACCGATTTCTGCTAGCTGAAGCCCCGTACCTTCTCAGGCAAAGAGGAGCCCACAGAAGTTCAGGAGTGGCTCACCAACACACAACATCAATTAGAAGCAGCTGAGCTTCCACGTGAACGTTGGATGATTGCCGTCAGAATGCAATTGACGGACAATGCACATCACTGGTGGCTATCTGAGGAGACACGGCTCGGACCAAACCGAGTCACCTGGGAAGAGTTCTCTAGACTCTTTCAGGAGATGTACATTCCATCCATCGCTCGATCAGAACTTCGGGAAAAGTTCAATCACCTCACTCAGGACAGTATGACAGTGGAAGAGTACAACGCGGAGTTCATTCGTCTGAGTCGCTTCGCCCCTACTTTGATCCCGACAGAAGAAGAGAAGGCCAAGAAGTTCTTCGACGGACTAAACTCCGAGCTATAGAGACTGATCGGATCCGTTGTACCTACTTCTTACTCGGACGTCCTTGCAGCAGCCCGACGCATGGAGCGCGTCATCAGGAGAGAGACCAACCTGAAGCGACCTTCCACATCCGCACCAACCAGAGCAGCACAAGGGGAGTCTACAAAGCGTCAACAAGTAAATCCACCACCGAGAGCAGCACCAAGAGCCTTATTCCTTCCTACTTGTTACTATTGTGGCAAGATAGGCCATATTGAAAGAGAATGCAGACGCAAGCTGGGAATGTGCTTAATTTACGGATCCAGACAACACTTAGCCAGAAATTGCACAACACATCAAGGAGAAACACTGATGATTCATCAATAAGCTTTACCAGCTCCAAGACCAGTCTATCCAGCATTAGGAGCACCGCAAATGGGAGTTGAAGGAGTCCTACCACCAGCTCCAGGAGGGTATCAGCCGAGGCCACCTTTGATACCACAAGCAGCACTCTTTCAGCAGGCCTAGCAACAGCAGAGAAATCCACCACAAGGACGCGGACAAGCCTTCGCGATGACGTTGGAGGACGCACAGATTCATGGAGTAGCTAATGCGCGTAAGTTTTTATAGTTATCCGTTTCTAGCATTGCTGTAGTTCGTGCCTGCTGGTTCGTGACCTTAGACTTAACCTGATAGTTTTAACTTGCTAATTAATGTTAACCTAATATGTTTTTATAATTGATAACCTATTGATAACCTAGAATATTTTATAATTGTTAATCTAATATATTTTTACAAAGGATAACCTGGTTTTCTAAAAAAATTCTAGATTTCCTTCATTCGGGAAATTGCATAACTTCCATTGCTTAGGGAAATAATTTTCCCTATGTGTTTTAACCCTCAACCTTGACTCTTCTTAAATCGTGATGTGCATCTAATAATGTCTGCAACCGTGTCATCTCTGTTGACCGGTTATTCTTTGATTGCGAGGACGCAATCCTCTTAAGGGGGGTAGATTGTAAACCCCCTGATTTTTCAGAAATTTTAAAATACATTTTTAACAATTTTTCTGGAATTTTTCTCTAATTAAACTAAGGTGTTTTGATTATTAAAGAATTTTTAAATAATGTTAAATAATATTAAAATATTATGAAAATAATATTTTCTGGTGTAAAATAAAAAAATTAGACATAGGGTAATTTTCTGGAAATTTATTGGACCCCGAAAGCATTTTTAAAGCCCTAAAAACTATTTTATAATTAAACCTAATTAAACCCCAAACCAAACCAAACTGCTGAACCGGACCGGTTTAATAAACCCAAAACCCAACCTTAGCGGGTCGGATCCGGGTCTAACCCGAAACCCGACCCGACCTGCATTTAATTCTTATTGGATCGGGCCGGATCCGCCTGACCCGACCCGACCCGTCGAACCCGAAACCCGCCAACCCTTTCTCTCCCAAACCCGAAGCCCCTTTAGCTCATCGCCGGCCGACCCGCCGCCGCTCGGCCGACCCGCACCCGTAACCGTCCGCTCGCCGCTCCGCCTCCCTTCCCCTTCACCTCCTGCAACCGCCACCCCGTCGTCTCCCTCCCCCGGCCTATTTAACCCACTCCCAAGCCCTAGCTCTGCCCTCCAGCACCCCTAACCACCAGCAGCCTCCATCGCCATCCAGCACCCCTAACCACCAGCGCCGCCTCCGTCCTCCGGCCTCGCCTCTCTCTACCCTAGCCCAGCCTAGCCACCAGCTGCACGACGACCCGCAACCCCGCTGCCACTGCCCCAGAGCTCCACCTCCCCAGAACCCCGACCGAGCTTCCCCCGACCCTCTCCTTCATCCTCCGCCACCGGCGCCGTCCTGGACAACCTCGCCTCCGACGAACGCCGCCACCTCGGCAGCCGTGCAGCCCCGGCGAAGTCTCCAGTCATCGAACCCTAAACCCTAGCAGTGCGTGTCGTGTCCCCGTGTCAGGTCGAGTCGTGTCGACTCACGGACACAAAATTCAGATTTCACGCAGCCCTATTCAGGTAAGCCGTTCTCTCTCCTCGTTGCTTTGTTTCTCGTTCCGTTAGTTGTGACGTGAACCCTGCGTGACCCTCTCGATGCCCGTATAACCCGCTCGGTGCATCGCGTCCTGTGGTCGTCGCGAACTGCGATCCAAAAATAGGAAAACCAATGCCCTATTTCACCCCGGAACTGAGTACGTCCCACCAAATGGGATGACTTGATCGCGTGCGGTCTTTACCGATACGTGCGCGTCGTTGATACGGACGTGCGGGATTTTGCAGAAGTTGATTTGGATGTGCGTGCACACCGGAATCAACGCGTATCCGCCGACAACGTCCCATATCCGTCCGTTCTGGATCTCACTGTAACTTAGTGTACACACATCGGATCGAAACGAAACTTATGCCATCAGACTCGTAGCAATATGCTGGTCCTGTGACCCAAGTTTGGTTCGATTCTGAGAACGTTGACAAAATCGCGTATCGTGGGCCCACGGCTCCACTTGACAGGCAATTTTGTGATTGGTTCATCGGAATCCAATTCTGGAAGTTTCGTTGGGTTCGTATCATCGTTCTGGACCTGTTGACACTAAGTTTGACAGATTTGGAGACCATTTATTCTGACACGTTTTTTGGTGCAAAGCGGCCCATATGTGGATCCCGCTTTGACCAGAAACTGTCATTTTTGCCCCTGTGTCCAAACTGGACTCAAGGACAGGCATTTCTAGCTATTTGATATTTTCTGGATCTGATGGTGATGTCTATTTCAGCAATCGGAGCAGTCCCTGCAAATCCCACTGCTGTCAGAGCTACAATTGGAGCCGAAACCCCACGCAAGTGTACCTTGCCAAACTCTGCAGTTTTGTTACTTATTTTCTTGACTTATGTATACATTATCATGCATGCTTAACCTAGGACCGTGTGGCTTACTTAGCGTCCGATTAATAGTCGGGTGCCAACCCCGTACGTGGAGTTGTGTACGTCAACTAGATATGGCTATCGTGACCCTTTTACATACTCGTACTTGTCTTATCAAGTACATCATTACACAGGACACTTGATACTATTCATGAGACAGAATCTTCTTGAGATATTCAATGTGATTCTGTATAGGATATAGGTTTTATGACATAGACAGTATATGACTTGCTGCTTTAGTTTTGATCTTGCGTATCATGGACATGAGACATGTAATTATATTGGGTGGGGAGAGACACACAGGCTACAGGCTAATTTATATATATTTATTATGGTGAGGCCTTAGACTCTATATCAGAGCTAGGCACTCTACTAGAGAGATATTATTGTGAGGCCTTAGACTCTACATTAGAGCTAGGCACTCTACTAGTGATATCACTGCTACCGGCTCCCCGACACAGAGCTTGTAGTGGTCTCAGCCTGAATTTTAGTGATGCTCTCATCTTGCATTTTACATAGATGGTTAAATAGCTTACCTTATTATTTTATTTATTTATGCACTGTATTTATTTTGGCTTGAGTTATATTGTACCTTGCTATGTCCCCTGAGGACCTGGATCCGGATTATGTCCCCAGGATTAGCAGACGAGATCTACCCAGAGGTATACGGTATAGGAGCATTAGTAGGAGCAGAAGCAGGATCAGGTGCATACAGTGGAGCAGAACCAGGAACCAAGGAATAGGTGATTGCCATAGATTTTCCTGAGTATATGTTCTTCCATACAAAGTCTGTGTTGTTATTTATATTCTTGATTAATGAACAATTGTATCAGACTTGATTATCGGGTTGTTCCCCGATTTACTTACTTGTGACTGGATTATGTTTTATTTCCTTTTGCTGACTTTGTTATATTTATTCTATGGATGAGATTAGTAGACCCTGATTATTGTTTTACAGCTTAAGTATGCCCCGATGGATCCATTAAATTGGGTTTGTCCATCGGTGTGTGCTGCTGGCCATTGTCACATATCCAGTCCCTCGATATATTAGGACTGGGGCGTGACACCAGGTATGGTACTAGTCAACTAGGGTCAAGTGCGCATCTAATTGCGCGGGTGTCGTGTCTGTAATTGCTGTAAATTCAGACAGTCGGTGATACGGGTCTCACCAGTACGTCCGTGTACATATGGCAGTCAACTAATATTTACATGGTCACAGGTCAATATAACTATGGGGTATCCGTTGGTTACACTTGGGTCCTCTAGTACCTATATATATATTATACATATCACTAACTAACATATACATTACTATCCATATGGTACAAATAATAGATATGTGTATATATATACTTTAAATAAAATTAATACTTGTATGTATATAACATATATTAGGGAGAGATATATATACAATACGTATATATATGTATATATACTAAATAGAATAACATACTCTATATATATATATATATATATATATATATATATATATATATATATATATATATATATATATATATATATATATATATATATATATATATATATATATATATATATATATATATATGTTTTAAAAATATACATGCCACATATTTATATAAATATATAACGACCAATATTTATATATACAAAAGAATACGTATGCTGAAAATATATACATATATATTTACCAAGTAATAATATACGTATACTACATTTATACATATACCAATTAAATACTCATACCATATACGTATATATATATATATATATATATATATATATATATATATATATATATATATATATATATATATATATATATACATATATATAAATAGAGAAATATAATATATATATATATATATATATGTACATGCGTATACATATACGAATCATATACATTCAATGTATATACTACATACATACATGCATACATACATGCATACGTACGTACACGCGTACGTGTACGCGAGGAGGGAGAAACCATACCTGTGCGCGTGCATGACGACGGCGAAGACGACGACGACGACGAGGGTGGTGGTCCTGGTGACGATGGTGGCCAGAGCTGGGATGGCCGGACTGGGCTGACGATGGTGGTGGTGCTGGTTCTCGTGAGGAACTCGAGGGGGAGGTGGTCGGCTCGGCGTAGAGGGGCCTGGTGGTGGTGATAGTTCTGATAGTGGTGGTTGTCACGACCCAATTCCATAGAATCAATTGAGGCATCCCCCGAATCGTGACCGCCGTATGGGCCTGGGGTTGCGCCCGCACAAGGCTTTAATGATTTGCATAACAAGCACATATTCAGAGTACGCAGATAAGTTGAAACACAGATTTGAAACATGTAAAAGTTCTTTTTATTGATAATGAACATCTATTACAAACTCTTGAACGAGTTAGCTAATATGCCGAACGGCTTACAAAAGAGATGACTCAAAATGAGATAGCAGTCCTGTACATTACATCCATTTATAAACTCAAAATGATAAGGACCTCCAAGCTGGAGGATAGCTTTGCCACGGAGCTGCATTTGTGTATGAAGAGTTGCAACTCCTGTCTTTAAAATGCTTCAGGGGGCGCGGTGAAGATGCGCCAACAGCTGGACTGGATCGGGTAGACGACTTCGGCTCCTCGCTCGGTTCGCCTTAGTGCGGTGAACCTGTTTCAATGAGGTTCAGCATATCAAAACATGCTGGTGAAGGCGAGCTAGCCTGACTATACCAATCAACACGTTATTTTAATGAAGCATGCATATTTGTGGGTTTCTATCTTGCCTTAGTTCATTTACAAGTAAGCAGCATATAGAATTTACTGAAATAAACGTGCCACCGTTCGGTAGATTTTACCTGACCGTCTGAATTACCTGTACATACTTACCATGCCTTCCCTGCCACGAAGACACAAATTAGTATGCAACAGGTTTAAATATACAAGATGATCACTGGCTTGGTTGCCATTTTGGATGGTAGTCTTTGACGTGAATGGTATGCAACGTAAGAACAAGAGGCGCTGCAAACCATTCCGCTGAACAAGAGACTAGAACAATATGTCTCGCCCGGACCGGATCGATGCCAGTGCCCCAGCATCGTCCGCGAGACTTGACCCTGTGCACAAGTTGTCCATGATCGAACAAGATACAAGTAACAAGTTATTGCAGTTGAGGCAACAAGAGTAAAAGACAAGCAATTGTACAAGACAAGCAATAATTCATGTTTTATTCCCAAGCGAACAAGCATGCCATTAAGTATTCGTTCGTGCAGTTATTGACAAGCATATATACCAAGTCTATTCTCTTTTATCTTGGTTTCTTTTATTATTACTTGGTATCGTTTGATCGGAGCAAAGGAGATTGCAGATTATTAGATGTGAAGCTTGGAAGCAGGGCTAGCTAATCGGGTTGGTAGCCACTCACTTAGATTTTGGAAGGGAGATGGAAAGAGGCGCTTCACGACTCCGCTCGCAAGCCGCCTACTGCTTGTTCACCTGCACACGAACAGCTCGATTAATACTTCTTCCGCTCTTTCCAATCTCGGAATAGAAGTGCAAGTCAATGAACGACAATGAAAACCATCGAAACCGTTCAAGGAAAACAAGCAAATCCTAAAACCAACTCAAAGCACGAAAGCAACAAGCGACATCGAAAACTGAGGCAATAAAAGATAGCAGCGGAGAGGTCCCTCCTGACTCTGCCGCTAAGACGATCCTTGGGGCGCGGTCCACTGAATATGGGAATCGATTCCGAAGAAACAAATCCATAACGAGGATGAGTTCTTAATTCAATCTATCCCGATCGAACGATACCGTCTTGTGTTTCTTAGCCGCGCTCTCCGCACCGGGAGAACGGGGCGCTACATCCTACCCAACTAATTGGAAGTTTCATCCCGAAACTTAAGAATAGGACCTACCGTTAGGGATTATTGCATTCGGGACGGCGATCACGACTCAAGGAACAATCACGAACAGAATAGTCTGATTCACCACAGGCTAGGCATAATCCAAGTTTTATACGACATTTGTCGATTGCATGCCCTGACTTTTTACAGAATTTACAGTAGGGCATTGTGTTCCCTTTGTGTGAACCACCGTCATTTGTCGCTTTGTCGCGTTGTTTCCTCTCTCGTCGCTTTGGCGTTTGTGATTGTAGGTATGCACAGCGCCGGCAGGAACGTGAGGATAGTGTGGCTCAAGAGATAGGGCATGATTCATGACTTCACGCATTGTACGATACTGATGAACGGCTACGTGCGAATGGATGACAGGGCGTAGTCCACCTTCAAACCTTCTAGCTCGACTCGCTACATCAGGTAAATAGGCCCTAGCAAATTTGGAGAGTCGGTTGAATTCGGCGGAGTACTCCTTAACTGTCATGCTGCTTGTCGCAGCTGCACGAACTCGTTTTCCATTTGACGTTGTACTGGAGGGGGTACAAACTCCTCTTCGAATGCAGCACGAAAAATCGTCCACGAGATCGCCTCCTCTCAGTGATCAAATTGGAGAGATCGTCGATGCACGTCCCACCAATCGTGCGCGTTGAGGCGGAGCTGTAGTTGCGCGCAGGCGACGCACTTTTCTTCGGGGACCTCTAGCAGAGCGAAGTGATCTTCAAGTTCGGCCAACCAATCTAGAGCTACGACTGGGTCCTCAGTCCCGTTGAATGGGGTGTTGCAGACTTTCTTGAAGTGGCCAAAGTCGAAGGCAGTCACGTCCCTCGCCCTTGGAATTTGCGGCGTCTCTACTTCAAGTACGGACTGTTCCACCGGAGTCGGCGCTCTTGCCGTGGAATGGTTGGAAGCCAAAGTCTGAACAATCTGTTGCAGGGTATCTACCTGCTTCTGTTGGACTGAGAATCGTGCTTCTATATTGTCTTGAAACTTGAGCTGACTCTCTTCCGCCCGCTTCTCGGCCCGTTCATAGCGAGCCTCGTCCCTTTGTTGGTTTGCCTCCAACATCGGCAACATTCGTTGGACGGGATCGATGCTTGGCATGGCTCGCTGGCTCTCTGAACTTCCCGAAGTGCCCGAACTACTTCCTTGGCCTTGTATTTCGTCCGGTATTTGCGCTGCAGATTGCGCTGGAGCCACTCCTTCAAAAGAAGGTAAATTACATTAGGATCTTAATGTATTATGGACTTATTGCATGAACGTATCTCATTTTGGCCTAGCGAGTTCAAGAGTTCGCACAGGAATTTGATCGTTTAAAGGAACTTTTCCAGCACGAAGTCTAAGGAACTTTGAATCTGTGCTCTGATACCACTATGTCATGACCCAATTCCGTAGAATCAATTGAGGCGTCCCCCGAATCGTGACCGCCGTACGGGCCTGGGGTTGCACCCGCACAAGGCTTTAATGATTTGCATAACAAGCACATACTCAGAGTACACAGATAAGTTAAAACACAAATTTGAAACATGGAAAAGTTCTCTTTATTGATAATGAACATCTATTACAAACTCTTGAACGAGTTAGCTAATATGCCGAACGGCTTACAAAAGAGATGACTCAAAATGAGATAGCAGTCCTGTACATCACATCCCTTTATAAACTCAAAATGATAAGGACCTCCAGGCTGGAGGATAGCTTTGCCACGGAGCTGCATTTGTGTATGAAGAGTTGTAGCTCATGTTTTTAAAATGCTTCAGGAGGCGCGGTGAAGATGCGCCAACAACTGGACTGGATCGGGTAGACGACTTTGGCTCCTCGCTCGGTTCGCCTTAGTGCGGAGAACCTGTTTCAACGAGGGTCAGCATATCGAAACATGCTGGTGAAGGCGAGCTAGCCTGACTATACCAATCAACACGTTGTTTTAATGAAGCATGCATATTTGTGGGTTTCTATCTTGCCTTAGTTCATTTACAAGTAAGCAGCATATAGAATTTACTGAAATGAACGTGCCACCGTTCGGCAGATTTTACCTGACCGTCTGAATTACCTGCACATACTTACCATGCCTTCCCTGCCACGAAGACACAAGTTAGTATACAACAGGTTTAAATATACAAGATGATCACTGGCTTTGTTGCCATTTTGGACGGTAGTCTTTGACGTGAATGGTATGCAACGTAAGAACAAGAGGCGCTGCAAACCATTTCGCCGAACAAGAGACTAGAACAATATGTCTCGCCCGGACCAGATCGATGCCAGTGCCCCAGCATCGTCCGCGAGACTTGACCCTGTGCACAAGTTGTCCATGATCGAACAAGATACAAGTAACAAGTTATTGCAGTTGAGGCAACAAGAGTACAAGCAAGCAATTGTACAAGACAAGCAATAATTCACATTTTATTTCCAAGCGAACAAGCATGCCATTAAGTATTCGTTCGTGCAGTTATTGACAAGCATATATACCAAGTCTATTCTCTTTTATCTTGGTTTCTTTTATTATTACTTGGTATCGTTTGATCGGGGCAAAGGAGATTGCAGATTATTAGATGTGAAGCTTGGAAGCAGGGCTAGCTAATCGGGTTGGTAGCCACTCACTTAGATTTTGGAAGGGAGAAGGAAAGAGGGACTTCACGACTTCGCTCGCAAGCCGCCTACTGCTCGTTCACCTGCACACGAACAGCTCGATTAATACTTCTTTCTCTCTTTCCAATCTCGGAATAGAAGTACAAGTCAATGAACGAAAACAATGAAAACCATCGAAACCGTTCAAGGAAAACAAGCAAATCCCAAAACCAACTCAAAGCACGAAAGCAACAAGCGACATCAAAAACCGAGGCAATAAAAGATAGCAGCGGAGAGGTCCCTCCTGACTCTGCCGCTAAGCCGATCCTTGGGGCGCGGTCCACTGAATATGAGAATCGATTCCGAAGAAACAAATCCATAAAGAGGACGAGTTCTTAATTCAATCTATCCCGATCGAACGATACCGTCTTGTGTTTCTTAGCCGCGCTCTCCGCACCGGGAGAACGGGGCGCTACATCCTACCCAACTAATTGGAAGTTTCATCCCGAAACTTAAGAATAGGACCTACCGTTAGGGATTATTGCGTTCGGGACGACGATCACGACTCAAGGAACAATCACGAACAGAATGGTCTGATTCACCACAGGCTAGGCATAATCCAAGTTTCATACGACATTTGTCGATTGCATGCCCTGACTTTTTACAGAATTTACAGTAGGGCATTGTGTTCCCTTTGTGTGAACCACCATCGTTTTGTCGCTTTGTCACGTTGTTTCCTCTCTCGTCGCTTTGGCGTTTGTGATTGTAGGTATGCACAGCGCCGGCAGGAACGTGAGGATAGTGTGGCTCAAGAGATAGGGCGTGATTCATGACTTCACGCATTGTACGATACTGATGAACGGCTACGTGCGAATGGATGACAGGGCGTAGTCCACCTTCAAACCTTCTAGCTCGACTCACTACATCAGGTAAATAGGCCCTAGCGAATTTGGAGAGTCGGTTGAATTCGGCGGAGTACTCCTTAACTGTCATGCTGCCTTGTCGCAGCTGCACGAACTCGTTTTCCATTTGACGTTGTACTGGAGGGGGTACAAACTCCTCTTCGAACGTGGCACGAAAAGTCGTCCATGAGATCGCCTCCTCTCCGTGATCAAATTGGAGAGATCGTCGATGCACGTCCCACCAATCGTGAGCGTTGAGGCGGAGCTGTAGTTGCGCGCAGGCGACGCTCTTTTCTTTGGGGACCTCTAGCAGAGCGAAGTGATCTTCAAGTTCGGCCAACCAATCTAGAGCTACGACTGGGTCCTCAGTCCCGTTGAATGGGATGTTGCAGACTTTCTTGAAGTGGCCAAAGTCGAAGGCAGTTACGTCCCTCACCCTTGAAATTTGTGGCGTCTCTACTTCAAGCACGGGCTGTCCACCGGAGTCGGCGCTCTTGCCGTGGAATAGTTGGAAGCCAAAGTCTGAACGATCTGTTGCAGGGTATCTACCTGCTTCTGTTGGACTGAGAATCATGCTTCTATATTGTCTTGAAACTTGAGCTGACTCTCTTCCGCCCGCTTCTTGGCCCGTTCATAGCGAGCCTCGTCCCTTTGTTGGTTTGCCTCCAACATCTGCAATATTCGTTGGACGGGATCGATGCTTGGCATGGCTCGCTGGCTCTCTGAACTTCCCGAAGTGCCCGAACTACTTCCTTGGCCTTGCATTTCGTCCGGTATTTGCGCTGCAGATTGCGCTGGAGCCACTCCTTCAAAAGAAGGTAAATTACATTAGGATCATAATGTATTATGGACTTATTGTATGAACGTATCTCATTTTGGCCTAGCGAGTTCAAGAGTTCGCACAGGAATTTGATCGTTTAAAGGAACTTTTCCAGCACGAAGTCTAAGGAACTTTGAATCTATGCTCTGATACCACTATGTCACGACCCAATTCCGTAGAATCAATTGAGGCGTCCCCCGAATCGTGACCGCCGTACGGGCCTGGGGTTGCGCCCTCACAAGGCTTTAATGATTTGCATAACAAGCACATATTCAGAGTACGCAGATAAGTTGAAACGCAGATTTGAAACATGGAAAAGTTCTCTTTATGGATAATGAACATCTATTACAAACTCTTGAACGAGTTAGCTAATATGCCGAACGGCTTACAAAAGAGATGACTCAAAATGAGATAGCAGTCCTGTACATTACATCCCTTTATAAACTCAAAATGATAAGGACCTCCAGGCTGGAGGATAGCTTTGCCACGGAGCTGCATTTGTGTATGAAGAGTTGCAGCTCCTGTCTTTAAAATGCTTCAGGGGGCACGGTGAAGATGCGCCAACAGCTGGACTGGATCGGGTAGATGACTTCGGCTCCTCGCTTGGTTCGCCTTAGTGCGGAGAACCTGTTTCAACGAGGGTCAGCATATCGAAACATGCTGGTGAAGGCGAGCTAGCCTGACTATACCAATCAACACGTTGTTTTAATGAAGCATGCATATTTGTGGGTTTCTATCTTGCCTTAGTTTATTTACAAGTAAGCAGCATATAGAATTTACTGAAATGAACGTGCCACCATTCGATAGATTTTACCTGACCGTCTGAATTACCTGTACATACTTACCATGCCTTCCCTGCCACGAAGACACAAGTTAGTATGCAACAGGTTTAAATATACAAGATGATCACTGGCTTGGTTGCCATTTTGGACGGTAGTCTTTGACGTGAATGGTATGCAACGTAAGAACAAGAGGCACTGCAAACTATTCCGCCGAACAAGAGACTAGAACAATATGTCTCGCCCGGACCGGATCGATGCCAGTGCCCCAGCATCGTCCGCGAGACTTGACCCTGTGCACAAGTTGTCCATGATCGAACAAGATACAAGTAACAAGTTATTGCAGTTGAGGCAACAAGAGTACAAGACAAGCAATTGTACAAGACAAGCAATAATTCACATTTTATTCCCAAGCAAACAAGCATGCCATTAAGTATTCGTTCGTGCAGTTATTGACAAGCATATATACCAAGTCTATTCTCTTTTATCTTGGTTTCTTTTATTATTACTTGGTATCGTTTGATCGGGGCAAAGGAGATTGCAGATTATTAGATGTGAAGCTTGGAAGCAGGGCTAGCTAATCGGGTTGGTAGCCACTCACTTAGATTTTGGAAGGGAGAAGGAAAGAGGCGCTTCACGACTCCGCTCGCAAGCCGCCTACTGCTCGTTCACCTGCACACGAACAGCTCGATTAATACTTCTTTCTCTCTTTCCAATCTCGGAATAGAAGTGCAAGTCAATGAACGAAAATAATGAAAACCATCGAAACCGTTCAAGAAAATAAGCAAATCCCAAAACCAACTCAAAGCACGAAAGCAACAAGCGACATCGAAAACTGAGGCAATAAAAGATAGCAGCGGAGAGGTCCCTCCTGACTCTGCCGCTAAGCCGATCCTTGGGGCGCGGTCCACTGAATATGGGAATCAATTTCGAAGAAACAAATCCATAACGAGAACAAGTTCTTAATTCAATCTATCCCGATCGAACGATACCTTCTTGTGTTTCTTAGCCGCGCTCTCCGCACCGGAAGAACGGGGCGCTACAATGGTGGTGATAGCTCATGGTGGTAGTGGTGATAGCTCGTGGTGGTGGTGGTGATAGTTGATGATGATGGTGGTGGTGCTGCTTCGGGTTGGCCGCCGGAGGAAGAGCTGGCCGGAGGGTGCGGGTTGATGGAGGGGAGTTGGCCGGATCGGGTTGAGTTGAGCGGGTGGTTGACGGGAGGCTTGGGTTGTTGAACGGAGGTGAACGGAGTGGCCGAGAAAGATGGAGAAGGAGTGGGCGGATGCAGTGGTGGTGGAAGGAGACGATTAGAGAAGGCTGGTCGTAGAGGGTGGTCGGGTCGGAGTTGAAGGTGGAGCGAGGTCGGGAGTTGGTCGGGGAAGAAGAGCAGGGTGGTGGAGTGAACTCAGGCCGGAGGGATGTTGGCTGGTGTGATGGTGAAGCTTCGGGTCGAGGCTTGGCCGAGGGGAGAAGAGGCCGACTGTAGGGAAACGGAGTGGGTCAGCCAGATTTGGGGACTGGGGTGCCCAGGTGAACAGTAGAGGGGGGTTTCCTTAAGCCTAAAAATAGGTGAAGAGGAAGAGAAGAAGAAGAAGAAGAAAAAGAGAAGAAGAAGAGAAAAGGAAAAAAATGGGAAATGCTACGGTTGAGTGAGGAGGAGGAGATGGGGGCTTTCCTAGGTTTGGGGATTAGGACTTGTTTGAAAAGAGTGTGTGAAGAGACATTAAATAGGATGGTGTGTGTGTGGGTATGAGTGGTGTTGATGCTCCCATTTTGAATGGGTGGTCAGGATTTGACATGAGGAATTTACTCATGCAAGGAGAGGGGTTGGTTGACTAGTCAAATATTAGGGCTCTCCATTTGGTTTGAACCAATGGGGGTGTTGACACCTAATGCAATATTTGCAAATGAGCCCCCTTAAATTTGGGTATTTGTGCAGACACATAAAATGATAAAAAATTGGTGGGCAATTTGTTGTTTGGTATTTTGTAGGGTGAGAGTGTGTTGTGTGTTTTGTATGGGCTTAATTAATGAGGTACTTGGATTAAATTAGGATTAAACAAAATTAGTCAAAGTTGGTATCCCCAATTTAATTAGAAACAAATGCAAGTGGTGTTCTAAAATTAATTAGAAATACATGGGGCTAAAATTAGGTTGGGTCATAGATATCATTAGTGAAGAAGACTCAGAGCAGAATATTACCCTAATTTGGGTTGCACGAAAAATGGGTCGAGATTGCCTCCAATTTTGATTGGAATGCACAATGATACAAAGTTGGATTTTATTTAGAAATTAAATAAACGTCCATGACGAATATTGTGCGGCTAAAATGAAGCACAAGAGAGCATAATTATGAATTACAAAAAGGTCAGAATGGAAGGCGGACAAGTCTAGGGCAAGGTTGTAAAATTTGTTGGAAGGCAAAAGTTAGGGTAGTGCTCCAAATATCGAAGCAACGGTAAGGCCCAACAATTAAATAAAATTACGGTAATTAATCACAATCCCAATAATTAAATTCTAAATGAGCAAATTAAATACGAAATCCTATAATTCGGTCAGGTGTTAATCTGGTGGGCCTCTAGGTCAAGTCTACTAGCTCAAACATTAATGAACACTATATATATATAATATATTTAAATACACATCTCAAACAATTACTTAAATTAAATACACATATCATGAAATCATTTAATATAACTACCACAATATTAATAATATATAAAAAGTCGAAAAATATCCCTGATTTTAGAATGTGGTAGTGACAGAGTTAATCCTTTTTTCTCCTAGGAAAATACCCCCTTATGGTACCCATGTGTCCCACCATACCCTATGTGCACACATCAACTTATACAAAGTATTATATTGAGATACCCACTTGGTGGTGTAGCCAATGTTGGACTCTTTTTACTAGTCCAAAGGCAAAAACACCAACATTGAAGCCTCCACCGTACAACCAAGGGATGTGATAAAATATTTTCCTTCGCGACTTTAGGTTCAATGATCCCAAGAAACGAAATCTGGTGCATTCTACAAAGAGCCTTAAGACGATCAAAGTGACCTAACCCCCAATCCCCCTCATGTTCCAAATGAGGAACCTAATCATAGGGGAAGATAGGTTGCAACTGAGCTGCTGAACGAAGATACGGAGTGTCATCCGTCATAGCATGATCCCCTCCCTTTTTCTTTTTCCTCTTTGATTGCTTCTTGAAGCCTGAATCCCCTTCTTCTGGAGTATGTATGTCCTTGCTGAACTGTTTACTCCCGTGCTCAGATTGAACTCCCTTAGAGATGCTCGACCGTATAGAACACGAAGGGTCTCCGCTCAGGTCAATAGGAACCCTACCAAGTACGTATGGCACTGCCATTACACAATGTCCAATAGGACTAAGCTGGTCCTTCTCCAAAATAGAATCCTCCTGCCTAGTCAAAAAATTCTGATCCCCGATCCTCCAAATATTAGGCTGGGGTATGTGTCACACCCCAATCTCCCGCAAGCTCAATAGTCCCCGCTGGACGTGAATCACCACGTTTCAGCTCTCCCGCAGGTCAATCGTTCTCATCGGAATGTGATATCGTACGAGCCTGGAGTTGCGCTCGTACAAGACGATGTTATCAAACATCAAAGTTATCATCAAAACGACCAAGTTGCAGCAGAAGTCAAGTATTGTGTACCAAGCACACATCAGAGAATACGCAGCGAAGCTCTCGATAGGGTCCAAATGAAATATCACAAAGGCGATTGCCTCAAAGGCGATGCAATACTCTTGCTCTTTCTCTAGCCCACAAAGGTACTTACAGTTCATACATCATGTCCCGTATATCCAAACAGCGCCACTACACCTGCGTACCTGCAATAATGCCCAGGCTCGTACGGTATCACGTCCCGATGAGAACGATTGTCCTACGGAAGAGCTGAAACGTGGTAATTCACGTCCAGCGGGGACTATTGAGCTTGCGGTAGATTGGGGCATGACAGTATGGCCGTATTCTCTACTTCGCTGCCACAATTGATTATTGCATCTGGGAGTAATGGGTCCGCAGCCACGAGCTTCAGAAGCAGCGAACAGATGGCGTGGGACATTGCTGAGGAGGAATATACGTCACGTCCCGATCTCCCGCAAGATCGATCGTCCCCGCTGAACGTGAATCACCGCGCCAATGCTCACACATGATGATCGTTCCCATCATGAACGTGATGCCGCAGCGAGCACAAGCTGCGTCCGCGCAAGGCCAGGACTCGAACAAACGTTAAAATGACTAAGCCACAGAGTTGCACAGATAGTCCGAATGCAGCAAAAAAGAACCGAACAGACGATTGATAACAAGTTCACAGAGTTGTCAAAGCGGAAGTGCTGACGTGGTAATTCGCATTCAGTTGGGACGATCGATCTTACGGGAGATCGGGACATGACATATTGGTAACCATCCGTCGGATGATCTGGTATACCTCCAATCACCCCCGAAGACTAATTTAAAATAGGATCTGCAACCTGATTACACAGTTGTGGCACCTGAGAAAAGTCCACGGTAGGCCCCCTTTAGCTATCGGGGGCAAAATGCTGGATGAAGAACTCCCTATATCAATACTCGAAATCCCTATGCGCTTCAAGGATGGGATACTCCTCTGCTTAACCAATCTCCCAACAATCTCAGAGGGCATGTCACCCCCCACAGAACTATCCACAACCTCTTTCTACAACACCAATTTGTAGTGGTTTGTATGGTGTCCTTGGTGAAAACATCCAGAGCAATAGAGTGGCTGTGATTCGAAAATAATAGGCTGTTGCACATTTCGGCCCCGGAAAACTGAATGAGAACATGCTCATGGAAGGGGATGCTCACATCGACCTCCACTAAAACGAGGGCCAAGCTAGGTCGAGTATATTCCGTCGATGGATTATCAAGCATAATAGTGGCCCCAAATCCACGGACAACATGGAACATGGCCATCTTAGAAAAGAGTTGCTGTGGAAGATCAGAAAAAGCTACTCAAACCGGCGCAAGGGTCGTTTCCCTCTTAGGAGGGAAATTCGGAGTCCATTTAAACAAACACATAGACACCTTGGCGACGAACCATAAATCACGCGACCGAATCTTTAGGAAATCAACATCAAGGTCGGGGAAAATCAGCACATGACGGCGGTCCAGCACGCCAACATGAACTTTCCCGACGAATTCGAAAAGGGAGAAAGTTCGTCGAATCAAATCCACTGCTGGCCGAGAGTGAGGAAACTTCCCGACAAGAGCGAGATGGAGGGGAACGAGTAAAGCAGCCTCTTTCGCCTCATCGAAGAGCACTGCAGGTTTCCCCTGAAAGAGGAAAGGATCCCAATAAGCAATGATCGGACTAGGGTCATAAGAGGGACCGCCACCAGTTATCGCCCCCGCGAAGGAACAAAGCTGGAAAGGAGGCTGGGGGGAATAGGGCTGGAAACGACGGAGGGGGACGAGGTAAGGAAGGAGGAAGCACAGGGGGTAAAGAAGGCTGACTGAATGCGAGATCCGGCACGGTAACAAAGTCTGGCGAGACTTAGGGGGCGCGGGAAAAGGATCAAGGAATCGTCCCGCCGTCGCAAGAGAACGTGGGGGAGGAGGAAGGGGATGGATGACCGGGAGGGAGGTCAACTTGAAAAAGGAGCAACTGGGGGAAGTGGAGTGGAGGACCCATGAAGCGGAGGCCGGCCAGGCATCTCAGCCGTATATATATATACAGAAATGTTCTAAAACCATCCGTGTGGTTTCATATTATGGAACCATCATGTGTATCACGGGCTGGATTTGGATTGAATGGATGAGATTAAAATGTGTATATCCCATCACTTTTTAATTTCAATCACCCAATTCTAATTCAACCTATGCAACATAGGATGCTTTCATTATATGAAATCACCCGGGTGGTTCTCGAGCACTACTCTCTCGCTCTCTCATCGAACATAACCGCCACCCCCCCCCCTCCTAAAAGAGAAGGTGGGGTGGAAGGCGACAACCGGCCCTTGGTCAATCTGCGAGGCAGATCCAACCAGGGTTGCAGCGAAGGAGCACCCAAGGGGGCCAAACGTCTTAGGCAGCACCGGAGAGGACAACGGTGGAGGGATGGCCAGAGGGGAAAACTTAGAAGACATGGGGGAGGGCGGGGGGAGAGGGACGGAAATATCGCCCCGGTGGAGAGGCATCGTCCCGACGGTGAGGCCAGGAAGACACGAAAAGGGGAAAGGGGCAGAGCAGCCAGCCCTAATGGGAGTATATATATATATGCCTTGGTGGAGGCGGGTTGTGTGTGTGCGTGCGTGAGTGGTTCTATTTACCCGCTTCAAAATATATATATATATATATATATATATATATATATATATATATATATATATATATATATAAAATCTAAGAGAAAGTTTGTACTTTGCTCTTAGTACTCGCCATTCGAAACAATTGGAAGAGAAAATCTGTTCGAAAAGTCTTGTTTGTTCAGGTAGATCACTACTGGGTTGAGTGAGTGATTTTATTATAATATTTTGATTTCTTCTTGAGTTTGGTGAGGTGGTTGAACTTTTGGGCAAAAGGTTCACCAATTTTATTCAATCATGTATATTTTTTGGGGAGTTATAATATAGATTAAAATTTGTTCAAGTGACATATTAATCGAAAAAATTGTGTTTGATCTGTCTTTGTGTTTTTTTAGACGTTGGTTTGTTATCTTTAGGTGGGTTGGCATCGATTTCACGTCTGTGTCTGTGGCCAACTTTAATTCGGATCACATCACGTTTCCAACAAGAAATGCATAATGCAATTTGGAAAGACCTAATCACATATAAGCTTGGCTAGTTGATGCTCTATATCTCTCTCACACACAAATTCAACTATTCAAAGGATTACCACATAGAAAATAAGAAAATTGGTGCAAGGTATCCTGTATCTATTGGGTCCTAAGGTATCCAATGGATTATAGTCTTATACTCCTTTATGATGTGTCAAAATATGTTAGTGTTGGGTTTATCTTATATCCAAGGTGGTTACAAGAAAGTTGATAGTTTAGTAATAAATCGGATAGAAAATGAAATCATGAGATATAGATAATTGAATTGGTTCAAATTTTAACAAAAAAAAAAAAAAAAAAAATTCTTTTTGAGACATATTATTGTAGTCCAATATTATATATCATGGATCAACTTCGCTTAAGCTGAACAATGCCTTGCTCATTTGGAGAATGAAGCTCAACGAGTTATCACAATTGTAATAAAATTATTCTTCAGTTCGTCTTATAACAAGGTAGAGCAACAAGCACAAAATTGGTTAATGACTTGGTCTCCCAAATCTCCTTTATTTTCCTTTCGACTACAATTTCATATAAAGCTTGACGAGAGTGGACATAGACTCGCACACAAACATTAAATCCAAAGATTTAGGAAATATACAATACTTGTGCTGCATCCTATATTGTCTCAGGATTCAAGGGAAGCCGGCTGGTGGAGTTGGTATATAATTTCTGGCTGCTGCTGCTGCTGCTGCTGCTGCTGCTGCTCTTTTCTTGCTGAGACGAAAACAGAAGGCCGAGCAAAAGAAGGATACACCGAACGTGACCAAGTGCCGCACGTAAGGCGACATAAGCTCGCTAGCAGCAGGGAACGTGAACATGAACATGGCAGTAACCGACGCGACAAGCGACCAAACTGCCACTTCCAGCCACATCCCCTTGAATGGACGCTCAGGTGATTTGGCACAGGCATGAAAACACCATGACATGATCATCAAGGTCATGAAAGCAAGGACCAAGAACACGAAAGAAAGGACATCGTCGTTGTCGATGACTATGACCGCTAGGACCGAACCGAGCACGAGGAGCGCCAAGTTGAGAGCTCGGTCCCAGGGGAAGGGCTCGGGGTTTGGGTGATCGGAGCCCTGCATAGGTTGGCTTTGCTTCGAGTCCATAGCAAGTGCTGAAGAAAATGGTACCTAAAGTCGCAGCAACTTGGTCACATTTTTATGCTCTTCATTGTGATATGTTTTGATGTGATTAAGGATTATGGTAGAATTACAGG
The DNA here is from genome assembly GCA_036927795.1 of Iris macrosiphon. NCBI lineage: Eukaryota > Viridiplantae > Streptophyta > Magnoliopsida > Asparagales > Iridaceae > Iris > Iris macrosiphon. The sequence continues at coordinate 135,303,056 of JAYESA010000004.1, forward strand.
GTCAAGAGGAAGAAGTGTTGATAGTCATAATTTCGCAGCAATTGATTGATTACAGTGAGCTACTTGTGATCGCGACGGCGTAATCCACACGGAATGCGCCGGTCAAAGTTTTATTTCTAGTGTTTGATGAATTAGTAGCGTTCGTGTACCAGTGTTGATGAATAATAAGTACTGTAGTGTATTATTTTTTATTGTCTAACAGTCATATCTATTGGTAGGATATTTTGACACTCCTATCTGTTGGAAGAACTGTCAAATATTTTAACAGTACTAAAGATTTAGGACTGTCAAAAATTTGACAGTCCTAGCTATTGGAAGAATTGTCAAAAATGTTTAACAGTCATAAAAATTGGACAGTCCTGAGTAACTTTGTTAGTGCTCTAACATAGTATGAAAAGTAAAATTCATGCAAATTCTAAAGGCTCATCCCACATTCGAGATTCTACATTCAAAATGAGGAGCTCATTTTGTATAATAGTAAATCTTATTTCTAGTTTCAATTTTTAGATTTTCGGTCTCATTTCCACCCATGGGTGCTAACGGTTGTGCTTTCCAATTTATAGATTCTAGATTCTAGATTGTAGGAACTCATTTTGTAGAATAGTAAGTCCTAATTTGGAGCTCAATTTTATAGATTCTAGATTTTATATTATTTTATTTACATTAATTTTTGACCACACAATTTTTAGGATCATAGTTCACTTTATTATTTTCTACTATTCTCGTACAAATTCAACTTATTCTATATTTATCTCTCTTTTTTCAAATTTTTGGTTCAAATTGTATTGGAGAGTCTCAACTTACTAATGATGCTCTTAGATATGCAAAAGTTTTGATCAAATTTCCTATTCTATGTCCAGTTCCAAATTTGTTGGTCTAATTTCGGTCGGTATATGTCAGGAGTAGTTCGATAAATATATTAAAGTCAGTGACCATTGTAATCTACTGTTATAAATAGAACATTTCAATCTCTTGTAATTCTAACTATATTTCACAAATAAAATAATTTGTATGTGACCATCAACGTTGGAGAAGACATATTTTCGAACAAAAAATTTACTGTAGCAAAATATTTATTAAATTAATGCAAATGAAACAAATTTGCTAAAATTTAAATTAAAGACAGAGTCCGTCAACTCAGTTGGCAAAAAATACAACAAAACGAACACGTAAACAAAAAAAATCAAAGTGGACCCCACAAGTCCAATTTCCGCCAACACTGTACAATTTCGGCCAACTATGTTGGCAGAAATTGGCTGTGGGGACTCACGGGTTGGTTTGGGTGGTTTGGTTTGATTTGGTTTGGTTTGCTTTGGTTGGTTTGGTTTGATTTGGTTTGTTTTATTATTTTTTTTCAATTAGTTATGTTTTGGTTTATTTATTTATTTTTTCTGTTTAGTTTTGTTTTGGATTTTTTTTTTTTTTTTTACTTTAGTTTTGATCTTGGTCTATGGATTGATGTTAGTTCAGGAGTTTATTTTGGTTTATGTCCACTGGCTATTGTTTCGGTTTGGTTTAACGTGGAAGGGGATAATGTTCTTCGGTTTGGTTTAACTAGGAAGAGACAAGAAAGATTACACAACAAAAATACTGAGAGACAAGAGACTTGACAGAAAAAAAGAGGAAAAGACTTGATAAGAAAAAAGAAGAGACATGAGAGAATAAAGAAAAAAGAAGAAGAGACATGTCTCGTGGAGGGAGGAAGTAAAGGAGAGGAGTAATGAAAAACAGAGGAGAAGTTGGTGGGAGGTGTGAGCTATAAGAAGAAAAGAAGAAAGAAGAACAGAGTGCACTAAGATCATTTACAGCATTCCTTGTGAGCACATAGCAGCAATTCGAGCAGTCTTCATTTTCTCTCATTTGCAAGTGGACACAGCAGTCTTTGTGAGCACACAATCCTTATTGTTGAAGGTCTTTATTCTATTCTTCTTCATTTATACTCTTATTGTATATGCAATAATTTTATGTTAGTTTTTATTTTTTTAATATTAGGATACTAGTGTTTATTTAGTGAATTTAAGTTATGTATTGTGCAAAACGACGGACAGCCAAAATATGTGTTTTGACAACCTTAATTGTAAAGATGGACAGCCAAAATGACGGATGTATTCCTGGAGGGCCTACTACGGATTTAATAATCCAGCAACATGCAAAACATATATCTAGTTTGGTATTTTATGGGAAGGTACAATAAAATTTAATTGTGTAAATCAATATGAATGATATTTTGTATATGTCTACTAATAACATCGTCTATGTTTTTCATATATAGCAATACGATTATATTAATGATGAACGGTGCCGAGAGCATGCCTCGTGGCGTCATGATAGTAGACTTGTGTATTGGAGGTTGAGCAACCACCAGGTGGCACTGTTGAAATATTTAGCTTTTATTATGTTGACAAGATACATTTTATGCAACACGATAGAGACTTAATCTTCAGTTTAGTTGACGTCGGTGGCCTGGACGAAATACCTTCCAGCTACCATTCGGAAAGATGAGTATTATTCTAGCAGATGTAGCAAATATTTTAGGTTTACCTATTACGGGTGAATCTATAATATTTGATAAATCAATTTTCGCCGACACTATGATTACGAAGTACCTAGGTGTGGAGGCACCGCATAATAAACGTAGTAAAAATCTTGTGACGTTTACGTGGCTCCGTCACAACTTTTTGCACCTAGATCGTATTGGTGATCAAGTTATCTCACTAGATGAGAATCGGGTAAGTATGCTTTTTTTTGCAACTTATGTTATTATTTACGTAATATATTTTTAATTTAATTTAACTCATATAATTTTTTCATCATTTGATCAGGTCATTGCTTGCACCAGAGCCTACTTGCTAGGTTTATTAAGCGGAATGTTGTTTCCAGACTCATCAGATTTAGTTGATTTACGTTTTCTACCTTTTTTGGTAGACCTGGCCGCACCTACGCGCCACGCTTGGGAAGCGTCAGTGTTGGCATATTTATATAGTTTTATGACAGATTTTGTACAATTTGAAGACATGAATGCAACGAAGGTAAATTTAAGTGGTTGTGCGACATTAATACAGGTATGAAAATATGTCCACTTATATCATATGAAAAGTTTTACTTAATTCCATTTACATTAAAATATATGCACTTATATCATATGCTCGTATTTTCTAGGTTTGGTCCTACAAGCACTTTCATATTGGTAAGCCAGTCTCCCGCATTAATACCGACGTTGGTGTCTTCCCGTCAGCTTTACGGTGGACTGCGGATGCAGCAGATCCAGTACACTGTGGACAAGCAGTTATCTCTTTATACCGGGTCAAATTTGATACACTGAAGTATAACGAGGTAAAATATCTGTATTATTATTTTATAAAGCCATTATGACTATTATCTTATAATTTTTTGTCATAAAATAGGTGACATACTGTCCGTACCGGCTTGAGCATAATCCTAGTGAAATACAAACAACAGCCTATGACCTTAGTGTCCATAATTGTTCCCTAATATTCGACGGTGAAATCATATATCATCCAGCTGATCGCGTTATGCGACAATTCTGGGTGAAACAAAAGATTCCCGATGAGCAACCATATTTAAATCGTAGTAGAGCGAGTGCAACTAAAAGAGCAAGCAAAATAATTCCACAGTAAAATTCTAGATTTGAGACACAGTCCGCGGTACAGTCGTCTCAACTAATGGACTCTATGGATGGGGGTAAGTTATTTAAAAAGTTGTACAAAATAAAATTTTCAAAATTATATGAAATCATACGCTCATATTTGTTTAAATGGTGTAGCATTAGGTGATATTGCCTATAGATCTTGGTGGGGAGCTTCTCTTATCAGTAATCGATCCTACCGATATGAGATATTGCGATTCCAACATCGGGCCGTTGATGATGCTAGTTATCGTGAATGGTATCAACGTGTAATTGAGAAGGTACGTATTTTATTGATAAAAATATTTGTCTCCATAGTTTTTTTCTATGAATTAATTGGATTCTACTTAATATTTTAGCTTCCAAATTTGAATATAGCATGTAAAATCATCCAGTGAGAAACTCGTTGAGCACAGCAGTAAGATCATTTTTGGATGATGTGCAAGCAATTCCGAATCCACCGAACCCTCTATTACATATTCCACTGGATTATCCTCAATGCTTGGTTAGCCGACGGCAAGCACGTCCGCGTAGAAAGTATCCTCATGTTTGGCATATGGATAGCCCGCCTCAACAAGATGACGAGGTCCCTCAGCAGGTTGAGCAGGGCAGTTTCCAACAGGCTGACCAGGGCACTTCCCAACAAGATGATCAGGGCACTTCCCAGTGGGCTGTCCAGGGCACTTCCCAGTGGGCTGGCCAAGGCACTTATCAGTGGGCGGACGAGGGGACGTCACAGGCACGTACCCCACAGATGGACCGAGAGGCGGGCGAGGGGACGTCACAGCCTGGTGGTGACTATTAGAATTATTACATGCAGATGGCCACTTCTGTAATTGATGCAACCTAGTTTGATACAGCTACTCAGTTATTTGTGACTCCAACAGCACTGGTGCAGACACAGGAGATTGATGAATTTGATCCATGGGCACCATTGCCAGGGAGAGACCCGAGGATACAGTAGCAAGAAGAAATAGACTTTGTCTTAGGCCAAGGCCTCGTAGGAATTATGACAGGATGGCAAGAGGCAGAGAATAAAATTCTTGTACTGCTAGATTTTATTAGAATTTTATGTATTAGAAATAAAATTACATCAATTAACTTATAACTTTTCTAAGAAAATATATACCAATGCATTTATTCTCTTTCTTGGTTGGTACATCTTCTTCGATTGTGTCCTAAACTATTACAGTTGCTACATCGGAGATCTCTTGATGATTGATCATTCGTCATGATGCAATTCTTCTTTGGTCTTTCCGCTTTCCGTCGTACATCTGGTACTCCAATGTTGCCTATAACCAATGTACTTTGAATGTTGTAAGGGACTGGAATTGGCTCCAGGTGCGGCTCATATACGCTTCTTAATGCTTCTTTGGAAAAAATACCTGGATAAAAACTCTAGATGCTAATATTTTTAGAATTACAAGCATAACATACATGTACACATGGAAGACAAGTATGATACCATTTTAAACATGTACATTATTTTTCATCTAAGTTAACAACATATGTTCTGTTTGTTTCACGATCTAGTATTTCAAACAAATAACCAACTATACTCAATATTTGCAGCTGATGTCTTTTTCTTGTGATACTGGCCATAGTATTTAACATCTTCAGACAATAATCAGTTGCAAGATTTTCAGTTTTTTGTCGATTTTTGTCCTGAAGTGTTATAATTTTGGCTCGAATACCATCAAGTACTATTATTATTGGTTTATCGCGTAAGTTTTTAACCCAGTTATTGAAACATTCAGCAAGGTTCGACGTGTTAATATCTAATATAGGACAAGGAGAATAAGCTTTTATCCAGTGTGATAAAATAAGAGTTTCGTTATTTACTCCAACAAGCCAATTTTAAACATCGATGTTTTCAGTCTTAATTGTTTCAAAGCAAATATTCGCATCTGTCTCATTATAACATCTTGCAAGGTAGTCTAATTTACGTTGAAAATAAGGCAGTCTACATACTTGTTTTAAATTTTGTTTAAAATGCTGAATACAATAAAAATGAGGTAATTCTAAAAAAGTAGCACGCATGGTATTTATTAATCCTTTCTGTTTATCTGATATAAAAGAAATTATATCTCACGCATTAAAACTACCTTCAAAAGATGTTTTCAAACCGTTTAAAAACCAAGTCCAAGAATTCGTGTTTTCGCTCTCAGCAACATCATAAGCAATTGGATATAATTGATAGTTAGGATCATGAGCACACGTAATAAATAAAATACCTTAAAATTTAGAGGAAAGAAATGTAGCATCAGTACTAATCACATGTAAATATCCCTTTAAAAAGTCATCAATGCATGCCTTGAAACAAATAAAAATTCTTTAAAACTTATTATTTTTTGTTTTCTGTAGTCTTTATATAACATCTGCTACCTAGATTTGTCTCAATGATTGTAAAAGCATACTCTTCAAGACTACTATATGCATAAATATAACTACCATTTATTTCTGATAGAGCAATTTCTCTAGCTTTCCAAGCTTTACAATATTTAATATGTATTCGGTATTCCCTATAGATATCATTTATAACATGCGATGGACTATACAACTGATTATCACGAATTTTATCAATAATCTTATTCTTAACCCATATAGTTGTCGCTAATGGATGATTTTCCGTTGTAAGTCCACCTAAACAAGCATGTACATTTTCTAGCATACTAATGACGAATGTTTCGCCGTTGCCAATGGCTTTAGCGTACACTCTCCAATTACAACTAAAAACGTTACATTTATATATAATTCCACTGGCATTATTTCTAGTAGCCCTGTAACAAATTTTTTTTTAATTGTTATATCACTAATAAAACTTCTAAATGTATGACGATTCATAAATTCTCTTCCAATGAATAAATTATTTAAACTATCAACATTATCATCAAGTACATCATCTATATTTTCTATTAAATTATCACTATTTTTATCGTCGGTATTAACATCATCTACTCTATGTTCTTCTTCAGTAAATGAAATAACTCGGTGAGAAGAACTAGGAGCACTACTAATTCTTTGTGGTGGTGGTGGTGGAGTCACAAAAATATTAATATACGCTGATTGTATATTAACTTCAAGAATAAATTTCCATGCTTCCTCACTAACTAAATTTATACAATTAGATAGATAAATATGTACCAATAAAAATTCATAGTCAATAGAAAAAAATTAATTATTAGATTACGTAAATTATCAAACGAAATATTTTGATCAATTAAAAGAACTTCAATTAAACCTCCTTCATAAGCTAACCCATTTAGTACACCACCAAGCGAGCAAAGTATTGTTATACTTCGATCCATGGCAACAAAAAAATGGACTTCAAAGATTGTATATTGAACTGAGCTTCTCCTGTGTGGAAAGAAATAAAAATTTTGATTGCAATGTTTGTATGCTGATATCAAACAAATATTATGTTTATATAGGTAACTTCGAACCGATCGTTAGATGAACATTAGATATAAACGTTGAAAAAATAAGAGTCGTTGAAAGAGCCGTTGTAAAATAGTCGATGGACATAAACCAACTACTAAACCAACAATCCATAGACCCAGACCCAATTTCAAACCGAAATAAAAACCAAATTATTTCCCAACCTATTATTTGTCTTTCTTCTTTACTTGGTCTTTTTTTTCATATTAAAAAAAACTAAACCATTAAAATAAATAGAAAATTAGAGGACACAAATAAATACAAGTTTTTATTTATTTTTAGTTTTTTTATCTTATCAAACATTGCAATAGCCGTTTTTTTCTTTAAGGAACATTTTTTTTTACAATTTTCTAAAAAAGCCAAACCGTTTTTTTTTTAATTTTTTCTAAATTTTTCTTTACAATTAATTTATTTTAATTTGATTTCGTTAAAGTAAATTTAATTAAACTAAATTTCAAAACTAAACTAAATAAAAAAAACATAACTAATTAAAAAAAACTAATAAAACAAATCAAATTAAACTAAATCACCAAACCAAATCAAACCAAACCACCCAAACCAACCCGTGGGCCCCCACAGCCAATTTTTGCCAACATAGTTGGCCGAAATTGGGCTTGTGGGGTCCACTTTGATTTTTTTTACCTACGTGTTCGATCTATTGTGTTTTCCACCAACTGAGCTGTCTGACTCTGTTTTTATTTTAAATTTTAATTTAATATAATTTTATTTCGCTACAGCAAATTTTCTAATTTTTGAACTACATTAAATCTTGTGCCAATGTGATTTTTCTTTTCTTTCGGTACCACATTTATAAAATATTACCGGTCCAGATTGTTGGCAGTTAAAAACTAGATTAGTGGCAGAATAAGTTTCATAACAGTGTTTCTTCTTACAGCATGAAGTTTAACCAAATTAACTGGTTCGATTTGGTTTTCTACGGACAAGCATTATTTTAAATTCTTTTGGAGTAAAGGGTTACTTCAATATTTAGAGACGTTTTTTTAGAAATACTTAATTGATTTATTTCTCAAAGATGGTATATATATATATATATATATATATATATATATATATATATATATATATATATATATATATATATATATATAGGAGGAGGCTAGTCTCATTCTTTCTTTCTATTCAATGTGGGACTAAATAAGTTCCCACAACTCAACACTCTCCCTCAAGATGTGCGATAAATATCAATCATCCCCATCTTGTTACAAAAGATGTCAAACTTTCTAGAACCCAAATATTTATTTAAACAATCAGCTAACTGCTCTGCTGCTTTCACATAGCTCAAAGTCAAAAAAAATTCTATTCAGATGCTACTTGATGAAGAATCGATCAATCTCCACATGTTTAGTGCGATCATGCTGTATTGGATTATTTGCAATATCAATTGTCGATTTGTTGTCACACCAAAGTTACAGGAAGTCTCCTCTAAATAAAACGTATCTCAGCCAACAAGCTATTCACCCACATCATCTCGCACAGGCTAACTGCCATAGCCATGTACTTGGCCTCAGTTGTAGACCTAATCACTACATCTTGCTTCTTACTGCGCCAAGATACAAGATTGCCTCCAACAAAAATAAAATAACCTGTAGTGGACTTGCGATCGTCCATACAACCCGCCCAAGCGGCACCACATTAGCCTTCAACTCTCAGATGTCCAGAACTTTTGAACCATAACCCATTTCCTGGACCTTCTTTGATATACCTGAGAATTTTGCGAACTGCCTCCATATGCTGCTCTATGGGATCATGCATATATCTACTCACCACACTCACGTCATAAGTAATATCAGGTCTCGTATGACATAGATATATAAGTCGACCAACTAATCTTTGATACTGCTCCTTACTTACCGGATCACCTCCCTCAGCACACAACTTATGATTCTGCTCGATAGGAGTAGAAGCAACCATGCAACCCAGCATTCCTGTCTCTGAAAGAAGGTCCAGAGCATACTTTCGTTGAGAAAGTACTTTACCCTTTCGTGATCTTACAATTTTAATTCCGATGAAGTATTTCAACTGCCCCAGATCCTTAACTTCAAATTTCTCTTCAAGTCTTTTCTTCAGCCGTAGGATCTCCTCAGTATCATCTCCAGTAATTACAATATCATCAACATAGACTGCAAGAACAGTAATACGAGTCTTGGAGTGCCTGTAAAATACAGTATGATCTCCATTGCACTGCCTATACCCCATACCACAGACTGCAAGCCTGAATCTATCAAACCATGCTCTCGGAGACTACTTTAGCCCATGCAAAGACTTCTTCAATTTGCATACCTTCCCCGTTGCTTGTGAATTAGCAAAGCCTTGTGGAATCTCCATATACACCTCATGGAGATCCCCACGCAAAAAGGCATTATTGACATCTAGCTGATGTAGTTGCCAATTAAAGTTGGCAGCACATGACACCAACACTAGCACAGCGCTCATCTTTGCTACTGGAGCAAATGTCTCGTCATAGTCGATACCATAAGTTTGGCTATAGCCTTTAGCAACCAATCTGGCCTTGTACCTGTCAATCTTGCCCTCTGGAGTCTTCTTAATAGTATAAACTCATTTACATCCAATAGCACGCTTCCTGGCTGGCAGTGGTACCAGCTCCTATGTGTCATTCTTCTTCAAGGTCGGAAGTTCCTCCTGCATGGTACTCAACCACCAAGGATCTTGCTTAGTTACCTGCTAGTTGTTAGGTACAAGCACTGAATCTAATGATGCAAGGAAGGACTTATATGCAGGTGGAGTGGATGTATATGAAATATAATGTGCAATATCAGTATCCCAATTGCCAAACTTAGTTGGAGGTTTTTCAGCATTGACTCTAGAAGTTCTATGAAGCAAAATATGAGTATTAGAAGCATCAGAGGAGAAATTATTACCAGGTGACTCAAAAGGACATAGAATTATACCAACCACGATGTCACTCTCATTCTCTCCCTCTCTACTAGCATTAGTAGAGCCATCCTCGAACAAGAAACTTAACTCCGTCTTCTCCCCATAAAATGGTTCAAACTCCAGGAAGATCATGTCCATACTGACAAACAACCTTCTTTCAGTGGGATACCAACACTTGTATCATTTTTGACTTGATGAGTAGCCCACAAAAATATACTTAACTGCTTGTGGATCCAGCTTGCTCACCATCATTATGTGATCTCGCATAAAATATGGGCAGCCAAACACTCTGGGTGGAACAATAAAAATATTAGAGACCAAGAGCATCTCGCATGGTGTCTTCATCCCTAATACTCTTGACGACATCATGTTAATTAGATAAGTTGCTATCATAATAGCCTCACTCCACAAGAACTTCGGCGCATTCATTGTCAGAATCAAAGAACGTGCCACTTCTAGTAGAGGCCTGTTCTTGCGTTCAGCTACCCCATTCTGAGCAGGAGTGTCTGGACAAGTGTTTTGATAAAGAATTTCCTAACTAGAGATGAAATTAGCAAACTTCTTGTTAGTGTACTCGGTCCCATTATCTGTTCGAAGAATCTTCACATTTACTCCAAACTGGGTCTTCACATACGCCGAGAAGTCTTGAAAATATTTGTATACCTCAGATTTATCCTTCATCATGTAGATCCAGGTCATACGTGAGTAGCAATCAATGAAGGTAACAAACCATCTGAATCCACTGATAGAAGTAGTAAGACATGGTCCCCAAACATCAGAATGAATAAGTGCAAATGGCTCAAGACTTCGAAGACCAACCATTTTATAAGTAGAACGTGTATGCTTCCCAAGTTCACAAGTATTACAAAATAACATTTTTTGTCTACTTTATGCATTATCTCAGGTTCTAACGTATTCAAACTATCAAAAGGTAAATGTCCCAATTTGCAGTGTTGAAGCATTACTTATATCCCTGGCCCTCCACTAATAGTAGCAGCGAGCATTGCAGTCTCCCTGTCCATATACCAAAGGCCATCATACTTGATATCAGTCCCAAGCCTCTTCCCTGTGGCCTTCTTATGAAAAAAACTCATATTGTCACGCCCCAGTCCCAAAATACCAAGGGACTAGACACGTGGCAATGGCTAGCAGCACGCACCAATGGACTACCCAATTTAATTGATCCATCGGGGCATACTTAAGCTGTAATATAGGTCTACAACGACAAGTCAAAACTAATCTCATCCACACACAAATAATAAGAACATCAGCAAATAAGGAAAGTACATCAATGTCCAGTCTCATCAAAGTATGTCGGGGAACAACCCGATAAAAGTCTAAAATACTGGTTCATCAGACCAGAACAAAGGAGTCCAAAATAAAGTATCTGATGAGTACAAATAACATAAACTCAAGAAAAGTCTTCAGCCATCACCTCTGCTTCTAAGTTTGGTTCAGCTTCAGCAACAGCTTCTGGTACAGCTTCAGCTCCTGTCCCGTAAACCTCGGGATAATGCTCTTCTGCTAAACCTGGGGACATCATCCGGATCCAGGTCCTCAGGGGACATAACAAGGTACAAATAATATTAGCCAAAATAATGTAGTAGAATAGTAAATGAAATAAGCAGGGTAACTACATAACCATCTATGTGAAAATGCAACTGAGAGCATCACTAGTACTCAGGCTGAGACTGCTACAAGCTCTGTGTCGGGGAGCCGGTAGCAGTAATAACAAGTAATGGGTCTAGCTCTGCTCGAGAGTCTACAACCTCACAATAGTAGTAGATATATATAGAACAGCCTGTAGCCTGTGTGTCTCTCCCCACCCAATGTAACCACACGTCTCATGTCCATAACACGCAAGATCAAAACTAATGCAGCAAGTCATAATATGAACTAAGTATATAATATCTATGTCAATCCTGCATCCTACACAGAATCACCATGAATATCTCAGGAAGATTCTGTATCATGATTTGTGTCAGGTGTCCTGGGTATATTGTACTTGATATGGCAAGTACGAGAATGTAAATGTCACGATATCCATTTCTAGTTGACTTTACACAACCCCGCGTACGGTGTTGGCACCCGACTATAATCGGAAGCTAAGTCAGTCAAACGGCCCTAGGTTTAAGCATGTATAACAATGTATAAATAAGTCAAAGAATATGTAACAAAGACTGAAGTTGGCAAGGTACACTTGCCTGAGATTCCGGCTCCAATTGTAGCTCTGACTTCAGCAGGAATTACAGGGACTGCTCCGGTTGCTGAAACAAATATCACCATCAGATCCAGAAAATATCAATCAGCTAGAAACACCTGTCCTTGAGTCCAATTTGAAGACAAGGACAAAAATAATATTTCAGGGCAAAACGGGATCCAATTGTGGGCCGCTTTGCACCGAAAAATGTGTCAGGGTCAAAGGTCTCCAAATCTGTCCAACTTAATGTCAACAGGTCAGAAACGATGATACGAACCCAACGGAACTTCCAGAATTAGATTCCGATGAGCCGTTCTGAAAATCGCCCGTCAAGTGGAGCCTGTGGGGCCCACGACACGCGATTTTGTCAACGTTCTCAGAATTGAACCAAACTTGGCTCACAGGACCAGCGTATTGCTACGAGTCCGATGGCATAAGTTTTGTCTCGATCCGACGTGTGTACACTAAGTTACAGCGAGATTTAGAAAAGTCGAATACGGGACGTTGTTCGCGGATGCGCGTTGATTCCGGTGTGCACGCACATCCGAATCAGCTTCTGCGAAATTCCACACATCCGTATCAACGGCGTGCACGTATCGATGAAGACCGCGTACGACCAAGTCGTCCCGTTTGGCGGAACGTACTCAGTTCTGGGGTAAAACAGGGCGTTAGTTTTCCTGTTTTTGGATCGCGGTTCACGATCACCACAGGACGCGATGCACCGAGCGGGTTACACGGGCACCGAGGGGGTCACGCAGGGTACGCGATGCAACTGACGGAATCGAAAACAGAGCTACGAGGAGGAAGATACGAGTACCTGAACAGGGCTCCGAAAACTAGGGTTTTCGTGTCCGACACGTGTCCGAGTCGTGTCCACAGAAACTAGGGTTTTGGTTCTGGCTTTAAGTTGATGCTGGCCGGGGCGGCTCGACGAGGGGCTGGGCGGCTCGCTGGAGACTGGCGGCGAGGCGGGCGGCTGGGGACAGCGGGGAGTGGTGGTTGAGCGGCGAGGGAACGCCGGAGAAGACGACGGAGGGTTCTCTGCGGATGGAGATGGGTGATGGCCGGAGCGGCCTGGCTGCGCGGCGAGGGTGGTGGCCGGCTCTGGCCGGAGGCGAGCTGCGGCTGAGAGGCGACGCGGGGACGCTCAGGTTTAGCTCGAGGGAGGGGCCGTGGTCGGGGTGGCCGGCGCTGGGCAGCGGGCCGGAGGGGCTGCGGGCCTGCTGCTAGGGCATCGAGCTCGGGTCGACTGAGGCGGGGAGGGGCGGAGCCGTGTGGCGAGGCACTGGGAGGAAGGAGATGACTCGCGGCGGAGAGCTGGTGGCTGACGGCGAGGTCCGGGAAGGTGCAGGACGGCCGGAGCGAGGGCGAGACGGTGGAGTCGAGGCGGGCATCGATTTAAATAGGGTCAGGGGAAGGTGGAGCGGCCGGGGGTTGCCGGAATAGGAAAGGGAGGCGCTGGGGTCGAAAGGGCGGCCGGTGGGAAGAGGAACTGGAGCGGCGCGGCGGAGGAGTCGGTCGGCCGCTCGTCGGTTACGGGACTGAATAGTTGGGGAGGAGAAGAGTTGCGGGTTCGGGTTTAACGGGCCGGGTCGGGTCTGACCCGGATCCGACCCGTTAAGGGTTGGGCCGGTTCGGGTAGACCGGCCGGTCCGGGTTGGTTTAATATGGGTTTAGGTGAACCGGGTTTATTTAATTAGGTTTAATTAATCAATAGATTTTATGGCTTTAAAATCCATTCGGGGTCCAATAAATTCCCGGGAAATTATTCTATGTCCAGTTTTTCATTTTACACTAGAAAATATTATTTCCATGATATTTTAATATTATTTAATAATATTTAAAAATCCTTTAATTATCAAATATCTTGATTTTTAATTCCAGAAAATATTAGAAAATTACAGTAAAAACAGGAAAATCCCAAATTATCAATTCTTGAAAATCAGGGGGATTATAATCTACCCCCCTTATGAGGATTGCGTCCTCGCAATCAAAGAATAACCGGTCAACAGAGATGACACGGTTGCAAATATTGTTCGAAGCACATCAAAGTCAAGGAGAATCAAGGTTTAGAGTAACACCTAGGAAATTATTTTTCTAAGCATTAAAAGTTATGAAATTCCCCGAATGAAGAAAATCTAGAAAATTACAGTTTTTAGAAAACCAGTTTTATCTCTTAAAAACTTATCAGGTTATCATTTATAATCATTATAAGTTATTGGCAAGTTCAAAATAAATTATTAGGTTATCAATAGGTTATCTATTATTAGCAATTAAAAAATTGTCAGGTGAAGTCTAGGGTTACGAACCAGCAGGCACGAACTAAAGCAAATCTAGAAGCAGGAAACTATAAAACTTACTCGTAATAGCTACTCCATGAATCTGCGCATCCTCCAAATTCATCACTGGAGCTTGTCCGCGTCCTCGCAGATGATTCCTCGGCTGCTGTTGGGCTTGCTGGAAGAGTGCTGCTTGTGGTGCCAAGGGTGGCCTCGGCTGATTTTCTCCTGGGGAATGTGGTAGAACTCCTTCAGCTTTCGTTTGCAGTATTTCTAATGCTGGAGAGGCTGGCCTCGGTGCTGGTAGTGCTTGTCTGTTTATCATCAGTGCTCTCTTTCGATGCTGAGGACAATCTTTGGCTAAGTGTTGGTTGGACGCGCAAATCAAGCATAATCCCAATTTACGTCTACACTCGTTCTCAATGTGGCCTCTCTTGCGACAGTTTTGACAGATAGGCAGTACTTGCGGAGATGCTTCTGGAGGTTGGTGCATGTGTGACTTCTTTGCAATTTCTTCATGTGGTACTCCGGCTGGTGCTGATGGGGCTGGTTATTGAATCATCACTGCTTTCTCTCGACGTTCAGGGCAATCCCTTACCGAATGCTTTTTGGATCCACAAGATAAACATCGTCCCAGTCTGCGTCGGCATTCTTTAGCGAGATGGCCTACCTTGCCACAGTAGTGACAAGTAGGGAGGACTAGTGCAAGTGGTGTAGATGCTCTCTGCGAAGGATTCATCTGTGGTCGTTTTGCAGCTCTTTCCTGTTGTGCTTGGTCTGGTACTGTTGCATACGGTCGCTTCTGGCTGGACTCGATCCTTGTGTTGCACTCCATGGGTCGTGTTGCAGCAAGAACGTCCTCGTCTAAGGTAGTTGTATTTGAACTGATTAATCTCCGTAACTCTGAGCTAAATCTGTCGATGAACTTCTCCACTTGGTTTTGCTGATCTTCTTGATGAACCTTCTGGTGAGCTTGCATTATTACGTAGAACATTCGAAATATTTGTTGTTCGTCCATAGCCTGCCCTTGTGGAACGGTAGGCATCGGAGGAGCACGCTGCGATGATGGTGGAACGTCATCTTCCAAAATTCTTGAGGCATTCTGTCTTGCTGGACTAAGTTGTTGTGATGTTTGTCCTTCATCCACAAGTACCACTTCATCTTCGTGGTTAACCACAACATCTTGTGGTGCTGCTGGATGAGTCTTGTCGCCGGCTTGTGGATTCATAATTCTGCAACCAAAATAAACTTTAAGAAGCACACAAGAATCAAGGCAGGATGCAAGTCAAGAATTTTATTTGAATCCGATACAGATATCAAGAACGTTTTCAAGCAAGTGGATGAGATCCTAAAAACTTTATCCTATTCTTATTGCAGGTCTGTTTGGTCCCTAAGTTGAAACCGAACAATTTAGTCGTTGACCTGCATGGGCCACCACAAAAACCATGTCACGCCCCAGTCCCAAAATACCAAGGGACTAGACACGTGGCAATGGCCAGCAACACGTACCAATGGACTACCCAATTTAATGGATCCATCGGGGCATACTTAAGCTGTAATATAGGTCTACAACAACAAGTCAAAACTAATCTCATCCACACACAAATAATAAGAACATCAGCAAATAAGGAAAGTACATCAATGTCCAGTCTCATCAAAGTATGTCGGGGAACAACCCGATAAAAGTCTAAAATACTGGTTCATCAGACCAGAACAAAGGAGTCCAAAATAAAGTATCTGATGAGTACAAATAACATAAACTCAAGAAAAGTCTTCAGCCATCACCTTTGCTTCTAAGTTTGGTTCAGCTTCAGCAACAGCTTCTGGTACAGCTTCAGCTCATGTCCCGTAAACCTCGGGATAATGCTCTTCTGCTAAACCTGGGGACATCATCCGAATCCAGGTCCGCAGGGGACATAGCAAGGTACAAATAATACAAGCTAAAATAATGCAGTAGAATAGTAAATGAAATAAGCAGGGTAACTACATAACCATCTATGTGAAAATGCAACTGAGAGCATTACTAGTACTCAGGCTAAGACTGCTACAAGCTCTGTGTCGGGGAGCCGGTAGCAGTAATAACAAGTAATGGGTCTAGCTCTGCTCGAGAGTCTACAACCTCACAATAGTAGTAGATATATATAGAACAACATGTAGCCTGTGTGTCTCTCCCCACCCAATGTAACCACACGTCTCATGTCCATAACACGTAAGATCAAAACTAATGCAGCAAGTCATAATATGAACTAAGTATATAATGTCTATGTCAATCCTGCATCCTACACAGAATCACCATAAATATCTCAGGAAGATTCTGTATCATGATCTGTGTCAGGTGTCCTGGGTATATTGTACTTGATATGGCAAGTACGAGAATGTAAATGTCACGATATCCATCTCTAGTTGACTTTACACAACCCCGCGTACGGTGTTGGCACCCGACTATAATCGAAAGCTAAGTCAGTCAAACGGCCCTAGGTTTAAGCATGTATAACAATGTAAAAATAAGTCCAAGAATATGTAACAAAGACTGCAAGTTGGCAAGGTACACTTGCCTGAGGTTCCGGCTCCAATTGTAGCTCTGACTTCAGCAGGAATTGCAGGGACTGCTCCGGTTGCTGAAACAAACATCACCATCAGATCCAAAAAATATCAATCATCTAGAAACACCTATCCTTGAGTCCAATTTGGAGACAAGGGCAAAAATGACATTTCAGGGCAAAACGGGGTCCAATTGTGGGCCGCTTTGCACCAAAAAATGTGTCAGGGTCAAAGGTCTCCAAATCTGTCCAACTTAGTGTCAACAGGTCAGGAACAATGATACGAACCCAACGGAACTTCCAGAATTGGATTCCGATGAGCCGTTCTCAAAATCGCCCGTCAAGTGGCGCTTGTGGGGCCCACGACACACGATTTTGTCAACGTTCTCAGAATTGAACCAAACTTGGCTCACAGGACCAGCGTATTGCTACGAGTCCGATAGCATAAGTTTTGTCTCGATCAGACGTGTGTACACTAAGTTACAGCGAGATTTAAAAAGGTCGGATACGGGGCGTTATCCGCGGATACGCGTTGATTCCGGTGTGCACGCACATCCGAATCAGCTTCTGCAAAATTCTGCACGTCCGTATCAACGGCGCGCACGTATCGGTGAAGACCGCGTGCGACCAAGTCGTCCCGTTTGGCGGGGCGTACTCAGTTCCGGGGTGAAACAGGGCGTTGGTTTTCCTGTTTTTGGATTGCGGTTCACGATCACCACAGGACGCGATGCACCGAGCGGGTTGCACGGGCACCGAGGGGGTCACGCAGGGTACACGATGCAATTGACGGAATCGAAAACAGAGCTACGAGGAGGAAGATACGAGTACCTGAACAGGGCTCCAAAAACTAGGGTTTTCGTGTCCGATACGTGTCCGAGTCGTGTCCACAGAAGCTAGGGTTTTGGTTCTGGCTTCGAGTTGCTGCTGGCCGGGGCGGCTCGACGAGGGGCTGGGCGGCTCGCTGGAGACTGGCGACGAGGCGGGCGGCTGGGGACAGCGGGGAGTGGTGGTTGAGCGGCGAGGGAACGCCGGAGAAGACGACGGAGGGTTCTCTGCGGATGGAGATGGGTGATGGCCGGAGCGGCCTGGCTGCGCGGCGAGGGTGGTGGCCGGCTCTGGCCGGAGGCGAGCTGCGGCTGAGAGGCGACGCAGGGACGCTCGGGTTTAGCTCGAGGGAGGGGCCGTGGTCGGGGTGGCCGGCGCTGGGCAGCGGGCCGGAGGGGCTGCGGGCCTGCTGCTAGGGCATCGAGCTCGGGTCGATTGAGGCGGGGAGGGGCGGAGCCGTGTGGCGAGGCGCTAGGAGGAAGGAGATGACTCACGGCGGAGAGGCTGGTGGCTGACGGCGAGGTCCGGGAAGGTGCAGGGCGGCTGGAGCGAGGGGGAGACGGTGGAGTCGAGGCGGGCATCGATTTAAATAGGGTCAGGGGAAGGTGGAGCGGCCGGGGGTTGCCGGAATAGGAAGGGGAGGCGCCGGGGTCGAAAGGGCGGCCGGTGGGAAGAGGAACCGGAGCGGCGCGACGGAGGAGTCGGCCGGCCGCTCGTTGGTTACGGGACTGAACAGTTGGGGAGGAGAAGAGTTGCGGGTTCGGGTTTGACGGACCGGGTCGGGTCTGACCCGGATCCGACCCGTTAAGGGGTTGGGCCGGTTCGGATAGACCGGTCGATCCGGTTTGGTTTAATATGGGTTTAGGTGAACCGGGTTTATTTAATTAGGTTTAATTAATCAATAGATTTTATGGCTTTAAAATCCATCCGGGGTCCAATAAATTCCCGAAAAATTACCCTATGTCCGGTTTTCCATTTTACACTAGAAAATATTATTTCTATGATATTTTAATATTATTTAATAATATTTAAAAATCCTTTAAATACCAAATACCTTAATTTTTAATTCCAGAAAATATCAGAAAATTACAGTAAAAACAGGAAAATCCTAAATTATCAATTCTTAAAAATCAGGGGGATTACACATATCCCGATCAAAAAGAATAGTACAATTCAATTGATCAATGAGAGAGCTAACAAAAAGTAAGTTGACCGAAAATGAAGGAACATGCAAGACAGATGACAGGGTAACATATGAAGTACAATGGACTGAGCCAGTACCCCTGGTGGGTTAGGATGTCCCATCAACAGTCTGAACTATCTCGGGATGCATATGTTTGCTCGGATAATATAATACAAACTCACTAAATGCACCTGTGATATGCCTAGATACACCTGAGTCTATGATCCAATCAGTATGAGATTTAGTGGATGCAAGTGCCTGAACCGGGATATTGTTGCCCTATGAGCAGCGTAACCAGTAAAGTTCTCAAGGTAGGTAGTGTCAGCCAGATCCTGGGTGGCATGTCCCTTGCCCTTAGAACTCTCAACCTGAAGCTTGAACTGACGTAGTTTCTCCAGCTCTGCCATCTCGGCTCCAATCATCTTAGTAGTGGTCTCCTCTGGCACAGCTAGGTGAGAAACTCCCCAGCCTCCATGTCCCCTGCCTCCTTGACCTGTACGTCCACCACTCTGTCCTCTGCCTCCTCGAATACGACCAGAATTACGGGGTTAAGGGCAGTTGTAGCTGAGGTGCCCTTTCTTCCCGTAATTGTAGCACTCTTTTTCATTGTTGATGGGAGCACTAGAAATCACCAATGTCGAGCGGACAGCGGGTGAGGCCTCGTCTTTCATTACTTTTTGTCTGATCTCCTCTTGCTCCATCGATGCAACAACCTCATCCAAGGATGGGAAAGATGGCAAATGACACATTGCTGCCCTTCTAGCCTCAAACTGTGGGTTCAGACCCTTGAGAAAATAAGCCACACACCTATGCTCAAGGTACTATTTCTCAAGGAGAACATTTGTCGGATTTTGCAATGATAGCGGATCATAGTGATCCAAGTCCACCCATAAGCGACGTAGCTCCGCTGCATACTGGAGTACTGTCTTCTCCCATGTGTGCTAGCATCAATCTTTTTCTCAATTTTTATCATCAACATGACACTTCCAGCTCCAGAGTACATCCCAGCTAATGTCTTCCAAACATCAGCTGTACTGCAGATTGACTCCACCATCCCAGCTATGGATGGAGACACAGATGTCAGCATCCAAGAAACTACTAGAGAATTAAGGTGACTCCATGTGCTCCACTTAGCACTCGTCTTTTCCTCTGGATCAGTGCACTCTCCCTTCACATATTTTTCAAATTCCTTGGTCCGAAGGTTCAACAACGTCCTCCTAAGACCAACTTAGGTAGTTTCTCGTCCCCTCAAGTTTGATGTCATTATGCAACAACTCTATCTTCTTTATCACCTGCGACGGTTCTGGTGCGGGCACGACTATCCTACTGGATGAGGTCTCCTCTAATTTGGTCTAAAATACCCCACCCATCCCCTCCAGTATCTCTTTCAACTCCTGACTAGTCACATGTGTTCCCATCTCCACAGTTGCATACAGGGACGAGGTCAAACACAACTCAAACATGTGTCGTGCGCATACATGCGATCACGACTTTATTCGTCTATCTGTACACCCCCAAACTCATGCGGCATGAGAGATGCACGATGGATAGAACTTGCCGGAATAAGAGATAGAAATAGAGATTTGTGTAAAACTTCCTAGAAAGTATGCTCGCTAATCTTAGAACCCACGTTGAGATAGGATCACACAAGAGTTCCTCTCTAATTATCCACGATCCAACGCCGGGTTTGACGACACCCGCAGGCAAACCCGCAGGGAACGTCGACGACACCCGAGGGTGGGGGTCTTCCACGCACAAAGGAATGAGGGGGGGTCGGGTGAGAGACAGGGGGAAAGAAAAATTATTTTATTTTTTTGAAAAGGATTCAGAGCTTTGGCTATGATACCATGTAGAAAGACTTAATTGATTTATTTCTCAAAGAGGGAGTACATATATATAGGAGGAGGCTAGCATCCTCCTTACTTTCTATCCAATGTGGGACTAAATAAGTTCCCATAACTCAACAGTTTTTTACTAGAGTTTTTACAAGAGTTTTGAACACTATGAAAAAATACATATAGGAAGAGAAGAAATCATTGCTAAATAATAATAGCGACAGTCAAATGAACAAAAAGGGTTATCGGTAAACACGATGTCGCTACCTAAAGGACCTTACTATTTAATCGCCATTTGACTAAAAATCGATGATTGTGCGACAAAAGAAATACGACGATTTACCATCGACGCAACAATGGAAAAAACGGCAACGAATCACAGACTAACCTTTGACTCATAACGACGACGAAACTTCAACCCATTTACCGTCAAAAAACCGGCGTATCAGTGACTACGAGTCGACTAAACAGCGATGACCTTGGTTTCTGATACATGGATTTCATTTTTAATACTTAGTTATTGATGGAAATGTATGTCTCCAGTATGTCGTCAGTTTGTCGTCAGGCATCACTAGCCCGTCGCTCAGTCGAACATATTTGAAAAAAAATTAAAAACCAATCAAAACATGGACACATAACAGTATATTTGAGACCCGACACAACCTATCATAGCATACTCGTCCAATCGGACAGTTTAGAAGCACAAAATGCTCCCTAGAAATCCAAAAACAACACAATAATATAATATGTGAGAACCGGCACAATCCGTCGTAGAGTAGTCTTCCAATCGGACTTTCAATGGCACTAAACGTTTATTGGAAATCCAAATAGAACAAATAATGAAAGGGTAAATAGAAATGTTGATTCGGCTCCAACTGAATTCAAAGCATGGAAAAGGATATGGCAGATGCATCAGATTTGTCCAAGAGTTTTACTCTTTGTCTGGAGAGCCATCAACAATTCATTGGTTACGGGTGAAAATCTGCACACACGGATGCCGCAAGCAGACCCAACCTGCCATTTATGTAAGATGCACACAGAAACCATTGGCCATCTATTACTTTTTTGTCCTATTTTAGGTAAATGCTGGAGGAAGATACCTTATGTTTTCTCAAAGATCCAACCAGACTCAACTATTCAAAGCCTGCTGCAATGACTATTATCGTCTGGTGATCTCGAAGACATTTTTGCCACATTTTATCTATATGGAGAATATGGAAAGCGAGGAACGGAGCAGTATTCAACAATCAACAAGTAAGTTATGACAAAATCTATATGGAGGCCTATAGATTGTAAGAGACTTACAAAGATGGTTATCATCAATAATCCACTGGATTGAAGATACTCGTACAATGATGGAATCCTCTACGGGTGTCTCCTGTTCCTTTGCTCCGCGATCTATGAACTTGTTAGCAACGAACATGTTATCTTCTGCCTATCATCCTCTTACTCAAGTTATTCGAGTAGCTCCTTTGTATTTAAAAGACTCTATCCAAAAGTATAAGTCTACACTCTCGTTTAATGCTTAATAGAAGTTTTCGTTTGGATTTTAAAAAAAAAAAAAAATTAGAACAAACACATAAATAGAACAAATAAATTCAAATTATATGTGCAACCAGCCGGTGCAATCAGTTGTATAATTTTCATACAGTACTCAACCATATGTACAAATATGGTTTAGTTTGGTTCGGTTCTCTTTTCTCTAGCTACATCCTAGTTCTGGTTTATGACTCGTCTCCACACAAATGACTACCAAGCTTCCTGTTATTGAACCGACCACTCACTGAATGACACCTGCTGAGAACGAACACTTAGGGCCTGTTTGGTTAGGCTTTATAACTCAGTTTTCTGAGTTATAAAGCAAAAAGTGGAAGAAAGAGTGTTTGGACAACACCATTCACAGAATAACATTTGGAAAAAAAATATTCTCAAATCGTATGTTATAACTCAGCTTTCTGAAAGCAAAAAAAACCTCCCCAACACCCCCAGTCCAGCTCTCTTTCTCTCTCCTCATTTTTTCTGAAAGCAAAAAAAAAAAACCCTCAGTCCGAGGCTCTCAAGAGCCGCCTCCGCCTCCTCCACTTCAATCTCCTTCAACCGCCGTAATCAGGCCCTCCTCCTCCAACCGTCGTCCTAGTCGACGTTCACCGTCCTCGGGCCCTCCTTCTCTGGATCCTCCAACCGCCGTCCTCGTCGACGATCGTCGTCCTCGGGCCCTCCTCCTCCTCCTCCAATTGTCGTCCTCGTCGATGACTGTTGTCCTCAGCGCTGATCCATCGTTGTTGTTCTCCATCCAGTTCGTGATCTGAACCGCCGTGTCCGGTGTGGTGGGGTTGGCGATGACGGCGAGAGCGACGACGGCGGGGTCGAGGGTTAGGGGTCGAGCTCGAGGATGGTGGCGACGATGGTGGGGTGGTAGGGTTGGCGGCGACGGTGGGGTCGAGCTCGAGCTTTAGAATGGTGGTCCACAAGCTTTCTGCCCTCCTCCAGGAGGTTGACAACACCCTCGGCGTCATCCAAACTATCGCCGTCGTCGGCTTCCTCGGCGTCCGGCCTCCTTGCCGAGCCACCTTAGGGTTGGGGCTTTGGGACCTCGACCGCCAGTTAGGGTTTTGGGACCTCAACCGCCACCTTAGGGTTAGGCTTTTGGGACGACGAGGATGACAATAACCAGAACATCGGAGACGTCGACTGGAGCTTTTGAACTTGAACAGATTGGGGACGACATCGAAAAGTGTCAGATTTGGGATGGACACGAAAAAATTCACAGTTGGACACATAACAGTTTTTTTTTAGATCACTTTCTAAAATTATTTTACCAAACGAAAATTTTTTTTTTTAAAATCAATTTTCAGATGAAAGTAACCAAACACAATGCCAAAATTTATATACTCAGAAATCAACTTTACATATATATACATCAACATATCAAATTAATCCATCGCAAATGAGCTTTCGCTTTTTCGTGCCTAGACCCTTACCTAAAGAAAACATATATGGATTTCATTTGTTTGTCATTCCATCCCAAATTAATCCATATTAACAATGTGATTGAACCAAACTCAGCTAGCTCCTATTGTCAGCGAAAAAAAAATTGGCTAGACGGCTGGTCTCGAAAATAAATCGTGGAAGAAGTGTGGATGTATGTGTGTATGAAAATTGGGAGTAGTGGACCACCAATTTTTGAGCAAATATTATCAATCCAAATATCGATATATCAGAAGACTGAATCGCCCAACAGGACAATATATGTGAAGAAGTGATAGGAGATAATATTCTAGGTATTTAATTCATCATGATATTACATATATATACATCAACATATCAACTTGGGACCTAAGTCACATGGCTAATCACCATAAATACAATTTAATACAATTTAATCCCAATATCCCAATCACCATATATAGTCAGCCAATCACCATAAATGCAATTTAATGATACAATTTAATTCCAATACCCTCCCTCAAGTTGGAGCATGCAAGTCACAAATGCCCAACTAGCCAAAAAGAAACTCACTTTGCTATTTGTCCAAAGCTTTGGTAAAACTAGCCACATCAACTCTCAGCCACCCTGATACATAATCCACGATATGGTCGTAAAAGTTGATGCTCGATTCGTCATAAGTATGATTCATCATGACTCGACCATCAACCCTAAGTCCCAATATATGATGGACGTCATCAAGGGTAATCGTCAACTCTCCGTTTGGTAGATGGAAAGTGTTGGTTTCTGGATGCCATCGTTATACAAATGCCGATATGAGTGCATTATCCACCGTCGTATAGGAGTAGTTACCCAAATATTCTAAATCGGTGGGAATGATTTTAGCCTTCACATTGTCTTCCAATAATTCAAACCCCCATGTCTTGCACTTTTTGTCGTGGTTGATCACCGTTAACATACGAGAACTCTCCTGAAAAGTAAACAATTAGATGAACTTATACCTATATATAAAATATAGTTATCTATAAATAATTGGATGAACTTAGAACTTATAACTATATATAAAATTATCATAACGTAATGTACTTATCGGATTATTCCATATTTAGTATGCAATATGGTTCTCGATCGACGACAACATAGAGCAACCATTTGGACGAGTATCGACTGGACTATCTAGCTGCTGAGAAGGTCATGAACCATCAGTAGGCCGATTTCCGAGGGTTTGTGGCAGAGTCTCGACATGACAGTCTTCTTCGTCAGTCGATGTTTCCAAACTTCAAGGCGTGCCTCGGGGTCGCGAATAGTGAGAGCTGGTTCAATAGTACACTGAACATTACGTTCCTTACGCATCGACGCAGTAGGGCGTCTTCTTATGATATCTTCATCCTCAGTGCCCTTTCGAGGGTCGTGACTATAAGACAAAAAAGATATATATTTTAACATCCCAAAATTTATTCAATATTCAGGACTGTAAAAATTTTTACAGTCCTATATGTATACAGGACTGTAGAAATTTCTACAGTCCTAAATTTATACAGGACTGTTAAAATTTCTACAGTCCTTTATACATATAGGACTGTAAAAATTTCTACAGTCCACAATGTATATAGGACTGTAGAAATTTCTACAGTCCCGTATGGTTCTGTTACAAACGTTCGACGGATGTCGAACTTGTATGCCCTAAAATCGGGTATGAGACTCCAGAAAAATATCGAAACTACATCTGAAACTACATTCAGGACTTGTATGCCCTAATTTTAAGATTGGAAAGATAATTTTTGAAAAAAAAATTGAAATGCAATAGAAATTATTATAACTTTTTGAAAAAAAATTGAAATTCAATAGAACAAGGAGAAGGAAGAATTGTACCTTGATTCTTTCGAGAGTTTGAGAGCCATCGACAAGGAGAAGGAGGAAGAAGTGGAGGAGGAGGGCTCCGACAAGAAAGGGAGGAAGGGGGAGGGCTCCGGTAGGGGTTTGGAGGGTTTGGGAAGAGAGTTTAATGTTTGGGCTAGTATGAGTAAACTTTTGGACTAGTATGAGTAAACTTTATTCATTAATGGGATAGCCCCAATCCTGGGCTAGCCCCAAGTGTATTTAGTAGTGCCCTTATCACCAGCCTAAAATATAATCCTCCTGCCAAGTCAAAACATTCTGAACCTCGGTCCTCCAAATATTAGGCTGGGGCATGGCCGTATTCTCTACTTTGTTGCCACAATTGATTATTGCATCCGGGAGTAATGGGTCCGCAGCCACGAGCTTTAGAAGAAACGATTCCTGAACAGATGGCCTGGGACATTGCTGAGGAGGAATATACGTCACGTCCCGATCTTCCACAAGATCGATCGTTCCCGCTGAACGCGAATCACCGCGCCAATTCTCACGCTGGACGACCGTTCCCATTAGGAACGTGATGCCGCGGCGAGCACAAGCTGCGTCCGCACAAGGGCAAGGATCGAACAGACTGTAAAATGACTAAGCCACAGAGTCGCACAGATAGTCCGAATGCAGCGAAAAAGAGTCGAACAGGCGAGTGGTAACAAGTTCACAGAGTCGTCATAGCGAAAGCATTGTCGCGGTGATTCACTTTCAATTGGGACGATCGATCTTACGGGAGATTGGAACGTGACATATTGGTAACCATCCGTCGGATGATCTGATATACCTCCAATCACCCCCGAAGACTGATTTGAAACAGGATCTGCAACCTTATTACATAGTTGTGGCACCTGAGGCAAGTCCACAGTACCCCTTCAGCTATCGGGGGCAAAATGCTGGATAAAGAACTCCCTATATCAATACTCAAAATCCCTATGCACTTCGAGGCTGGGATACTCCTCTGCTTAACCAATCTTCCAACAATCTCAGAGGGCATGTCACCCCCCGCAGAACTATCCGCAACCTCTTTCTGCAACACCAATTTGTAGTGGTCCATATGATGTCCTTGGTGAAAACATCCAGAGCAATAGAGTGGTCGTGATTCGAAAACAATAGGTTGTCATACATTTCGGCCCCCGAAAAACTGAATGAGAACATGCTCATGGAAGGGGATGCTCACATCGACCTCCACTAAAACGCGGGCCAAGCTAGGTCGAGTAAGCTCCGTCGATGGATTATCAAGCATAATAGGGATAAATTTTGCCGAATCAAATCCACTGTTGGCCGAGAGTGGGAAAACTTCCCGACAAGAGCGAGATGGAGGGGAACGAGTAATGTAGCCTCTTCCGCCTCATCGAAGAGCACCGCGGTTTCCCCCTGAAAGACGAAAGAATCCCGATAAGCAATGATCGGACTAGGGTCATAAGAGGGACAACCACCAGCTATCGCCCCCGCGAAGGAACAAAGCTGGGAAGGAGGCTGGGGGGAATAGGGCTGGAGGGGGGGACGGGATAAGGAAGGAGGAGGCGCAGGGGGGTAAAGAAGGCTGACTGGATGCGAGATCCGGCACGATAACAAAGTCTGGCGAGACTTAGGGGGGCGCGAGCAAAGGATCAAGGAATTGTCATGCCGTCGCAAAAAGGCATGGGGGAGGAGAAAGGGGATGGCAGACTGGGAGGGAGGGCAACTTGGAAGAGGAGCAACCGGGGGGAGTGGAGTGGAGGAGCCGTGAAGCGAAGGCCGGCCCGACATCTCAGCCATATATATATACAGAAATGCTTCAAAACCACCTGTGTGATTTCATATTATGGAACCACCCGGTATATTATGGATTGGATTTGGATTGAATGGATAAGATTAAAAGGTGTATATCCTATCACTTTTTAATCTCAATCACCCAATTCAACATATGTAACATAGAATGTTTTCATTATATGAAATCACCCGAGTGGTTATCGAGTACTACTCTCTCTCTCTCTCTCTCTCTCTCTCTCATCGAACATAACCGCCAACGCCCTTCCCCCCCTCCCCCCCCCCCCCTAAAAGAGAAGGTAGGGTGCCCTTGGTCAATCTGTGAGGCTGATCCAACCATGACCGCAGCGAAGGAGCACCCATGGGGACCAAATGTCTTAGGCAGCACCGGAGAGGACAACGGTGGAGGGATGTCCAGAGGGGAAAACTTAGAAGACATGGGGGGGCAGGGCGGGGGGAGAGGGACGGAAACATCGCCCCGGCAGAGAGGCACCGTCGCGACGGTGAGGATGGGCAGACACAGAAAGGGGAAAGGGAAAGAGCAGTCGGCCCTAAGGGGAGTATATATATATATATATATATATATATATATATATATATATATATATATATATATATATATGTCTCGGTGGAGACGGATTGTGTGTGTGCGTGCGTGGTTCTATTTACCCTCGTTCTATTTACCCGCTTCAAAATATATATATATATATATATATATATATATATATATATATATATATATATATATATATATAATCTAAGAGAAAGTTTGTACTTTGCTCTTAGTACTCGCCATTCGAAACAATTGGAAGAGGAAATCTATTCGAAAAGTCTTGTTTGTTCAGGTAGATCACTACTGGGTTGAGTGAGTGATTTTATTATAATATTTTGCTTTCTTTTTGAGTTTGGTGAGGTGGTTGAACTTTTGGGCAAAAGGTTTAACAATTTTATTCAATCTTGTATATTTTTTGGGGACTTATAATATAGATTGAGATTTTTTCAAGTGACATATTCATCGAAAAAATTGTGTTTGATCTGGCTTGATGCTTTTGTTAGACGTTGGTTTGTTATCTTCAGGTGGATTGACATCGATTCCACGTTCGTGTCTGTGGCCAACTTCGATTCGGATCACATTGCATTTCCAACAAGAAATGCATAAAGCAATTTGGAAAGACCTATTCACATATAAGCTTGGCTAGTTGATGCTCTATATCTCTCTCACACACAAATTCAACTATTCAAAGTATTACCACATAGAAAATAAGAAAATTGGTGCATAAGATATCTTGTATCTATTGGGTCCTAAGGTATCTAATGGATTGCAGTCTTATACTCCTTTATGATGTGTCAAAACATGTTAGTGTTCGATTTATCTTATATCCGGTTGAACTTTCAAGATGGTTTAAAGGAAGTTGATAGTTTAGTCATACATCGGATAGAGAGTTAGATCATGAGATATAGATAATTAAATTGGTTCAAATTTTAACAAAGAAAAAAAAAATCTTTTAAGACATATGAGTGTAGTCCAATATTATATATCATGGATCAACTTCCCTTAAGATCAACAACGTCTTGGCAATAGTTAGGAGGAACGAAAAAGCGAAGTGCCAGAAGAGTGGAAGGAATTGAATTGGTATTCTAAGACTTGTTCATTTGGAGAATGAAGCTCAACGAGTCATCACAATTGTAATAAAATTATTCTTCAGTTCGTCTTATAATAAGTAGAGCAACAAGCACAAAATTGGTAATGACTTGGTCTCCCAAATCTCCTTTATTTTCCTTTCGCCTACAATCTCATATAAGCTTGGCGAGAGTGGACATACACTCGCACACAAACATTAAATCCAAAGATTTAGGAAATATACAATACTTGTGCTGCATCCTATATTGTCTCGGGATTCAAGGGAAGCCGGCTGGTGGAGTTGGTATATAATTTCTGGCAGCTGCTGCTGCTGCTGCTGCTGCTGCTCTTTTCTTGCTGAGACGAAAACAGAAGGCCGAGCAAAAGAAGGATACACCGAACGTGACCAAGTGCCGCGCGTAAGGCGACATAAGCTCGCTAGCAGCAGGGAACGTGAACATGAACATGGCAGTAACCGACGCGACAAGCGACCAAACTGCCACTTCCAGCCACATCCCCTTGAATGGACGCTCAGGTGATTTGGCGCAGGCATGAAAACACCATGACATGATCATCAAGGTCATGAAAGCAAGGACCAAGAACACGAAAGAAAGGACATCGTCGTTGTCGACGACTATGACCGCTAGGACCGAACCGAGCACGAGGAGCGCCAAGTTGAGAGCTCGATCCCAGGGGAAGGGCTCGGGGTTCGGGTGATCGGAGACCTGCAGAGGTTGGCTTTGCTTCGAGTCCATAGCAAGTGCTGAAGAAAATGGTACCTAAAGTAGCAGCAACTTGGTCACATTTTTATGCTCTTCATTGTGATATGTTTTGATGTGATTAAGGATTATGGTAGAATTACAGGGTCAAGAGGAAGAAGTGTTGATAGTCATAATTTCGCAGCAATTGATTGATTACAGTGAGCTACTTGTGATCGCGACGGCGTAATCCACACGGAATGCGCCGGTCAAAGTTTTATTTCTAGTGTTTGATGATTAGTAGCGTTCGTGTACTAGTGTTGATGAATTTGTGTTCGATACACGGACTCTAATAAGTACAGTAGTGTATTATTTTTTTATTGTATGTCAGTGGAAGGACATTTTGACACTCCTACCTGTAGGACTGTCAAAAAAATTTAACAGTGCTGAAAATTTAGGACTATCAAAAATTTGACAGTCCTACCTATATTGGAAGAACTGTCAAAAAAATTTGACAGTCCTAAAAATTGAACAATTCTGGATAACTTTGTTAGTGCTCTAACATAGTATGAAAAGTAAAATTCATTCATAATAGAAGGCAAATTCTAAAGGCTCATCCCACATTCTAGATTCTACATTCAAAATATAGGAGCTCATTTTGTATAATAGTAAGTCTCATTCCTAGTTTTAATTTTTAGATTTTCGGTCTCATTCCACCCATAGGTTCTAAGGGTTGTGCCTCCCAATTTCTAGATTCTAGATTCTAGATTGTAGGAACTCATTTTATAGAATAGTAACTCCCAATTTGGAGCTCAACTTTCTAGATTCTAGATTTTTTTTTTTTTTTATATCAATTTTGACCACCCAATTTTTGGGACAGAAGTTTACTTTATCATTTTCTACTATTCGCATACAAATTCAACTTATTCTATATTTACCTTCTTCTTCTTTTTAATTTTGGATTTAAAATTGTATTGAAGAGTCCTGAGAGATGGCAAGAGTTTTGATCAAATTTCCTATTCTATGTCCAGTTCCAAATTTGTTGGTCTAATTTTCGGTAGGTATATGTAGGAGTAGTTTGATAAATATATTAAAGTCAGTGACCATTGTAATCTTTTGTTATAAATAGATTGTTGGCAGTTGAAAACTAGATTAGTGGCAGAATAAGTTTCATAACAGTGTTTCTTCTTACAACATGAAGTTTAACCGAATTAACTGGTTCGATTTGGTTTTCTACGGACAAGCATTATTTTAAATTCTTTTGGAGTAAAGGGTAACTTCAATATTTAGAGATGTTTTTTTTAGAAAGGCTTAATTGATTTATTTCTCAAAGAGGGAATATATATATATATATAGGAGGAGGCTAATCTTATCATTTCTTTCTAACCAATGTGGGACTAAATAAGTTCCCATAACTCAACACTCCCCCTCAAGATGAGCGATAAATATCAATCATCTCCATCTTGTTACAAAAGATGTCAAACTCTCTAGAACCCAAACATTTAGTTAAACAATCAGTTAACTACTCTGCTGCTTTCACATAGCTCAAAGTCAAAACTTTTCTATTCAGCTTCTACTTGATGAAGAATCGATCAACCTTCACATGTTTGGTGTGATCATGCTGTACTGGATTGTTTGCAATATCAATTGCCGATTTGTTGTCACATCAAAGTTGCAGGGAGTCTCCTCTAAATAATTTAACGCATCTCAGCCAACAAGCTCTTCACCCACATCATCTCGCACAGGCTAACTGTCATAGCCATGTACTAAGCCTCAGTTGTAAACCTAGCCACTACATCTTGCTTCTTGTTGCGCCAAGATACAAGATTGCCTCCAACAAAAATACAGTAACCTGTAGTGGACTTGCGATTGTCCATACAACCCGTCCAATCGGCATCACAGTAGCCTTCAACTCTCAGATGTCCAGAACTTTTGAACCATAACTCATTTCATGGACTTCCTTTAATATACCTGAGAATTCTGCGAACTACCTCCATATACTGCTCTCTGGGATCATGCATATATCTACTCACCACACTAACGACATAAGTAATATCATGTCTCGTATGACATAGATATATAAGCCGACCAACTAATGTTTGATACTGCTCCATACTTACCGGATCACCTCCCTCGGCACATAACTTGTGATTCTGCTCGATAGGATTAGAAGCAACCATGCAACCCAGCATTCATGTCTCTGAAAGAAGGTGCAGAGCATACTTTCGCTGAGAAAGCACTATACTCTTTCGTGACCTTGTAATTTTAAATCCGATGAAGTACTTCAACTGTCCCAGATCCTTAACTTAGAATTCATCTTCAAGTATTTTCTTCAGCCGTAGGATCTCCTCAGTATCTTCTCCAGTAATTACAATATCATCAACATAGACTGCAAAAACAGTGATACGAGTCTTGTTGTGCCTTAAAATACAACATGATCTCCATTGCACTGTCTATACCCCATACCACATACTGCAAGCCTGAATCTATCAAACCATGCTCTCGGAGACTACTTTAGCTCATGCAAAGACTTCTTCAATTTGCATACATTTTTCATTGCTTGTGAATTAGCAAAGCCTGGTGGAATCTCTATATACACCTCTTGGAGATCCTCAAGCAAAAATGCGTTCTTGACATCTAGCTGATGTAGTTGTCAATTGAAGTTAGCAGCACATGACACCAACACTAGCACAGTGCTCATCTTTACTACTGAAGCAAATGTCTCGTCATAGTCGATACCATAAGTTTGGCTATAGCCTTTAGCAACCAATTTGGCCTTGTATATGTCAATCTTGCCCTCTGGAGTCTGCTTAACAGTATAAACTCATTTACATCCAATAGCACGCTTCCTGGCTGGCAGTGGTACCAGCTCCCATATGTCTCTCTTCTTCAAGGCCTGAAGTTTCTCCTGCATGGCACTCAACCACCTAGGATCTTGCTTAGTTACCTGTCAGTTGTTAGGTACAAGCACTGAATCTAATGATGCAAAGAAGGACTTATATGCAGGTGGAGTGGATGCATATGAAATATAATGTGCAATATCAGTATCCCAACTACCAAACTTAGCTGGAGGTTTTCCAGCATTGACTCTAGAAGTTCTACGAAGCAAGATATGAGTATTAGAAGCATCAGAAGAGAAATTATTACCAGGTGACTCAAAAGGACATGGAATCATACCAACCACGATGCCACTCTCATTCTCTCCCTCTCTACTAGCATTAGTAGTGCCATCCTCGAACAAGAAACTTAACTCTGTCTTCTCCCCATAAAATGGTTTAAACTCCCGAAAGGTCACGTCCAGACTAACAAACAACCTTCTTTCAGTGGGATACCAACACTTGTATCATTTCTGACTTGATGAGAAGCCTACAAAAATATATTTAACTACTTGTGGATCCAGCTTGCTCACCATCATTATGTGATCTCGCATAAAATATGTGCAGCCAAACACTCTGGACGGAACAATAAAAATATTAGAGACCAAGAGCATCTCACGTGGTGTCTTCATCCCTAATACTCTTGACAGCATCATGTTAATTAGATAAGCTGCTGTAATAATAGTCTCACTCTACAAGAACTTCGGCACATTCAATGTCAGCATCAAAGAACGTGCCACTTCTAGTAGATGCCTGTTCTTGCGTTCAGCCACCCCATTCTGAGCAGGAGTGTCTGGGCAAGTGGTTTGATAAAGAATTCTTTGACTAGAGATAAAATTAGCAAACTTCTTATTAGTGTACTCGGTTACATTATCTGTTCAAAGAATCTTCATATTTACTCCAAACTGGGTCATCACATACGCCAAAAAGTCTTGAAAATATTTGTACGCCTCAGATTTCTACTTCATCATGTAGATCCAGGTCATACGTGAGTAGCAATCAATGAAGGTAACAAACCATATGAATCCACTAATGTAAGTAGTAGGACATGGTCCCCAAACATCAGAATGAACAAGTGCAAATGACTCAAGACTTCGAAGACCAACCATTTTATAAGTAGAACATGTATGCTTCCCAAGTTCACAAGCATTACAAAATAATATTTTTTTGTCTACTTTATACATTATCTCAGGTTCTAACTTATTCAAACTATCAAAAGATAAATATCTCAATATGCAGTGTTGAAGCATTACTTCTATCTCTGGCCCTCTACTAATAGTAGCAGCGAGCATTGCAGTCTCCCTGTCTAGGTACCAAAGGCCATCACGCCTGATATCAGTCCCAAGCCTCTTCCCCGTGGCCTTATCATAGAAAGAACACATATTCCGATCAAAAAGAGTAGTACAATTCAATTGATCAATGAGAGAGCTAACAGTAAGTAAGTTGATCGAAAATGAAGGAACATGCAAGACAGATGACAGGGTAACATATGAAGTACAATGGACCGAGCCAGTACCCCTGATGGGTTGGGATGTCCTATCAACAGTCTGAACTGTCTCGGGATGCATATGTTTATTCGTATAATATAATGTAAACTTACTAGATGCACCTGTGATATGCCTAGATGCACGTGAGTTAATGATCCAATCAGTACGAGATTTAGTGGATGCAAGTGCCTGAACCGGGAAATTGTTGCCCATATGAGCAGCATAACCAGTAAAGTTACCAAGGTAGGTAGTGTCAATTAGATCCTGGGTGGCATATCCCTTGCCCTTAGAACTCTTAACCTGAAGCTTGAACTGACGTAGTTCCTCCATCTCTGCCATCTCGGCTCTAGTCATCTTAGTAGTGGTCTCATTTGGCACAACTAGGTGAGAAACTCTCCGGCCTCCATGTCCCCTACCCCCTTGACCTGTACGTCCACCTCTCTGTCCTCTGCCTCCTCGACCACGACCAAAATTGCTGGGTTGAGGGCAGTTGTAGCTGAGGTAATCTTTCTTTCCGCAATTGTATCACTCCCTGTCATCGTTGATGGGAGCACTAGGAATCACCAATGCCGAGCGGACAACGGGTGATGTCTCGTCTTTCATCACTTTCTGTCTGATCTCCTCTTGCTCCATCGATGCAACAGCCTCATCCAGGGATGGAAAAGATGGCAGATGACACATTGCTTCCCTTCTAGCCTCAAACTGTGGGTTCAGACCCTTGAGAAAATGAGCCACACTCCTACGTTCAAGGTACTGTTTTCCAAGGAGAACATCTGTCGAATTTTGCAATGATAGCGGATCATAGTGATCCAAGTCTGCCCATAAGCGACGTAGCTCCGCTACAAACTGGAGTACTGTCTTCTCTCCTGTGTGGTAGCATCAATCTTTTTCTCAATTTCCATCATCAATATGACACTTTCAGCTCCAGAGTACATTCCAGCTAATGTCTTACAAACATCAGCTGCACTGCAGATTAACTCCACCATCCCAGCTATGGATGGAGACACAGAAGTCAGCATCCAAGAAACCACCAGAGAATTAAGATGACTCAATGTGCTCCACTGAGCACTCGTCTTATCCTCTAGCTTAGTGTACTCTCCCTTCACATATTTTTAAGTTTCTTGGTCCGAAGGTTCAACAACGTCCTCCTAGACCAACTTAGGTAGTTTCTCGTCCCCTCAAGTTTGATGTCATTGGCCAGCAACTCTATCTTCTTTATCACCTGCGACGGTTCTGGTGCGGGCACCACTATCCGACTGGATGAGGTCTCCTCTAATTTGGTCTGAAATACCCCGGCCATCCCCTCCAATTGTCCGAATCTAGATTTTTATATCTATCCTCAAAAATTTTAAATCAATGATTCAATCCTTAATATTAAAATTTTAAATCATATGCTCACGTTTCGATATTTGGTTTGCCATATCCCGGTTTTTAAAATTCATCAATCATTTATCATATTAATCATTCTTCTAGAATTCTAAATTTTAAGATGACTTGAACCTCTACATCCAATTTTTTTTCGATCACAAACTAAGAGAAGTTTCTCTTGAGTTGATAATGCGACTGCTACCCAACCTAGAATTTACCCATCTATCACATAAGGCTCTTATATTTCAGAAATCTCATTCCTCAATTTTACTTAATCCGGTTACTCAATCCTCAAAAAATTTAACACTAAAATATTATATGTGATATGCCCTTAGTTACAAAATAATCATCAAATAATATAATTGTCCTATAGGTTATATCTAATACTATCTGTGTATCCACTTATGCTAGGCACGAGGTTTCGTCTTTCCGAAATAAGGAAAGACGGAAAACAATAATGATGAGTTCAAGGGGAGGTAATAGATTTAGAAGTATGGGAATCAAGGTGTTTAAAGAATTCAATGGAAATTGTCAAGGCAGTTGTGGATTAAAATCTTATTTTGGGTAATGCCTATTAACATGCTCGCATAGGTACAGTTATGTAACGGATACGATATGCTCAGACATATCTAGAGGGCAAGTTCATTTGTCTACTAATCACTAGATATCTCAATCCACGTAAAGTAGTTATACGAAGGGCGAACCACGCGCACTATGGTTGATCAGATTGTAGCACACTGATTCTGAAATGTATTAGTGTACGCGTCCACTAATACATATGTCATAAACAAGCTTGATAAAAGACTGAGCTTGCAAAACTAGGCTGTAACAGCAGCATAAGTCGAGGTAGTACAAAATAAGTACGCTAGATTTTGATGAGAGAAATTACAAAATAGTTCAAGTTCACAAACAAAAATAAGACTCTACAGTCTCTCTAGTTGTCATACTACTCCTTATCTAAGTCACTAGTCAACCAAATATAGGGGCATGGACCTATAATTTCTACGGTCTGAATAAACACTATCTTCTTACGCAAGTCTAAAGTTGTGTCATCCTATTATACTTCATCAATGGGTCATTAGGGCTATGTGATACTATGTTGTGAGGCTTACTACCCAACTTAGAAATAATAATAAACTAGTACTGTGACAGTCTAAAGGGGATCCTATAAATTAATAAGGTTCTAGTAAATAAAGTACAACCCTTATTGGGCTATACGAGGGACGGATCTTAGTACTTATTAGGGTCTTCTATTGTATCATGTAAGTAATGGTCATCTTAAGTCTTAATCATTGTGTTCCTAGAATACAAGCATCAATATTATGAATGGAGGAGTTACTGGCTTCAAGGGAAAAGAGGATATAATCTATGCTGAGGTTGGGTACATGTTACGTGATTTTAAAACTAAGAATAATCAGCTCACAATCTAAGGGAACAACTCAAACTATCAAATCCTAACTACCCCGTACAAAATTCAAAGTTCAAATTACCAAACTATAACCCTAGCAAACTATATATCCTAACATAGAATAAGATCACTTGGCCTTCCATCATAAGAGTTATGTGGCACAAGTTAAATGATGAAGAAAAGAAGAATCATAATTTAGTCGTCGCACAATTAGCGAACAATAAGGTTGCAGGGGGACAAGATATGAAATTAAAATAGGGGCTCAAGATAATATTATGGTTTTCTAAGGGGAAGGTGGCGAGCAATTCTCCGTGTTTGAGGTATGATCTCATGGGGAATGTCATACTCGTTGCTCTGGGCTTCCTGAGGTACTGTCTGCTAATATCACGACAAGAACCTATATCCTAACACTATCTCACTATGCACATTAGGTTCAGTCCTAACATTCGATCTCGGATTTCTATTGGTTCCTCAAGACTGGGGTCAAACATTAGGGTCAAATCTCTAACTAGCTCTTAGCAGTGCCTATACTACTCTTAGGTCATTCATGACTATAACAAGAAATAATGGTAAATTATTCTATAGGTGAGGGACGCTAGGGTTCATTAAGCGTTCTACTTAGGGGTGTGTCCATATCCTAGCTGTACTCTTAATAGGGAGGTTACCCTACTTATCCTTCTATCAACAGGGACTTCTATATTCTAGGAGAAGACTACACTCAAGGAACTAATGAGAAGGCACATAAATCAAGCAGGATGCAATTTTTCAACGGAATGGATTGGAAGGAGGATGAGTCATAGTCAATGTGGATGAGATTCTATACTCTAGTCCTAGGTGCAGGCTTGTTCGGTACAGTAACGTAACCGAGACAATATGCTCTAGACCTGCATGGGCCACCACAAAAATAATGTCACGTCCTAGTCCCAAAATATCGAGGGACCAGACACGTGACAATGGCCAGCAACACACACTGATGGACAAACCCAATTTAATGGATCCATCAAGGCGTACTTAAGCTGTAAAATAAGGTCTACTACAACATGTCACAAACTAATCTCATCCATACAAGATAAAATATGATCCACAGAAATAGAAAATGTAAATCATCAGCCGGTCTCAATAAAGTACTTCGGGGAACAACCCGATAAAAATCTGGTACAATGGTTCAACTGACCAAACCATAAATGACTGAATAAAGTAGATAATGAGTATGAAACTCAAATGCTAAGGAAAAGTCCCCAGCTAACACCTCGTCCTCGGAAAGTGGTACAGCTCCTGTATCATCTCCTGCTGCTGTCCCGTATACCTCGGGATAGATCTCGTCTGCAATTCCTGGGAACATAATCCAGATCCAGATCCTCAAGGGACATAGCAAGGTACAAAATAATACAAGCCAAAATAAATACAGTATAATAGTAAATGAAATAAATAGGGTAAGTATGTAACCATCTATGTGAAATGCAAGTGAGAGCATCACTAGTACTCAGGCTGAGCCACTACAAGCTCTGTGTCGGGGAGCCGGTAGCAGTAATAACATGTAATGTGTCTAGATCTGCTGGAGAGTCTACAGCCTCGCAATAGTAGTAGATATATATAAAATAGCCTGTAGCCTGTGTGTCTCTCCCCACCCAATGTAACCACACGTCTCATGTC
Source organism: Iris macrosiphon (assembly GCA_036927795.1). NCBI lineage: Eukaryota > Viridiplantae > Streptophyta > Magnoliopsida > Asparagales > Iridaceae > Iris > Iris macrosiphon. The sequence goes on from JAYESA010000004.1 coordinate 135,341,608, forward strand.
CACAACGTCTCATGTATATGTCACGCAAGATCATAGCTAATGCAATAAGTCATCTAATATATATGAATATAATGTCTATGTCATAAAACCTGCATCCTATACAGAATCACCATGAATATCTCAGGAAGATTCTGTCTCATGAATAGTGTCAAGTGTCCTGGATTATAGTGTACTTGATAGGACAAGTATGAGAATGTAAAGGGCCACGAATGTCCATCTCTAGATGACGTTACACAACTCTGCGTACAGTGTTGGCATCCGACTATGAATCGGACGCTAAGTAATTCACACGGTCCTAGGTTAAGCATGAACAACCATATAAATAAATCTAAGAAATATGTAACAAGAACTGCAAGTTTTGGCAAGGTACACTTGCATGGGGTTCTGGCTCCAACTGTAACTCTGATCTTAGTGTGGATTTCAGGTACTCCTCCGGTTGCTGAAATAAACATCACCATCAGTCTCAAAAAATATCAAATAGCTAGAAACGCCTGTCCTTGAGTCCAATTTGGACACAAGGGCAAAAATGACAGTTTTTGGTCAAAGCGGGGTCCACATGTGGCCCGCTTCGCACCGAAAAATATGTCAAAAACAATGGTCTCCAAATTCGTTAAACTTAGTGTCAATAAGTCCATAATGATGGTACGTACCCAACGGAACTTCCAGAGCTGGATTCCGATGAGCCAATCACAAAATCGTCCGTCTAGTGGAGCCGCAGGCCCACGATACGCGATTTTGTCAACGTTCTCAGAATTGAACCAAACTTGGGTCACAGGACCAGCGTATTGCTACGAGTCCGATGGTGCAAGTTTCGATCCGACGTGTGTACACGAAGTTACGACGTATTCCAGAACAGGCGGATACAAGACGTTGTTGGCGGATACGCGTTGATTCCGGTGTGCACGCACATCCAAATCAACTTTTGCGAAATCTCGTACGTCCGTATCAACGGCTTGCACCTTTCGGTGAAGACCGCGCCCGACCAAGTCGTCCCGTTTGGCGGGGCGCACTCAGTTCCGGGGGAAAATGGGGTATCAATTTTCCTGTTTTTGGATCGTGTTTGCGATTGCCACAGGACGCGACGCACCGAGCGGGTTACACGGGCATCGAAAGGGTTACACAGCCTATGCGTCACAACTTACGGAACGAAAAAAGGAGCAACGAGGAGAGAGAACGGTTTACCTGAACAGGGCTCCATAGAACGAGTTTCTTCGTGTCCGCGAATCGACTCGGCTCGACACGACACAACTGTACAGTGCTGTGCTATGTCCGTGTATCGCTGTGTCCGGGTCAGGGTTCGATGTGGGAGATGCGGAGCTTCGTCGTGGCTGGCCGGAGATGAGGGAGGCGGAGGAGCTTGGTTGAGGCGTGGCGGAGTCGTCGGCTAGCTCCGGTCGAGTCAGGGTGGCGAGCTCGTGGGGTGACAGGTGGTCGAGGCGGCTCAGGTGGAGGGTTTGGGGTTCGACGAGGGCTGTGGGGTCGATGACTGGGGTGGTGGTGCTGCGCTAGGCTAGGGCGGAGAAGGTCCTGGTAGGCGGCTATGGGGGTTCGAGGCGGGGTCGTGGATGACTCCGACGGGGAGAGTCAGGGAAGGAGATGAGCAGCAGGATCTGAGTCGTCGAGGGGAAGGGGGTGGCGTGGTGGTCGTGATGGGGTTGGCCAAGAATGGCAGGGAGGTGGAGAGAAGGAGACGTCGGAGTGGTCTCCGGCCATGGGGGAGGACCACGGTGAGGAGGATAGAGGAGTTCAGGCATGGGGGTTCAGTGATGGAGCTCGGCTCAGCCGAGAGCAGCGGGGCTGCTCGGTCGAGTCAGGCGGAGGATGAGCGGGCGGGGCTCCTCCGACGGGGGTCGGCTTGCCGCGGCGAGGCGGAGGTTAGGGAAAGGGGTGGCGGCTGACTGCTAGGGTTAGGGTTAGGGTTAGGGTTAGGTTTAGGGATTTTATTATTCTTTTATTTTTATTTTTCTTTTATTTTTGTGGAGAAAAACTAGGAAAAATATGTATTTATACATGCAAAAATTTGGGCTTGGGTTTGACCTAGGATTTGGGCTGGGTCAATGCTCCTTGGGCTTGGGCTTCGGCTCTCATGGGGATGTTGGGAGGGCTGGAATTTGCATTAATTAAATGCAAGGGTAAATTAATATACGGGGCGATGTGCGCGCGTTGCACATCCCGAAAATTATGAAAAAATCCACGTGAAGGGAAAAGTGGGTTTCTTCACGTATTGTCCAATGGTGGGGATATCTCAACGTATTTTTGCATAAAAGCCCCCAAATTTTAGAAAATTGCACAAAGGCAGAAATTGGATTTTAATTCATTAAAATTACTGCGCACGATGTTCTGGAATTAATTGGAAATACCTGAGGCTAAAATTTGATGGGGCACAAGCGTCCTGGACCTAGAGGACTCAGAGTAGAATATTAATAAAATTCAGGTCGTACAAAACGGTCAAGATTGTGTTCCCGATTTCGATTGAGACGCACATAAGTACAAGGATGTGATTTATTTAGAAATTAAGAAATACATCCGCGACGTTTATTGTGCGACTAAAATATCGCACCAGAAAGCATGATTATAATTTACACAAGGGTCAGAAGGGTAGGCGGGCGCATCTAGGACAAGATTGTGAACTTTGCAGATAGGCAATGGCTAACGTAGTGCTCCAATTAACGAAGCATTGGTAAGGTGCGCTACGCGATAAAATAATATACAGTTAAATCAAATACCGTGTTCTAAATTCTAATTGGGTTCCAACTAGCCCTAATTCCCCTATATAAGCCAAGTAAACCTAATTTCGGGGGAGGGGGTTTACAATATACCCAACTTAGAAATAATTTCCTCCTCGAAATTAAAATAAGGCATAATTGGTTTAACTCCTTCACTTTCGTGCGTAAGGCAAGTTAAATCGCAATCTCCTCTAAAATTTAACTTATTCAAATTCATCGAAATCCCTCTCAAATTGAACCATTGTTTAAATCGAACGTCAACACATCGCGTTGTCTTCTCCATTCTTAATTTAATAATCCACATCCAATATAATTCAAATCTCTATGACATCCCAAATCAGAATTTACGTCGCAATCTTCAACTGTTAAAATTTCCTCTAGAAAATTTTAATCGATTATTATTTCTATCCTCAACTTGTGAATTCCGTACTCTTAATTTTTTAAATTCAATTTATATCCTCAATATTTTTAAATAGGTAATCCCACAGTCAACATTTAACTTTTAATTTAAATCCTTAATTTATGGAATTTGAATTCTAATTCACCAATTGTTCGAATCTAGATTTTTATATCTATCCTCAAAATTTTTAAATCAATGATTCAATCCTTAATATTAAAATTTTAAATAATATGCTCACGTATCGATATTTGGTTTGCCATATCCCGATTTTTAAAATTCATCAATCATTTATCATATTAATCATTCTTCTAGAATTCTAAATTTTAAAATGACTTGAACCTCTACATCCAATTTTTTTTCGATCATAAACTAAGAGAAGTTTCTCTTGAGTTGATAATGCGACTGCTACCCAACTTAGAATTTACCCATCTATCACATAAGGCTCTTATATTTCAGAAATTTCATTCTTCAATTTTACTTAATCCTGTTACTCAATCCTCAAAAATTTTAACACCAAAATATTACATGTGATATGCCCTTGGTTATAAAATAATCATCAAATAATATAATTGGCCTATAGGGTATATCTAATACTATCTGTGTATCCACTTATGCTAGGCACGAGGTTTCGTCTTTCCGAAATACGGAAAGACGGAAAACAATAATGATGAGTTCAAGGGGAGGTAATAGATTTAGAAGTATGGGGATCAAGGCGTTTAAAGAATTCAATGGGAATTGTCAAGGCAGTTGTTGATTGAAATCTTATTTTGGGTAATGCCTATTCACATGCTCGCATCGGTACAGTTATGTAACGGATAGGATATGCTCAGACATATCTAGAGGGCAAGTTCATTCGTCTACTAATTACTAGATATCTCAATCCACGTAAAGTAGTTATACGAAGGGCGAACCACGCGCACTATGGTTGATCAGATCGTAGTACACTGATTCTGAAATATAATAGTGTACGCGTCCACTAATACATATGTCATGAACAAGCTTGATAAAAGACTGAGCTTGCAAAACTAGGATGTAACAACAGCATAAGTCGAGGTAGTACAAAATATAAGTACGCTAGATTTTGATGAGATAAATTACAAAATAGTTCAAGTTCACAAACAAAAATAAGACTCTACAGTCTCTCTAGTTGTCATACTACTCCTTATCTAAGTCGCTAGTCAACCAAATATAGGGACATGGACCTATAATTTCTACGTTCTGAATAAACACTATCTTCTTACACAAGTCTAAAGTTGTGTCATCCTATTATACTTCATCAATGGGTCATTAGGGCTATGTGATACTATGTTGTGAGGCTTACTACCCAACTTAGAAATAATAATAAACTAGTACTGTGACAGTCTAAAGGGGATCCTACAAATTAATAAGGTTATAGTAAATAAAGTACAACTCTTATTGGGCTATACGAGGGACGGATCTTAGTACTTATTAGGGTCTTCTATTGTATCATGTAAGTAATGGTCATCTTAAGTCATAATCATTGTGTTCCTAGAATACAAGCATCAATAGTATGAATGGAGGAGTTACTGGTCTTCAAGGGAAAAGAGGATATAATCTATGCTGAGGTGGGGTACATGTTACGTGATTTTAAAAATAAGAATAATCAGCTCACAATCTAAGGGAACAACTCAAACTATCAAATCCTAACTACCCCGTACAAAATTCAAAGTTCGAATACCAAACTATAACCCTAGCAAACTATATATCCTAACATAGAATAAGATCACTTGGCCTTCAATCATAAGAGTTATGTGGCACGAGTTAAATGATGAAGAAAAGAAGAATCATAATTTAGTCGTCGCACAATTAGCGAACGCTAAGGTTGCAGGGGGACAAGATATAAAATTAAAATAGGGGCTCAAGATAATATTATGGTTTTCTAAGGGGAAGGTGGTGAGCAATTCTCCGTGTTTGAGGTATGATCTCATGGGGAATGTCATACTCGTTGCTCTGGGCTTCCTGAGGTACTGTCTGCTAATATCACGACAAGAACCTATATCCTAACACTATCTCAATATGCACATTAGGTTCAGTCCTAACATTCGATCTCGGATTTCTATTGGTTCCTCAAGACTGGGGTCAAACATTAGGGTCAAATCTCTAACTAGCTCTTAGAAGTGCCTATACTACTCTTAGGTCATTCATGACTATAACAAGAAATAATGGTAAATTATTCTATAGGTGAGGGACGCTAGGGTTCATTAAGCGTTCTACTTAGGGGTGTGTCCATATCCTAGTTGTACTCTTAATAGGGAGGTTACCCTACTTATCCTTCTATCAAGAGGGACTTCTATATTCTAGGAGAAGGCTACACTCAAGGAACTAATGAGAAAGCACATGAATCAAGCAGAAAGCAATTTTTTAACGGAATGGATTGGAAGGAGGATGAGTCATAGTCAATGTGGATGAGATCCTATACTCTAGTCCTAGGTGCAGGCTTGTTCGGTACAGTAACGTAACCGAGACAATATGCTCTTGACCTGCATGGACCACCACAAAAACCATGTCATGCCCCAGTCCCAAAATATTGAGGGACCAGACACGTGGCAATGGCCAGCAGCACACACTGATGGACAAACCCAATTTAATGGATCCATCAGGGCGTACTTAAGCTGTAAAATAAGGTCTACTACAATATGTCACAAACTAATCACATCCATATAAGATAAAATATGATCCACAAAAATAGGAAATGTAAATCATCATCCAGTCTCAACAAAGTACTTCGGGGAACAACCCGATAAAAATCTGGTACAATGGTTCAACTGACCAAACCATAAATGACTGAATAAAGTAGATAATGAGTATGGAACTCAGATGCTCAAGAAAAGTCCTTAGCTAACACCTCGTCCTCGAAAAGCGGTACAGCTCCTGTATCATCTCCTGCTGTTGTCCCGTATACCTCAGGATAGATCTCGTCTGCAAATCCTGGGGACATAATCTGGATCCAGGTCCTCAAGGGACATAGCAAGGTACAAAATAATATAAGCCAAAATAAATGTAGTACAATAGTAAATAAAATAAATAGGGTAAGTATGTGACCATCTATGTGAAATGCAAGTGAGAGCATCACTAGTACTCAGGCTGAGCCACTACAAGCTCTGTGTCGGGGAGCCGGTAGCAGTAATAACATGTAATGTGCCTAGCTCTGCTGGAGAGTCTACAGCCTCGCAATAGTAGTAGATATATATAAAACAGCCTGTAGCCTGTGTGTCTCTCCCCACCCAATGTAACCACACGTCTCATGTCCACAACGTCTCATGTACATGTCACGCAAGATCATAGCTAATGCAATAAGTCATCTAATATCTATGAATATAATGTCTATGTCATAAAACCTGCATCCTATACAGAATTACCATGAATATCTCAGGAAGATTCTGTCTCATGAATAGTGTCAAGTGTCCTGGTTATAGTGTACTTGATAGGACAAGTACGAGAATGTAAAGAGTCACGAATGTCCATCTCTAGGTGACGTTACACAACTCTGCGTACAGTATTGGCACCCGACTATGAATCGAACGCTAAATAAGTCACACGGTCCTAGGTTAAGCATGAACAACCATATAAATAAATCTAAGAAATATGTAACAAGAACTGCAAGTTTTGGCAAGGTACAATTGCCTAGGGTTCTGGCTCCAACTGTAACTCTGGTCTTAGTGTGGATTTCAGGTACTCCTCCAGTTGCTGAAATAAACATCACTATTAGTCTCAGAAAATATCAAATAGCTAGAAACGCCTATTCTTGAGTCCAATTTGGACACAAGGGCAAAAATGACAGTTTCTGGTCAAAGCGGGGTTCACATGTGGCTCGCTTTGCACCAAAAAATGTGTCAGGAACAATGGTCTCCAAATTCGTTAAACTTAGTGTCAACAAGTCCAGAACGGTGATACGAACCCAACGGAACTTCCAGAACTGGATTCCGATGAGCCGATCACAAAATCGCCCGTCAAGTGGAGCCACGGGACCCACGATACGCGATTTTGTCAACGTTCTCAGAATCGAACCAAACTTGGGTCACAGGACCAGAATCTTGCTACGAGTCCGATGGCATAAGTTTCGTTTCGATCCGACGTGTGTACACGAAGTTACGACGTGTTCCAAAATAGGCGGATACGGGGCGTTGTCGGCGGATACGCGTTAATTCCGGTGTTCACGCACATCCAAATCAACTTCTACGAAATCCTGCACGTTCGTATCAACGGCTCGCACCATTCGGTGAAGACCGTGCGCGACCAAGTCGTCCCATTTGGCGGGGCACACTCAGTTCCAGGGGAAAATGGGGTATCGATTTTCCTGTTTTTTATCGCGGTTTGCGATCGCCACAGGACGCGAAGCACCGAGCGGGTTGCACGGACATCGAGAGGGTTACACAGCCTACGCGTCATAACTGACGGAACAAAAAACGGAGCAACGATGAGAGAGAACGGTTTACCTGAACAGGGCTCCATAGAACGAGTTTCTTCGTGTCCGCGAATCGATTCGGCTCGACACGACACAACTGCACAGTGCTGTGCTGTGTCCGTGTATCGCTGTGTCCGGGTCAGGGTTCGATGTGGGAGATGGCCGGAGCTTCGCCGTGGCTGGCCGGAGCTGAGGGAGGCGGAGGAGCTTGGTTGAGGGGTGGCGGAGTCGTCGGCGAGGTCCGGTCGAGTCAGGGTGGCGAGGTCGTGGGGTGACAGGTGGTCAGGCGGCTCAGGCGGAGGGTTTGGGGTTCGACAAGGGCTGCGGGGTCGATGACTTGGGTGGTGGTGCTGAGCTGGGCTTGGGCGGAGGAGGTCCTGGTAGGTGGCTGTGAGGGTTCGAGGCGGGGTCGTGGATGACTCCGGCGGGGAGAGTCGGGGAAGGAGATGAGCAGCGGGATCTGAGTCGTCGAGGGGAAGGGGGTGGCGTGGTGGTCGTGATGAGGTTTGCCGGGAATGGCAGGGAGGTGGAGAGGAGGAGACGTCGGATTGGTCTCCGGCCATGGGGGAGGACCACGGTGAGGAGGAGAGAGGAGTTCAGGCCTTGGGGTTCAGCGATGGAGCTCGGCTCAGTCGAGAGCAGCGGGGCTGCTCGGTCGAGTCAGGCGGAGGATGAGCGGGCAGGGCTGCTCCGGCGCGGGTCGTCTTGCCGCGGGAAGGCGGAGGTCAGGGAAAGGGGTGGCAGCTGACGACTAGGGTTGGGGTTAGGGTTAGGTTTAGGGATTTTATTATTCTTTTATTTTTATTTTTCTTTTATTTTTGTGGAGAAAAACTAGAAAAAATATGTATTTATACATGCAGAAATTTGGGCTTGGGTTTGACCTAGGATTTGGGCTGGGTCAATGCTCCTTGGGCTTCGGCTTCGGCTCTCATGGGGATGTTGGGAGGGCTGGAATTTGCATTAATTAAATTCAAGGGTAAATTAATATACGGGGCGATGTGCGCGCGTTGCACATCCCAAAAATTACAAAAAAATCTACGTGAAGAGAAAAGTGGGTTTCTTCACGTATTGTTCAATGGTGGGGATATCTCAACGCATTTTGCATAAAAGCCCCCAAATTTTGGAAAATTGCACAAAGGCAGAAATTGGATTTTAATTCATTAAAATTACTGCACACGATGTTCTGGAATTAATTGAAAATACCTGAGGCTAAAATTTGATGGGGCACAAGCATCCTGGACCTAGAGGACTCAGAGTAGAATATTAATAAAATTCAGGTCGTACAAAACGGTCAAGATTGTGTTCCCGATTTCGATTGGGACGCACATGGGTACAAGGATGTGATTTATTTAGAAATTAAGAAATACATCCGCGACGTTTATTGTGCGACTAAAATATCGCACCACAAAGCATGATTATAATTTACACAAGGGTCAGAAGGGTAGGCGGGCGCGTCTAGGACAAGGTTGTGAACTTTGCAGATAGGCAATGGCTAACATAGTGCTCCAATTAACGAAGCATTGGTAAGGTGCAAATAATATACAGTTAAATCAAATGCCGTGTTCTAAATTCTAATTGGGTTCCAACTAGCCCTAATTCCCCTGTATAAGCCAAGTAAACCTAATTTCGGGGGAGGGGGTTTACACTTACAGACAGTGGATAAAGTTTAGGACTGTCACAATTTTGACAGTCCTAGTATATACTAGGACTGTCAAAATTGTGACAGTCCTAAACTTACATATAACTGTGCATACACAGTGGGTAAAGTTTAGGACTATCACAATTTTGACAGTCCTAGTATATACTAGGACTGTCAAAATTATGACAGTCCTAAAGTTACATATAACTGTGCTTATAGACAGTGGGTTAACTTTAGGACTGTCAAAATTTTGACAGTCCTAGAGTATATACTAGGACTGTCAAAATTATAACAGTCCTAAAGTTACATATAACTGTGCTTATAGACAGTGGGTTAACTTTAGGACTGTCATAATTGTGACAGTCCTAAAGTTACATATAACTGTGCTTATAGACAGTGGGTTAACTTTAGGACTGTCAAAATTTTGACAGTCCTAGTATATACTAGGACTATCACAATTTTGACAATCCTAGTATATACTAGGACTGTCAAAATTGTGACAGTCCTAAAATTATATATAACTGTGCATACAGACAGTGGGTAAAGTTTAGGACTGTCACAATTTTGACAGTCCCAATATATACTAGGACTGTCATAATGTTGACAGTCCTAAACTTACATATAACTGTGCATACACAGTGGGTAAAGTTTAGGACTGTCATAATTGTGACAGTCCTAGTATATACTAGGACTGTCACAAATTTGACAGTCCTAGTTTCCTGGCACTTTTACATATTGACAGTCCTGGGGTCCTATTAGCGATTAGTATCAATGCACAACATACAGTCAAAATCTATTAGTATCAATTAGATAACTCCTTTCATTACACAACATACACACAATATACAACATATAGTTCAATATACAGTTAAACATACATGGCTCATTACACAAAATACATTTCAATATACAGTATCAATCGATTAGAATATCAAAGTAGTCGTCCGGCATAATTTTTGGATCCTCCATCTTCATCATCTTCTTATAGGCAGCCATTGCATCCATGTAGGGTGTCGTCCATGCGATCGCTTCCTCTGGTGCATGTTTATACCAAAGCGTAGAAGGTGGCGGAATAGGAGAATGACCGATTAACCTTGGGATGACGAAGTGTTGTCCGACAAGCCCTATGCAACATAGATTGGATACTCCGTGTTCGGCCGGGGGGGGCACACATTGGAAAAAAACTATTGTTAATACCTTGTGAGATAATTACAATAGGTATCTTATACCTATTAGAGAATACGTAAGCAGCAGGCGGGACATCCATGTAATGGTCTGGTCCGGTAATTATTTCCGTACAAGGTATCCCTGCCAACAAATCTCCAACAATTTCTTCGCCAAGTATCTGGCTATAGAAGGCTAGTCACGACTCCAACTCCTCGTACAGCTCTTCCATAACCTGTCTCCATCCTACTTCAACTGAATAGCCTAGTTGTCTTGCTAGTGCATGATATCCACAATGGCCATTCTTAGGAACATCAACAATAGACCAAATAAAAATTTCCTATAGACCAAATGAAATTTCGTATCTCAGATAGGAAATTTTCATTGTATAGACTATAAGAATCAGAAAAGTTATCAAAACCCTCCGCCGTGACTGCATCATTCGTTTTCTGTTTCTTCCCCCTTCGAATAGTAATCTTACTCTTTTTCTGCGGAAATACCCCCTATCCATTACGGACTTTGCCTCCAAACTGCGTTCGATATATTCAAATAAGGATGGATCTCTTTTAGTTGACTCCTCCTCCTTCTTTTTTGCTCTACTCTTTCTTGACTGTGGTCTTCCCTTAGGAATTCGAACAACGGATGGCTCTTGCAATCGAATTGTTGCCGGGACTGCAATCTCTTGGATTTTAACCTCAATGGATCTTCTCTCCGGTTCTGATGCGCCACACCACCTTGCGTGCAGGAGTTTCACTTGTGGCAACGCAAAGAAATCATCTTGAACTTCCACCGTCGGCATTATCGACAACTGTCTCCAACGTTGATCAACAACATCTATTGGAATAGGTATAGATTCATGATGATATTCGTTGATCTCATGTGCACAAGGAAGTCCGAGTGAATGTCAAAATGAACAACCACAAACCTCAGGATCATAACCCACCGACTTCGACCTACCAATCTCCTCAAACAATAAGCCCAAGGCCTTGTGAGATACTACATGGGTTAAACCATCCAAGAGGTGTTCATGCTTGTATTCATGCTTTGCAATATTGAGGCTCATCTCAAATGATGCTACAATATCGTTCACCGTGGAAATAATCATCAAATGAATCGATTGCCAAACGGAGACAAAATTACCGACCGATGACCGTAGATATCTTTTTAAACTTGAGTGTGCTCCTTCGACCCGGTTCATAGTGATTGTGCCATAATGCTTCACCATGTTGGTCCATGCTAAGACAAATTGCTCTTTATGTGGTTCTAGCCAAGTATCTTTGATATAAGATATGCATGTCGGGTTACTCGTCTCCCACTTTTGTTAGAACATGTACCATAATGTATCGTAGCTGTCTATAGTACTTGCTCAACATACAAGACTCCAATCACTGTAGAATTCTTCGAAGCGAAGCATGTCGATTTGACCGTACATTTTTATAAATTTTCTCTTGCATTGAGCTTGGATATTTCGATTTATATGCCAAGTGCATAGTAGTCTATGCGCATGAGGAAATACAATATCTATAGCATTTATCAGCGCATATTCTCTGTCGGTAACAAAAACATAGGGCTCTTTGTAACCTGTGTAAAGGGATTGTAGTTTTCTCAACGCCCATGTGTAATCCTCTACTGTCTCACTCTTCATAAAACAAAAAGCGACTGTAAATGTTTTTCCCGTAGACGTAAACCCAACAACGTGAAAAAGAGACATCTTAAACTTGTTGGTCTTATATGTACAATCAAGGATCAACATGTCTGCGAACGATCGATCCAAGTGTGTGCAATCAGGATGAGCCCAAAACAACGAAAGGAGTTCATCAGTTTGTGGATGTCTTCTATGGTACTCCACGTAGTGATGCTCCCTAAGCAACTTCATTACTTGCTGCATCGCCATTATTCCTTTCATACTATTACATTTTGCTCTGGCCAAACTATTATAGATCGTCCTCATGGTAGACTTGTTCCCATCTTCTTTTTGTCGCACGGCAGAATAAATTTGTTTTGGTGTAACTCCGAAAAGGAACAATTCTTCAACCAACTTTCTCTCATCCTCCTTCAACCGTGCCACGTAGGCATGACCCGTAAGTGTCCCTAGAATAGGATGATTGTGTCTTCCATTCTTAACTTCGATTATCCACTTTACATCTTCAATTTTTACAATCAACACCTTCAATGGACAACCACATTTTCTTGTCCCAACGTTTTCTTAGGGATTTCTTTTTCAACAACACCCTTTTTTATGATACTCCCTAAACACACCTCCTCTTTCGCATCCCAGCTCAACATATTTTCGGCCCGGGCGAGTTCTCATGGATCTTGCAATGACAATTACTATGTTATATCATCTTCCAACTTCTCTGCACCACTCTAATGCTTCTTCCTGGGTTGCAAATTGAATATCCGTTGAGAATATATCATCCACATCAACACCAACGGCAGAATGTACCACAATATCTGAACAAGGTTGGTCCTATAACCAATATAAAATAATACAAAAATTAATAACTTCATATAATTATCCAGGACTGTCACTATTTTGACAGTCCTATTTTTATATAGGACTGTCAAATTTATGACAGTCCTATATTTATATAGGACTGTAGAATTTTTGACAGTCCTATATTTATATAGGACTGTCTAACTTTTACAGTCCTTACACGATGACTGTCGAATTAGGGTTGTCATTTTACGTACCGTACGTGCTTTGGAACAACTGACATGTTCTTCAGAATGTCCGGACTACATATTTAATGGATTGGAGGATCCGACTTCGTCATCGAACATATTTTTATGCATTGTTCTACAATAGTCAAAAAAACTAAATTTGTTTTATGACAATCGCAAAACTTATTCATCGTATGTTGTCGAAGACATACCGGAAGAATATTCGTTGGACAATCACCAAAGTAAAATTCTCCTCCAACCACAACTATCAATTTCCAAATTTAGGTTTAGACTTGGAGAATGAGGGTTTCTTCAAGTCTAGGTGGAATGCCAAAAATAGAAAAAAATCACTTTTATACCTTGGTGTGGGCTAGCCCCAAGTAACTTTAAGAGTGGCAAACTTGTAATTTTGGGAAAATTTACATTGGGCTAGCCCCAAGTAATAAGTGTAGTGCCCTTATAATTTGCCAAAAAAAACCCTCCTCTCCGAGGCTCTCAAGAGCCACGGCCTCCGCCTCCTCCACTTCAATCTCCTTCAACCGCCGTAATCGGGCCCTCCTCCTCTGGTTCCTCCAACCGCCGTCCTCGTCGATGATCGCCGTCCTCGGGCCCTCCTCCTCCAACCACAGTCCTCGTCGACGACTGCTGTCCTCAGCGCTGATCCGTCGCTGGTGTTCTCCATCCAGTTCGTGATCTGAACTGCCGTGTCCGGTGTGGTGGGGTTGGCGACGACGGCGAGAGCGACGACGACGGGGTCGAGGGTTAGAGATCGAGCTCGAGGATGGTGGCGACGATGGCGGGGTGGTAGGGTTGGCGACGATGGTGGGGTCGAGCTCGGGCTTGAGGATGGTAGTCCACAAGCTTTCTGCCCTCCTCCAGGAGGTTGACGACACGCTCGGCGTCATCCAAACTATCACCGTCGTCGGCTTCCTTGGCGTCGTCCTCACCGACCTCCTTGCAGAGCCACCTTAGGGTTGGGGTTTTGGGACCTCGACCGCCACCTTAGGGTTAGGGTTTTGGGACGACGAGGATGACAATGGCAGGAACATCGGAGACGTCGACCGGAGCTTTTGAACTTGAACAAATTGGGGACGACATCGAAAAGTGTCAAATTTGAGATGGACACGAAAAAAATTCACAATTGGACACACAACAGTTTTTTTTAAAACTTACTTTCTAAAATTATTTTACCAAACGAATTTTTTAATTTTTTTTAAATTAATTTTCAGATGAAAGTAATCAAACACAATGCCAAATTTTATATACTAAGAAAACAACTTTATAACTTACTTTCAGAAAACTATTTTTACAACAAAATTTCAGAAAATTTATTCAAACGGACCCTTAGATTCTTGTTAATGTCTCCAACGAACACTTAGGTTCTTATTAGTGTCTCAAACCATGCTTCTGCTTTTTTGTGCATAGGCCCTTACCTAATGAAAACATATATAGATTTCATTTGTTTGTCATTCCATCCCAAATTAATCTATATTAACAATGTGATTGAACTGAATTTAGCTAGCTCTTGTCGTTAGCGATTTTTTTTTTTTTTGGCTAGACGGCTGGTCTCGAAAATGAATCGTGGAAGAGGTGTGGATGTATGTGTGTGTGAAAATTGGGAGTAGTGGACCACCAATTTTTGAGCAAATATTATCAGTCCAAATACCGATATATTAGAAGACTGCATCGCCCAACAGTACAATATATGTGAAGAAGTGATAGGAGATAATATTCTAGGTATTTTATTCATCATGATATTACATATATATACATCAAAATATCAACTTGGGGCCTAAGTCACATGACTAATCACCATAAATACAATTTAATACAATTTAATCCCAATCACCATATATAGTCAGCCAATCACCATAAATGTAATTGAATGATACAATTTAATTCCAATATCCTCCCTCAAGTTGGAGCATGCAAGTCACAAATGCCCAACTAGCCAAAAAGAAACTCAATTTGCTATTTGTCCAAAGCTTTGGTGAAAACATCCGCCAGTTGCCCATCCGTTAGCACATGAGATGGATGAATAACTCCAGCAAGAACAACATCCCCCAAAAAATGATAATCCACCTCAATGTGTTTTGTACGCTCATGAAAAACTGGATTCTGCGCAATATGCAAAGCAGATTGACTATCACAAAATAAATCCATAACACACGAATGTTGCACCCCCAAACTGTCAAGCAACCCCTTGAGCCACTTAAGCTCACACGTGACCGCCGCCATCGCACGGTACTCCGCTTGGGCCAAAGAACGGGACACCGTCACCTGTTTCTTTATCTTCCAATAGATGGACGAATCACCAAGAAAAATCAACTAACCAGACAAAGAGCGTCGTGTGATGGGACCACTCGCCCAATCAGAATCACACCACCCCCGGAGCCGCAAATAACAGTCAGAGCGAAGAAGAAAGCCTTGACCGGGACAACCCTTCAGATATCTAACAACCCTCAAAGCCGCATCCCAATAATCACGCCGGGACTCATGCATAAAGTACGACAAGATGTGAACAACATAAGCCAAATCTGGCGGAGTAAACGAAAGATAAATCAGTCATCCCACAAGCCGTCGATATCCTTCCCTATCAGACAAAAGTGGACTGGTAGAGCGTGCCAGTTGATGATGTTATTCCATGGAAAAGCTTGCGGGTTTCGCCCCCAACAATCCTGTCTCAGAGATAATGTCAAGTGTACATTTTTGTTGGCAAAGAAAAATACCTTCCGCACTTTGAGCTACCTCAACACCAAGAATAAACTTCAACGCCCCAAGGTCCTTCATGTGAAAGCATGTACTCAAATAATTCTTAAAGGCAGTAAGAGAAGCAGAATTATTGCCAGAGAGAATCAAACCGTCGACATATACAAGAACATTTATCTGAACATCGCCATTGTGAAGAGTAAAAAGCGAATAGTCAAGTACGATTGGCAAAATCCGTACTCCCGCAAAGAAGATGCCAACTTCGCAAACCAACAACGAGGCGTTTGTCTAAGCCCATAAAGAGATTTTTGAAGCCGGCATACCTGACCAGGGTGTTTGGTTTGGAAACCAGGTGGTAGTTTCATATACACTTCTTCGGTAAGCTCTTTATGTAAGAAGGCATTGTGGACATCCATCTGATGTAGTTCCAAATTTTTTGCTGCTGCTACAGCTAAAAATGCACGAACAGTAACCATTTTTGCAACCGGAGAAAAAGTATCAGTGTAATCAATCCCTTCAACCTGATGATTTCCAAAAACCACCAAATGGGCTTTAAGCCGCTCAACACTCTCGTCAGAGTTATATTTTATCTTGTACACCCACCGGCTCTCCAGAGCACGTTTTTCAATCGAAAGCATCTCCATTGTCCAGGTACCACTATCCTCCAATGTCAGTATCTCCTTCTGCATAGCTTCTCGCCACTCTGCATCTTTAACCGTCTCTTTAAAGGAGGTCGGTTCTGTACCTGCAATTACAGCTGCAAGAAAATTCCCGTGTCCCAAAAAATTCGATCACAATTCAAAAAATGTGCATAGGATAAGGAATACCTGAGGAGTGATTGGACGTGGTGGAACTTGGGAGGGAGGACTATGAGACAACTTTCGTATTATATTTGTAACAAAGTCACAAAGCTTCACAGACAGAATCTTGGTACGCATGACATGCCCCAGTGCACCATCACCATTCGATACCACCACCGCCGCCTCATCCTCTGTTGTCGCAGCCGCCACGGCTGCCTCCGTTACCGCATCTTCCACGGCGGCCTCGGCCTCAGCTGCATTGTCCTCTACGGCGACCTCAGCCTCCACGACGGCTATCACATCCATATAAGGTAGATCAAACCCCAAAGCATCATCGCCCAAGACAAGGGGCGCCAGGTCAGGAGGAGCCATATCCCCACGATCATCTTCAACGGAATAGGAAAACTCATTATCATAAAATTTAACATCTCGAGAGACAAAAAAATTACCAGTAGCTAGATCATACAATTTCTAACCCTTCTTGTCATGGGGGTATCCCATAAAAATACACTTTCGACTGCGAGGAGCAAACTTATCCATATTAGCTTTTTGGTTGTGGGCAAAACAAAGACAACCAAAAACACATAATTCATCATAAGAACAGAAAATTTACTGTAGCGAAATAAATTTATATTAAATTCACGCAAACGAAACAAGTTTGCAAAATTTTGAAAAAAAGACAGAGTCCGCCAACAGTGTTGGCAGAAAACACAACTGTTGTACACGTAGGCAGAAAAAAAAATTTAAAGTATGGCCCACAAGCCAATTTCCGCCAACACTGTTGGCTGAAATTGGCCCCCCAATTTCAGCCAACTGTGTTGGCCGAAATTGGGTGTGGGGGCCCACTTGATTGGTTCGGTTCGGTTTGTTTGGTTGGATGAGTTTGTTTGGTTGGTTTATTTTAATTAGTTATGTTTTTGTTTTATTTATTTAGTTTAGTTTTGTAATTAGATTTAAGAAAATTTATTTTAACGAAATAAAATTAAAATAAATTAATTGGAAAGAAAATTTTAGAAATATTTTTCAAACCCATAGACCAAATCAAATTTCAAATCCAAATAAAAATTAAACCAAACCAAACCAAAATTCAAATTTCAAACCCAAATAAAAAGCAAACCAAAATTCAAAACAAAACTAAATCAAAAAAAATCAAAATCCAAAACAACTAAATAGAAAAAATAAAAATAAAAATCTAAACATAACTAATTCAAAAAATAACTAATAAAAAAACCAAATAATTAAACCAAACAAACCAAATAATTAAACCAAAGCAACCAAAACAAACCAACCCAAACCACAAACCACCCAACCGAACCCGTGGGCCCCACACCCAATTTCCGCCAACTATGTTGGCTGAAATTGGGTGGGGGACCCACGGGTTCGGTTGGGTGGTTTGTGGTTTGGGTTGGTTTGTTTTGGTTAGTTTGGTTTAATTATTTGTTTTGTTTTATTAGATTTTTTACATAAAACAATTAATATAATTTTTTTAATTTTTTTTTGGAGGTCGAAACATCGTTTTAAATCTGTGGGCCCCCACACCCAATATAAATTAATTTCGCTACAGTAAATTTTAAATATTCGAAAAAAAAAGACCGAAAGTAAAATTTGGAGGTCGAAACATCGTTTTTTTACGATTTTGAAAATTTTCGAAGTCCGTTAAACAGTAAAATTGTTCATCCCGTAGTACTTTTCGATACGGTCATTTTGGCACAAACTGGAGCTTGTTTCGATCTCTCAGTCAAAAGTTATGATATTTTAAAGTTTTAAATTTTATATTTTTGCCTGTAACATGTGCGTCTTGCTTCGGATAAAAAAAAATTCTACATAATTTGTGTTACTCTCGTCGAAAACATACAAATTGACTTATTATTTAACGAAAAACGATTTCAAAACAAGTAGTTATGGGCACTTGAAGTCTGCTCGACGGCAGACGTAATAGTCTTACGGCAGATTTTTATTATTATTATTATTATTATTTTAACGTCTGTTAACGACGATAAAATTAACGATAAAAATATAATATTTATAAATATAAACATCCAATTGATATTTTTATCGTAATTTTTTAAACTTTTATGCTTTAGATGGAATCTATACAATTTTTGATGCTTTGGAAACAAATTTCCAAAAAAAATATTTCTAAATTTCTTTCCAATTAATTTATTTTAAATTTATTTCGTTAAAATAAAATTTCTTAAATCTAATTACAAAACAAAAATAAATAAATAAAACAAAAACATAAGTAATTAAAACAAACCAACCAAACAAACTCATCCAACCAAACAAACCGAACCGAACCAATCAAGTAGGCCCCCACACCCAATTTCCGCCAACACAGTTGGCTGAAATTGGGGGGGGGGGCAATTTCAGCCAACAGTATTGGCGGAAATTGGCTTGTGGGCCCCACTTTAAACTTTTTTATTTTATTTTTGCCTACGTGTACAGCAGTTGTGTTTTCCGGCAACACTGTTGGCGGACTGTCTTTTTTCAAAATTTTGCAAACTTGTTTCGTTTGCATGAATTTAATATAAATTTATTTTGCTACAGTAAATTTTCTGTCATAAGAAGGAGGAGCACCAAATAATATTTTATAGGGGATTTTAAAACCAAGAAGGCTCGAAGGAGTTCGATTGATCAAATAATCAGCCGCTAAAATACACTTACCCCAAAAAAAATTGAAAATTTTTTCTGAAAACGTAAATCACCTGCCACATTTCAAAATATGTCTATGTTTTCATTCGACCCTCCCATTCTGCTGAGGTGTACCTACACAAAATGTCTAAAACAAAATACCTGTGCAAAGTAGTCGCATAGGCAATTAAACTCAGTACCATTATCACTTCGCACAATGCGAACTTTGGAATTAAATTGCCGCTCAATTATAGAAAAAAAATGATGAGAACATCTTGTATACTTCAGTCTTACAATCAACAAAAACACCCAAACAACACGAGAAAAATCATCCACAATCGTCAAAAAATATCGAGCTCCAAACGAAGAAGGCATAGGATACAGCCCCCAAAGATCACAATGTATCAAATCAAAAATTGCAACAACCCAGGAGTCACTGACAGGAAAGATACTATGAGTTTGCTTTGCCTGATGGAAAACTTCAAATGCCTTATTCACTGAACTACTAGAGCTACTGACAACAGGAAGTGACTTTACTACTTTATCAGAAGGATGCCCAAGTCGCTGATGCGAAATGTCCAGAGAAGTCGTCCCAATCACTGACAATGCCTGAGTCTTCGGTACAATACGTAAGTAGTAGAGTCCGTCCCACCGTTCACCGACGCCAATCATGGTCCTCAAACTGGGGTCATGTATTACGCACAAATTTTTAGTTAATTGTACAACACAATTTATATCATCAATAAGATGGGCAACATAAATTAAATTGCAATATAATTGAGGTACGAATAGAACATTCGTGAGAACCACGCCTGGTGCAAGAGCAATACGCCCGCAGCACGAGGCAACCGTAGTTCGTCCGTCCGGGAGTCCAACCGGACACTCCTTCATTGTCGTCACCCCCGACAATAAATTCAAATTTTCCGTAACATGATTTGAAGCACCTGTATCAATAATCCAAGGTGCAATGGACTTACCCACCATAAGATCCTCTGGAGATTTGGCCGAAGAATAATCAAGCATAGAAATAAGTTGTTGTCATTGGTCCGGAGTCGATCTCGGCACGCCGCCGACGCCTGCACCATCATCTGCCATCTGCGACTGTGCAGCAACTAAGCCATGTCCTGCCACCGCCGCACGCACTTTCACACCCCGTCCACGTCCACCACCAGTCGCATGTTCGCTAAATCAGACATTGAGCGAATCCCACAGTGGTTTTGCCTCCTCAAAGTATGGTATTTTCTTCTTCACCGAAGCGTCGATAGTATTCAAAATCTCCACTGCACAAGCATCGATTGGACGCAATATCAATCCTCCAATTGATCCTTCTCCGAAGGTTTATTGATAGACCCATCAACAAACCCAAATTTTCGTCGAGTCCGTAGAGAAAGCCAAATAGATCTCGGCAATTCCTCATAATTCTCCCCACGAAACACCACTTTCGTAATTGTATTACCCGTATTGTCATTAAAACCAAGGTAATACGGGGATGTGGGATCGATCTGCGATGCCGCCAGCCTAGAAGTCCCGCCGCCGTCGCCGCTCGTCATGTCGTTGTTGTCGATCGATATACCGCCACCACCGCTGCTCGAAGAAAACGTACCCTAGCCGTCAGGCTCTGATGCCATGTGAAGAAGTGATAGGAGATAATATTCTAGGTATTACATTCATCATGATATTACATATATATATACATCCACGTATTAACTTGGGACCTAAGTCACATGGCCAATCACCATAAATATAATTTAATCCCAATCACCATATATATATAGCCAGCCAATCACTATATATAGCTAATCACCATAAATGTAATTTAATGATACAATTTAATTTCAATAATATAATAAGAAAGTATTGGATTAGGACAATGATAGAAAAAAAACCAAATATGGAATACAATGTAGGTATTATAGGTGAAGATCTATTTGGACTGACACGAATATAACATGTTTTTAACAGAACACGGACACTGTTTATTTTGATGAATTTTAGTATATTTTGGAATGTTCAGACTAAAAGTCCACTGTGTGTCCATACAACACTGTCCACATTTTTAGAGTGCCTTAGCTTGATGAAGAAAGGACAGTCCCATGGACTATCTTTTCCACGGGTATGGGAAGCCAAGCTCAAGAGTTCCCAAACTTTCCGAAAGTATTCAATAGCATGAGTCATGGCTGATGGCCTCAGTGGTGTACGCAAGAATTTAAGAGAGGAGTTGATCCCAAAGTTTCAAAAAAAATCCAAAAATAAAATTACATAATAAGATATTACAAGTAGCAAAATAACAAGTAGCAAATAATCAAGTTTATATATCCCATTCGACATAAAGGTAACCGAAAAGAATTAACATACAAAATAAAAGAGTGCCAACAGAACTAAAGAAAAATAAGAGTAAAAAAAAAAAATATAAACTCAGTGGGGTCAGTTGATCCCACATGTCCTGTCATGGGTCCGTCCATGCCTATTCCGCGTGCATGACACCTAGTTCATTTGTCAAGAGAGTGTCGGCGAAAAAATCCACATGATTGCTTGCCAAAGTATGGCTAAAATGATCATTTTAGTTAGAAATGAGCGTTCGGTTTATTCGGTTTCAACGAAATCGAAATAGTCAAAATCGAATGAACCAAAATTCTAAAAATCTAAAACATAACCAAAATAGTCAAAATCGAACAAAAATAGCCAAAACCGAAATCGAATAATTGATTCAGTTTATTCAGATTGTTCGGTAGGACAATTTCAACTGTATAATGGACCGAACCCAAAGTTGGAAAGACGGTTAAATTTTATTAAAAATTATAATTTTTATACACACATTTGTTATCAGTTTTGGAGCAAAACCGAAACTGAAACCGAATAATTAGTATTTTCAAAACCAAAACCTAACCGGTTCGGTTAAATTTTCGGTCCAAAACCGAATAATGCTCACCCCTAATTTTAGTAGTGCATTTTTTATGTGACACCAATTTTGAATAATATGTATTAGTGATTGATATTCTTGGAACAAACGGAGGAGTCCTAATAGAATAGAAGATGAGATGGAATTACTTCGATGCATTTGTTCCAGAATAAAAAAAAAATACATGTCCACTTATTTGGATGCTAAAATGAATGCTTCTGCTTTTAAACTTTAGTTCAAATCAGTATTTTAAAATCGGATCGGACCGGCCGGTTCAACCAGTTAAACTGTAAACTGATAGCTTTTCGGACCGGTCAGTTTTAAGCCACTATTTTTTTTTTTCAAAAATTGATAGTAAATAAATATTTTTTGTAAAAATTAATATCCAGAAAAAATTGAACTTGAATTATTTAAGTTAATCCAGTGGTTCAATCAACCACTAGTTGAACCGGTTTGATCCAACACAGTACCTTACTCAGGCCAGTGTCTTACTCGGACCGGTTTTTAAAACACTGGTTCAAACGAACGATCTAGAAATGAACGTCTTGAGCGAGCATGGCGGCTATACAGACTGAGCCCTGAAAGCTAAATAAAACATTTTCTGAAAAAATTTCAATGTACGATGCAATAAATAAGGAAGATAAAATATACAGAAACAAAGAAAGAAATGCTAAAACAACAATTTTCACTACCGGAGCTACAAATCCAATAAATTAACGGTCACAACCGCCAAAAACAACCCAACTGCCGTTCCCCACCCCAACCTCTCCAAACCAACTTCACCATGGCTGCTATCCCTCTGCTGCCTCCCCCCTCCCGTTGGCGCCATCGCAATCCCCTTCCCGAAGTCCGGGTTGCTCCCATAGAGCCTCTGCACTCCCTCGAGGTCGTCGCTTGCCAAATCCACCCTCCTCGACCCTGCGGTGATCGTCGGGAACATCACCGCATCCGCTGCCGACGAGTGGCCCATCCCCAACAGGTGTCCGATCTCGTGCACCGCCACCGACTCCAGGTCCACCGCGTCCCTCGAATTTGAATTCCTAACATCCCCCTCCGCCACCCAGTTCTCCGCCGCGTCCAAGTGGAACCTCCCGTTCGTCGGGGAAAACGCATGGGCTAAAGTCCCCAGAACCCCATCGAACGGCTCGTCGTCACCGTGGTCCCCTTTGAAGAATCCGATCGTTATGTCTGCCCCGGCATCGGCAGCCACCTCCTTGAAAGTAAGCGTCGTGGCGGCCGCCCAGCGCGCGAATGCACGTCCAAAGACCGCGCTGAGGACGGAGCGGTCGATGGACACGGCAGAAATGTCGGTGAAGGCGTAGGTGAGGTCGCGTTGGGGCCACACGGGCTCGCCCGGGAAGTAGGTGAAGATCCTGCGTCCGTGGAGCTTTCCCGCGATCATGGAGGTAGTCCCGTTGATGATGTCGGGTATGCCGCACCGCGGGGAGATGAGCTGCGTGATCGTGCGGAGGTCGAGATTGCCGGTCGGGTCGAGGGCAAAGTTCCGTTGGTAGGTCCTGAGGGCGGACTCGAGGATGTCATCGAAGGAGTCGTCGGAGAGGTCGACGGAGTCGGGGAGATAGCCGTAGTGGTGGAGGTAGTTCTTGAGGGTGGGGAGGACCTGGTTGTGGTCACCGAGGTGGCAGCCAGTGAGGTTCAGGAAGGCTGACCAGGGGCTAGTGCTGGATAGGCGCGAGAGGGAGAAGCCGGAAGTGGATGGAGCGGTGCATGAGGAGAGCAAGATGATCAATGATAGTGTTGAACATGCTAAAAGCGAGGAGGAGGAGGAGAGGCTAGAGAGAAACATATCCTTCCTTCGTTACAATCAAAGACCTATAGAGGAGGAAGAAAGAATGGAAATGGTGACGAACAGAGAAAATGTTGGGATTTATGTAAAGCTGTTGATGACTTAGTACCAGTTCGAAGGAAGCCGGCATGGCCGGCAGGAGTTTGATGCTGGTTGGAGAAGGGACACGGAGTTCATTGGTCTTTACGGTCTAGAGGATGATGGCCAAAACTAAGAAATGGTCAATGAACTATGTGTCATTGTAGCTTACGATATTTGACAATTGTTAAAGGAATGACTTTGATAACAAATAAAACAAACTAATAAAAACTAAAAAAGTATGTATTAGTTTTAATATGAAAAGAATACTGTTTGGTTTGAGGAGTACTGAATATATTTGGAACGATCCAATCATCCTTCATGAAAAACCAACATTTTTCCCTCAATGGCATTTGTCATAAAGGTTGAGGAAAAGAACTATTCGATTTGTTCTCTGATAGCCATGAGATGATCATTTATGTCATGATGAGCTTTATTATCATTTCATATAAATGATTAATAAAGAACAAAAGAAAATTATTTAACTGGGTACAAATACAATGTCCCAATCACCGCACACATGAATTGAATAAACTCAGTAATCAAAATTTCAAACCTGGAAACTTCTATAACCAATAGAAGACTCGTGACCACCACCTTTGACATCAAACTACAAGTACAAAGTTTGAATACTAATGTTTTCACCAAATAATATTTTATGAGTCAACATTTATTCTTATGGTAGAATAACTTTCCCTGTTATATAAGTAGGTAACCTGTATCCCTGATCTACTGGAAATTTCTTCAGGAAGAGTGGTTGAGAGAGCAGGATGACGTCTAATGCACAATCAATCAAAGAGTGTCATTAAGAAACTGGCGAGCTAAGTACGTGTTTTGGTGAAGAAAAACGGAAGTACAAGTGAAAAGTCTAAACTGATGTCAGGAAAACCAACCCCTTCATCAAGAGATTATTGGTCAATACAAAGCTAATCAAGAAAGAAATTATATGGCTTTGAAACTCTCCCGGAACGTACCTGGAACTTATATTTTTCCAAGAGTAAAAAGGGCAGGAGTCTTGTCAAGTTCCAGAAGGTTCAAATTTTTTGCAAGGAGCCGAGTATAGAAGTCTTTGCCAGGGGCCAGTAACAGTTTCAATGTTGGTCGCAGGAAGCCAGCAAGTCAAGGCAGCATAAGAATTAAGTGTTGGTGAAAATTCCTAAATAATACAAATTGAAAGATGTAAAATTAAAGAGAGAAAATACGTAGAGAATTTGAGGCACATTACATGCTCTCCTTAGAATAGAATTTCGTTCCCACGAACAATGCAGCGGGTTCCTGGCGATTTATCTCCGAGATACAACGAATCCCTTCGATCCACTGTACCGTGCACCCGGTGGCGAATCTCAAGAACGATCACAGCCTTGTCCGAAGAAGAGAGATTGGGCGGAAGAGTTTTTGGAGAAATTTAGGTTATGATGGTTTTCTTTCCTTTTCCGTCTCTGTACGATTTTTCTTTTGTTCCGAACACACACACAGAGAGAGAGAAGAGAAAAACAGATACGTTAATCTGATCTCAGGATCGTGTCCTGGATATATCTCTTACGTAACTTTTTCCACTATTTTCGTAACGGAATTACGTGAGAACGGTTCCGCGGAAGACCAGCAACCCACTAGACCAAACCAACGAAAATAAAAAATAAAATAAAATAAGTTGTGAAATTACCTTTGTATCCATGTCCGTTTTGCGGCACGCAAGCGTCCAAAGTGCTAAGTGTGCGACTAATAAACACGTAAAAATGCGCATTAAATCGTGCACCCGCTCGCAGGTTGGATGAGATCGAGTCCATCCCCTACAAAACCCACTTACCCACTAAGAGGGGCTTCTCCTTTCCCATGTGGGACTAAAAACAAGATATGCCTTTATTGAATCACATAAGTTGCTTTCAAAGTAAAGTCAAAACAACTCTAACAATCCCCCACATGATTCAATAAGAGAACAAAAAAGGTATAGCACGATAGGACATATTGGAGGAAAACAAGATATGGACAATCACACTGTGTATCAGAGGAAGGTGTTTTCTGGACTTGAACCTCCCCTTAGTGTTATACATCTCATCTATACATACCCAAAGTGACATAAGTCTTAAACTTAGGATCTTATTTGTACAGACTTAACATACACACAAACTCATTGTAGGCATTTGATCGTATCAACAGTTATGCACTTTTCGGCCATGTGCTATCTTGATTTCTTAAGAGCTCTAGAGAACAGTCCGAGTTTCCATAGAAAGCGGCTCCACTTTTACTCTTAAATAGGTGAATCTTTCTAGGTATTCTGCAATTTATATACCCTGTTTTACAAGCCACAGATTCATTAAGATTTTACAATCACCCTTTTATTTATTGCAGATCAACACTATACAGTAGATGAATGGTTCTTTACAATTACTATCATATAGTGTTTCCAGTCACACATCAATTTTGTTGTTACCCATTGAACCTTTTCTTGGCGTTTCCAATCGAAGGTCGGGTTGCCTTTGAGGTGACTCAATTTATGGGCTTTAACATCATTCCTCTTGCCGTCTCCAACACTAGTCTCCTTGAGAGCCATTTAGTTAGAGGATCTGCTAGATTGTTCTTTGATCTGACGAAGTCAATTGCAATTACTCCACTGGATCGCAATTGCTTCACCCGATTGTACCTCAGACGTATATGTCTGGATTTTCCATTATAACTTATCCTCTGAGCCTTGTTATTGCAGCTTGGCTGTCACAGTGTACAGGGATAGCATGAACTGGTTTGCTCCACAGAGGAATATCTGTTACCAGATTCCTAAGCCAGTCTGCTTCCTCATTGGTGAAGTCAAGAGCTATGAATTCTGCCTCCATAGTAGATCTAGAAATACAGGTCTGCCTGGTAGAGTTCTACGCAACAGCAGCTCCACCCAGTGTGAATACATATCCACTTGTGACTTTGGTCTCATCTGTATCGGAGATCCAGTTTGTATCATTATACCCTTCTAATACAGATAGGTATCCTCCATAGAATAATCCATGGGATATCGTGCCATTTAGGCATCTCATTACCCGTTCTAAGGCAGTCCAATGTGAACTATTCGGATTGCTAGTGTACCGACTAAGCTTTCCTACTGCGTAGAAAATATCAGGTCTGGTACGATTAACAATATAGTTCAGCCATCCGATTTGCTGAGAATACTTCAACTGAGCCACACTGTCTCCTTTATTCTTCTTCAACCTGATACTTGTATCATATGGATTGCTTACATGTTTAGAATCAAAATAGTTAAATCTTTTTAGAACCTTTTCTATATAGTGAGATTGAGAGATACTAATTCCCTCAGAAGTGCGACTTAATTTAAGTCCTAAAATTACATCAACAGGTCATAAATCTTTCATATCAAAATTTTAAAACAGGAATGATTTGATATCATAAATAATATCCATGTCAGTACAAAAAATAAGAATGTCATCAACATACAGGCATAATATTACACAAAAGCTACCAACAGTTTTGCTATATACACATTTATCAGAATCATTAATAGCAAAACCATATGAAAGAATTACCTTATCAAAATTATCATGCCATTGCTTTGGCGCTTGTTTCAGCCCATAAAGAGATTTAATTAATTTGCATACCTTGCGTTCTTGCCCTGGAACAACAAACCCTTCAGGTTGTTCCATATAAATCTCTTCCTATAAATCTCCATTCAAAAAAGCAGTTTTTACATCCATTTGATGAATAAACAGTTTATGAACAGATACAATAGCTATTAACATTCTAATTATAGCAATTCTAGTAACATGAGAGTAAGTGTCAAAAAAGTCTACCCGTTCTCTTTGTTTGAACCCTTTAGCCACCAACCTGGTTTTGAATTTCTCAATAGACCCATCAGGTCTTAACTTCTTTCTGAAGATCCATTTGCAACCTATTGGTTTGCAACCTACAGGAAGGTTAACCAAATTCCAAGTTCTATTTGATATAATAGAATCCATTTCACTATTTATGGCCTCTTTCCAAAATAAGGAATCAACTGAGAACATAGCCCCTTGATAAGATATAGGGCCATCTTCAACAAGTAGGTGAAAAAACATTCACCTAGGTCTGGTTCTCGTCTTGTTCTTTTAGTTCTCTTGGGTTCTACCGGGGTAATCTCCTTTGGTTGTGAACTAGAGGTTACATCAGGTACTTGTGTAGAAATAAAAGATATAGGAATTCTATTTTTAATGGAAAAATATTTTCACAAAATGTAGCATCCCTAGATTCCATGATTGTGTTAGCATCAATATCATTTATCTCACTCTTAATTAAAAGAAATCTATAAGCGATACTATTTTGGGCATATCCCAAAAATGCACAATCTACGATCTTTGATCCCAATTTTCTTTTCTTAGTAGGAGGGACAGAAACTTTAGCAAGGCACCCCCACACTTTGAAATATTTCAAAGATGGCTTTCTACATTTCCAAAGTTCATAAGGGGTCTTATCAGTCTTTTTGAAAGGAACTTTATTTAAAATATGACATGCAGAAAAAATGGCTTTTCCCACAAATTATCAGATAAACCAGAGCTACCTAACATAGCATTAATCATATCAAAAAATGTTCTATTTTTACTTTTTGCTGCCCCATTCTGTTAAGGAGCATAAGGAGCAATTACCTCATGTATAATGCCATGCAATTCACAAAAAGAGTCAAACTCAACAGAGGTGTATTCACCCCCACGATCAGACCTAAGAATTTTAATTTTCTTTTCAAGTTGGTTTTCAACTTCAGCTTTAAAAGATACAAACTTACTGAAAGCTTCATTTTTTGTTCTAAGCAAGTAACCATGGCAGTATTTTGAATAATCATCTATAAAAGTAATAGAATACCGTTTATCACTACGAGTAAGAATACCGTTCAATTCACAAATATCGCTGTGAATAAGCTCCAATAGCTGAGAACTCCTTTCAACTGAATGAAAGAATTTTCTGGACTGTTTGGCTTGTGTACATATCTCACATTTTTTATTCCTGCTCATGTCAATCTTAGGAATCAATTGCAACTTAAACATTCTCTTTAAAGAGTTAAAATTAACATGTCTCAAACGACCATGCCAAACATCACAACTATCAGTATTATAAAAAAGAGCATTTGAATCAGAAGTAGAAGTAGATGCAATATTATTTAAACAGAAATTTAAAGTACTGCAAGGCATGTCCACAGAAAGTTTAAACAGACCCCACATACATAGCATTTTTCAATAAAGTTACCGTTAAGGGAGATTACAACTCGATCAGACTCAAATACAAGTTTGTAACCATATTTATTTAGCAAATAATCAGAAATTAAGTTCTTGTTGACGTCCAGTACGTGCTGCACATTATGCAAAAGGAGAATCTTGTCCAAAGACAACTTGAAGTTCACTCTTCCATTTCCATGCACTCTGGCAACACTCGAGTTTTCCATAGCTACTGATTCGCCTTCATCAACCTGTCAGTAGGAGGAAAAAGAATCAATATTAGGACATACATGGACATTTGCCCCTGTATCAACCCACCAGTCAGTAGGCTGATACGATGACTCAAAAACAGAACATACGGTTACAAACCTCTGATCATCAGTACCGACATATTCGATTCCGGCTATGATAACATGAGCATGTGGAACAACAGGAGCGTCTGCAGGAGTTCGACGATCAGGATTCTGAAATCCCTAACCCTTCTTCCTGTGGCGGCATTGCCTAGCAAAGTGACCAGGCTTACAACAGTTGTAACATTCCCGCTTAAGTCTGTTGTCTTTTCCAATCACAACTTTTGACTTAACAAACTGTTTCTTTGCAGGGTTCCTGTTATGGGAATTGTTCCTCTGTTGATGGGGTTGGCCCTTAAGCTTTTTCTTGGTTTCAACAATGTGTAACTTTGCCTCGAATTCAGTACTTAGAGGTTCCTTGACTATAGTGATAAAATACTGTTTATCACTACGAGTAAGAATACCGTTCAATTCACAAATATCGCTGTGAATAAGCTCCAATAGCTGAGAACTCCTTTCAACTGAATGAAAGAATTTTCTGGGCTGTTTGGCTTGTGTACATATCTCACATTTTTCATTCATGCTCATGTCAATCTTAGGAATCAATTGCAACTTAATCATTCTCTTTAAAGAGTTAAAATTAACATGTCTCAAACGACCATGCCAAACATCACAACTATCAGTATTATAAAAGAGAGCATTTGAATCAGAAGTAGAAGTAGATGCAATATTATTTAAACAGAAATTTAAAGTACTGCAAGGCATGTCCACAGAAAGTTTAAACAGACCCCACATACATAGCATTTTTCAATAAAGTTACCGTTCAGGGAGATTACAACTCGATCAGACTCAAATACAAGTTTGTAACCATATTTATTTAGCAAATAATCAGAAATTAAGTTCTTGTTGACGTCCAGTACGTGCTGCACATTATGCAAAGGGAGAATCTTGTCCGAAGACAACTTGAGGTTCACTCTTCCATTTCCATGCACTCTGGCAGCACTCGAGTTTTCCATAGCTACTGATTCACCTTCATCAACCTGTCGGTAGGAGAAAAAAGAATCAATATTAGGACATACATGGACATTTGCCCATGTATCAACCCACCAGTCAGTAGGCTGATACGAGGACTCAAAAACATAACATACGGTTACAAACCTCTGATCATCGGTACCGACAGATTCGGTTCCGGCTATGATAACATGAGCATGTGGAACAACAGGAGCGTCTGCAGGAGTTCGACGATCAGGATTCTGAAATCCCAAACCTTTCTTCCTGTGGCGGCATTGCCTAACAAAGTGACCAGACTTACAACAGTTGTAACATTCCCGCTTAAGTCTGTTGTCTTTTCCAATCACAACTTTTGACTTAACAAACTGTTTCTTTGCAGGGTTCCTATTATGGGAGTTGTTCCTCTGTTGATGGGGTTGGCCCTTAAGCTTTTTCTTGGTTTCAACAATGTGTAACTTTGCCTCGAATTCAGTACTTAGAGGTTCCTTGACTCTAGTTCTACCTTCTTCCTCAATGCGGAAGGATACGAACAGGTCGTCTAAGGACATGGGTTCCTTATTATGTTTTAGTTTTAAACCAAATTCTTTTCAGGACGGGGAAAGTTTATTAATGAAGGCAGCAATAAGAAACTTATCAACAAATGACATGTCTTTCTGAGACATCTCGTGTATGATAGTCTGAAGGGTATTAGTCTGTTCAACAACAGACTTCTCATCTACCATTTTAAACTCTAAAAATCTGTCTACAATGTAAATCTCAGAACCCGCTCCTTTATTGGAGTATTTTTTATCGAGAGCTTCCCAAAGCTATCTGGACGTAGAGATAGTGCAATATATATCATAGAGCGTGTCAGAAAGACAACTGAGAATTTTACCGTGACAGATAAAGTCTATCTCATTGTAGGACTCTAATTCATAGATCCTGGCAGGTTCGTGTAAGTCAGATAGGATTTTCGGTTCTTTGAGAACCTTAAACAGTTTTAAGCAAGTCAGCCAGTAGGTCATCCTACGCTGCCATCTCTTAAAGTTCAGGCCATCAAACTTTTCGGGTTTGCAGGAGTTATGAATGTTGGTGGACAGTTCTTCTACGGTGGTGTTCATCATGCAGATAAGAATTTTCACAAACAGAAAACAGAAAGTAGACAGAAGCTACGAGAAATTATATTCTAAGATTGTTGAAAAAATTCCTAAAGAATGCAAATTGAAAGATGTAAAATTAAAGACAGAAAATACGTAAAAGATTCGAGGCACGTTACACGCTGTCCTTAGAATATAATTTCGCCCCCACGAACAGTGTAGCTGGTTCCTGGCGATCTATCCCCGAGATACAATGAATCCCTTCGATCCACTGCACCGTGCACCCGGTGGCGAATATTACGAACGATCACAGCCTTGTCCGAAGAAGAGAGATTGGACGGAGAAATTTTTGGAGGAATTTAGGTTCTGGTGGATTTTTTTTCTTTTCCATCTCTGTACAATTTTTCTTTCGTTCCGAACAGAGAGAGAGAGAGAGAGAGAGAGAGAGAGAGAGAGAGAAGAAAAACAGATTACTGTTATCTTATCTCAGGATCGTGTCCTGGATATATCTCTCACGTAACATTTTTTACTCTTTTCGTAACGGGATTACGTGAGAACGATTCTACGGAAGACCAGCAACCCACCAGACCAAACCAACGGAAATAAAAATAAAATAAAATAAGTTGTGAAATTACCTTTGTACCCATGTCCGTTTTGCAGCGCGCAAGCGTGCAAAGTACTAAGTGCGCGACTAATAAACGCGTAAAAAATACGTATTAAATCGCGCACTCACTCGCAGGTTGGATGAGATCTAGCCCATCCCCTACAAAACCCACTTATCCACTAAGAGAGGTAAAGCAATATATGGAAAGGAGAATGACTTCTCATTTCCCATGTAAGACTAAAAACAAGAGATGTCTTTATTGAATCACATAGGTTGCTTTCAAAGCAAAGCCAAAACAACTCTAACATTAAGAACATACATCACTCTCCTAAGTCCTAAAACGTTCAATTTGCTAAGGTTATTGATGTGTCATTTGTACCAACAACCAAACCAAATCAAGGGCCCGTCAAATTTCATCCAGGCCGACTCAATGCACCAAATAGTGGACAATGTCCACGGCTCCGAAGCTAGATCAGATGCAAAAGAAAATAGGGGTATGATATTACAAAATATAATTTAAAATTTTTATTTTATAAATATCTTGTAGGCAGCTTATTTGTACATTGGTGGCCTAGAAAAGTTAAAAAATATACGATAGTAATCATGTTATATGCATAGATCAATTAAAATATAGGGATTTAAATATATTTATGTGACAACATACTCTCTTTCTATGATTAGATGTTTTTGGCCGGAGTTGCAGCGAAAAACAAGCAACTTCAGCCAATGGAGAAAGAAGGCTTATGACCAGATCAACAGAAAATCCACTAAGCATGCCAACAGAAAACCCACTACGCATATGCTAAAACTGCTCAAAGTTATGATTATCAATAGTTCTAAGCTACACTAAGGCTTCCGGCCTCTGATGGTTGTCTTTCCACCTTTCATGGTGGGGGTTGGGACCCTTAATTGATAATAGAGATATTGTGGGAGATAGCCCATACCGAATCTCAGTAATCCACTATAAGTTGCTTAAAGCATATACAAAAAAATATCCTCTTATGAAAGAGGGTAAACCTTGTTGATCCATGATGAGTGCTCCTCTAACAAACTTAGGAAGATGGTCGTCTTTTATTGATCGCAGATTTTTTTTTACCTCTATATTCTACATAAGTTTTGAGAAAAGTAGAAAAATAAGGATCTTCAAACTTATGCAGGGTCTAGGACTCTAGGGAATCATGATGCACATAGCCTTGCTCGCATATATATGGAGAGATTGTTTCCATGACCAAAACCCGCAACCTCTATAACGTTAGAAACCTAAAAGGTATAAAAAGAGGATACACACCTTTGCGAAAGAGACAATACCATGATGAGATGATGTCTAATAACATGAAGAACCGTCAAGAGAAAAACATCTGACAAAAGAAACTGTATGTGAACTTATGAATTAGAACTGGATTAAGCCAATAAAGTTATGCACGCAAGTGGTCGCTGAAGAAATATCTTTATAGTCATCACTATAATGGTTATGATGATAAAGAACATGGTACAGAATTAAGTTTCATACAGAATGAGACTTGCCGGTTTATGATTGCCATGCAGTCAAAAAATGGTGCCACATGCCAGGTTTAGAAGTACACTTCATAATAAATATATACATGAAGAAAAGGTACAACTCTTTAGTGGATCAGATGGCATGAGCAGTTACAGTGGCATCTTTGATGGAATACCTGGATGCCGAGGATATTTCTTTGGAGTAGCACCATCTTTCAAGCATATAACAGCAGTTCTTTGCCCAAGAGGGCCTTGTGATTGCACTGTTTACACAAGAAGAAAGCCATTCAGCAATCGATGTGAGATCCATGTGAAAGTTTGGGAACGACTAGATGGTTATGCACCAACAGAAATAATGAAGCATGGTTATGTTCCAGTTTGGCCAGGTGTT
Source organism: Iris macrosiphon (assembly GCA_036927795.1). Taxonomy (NCBI): domain Eukaryota; kingdom Viridiplantae; phylum Streptophyta; class Magnoliopsida; order Asparagales; family Iridaceae; genus Iris; species Iris macrosiphon. The sequence goes on from JAYESA010000004.1 coordinate 135,375,603, forward strand.
AACATATTGAAAACTATAAACACAATCATCGGAATGTATGTCAGGAACATATAGCAGACTATGAAATTAGCCCCTAGAAGAATCAAGATACTAAATGGGAATTTAAACAATAAGATGCAGATCGACTGCTTACCACTCCAACCAACGCCAAAAAATTACTACACTTGACCACCACATGTAAAGAAGAAAATCCTAGGTGTTAATGGTTCAAAACTTCCAGAACTAAATCCATCAATTATTGATTGTAATATGTTTTGCTGCCAATCCAAAAAAGAATTTGAACAGGTACTACAACTACATTGTATGATTGCATGAAAAGTCATCCATTCTTGTAATAATTATATATTGGCAGGCTTTGTCACATAAGAACAAAGAGGATATGAAAATGATTGGTCCACCGAAACTGCAAAAGACGTCCACGGCAAGTGACTACTTAAGATACTTAGACCGTCATAAAAGGCTATATAGATTCTTCCAGAAACTAAGCTGTGGGAGGATGTGATACTTACAATTTGCTTAACCCACTTGCTAACATAGAAATAGCAATTGGTGATGCAACAGTGCCAATGTATCAGTTAATTCTTTATCATCAAATCGAGAAACCCCAACCAACCCCTCTCTCCAGCAAGCAACAACACCCATGCAGATCGAAATCCAAAAAAATGAAAAGGAAAAAACAAAATAAGATAAGAGTGCTTATTACATCAGTTGACTATTAGCGGGCGTTTAGTAAGATTTTTTTTTTTCCAGGGCAAACTTAGGGTGCGAAACATATTCCCATATACAGTTTAGGTTAAAAATACTTACTCTCGAGAATTGTAAATATACGGGTAACAATTTGGTGGGTGGGTGGGTGGGTGGGGGGGGGGGGGGGGGTGGGGGTGGGGAGGGGTGGTTCCAGGGTAAAAAAAATGTTGTTTTTTGTCTTTTCTCTAGACTTTAAAAAAAAAAATCTTGTTTTTCATTTTTTTCTTTTTTTTTTTTTGTCTTTTCTTTTATTTAATAATTTTCCACTTTTTTTTTTTATCTTTTTTCACTTTTTTAGAATGGTTTTTCCCAGAATTTTTTTCATTTTTAAGAATTTTTTTTTGAGTATTTTTAGAATGTTTTTTGTTCTTTTTTCCAAAGTTTTTTGTCTTTTCATTTTTTTTAAGAATTTTTTGTTTATCTTCTTTCATATTTTTTAGATTTTTTTTCAGTAATTTTTTTTTCTTTTGCTTTTTTCAGTTTTCTTTTCCCTTTTTCCAATTTTTTTATACTTTTTCATTTTCTCCAGGAATATTTATAGATTCACTAAACATGGGAATATAAATTTCGAGGAAATTTGATTTCCGAGAATATATAATTTCCGGCTATAGTATTCTGCGTACCAAACGCCGCTTAAGGTAAATGCATGTATAAATTTTATGTTGCATGCAGGGGCGGATGGACTGGTAATGCATTGGGGGACAGTGCCCCCAGTGAAAAAAAAAAATTGAAAACTTTTTTATGTAGCGGTACAATTAGGGGGGAAGGGTGGGTCAAGTACTCGGGTGTGCCCCCAGTCAACAGAAAAAAAATAGAAAAAGTAGACAACATCATGTGGACTGCTGTGTTGGTGTTTGAAATTTAATTATTTTACGTAACTTGTGCCCCCCTCTCCCCCCCCCCCCCCCCCCAACCCCCACGTGACATCCCACACATTATTACTCCTTCCAGGAGCATTTCAGCAACTTGTGAAGTTGCCAACAGCAAGTCTTCCCCCCCCACCACTTCTCTGTCTCTTCTTTCCTTTTCTTCCATCTCTTTTTTTTTCTACAACATCGCTTACAAAAAAAATTTATAAAAAGTTGTTGCTGGAGAAGCTACCGGAGGAGTGGAGGACGGAGTTCACGGAGTTGCTGCTGGAAGGAAAGCAACATTTGCAAAGGTAAATTTCAAAATTAAATTAGGTCAAAATCAATTTAGGTCAATTTTTTTTAGATCAGAATCGTGTTTCTGTTTCTGTAGGGACTAGAGATGATAGATTTCTATTTCTGTGATGTGAATTAAATTTGTGAATTTGTGAAGTTTTTAATTAAAAAATTATGTCTATGTTTGTATTTGTAGAATTGATTTGTGGAATTGGAAGTCAGAATATAGAAAGGTTTTTTTAAACAAAAATTATCACATGAAAGTACAACTAGAAGTTCAGGAGAGGGTGCATCTAATAGTCCTCAAGAACATTTTTCTTCAACTTCAATTAGTAAAGAAATTGTTGATTTAAATAGTCTCTCTTCATATCCGGCTGAAAGAAAAAAGATTTCTGAATATCACCCAAAACAAATTGACGAAATTAGAAGAACTTACTTGCTAAAGAGACCTTGTCAACCTCATGGCCATGATTTTTCCAAGAAAATGATTGAAAATAAATGGCGTCGATTTAATCCGGTTTGGTTTGATCAATATGCTAATTGGCTAGAGTATAGTGTAAAAGAAGACAAGGCGTATTACTTGTGTTGCTATTTGTTTAGGGATCAATTTGGTAATCAAGGTGGTAGTGGAGCATTTGTAGTTGATGTTTTTCTGCTTGGAATAAAACAGAGAGGTTAGATTCTCATGTTGGAGTGGTTAATAGTGCTCATAATTTGTCATTGAAGAGATGTGAGGATCTAATGAGACGAGCAATCCATTGCGGTTGCTCTTCATAGACAATCAGATATTGTGAACAATGAATATTGAATTCGTTTAAATGCTTCAATTGATGCTTGTAGATTTTTGTTGCACCAAGGGTTACCTTTCCGTGGCCATGATGAGACAGAAGCTTCTACAAATAGAGAAAATTTTCTTGAAATGATTAAGTATACAGCTGATCAAAATAAATCTGTTCGTAATGTTGTTCTTAGAAATGTTCCAAAAAATCATCAAATGGTTGCTCCGGACATTCAAAAAGATATTGCTCATTATTTTGCACAAGAAATAGTGCAAAATATACTTGAAGAGTTTCAAGATGATTTTTTTTTCATTGATGGTAGATGAGTCTAGTGATGTATCTGGAAAAGAACAAATGACGGTGGTTTTACGATTTGTTGACTCATGTGGGAATGTGAAAGAGAGGTTCATTGGTGTTGTTCATGTGATGGAGACTTCTGTTTTATCTCTAAAATCTGCTATTGGTAATTTATTTGCTGATTATGGTTTGAGGCTATGACGGTGCAAGTAATATGAAGAGTGAATTCAGTGGGTTGAAAACTTTGATTATGAATGAAAATGAGTCAGCATATTATGTTCATTATTTTGCACATCAACTTCAATTAGCTCTTGTTGTTGTGGCTAGAAAACATGTTGATATTGCAGATTTTTTTAATATGATTTCTAACTTGATGAATGTTGTGGGAGCCTCTTGTAAGAGTAAAGACATGATTCGACAAAAGCAAGCAGAAAAAGTAGCAGAAGGAATCAGTAGTGGTTCAATTGAGACGGGAAAGGGATTAAATCAAGAGTTAAGTCTTAAGAGGACCGGGAATACACGTTGAGGGTCTCATTATAGATCATTGTTGAACTTAGTTGCTTTGTTCTCTTCTTGGTTGAAGTTTTTGAAGTTGTTTCATGTGATGCTACGGATTCATCGAAAAAAGCCCAAGCACGTGGTCTATTGAGATATTTGCAATCATTTAATTTTATCTTCAATTTGCAATTAATGCTATGTTTATTAGAGATCACGAATGAGTTGTCATTGGCTTTGCAGGTATATGCAATCATTTGATTTTGTCTTCAATTTGCAATTGATTCTAAATATATTGGGGATCACAAATGAGTTGTCATTGGCTTTACATAGGAAAGATGAAGACATTTTGAATGCTACAGCACTAGTCAAAGTGGCTAAGGGACGATTGCAAGCGGTAAGAGAAGATGGATAGGAATCTCTCCTAAGTAAGATCACCACATTTTGCAATGAGAACAAGATTGACTGTTTGGATATGAATGATGAATATGTTGATCCTTACCATCCTCGGCGCAAAAGCAACACTACTAATGAATTTCATTATCGTGTGGAATGCTTTTATGCGATTATGGATTAGCAACTTTTGGAGATTAATGATCGATTCAACGAGGTCAATTATGAGTTGCTTCTTTGTGTTGCCATGCTTGAATCCAAGTGATAATTTTGGTGATTTTAATACATCAAAGTTGACAAGGTTGGCTCAATTTTATCCTAATGATTTCTCTCTCATTGAATGCATGACTCTTGAGCATCAATTAGAGACATATATTATGGATGAGCGAACAGATGACAGATTTAGCCAGTTGAAGGGACTTGGTGATCTATCTAGATTGTTAGTGCAAACAAAAAAATACCTTTCGTATCCTTTAGTGTATCAACTTTTGAAGTTAGCATTGATTTTGCCTATAGCAACAACATGTGTGGAAAGATGCTTCTCTGCAATGAATATTGTTAAGACGGATTTACGAAATTTGTGATCAGTTTTTAAATGATTGTCTTGTATGTTTCATAGAAAAAGAGTTGTTTAGTAGTATTATAAATAATGTTGTAGTTAAACGCTTTCAAAGTATGAAAACTCGTAGAGAACAATTATGAGATCACTAAGATGTAATGCTTTATTGTATGAAAACTCGTAGAGAACAATTTCTACCATTTGTACTAAAAATTAGCCATTTATTTGGGGTTGTTTGGAGTGGTCTGTAGTGGTCTGTATGTTCAATTTTTAATTCTGCACTTTGTTAATATACATTCAATTTTCGGAAATATTGTCTCTGAACCCCCTTGTGAATGTGCCCCCAGTAGAATCTCATCCTGGATCCGCCACTGGTTGCATGTAATTAATACGACTATTAAGAAAAAACATGTAATTAGTACGACTACAAGAAATAAAATGTTGTGTTCATATACATATATATTTGTGTGGATAAAGTTTTTTATCTAGAAGGGTATATTGTACTTAACAATCATGAGGTAACAAACATATAAGAGCATACCAGAACACAGCTCCAATACTGAAGCTCCCATCAAATGTATTGCTTTCTCTCCAGTTCTAACTTCCTCCTATTTACAAAGAAATTGTAAGCAAAGGATGAAAGGATGCACAAAGTTAAAAATATCTCAAGTTCAAAGCTTAATCTATAGATGTTAATATCAAAGAAACATTGTATTGACTTCTTAGTAAACATATAGATTACCTCCTTATTCATAATTTTGCTAATTATTCACAAGATGCATACATTTTTTTTTTACGTAATCCGACAAAAAAAAAAATTCTTCTCTATATTGACCGACTAAAATGGAAAAAAAGTGCATATGTAGTTGGTATTGGAGGAAGAAATGTTCTTCTCTACCCTAATGTATTATATTTAGCAACTAAATACCTTCAATTTTCACCAATTTGCAACTTGAAACTCTACGCTGGTAAGGTAGGATACCATTAAGAAATGTGAAAATATGAAGGGTATCACCGTTAACAACATAGGGGTAACAACTACAAGTTGCGAATTTTAAAAAGTGTAAGGTATTTAGTTGCTAATTTTAATAGTTTAGGATACTAAGTAAAAGAACAGGGTACTTAGATGCAAATTAGCCTTTAACTATAATGTGGGTTCAGACATGACAGAAACATGTTGTTAAGCAAAAATTTACGACTTACATAAAACTAGAAAAGTAAGAATGTCAAAGCCTTAAACTTATTATGCATCATCATAAGAACTAGTGAACAACATTTAATATGTTCTCAATGCGCACCTACAAGCGCTAAAACTCCAAGAATGGGAGTCGAGTTCGTGTCGTGTTGAACATGTATCTGACACAACAGAACCCAAAAATAAATGTTGTGCTGTACTCAACCTCCCCCCCCCCCCCCCCCACCCCCCCACCCCCCCACCCCACCCCCACCCCCACCCCCACCCCACCACACCACACGCACAGACCAACCCACCTGGGCACAAAAGAGAACACCACAGGTGTAAAAAAACATACAGACACTGGATTGGGAAAAAGTAACCATCTTTTAGAAAACATACATTGGATGTAAATGCTCACTTCTCAACATCCAGTAACACTTATAGGACACAAACATTTTATTCTTTTTAAATGACAAGAAAATAGGAAGAAATATACATATATATCATTAATGTGCATAAAGATTCAATCTTTACATTTGATTTTTTTTTTTTTGCATACCCACATACTAATTACCAACTCCTCTTGGTGCATTCATTTAGGTGCATTCATTTTGCATAAGAACAAATGTACACATATCCAAAGAAATATTAGTATTTATGTCTGATACCTAACAAATTTCTAAAATTATTCTTCTACATGCTTGATACTGCAAACAATTTGGTCTAACACCAAATACTGCAAATATGCATTTTTAATTATCATTTAGCAACCTTAATAGAAACAGAAGTTGAATTTTGGACTAAAATTTTCCAGCATGCATTCTGTCAACCCAAATTAGAAATAATAGCCTTAGCTTCAGTGCTTCATAAATGCTAGCAGACAACGATAAGGAGGAAAACCAGCACAAAATGACACTTTAGAGTAGGTCAAAATGCCGTAGTTTCTTTAAAGATTAAAAGAGTATGCATAAACTAATATGTGGGAACAATGGCAGTTTACTAACATTCTACAAACGCTGTTCTTATAGTTGAGAATAAAAAGCAGTATCAAGAATGCACGGTAGGGACGACACATAAGTGTAACAGATCATTGAAGTAGAAGGCTCGAGTCAACTTCAAAGAAAAAACTTGTTTTCAAGTTTCTAACATGAAGGCTTGGAGGCCAAGGAAGAGAAACACAACCTTGCTAGCCGAGAAGCAACAATTTGGCTAGACTTTTTTACTTTACATAATACTGCTATGAACATAGATTAACGATACAATGGACTGCTTTAAATTATATTTATGATGTGGCTTGCCAATTAAGTTATCTAACTGTAAAGTTTAAACATATATTAAGGAAGTTGTTAAAGTCCCGGCCCCTGCACCCCAACTTCCTGCTTGTGATGACTAATGAGCGTTGAGGGTAAAATTTTTTTTGGCTAATTTGCAACTAAATATCATAAACTTTCAATAATTTGCAAGTTGACATCCGAAACTATCAAATTTGACAACTTGTTACCCTGAAGTATTATTATTAGCAACAAAATACCTTGAAATTCCACCGATATGCAACTTGCTACCTTATGCCAGTAAGTTAGGGTACCATTAAGAAATATGAAGGGTACCATCATTAACAGCATAGGGTAGCAACTTGCTAATTTGGAAATGTTCAAGGTATTTTATTGCTAATTACAATAGTTTAAGGTAGTAAGTTGTCAATTGCAATAATTAGGGTAGCAAGAAATCTGTGAAAGTTCAGGATATTTGGATGCAAATTAGCTAGAAAATTATATTATTTCAATACGCCACATCAGGTCTAAGGTCCATTTTGGTCAAATAGATGGAGTTGTGCAGTGGTATAATTTTTTTTATAAAAACCGCTTAAAATACGTGCCAAAGAGATTTGAAAATTGATTGCCCTAATACCATGTTAAAATTCATCCCACCACGCCGTAAGTCCAGAGTTGTAGTAAGGATGAGGGTTAAGTTTTTATACTATTTCAATAGAAGTAAAGCAGCAGAAATTGCCGCATTGTCCATAAAGAGTATAAGGGAAGATAACAGATACCTGAGGATCATAGCCTTTTGCAGCTACAAACAAGCCACCAACACGAACCAATGGAAGAGAGTACTCAGCTGCATAGAAACACACACTCAGACAAATCATAAACCTTCAGGGTCCAGCGAATACATCAAACAAACTAAGCTACCGAAGATGGATCTCTCACCATACCTAGAACTCTCATTTCTGCGACAGCTCTTGCCACTGCTACATCAAATGACTCTCTGAAATCAAGACACTGGCCCGCATTCTGTCCTATAACAAGATTAGTCTATATTGTTAAACAAGCCCATTGAAGTCAAGAGAAACAGAAATAACAATGACCAAAAAGAAAAGTAAAAATAACTTGGTGGCGAGCTATGAAAGTAAAAATAACTTGGTGGCGAGCTATGTATACTCTTTATCATGTTTGATTAACAGATCAGAAGATTAGATCTATTAGCCAATCAAGAGAAACAAGAAATATCTAGGTCATACAAGGAAGTAGAATATCTTAATTTGTCCTATTCTTTAACTCTTGAAGTAAGAAACCTTCTAAACTAAGCTGCCAACTGTATCACAATAATCCTCATGATGATGAATCAAGATAGAACATGGCTCCTAAAAAGAGGCTTCGAAGACCAACTTGATGAATTGGCCACTTGCTTTTTTGCTTTGCAGGAAACTATGATATAATAAAGAAAAAAGGGATTTGTATGGGCTTTAAGGCATTATTATCTTCTTTTTAAAATTTTGCCCAAAAAACATGGACTGAGATCTTGAAAACATGAAACCACTGCATACAATTAGAAATTTCCAGTTCCCTTTTCCTTTTCCACAGCCCTTGTTATGGTCCAACATGCTAAACAAACAAATAATAATCCCAAATCAATCTGATCTGCAAGGTTCACAAACATCTGCACCTTAAGGGTGAACTCAAATGTATATACTGCTGTTCAGCCTTAAGACTACAGAAATTTGCAGTACACAAATTGAAATAATTTATACGAGTTCCTAAATAGCTCAAGAAACAACCTTTATTGGTCCAACAACAAAAAAAGCACCACAACACTATCTAAAACAAGGGTTCTAAAACAAAGAAAGATTACATTATCAAAATTATTGGAGCCCATGGACTCCACCTGCTCTTACAAGACAAACTAGCCTTACCCCTAGGAAAGGATCTTCAGATCCTTCACGATTGACAGACTGGCTGGAACCTAGATAACATGTAGATTAATGTGCCTCTTAGGAAGGAGAGATCATCAATACTTTGTTTTCTTAGAGAACAAGACATGCCTCAGATGAAGAATTGAAGATATATCAGTGATACAATGTAGATGGACATTTGGCAGTTTTATTATTGATAACTTATCATTCCCCTAAGCAGCCAACTGCTAATGAGTTCTCTCAATGTGCCATTCACTAAAAAATATAATATTGAAAAATATGAAAAGAAACTGTTAAAGGTCTTTATCCTCCAATTTTGTTTTTTGTTTTTTTAGGTACTTGACATAATTCATTATTACATTGGACTTATGTTACGAGTTAAGGAGATGTCTCCTTCATGATGAATATGCTCTGTTAATAATTTGAGCTATATAATTCTCATGCATTTTTATAAGAGTGAACACTACTTTAGTCATTGATGTCCATCACAAATTAGTTCGGACAAAATAATCACTTAGTTGTACTTGCAACAAGTGCATTAACAAAGAACTAAAGTGAGGCCGTCAAAATAAGATTGGCTATGGAGCAGCAATCTACCTCGAGAAAGCTATCTATATAAGAGAAGAGGTTGCCACAACCAACTATGAACCAAGCCCCCAAGTTCCTCATCTGGTGCCTATTTCCGGAGTAATTTAACAATAAAACTCTAATGATCAGTTAATAGGTACTTGGTCCTACCTTTTTGGTAAAGCAGGTCTAAGCTCACACAGGCAAGGAACAACCCTCCAAATTCCTCTAGACTCGGGGAAATGTAGATTAACAAAAAATCATCATAAGAGAATTGGTGTAACTCTCTCTAAGCAATAAGCATAATACAGGAGTTCAAATCAGATTCTCACAATGCAGTGATATGCTGTAAATAATCCTGTGTAGTCACTGACTCACTGCATGCAGTCAACTGGTGAAGCATATGCCGTATGAAGCACAGGAACAGGAACCGGGTACACTACGTACCTGGTAGTGGGTACCGTGGGGTAAATACATACACACAAAGACGAGTAAGACATCTTCACAACTAAAAGAGTCCAAATTTCTTCACCAGTCATCAAATGAATTTTAGTTAAAAACATGTAGCTCAAGTTTAAATGTAAAGAAAGTTTGATTTCTAAACTGACGTATCCAAGCTGTATTTTAAACGAAATGGTCATATCCAATGAGTTGCACTAGAAAAGTACCACGAATTACCCAAATCTAAACCTGAAAGTAAAAAATAAATAATAATTGGGTAAATATATGGTACGTACCTAGGAGTATCAATACCCAGCATGGGTACACCTTACTAAATGGAGTACCTGAGCTTCATAGCATACACCAAGCCACCTCCATTGCTATCCACTACTTAGCAAACAACCAATTCTTAACCAGTCTGGGTTGAGGGAGGTTACAGGTATAATGCTATAGTTGTGATACACTGGAGTTAAATGAGGTCACTACAACTGCAGGGAAGTGCTTTCAGTGAGCAGCTCACTCACTCACTCTCTCTCTCCCTGTGAGAAAGGAGCTTGGCAATTATATGCAGAAATATTACACAATTAATTTATAAGTAACTTAGATGACCTAGGGGATCAGAAAGCAGTTTCGCATTACAACAGGATTTGAATCAAAACCTCCGCATGTCCTATAACTTTTTTTACTGGTTGTAATGTACAGTCAGCAGATATTTAGACTAAATCTTAAAGCTTGTGCTATACCCAAATAACTTAGTCTACATCACCTAAAATTGTAAATATGAGCTCATAGTAAATAAAATGATGGACAAGGAACATTGTGTTGAAATCGAATTATCATCCCAAATCTGAGTATAAAGAAAATAACATTGATAAGAATATGATGTCTATTAGAAGTTTCAGTTGCAAGGCAAATTTATATTGTTAACAAGTTCTTTGAAAGTAAGATGTATAAAGAGAAATATCTAATATGAAGTGCTTTCGAACCACATTACAATTACCTCTGCCCTTTCGCGTAATATTTCCACATTTAACAATCCAACAATACCAACAACATGCTCTAGGAATAAGCACCGCTTTTGCATTGATTCCAGAAGAGTAACCTTCCAACCTGAATAGGTATAATATGTTAAAATTTCGTCAAGAAAAAATAACACTAGAAAATCATGATTAATTAACTCTTTTCAATTCACTTCAACTAAAATGGACCATTTGCAATTACTACTCCTAATTCTAAATATTAAAGCCCACCAAGTAGTTATCACTTTTCAAATGCAATGTGCAAATTAATATTTTACACATATCAGTTACAAAAATTAAAACCAAGAAACTAGAAAGAGCAAAAGAGGCCATTGCTAGGGAGCATATGTGGTTTGAAAGGGTTACAAGACAAACAATTAACTCCAAGATAATATTTCTTTTAATATTTTGAGCTTAGGTCTACAATGTATGTGAACTTGACTTTGGTCATCCAACCATTTCAATCCCCAAGCTGAATTTGCAATTTCTTTTGCACCAATGGATAAACATTTACAATGGAAAGGAAGACCTCGCTTCTGGACATTTACTTTTAATCTTATCCTCTCTCAAAGGACTAACCCGTATTCTTCATAATGTTTTTTATATGATATAAGCAAAGCAATTAGCTCACCCATTCTTAGTGGTTATCTAGCATCACTAAAATCAAGTAGGCCTTTTTTTTCCCCTTTTGATCTATCGAACAGGGAAGCCTGTACCGGACCTTTTTTTTTTCCTTTTGATCTTAAGAGACTTTTCAGTTTCCAAGAGAGATTAAATGTCAGATCCAAGGCCTATTTGCATGGATATCACGCGGTAAGGACACGGCAACCACGGACATGACACATATGTTAGTGTGTCCTAATGTATTTTGGAGTGTCCCTACTCACAAGAAAAAAATATTGGCTAGTAAAAAAACATATAAAAGGGACATAAAGCAGCATGAGGCGCGCTTCAACTGGGCATGAGTAAAAAAAAACATATAAAATGAATAATTATTCTAAATTAGTTTCTTTAATATCCTTTTCTTTAATATCCCTAAGTTAAACCAATTATAGGAATTTAGTCTCTTTATTTTAAAGTTTTTATTTACAAAAATTAAACTTGATCATAACGATCACCAAAAATTGGAATCCTGGTAAATTCACTAAAGTTTAACTGACTAATATAATTAACTGAAATCTTTTCATCTATCCCAATACTTGTTACACAATCAGTCCAAAGAAATCTGACCAAATCCAATCCAAATAGTAATCAAATCCTATGAATTTATCTAACCGGTATATATCTACTATTTATATATAAGACAATTTTTATAACTTTATTTTTGTTATAAAATAACAATAGCTTGAGCCTCTCTTCTTCCCCTCCATCCTTCTATACCGAATTCAATCCAAATCCGACAATTATATTCCCTGGTTCAAAACCTAAGAAAATAATTCAAATGTATTTAACCTTAGCATAACTATTCAAAGAAAAGGAAAGATATTAAATTCTAATTCAAATTAAGTAAATCAAAGCTTGAGCAGCTAAACCTCATATGAGTATATGTACAAATCCACCAAACCAAAAGTAAGACAAATCTAAACATCAAAAAATCTAACTCTATCAATTAACTATTCATTCCAAATACACCATCCTAACCTCCTAATCTTCTATAAACAAACTGATCTTCCTCTCTGCCAATTCCCTTGCCGCAAACTACTCTGCTTGCCACCATCTCCCTTTACCCACATTGACACGGACCACAGTCTCGCAACCCAAGCCATCGTCCCCGCTAGCCTGGCCTACCCAGCCTCCTCTGTACTCCTTACTACAGTCTCCCCAACACCCAACCGAGCCTCCTACGTTCTCCTTCCTACAGTCTCCCCAACACCCAACCGTGAAACCCGACTCTCCACTAGACCACCTCGCCGACAGCGTCTGCTAGCAAGCTTGAAAAGTAGCTGAACCCCGATGTCGTTTGTCATTGACCTCAGATTCCAGCACCATGACCCGACTGACCTAGCGAGAACCCAGCCACCGAGCCTGTAACGACCCGTTCCGCTCAACCCGGAGAACCGATCCAAACGGCACAAGTGCGACGACCCGCCTTGCTCTGCGAGATGACTCGCTTGATACAATGGCATTCAGACTTGGCCCTTCAGGAGTTCAGACGTAGATTTTTCAAAGACGTGCTCGGAGTCTTGCTCGGCCGATGCGAATTATCGCTAAGGTGGGTGACTCCAATGAACCTGTCTTTGCTTAGCATGCACAGATAAAATACGGACTGTACATGTTAGAGCGCTAGGAGATAACCCGTGTATGCTAATAAAAGAAAAACTCAATGCACATAACTAAGGGAATAATCCAATCTTATATTACTTGTGTAGAACATGAAAATGAATTTGGAATTATAGTTAAACTCTCGCACTACACCTTCACGCTCGTGCTAGTCGTACTGCTTATATTTCAAGTAGACTTTTACATGATCAAGTATAGTACCTCACCTTCATGTATGCCATGCTTATCACGTTGTTTCATGCCACGGTCGGATAACACAATATGTCTTGATTCACTTAGTTTTGCCGGAAGACTATCGAATAGTCGTTCAGTGCAAGTTTGAACATGGAAATATTCGGGACCGTTAGGTTGCCAAGACAGTTCCCGAAGTAGGGGACTGCAACATGACAAGTTAAGCAAGAAATATGATCAGACAACTTGGGAAGCAATACTCATTCACGACAAGTTCAGGCAGCTCGGGGTGCCAATAAGTTTGTGAATATGATCAAGACTTGAGCAAGTACATGCATGACAAGAGATCTGGAATGCGTGAGGATACACATGGCCACGGATAACTTGTGCACAAGATTTCATGGTTCCTGCGGACAGTCGGCGGGACCGATCCGATCCGGACAGAACATCACGATAGTCGCATGCTTTGGACGAGATGGCGTGTAACGCCCCATGTTCCTTGCTTTGCACACCATTTCCGCCCAGGACGAGATGGAGTGTAGCAATTCTTGTACCTTGCACATCTCCGTCCCGAGACTATAACTCGTTCTTTATGGCTATGTCAGTGACATTTCATATAGATTAAGCCAACGTGCGAGCGGCAATCCGCATACATGTCGATCCTTGCACATGCAATAGTCGTGGTCAGAGCACTTGATATCTGTGTAAAGAGAGTTTGATGTATGTCACTTTGTACTTAGAGATATGAATGCACGATACACTACCTAGTTCAAGCGTAACCGCCGAGGCAAGAACACATCGAGACACTAATTTGTGTATGCATATTCTTTCGTTTCATTACATTCATATATGCTCGTTTCGAGGCACATCAGCTGAAAGGATACTACTTGGTGTCTATGTTGATGAGATTGTGATCATAAGAGACGACAGTCAAGACATTGCAGGACTGAAGAAATTTCTGGGAGAACAGTTTCAGACCAAGGATATGTAATCGTTGAACTACTTCTTGGGTGTTAAAGTTGTACGAAAAAAGAGGCACATTGTCATGTCTCAAATGAAGTATGTTCTAGACATACTAAATGATGCAGGAATGATGCAAGCTAAGGGGGCAACATCGCAAATGGACCCAGGAGAAAAGTTACTCCCCAACGAGGGGTAATGATGACTAATCCGGAACAATATCGTCGAGTAGTTGAAAAACTCAACTACTTCGCAGTTATGACTCGTCCAAATATTTTTTTTGTCGTCAGTGTATCGAGTAGATATGTCTTCTCCATGAGTTCCACATTGGAACGCAGTTTTCAGAATACTACGCTATCTAGTCCCGAATTCTGGAAAAAAATTCGTAGAAAAAATCAAGGACATACAATGTTAAGTGCTTTACCAATGTTGACTGGGGTGCAAGCCTGACGGATAGACGATTTACATATGGTTACTCGGTATTTATTGGCGAAAACTTGGTATCGTGGAAGAGCAAGAAGCAGAGTGTGATCGCACAATCAAGTTTCGGAACAGAATATCGAGCTATTGCTCATGGCACAACATAGGTGCTATATCTGAAGCATCTGCTACAAGAACTGAAAAAATAAGCAGAATCTAAAATAGCAGATATGTGGTGTAATAACCAGTCTGCTATCCATATTGCTACTAATCTTGTGTTCCATGAAAGGACGAAGCATATTGAAATTGACATCCACTTCGTCCGTAGTGAGTATCAAAAGGGGATAATAAAGTTTTATCACATGAGGACCAGTGATCAGATAGCTGATATATTCACGAAGTCTCTTTTGGGTCATTGGGTTCAATTTCTGTGTAACAAGCTGGACATGATTGACATATATGCTCTAGCTTGAGGGAGGGTGTTAAGTATTAGTATTATTAATGAACTTTAGTCCCACATCGGGTAGAGTGATAGAGAGAGGGGTCAACCTCTCCTATATATATGTAGTCTTCTCATTAATAAAGATAATCCCATTATTCCAATTCTACACCCATGTACCCAGAGTCAGTTAGCCCAAGTCCTCAACTGCATTGCATGTAGACGGGTTAATAGTATTGCACCATATTTCCTATATTTCTTATGCATGTTATTGTTGTTGCATTCGACATGTATATTATGTAACTTGCTACATCTCTCTGAGGACCTGGTTTCCTTTTAGGTTAGTAATTTTGCTGAGTTTCTCTCAGGGGATCGTTGTTCACCTTTTCAGATTCAGGTATACTTTTGCAGTTATATTACCATCATGTACTGCTATGTTAGCTTAGTATTTGCAAGCTTTATTCTTCTTGAGCTTGTTTAGACGTGTATTACAAGGCAACCAAATTCTTGGAGGTTTTTTATGTGGATTGAGATATAGAAGTGTTATATTATTATAGATAGATGTTCCCAACTTATACAACATCGTATTCAAGTTGGGCTGTAGTCCACTTGACACGTAACTGACTATTGTCACATATCATAGTCCTACGTATTTTGGGACTAATATATAACAAAATTACCATCCATTATTTATAGTATTACTAACGCCTGAATAGAGCTACCCTTCATTCCCCTGTTGGATTTAATAAGTCCATTGTCCAATATGTATTTATATAATCATTTAAGTTGGCCTTCCAGTATACCTTTAACCACTATAACGCATTTCCTTCCTTTCCCTTTGCTCATTAAATATACTTTTCAGACACCTAACTTATGTACTGTATATACATTACGTACATAGACAAGAAATTCAAGACTTCCATGAATTGAAATAAGCCACTGCTCACAAAAATTGATAAGTAAAATTCTTGAAAAATCCGCAGGAATATCTTTTGGTAGTCATTTACATATTATCCATCCTTATTCGTTTTTTCAGCAAATCCTTTCCATAAGGTACCTTCTCTCTCAAGACCTACTTGTTCCAAACACTGCATCATCATGTCACCATTTGGAAACCCAAATCAGGGAGATACATATATTAAATACTAACTTTACTGGATTTTTTTTATTAAAATACTGTTGTTTTTAGAAAATATAACATAAAAAGCAGTAGCCCTCTTCTTCTTCTTTTCTGAAATATCGTTTTCAAGTCGATAACCAAAATTCTTGACTTGAATGTGTTCCCAAAACTGGATTCCGCTAACAAAATTGTGCTTTTGGAACGTAATTCCAAAAAATATGTCATTTGACAGTAAGTTTCAGAAGTACTCTTCTAGGGACCATTCTTAAAGAAACAACAATATTCGACAACAACAACAAAGCATTTATCTCAAATTTCTGGATCGGATGTTTTAATCTTCTTTCCAATCGGCTCTGTTAAGTGCCATGTCTTCTATAACGCTAACAAAAATCAATATCCTTCTTTTAACACTTCGAACCATGTTCGTGTAGGTCTACCTCTAGTCCTCGCGGCTCCATTAACAGCAGTATTTGAATTTGAGAAGAAAAAAACCCCAACTTTACAGTCAAAACATCTATCTACAAATGATGAAATGCAAAAGACCCATAAAATTCTACATCTCGTGTTAGTCCAGCCGTTACTTGCTCTGAATGTAACAAACAACAACAAAGAAACTCAAACGAACACATAATCTCCCATAAGGAACCACAAACTGACAATAAAGACCCAAGATTGAGAAAACCACCTGGGCAAGCGATGGCGAAGATTATGCCGGGGAGACCGGCGCCGGAGCCGACGTCGACGAGCTTCAGATCATCACCATCACCAGAAGGAGAAGAGCAGTGGGAGTGGTAAGCCCTCCTGAGAGGAGGAATGAGCGCGAGGGAGTCCTCCACGTGCCTCGTCATCACCTCGCTCTCCTCCGTCACCGCTGTCAGGTTCATCCTCTTACAAAAAAAAAAACACCACCAGAAAAAAAAATAGCAATAAAGACGCCACATTTATACCAAGACCGGTAGTAGCCGTGTCGGTGGAACATGCATACCTGGTTCCATTGGAGGAGGGAGTCGACGTAGAGGGAGACCTGCTCCTTTTGAGTTTTGGAGAGGGTTTGGAGCGAGTAGTTCCCAGCGGCGTGGGCTGCTGCTTTTGTGGTGAACTTAAGGTGTTTGATGAATGGTTTGACTGAGGAGAGTAATGAGTGGGCGTGGTTGAAGAAGGACAGTGTCGGGGAGAGCAACATCTTGCTGCTGCTGCAGCACCCAACTTCTTACTCTCTCTCTCCCTGTATCTTGGTTGCTCCACATTTTGCTGTACGAGGACCATCCATCATGTGGGTAAAAGGACCGGTCCAAAACATTTGAAAGACCACGACAAAGAATTAAAAAAAGACAAATTTGATAGGCGCTTTAATTTTTACTTACGACAGTTCATTATTTCAGGACAACCTAAATTTTTGTAATTTTTATTTAAAACCGTTCCAAATTTACTTTTGGCTGTCCAATTCCTAAAATATTTCTAAGATTTTGTATTCTAAATTTTTATTCTCTTTTTTCAAATTCTTAAATCTCTCTTTTTCCTTATTCAAATTTCTTTCCTCCTTTCTCACCAACTCCTTGGAATCTCTAATTCCAAGCAATGGCACCCAAACCCAAACCTTCTTCACAACCTAGATATGTATCCAACCAGAGACGGAACCATTAGTTGGCTGGGGTGGGCTCCAACTCACCCCAAATTTTGAGCCACCCAATTTTTTTGTTTTATTGTAGCACATATATCATTCAGTCTAAAGTTTGAGCCATCTTATTTTATCGTTCTAATCTCTTCCATTAACTCCTTTTATTTAAAAAAAAAAAAGAGCCCACCCAAAAAAAAGACCTGCTCCTTTTGAGTTTTGGAGAGGGTTTGGAGCAAGTAGTTCCCAGCGGCGTGGGCTGCTGCTTTTGTGGTGAACTTAAGGTGTTTGATGAATGGTCTGACTGAGGAGAGTAATGAGTGGGTGTGATTGAAGAAGGACAGTGTCGGGGAGAGCAAGATCCTGCTGTTGCTACTGTTGCACCCAACTTCTTACTCCCCCCCCCCCCTCTCTCTCTCTCTCTCTCTCTCTTGGTTGCTCCACATTTTGCTGCTACGAGGACCATCCAACATGTGGGTAAAAGGGCCGGTCCAAAACATTTGAAAGACCACGACAAAGAATTAGAAAAGACAAATTTGATAGGCGCTTCAATTTCTACTTAGGACCGATCGTTATTTCAGGACAGTCTAAATTTCTGTAATTTTTATTCAGGACAGTTCCAATTTTACTTCTGGCTGTCCAATCCCTAAAATATTTCCAAAATTCTTCATTCTAAATTTTTATTCTCTCTCTTCAAGTTCCCAAACCTCTCTCTCTTTTCCTTATTCAAATTTCCTTCCTCCTTTCTCTCCAATTCCTTGGAATCTCCAATTCCAAGCAATGGCACCCAAACCCAAACCTTCTTCACAACCTAGATATGTATCCAACCAGGGGCGGAACCATTAGTTGGCTGGGGTGGGCTCCAACTCACCCCAAATTTTGAGCCACCCAAAATTTTTGTTTTGTTGTAACACATATATCATTCGGTGTAAAGTTTGAGCCATCTTATTTTATCGCTCTAACCTCTTCCATTAACTCCTCTTATTTTGAAAAAAAAGAGCCCACCCAAAATATTTTCAAGTTAATTTTTTTGAGCTTGTGGTCAAATTTTAGATTAACTGTTATGCGAGTATATAGTAACAACTAGCAATTATTTTGTTATTTATAAATTTGGGATATGAGAATTTGAGGTCTAAATTGCATTTTTTTGGAGCTGTTGTTTCTCAGTTGCTGCTTGTTGTAGATATGAGGATTTGAGGTCTCAACCTAATATTTGTATACTTTTGAAGAGTTGTAATATTTCTTGATGAAGAAATATTGTACATTGTTCAGTTTGATGATGATCTTGAATAGTCTTCGACCGGTGTCTACAATTATTGTTCATTCATTTTGAACTGACGAGAATCCATTTTGCTCTTTCTAGGGGGTAAATTTTTTTTAAGAGTAAGATACATATTGATGCATATGTTATTTTTTTACTGGGGTGGACTAAATTTAGTTTATGGTCACTATAAGAGCCCTTCATGCAATTTGTTTACAACAAGGTCTTTTCTATAGCTTTTAATTACTTGTATATAGCCTATTGCATTCCTCACTATAAAAAAGATGACAATGATGGCTTAATAATCTCATTATTAAGTTCACTACCTAATAAAAGTAAGAGAGAGAGAGAGAGAGAGAGAGAGCGCACACACACACACACACACACACACACACACACACATATATATATATATATATATATATATATATATATATATATATATATATATATATATATATATATAATGCAGACTAGGCCAACCTTGCATTATGTTGAATGGTTTCACTTCTGATTGGTAGTTTATCGGACCTACCTATAGAAAGAACAGGATAATGATATTGTTTTTGTCAGTTTTTTATTTTTTTTAGTATATTGGACACGGTGCTTCATTGGCCAGACACGATACGGTATGGTATGGATATGATTGTAGAAGCATGAAAAATACGCTGGGAAGAGCTACGCAGCCTCTTGATGCAGAGCAGCGTAAACGGAGGCCTTCAGAGCCATCAAGCGTGCAATAGAGCTTTCTTCGCTAAAAAAATGGCATGAAGTATAAAGCTCAAAGGACCATCCGCGTAAGTGCAGTACGTCCAGGCCGCTCCAGCGTAAGACAGAGTTCTTCATCGCCTCCATGGCGTAAAACTCAACCGCTCTCAAAGCAGCGTTAATGTGTACGAGGAACGCTTCGTCTTCCCCGAAATGAACCTGTCAAGTCACGCAGTGAATCTGACCTCTGACTCCTGACAAAAAGTGCTGCACGGCTACCCAAACGACGGCTGGAAACGATGGCAGACCCCTCGGGACGCGCCCCACAGTATGATGGCGGATCTCGGCATTTAATGCAGAGGATTTGGTTAAAGCATCACAAAACCGTCGTTTACTGGAGTCCCCTCAGCATAAACCGCTCTTTCGCGTACAAGGGAATACGCCGCCCTGTTTTACACAGGCAAACATGAGCTATTTTATGCTCCGTAGCAGGCAAACCGCCTGTCACGTCAAAAGCTGCACCTCGTACGGGACTCGAGGCACGTCTCCACGTCTAATTGCACAGAGCGGTGACAGTTTCTCTCAAGGCACATCTCTGCGACGGGTACATAGAAGGGCTGCAGACCTTCAAAAACACGCCTCCGCATTTAATGCATAAGATGGTGGCAAATCTCTGCAAGAGATTCGATTATATCTCCAAAAGCCGTAATTTTGGCTAAAGACGTCCACAACAGCACGGTACGCGGCGGCTTCTACGCCCTTCAGGATCTGTGCTCACGCGGCTCCTACGCCCATTCCAACACGGTACGCGGCGACTTCTACGCCCCTTCAGGATCTGTGCTCACGCGGCTCTTACGCCCATTCTAGCACAGTACGCAGCGGCTTCTACGCCCATTCAGGATCTGTGCTCACTCAGTCTCTACGACCACTCGGCTTCTATGTCTGCTCGGCTTCTATGCCTGTTCGGCTTCTATGCCTGCTCGGCTTCTATGCCTGTTCGGCTTCTATGCCTATTCGGCTTCTATGCCTACTTGGCTTCTATGCCATGGTGACAGACATTTGGCTTCTATGCCAACCTCTGCTACACAATGGATACCTACCTACGTGGCTTTTATGCCGTGATCTTAGTAGCAATTGTACGCGTTGTGTCCCCTTAGTTGGACCCGCGTCACACACTCATTCAAAAGATCATCTATACGTAGGCATTGGTTACTTTAACCGTTGCGTAAAAGGGTGCTGTACTTTCCACTCCTCGGTTGTTACACCGATGGAGTGGTCACTGTCACCAAAACTCTATAAATAGAGACCCCTATCAATGGGGAACAAGGTCGACAATTTGGAAGATCGAACCAGGTCGGAGAATTGATAGAGAGAGAGAGAGCACCCGGAGCTCAGGCAAAGAGTAGGGATCGACGACTTCAGCATCGTGCATCCACCCTCTTCTGCAACCTTCGAAGCTGCTTCCTGTCTCCTACGGCACTTCTTCAACATCGTGTGGTCCAAGGGCTAAAGTGATCGACCGCAGATCAGACACCTATAGAAATATCTACCCAGATTAAATAAATTGTACTCCCACATCCTCGTATAGGATTACATTGTACAAGTTTGTTTGTAAACAAAAGAAGGCGGGTTCCGTGTAAACCCCCATATCGAATACATTCCTATTCTTTTCGTTTAAATAACCACAGACAAGATGGCGACTCTGCTGGGGACATCTTTCTCTTCTGACGAGGAAGCAATTGCTCAACACGATGCGGTATCCGTGGGATCCGTGAAGAAGACACTGGTCGTCCAATTCGACCAGTCTGCCTACGAAGACATGATTCGGACTGGGGGTGGCTCTCACTCTCTCTCCGTCTAAGACAACAGGAAGCTGCGCAAGGTGTGGATGCCCAAGACATCCTCTACCGTTCCTGTGGACTCTCCGATCTCTCCGACCAATGAGGTGGTAGCATCGCTCCCTCCGTACCCTGCACGTAAAAATCAGTCTCCCGCTACGCGCGGTACAGACAAAACTTCGGGCAAAGCCTCAGCGCTGACCCAGAAGTATCCACTGCGCTTTACGCGCAGAAATCAGTCTCCCGCTACGCGCAGTACAGACAAAACTTCGGACAAAGCCTCAGCGCTGACCCAGAAGTATCCACTGCGCTTTATGCGTAGGAATCAGTCTCCCGCTACGCGCGGTACAGACAAAACTTTGGGCCAAGCCTCAGCGCTAACCCAGAAGTATCCACTGTGCTCTACGCGTAGGAATCAGTCTCCCGCTATGCGCGGTACAGACAAAACTTTCGATGGTGCCTCAACGCCAAATCGGAAGTATAGATCACGCTCCATGCGCAAAACAACATCTGACATCTATGGTAAACCAGATGAGCGCTGTGATCTCCGCGAGGGGAAGCAAACAGGCGAATACTCAGCTTCTCGGCCTTTATGCTAGCAAGAGAACAATATGCCTACTCTCCGAATTACGCGAGAAGCCGAGGGCCGGCTGAGGACCTCTCCAGCTTTACGCCAGACTGAGCGAATTTTCAGGTTACGCCAGATACAGTTCCGCGGCATAAAACAAGCTCAGATTACGGAAAGACACCCTCCCAGGGGATTATCCGCCGCCTAGATGGCCAACCTGTTATATACAGGTGGTATAGGGAAAACTGGGGTGCCCAGTCTCCGTGTACCCGCTGATGGGAATAGAAGATACAAGCCTTCGTCTTCCTCTTCGGCAAATCCTCCTGACCTGCGTACCCGTCTCGCCCAAAAAGATAAAGACAGGAGCCGTAAACAGGTTTTAGGACCCCTAACGATCAAACGGGGAGAGATCGTATGGGAAGATGCATCAACATCCAATGTCATCATGATGTATGAACCATACGAAAATAATGCCTTTATTGTCCCTCCTACCCACAGCGATCAGCATCCAATAATCTTCAAACACAAGCAGAACAGTCCGGTTGAACAGGAAGAATTCCGCGAGCCTGAGAGTGGGAAAATGCAAATCCACAGGTATAGCCCACAAGCTTTGAAGATTATACAGAACATGGGTTATGATCTGAAATCAAAGCAAGGCCTCAACTATGGAAAGGGTAGACGAACACCGTTGCAGGGTAATTCTCGCCATCAACAAGCTCATTTCGGATTGGGATATGCTGCTAATCCCAAAACTTCAAAGTCTAAACCTGTACGACCAGAGACAATTCCTGCTGAGTCAGTTTCTACAACCAGGGACCACAACGTGTCTGGGGGTAACTCGCCTCGACGAAACAAAGCAGCGTCCAAGGCTAGGGGCAGAATGTCCACAGGATCCGAAGATAGCGCAACAACAGCTATCTTCTCGGAAGACCATGAAACTCAGATATCAAAAGCCCCACGACCAAAAGGAACTTTCTCCTTCAAAGAAGATGACATAATTAAAATCTTCAATATATTAAGGAAGGAACGTAAGCTCCAGCTACCCGACATCAGACATCCTGAGAGAGCTAGCGACGTGGATCACCCAGATTATTGTCTCTTCCACCGATACACTCATCACCCCACAAAGGCATGCTATGTACTAAAAAGGAAAATTCAGGAGACGATTGATGCCAAGGTCATCACTTTGAATCTGTGAACAAGGGCACGGGCCGTACCAATTAGATTCCCATTCCTTTCTTTCATAAAGATTTGGTCCCATCAAAAACTGCCATGTCCATATTACCTCTGAGCAGATATGTGCCTCCCTCCCCGATGGAGTCACAATCACAAAGTTTGTCATATTCATATTACCTCTGAATAAACTTTCGACTATCAATTATCATGTCCATATTACCTCTGATATCGATTGTTGTCTACACTTAACATTCGTACTTAAATTCTAAAGTACGCCAGTAATGTTAAGTCCACAAAAACTGCCATGTCCATATTACCTCTGAGCAGATATGTGCCTCCCTCCCCGATAGAGTCATAATCACAAAGTTTGTCATATTCATATTACCTCTGAATAAACTTTCGACCATCAATTATCATGTCCATATTACCTCTGATATCGATTGTCGTCTACACTTAACATTCGTACTTAAATTCTAAAGTACGCCAGTAATGTTAAGTCCACGAAAACCGCCATGTCTATATCACCTCTGAGCAAGTATATAATCCACGCCCCGTGATGAGGTAGGACCTATAGCACAAAAAATCTTGGAAGCTATAAACTCCTACCATCCATATGTCTGGGAAGCAGCGCCATCGTCCAACATCGTCACGACGTATGGACCCCATGAGGATTCTATCTTCGTTGTCCCGCCTAGCTGCAGCAGTCAACGCCCCATATTCTTCGGTCGCATGCGCAGTCAACCGGCCAGCCTGGAAGACCCTTTCGATGACGATACTGAAAAAATGCAGATTCACCGATACAGCCCGCAGGCATTAAAGATCATGCAAAACATGGGCTATGACTTGAAGCGGAAGCTAGGCCTCAACTACGGAAGAGGCAGACGAACGCCGCCGCGCGGCAACCCCCACTATCGTCAAACTCGTTTCGGGTTAGGGTATGCTACCTCCCTTACGACTTCCAAGTCGGATGAGGACATCTTTTTCTTCTCCCAAGATGGCCCGTCACCCCCCCGACTCACCTGATGCTCTCGGACAAACGCTATCAGTAAATATGGTGGTGACAGATCCCTCAGAAGTAGATGAACAGGATTCTGAGCCGTTTGAGAATGACTCTTGGGCTCAACAAATAGATACGCAGTGGAAATTTCGCTTCGAGCAAAGAGAACCTCCCACCAAAGACGAAGTTATCCAAATCGATGTTGGGGGTGAACTTTCGCCAAAACCAATATTTATCAGTGACAATCTTCCCCCAGCTGAAAGGGGAGAAATCATACAGTTGATAAAAGAATACATCGACGTCTTTGCATGGGATTATGGGGACATGCCAGGCCTTGACCCAAAGGTGGCTACTCATAAGCTCAATATATTGACCGATTCAAAGCCTATGAAGCATCACCAACGCCGGTTCTGCCCGGACATGATGGACGCCATTGAAGCTGAAGTCAAGAAGCTGATAGCCTGTGGTTTCATCCGGGAAGAACAACATCCCGACTGGGTCGCCAATGTTGTCCCAGTCGTGAAGAAAAATAGGAAGGTACGTATCTGCATCGATTACCGAGATCTGGATGCGGCCTGCCCCAAGGACGAATTCCCTCTTCCCATCATGGACCTCAAGATCGACAACACCTGCGGCTTTGAACGCATGTCTTTCATGGACGGGTTCTCAGGGTATAATCAGATCAAGATGCATCCTGAAGACGAGAAGCATACTGCCTTCCGCACCCCATTGGGAGTATATTGCTACACGGTCATGCCCTTCGGATTGAAGAACGCCGGGGCTACATACCAACGGGCTATGAGCAGCATATTCTATGAGCATTTACGCAAAATAGTAGAATGTTACGTAGACGACATAGCCATCAAGAGCTGCCTCAAGGATGATCACATTCAAGACTTGAAGACGGTATTCGAGTTAATGCGCCAATATCTACTCAAGATGAACCCTACGAAGTCCTTTCTGGGTGTATCTAGTGGCAAATTCCTGGGATTTGTCATCACCGCCAAAGGCATCCAGGTGGACCCTGACAAAGTCCAGGCCATCGTAGAAATGCGATGGCCCCACAATATGAGGGAACTCCGGGGATTTCAAGGCCGTCTGGCTTATATCCGGAGGTTCATATCCAACCTCTAGGGAAGATGTCAGCCCTTTTCGCATCTTATGAAGAAAGGTGTATCCTTCGTGTAGGATGAAACCTGTCAGCAAGCATTCGGGGATATCAAACGCTACCTCACCAGTCCGCCAGTTCTGGTGCCTCCCGTTATGGGAAAACCGTTCTTGCTATACGTTCGAGCAATGAATCATTCGCTAGGAGCTCTTCTAGCACAGAAGAACGATGTAGGGCATGAACAGGCTATCTACTACCTCAGCAGGATGATGGTCGGAGCCGAACACCGGTACAACCCAGTGGAGAAAGAATGCTTGGCTCTGATGTTCGCTATCCAAAAGACGCGGCACTACGTCACCGGCCAGACTATCCACATCATCTCCAGGACTAACCCTCTTCGAGTACTGATGAGCAAGCCGAGCATTCTTAATTCCCGACTCGCAACTTGGGCGATGCTGTTAATACCATATGACATGGTATACGTACCGCAGAAGTCCATCAAAGGCCAAGGGCTGGCCGACTTCCTAGCCGCTCATTCGATCTCGGAGACCTCCAAATTATACGAAGACATTCCCGACGAAGTTGTAGAATATAATTTCGCAATGGAAGGTGACGTATGGCAACTGTTCTTCGACGGCGCCTCCAGAACCGGTCCTAAGGGAAATATCATTTCGGGAGTAGGAGTCGTCCTGGTCGCCCCTGATCAGCTCGTCATCTACCGAGCATATTCTCTTAGCGAGCCCTGCTCCAACAATGTGGCGGAGTACAACGCTCTACTAATAGGGCTCCAAGTTGCTAAAGAGCTGGGGGTAGAGTCCCTGGAAGCTTTTGGTGATTCTCTGCTTATCGTCAATCAAGTCAGAGGAATATATGAAGTCCGGAATCCAGACCTCATCCCCTATCACCAAGCGAGGTCGAGATAGCCATGACATTCAAAGGATTCTTCCTAGAGCATGTTCCTCGATCCCAGAATCTGTAAGCTGATGCCCTAGCCAGTCTAGCGGCAGATTTAGCTACTCCTATAAGAAGGCAGAATTCGGTGATCCTTCTTAACAGAGATTTATTCTGCGTGAAGAACAACCTCCACATAGAACACAGCCACGCTGTAAACACAGATCCTCCTGGAAGAGACTGGAGGAGTCCCTTCATAGATTTTGTTGCATACGGAATCTTGCCAGAAGACCCCAGAGAAGCAGTATCCGTCAAGAGACGATCATTACGCTTCTACTTCGATGCATCTTCACAATGCCTATATCGTTGGACTTACGACGGACTGCTATTAAGATGTCTCTCAGACGATGAAGCACAACAGGTTATCCGGGAAGCTCACGACGGCGTATACGGAGCGCATTAGCCCGGTCCTAAGCTACAGGATCGTATCAGGAGAATGGGCTATTACTGGCCCACTATGATCACAGATGCGATCAGCTATGCAAGACAATGCAGAGCCTGTCAGGTTCATGCAGACTTCATACACCAACCGTCTGAATATCTACATCCTGCGGTTGCATCCTGGCCCTTCGAAGCATGGGGTATAGATATCATTGGTCCCATTCACCCGTCTTCCTCCAGAGGCCACCGGTTCATACTAGCCATTGCGGATTAATTCTCCAAATGGGCAGAGGCGATCCCTCTGGCTGAGGTAAAGGCATCTGACGTAATCAGCTTCATCAAGCACCAC
Organism: Iris macrosiphon; assembly: GCA_036927795.1. Classification (NCBI taxonomy): domain Eukaryota; kingdom Viridiplantae; phylum Streptophyta; class Magnoliopsida; order Asparagales; family Iridaceae; genus Iris; species Iris macrosiphon. Next base: position 135,402,757 of record JAYESA010000004.1, read on the forward strand.
GTCATTTATCGCTTCGGGGTACCCCAGAGGATAATTCACGACAATGGGCCTCAATTCATCAGCCAAGCGTTTCATCGGTTTTGCGATAAAAATCGGATACACAATATTGCCTCTACGGCGTATTATCCAGCTGCTAATGGTTTGGCGGAAGCTTTCAACAAAACCATTATCAAACTCCTGAAGAAATTTATCTCTTTAAACAAAAGAGACTGGAACGAGAAGCTAGGCGAATGTCTCTGGGCATATCGCACAACGGTACGAACACCGACAGGTTGTACCCCTTTTTCACTGGTCTACGGGAGCGAAGCAGTTCTTCCCATCGAAATCCAGATCCCGTCGCTCAGGATAGCCGTGACTAGTGAGCTGACTCGAGAAAAGAATGACCTTTAAGGCTCCAAGAGCTGGAAGGATTAGACGAGAAACGCCTCCAAGCTCAACAGCGCATCGCGCTCTACCAAGCACGCATTTCCAAAGCCTTCAATCGTAAGGTAAAGGAAAGAGTGTTCAAAGTCGGCGAGCTAGTCCTAGCCGTAAGAAGGCCGATGATTCTTACTCACAGAAGCAAAGGCAAATTCCAGCCCAAGTGGGAAGGCCCTTATGTGATCGAGACAACATTCTCGAATGGCGCTTACAGGTTAGCCCAGCCTAATGGAGACCTGTTAATGGCTCCTATCAACGGCAAATTCCTGAAAAGGTACTATGCTTAAACTCCCCTGCTCGGGAAGAATATAGCAAGGATCTCATATTCTGACAAAACTACTCCCAAAACAAAACTAGTTGGGTCATATCCTATCATGTCTGTACGACCTCTGAATAGATATGTCCTGCTAAGAAGTTTATCGAGAGTCTATCATGTCCATACTACCTCTGATATTACTCTCGCCTAAAAAACTGTCATTTACATTCTGAAATGACGGGTCCACAAAAGTCAGAAAAGAGTCGCCTTTATTTATTCCCAAAAGGGAGGCAGAATTACATCTGGGCAAGCAAAAAGGGAAAGGATACATCATAATGGTGGAGTAGCCAGATTGCGAATCAGCCGCTCCAGTGCAGCTATCCTCTCATTCCTAAGAACCAAGGCGTCGGCGCGAGCCTGCTCCAGCCGTGCCTCGGGAGTGTTCGTAAGGGTCAGATCAGCCTTTGCCCGAAGACAGCCCGCTCGAGCAGCTTCTGCATGGTCCAAATCCTGTCGTGCTGCGTTCAGACGACCAGCTGCTACCTCTAGACCCGCCAACGATTGAGAAGCCCATACCTCAGCCTGAGCGAGTTTTTCCTTTAGCTTGGAGGCCCTCGCCGCATTCCCTTCATGCTCGGTGCGATACTGCGTCTCAACTGCAAGAGCCTCTTCCACGACAGCTTTTCTCCTATCCATCTCCAGCTTATGCTTCTGGATGGAGTTGTCTAGGCTTTCCAGCTTTGTAGCAAGCCGCGCAGTTATAAGGTCGAACCGAGCCTGGACGTCAGCATTGAGGCTGCCCTGAGTCAGCTGCAAGTATTCAGTAATGGGTTGCTCTAACCCATTAACCACCGCCTCCAGAGTGTCAGCTGCCCCAGGATCGTCGAGCTCCCTGATGACCACGATCGAAGCAAGAGAAGTCTTCTTCAGGCGCTCAAAATCTAGACTCTTCGCTAACACCATTGATATCATCGTTTTCAAACCGGTGTAGAAAAGGCTGGTATGTTGCTCGATCAACGCAACTAGATTCGACTGGACGCCGGAATTGGCCGCAATATCAGCAAGTCCCTCTCCCGGGACAATTGCAGACGAGGTGGCCACAGCCGTCGCATCGGCGCATGGCGCGACCGAAGAAGGTGCGGCAACGGCGGTCGAAGTCATCGCCACACTCACAAGAGGCAGGGTCACGACGACGAGTTCATCCTCCTCTTGAGGTGACGAAACGACTCCGGGCGTACTGGCCCCCGAAGCCACTTCCTTATCAAAGTCGAGCGCCTCCGTATCATCGTCAGGAGCCCGAGCGGAGCCAGAATGTGCTTCAACGCTATACTCCCCGTGGGCGCTATCCCCTGAGAAGAGGACAAGAAAGCTAATATCAGCATGATGATAATCCTTCTAAAAGGCGACATAAAGACGACATTTACCTGGAGCCAACGGCATATACGACGCATCTGCACCCGAGGTAGCTAAACCACGCCTTAATGACGCAATACGAATCATCATGCCTGGAGAAGGAGGTGGGCCGACTGACATCACCGAGAGTTCTGCCAAGCCCTCACCAAGACGCGGTCGAGGTTCATTAGCTGGAATCTCGCCAGGCACGCTCGCTGACACAACGAGAGTTTTACCCGTTGCTGACCTCGGGAAAGATTCTTCCATCTGCCTCGGCCACACAGGCAAACTCGCTCTGCTATCTGGAGCAGCAGCCACGACAGCGACCTCTAGCGAGGATTCTCCGGCGCCACCGGCCGGAACTGTAGAAGGTCCCTCTCTAAAAGGCGAGGAACCTCCAGCCAAAGAATCATCCCTGATATAGGAAGAGGTAGGCTCACTCCCGGGAGCCTCAACACCAAGAATGCGGAGAGGACGAGCGATCGTCTCCTTCCTCCTCTTACGAAGAGAAACTTCCTTCGGAGCAGAAGCCCGTCGCTTCCCAGAAGAGACTACCAAAGCCCCCGCAGGCGGAGGCACTTCACACCTCGGCACCGACACCAGAGGCTCATCCGGAGTACCAGACTCCTCACCCTCATCCGAAGAAACCGAGGGGACGTCAACTCTTCCCCCAGGCTTGGGAGAAGGCACCCTGAAGCTTCCACGCGTGTCGAAATCACGATGGAAGGTATTAATTGCCACGTAGAACTGGGCGTAAGAATGGAGAATGCGGAGCTCCGTGGAGGCTGTAACGACCGGCACGATAAAGCTTACCCCCGTACAGCCCATGATGAAATATCGCCACCCTCTAGCTCCATCAATGAGTCCGCCCCTAGACCTGAAGCTGGTGACGACATTGCCTGCATGCAACTGATCGTACCTAAATTGCCTCGCGAACCGACTAGGCAAGTAGGGCTCGAAGAAGCAGTGATCTTCGCTCCTGTACAACAGATGGGAGGGCCTAATACAGACCAACCAGTTAAAAGCTTCCGGGGAAAGGTCGGTCTTCTCTCCACCTGAATCCTCAAGCCGCACCCTTGATTGATTACGATATACGGAGGGGACAATACAGAGGATCTTCCAGCCCTGGCTGAGGTTCAACACCAACCGACAGTCTAAGGCTGTGTTCATATTCCAGGAGGAATCCTTGTAATTCAGCAAGAATATACCCCCCGAACTGCTACCGGAGCCAGGAGACATCACCCGGGGATTGTGGAGGATTAACCATCCCATCAAGTATAGAAATGGTAATTCCACCCTGGGAAAACTCTCACGCCGAGCTTCGTCAGCGAGCAACCCATCAGTTATGGCTCTCAGGCCAGCCTGTATACGGCACACCATGGCAGGAAGCAAGCCCAGTCTTACCCCGAACACCAGGCGCACTGCCGGCCACAGGATATTCCGGTGAATACGGTCCGCGGACGCTGTGCCGGGCACTACTACTCGACGCAGCCATATAGAAAGAAAACCAGCCAACTGGGCTTCCTTAGACAGAGGCCGGCGACAGCGCCTCAAGTAACTACAGGCCTTAGTGCCTTCGGGGTACTTTCCTACCCCCTCGACGAGAATCTGATCCGGAGCTGCGACCTCCTCCATAAGACCCTCGACGACCTGGGCGCTAAGCACGCCCAAACAATTCACGGGCTCATTTTTGCCCCCCGAGGCTTTCTCCGACTTGGCAGCCCTAGCTCAGTGAAAGAAGAGGTAGGACATCCACTTGGTGGTGTGAGCCAAATCAGAAGGCTCATTATAAAAAGCGGTGCACGCGAAGTATTGACACATCAGCTCCTGATATACTTCCGCCACCCGAGGGTCCAAATCCCCCAACTCCCGGTTGGTGGGAACGTACTCTTCATAGGGGGTATCCCCCATCGGCAGTCTCGAGACAACTGCCATCTCATGGAGCGCCAATCCCAACTCCCCCAGTGGAGTGGCAAAGGTCCCAGTGAGCGGAATGTACCGCTCCATCAGCGCCAGGAACAAGTTAGGGTTCGGAGGAAACCCGACGCTCGTCGCACTCACAGCGGCATATAGTCCGATAACCTCTAGCTCTCTCCGGAATTGCTTCAAGGCCCAGTCAACCAGGCATGTCCATCGGGAGTTGGTTGGGGCAATCCACCCATTATACCGGGGATTCTCCTTGGGATATACCCCGCCTCGTCCCATAAAGTCGTTGCAGAAGGTCGATAATTGGACTGGCTGGATCACCGAGCTGTCTTCACTCGGGACACTACCCGGGCACAGTCCCCGGAACAACGTCACAAAGCCGGAAGGGCGACTGACAAACGACCCCCGGTCAGCTCCTTTGAGATGAAAGATCTTCCCCGGCTTATCGTGAAGATCAGGAGTCAGCATCCACGACATCTTCCTGGGATGCATCGCATGGAAAAAGGCCGAGATGGGATAATCCCTCGGCATCGTTGGCAAATACAAAATCAAATTCCCGGCAGGGAAAACCCAGGGCTTCCTCTTGGGCCTCGTCTGGGACTGTTTGTCAATCATGTCCCCAAAGAGGAAAGCCGGCTTTATGTACTGCTCCCCGTCTACGTAGGTCAGGGGCTCGCCATTAATCATGCTCAGCAGCGTCCGCTCGCCCTGAACCGATATCAGAAACCCCCTTCCCTCAGGATACTGGGGTCCGGAGATGGAAAATGCCACGTGGGACAGATCCTCCAGGTAGTTCGAGTGCAGCATCCCAGCAACGAGCCCATCACCTCGGCCAGTGGAGACTCACCCAAATCAACTGCAAAAGTGCAAGAAAAATATGTCACTATAAGTCTTGCATGAACATGCAGACCGAAGAAACGACAGTCTGTGCTCTACGCGAGATTATGCAAATCTGGCTATTTTACGCCGGTAGTCCTCCCGACAAGCATAAAACTCAAATTTTACGATATACACCAATTTTCGATAGTCAGAGCTTTTACGCTCAGAGATACGAAAATATGGAGTCTTTATGCTGGCACATTAGCAATGTGGGCGTAAAAGATGAAAACGCCTCCGTGCATCAACTTCCTCCAAAGAGGCTATCAGCACAGAAGACGACCTAGCGCGGTCACGTTCAACGTGTGCGAAGGGTTTTTCGTCATTTTTTTGTCACCCCAAAGGCTCTACCTCTAAGGCCGGGTGCGCTACTCGTCGGCGGGATACTTTGCTCGGAAGAAAGTTCGCCTTGCCCGACCAGAGACTCCCTCGCTGGGGCAGAAGAATGAGAGGAAGAACCTATGCTCTTTCCTTTAGCGGAGGGGGTTTGTTTCGGCGCCATTTCTGAAGACTCGGAGTGCTCGGAGAAGGAACGAAGAAAAACTCAGAACAGTCGAAAGCTCTCTTTCGCAGAAGACAGATAAAAAGTTTTTCTCTCAAAAAACTTGTGGTATATATAGTCCGGGTCGACTCCTCGAATCCTCGGACAAACTCCTCGAGACCCTAACCAAATCTCGCAAATTAAATGAGGGGTTATGATTGGATGCTACGTCAGCCCACTACCCTTGGAAGACGGACAGTCAGCGAATTCAAAAGGTTTTTCGTACAAAACGGTTCAGCGGGTTCTACGCTAAAGGAGCTTTCTACGCTCGACAGCTACGGATCTACGATTTTTACGCTCGCAAGCTACAAGTCTATGGTTTTACGCCCGGATGCCTTTGTGCTCGGTAGCTTTTATGCTCGAGAGGCCACAAACCTACGACTTTACGCTCAGCAGATACCAAATCGACGATCTCACGCTCGGTGGCACTCAGTTTACGCTCAGAGGCAACAGATCCGCAAACTTCACGCTCGAAGAAATTTTCTTTTCAGGAGCTACAAATCAAACAGTTCTACGCTAAAGGAGCTTTCTACGCTCGACGTCTACGAATCTACAGCTTTACGTTCGACAGCTATAAGTCTATAGTTTTTGCCCGGATGCCTTTGTGCTCGGTAGCTTTTATGCCCGAGAGGCAACAAACCTACGACTTTACGCACATGAACCACAAGTCTACGATTTCACGCTCGATGGTGTTCTACGCTCACAGGCTACAGATCTCCAGTCCTACGCTAAAGGAGCTTTCTACGCTCGACGGCTACGAATCTACAGCTTTACGTTCGACAGCTATAAGTCTATGGTTTTTGCCCGGATGCCTTTGTGCTCGGTAGCTTTTATGCTCGAGAGGCAACAAACCTACGACTTTATGCACAGGAACCACAAGTCTACGATTCCACGCTCGATGGTATTTTTCGCCCAGAGGTTACAGACTGATGATTTCTCGCTCCACGACTTTCTGCATATTCGAAATAGTCCCCAAGGCGGTCGATTGCAAAGAGTTCACACAGAAGATACTCGTTCTTGACCCAAAGCATCCCAAGTACCCGAAGCATACAAGAGTTCAAACATTGAGAAATGACTCTTCTCGGGTCAATTGGAGGTTCATCCAGACTCCAGTCTGAACGTCTCGTCTACCAAGATGGCAAACTCAGTTTTGACAGCCATTCCTCGATCCTGTCCCAAGGGATTTTCGAGAAGTCACTCTTGAAGACGAAGTCTGAACAAAAATTCTATTCATCAGAAGTTCAGAGCTCTACGCGGTTCCTCAGTCCTAGCAACAGGATAGTTCTAAAATGTTCAAAATGCTCTACAGCGTTCTATGGACTATTCGCTACGTATAAAGGACAGGACCTAGCACTCTTTCTACAGAGTCGGCATAAAGATTCAGACGTGTTAAAGCTACACATATTCAGACTTCACAGCAACGTATGACAAAATGATCATATGAAGAAGCAAGACGATTTTATTAAAGATCAAAATCATGATTACATATGAGGGAAATCCAATCTACAAGGGTTTTCTTTTCATTTTCATGATTACATCTGAGGAAAACTCCATCTACAAAGGAGATACCCCCTCGTCGTCCGAAGATCGCCCAGAAGCTGTCCTGACAGGTTCTCGCATGGGTGGAGATCTTCCTCTTCTTCGAGGATAATTCATCGACTACCACAGTCATGAACAAGAAGATCCTCCATTCGTCATGGCCGATCCAGTTGAGGTATCTTCTACCCAACTCGATCGAGGACGATAGATTATGGTTTGTCTAATCTCGTCCGCGGGGATCTCAGAAGAAGAGATACAGCTTACAAACAGTATGGTGAAATATGATCCTTCCCTTCTCCCAGAAGAACCACCATACAAAGTTGCTGATTATCCCGAGCAAGGGAGGCTAAGATATCCTTCCATGGTCCATCGTTGCAGTGGATATTTGCTCGAAAATGCCATCTTTTTCGGCTTCCTACATGCTGGAAGAACATGATCTCCTTCTTCCTCAGGTCAACCCGACGAACTCCGGCGATCATCTCTGCATGGTGATGGGAATGTGGTGAGAACAGGTTCACCCTCCAGCCTTTTTATAGGCAAAAGAGATCACAGCGGTCCCCAATAAATCCGCCATAAAGTCTGCATCGACCGTTTCAGCGCTCCATTCAGAAATATTTTAAGTTACGAGGGGCCGTTCATGCTTCATTCAAAGCGTTTCAAATTCCGAAGAATTTAAAAGCTTTGAAGGGGGTCTTGTAGAAGCATGAAAAATACGCTGGGAAGAGCTACGCAGCCTCTTAATACAGAGCAGCGTAAATGGAGGCCTTCAGAGCCATCAAGCGTGCAACAGAGCTTTCTCCGCCAAAAAAAGGCATGAAGTATAAAGCTCAAAGGACCATCCACGTAAGTGCAGTACGTCCAGGCCGCTCCAGCATAACATAAAGTTCTTCATCGCCTCCATGGCGTAAAACTCAACCGCTCTCAAAGCAGCGTTAATGCGTACGAGGAACGCTTTGTCTTCCCCGAAATGAACCTGTCAAGTCACGCAGTGAATTTGACCTCTGACTCCTGACAAAAATTGCTGCACGGCTACCCAGACGACGGTTGGAAATGATGGCAGACCCCTCGGGACGCGCCCCACAGTATGATGGCGGATCTCGGCATTTAATGCAGAGGATTTGGTTAAAGCATCACCAAACCGTCGTTTACTGGAGTTCCCTCAGCATAAACCGCTCTTTCGCGTACAAGGGAATACGTCGCCCTGTTTTACACAGGCAAATATGAGCTGTTTTATGCTCCGCAGCAGGCAAACCGCCTGCCACGTCAAAAGCTGCACCTCGTACGGGACTCGAGGCACGTCTCCACGTCTAATTGTACAGAGCGGTGACAGTTTCTCTCAAGGCACGTCTCTGCGACGGGTACACAGAAGGGCTGCAGACCTTCAAAAACACGCCTCCGTATTTAATGCATAAGATGGTGGCAAATCTCTGTAAGAGATTCGATTATATCTCCAAAAGTCATAATTCCGGCTAAAGACGTCCACATCAGTACGGTACGCGACAGCTTCTACGCCCCTTCAGGATCTGTGCTCACGCGGCTCCTACGCCCATTCCAGCATGGTACGCGGCGGCTTCTACGCCCCTTCAGGATCTATGCTCACGCGGCTCCTATGCCCATTCTAGCACAGTACGCAGCGGCTTCTATGCCCATTCAGGATCTATGCTCACTCAGTCTCTACGACCACTCGGCTTCTATGCCTGCTCGGCTTCTATGCCTACTCGGCTTCTATGCCTGTTCGGCTTCTATGCCTGCTCGGCTTCTATGCCTACTCGGCTTCTATGCCTGTTCGGCTTCTATGCCTATTCGGCTTCTATGCCTACTTAGCTTCTATGCCATGGTGACAGACATTTGGCTTCTATGCCAACCTCTGCTACACAATGGATACCTACCTACGTGGCTTTTATGCCGTGATCTTAGTAGCAATTGTACGCGTTGTGTCCCCTTAGTTGGACCTGCGTCACACACTCATTCAAAAGATCATCTATACGTAGGCATTGGTTACTTTAACCGTTGTGTAGAAGGGTGCTGTACTTTCCACTCCTCGGTTGTTACACCGATTGAGTGGTCAATGTCACCAAAACTCTATAAATAGAGACCCCTATCAATGGGGAACAAGGTCGACAATTTGGAAGATCGAACCAGGTCAGAGAATTGATATATATATAGAGAGAGAGAGAGAGAGAGAGAGCACCCGGAGCTCAGGCAAAGAGTAGGGATCGACGACTTCAGCATCGTGTATCCATCCTCTTCTGCAACCTTCGAAGCTGCTTCCTGTCTCCTACGGCACTTCTTCAACATCGTGTAGTCCAAGGGCTAAAGTGATCGACCGCAGATCAGACACCTATAGCAATATCTACCCAGATTAAATAAATTGTACTCCCACATCCTCGTATAGGATTACATTGTACAAGTTTGTTTGTAAACAAAAGAAGGCGGGTTCCGTGTAAACCCCCATATCGAATACATTCATATTCTTTTCGTTTAAATAACCACAGACAATGATGAGATATGGGCATGACGATATTGACACAATATTAATTTTGTTAAAAAAAAGTCATGATGTTTTAAGTTCAGCCCAGGATAGAGTAAAATCCTGACTCCGCCCTTGTATCCAACTCCTCCAACTTCTTCCTCCATTAGAGTTTTGAAATATTTATTTGTAATATTGATTTAATTTTCGTGAATCCCTAGTAATGCCTAAAATAGTTAGATAAAATAGTTTTAGAACTAATTTATGGTTGATATATGAACTTTTGAATACTAAAAATTAAATTTAGTGTTTCAAAAAGCCGAACAGAGCCGACAGTCGGACTTCAAACCAACAGGACTGTAGGCAAATTCTACAGTCCTATAGTATATATAGGACTGTAGACTTTTCCTACAGTCCTATAGTATATGTAGGACTGTAGGAAATTCTATAGTTCTGGATTTTATATGGACTGTAGAAAGTTTTACAGTTTTGTATATAAGCAGGACTTTAGAATTTTCTTACAGTCCTTACAGTCCCAGTTGTTTATCTCTGTATTTGAAATTATTTATTTCTTTTTTAGTTTTGAGGCAGCTAAGAAAAGAAAATGGCCTACTGTGTCGGCGCACAAGATCGTAATGTGGACCGTGTGGTTGAGGGACTAGTCACTATCGTCGAAGCCAAGCCAAGCCACAGAGATAAGTCATTGCATCGACGAGCAAGTCTCGTTCGAAGAAACCTGCTCCTACTAGTCCTCTGTCTTCTTTCTCCTATAAAGACGTGGCTCCTACTAGTCCTCCGTCTTCTTCCTCCTCCGATGAAGATGTGCCTATTGTCCGAACCCGACCAGATGATGGTTCATGACATTCTCAGCAGCCGACAAGTCCAATTTTGACTTGTCCAGAAGGTTGCTATATGTTGTTGTCGTTCGACAACCATATTGTATTTCAAATATGGAACAACCCGATATGTATATTATGTTATGAAAATTTAAGTTTTGATTTAGATTATTATATATTTCGTAATTATAATTTCTTCTGATTGTTAACTTTTTAAATGAGCTCTCTTATGCTAATAGTCGTGAACCATGGGAAGAAGTGCAAGAGTTAAAATTTTGACAGATTAGGGGAGGCCATTAGGAACAAAATTATTCCTACTAGTTTGCACAATTTGACCAAGTACGCGTATAAGACGGTGGATAATGAGCTTATATCAACATTCGTATAGCGCTGGCATCTAGAAACCAATACTTTCTATCTCCTAACAGGGGAGATGACGATTGTAATGGATGACATCCATCAAATATTGGGCCTTAATATTACAGGCCGGGTCATGATGAATGATATATTTGATAAGAAGGAGTTATTGTGGCACGAACATGTCATAGAATTTGTATCAAATTCTCTTGGAGTTGAGGATCGTACTTTTATAACCCTTCAAGATTTTAAGAAGTCTTATGGTCTTCTTTTGAAATATTTGGAGAAGACATTCAAAGAAAGGAGGTCGAATACGAATCTGTCGATATGGTGGCCCGTGCATACATGCATTTCATCTTAGGAGTTGTCGGTAGTCCGGACAAGTCCAAAACTTTTATTCATGCCAGATATTTACTGAATTTTCTCGACGTCGATACCGTGGAAGAAATTTCTTGAAAAAGTGGTATACTAGCATACCTTTACCGCGAGCTTGGTGCAGCATTCCGCGTCGGTACAAAGACAATAGCAGGATGCCAAACTCCACTCCATGTAAAGAAATATCTATCTAGTTATGTACATAATATACAATTTTATTGTTAAATTGTTGATTATTCTAATATATGTACATGTATAGATATACGAGCACTTTATGATGCTGAAGGGGGCTAAGAAGAATAGATACTATGACGAGCACCTTCCTAGAATGTGCCGATGGAAGCCAACTTTGGCTGATGCCAAATATTCTCAAACATTGGCCACCATATGCAATACATTTGAAGATTTGGTGGTAGAAGAGGTAAAAATAAAACTATTTTTTTGTTAGATTCTCTTGGGCGCTACTAATTTACTAAATTATCTTATGCATAATTTAATGTGTTACAAATAGTTTGGCACCCATATTGGGATTTACGATGGAGTAGTCGTCTATTGCAACCAATAGCTTTATTTCATGGTCTGATAAGTTGCCACGAAATCGAGGAGGCGTATATGCCTGACATAATGCTTCGTAAGTTTGGCTGCGTACAAATGGTACCGAAGTGCACATTGAAATTGGTAAGTGCTCCGGGAGGGACAAAACCCTTAAATTATATTTCGGCCACTTTCAACCGAGTCTCGGACTTCTTTACCGAGTGGCAACGTCATGTTATTGGAGAATCTGAACGGCAAGCGATGGTTGAGATGTCAGACTATAGCGACAACTACATGGCATACTAGACATCCTACGTTGTTGAACCCTGACATACCAAGACCTGATATTGTGGGAGTACTAGAACCTATTCCCTCAAAACATGACTTGTACGCTGCACTGAGGAAGATGATGAGAAAATAATTTATAGACTTGACAGATTTATAAATGTTTACAAACTAACTTAATTTTTGTCGTGTCATTAGCAGGCTAAAATAGCAAAGGGGTTAGAAAAAAGTCTCCTACGGCGCAAGGGAAAAAACTACATTGAAATTATTGAGGAGTTGCAGAACATCGATCACTCTATAGATTCCCCTTCCTGGAAAATAGAGATCAACGTACGAAGAGGCTAAATGATAAGTAGTGTTGTTTCTTTGATATATGTAATTTTGGATATTGTAAACTTTGTTGACTTCATGGCAAACTTTGTTGGTATCAATATTTTTTGGATATTGTAATTCTTGTTATGAAACTTTTGGACTATGAGACTTTGCTGGTATGAAACGTGTGCGACATGTTGTACCTCTTGGTTATCAAACTTGTGTGGCATGTTGTACCTCTTGGTTATCAAACTTGTGTGGCATGTGATTCTATAATGTTTTGTGAGATTTGTGAGAGTTTGTGTTTTTAAAACTTCCATGGCATCTATAATATGTGTTTCTATGGTGTTTTGAGATATTTGTGAAACTGTGTTGATCTAAGATATAATTTAGTCATTCTTTATAATCAACTGTTGTGATATAGTCATTTAGAGTTATCTACACCATCCATGGTATCTTCGCTTGGCATGTCCATTTTTTATTTTTTTCCTTCGAACGGTTTGCTTGCTCTTCCGTTTCATACCAGCCACAATATTGACAAACGTTCGAGACTGAGCTTGTTCTAAACTTCGTTCAACATGCTCAAAGAACTTTGGATCTCTCTTAGTTGACTCCATCATTTTTTGTGAACTACTCATTCTTGTTTGAGGTCTCCCCTTAGGATTGGAAGCAACGGATGGCTCCTTGTCTCGACCCGCACCCGAATGATCGGGCACGAGTATGTGGGTACGTTCAGCCTACGTCGTAGCATTGACAGTAGAACGTTGTATAGGTCAACAATACTATCAAATTATCTCACACAATAATATATAAACCTATCAACGATATCTCAACTCTATATGGAGTATTATATGATAATGATGTATAATACTTAATCACAATGATCTATAAGGAAGAAGATGGCACGATATGATTAAAAATAAAGAAATCATAAGTCACAACTAGATAATCCTCAACATCAATATCAATCTAAACAAGTCTAGGAATAATAATAATATATCACAAAAGTCTAATATGCTGGAAATAAATCTAGTACTATAATGCTGAGTAGAGGTAACTATGATAGCTAGTGATACTGGCTAGACCACCCGATAATTACTCCTGAACTAAAGGGTCCAAAGTGGAAGCTGCTACCTCATGCGGTCCGTAATGAGTCGAACACAAATCCTCCAAATAATCGTTTGAAAAATATATACAATCAGGATGGAACGAGTAAAACCCAATAGCAGTTTATGACACACACACACACACATGCACTGGACAAGCCGTGCCTGGACTTGAACCCAAGCTTTAATGTTGTTGCTAATGTTCTGTTGTTCTCCTCATAACAGTGCACCAAAGTGTATTGTGCACCTCGTCACCTCTCTTACCTGCTCTGTTGCTTACCACTCCTTAATTCTTAGTTTTACTTACCCTTAAGTTGTTGTTAAGCCCTAAGGCTACTGTTGTCTCTTGCTTTTAGTTTCGGTCTGCACAGACCTGGTACCCGATGCTTAAGGCAGCATAATGCACTGCCTACTCCCCCCACATCTCCTACATGTTGTACACTCGACTCAGGCCCCATGGACAGAAACCCGAGCCCCCCAAACTTCCCATCACTTGCATAGCCCATTCACTAATACCTACTACACTCAAAAACACCCTCAATCACTCCACACTAGATGTTAATACTATACCAACTCACCTATATACACAAACACTAGCACCTACAGCCAATGCACACTTATACCCGACCCCCCCTGATACCAATACTTCATTCACCCACTAGCACACCTTAGATGGATACCTGACACACATAACCTATACACTGACACTCATCACCTGGCATACTAACACTACTGGTACACACTAATCTAACACACCCACACACTTATCTAATTGACACTGTGCATATATATATATATATATATATAGGCATATAATTTTAACTCTAATACACACAGGTAACACTCTCACCTTGCACCTCTGATGTTACTACAGTATCCGACAATTTGTGAACTCCATTCTTCCCTAATCCAGTATGCAATATGCCAGTATCAGAGTACTGATACTCTGAACTCACTCTCAGGTACCTAGTCACTCCCCGTTCCCGAAATATATATTTTAGGATACATTTATTTTTTTTGCTTGTATTTATTTTCTGCTTAGAGTATTTCTTGCTTACATGATAATTGGGATGCATGCATGAAGACTAGACCCATTCTTTGGTTCAATTAGACCAATGGAATAATTGTTGGGTTTGTTCATTCATGAGTTGAACCCATGGTCTAAACCTCAAACCCTAACTATAAAACCCAACATCTTTCTCTCTCTTCCCTCATTCTCTCCATTTCCTCTTCTTCCTTCATTTAGGCAAGTACACCTTGCACCACATGGAGAAATCTCTTAATTTTTGATTTCTTGCTTTTTTTTTCTTGTATTTTATTAGTCTATTATGTGCTCATGATGATTCTAAACACTTTTAGTACTTGGGATTTTTGGTTTTAATGGATAAATTTTTAGTAGATTTACATTCTAAGTTTAGAATTTTTAAGGGTTCCTTGGGTTTTAGTGGTTTTGATCTACTAAAACATAGTATTTACAAAAAATAGTTTTTGGGATGGATGGAGCACTTTATTTCGAGCATTTTGACTTTTGGTTCACTCCATTCGGAGTTAAAATAAAGTTTTTATGAACAAAACAAATTTTTGGTTTTTGGAGTTCTCGCCATGGTTGAACTTGCTGCTTGGAGAAGATGACTTCCTATTGGGCAACTGACCATATGCGGCCTTGACCCATATGCGGCAAGTAGACTTATGCGGCCTTGAGCTTATGCGACCTCTGCGGTCAACGACCATGCGGCCATGCGGTCAGCGACCATGCGGCCATACGGTCTGCGACCATACGGTCATGCGGTCTGAGCTCATGCGGCTATGCGGACTGAACTCATACAGTCATGCGGCCTTGAGCTCATGCGACCTCTGCGGTCAGCGACCATGTGACCATGCGACCCATGCAGCTATGCGGCCCAACTTTTTATGCGTCAACTGATCCTATGCGGCCTAGACCTATGCAAAACTGATTCTACGTGACAGTTGATCCCCATGCGGCCTTGATCCTTATGTGCGCATGCGGCCCCTTGTATACACTTTATTAGACTGGTTTTGTTTGAATTTTCCTTTGGACTTTATAGGATGCATGTGTGACTTTGATGACCACAAGAGTATTAGACCCATCTATGCGCCATGATCCGACCACTTGTATCCGTGCTGATATACTTACTACGTGCTATGTGTTCCTACGTGCTAAGTGTTCCTACGCAATTATATTACATGTTTACACTGCGGTGTACCTATGCACTACATGACATATGATATGACTTAATCTCCAGCATGGACATAAGGGTTAGTCAATGACCAAGCTTGGCTAGGATCTGTTGATTGTTGCATAACGCTGGAGTGAATCCAAACTAAACTTTTAAGTGACAAAGTGGATTCGTATCTAGCGTGGTCGTACTATGGTACATCATATAAAAGGAGTAACATGTGACCATGTCATATGATTTCGATTAATAATAGGGTTAACTAGGTAACCTAACTTGTAGAGCATTGGGAGGGAAAGGAATCTCGAGATCGTGCCTAACTAGCCACTTCCAGTTATCTGAATTGGGGTGTTTAGGCTAGTCCCCATGGATATTGTTTAAGTTCTCATTAGTGGATGGCAATATTCGACTATTATACTATACTATGTGTTCTATGCGATCTTAGCACGGTGGCCTTACAAGGGACCGGTGTGCAATACTATGTGATATGCGACAATTTATGGCTCGGCTAACCCTGCTACTACATGGTTCGATCTGAGGATTCTTATATGCATTATATCTCTAGGATAACCCGGACTCCATCTAGTAAGCCGTATAAGTGATTGGCTAATTATGTAACTGAGCTTATTTGTGTATTGCATCTGCTATAAAATAGTCGAGGGACATGGACTATTATGGTGTGATGGTCTAACCCTTATCCTTGTTTGGTTGTAGGGTTAGATTATTATGTCACGATAGGCTATAAACAGAAACTATAAGACAGAACTATATATATCTATTTTATAACCTAGTTTTATTTCTTTATTCGTGCTTCCTTTGTGGTACTTGCTATTTAGGGTCTAACCCCACTGGTTTTGCATGGCCAGGTTTAGAGCCAGCGCCCGAGGATCAAGCGTACTTTCCCCTGAACAATGGCGTGCACCAGGCGGATGGTCGTTGAAGGAAACTAGTGGGTTTCTTCTTTCCTTCTCATTATTGTATACTTTACTTATTTTGGGCATTTAGCCACCGGCACTATTAGTCATAAGATCTGGACATTTAGTTCCCTTTATATGATTATAATTAATTATACGGCAGCTGATCATGGTCATGTACTTTTGATACTCTGCCAGCTTTCTTATTTTTTATAGTTGGTTCCCAGAATATCGTGATAGGGCGTTTGGGACGCCTTACTTCCTTGTCATATATATTTTATGTTTACTGTTCTTGCTTGACTGATTGAGACAATAGATGTTCTGTGTGACCCTAAGTGACTTACTTATAGTATGTACCCCCTTATCTAGTTACAGCCGTGATCGTCGTACGACGTTCTATACCTTGTATGGGGGAGCTGACCATGTCCATCTCTGTATTCTGGTACTGAGGTGTGACAAGGTTTTAGTGGTGGCCCATGCAGGTCTGTGTTTTCAGACTTGTGGGGTGTTATGATCATAGGAGTCTCAATCAAACATATGCGTTTGAAATCCTGAATTCGTTCTTCTCGAAGCCTTACTTGATTATCGAATCAATTATTTCCTTGATTCGTCCCGTTCTTGATATTTCTTGTCCTTTTCCTTAGAGATTCTTCAGTAGTTGGAGCAGCATGCATGGCAGGACTGGGTTTCCCTGGGCAACAATAGGAGGTAGCAGCTGTTAAGAGTCAAATTCGAGTAGAGCAAGTAGTTGAACAAGCTGGCACGGCAGAACCAGAAGTTGGATATGTTGAGCAACCAGCCCCTGAGATCCCTGTACCCCCAGTAGTACCAACAGTACCAGTGGTACTTGACACCCCAACATTACTGGAGATCCTCTGGGGAATGATGTCTATACAACAACATCAGATAGCAGTGCAACAACATCAACAACAAGAGCAGAATGTCTTGTTGAGTCAAGATTTACAGACAGCTCTGGAAAGAGGAGGAAGGACTGATTCGGGGGCATTGGTTAGATTTTGCTGACTTAACCCAAGATACTTTGACGGCACATAGGATGCCATCACAACAGATGCATGGCTCCAAGATATCGAAGTCATTCTGGCGGCGACGAAAGTTTCGGCTGATAAACAAGTTGACCAGGTCCGATTGCAGCTTCAGGACCTTGCCCGTAACTAGTGGGCATCAGTAGAGGTTGGCTTGAGGTATCCTATCTCTTGGGACAGTTTTAGGGCTCGATTCTAGGCTAAATATTTGGAGTCGTAGTGCAATATGAGCTCCAACAGAGATTTATCGGTCTCTAGCAGGCTGGTAGAACAGTGGATGGATATGCAGCCGAGTTTTGCAGGCTGAGTAGATTCGCTCCAACTATGGTAGCTACGGAGTCGGATAGAGCAATGAGGTTCCAGCAAGGACTTCATTTAGAGATTCTATAACTGATAGAGGGGCATGACTACCAGACTTATGAAGAAGTACTGATAGTAGCTCGGAGGCAAGAGCTTACTATGTAGAGGTTATCGGCAAGGACAAGATGCCAGAAGAGGTCTCATGCTCTGAGTGGAGGAGGAGGTGCAGGAGTACCTCAGACGTCATCATCATCACATGGCGTTCACATCCATAATTCAGCACCAAGGAGGCCAGCAGTTTCAACGGTGACAGTACCTGCTCGGCAGCAGCCAAGACAACAACAATAACACCAGGGAGCACCGACGGGATGTACTTATTGTGGCAAGGGAGGCCACACTAGAGATATATATATAGGGCCACCAATGGGTTGTGCATGAGGTGTGGCAGTCCAGATCATTGGATTGTCAATTATCTAATGATGCAGATGCCAAGAGGGCTAGTTCAGCAATTCCCAGTAGTGCCAGCACCAGGAGCAGTACAACAAAGAGGGTCAGCGACAGTAGTGCGGCCATTAGCTCAGCTTCCGTTACTAACGCAAGCTGAGATGTACTAATAGCAGCAAAATCAGTAACAGGTCCAACAGAGGCCACAACAGCGTCACCAAGGAAGATAGCAGCGAGGAGCACAGCAGGACCAAGGGCAGGCTTTCACCTTGTCTTTGGAGGAAGCTTTAGCATCGATCAACGTGGTGGTAGGTAATATTTCTATCGTATTTTCCTGCTGTAGCATTGTTTGATTCAGGCCTATCTCATTATTTTTTATCTGCATAATTCGTGACACACATTGGATTGGAGTTTGAGACGTTGCCAGAGAGGTTGAATATACTCACTGGTAATGGGCTCGTAGGAGTTAGTAGAATATATATAGCGTGTCCGGTCGTAGTGTGCGGGCGTTTACTACCAGCTCAATTGATCGAGTTTCCTATGGGTAACTTCGATGTTATTTTAGGCATGGACTGGCTGAGAGACAGTCATGCTACGATAGATTGCCATAAGGGTAAGATATTATTTAGTATCCCGGGTACGAAAGGTTTCACTTTGACAGATCTGTGGGAGACCAGCATGTAGAGAGGATCGCAGCGACAATGATAGCAGAAGAACAACTTTTCGAGATAGTTAAGGAGTTCTTAGATGTCTTCTCAGAAGAACTACCAGAGTTACCCCCAGTAAGAGATATTGAGTTTTGTATAGAGTTGATCCCTGGAGCAGGGCCAATATCTTGTAAAGTTTACCAAATAGCACCATCAGAGCTAGATATATTGTACCAATATATAAAGGAACTGAAGTCAAAAAAGTTTATTCGAGCCAGTAGATCACCTTGGGGAGCGCTAGTGGTTCTAGTGAAGAAGAAGAAGGATGGGTCATCACGGTTATGTATCGACTACAGACAGTTGAATGCAGGAACAGTGAAGAACAAGTATCCATTACTAAGGATCGATGATTTGTTTGATCCGCTGAGTAAAGCCAAGGTTTTCTCTAAGATCGATCTTCGATCAGGATATCATCAAGTGAGAGTTCGGGAGCAAGATATACCTAAGGCATCATTTAGGTCACGATATGGGCATACGAATTCCTAGTTATGCCATTCAGACTAACTAATGATCCAGCAATATTTATGGATCTGATGAACCATATTTTTATGTCGTATATAGATCAGTTCATGGTGGTTTTCATAGATGACATTCTAGTCTATTCCAGTAGCGAAGAGGAGCACGAAGAGCATCTTCGGAAGATCTTGTATATTTTGAGGGAACACCAGTTATACGCAAAGCTTAGCAAGTACGAGTTTTGGTTGGATCACGTATCATTCTTGGGTCACATCATCTCTGGGGCAGGAGTAACAGTAGATCCGAAGAAGGTTAAGGACGTAGAGAGTTAGTCAGTTCCTAAGACAGTAGCTTAAGCGCGTAGTTTCCTGGGATTGGCAGGATACTACAGAAGGTTCGTGGCAGACTTTGCAAGAATTTCAGCACCACTGGCTTGATTGACGTGCAAGAAGGCTAAGTTCAACTGGTCAGCAGAGTGCCAGACATCATTTGAAGAATTAAAGAAGAGATTGATTTCAGTTCTGATTCTCACGCTTTCAATAGATTTTGGTGGGTTTACAGTTTATTGTGACGATTCAGGCAAAGGACTTGGGTGTGTGTTGATGCAATATGGAAGAGTAATAGCTTATGCATTATGGCAGCTTTGAGATCACGAGAAGAATTATTTGACTCACGATTTGGAGTTGGCGGCGGTAGTATTTGCACTTAAGCTGTGGAGGCATTACTTGTATGGTGATCGGGTAGAAATATTTACGGATCACAAGAGCTTAAAGTATGTATTCACTCAGATGGACTTGAACATGAGGCAGAGAAGGTGTCTAGAATTGATAAAGGACTATGATGTGGAACTTCAGTACCATCCAGGCAAGGAAAATATGGTAGCAGATGCTCTTAGCTTGAGAGGTAGTATATTTATGTTGACATCGCAGCGGCACATCTTAGAAGATCTTCGAGAAATGGGGATCGAGATAGTACTTCCGCAAGACATAGGAGTATTGGCTAGTTTACAGGTACAATCTACCATTATAGAGAGGATTTAGGCAGCTTAGGCAGAGGATCCGAAGGTTCAAAAGCTTTGGGCGGAATGTGAGTCTGATCTCAGGAAAGAGTTGATGATTCATGAAGATGGAACTCTTAGGTTTGGAAATCGTTTCTATATACCAAGTGGAGATATCCGTCAAAAAGTAATGACTGAGGCACACAGTTCCTAGTATTCAATTCATCCAGGAGGTACCAAGATGTATCAAGACATCAAGCAATATTTCTGGTGGAACGTGATGCAGAGGGAGATAGCACGATTCATTTCTCGATGTTTGGTATGCCAGCAAGTGAAGGCCGACCAACAAAGACCGCCATGATTATCACATCCGCTTCCTATTCTGGAGTGAAAGTAAGAACATATCACAATGGATTTTGTGACCGGTTTACCTAGATCCCCAACTGGTCATGATACAGTTTTGGTAATAATGGATTGTCTCACAAAAATAGCTCACTTTCTTTATTTTTGAATCGGGCAATCAACAGAGCATTTAGCGGAGATGTATATACGACAGATAGTAAGACAACATGGCGTCCCAGTGAGTATCGTATCAGATCAAAACACTCAGTTCACTTCCCATTTTTGGAAGAGTTTACACCAGAGTTTGGGTACCAAGTTGAGATTCAATACCACTTACCATCCAGAAACAGACGAAAAGTCAGAGAGAACCATTCAGACTTTGGAAGATATACTACGAGCTTGTACCTTGGATTTTGGAGGGTCTTGGAAAGATCACCTTTATCTCGTTGAGTTCTCATACAACAACATTTATCAAGAAAGTGTCCAGATGACACCATTCGAAGCATTATATAGGAGAAAGTACAGGTCACCATTGGCATGGGATGATATAGGTGAGCGAAAGATGTTAGGCCCAGAGATAATCACACAGATAATATAAGTTGTCAAGCAAATCAGAGAGCGACCCCGGGTTGCGCAAGATAGGCATCGGCATTGGATATATCAGCATCGTAGGCCTTTAAGAGTTTTTTATCGGCGATCACGTGTTCTTGCAAATTTTGCCAACTCGTGGAGTTATTAGATTCGGGGTTCGCGGGAAGCTTAGTTCGCTATACGTCGGTCCGTTCGATATTCTCGAGCGGGTGGGCGATGTTGCTTATCGTCTTGCCCTTCCGCCTTCGCTACGTGAGGTGCATGATGTGTTTCATGTATCTAAATTGCGTAGGTATATCCCAGATCCTAGTCATATCTTCGACCATTTCGAGCTAGTCGTTGGTATCGACTTGTATTACGAGGAGCAACCCGTATCCATTTTGAAACGAAGGGAGAAGGTGCTCAAGAATCAGACCATTCATCTTGTCCGGGTTATATGGGGTCATCACCCTTTAGGAGAGTCGACGTGGGAGAGTGAGGACGATATCCGATCTCGGTATCCCATATGCTCGACACGGAAGGTATATTCGTTCTTATTCCTTTGTATCACGAATCTTGTGATTCGTTTACCCATGCTATGTGATACTGCTTTTCTTTATTATATGCTTGGATTTGATTTCATGTGTAGGTATGCTTGTAGTTAGCATAGAACTTGTTCTGATTTCTCTAGCTAGCCTTGAGTTTGAATTTCGAGGACGAAAATTTTCTAAGGTGGGTAGAGATGTCACTCCTTGTTCCCGAAATGTATATTTTGGCATATATTTATTTTTTGGTTGTATTTATTTTCTGCTTAGAGTATTTCTTACTTACATGATAATTAGGATGTATGCATGAAGACTAGACCCATTCTTTGGTTCAATTAGATCCATGGTATAATTGTTGGGTTGGTTCATTCATGAGTTGAACCCATGGTCTAAACCTCAAACCCTAACTATAAAACCCAACATCTTTCTCTCTTCCCCCATTTTCTCTATTTTCTCTTCTTTCTTTATTTAGGCAAGTATACCTTGCACCACATGGAGAAATCTCTTGATTTTTAATTTCTTGATTTTTTTTCCTTGTATTTTATTAGTCTATTATATGCTCATGGTGATTCTAAATACTTTTAGTACTTGGGGTTTTCGGTTTTAATGGATAAATTTTAGTAGATCTACATTCTAAGTTTAGGGTTTTCATGGGTTCCTTGGGTTTTTGGTAGTTTTGATCTACTAAAATATAGTATTTACAAAAAATAGTTTTGAGATGGATGGAGCACTTCATTTTGGGCTTTTTGACTTTTGGTTCACTAAATTTGGAGTTAAAATAAAGTTTTTAGGAAAAAAACATTTTTTTGGTTTTTGGAGTTCTCGCCATGGCTGAACTTGCTGCCTGGAGAAGACGACTTCCTATGCGGCAACTGATCATATGCGAACTTGACCCATATGCGGTAAGTAGACTTATGTGGCCTTGAGCTTATGCGACCTCTACGGTCAGCGACCATGCGGCCATTTGGTCAGCGACCATGTGGCCATGCGGTCTGAGCTCATGCGGCCATGCAGATTGAACTCATGCGATCATGCGGCCTTGAGCTCATAGGAACTCTGAGGTCAGCGACCATGTGACCCATGCAACTATGCGACCTGACTTCCTATATTATAAATGATCCTATGCGGCCTAGACCTATATGGAAACTAATTCTATGAGGCAGCTGATCCCCTTGCGGCCTTGATCCTTATGCGCACATGCGGCCCCTTGCACACGCTTTATTGGACTGGTTTTGTTTGAATGTTCCTTTGGATTTTATGGGATGTATGTGTGACTTTAATGAACACAAGAGTATTATTCCCATCTATGCGCCATGACTCGACCACTGGTACCCGTGCTGATATACTTACTACGTGCTATGTGTTCCTTCGTGCTAAGTGTTCCTACGCGGTTATATTACATGTTTACACTGCGGTATACCTTTGCGCTATGTGACATGTGATATGACTTAATCTCCAGCATGGTCATAAGGGTTAGTCAATGACCAAGCGTAGCTAGGATCTGTTGATTGTTGCATCACGCTGGGGTGAATACAAACTGAATTATCAAGTGACAAAGTAGATTCGTATCTAGCGTGGTCGTACTATGGTACATCATATAAGAGGAGTAACATGTAACCACGCCATATAATTTTGGTTAACAATAGGGTTAACTAGGCAACCTAACTTGTAGAGCATTGGGAGGGAATGGAATCTCGAGATCGTGCCTAACTAGCCACTTCCAGTCATCTGAATTGGGGTGTGCAGGCTAGTCCCCATGGATATTGTTTAAGTCCTCATTAGTGGATGGCAATATTCGACTATTATACTATGCTATGTGTTCTATGCGATCTTAACACGGTGGCCTTACGAGGGACCGGTGTGTAATATTATGTGCCAAGTGGCGATTTATGGCTCGGCTAACCCTGCTAGTACCTGGTTCGATCTGAGGATTTCTATATGCATAATATCTCTGGGATAACCCAGACTCCATCTAGTAAGCCATACAAGTGATTGGCTGATAATATAACTAAGCTTGTTTGTGTATTGCATCTGTTGTCAAATAGTCTAGGGACATAGACTATCATGGTGCAATGGTCTAACCCTTGTCCTTGTTTGGTTGTAGGGTTAGATTATTGTGTCACGATAGGCTATGAACCAAAACTATGAGACAGAACTATATGTATCTATTTTATGACCTGGTTTTATTTCTTTATTCGTGCTTCCTTTGTGGTACTTGCTATTTGGGGTCTAATCCTACTGGTTTTGCATGGCCAGGTTTAGAGCCAGCGCCCGAGGATCAAGCCTACTTTCCCCTGAATAATGGCACGCACCAGGCGGATGGCCGTTGAAGAAAACGAGTGGATTTCTTGTTCCCTACTCGTTATTGCACACTTTACTTATTTTGGGTGTTTAGCCACCGATACTTGTTAGCCGTAATATTTGGACATTTAGTTCCCTTTACATGATTGTAATTAATCAGACTGCAGCTGATCATGGTCATGTACTTTTGATACTCTGTCAGCTTTCTTATTTTTTATAGCTGGTTCCCAGAATATCGTAGAGAGTTGCAGGGTGTTGTGCTTATTTATATTTTGTCGTTCCTTCTGAGTCAGGTCCTATTACTCTCAGTTCCTGCAGAAGATTAAGTTGGTGAGCCGTGTGATGGGAAACCTTCCCACATGGTTCAGAGATCAGGGCATTTGGGACACCTTACTTCCTTGTCATATATGTTCTATGTTTACTATTCTTGCTTGACTGATTAAGACAATAGATGTGCTGTGTGACCCTAAGTGACTTGCTTGTAGTATGCACCCCCTTGTCTAGTTACAACCGTGACTGTCGTACGACATTCTATACCTTATACGGGGTAGCTGGCCATGTCCGTCTCCGTATTCCGGTACTGGGGTATGTACCTTACTCACCAAGTCCATATCTCATCAACACAAACATACACTCTCAATTGCAATATGAACCCCACTCCCACAACAATTCAGTTAGCTTACACTTAAAGCTCCCCACCACTTTCGAGTTGTTGCTACTTACAACTGCTCAAATCTTGCACTGCACAGTAGTGACAACTACTACCTATTGCAATTCAATCAAGCCTCCACCCGTATCTTCAAACTTTGATAGAAATACACCACCTCCAAATACATTATCACAAACACAAATCTTGATACCAAGTGTATCGGGAATCACACACCTACCTCATCAACACACATTTTAGCACACAACTCCCACTACATGGATACTAAATATATACACAGACATAAACACAAACACTTAGAGTGCATCACTCTATGATACACACTAACTATAGGATACTCTCAAGATACTCTTACCAAACCTTCCCAAACTCTACCCAAAGCCTATAAACACCTCAAATATAATAAATAAAGCCTAATTAGAGCAATAGGTAGCTATACTAAGTTTCGTAGCAAAATATAACATGTGTATCAAAAGTGTCGAAGGGAAAAACCTCCAAATCATCCCGTATCATAAAGTATCATGATACGACCTACTCGTATCCAATTGTGGACACATAGCTAACCTCACACAACTAATCTAAGTCCAATTAGACCTAATTGACCCAATGTCAAATACTTGGTGCACCAATCTTATATTTTCTTTAAATTGGGCACAAAACTCAATGTAAAGTCATAATAGAGATTGTTAGAAGTCAAAACTTCTTCCTATGGGTAGCCCTAATGTATGGGTGGGTTCCTAATGGTTAAATATAATAAATATAACCTAATTATAAGAGTAATCTCAAAATTTTACCTATTGGAAGATGAATTTCCAATGCAAGCCAAGATGGACATAATTTGGACACAAGATTATAGTCCAAAGCCTCCCCTCCAAGTGATCTTGCCAACCCCAAGCTTCTAGTTTCCTTAGATGGTGATAATGAAAGTGATTGAAAGTGATTTGAGAGGGATCGTTGGAGAAATGGGTTAATTTGGGGAAAAACTCAATAGAAAATAATTTAGGACGACGAATGAGAGGAGAGAAAGTGTTCTCCCTGTCATGATCCGTATCCGGTATAAGGGCACGAGTACGTGGGTACGTCCAACCTACGCCGCAGCATCGGCGGTAGAACATTGTCTAGGTCAATAATACTATCTAAATATCTCATATAATATATAATGTACTTGGTAAGATATCTCAAGTCTAAATGGAGGACCATATAACAATATGATAATCAGTACTCAATCACATTATAAAACTAGAAAAAGATATGGTACGATATGTAATAGAAGAAATAGAAATCACAAGTCACAAATACAACTCATAACCAAGTCTAATAGACTAGAACAATAGTATCAAATATAATACATGCAAAAATGTCTAAACTGAGACATATCCAATATAATAAAGAAACTAGCTAAGTCTCCTCAACAGCTGGCTCTGGCTCAACATGCTCTACGGGTGTTATCTCAACTGGCTCACCATCATGTAGCCCATAATAGGTGAAAAACATCTCCTCTAACCAATAATTTAAAAAATATATCCAGTCAGGATTGAAGCAAAGTACAAAACTCTCAAAACAGTTCCAAATACATGGTAAAGAATATATGAGAAGTAATAGAAAAGAATACAAGATTTACAAGTAACTAGGAAATAAAAATATAACCGAGATAAGTAGGTAATATATATTGGAGGATAATTACAGGCGATATGGAATAAAGTACAAGCAGGATAAACAAGAATACTAATTAAGTGCCTTAGAGTACAAGTTCATTATGTGATCGGTTTAGGTTGAACACGAATACACTAAAGTAACTCGATTATACGTGATATGTATAATCGACATGAACACGAATACACTATAGGCTTGATCACATAACCAACTTCTACTCCCCACCCCAACTAATACTTATGGATCCGATCACGACATGTTACGTACACGAATAATATAAGTACACGGAGAACACGAATGAACACGAGCACAAGGAATACCAGATGCACACAATAAAGTACATGTGGAAGGAGTATCCAGAGTACACGATAAGGGATAATATCTCATGACATGATCCGTATAGTACCAGTCCATGTAACAACGTATCACCTTTCTAGAACATGTAATATATACACTATCATGAAATAAAAGCTAATAAATAGATGTATTCGTCTCTGGTCCTGAGCAAATGGTATATCTCAGTATCCGAGCTGGTGTCTCACAAGCCAATATATGAAATATCATGTCGCTTGGGTGTAAAGAAGTGATAAATGAGCTAAAATGCACTAAATATGATGTTCTAGGCCATTCCTAGGTCATATTAGTCAAACTAGGTCACACTAGGCCAATACCTTAATTTTTGTCAATACCTAGCTTCTAGAGTGATAACAAGTCTAAACTAGTAATTACCAATTGATACTAGATTATACCTAGATTTCTAGGTCCATACTAGCTAATATAAAGATACTAATATATATATATATATATATATATATATATATATATATATATATATATATATATATATATATATATATATCTTTGGTTACCTACTAAATGCCTTAACTACAACTTGGTATCCCAACCCTACTTTACTACCAATACCTGTCACGCCCAGGCCCCGTGAGAACCGAGGGGCCGCTCGGCCGGACCACCGCCTCGCCCCCGTAGCCGGTTTGACCGAACGCGCATCACCGCGCTTCGGCGCACCTTCTGCGGGTGCGAGGAAGGGATGGCCCGTTGGAATACCGGGACGTGATGCCGTGCGAGCCTAGGGTTGCGCCCACACAAGGCTTCATCGTTTAAGTTGTTTGTTGGCTATCATCGCATCAATCGAGTAAGCAGTGGAAAGGGACATTGTTGTAATACAATGCATTTAGCCAACTGAGTATTCAGGATAAATCGAGGGACTGGGTTCTCTTATGCAAAGGCATCATTCCATACATTATGCCCCCTTATACGATAGTAACTCGGGGCACAATCGAAACCAGGATTCCGGGTCTTAGGGACTGAGGCACGCCTATCGCTCCCCCGAACGATCCAGCACCTGCAAGCAAGTAAACTGTTGGTGGGTCAGAACTTTTATAAGTACTGGTGAGATAAAATAACTAAACAGAAGCAAGCATTCACTAAAACTAACACTAAGTAATCATGTTATAAAATATTACATTACTAGTGATCTTTCTAGTTTTACCTATGTTCATTACATGCAATACTGAACGGAGTCATATTACTGATTTTGGAAACATCTTTTAAAGCAGAGTTTCATATTGAATAAGCAAGCAAGACAAGCCGTTCGTTCTATTTCAGGGTGCGCGCAGCGTGTCTCGTGGGACTCGAGGGACAGAATGCATAGCTAGACACACATGCACATCTTAGGGGCAGTCCATCTATCCAAGCCAACACAATGAACTAGCTATATGCAGGGCGGTCCCCGAGTATCTCAGGATCAGCAACGGTTGATCCAGCATACCAATGACTCTTTATCTGATGCTAATGACAGCTGTGACTCATGGTTGCTTTTCACTATCATGGTAGCAGCCGTGACACATACAGTTCAGCTCTCCACCAATAGCCATTGTCCGACCGATGCGAATGAATGTAATACTATCAAATAAACTCTAGTCTACAGACGAGACGAACCATCAAATTACAATCTTGATGCGGGGGCAAGCCGCCTTATCATTTGAATACATTCAGGCACACGATATGGTTCTCTCAGAGCATAGGAGATAGTGAACATGTTCATGCACTCTTAGACAAGCATTTCATGATTCTTGTTAAGCAGACATGTTTGTTTCAAAGATAACCTAGGTGAGTTCGTTCATTAACATGCAAGGCAGGTTCTATCATTCTCTTATGAAAACATTGCAAGCAAAAACTCAGATTATTATTAAGGCATGCAAGAATCAGAGAACGAAGTTCTGCCCACTTACCTTGATACATAATGCCGACAAGGAGCGGGGCATTACATACTTACCAACCAATAAAAAGTTTCATCCTCGAAACTTCAAAAATAAACTTCTCGATATTCTAAGTAGCGATAGTCCTCATCCCTCGTCGTACTCAATCGAAACAATCAAGCAAATCAAGTTCAAAAAATATTTGCACTTTGAGAATATCTATGGACTTATTGTATGGAACGCTCTATTACAATACCATATCGAGCAAATATCTCATAGTTATAGCAACGGATTGGGCCAAGAAATCGATTCTGCTCTGATACCATTATGTCACGCCCCGACCCCCGAGAACTGAGGGGCCGCTCGGCCAGACCACCGCCTCGCCTCTGTAGCCGGATTGACCCAGACGCGAATCACCGTGCCTCGGCGCACCTAACGCGCATCACCGCGCCTCGGCGCACCTCTCGCGGGTGCGAGAAATAGATGGCCCTTTGGAATACCAGGACATGATGTCGTGCGAGCCTAGGGTTGCACCCACACAAGGCTTCATCATTTAAGTTGTTTGTTGGCTATCATCGCATCAATCGAGTAAACAGCAGAAAGGGACATTGTTGCAATGCAATGCATTTAGCCAACTGAGTATTCGAGACAAATCGAGGGACTGGGTTCTCTTATGCAAAGGCATCGTTCCATACATTATGCTCCTTTACACGATAGCAACTCGGGGCACAATCGAAACTAGGATTCTGGGTCTTAGGGACTGAGGTACGCCTATCGCTCCCTCGAATGATCCAGTACCTGCAAGCAAGTAAACTGTTGGTGGGTCAGCACTTTTATAAGTACTGGTGAGATAAAACATCTAAACAAAAGCAAGCATTCACTAAAACCAACACTAAGTAATCATGTTATAAAATATTATATTACTAGTGATCTTTCTAGTTTTACCTATGTTCGTTACATGCAATACTGAACGGAGTCATATTACTGATTTTAGAAACATCTTTTAAAACAGAGTTTCATATTGAATAAGCAAGAAAGACAAGCCGTTCGTTCTGTTTCAAGGTGCGCGCAGCGTGTCTCGTGGGACTCGAGGGACAAATGCATAGCTAGACACACATGCACATCATAGGGGCAGTCCATCTATCCAAGCCAACACGATGAACTAGCTATATGCAGGGTGGTCCCCGAGTATCTCAGGATCGGTAGCTATTGATCCAGCATACCAATGACTCTTTATCTGATGCTAATGGCAGCTGTGACTCATGGTTGCTTTTCACTATCATGGTAGCAGCCGTGACACATGCAGTTCAGCTCTCCACCAATAGCCATTGTCTGACCGATGCAAATGCATGGAACACTATCAAATAAACTCTAGTCTATAAATGAGACGAACCATCAGATTATAATCTTGATGCGGGGGCAAGCTGCCTTATTATTTGAACACATTCAGGCACACGATATGGTTCTCTCGGAGCATAGGGGATAGTGAACATATTCATGCACTCTTAGACAAGCGTTTCATGATTCTCGTTAAGCAAACATATTTGTTTCAAAGACAAGCTAGGTGAGTTCGTTCATTAACATGCAAGGCAGGTTCTATCATTCCCTTATGAAAATATTGCAAGCAAAAACTCAGATTATTATTAAGGCGTGCAAGAATCAGAGAATGAAGTTCTGCCCACTCACTTTGATACATAATGCCAATGCGGAGCGGGGCATTACAATACCTACCTCAGATAACTGAGATACCTAATATCTCACCTATACTCATAACCCTAGGCCACAACCCCAAGTGTAACTAATACCTTACACATATTTAATTTACCTTGACTGATACTCCTTAACTCAATACCCTTAATCTATTCCCTATGGTATTACGGATACCCACACCACACTGGCTCTCTCTCTCATTCAATGCAACACTCTAACTGACACTCACATATACCAAGCACAGGTCTAATCATTTACATGTACAAATACTCACATAACCTCAACCTTAACATCATAATCTATTCCGTTTGCACCTTCACCAAGTATCTGCACCCATTGTCATGCCAAATGCACTGCTCTATTGCCACTGCATGTATTGCAATTGTTGCTGCAATCTCAAGTGCATCACACACCTACATATCTAATACATAAACTCATCCCCATAGCACCCTCATCAACAATCTCAAGCCTATACTCTTCTGGACTAACCCCAAGTCCATCACCCCTTATTCCAACCTTAGTAGCTCAAATATCCATACACTTTGCTCTGTATCATGCTCTGTTCTGCAATTAACTTGCGGTTGCAAGACACCATTTGCAGCAGTGAACAAATGGTCTCGGCTTTACTACCTGATATAGGTAATTGCCTGCACCCAGGATGGCTATTGTTGTTGCTTTACTCTTCACTTCCTTATCACAACTTGCTTCTACCAAAAGCTTGGCCCCCCTACAACTGCTATCACCTCCTGCATCACCCATTGCAAGCACAACACACAAACCTCAATAACAACACTCACCTAGAAGCTACAACTTGTTGCCTGCACCCAAGCTCCCTGGATCAAACTGATACACACACCAGTACACCCGTATCTACCACTTACAGTCTTGTACACTCCTAAACCTTTATATTTACGACTGCTACTTACTTATATACCAACACAACATACTTGGTCGCACTTGCACCCTCCCTCGAGCATATTACACTGAAACTGACCTGTGTACACTCAAAATACCTTCATGTGGACTATACCACAGTTACAACTACCAAACACCCAACAATATAATACCACCCACTCGAATATCAAATGCATACATAGGCACACTCATACACTATATAATATACAATGTGCTTGTACACTATACCTATATATATCTATATGATACTATAGATAGCACACTTTCATCAATACTAGCCATTACATCAAACACCTATAGTGCACAATTAGGATACTCATGATACGTTCTCAAATGAGATACCAAGACTCCCAATACTTTACAAATACTAATTATACATATAAATTACATCATTATATGACTAATGTAATTTGTTACAATAGAGATTGTAGGGAAAATACACTAATATGCACAAAACCTCCAAAATGAGTCCCCGTATCATAGCGTATCACAAAATACCATGATACGCTCTACCCGTGTCTAATTATGGACACGTATCTAACCCCACACTATGTATATAAGTCTAATTAGACCTAATTGACCTAATGACAAACACTTAGTGCACCAATCTAGAATTTCTTCCAAATTGGACACAAAACTTAATGTAGAAGTCACAATAGGGGTCCTATAAACCTAGAACTTCTTCCTATGGGTATCCCTAAGCCATGTGAGGATTCCTAATAATCAAATGCATGAATTAGAGTCTAGATTATAGGTGAAATTATAATTTAACCTATTAGGAGATGGATTCTCAATAAATTGCTCCAATGGACACAATTAGGACACAAGCTCCTAGCCAATTTCTCCTTCTCCAAGTGCTATTTTTAATACAAACTCCAATGCTTCTTAGATAATAAAAATGGAAGGAAATGAGAGTGATTTAAGAGAAATTTGGTGGAGGGATGAGTCAATTTGGGGAAGAACACAATTGGATCTAAATTTGGAGTAAAATAAAGTGGAGAGAGAGAGAGAGAGAGAGAGAGAGAAACCCCCTCTTATAGTGGCCGACCTCCTTTCCCCTCTCCCAAGAAACTACACAGTCTAATATACCCCTACTAGTTAGTTATGAGGAATTAATTATGAGGGCTATATTAGAAAGCATCTAATTCTAATTAAATTAATCTAATCTCTTTAATTAACTAAAGGGAATGAGTCTAATGGACATAGTCCAATGTTGGCTCAATGTGTCATGACTAATCTAATTGGGTCCACTAGTATCAAGTCCAACAAATAGACTAATACACTAACTATTAAATCATTAGCACTATATATATAATATAACACTATATATAATATAATACAAAATAACAAGATTACCCTTGTCTAGAAATGTGGTAGTGACACTCCCCCTTAAAATGGAGCCAACCAGGTATTCCTCTTGTCCAAGCAATGTACATTATCATACTTGCCTATCATGCCCCAATACCGAAATACGGAGAAGGATATGGCCAGCTCCCACGTACAAGGTATAGAATGTCGCACGACGGTCACGGTTGTAACTCGACATGGGGGTGGATACTACAAGCAAGTCACATAGGGTTACATAGAACATCTAATGTCTTAATCAGTCAAGTAAGGATAATAAACATAGAATATGTATGACAAGGAAGTAAGGCATCCCAAACGCCCTGCCATAATATTCTGGAAACCAGCCATAAAAAATAATAAGCTGGCAGAGTAGCAAAAGTACATGACCATGATCAAATTGTAGTCTAATTAATTCCAATCTTGTAAGAAGACTTTATGTCCAGATTTACGGCTAACAAGTGTCGGTGGCTAAATGCACAAAAGAGTAAAATGTATAATAACGAGCAGTGATCAAGATATCACCCACTCGTGCCCCTCAACGGCCATCCACCTGGTGCGTGCCATTATTTAGGGGGAAAGTACGCTTGATCCTCGGGTGCTGGCTCTAGACCTGGCCATGTAAAACCAGTGGGGTTAGACCCCAAATAGAAAGTACCACAAAGAAAGCACGAATAAAGAAACAAAACCAGGAAGAATAAACATATACATATATATATAGTCCAGTCTTGTAGTTTCGGTTCATAGCCTATCGTGATACAACAATCTAACCCTACAACTAAACAAGGACAAGGATTAGACCATCACACCATGATAGTCCATATCCCTAAACTATTTAACAAAAAGTATAATGCACAATCAAGTTCAGTTACATAATCCGTCAATCACTTGTACGGCTTACTAGGTGGAATCTGGGTTATCCCAAAAATATGCATATAATAGGAATCCTCAGGTCAAGCCATGTTTTAGCAGGGGCTAGCCAAGCCATGAATCGTCGTATAGAACATAGTAGTATGCACCGGTCCCTCGAAAGGCCACCGTGCTAAGATGACATAGAACACATAGTACAATATAATAATCAAATATTGCCATCCACTAATAGGGATTTAAAAATATCCATGGGGGGCAACCTTCACTCCCTATATGATTGAGGATGGTTAGTTAAGCATAATCTTGGAATTTCTTCCCTCCCAATGCTCTATATATTTTAGTTGCCTAATTAACCATATGGTTAGCTGGACTCACATGGCGTGGTCACATGTTATTACCCTTACATGTCGTACCATAGTATGAGCATGCTAGATACGAATCTACTATGTCACTTGGCAGTTCAATTTGGATTCACCATAGCATGATGCAACAATCAACACAAGTCCTAGCCACGCTTGGTTATTAACCATCTATCATGTCCATGTTGGAGGAGTTGTATTATATCATATGTCGTATAGTACATTGGTACACCTCGGTGAAAAAAATGTAACATAATCACGTAGGAACACTTAGCACGTAGTAAGTGTATCAGCACGGTTACCAATAGTTGAGTCAAGTCACCAATCATTGGTAAATCATATGAGTTCTAGTACATAGCAATACATGGATTGAGTCAGGCACATAGGTAGTCATAGTTACTTGGCCGCATCATCTATTTCTACTCATAGTCGGGTTAAGCATATAGTCAGGTACAACACATGGTCACTTAGTTCTCATGCATTTACAATCATTTATAAGACACATAGAATCACAAAATCCAATAAAATATCTAACGAAGCAAAACAATAAAATATGTACATGGGGCCGCATAAGAACTAGGGACGTATAAGATCAATGTCGCATAGGGGTCGATGCCGCATAGGGGTCAGGCCGCATAGGTCAAGGCAAAGTCCACTCCTTGGGAAAAGTGTCGAATGACGTGCATTAAATGCATGTCAGTGAAGTGACTAAAGTGATGGATGTGACAAGTCATAAAGTATGTCAGAGAAAAGATAAAATCATAAAAAAATGTGTAAAGACGAAGCAGAGTTATGCGTGAAGAGAGAAGAGGCACATAATGCCAATGCTACATAAGTCTGCTTGTCGCATAGATGTCTCTTAGACTTAGCAAATTTCTTATTCGTTCAACAAGTGAAACACAAGGAGTTCTGTCACTTAGGACTTTTTCAAGAACTTAGCTTCAGAACACTTTGTGTAATAATTAGTCATGCATCCAACAAGATGGACGCATGCTGGAAGGTATATGCAGCACAGAGCTCAAGCCGCGTAGCACTTTCTGCCGCATATGGTATTGGCCGCATGAGCACTTCATCTTCTCCAGACAGCAAGTTCAGCCATGGCTAAAAACTCCAAAAACCAAAAATTTGTTTTCTGAATAAAAACTTTATTTTAACTCCGAATTAAGTAAACCAAAAGCCAAAATGCTCAAAATAAAGTGCTCCATCAACCACAAAAACTGTTTTTTCTATAACACCATATTTTAATAGATTAAAACTCAAAAAAATTTTGGAACCCACAAAAATTCTTAACTAAAAATATAGATCTACTAAATTCCATCCATCAAAACCGAAAACTCCAAGTATTAAAAGTGCTTAGAATCATAATGTACACATATTAGACTAATAAAATACAAGAGAAAAGCAAGAATTAAAATCTAGAGTTTCTCTATGTCATACAAGGTGTACTTGCCTAGAAATGAAAGCAAGAGGGAGAAATGAAGAATGAGGGAAGAGAGAGAAAGAAGTTAGCCTATATAGTAAGGGTTGAGGTTTGGACCATGGGTTCTCTCATGACTAAACCAACCCAACAATTAAACCAAGAGCTAAGTGAACCAAAGGATTGGTCTAGTCTCCATGACATGCAACCTAATTAACCATGCAAGCAAGAAATAATATAAGCAGGAAAACTAATATATTTCAAATACGTATATCGGGAATGAGGAGTGACATCTCTACCCACCTTAGAAAATTTTTGTCCTCATAATTCAACCCCAAGGCTAGCTAGAGAAATCAGAACAAACAATGCACTAACTACAAGCACATCTACACATGCAATCAAATTCAAGCATATAATAAAGAAAAGCAATATCATATAGCATGGATGGGCGAATCACGAGATTCAAGTTACGAAGGCATAAGGACAAATATACCTTCCGAGTCGAAGAGGTACGGATACTGAGATCGGATATCATCCTCATACTCCCACGTCGACTCTCCCAAAGGGTGATGACCCTAAGCAACTCAGACAAGTTAAATAGTCTGATTCTTAAGCACCTTCTTCCTTCGGTCCAAAATAGATACGGGTTGCTCATCATAAGACAAGTTGGTACCAATGACTAGCTCCAAATGGTCAAGGATATGACTCAGATCTGGGACATACCTACGTAACTGAGATGTATGAAACACATCGTGCACCTCACATAGCGAAGGTGGAAGGACAAGACGATAAGCAATATCGTCCACCCGCTAAAGGATATCAAACAGACCGACGTATCATGGACTAAGCTTCCCGTGAACCCCGAATCTAATGACTCTATGGGTCAACAAAATCTGCAAGAACACGTGGTCGCCGACACAAAACTCAAAAGGCCTACGGTGCTGGTCTGCCCATTGCCAATGCTATCTTACGTAACCCGAAGTCGCTATCTAATATGCTTGACAACTTCCACTGTTTTAGTAATCATCTCTAGGCCTAACATCTTTCGTTCACCAATATCACTCCATACCAATGGTGACCTACAAGTTCTCCCATATAATGCATCAAAGGGTGCCATCCGAATACTCATATGATAACTATTGTTGTACGAGAACTCAACTAGATGAAGGCAATCTTTCCAAGACCCTCCAAAATCTAAGGTACATGCCCGTAGCATATCTTCCAGTGTCTGGATGGTTCTCTCTGATTATCCATATGTTTGAGGATGGTAAGCGGTACTGAATCTCAACTTTGTGCCCAAACTCTGGTGCAAGCTCTTCCAAAAATATGAAGTGAACCGAGTGTCTCGATCTGATACAATACTTACAGGGACACTGTATTGTCTCACTATCTATCGCATATATATTTCTACTAACTGCTCGTTGGTTTGTCCTACTCGGAAATAAAGAAAATGAGCTACTTTTATTAGACGATCTACTACCACCCAAACTGCATCACGACCAGTCGGGGATCTAGGTAAACTGGTCACAAAGTCTATTGTGATATGTTACCACTTCCACTCCGGAATAGGAAGCGGCTATAATAATCTTGTTAGTCTTTACTGGTCAGCATTCACTTGCTGACATACCAAATACCGGGAAACGAATCATGCTATCTCCCTCTTCATTCCGTTTAACCAGAAATATTGTCTGATATCTTGATACATCTTGGTGCCTCCTGAATGAATCAAATACTGGGAACTGTGTGTCTCGGTCATAATTTCTTGACGAATATCTCCATTTGGAACACAGAGACGGTTTCCAAACCTAAGAGTTCCATCTTCATGAATCGTCAACTCCTTCCTTAGACCAGACTCATATTTTGCCGAAGCTTCTGAATCTTTGGGTCCTCTGCCTGAGCTGCCTTAATTCTCTCAACCAAGGTAGACTGAATCTGTAAACTGGCCAATACTCTCACATCTTACGGAAGTACTACCTCTATACCCATCTCATATAGGTCTTCCAAGATATGCTGCTACAATGTTAACATATATGCACTACCACTCCTACTAAGAGCATCTGCTACCACGTTATCTTTCCCTGGATGGTACCAGTGCTCCACATCGTAGTTCTTCAACAGTTCTAGACACCTCCTCTGCCTCATGTTTAAGTCCTTCTGGGTGAATACATACTTCAGGCTCTTGTGATCCGTGAATATTTTTACCCGATCTCCATATAAGTAGTGTCTCCATAGCTTAAGTGCAAATACCACTATCGCCAACTTCAAGTCATGTGTTGGATAGTTCTTCTTATGATCTTGAATCTATCAAGACGCATAAGCTATCAATCTTCTATGTTGTATTAATACACACCCGAACCTCTTGCCAGACGCATCACTATATACGGTAAACCCTCCAGAACCTACTGGAAGAGTGAGAATCGGTGCCGAAATCAGTCTCTTCTTTAACTCTTCAAATAATTTCTGACATTTCGTGGACCAACCAAACTTAGCCTCCTTGCACATCAAACGGGTCAATCGTTCTGAAATTATTGCAAAGTCTGCCATGAATCTCCTGTAATAGCCCGCCAAGCCTAGGAAGCTACGTACCTTGGCTACTGTCTTAGGAACTGGACAACTTTCTATGACTTCAACCTTCTTCGGATCTACTACCACTCATGCTCCCGAGATGATGTGACCCAAGAATGATATGTGATCCAACCAAAACTCAAACTTACTGAGATTTGCGTATAATTGGTGTTTCCTCAAAATTTGTAAGACCTTTCAGAGATGTTCTTCGTGCTCCTCCTCGCTACTGGAATAGACTAGAATGTCGTCTATCAAAACCACCACAAACTGATCTAGACGCGACATAAATATACGGTTTATTAAATCCATAAATATTGTTGGAGCATTAGTCAATCCAAATGACATAACTAAGAATTCATAATGCCCATATCGCGATCGAAATGCTGTCTTTGGTATGTCTTGCTCCCGAACTCTTACTTGATGGTATCCTGACTGGAGGTCGATCTTGGAGAAAATCTTAGCCTTGCTCAACTGATCAAACAAATCATTGATTCTTAGTAATGGTACTTGTTCTTCATTGTCACTGCGTTCAGCTGTCTGTAGTCGATACATAACTGGGATGACCCATCCTTCTTCTTCACTAGAACTACTGGCGTATCCTAAGGTGATCCACTGGTTCAGATGGACTTCTTTGGC
Source organism: Iris macrosiphon (assembly GCA_036927795.1). Classification (NCBI taxonomy): domain Eukaryota; kingdom Viridiplantae; phylum Streptophyta; class Magnoliopsida; order Asparagales; family Iridaceae; genus Iris; species Iris macrosiphon. The sequence continues at coordinate 135,441,154 of JAYESA010000004.1, forward strand.
TTCAGTTCTTCTACGTATTGGTATAGCTTGTCTAGTTCTGATTATTCCATTTAGTACACTTTATAATATAATGGTCCTGCTCCAGGAATCAACTCTATGCAAAACTCCACATCTCTTACCGGGGGTAACCCTGGTAGTTCTTCTGGAAAGACATCTAGGAACTCCTTGACTATCTCGGGAAGCTGTTTCTCTGATATCACTGTCGCTGCGATTCTCTCTTCATGCTGGTCTCCCACAGATATGTCAAAGGCAAAATCTTCCGTGCCTAGGATACTAAATAATACCCTACCCTCATGGCAATCTATCGTAGCATGACTGTCTCTCAGCCAGTCCATGCCTAAGATAATGTCAAAGTTATCCATAGGGAACTCGATCAATCGTGCTGGTAATGAATGCCCGTACACTACGACTGGACACACTTTACTAAATCCTACGAGCCCATTACCAATGAGTATATTCAACCACTCTGGCAATACCTCAAACTCTAATCTGATACGTGCGTAGATATAAATAAATGAGATACACCATAATCAAATAATGCTATAGAAGGAAAAGATGCGACAGAAATATTATCTGCCACCACGTCGTCCGATGCCAAAGCTTCTTTTAAAGACAAAGTGAATGCTTGCCCTTGGCCCTGCTGTGCTCCTCGTTGTTGCCTCCCTTGGAAGCATTATTGTGGCATTTATTGGCCCTGTTGTTGATTCTGTTGCTGATGGTACATTTGAGCTTGCGTCAATAACAAACACTGAGCTAATGGTCGTACTGCTATCGCTGGCCCTCTATGCTGAACTTTCCCTAGTGTTGGCAGTGCTGGTAATTGTTAGACTGGCCCTCTTGGCCTCTATATCATCGGACAATTGGCAATCTAGTGATCTGGATATCGCACCTCATACACAAATCATTAGCTACCCTACACACATTTCTAGTCTGGCCTCCCTTGCTATAGTAAGTACAACCTACCGGTGCTCCCTGGCCCTATTATTGTTGTTGCCGCCTCGGCTGCTGTCGAGCTGGTACTGTCACTGTTGAAACTACCGTCCTTCGCGACACTGGATCATGGATAAGAACGCTATATGATAGTGCTGACATTCAGGGTATTCCTCCACCTCTTCATCCACTCTGAGCATGAGACATCTTCTGGCCTCCCGTCTACGCCGACAACCTCTGCATAGTAAGCTCATGCCTTCGAGCTGTTATCAACACCTCTTTGTAAGTCTGGTAGTCGTGCCACTTAACCAGTTGTAGAATCTCCAGATGAGGTCCTTGTTGGAACCTCATTGCTTTATCCGACTCTGTAGCCACCATAGTCGGAGCAAATCTACTAAGCCTGCAAAACTCGACTGCATATCCGGCCTACTTAATACCGCTAAACCTCTGCTGGAGCTCATACTGTACGATGACTCCAAAATACTTAGCCCAAAATCGAGTCCAAAAACTGTCCCAAGAGATAGTACACCCCAAGCCAACCTCCACTGACGCCCACTAATCACGGGCAAGGTCTGGAAGCTGCAGTCAGACCTGGTCAACTTGTTCATCGACTGGGACCTTCGCTGCTGCCAGAATAATCTCGATGTCTTGCAACCATGTATTTGCTATGATGGCATCCTCTGTGCCATCGAAACACCTCGGGTTAAGTCGACAAAACCTGACCGACGCCCCTGAATTAATACTTCCACCTCTCTCCAAGGCCGTTTGTAAGCCCTGGCTCAACAAGATATTCTACTCTTATTGTTGAAACTGTTGATGTTGCTGCACTACCATATGATGTTGCTGTATAGCTATCATTCTTCGAAGAATCTCTAGTAATACTAGGGTGTCAAGTATCGCTGGCACTGTCCGTACTACTGAAGGTACGGGGATTTCAGGTGTTAGTTGCTCAACATGCCAACTTTTGATTCCACAATGCCAGCTTGCTCAACTAATGGATCTATCCAGATCTGACTCCGAGCAGGTGCTACCTTCTGTTGTAGCCCAGGGGAACCCTGTCCCGCCATGCCTGCTGCTCCAACAACTGAAGAAGCCCTAAAGGAATGGATAAGAAACATCAAGAACATGATGGGAAGGATCAATTAGGCAAGCAATTTGAACAGTTCAAGCATTATTATTGAGAAAGACAAAGCAAGATATCAAAGGGGACATGTTTGATTGACTCCTATGACCATAATAATCCACAAGTCTGAAAACACAGACCTGCATGGGCCACCACTAAAATTTTGTCATGATCCAGTACCGAAATACGGAGACGGACATGGCCAGCTCCCCCCTACAAGGTATAGAACGACGTACGACGGTCACAACTGTAACTAGACAAGGGGTGCATACTACAAGCAAGTCACTTAGGGTCACATAGAATATCTAATATCTCAATCAGTCAAGTAAGGATAGTAAACATAGAACATGTATGACAAGGAAGTAAGACATCCCAAACACTATATCACAATATTCTGGAAACCAGCCACACAAAATAATAAGCTGACAGAGTAGCAAAAGTATATGACCATGATCAGCTACAGTCTGATTAATTACAATCTTGTAAGAAGACTTTATGTCCAGATTTACGGCTAATAAGTGTCGGTGGCTAAACGCACAAAAGAGTAAAATGTATAATAACGAGCAGTGATCAAGAAACTACCCACTCGTGTCCCTCAACGGCCATCCACCTGGTACGTGCCATTATTCAGGGGGAAGTACACTTGATCCTCGGGTGCTGGCTCTAAACCTGGCCATGCAAAACCAGCGGGTTAGACCCCAAATAGCAAGTACCATAAAGTAAGCATGAATGGAGAAATAAAACAAGGAAGAATAAACACACACACACACACACACACACACACACACACACACACATATATATATATATATATATATATATATATATATATATATATATATATATATATATTTCTGTCTTGTAGTTTCGGTTCATAGCCTATCGTGATACAATAATCTAACCCTACAACCAAACAAGGATAAGGGTTAGACCATCGCACCATGATAGTCTATGTCCCTAAACTATTTAACAGAAAATACAATGCAAATCAAGTTCAGTTATATAATCGGCCAATCACTTATACGGCTTACTAGTTGAAATCTGGGTTATCCCAGAAATATGCATATAATAGGAGTCCTTGGGTCGAGCAATATTCTAGCAGGGGCTAGCCGAGCCATGAATCACCGCGTACTATATAGTAGTATGCACCGGTCCCTCGGAAAGCCACCGTGCTAAGATCGTATAAAACACATAGCACATTATAATAATCAGATATTGCCATCCACTAATAGGGATTTAAAAAATATCCATGGGGAGCAGCCTTCACTCCCTATATGATAGAGGGTGGTTAGTTAAGCACAATCTCGGGATCCCGTCCCTCCCAATGCTCTATATATTTTAGTTGCCTGATTAATCCTATGGTTAGCTAGAATCACATGGCATGGTCAAATGTTATTCCCCTTACATGTCCTACCGTAGTACGGGCATGCTAGATACGAATCCACTTTGTCACTTGGAGTTCAATTTGGATTCACCCCAGCATGATACAACAATCAACACAAGTTCTAGCCATACTTGGTTATTAACCAACTATCATGTCCATGTTGGAGGAATTGTATTGTATCACATGTCGCATTGCACGTAGGTAGACCTCAGTGTAAAATATGTAACATAATCACGTAGGAACCCATAACACATATGAACACACAACACATAGTAAATATATCAGCACGAATACCAATAGTCGAGTCAAGTCACCAATCATTGGTAAATCACATGAGTTCTAGCACATAGCAACGCATGGGTTGAGTCAAGCACATAGGTAGTCATAGTAACTTGGCCGCATAGCTATTTCTACTCATAGTCGGGTTAAACATATAGTCAGATATAACACATGGTCACTTAGTTCTCATGTATTTATAATCATTTATAACACGCATAAAATCACAAAATCCAATAAAATATTTAACTAAGCAAAATAATAAAATATGCACATGGGGCCGCAAAAGAACCAGGGATGCATAGGATCAATGTTGTATAGGTCAAGGCTGCATAGGGGTCGATGCCGCATAGGGGTCAGGCCGCATAGGTCAAGACAAAATCCACTCCTTAGGACAAGTGCCGAGTGATGTGCATTAAATGCGTGCCAATGAAGTGACTAAAGTGATGGATGTGAAAAGTCATAAAGTGTGTCAGAGAAAAGGCAAAATTATAGAAAAATGTGTAAGGACGAAGCAGAGTTATGCGTCAAGAGAAAAGAGGCACATAATGCCAATGCCGCATAAGTCTGCTTGCCGCATGGATATCTCTTGGACTTAGCGAATTTCTTATTCATTCATTAAGTAAAACACAAGGAGTTCTGTCACTTAGGAAGTTTACAAGCACTTAGCTTTAGAACACTTTGTGTAATAATCTGTCTGCATCCAATAAGATGGACGCATGCTAGAAGGTATATACGGCACAGAGCTCAGGCCGCATAGCACTCTCTGTCGCATATGGTACTGGCCGCATGAATACTTTGTCTTCTCCAGACAGCAAGTTCATCATGGCAGAAATTTTCAAAAACTTAAAATTTGTTTTCTCCATAAAAACTTTATTTTTACTCCGAATCAAGTGAATCAAAAGCCAAAATGCTCGAAATGAAATGCTCCATCAACCACAAAAACTGATTTTCGAAAATACCATGTTTTAATAAATCAAAACAATTTTTTTTTTTTTGGAACTCATGAAAACCCTTAACTAAAAATGTAGATATACTAAATTACATCCATCAAAACTGAAAACTCCAAGTATTAAAAGTGCTTAGAATCATAATGTACACATATTAGACTAATAAAATTCAAAGAAAAAGAAATCAAGAATTAAAATCTAGAGTTTCTCCATGTCATGCAAGATGTACTTGTCTAGAAAAAAAAGGGAGAAATGAAGAATGAGGAAAGAGAGAGAAAGAAGTTAGCTTATATAGCTAGGGTTGAGATTTGGATCATGGGTTCTCTCATGACTAAATCAATCCAACAATTAAACCAAGAGCCAAGTGAACCAAATAATTGGTCTAGTCTCCATGACATGCAACCTAATTAACCATACAAGAAGGAAATAATATAAGAAAAAAACTAATATGTTCTAAATACTTATATCGGGAACGGAGAGTGACATAGCCCCTATTGGGTTGTCATGAAGAAAAATTTAATTAATGGAAGGTTCTATTCCTAATGAGAGTTTAATCTACTCTCTAATTAATGAAAAGGGTTGACTAATTTAGGTCCAAATGACTAGTCTAAAATGTTGGGTTCAAGTGTCATGTCAAGTCTAGTTAGATCCACTAATGTCAAGTCTAGTAAAATAGTCTAATCCACTAACCAATAATAATACTAGTTACAATATATATATCATACACATTATATATTAAATAAAATATACACACAATATTTATGATAATACAAAATGACAAAAATACTCCAATTCTAGAAATGTGGTAGTGACACTCGTGCATTCTAGTAGTTACCGGGTTAGTAATTTCTTGGATTTTAAGCTCAATGGACTACCGCTTCGCTTCCAGTGAGGCACACCACCTTGCGTGAAGGAGTTTTACTTGTGGCAAAGAAAAGAAACTATTATCACTCTTCACCATAGGCAATATCGACAACTGGCTCCAACGTTGATCAATAACATCTATCGAAATATGTATAGATTGACGACGATATTCGTTAATCTCATGTGAACAAGGGAGATCCATCGTATGTCGATGTAAATAGCCACAAACCTCGGGATCAAATCCTACAAACTTTGACCTACCTATCTCCTCAAATAGTAAGCCCAATGCCTTATGAGATATTACATGCATTAAAAGCATCCAATATGGGTTTATTTCTATGTTTATGCTTTGCAATATTCAGGCTCTTCTCAAATGATGTCTTAATCTTGTTCACCGTCCGATCTAATATTAAATCTATAGCTTGCCAAACGGAGATAAAATTATCGACCGATGACCTTAGATGTTATATTAATTTTGTGTGTGATCCTTCAACCTAGTTGGTAGTCACTGTGCCAAAATGCTTCGCCATATTCATCCATGCTAAGAGAAAATATTTTTTATGCGGTTCTAGCCATGTATCTTTGATATAATAAATGCATGCTAGCTCCCTTGTCTCCTATTTTTCTTTGTACAAGTACCATGTTGCGTCGTAACTGTCTTTCGTACTGGCTCGCCATACAAGATTCCAATCACTGTAGAATTTCTCGAAACGGTCTATGTTAATTTTACCATCTACCTTTTTGAACTTCAACTTACATTGTGATTGGATATTTTGATTGACATGCCAAGTGCTTAGTAGTGTATGCGCGTGAGAAAATACGATAGCTATATCATTGATTAGGGCATATTCTCTGTCAGTAACAAAAATAGGCGGCTCTCTGTGTCCGGTATAAAGTGCTTTAGTTTTCCAACGACCATGTGTAGTCCTCAAGTTTCTCACTCTTCATGAAGCTAAAAAAACTGAAAATATTTTTCCCGTAGAGGTGAAACCAACAACGTGAAAGAGAGGCATCTTGAACTTATTTGTCTTTTATGTACAATCAAGAACCAATAAGTCAGTGAAGGATCTAGCTAAATATGTACTGTCGGGATGAGCCCAAAATATTGAAAGGACTTCATTACTCTGTGGATGTCTTCTACGGTACTCCACATAATGATTCTCGACAAGCAACTTCTACACTTGCTGCATCGTTATTCTTATTTTTTTACTATTAGAGTTTGATTCGATAGTATGTTGACACCTTACGCACAACTGCTATGCCCCAGTACTATGGTATACGTGGCTGGCTTTGTCTGCCCTCGCTCTCCAGTATTCTGGTTCTGGGGTATGACAATTATGCCTAAGGTGTGGTGCCAAATTACAGGGTTCCTACATGCCTGTTGATGCAGAGGCCGGGAGAGAAAATATATCAGTTTCCAGCATTTCCGGCAGCCAGGGCAGTGCAACACGGAGGGCCAGCATTGGCAGTAAGGCCGATAGCTCAGTGTCCATTACCGATGCATGCTCAGATGTTCAAGCAGTAGCAGCAGGATCAACAAAGACCACAACAGCACTACTAATGGAGGCAGCAGCAGGGAGCTCAACATGGTACATTTTTGGCACCTTATCCTTGGAAGAAGCTTTGGCATCAGGCGAAGTGGTGGCACATAATATTTCTGTCATAATTTTTCCTATAATAGCATTATTTGATTCTGGAGCTTCCCATTCATTTGTATCTGCACAATTTATGATACTTATCGGATTAGAGTTTTAGGTATTGCCAGAGAGGCTGATTATACTCACTGGTAATGGACTTGTAGAAGTTAGTAGAGTGTGCCTAGCGTGTCCAGTTGTAGTCTGCGGGCATCCATTACCTGCAAAGTTGATCGAGTTTCCTATGGGTAACTCTGATATTATCTTAGGCATAGACTGGCTTGGAGACAGTCATGCGATGATAGATTACCATAGGAGTTGAGTATTATTTAGCATCCCCGACCTAGAGGAGTTCATCCTTAGTAGATCAGTGGAAGACCAACGTGAAGAAGGAATTGCAGTAGTAGCAGCAGAGGGGGAACAAATTCATTGGCTTTTATAATAAAATTTGGGCTGCCCTCAAGCAAAAAAAAGAGAGTGGCAAACTTGTAAATAAACAAATTTTTTTTTTTGCTGTCCTAAGTAATAATTGGAGTGCCTATATAATTTGCCTTAAAAAATGAGCTCTAACACATAGTATTTATGTTTACTTTGTCATAAACTAAAAAAAGGGAAAAAGAAGAGGGAAAAAAAGATGACATGAAAAAAATATAATAGATCCATCAATCTAGAACTAATGGACAACAACAGACAAAATCATGACACTGATTAACATAGATTTTTAAGCTAGCTTTAAAAAAAATACAGGTAATCTTGATTTTCCAAAGCTATTATAGTAGGAGCATGCATATAGTATTAATAGTATTTAATATTTTTCAAGGATACTATAATAGTATTAATAGCAACATGGATATAGTATTAATTTTTTTCCAACGATATTATAATAGGATTAATAGAAGCATGCATATAATATTTAATTTTTTTCCAAATCTACTATAGTAGGTTAAAAAAATTAAGCCCTCCTGGTCCGTGGGACTGGGCGGTCACCTCGATTGTCCTAGGCCAGGGCTGGCCATGATGTGACACTAGGGCTTGGTTTGAAAGCGAGCATTTGTTGGCCAAAATGGTAAACAAAATTAATTTTATCTGATTTCCTGTGTCTACCGTTTCATCATAAAAGAAAAATGACCTACCGAAATAACTAATATCACAATTCCTTAGAACGAAAAAATTCCATATCCACAATTCCTTAGAAGGAAAAACTTCTGCAAACTGGTTCATTAGCACATAAACCAATATAAATCATAAATACAATACAAGTCATAGAACGTTTGGGCACAATGCTACCCATAATCAATATGGAAACATCTGCCTGGTATGATCAGTTTGATGTAATTCAGCAACCCTTTTAGAAGTTTTTTTTCAGTTTCCTTTGGCAATATTACAATCCATAATGCTGACACTACAAAAGTCCAGTTTCATGCTATCTTATATTCAGGTAGCAACCCTAGCAACTACTAATACATTAGTTTGCACATAACCAAATCACCCTTCCAATTATCTTTGTCCTCACTATTCATCTTAAAAGTCCAGCATTTTTGCACATTCATAATATAAATGTAAATATAATACTACTTGAGGATCAATAAATAAAATGATTCCCATAAAAGTGCAATAGTTGTGTAGAAGCATAAAAATCTCGGAGAAACATGCATTCATAAACCAAGCCGCATACCAAAACAGCTATGCGCCATAAATTTCATGCAACATAGAAGTTACATGACACATGATGACTTGGGCGCATAGTACCATTTCTGTCAGTCACATCATTTATGACTACGACAACAATAATGGCTCTGAACGTCTCAGTTTTGACGCTGATAGTGGACGCCAGTGCTTATGTCACTGTCATGATTACCTTTGTCCGGATATAGCTGTGTAGTGCCATGTATACACACGAAAAAGCTATCTATGCCTCAAGCTCCTCATGCGTCAAGCTCCCCATGAGTCAAGCTTCCTATGCGTCATCGTCCTTATGCGTCTAAACGACCATAAGACCCGATCTCTATAAGGCTCAGCCCTGTGGGGTTCACTCTTTATGCGACCTTGTGCGACTAAATCTTTCTGTTACAACTGAAAAGATTCTCTACAACCAAGTGCAAGCAACTGTAAAACTGACCAAGTCACGCACACAAGATGAGAACAAACCAAATCTTCAGCAACAACAGATCCCAACAAGATGCCACATGGTGACATGCGTTCACGGTTATAACCGTTCTGTTAAGAACGGACACGTGGTAGCCCCAGAATCTATGTGTATAGCATATGAGCACGCATAGTCCATCAGCATGATGCCTATAAATAGTAGGGTTGCATACCCATAAGGGAGGCACGTACACACATGAGAGAGAAATGTGAATAAAGTATTCTCATTCCTTCGTCAGACCGTCAATGGAGTAAAGGAGTCAGTTGCAGTACTCGATCTCCATTGTCACACTCTCCAGAATCAAAAATATTGTACTTAAATTTTCTGTTTAGAATTTTTTTACTTCTTTCGTTTGTTATACAACAATGTTTGTTCAACTTTAATCAATGGCAAACAAGGTGGTGACTCTACTGGGGATGTCCTTTCCACCAACGAAAAGATAGTGATGCAGTCTAACGCGGCGAAGGTGTAGTCTACCCAGAAGATGGTGGTCTTACGCTTCAATCAGCAAGCCTTTGAGGAAATGCTTTCAGAGGGGAGCACAGGTCCTTCGGCAAGGCTAGCAAAGCCTAAGAAGACCCGCAGGACATGGGTTGCCAAGGCCAGTGTGCCTCACCCAACTACGGAGACATATTTCCCCTCTCTCTACCTGCTGCTCAAGACGCACGTCATGCATCTATGCAGGCTCTCTATGGCAGCCCCGTTTGGGGAGAAAAGTGCTCAGCACCTAAGCTCTGGCAAAGGAAAGTACTACGATGCCAGAAACTCGGGGGTTGATGCACGGTCCATGCACCCATGACGAGGGCCGTAGAAAAAAAATCATGCGATACTAAACTCCAGGCACAGAAAGACAGTTAAATGCACCCCAGATAGCAACAAAAGTTCTATCTTCAACAGAATCTCCTACGGTGTCGATACTATTCGTTGCTCTGACGAAAGAAAGAATTTAGACTCCTCGTACTACGCAGTAGTACGTGTTAGGACGAGAAAGTCTAAAGCAGCACGAGCTCGCCAAGCTCAAGCAACTTCTCAATTAATGGACCGTTAGCATGCGTCGTAATTATTATACGCGCCCCTGACGGAAATTTGTGCAAGACTGACCCGTGCGTCTAACCTGTTGGGGCATGTGGACTAGGTCAGTCTCAAAAGTCTTCCACTAATGACTTAGGAATTTTTTTTACAAACCCCAGGTCAGGGAACAAAAATACCACCTGTACACCCATGCGCTCAGTCTATCCGTGCTCATAAGGAGGATGTCAAGGTGAATCATCCCTCGCCTGACTTGCGTGACATGATCAATCATAAGCGCAAAGCGAGGGATGCAGCTACGGTATGTGAGATATCCCCTCTAGGGCATCACTATGCCAGCATTGTCATCAACTACTGCTATAATAAGGTAGCAACACCTACAGCCAGATATTCGGTATTTTAGCGACTGAAACCATGTGCACCTATCCGACAACATCTCGGAAAGCAAGTAAAAATGCCAAAGAAGGAGGAATTAACCATCGCCTCGTGTTGTTTCACTTGGAGATCACCCCCCATGAAGGGAGGCCAAAAGTCTAGCACCTCCAACCCTCCACTCTCGGCTAGCGTGTCGAGAAGGCGGAGGGAAGTAGAGGTTCCTGCAGAAGGAGTGTTCCTGGGCACCTGTTCAAAGACAAAATTGTCATCAACTGGGGGTGGTATTTCTTCAAGACCCAAGATGACTCTGCAAGCTGGGGGTAGCAATCCTCCAGAACTCTATAGCAACCTGTCGTTCTGAGGAGACAGTGATTCTCAAAGAAGAGACTCTGAGATTCCTAGGGTAGTTACCCTCATAAAAGTGAAGCACCTTCTAAAATTTGGGGTAGTGTTCCCTCCGAGTCTGAAGAAGATGCAGCACTACTAGCCTTTCCTAATGACAGATCGATACAAGAATCTGAGGCAGAAAGCAAAAGATCCACCATCCCATCCGTCTCTCCCCATATGATGACAATGTACATGGCAGGGGAGGACAATGAAGGCACCAACAATCGACAGTGCCTTGAGACCCTCGATGCCATGATGTAGACCATGAGTGCCTCAATGCAGACTCTGACCCAGGCGGTAGAGCTTAGGGCAACCATGGTCCCACAACCACCAAGGACCTCTGCGCAAGCATGCCAGGATCCGGGCACCAACGGAGACTCAAATACAACCGCTTCCCCCGATGATGGTGATCATGTTGTGCCAAGATCATCTGCTCCTTCGACAGTAGATGAGGCCCAGAAGTAATACGGGAAGTACGGAAACTCTGAGCTCGCCTGGACTAAATAGGCAACCGAGGCACGCTACACGAGCTTGGGGTACAACAACTATATCCTCTCGAATGGAAAAATGAAGCTTACCCGCCCAAGTACAAGCCTTTCTTTATGATTTTGTTCGATGAAAAGTCGTCTCCTAGTTAATACATAAATTATTTTGATATGATGACGGGGCATTTACCTCGCAACGACGCTCTCCTTACCAAGATCTTCGTAGGAGCATTGGCCGAAGTAGTGTTCAAATGGTTTTGCAACCTCCTGGATAATTGTATCTCGTCGTTCGAAGACCTCATAAGTATCTTCCTCGGACGGTTCTATGACGGAGGAATGGACATGACTATGTCCTCTCTGATGGACATTACTCATCGAGAGAAAGAGCTTGTGCATGAATACATAGAAAGACACAGACAAGCTACCATAAAATTTTCTCCGGCAATCCTGAGTCTACACTGATAGATACATGCCGAACAAATCTACTTATGGCAGTGAGGCTCTGGACGAGTGCTAGTCAGTTCAAAGATTGGGCGACATTCATCATAAGTGTCGTCGTCTCTGAGAAGAATATGAAGGATGCTCGATTGATGGGAATACAGATCCCCATTGTTGATGATAGGGGAAAGCACCCTTACAACAACAATAACAATAACAACAACAAGAACACCAACAATAGTGGTCGTGACAAAAAAAAAATGCCCTTACCGTCAATGTGTTCAAAAAGCCATCCATACTAGATAAGAAGCCAACAAAAGCTCCAAAGTGAAGGGAGACTTACTCTTTCGACGACGATGATGTAACGACAATCTTTGACGTACTGATAAAAGGTAATAAGCTTCGGCTTCCCGATATCAAATGCCCTGATGAGTCTGACAAGGTCGATGACCTCAAATACTACCACTACCACTGGTATATTCACCATCCAACACGGGATTGCTATATATTGAAATAATGTATTCAGCGTTTGCTTGACTCCAAAGCCCTCACTTTGGACTTTGAGGACAAGACGGTCATGGCCAACATGGTATCTCTCCAGTTTGGTGACTTTCCAGTAACGGAGGCCCAAGATGGTATTGTCCCAATCTCAAAGGCAACGATAGAGGTTGTTAATCTCCCTCCATCTTGCAACCAAGCAGTCAGGCTGGTACCTCTTAACACACCATAGGGAGAGGTCATGTGGGTTCACCCAGATCTTAATCAGGACTTGATGCAGTAAGAAATGCCTCTACAGGACTTAAAGAAAAGAAGTCCAAAGCCTGCCATATGGTTTCTCTCGCAGCCGACGAAGCCCTGGCAGGGTTAACCAGGCCGAGCCTAAACTACCAGCATGGCTATAAGGCAGATTCTGAGGATAGCGCAACTCCGACCACTGTACCGGCCGCTCCCGCAGCTTCGGATCCGGGGCCATCCCAACTGCCTGTAGCGGATAAGCAAAAGAAGAAGGAGTCTCACTTTGACAAACCTTTAAGAAAGGACATGACTCAAGGGCTAGATAAGCCCTATAACTTTGATATATTAGCATAGATTGCCAATACTCCAGCCAAGTTATCACTCTTCAAGCTCTTCCGTCTCCCCAATGATACCCGGGATGCTCTAAGTGAGGCATTACAGAACGTCGATTCTTACCTGGCCCAGGTCAAGTTGTCGGCCGAGAATTTTGCTGCATGCCCCCACTGCAACAATATGACGGAGGCAATACCGAACATCACGTTCTCGCAACAGGATATATAGCTAAAAAATAATAGGCACGATTACCCTCTTTACTACACAGGGTATATTGGAGCCATCAAGATCGACCTTTGGACCTTTGGAATCCTAATACATTTGTTGGTAGCAACTAATACTACCATCAATGGCTTCAATGCTGGAAGAATCTACCCTCTGGGAAAGATTAGCCTAAAATGTCATATCGGCGACTTGCAAACAAATGTCACTTGCTATATCATAGACATAGACGTATCCTACAATGTCTTGTTAGGATGTCTGTGGATACACGAGTCCATGGTTGTTCCATCAACTCTACATTAATGCCTGAAGTATGTTGATGATCACGGTATCGTCAAGACAGAGTTTGTCGATGTTGATCCGTTCAAGGGAGTCAAAGCATATTACTCTGACTCAATCTTGTACAAATAAGTCCACCAAGGCGAAGATGGTAACGTCGTCGATGATGAAGCAAAAGTTGGCGCAACATCGGACGAACCCTTGAGAGTCTGTATCAAAGGATGGCCCCCAACATGACCCCTCCCCTCGTAATAAAACTTCACAAGAAGGCACCAGAACCTCTGGTCGTTCGCCTATAAATATTGAATCGACCACCAAAGAAGGATCCAGCACCTGTTACTGCTTCTGAACCTCTAGTCGTAAAGCTTCGTAAGAGGCCTCCGAAGCTGTCACGCACACTGGAGGCAGATCTTAGGAGAGATGAACTGGGAGAATACATGGTTGCTCATGCTGACGTTCCTTCTCTAGATGATATAATCCCCGTAGACAAGATACCTTAATTTATCAATAAAGGGTTATCTTTGAACTACTATGATGTTGCATATTTGAGTATAATATATTTCTTAAAATATGTAGGGTTAAAACTACACACATAAGTAACTACCACCAACGTCGTGAACCGAATTCTTCCAAGTTGAGGCACTTACTTTATAGTGTCGGCTACAAGAAGGCGTGACAAACCCATCATCTTTGGGAAGGTAGAGGGTCATCGAGACCTCCCCACAGAAGAACCAGAATGTTATAGCGGTGAAATACAGCTATACCTTTACAACTCAAAAGCCCAGCGCTCATGCAAAAGATGGAATATGACATAAAGTGCGACCAAGGCTTAAATTATGGCAAAGGACAAAATCTACCTTTGCGATACTTCATTCCTGCATGCAAGTTTGAGACCTACTACTGGCATTCTCATCATGGTCTGGGGTACATCACACTGCCGACAACTCCCGAAGGGTCAGAAGAAGAGGATGGATTTCATATATTCTCTGTCACATCCCAGTCCCAAAATACGTAGGACCAGGAATACGTGACACGCCAGCTACGCATTCGACCAGACTTTGGTCTGACTCGAATATGTATAAGCTGTATAATATAAAAGGCACTATCTAGGTATACCATAAATGTAAACTTTTATGTCTCAATCCACAATGTACAGCAGTATACAAGAAAGAGCTATATGTGCTAAAGTCGGCCGCCCAATAACATACAAACTCGAGTAGACTCGAGAAGAGGTGAGTCTACAAAAACTAGGCTACACAGCAGATAAATAATCAATAAGAATAATATAACCATAATATCGATGGAAATGATATGAGTACCTGGTACAATGCCTACAAGACGTGCAACTCTATCAGCAACTCCAATGCTCCATAATCGTCTATGCTGCAAAACTGGCAGAGGACCAGGTCCTCAGAGGGACGTAACAAGGTACAAAAATATATCATGTCAAGTATAACAGAATGTACAAGTGCAACGATGGGGTAATCTAGCATAACCAACTAAGTGTGACACAGTTTGAAGATAATGTTCGATGCGTGGGCTATCCAAAATAAAATTGTAGCTCCAAACACAGAGACACATGGGGCGTACCGTAGCTCCGAGCACAGAGTCACACGGGTGATACAACTACTCTAGAATACAGGATCACTACATATAGATATATAAGCGCGTGCAGAGGAGCCCAAACGTCTAGTAACTGTCTTCTCCTTCCCAAGCGGTCAACGATGGTGCGCTGAACCTGAACCTCTATCTAACAGTATCGACACACAGAAGTAACTCACAGAGACAACCCTAAGGTCGTCCTAGTCTCTGGTCATGATGTTAGTATCAGGATACAGGAATCTGGCACGATCACAGTGTATGAGTGTGTCCTGGGGTGTCGATATACTCAGGGACATACATCGAGGTGTTACGAACATCCAACATTCATTCTAAGACGATACGACGAACGTCTGTACCCAGTTGTGATCCGGATGCGAAGCATCGATTGTAAACAAAAATACGCGCATAATGTACATAAAGAAATAATAAATATCTATAATCTGAAATACAGGATGGCAAGGTACACTTGCCTGCATCCGGCTGCTGATGACGGGGATCTGGTACCACGTCCAAGTCCTCAGGTCCCGTAGTACCTAGAGACGAGATACAAACTCAATCAATAATCTATCACACGGCAAACAGGGATGTGACACATGTCTAAACATATACTACAATCTTAGTTTCAAGACACATAGACACGACGCTAGAGGGTTGACCAAGGTTAACCCAGGTAGGTTATATCTAATATAATCAATCACAGTATACTATTATCAGACAAGTCCTCGATCTCACTATTCATCACTATATTCAGTAGTTCAAACCGTGATCAAATCCTCGGTTTTACCCTGGGTCTTTACCGACATTCTCATGCACGTTGACGTATCCCGTCCTCAAATAAATTATCAATTATTTATTAAACCCTCGAATATACAACCATTAATATTTTACCTTAAAACTACTCCTCGATTAAATTCATTATTATTTCTCAGTCTCCAATCACTGACTAACGGTTTGATATTACACCCTTTTCACAATCCATCACCTGCTTCACAATGTCCATCAATATTTCACTATTATAGTATTACTCGTCAATAATTTAACTCTGCCCATCATCAATGATAAAAATGCATATATTAAAATGAACACCCTAAATGTCTCATATGGCACTTAAAATCCAACCTCATTATTATCATATTTCCAACAGTCTCATTCATATATTTTATATCCTCACACATGATCACCAATACAAATTTAAACCAAAATTAATCAATTAGCAATTCTATCAATTGTGTATTATAATATACATTAAACCTAAAATCTCTCCTACATATATAATCCCAAAATTCCTAATGCATATAAGTAACCCTTAACTAAAACTGTTTCATTCTTAATCCCTAAACTCAAAGTATATCCATTAGTGCATAAAATTCATAACCTTTAAATATAATCAATCCCTAGAACTTAACCCTATACCCTCCCTAAACATAAACACCAAACTACTCATACATAAAATAAATTTAAACAATAAACATTATTACTAAATTGACCATAACACAAGCTATAACACGTAGAGAGGGGGAGAAGTTTACCTCGGCGAGGCAATGGGGTGACCGTCTTTGGCCGGAGAGGTGGTCCATCTGGTGGTGGTGATGATGTATGGAGGTGGTGGTAATGGGAGATAATGAAGATGACCGGAGGGGGATGAAGGTCGGAGGGTGTTCTGGTTGGCAGTGGTAGTGCGGATGGGGTGAAGCTCGCCGAAGTAGCGTGGCCTGGCCGGTGGAGTTGAGGAGGACGACGGTGATCAGCTGGCCAGGAACGACTCTGTCAAAGCCGCGGGGAGGGATGCTCGATCGAGAGTGGCTCATCGATGGCCGGAACAAGGTAGGAGTAATGCTGGCCGGCTCGTGGTGGACGGCCGCCCGAGTCGGGCTCGAACGGGGTTGCAGCAGTAGCCGCCGGGGTCAAGGAAATGGCCGAGAGAGAGGGACAGTTCGTCGGAGATGGAGGAGGAGCGGGTGGAGTCCGGCCAAGGTGGTGGCAGTGTGATGCTGGTGGTGCAGGTAAAGGCGGAAGGTGGTCGAGAAGGTGCTGGTGGTGGTCGAGAGGGTGCTCGCGGGAGAACGACAATGGTGGATGGTGGTGGCTGCCTGCGTCTGGAGCTCATGGCAGCACCGGAGGAACTCGGTGTGTATAGTGGTGGCGGAGATGATGATGAGGTTCTCGTGGTGGTGGAAGTAATGGCGGACGGGGGAGCTGTTGGTTGCCGGAGGGTGTTTCCTTTTTTTTTAAAAATGAATAAAAAAGAAGTGGGGAAGAAGAAGAAGAGAAGAAGAGAAGAAGAGAAGAAGTCTACGGTTGGTGAAGGAGAGGGAGGAGAGAGAGAGAGGGGGGTGGTTTTCAATGTCCCTAGGGATTAGGGCCTGCATTGGGAAGAGGGGAGAAAAAGACATTATATAGGGGGTTGTGTAGAGGATGGGTGGTCAGGATTTGCCTATTTCAAATGGGTGGTGGTGATTACATATGAAGAAATAAATTCTTCATCCAAAAGAAAGGGAGGAAGGATGTTGACTTGGTCAAAGGAGAGGGCTTCTCTATTTGGCCTAGACCAATGAGGTTTTGACACGTGATACAACATTTGCAAATTAGCCCCTTAAGTTTGGGTATTTGTACAAACACATGAAATGATAGGAAAATTATGGGAGAATTTGTTTTTGGTGTTTTGTAGGGTGGGGGGGGGGTGTTGTGTGTTTGGCATGGGCTTAATTAAAAGGGCATTAGAATTAAATGGGGATTAAAATGGGATTAGTCAAAGTTGGTATCCCCGATTTAATTAGAATAAATATGCCCCGCGATTTTAAATTAAATGAGGGCACTTGGGGTCTAAATTTGGGAGTGACACAAAGGTCAAAAATAATATAGGCTTGGTGTCAGTCTTGTACCCTTTAGTTGGTCCGGCTCAACGGTTAAGTTGGTGTCTCAAAATTGAAGGTAACGACACAGGTGTCCGACATGGGATTAAATATAGAATTTTGGATACGAAAAGTTGTGCAATTAATTTAGGGCACAACGGATTTGATTTTGAGTGACGGAAAAGACCAGTGCCTAAATTGGTGGGTCAAGTCAAAAGTACCACAGTCCGATGGAATTTATGGGCTGATGTTGGGCTCCGAATAATTCACCAATGGTAGGGCACGCCAAGGGTTTAATTAAAAATAAACAGACCTATGCTACCCTACTCTAAACCTCAAATATCTGCTGCTAAACCAAAATTTTCCATCCCATACCAGACTATCTATAAAATTAAATGAGGGGGTTTACATTCTCACTCTTCAGAGTCCCACGCATGGGACTCCGATATAAGTAACGAATATATGATCAAACAAATGCTATTTGTCAACATGGTGTCCGCTCACCCAGAAGAAGATGATGACCAACCGTCCGAACTCTTCGAGGTAGAACCATGGACACAACGCTTAGACTCACAATGGGAGTTATATTTCGAACAACCCGAATCTTCCAATGAGGATGAAGTCGTACAAGTCGATATGGGCAATGAATCCTCCCCTAAACATATCTTCATCAGCAACAGTCTGTCCGGTGATGTCACGACCTGCACCCGATGTAGGGATGCAAGTAGTAAAAAATGTCCAGCCTACGCCGCAACATCAACGGTAGAATATTGTTTGGGTAATCTATCTATCTAACAATCAAGATATAAGTATGCCACCAATGTAATATGAATACTCAATCACAATCTATAAGATGGAATAAAACGCGAATATAATAAAAGAATAGAAGAGTCACAATACAACTCACAAGACCAAAATATTATCCAATGAGCCAAAGAAATATTAATAACTGAGCTGGAGACAAATCCAGTACAAATAGAATCTAACTACTATGCTACAAGTCATGGGTCGTCTGCCTCAGTCGGGATGAGACCCTCCTGAGTCAAGGTCTCTGGCTCTAAGCCAACTACGCCCTGAGGCCCGTAGTGAGTGGGGTACCACTCCTCAGTATCATTTGGAAAAAAATATCCAGTTAGAAAAGGAGCAAAGTACATCTCTAACAGCAGTTCTAATAAATGATATAAACTATGTAACAGTAAATAGATGTGAATATACAAGATGCAATATACAGGTACAAGAGATATGCAATAAAGGAATACTTTAAATAAATACAAGAATGAGCAATATAAAATATAAACAAGAAATATTATAACTAAGTGAGTGAGTACCAGCTTAAACATGTGATCGTCTTGGGAACTTGTATAAGGATTATGGACTGGTTAATCATACATGCGGTGTATGATCAATACTCACAAGGAACAAGATATTCACAAGGAGGGTATGATCACATATCTACACTAAATACTTTCCGCCCCGATGGTATAGTGGATCCAACCATGGTATGTTATGACACGGGTTTCCACAAGAAGGGCGCTACTCTTCTCATGAACCAATGTCTGTATTTGTACAATAAGAACAAGGAACAAGGAACAAAGCTTGCACAGGATACACCATAAATACCAAGAAATAACATCTCAGGACAAGATTCGGATATACCAATCCGTGTAACCATCGTGTCAAGAAATCAATGATATCTATACTAGATACAAGAGACAGAGAGGATATCATAAATGAGGACTATCAGAGAATGTACTCGCCTGAAATCCGGTAAACAGTATCAAAGATGTCCGGTATGGTATCTCAAAGACCTAAATATGGAATATTACATCAATACAAGATTTTAGAATAAAAGTAAGTTAAACTAGTCAACTTCTAGGTCATAAAGTTATTTCTAAGTCAAAACAGTCAAACTATGTCAACTCTAGGTCAAACTGGTCAAACTTGGTCAAACTTGGTCAAACTAGCTATTTATAGGTTGTACGAGTCTATCTCTAGGATATTGGGTCCATACACTATGTAACTAGGCCATACTAGCTATACTAGGATACTAGAAAACTAACAAGATACCGTATCATAAGATACGCAATTGATTAGATATGAAAATATTATAATATGTATATACAATCAACAATATATAATATTCCTAACTAAACTAATGCTAAGTGCATACCTTGGCTTTAAACCAAAAGCGGTATCACACCAACTACACTCCCATCTTGATATTCAAACCCAATACCATGAATAAAACCCAGTACCTTGACATTACCTTGGTATCTCAAGGTAATTCAATATCTGACTTATAATTACTATCCATACTCCTCTCTATATAATAATCTGTATTTAAAACTTACAACTATAATATTCTAACTATATACTAACATCTCCTTGATATTTAATACCCGTTCCCAAGTTAAATCACTCTCATTACCTTGGTGTACTCCAAGGTAATCTAGAAATAATGCTAACAAATATTAACTAGTACTTATGTATATATAAATCTCATATTTATAATATACCAACTTATAAACTAATTAATCTCTCTCTCTCTCTCTCTCTCTATATATATATATATATATATATATATATATATATATATATATACTAGCTTACCAAATAAATTAACTAGCTTATCTATTTATATATATATATATATATATATATATATATATATATATATATATATATATAAAAGATATATATATATATATATATATATATATATATATATATATATATATATATATATATATATATAAAAGATATATATATATATATATATATATATATATATATATATATATATATATATATATATATATATATATATATATATATATATATAAGCTGCAGCTTATTGAAAAGCTGCTATCGCTGTTGCTTACTGCCGTTGCTGCTTCTGTTGCTGCTTCTTCTTTCTGCTGCTTCTCGGCTTACTGCTTCCTGTTACTTTTCAGCTGCTTCACTCAGCTTTTCTTCCACTGCTTATCATTTCTTATTCTCACTGTTTTCATTGTTTTCTCACTATTTTTTCATGGTTTCTTCTCCCCTCAAGCTCACACACATAAATACACACCTCATATATATATATATATATATATATATATATATATATATATATATATATATATATAGAGAGAGAGAGAGAGAGAGAGAGAGAGAAACACGTGAACTTATATTTTCCCATGATCACCAACACATCAACATGAATTCTAGATCAAACATATAAATATACATATGCATATATCTCACATAATAATTATAATTATAGTATTATAATATCTATAATTGAATTAAATTACAAAGAATAAACATGTGAAGTGCATCGCACCCGTATCACACTAGGTTTATGATACGCTTGCGATACGGCTTCACCACACAACTAATTATATCCCAATGGACACGAGCAAGTCTAAACTAATAATTATGAACAATACGAAGAGCTAACTACTCATCTACGTATCCGTGTTAAAATATGACATGCTCAAACCCCGTGTCGGAGAAAAACCCCCAAATCAATCCATATCTCCAAATTGTCGGGATACGGCCTACACGTATCTAATTGTGGATACAACACTAGCCATACACAATCAAACACATGTCAATTTGGTCTAATTGACCTATTGACAAATACAAGATGTGTCAATCTCAGAATTCTCCCAAAATTGACATAAAATACCACATAACTTTCTCCATAGGCCTCCTATAAACCTAATTCCAATTTCTATGGGTAGCCTTAGCCTATTAGGTGATTCCTAATAATTAAATCACATATTTAGAGTTTAATTAGAGTAAAAAAACTAAATTGTACCTATTGGGAGATGGATTTCTAATGAAACCTCCAAATTGAGTGAAAAAAGCCTTCAACTTATAGATCCTTGCTCCTCCTTGTAGATCATTGCTTTCTCCTTATAGATTCTTGCTTCAATAGCCTCTAATGATGATTTGGAAAGAAATTTGGGTAGAATTTGATATGAAAATGAAGAAATTTGGAAGAGAAAATTCTAGATCTAGATTTGAAATAAAAATAAAGAGAGAAACTTTTCTTCCTTTCATTACTAGGCCGGCCCCTAATTTTCCCTCTCCAAGCTACTATGTAATATCTAAAATATCCCTTAGGGCCTCTCATAAAGAAATAATTAAGGAGGGAAGGTTCTAGGCTAATTGGTTTAACTTAATTAATCATCCTCCTAATGATTGGGCTTACTATTGGGCCCAATTCTAACTAGAATTAAATGTTGGTCCATGGATCTAATCTAAACTATGTAGGTCCACTAACACAAGTCCAAAATAATAAACTAACATCTCATAATAAATAAATAAATAATATAATAAATAATATTCAACATGCATAATATTTAATTAATTATGAAATGACCAAAATACCTTCCTAGAAAATATGGTATTGACAAGTCTACCCTCCTTAAAATAATTTTGTCCTCAAAATTCAAAGACGAAACTACCCCTAGAAAACAAAATAGAATAGAAAAGAACAGAACAGAATAGAATCAGGAAAGAATGGAACAGAACCAGGAAAGAACATACCTCAAGGCACAAACAAGTATGGGTAACGCTCTCATATTTTATCATCTCTCTCCCAGGTAGACTCCCCAAGAGAGTGATGCCTCCATGCGACGCGTACTAAGGGAATAGTCTGGTTCCTCAGCACCTTCTCTCTCTGATCCAGAATCTCAAATGGCTGCTCTGGATAGCTAAGAGTAGGGCCCACCTCTATCTCTGAGTTATCCAACACGTGACTAGGATCCGCCATATACCATCTCAACGGTGACACGTGAAACACGTTGTGCACTCCCTCCAATACAGGTGGTAAGTCTAGTCTATAAGCAACTGTACCGATCCTCTTGAGAATATTGAAAGGTCCGATGAATCGCGGACTAAGCTTTCCGCCTCCACCAAAACGAATCGTGTCTCGTGTTGGAGAAAACCCCCCAAATCAACCCGTATCTCCAAATTGTCGGGATACGACCTACACGTATCCAATTGTGGACACAAAATAGCCACATATAATCAAATATATGTCAATATAGTCTAATTGACCTATTGACAAACATAAGATGTGTCAATCTCGAAATTCCCTCAAAATTGACACAAAATATCACATAACTTTCTCCATAGGCCTCCTATGAACCTAATTCTAATTCCTATAGGTAGCCTTATCATATGGGGTAGTTCCTAATGATTAAATTATAGATTTAGAGTCTAATTAGAGGGGTAAAACTGAATTGTATCTTTTGGGAGATAGATTCTCAATGAAACCTCCAAATTGAGTGAAAATAGCCTTCAACTTATAGATCCTTGCTCCTCCTTGTAGATCCTTACTTCCTCTTTGTATATCCTTGCTTCAATAGCCTTTAATGATGATTTAGAAAGGAATTTGAAAGAAATTTGGATAGAATTTGATGTGGGAATGAAAAAATTTGGAAGAGAAAATTCTAGATCTAGATTTAAAATAAAAATAAAGAGAGAAATTTTTTTCCTCCTTTCATTACTAGGCTGGCCCCCTTTTCCCCCTCCCCAAGCTACTATGTAATATCTAAAATACCTCTTGGGGCCTCTCATGAAGAAATACTTAAGGAGGGAAGGTTCTAGTCTAATTGGTTTAACTTAATTAATCATCCTCCTAATGATTGGACTTACTATTGGGCTCAATTCTAACTAGAATTAAATATTGGTCCATAGATCTTAGCTAAACTAGTTAGGTCCACTAACACAAGTCCAAAATAATAAACTAACATCTCACAATAAATAAATAAATAATATAATAAATAATATTCAACATGTACAATATTTAATTAATTATGAAATGACCAAAATACCCTTTCCTAGAAAATATGGTAGTAACAGGTGAAGATCGTAAATCCCTGCTACAGCTCGCAAGGGAGTATATCAATGTATTTGCCTAGAGCTATGAAGACATGTCAGGATTGGACCCCCAGATCACGATCCATAAACTCAACATCTTGCCAAATATTAAGCCAATGAAGCAGCAGCAACGGCGGTTCCGTCCGAAAATTATGAACGCTATCAAAGATGAAGTGAATAAACTGATAGCAAGCAGATTTATCCATGAAGAGCAACATCCAAATTGGGTAGCCAATATCGTGCCTTTCATCAAGAAGAACAGGAAGATCCGAATTTGTATATACTTTCGTGATCTAAACGCGTTGTACGCAAATGACGAGTTTTCTCCCTCAATCAAGGGCATAATGATCGACAATACTTATGGCTTCGAGCGTATGTCCTGCATTGACGGATTCTCGGGCTATAATCAAATCAAAATATTTTTAGACGACGAAAAGAATACGTCGTTCTGAATAGTGATAGGTGTATATTGCTAAACAATCATGCCCTTTGGTCTGAAGAATGCGGGTGCAACATACTAGCGAGCTACAAGCACCATCTTCAGCGAACATCTGCACAAGACAGTCGAGTATTATATTGATGACATGGCCGTCAAAAGTCGCTTCCAAGATGACCATCTTCATTATTTGAATATAGTATTTAATCTGATGCGTGTGCACCAGCTCAAGATAAACCCAACCAAATCCTTTCTGGGAGTCTCTAGCGACAAGTTCTTGGGTTTTGTCATAACTTCGAAGGATATCCACATAGACCCTAACAAGACCAAAATAATCCTTGAAATGCATCCACCAAAGAACCTCAGAGAAATTTACGGCCTTCAAGAAAGATTGGCATACATCAGGAGGTTCATATCAAACTTCTCTGGATGTTGCCAACCATTCACTCAGCTCATGAAGAATGAAGTATCCTTCATTTGGAAGGAAGAATGCTAGCAAGCATTCAATGATATCAAGAAGTATATCTCAAACTTCCCAATATTGGTGGCCCAAGTTATGGGAAAACCCTTCTTACTTTATGTACGTGCGATGGATCACTCTCTCGGTGCTCTACTAGCCTAGAAGAGTGATACAGGTCATGAGAAGGTCATATATTATCTTAGCAGAATGATGGTCGGTGCGGAGCATAGGAACATCCCCGTTGAGAAGGATTGTCTTGCTCTAATCTTTGCTATTCAGAAAACCAGGCATTACGTGTGATCTCGCGAGTTAATTCTCTCAGGGTCCTCATGATTAAGCCCGAGGCACTTAATTCTCACTTGGCTATGTGGATAATATTGTTGTCACCATACGATATGGTGTTTATTCCACAGAAGACGATAAAAGGCCAGGCAATGGCTGACTTCCTGACAGCTCATCCGATGCTAGAAACCTCAAAGCTTTATGATGAGATCCTAAATGAACTATTGGACTCCAACGTGACAACGACAGAGGCCGTTTGGCGAATGTTTTTTGATGGTACTTCAAGAATAGGGCCCAAAGACGATATTGTAGCTGAAGTCGGTGTAACCTCTGTATCCTAAAATTCTTGCTTAAATATTATTATTAGGTTAATTTGGAGCTATTGGGACTTTTTTCACAATTTTTGGTTAATTAAAAACTAGTAACAGTAAATTTTCTTAGGGCTTTCAAGATTTATTTTAGTGTCAAACATAATTAAAAAAATTAAAATTTTATTTTGGGTTCTAAATAATCAAATATATTTTCTAAAATTTTCTGAAAGTTTTCTAAGTATTTTAGTATTTATTGGGAGTTATTTAGACTAATAACTAATTTTTTAGGACTTCTAGAATTTATTGTGCAAGCTTAGGAATATAGAATGGATCCACGAAATTTTTTAGTGTTTATAATATTATTATATATTTTCTAAAATTATTTCAGAATTTTTGGAATAATTTTTTTTTATTTAAATAGGTAAAACTAATTTTTAGAGCTTCTCCTAATTATAGTAGGAAACCTATGAACATAAAATTGTCCCAAGTTTTTTTTTAGGGTTTTTAGGTTCAAAATATATTTTCTGTAATTTTTCCAAATTTTTATGATTATATTTAATGTTTATTTTGAGTTATTTAGATTTAAAATGACTTAAGTAATATTTTGATAAAGGCCAATAAAAAAAATAATATAAACAAAATTATCAATCAGATTCTGACACGTGTCAGCCTTTAAATTTTCTTAGCCACAGCCAACATTTCTCTCTCTCTCTCTCTCTCTCTCTCTCTCTCTATATATATATATATATATATATATATATATATATATATATATATATATAATAACCTTAATTATCCTATTATTTTAGAGAGAGAGATTTGAGGGGATGTCATCTAGGGTTTCCTTCATCTTTCAGAAGTCATTACTCATAGATCCGGACTCCAAACATGACCTAGTTTATTACATTAGAACTATATTGAGGTTAATTTTTTGAATATATAAATTATTTCACGAAATTCTGAATATTAAATTCTGGAAAATTCGTAGAGCACATCATGTCCGAAAATAGATGCGTCTCGATGTTTTCATTATTCCAGGAGAACCAGGAATCAGAATCACTAAAGGTTTGAAGTTTCGGAAAGCTAATATCGAGATAATTGACATATATTTTTCCCAGGATTTAATACGAAATATTTCTATGCTGTTAATTCTGTAGAACTTCTAGGTTAACAATCAACCACCGTTGCATAATGCGATTTTAGGTATGTGCAATAATTTTCAAACAAATTTGAATTTGAATGAGACATAAATTACATCATATTTTTTACACTGAAATCTACAGAAAATAATGTATGAAAGTCGAGTTTGCATCGGTTGACTTTTTGGTCAATAAATTGCCTCGATATGTGTGACATGAGTCTCTAATTGGTAAAATTTAGTTTCTTTGGACAAAATTTAGGAATTAACCTAAAAATCAGAATAATAAGATTAAAATAGAATTTTAAAGTAATTATTCTAGAAATAAATAAATTAAAATAAATTATCTTTTGACATGGTAAAATTGTAATACATAGGCTATTTGGACTGTGACTTGGACTCTTATTCATACCAGCTAAGGACCACAGACGAGTACATTCTCTGATAATTTTTGTTATTTGATAATTTCTATAATTCAAGTATTTAGAAATGTTACATCTGATTCTTGACACTGTGCTACACGAACTAGTATATATATTGGATCTTTAGTCATGAGATGTTACATTGGTTATCGTATTGACATTGTACACGACATTGATATTAGACATTGGTATTAGACATTGTACATGATATATTGGACATTGATCGTGTATCGTGACGTGTCATGGTTGGATCCACTGTACTAGTTGGGGGCGAGAAAATTGCTAGTGAGAGATGTGATCAAATTCCTATCGTACAAGTGTAGATATTATTAGTATTAATCATACACTTCACATATGATTAGCCAGGCCATGTAGCTATTGTACAAGTTCCCAAGCCGATCATATTTTGAAACTACTATTTCAAACACTTAGAATAGTTACAGTCCTTCATTTCAGTTCATATACTACATCACCCCGTATATGATATTGTAGCTCTTTCTCTTTATTTCATATATGCACTGACTGTACCATATTGCCTATATTGCCTATTCTCTTACCTTGCCATTGCATTTATTATTGTCTTCTTTCAGTATATAGCATCATCTATTTATTGTTTTATAATCCTTATCAATTAACTGGAACTGTTATTTGGGTTGTACTTCGCTCCATCCTGACTGGAAATATTTTTCCAGACTGTGACTTAGAGGACTGGTGTCCGACATATTATGGACCACAGGGAGAGTAGCTGCAGTCTTGGACCTTATAACTCAGGTGTGATTTTGGGAGGTCTAGCCGGGATCACTAGTTATTCAGTTAGTTTCTTTTAGCAGTTTATGGTACCGGATTTGTTTTTGACATACTTTGAGACTTGGATGTTATTATTTGAGTTAGTTTATTTTGTTTAGACTTCTGCTGCATTTCGTTTATTTTTTTCGATATTTTATCTTTTTTTAGTTCTGTGATTGAGTATTTACATATTATATTATGATATATGTGTCTCCTTATGGAGTTGGATACTCGTGTGAGATTGATTAGATAGTATTATGACCTAGACAGCGTTCTACCGCCGATGCTGCGGCGTAGGCTGGACGTACCCACGTACTCGTGTCCAAATTTTGGGAGCGGGTCATGACAGTCGGAGTAATACAATTTTTTTTGACGATCTGGTTATCCATCGTGCTTACTCACACACGGAGCCATGTTCTAACAGCGTAGCAGAGTATAACGCTCTCGTTATTGGGCTCCAACTCGCTAAACAAGTAGGAGTTGACTACTTAGAGGCCTACGATGACTCCAAGATGATAGTCAGTCAGGTCCGGAGCGAGTACGAAGTCCGGCACGAGGACTTGATTCACTACCACCAAGCCGTACTCGACATAATCTTCACCTTCGACGAGTTTGTAGAAGCATAGAAAATCTAGATCCATACATCCAACAAACATGTGTCCCAAGATCGACTCTGAAAAAAATTAGACCACAGAACGACTATACGGCCCAGAAAAGCAACTACCATCATACAACCGTAATCATAGGCCATGCGCCATAGTGATCAAGTCCTCGGTGCCATAATGATCTAGTATTATGCGCTGACCGCTTCATAACTAGTGTTCCCGTATGCCATCAGTACCATTCGCCACTAAGTAACTAGTATTCCCATGTGCCAGTAGTGCCATATGCCACTAAGTAACTAGTGTCCGCATGCACCAGCAGTGCCATGTGCCACTACTCCCTCAAGCATCCAGGCGCCCTAATACTTGCTACAAAAGGCCTGACAAAAAGATTATGTCTGACATAGAATCCTGACAAAAAGGACTTTTTGAATGCCTCGAAAGACATGAGCACGCTAAACGACAGAACCTTACATCAGCATGAACTTTACTCCTGACAGGTGTGCAATACCATGTGTACGAGGCCACATGCGTCCCAGACTCCATGCATCTCTGGCCTCATGTATTCCAAACTCCATATGTTTCATGCGTCTCTGACCCCATGTATTCCAGACTCCATGTGTTCTACTCTAGCCCCATGTGTTCCAAACTCTATATGTTCCATGCGTATTTGGCCCCATGCGTTCCAGACTTCATGCGTTCCATGCATCCTATGCATCCCAGACTCTATGCGTCTAACGTGGTAGGGTTCCCTGAGACGAAATCTTTCTGTTGTGACTGAAGTGATTCTTTCCAACTAAATACGGGCCACATGTCAAGCTGACAAAGTCACGCAAACAAAAGACGAGAACTGCCAGATCTTCAACAGTAGCAAATCGTAATAAACGTCCACATGGCAGCTCAGCCTGGGCTCAACTGTATCATGTTAAGGATGTACACGTGATAGCCTGCCTATAGTATGTGCCTACAGTTGCAACCGTATTCTATTGAAGGAGCCCCCTGCAGCCACCAAACAGAAGCATATACGGCACCTAAAGCCCACCAACATTATGGCTATAAATAGGAGCAACTTGGACGTTCTAGTAGCTGGTTTTTTTGCTTTAGAGACCATACCCCTCCAAAAGAGCTACGTATGTACACAAGCTCAAGAGAGAGAAGAGAGCATCCTCATTCCCTCGTTGGATTATCAACGGAGTAAAAAGGTCGTTGCAGTACTTGATCTCCATCGTAACATTACCCAGATAAAAAATATTATACATAGATTTTTTGTCTAGGATTTCTTCGTACTTTTTGTTTGTTATTAAACGAAAGTTTCCCAAACTTACTTTAATGGAAAACAAGGTGGCCACTCTACTGGGGACTTCCTTCTTCTCTGATGATAAGGTCATGACGTGGTCCGACGCATCGAAGCTGGGTTCGACCCAGAGGATGTTGGTTGTACACTTCGACCAGCAAGCCTTTGAGAAAATGCTCTCTGAGGGCGACACTTCTCCAAGGCTGGCAAAGCCTAAGAAGACCCGTAAGACATGGGTTGCAAAGGCCACTGTGCCTCACCTAACTGTAGAACATGCACTCCCCGTCTATTTTCCTGTCGCAGGAGGCGCACATCATGCGTCCATATGAACTGACGCCTTTTATGTTGTATCCTCTTCTAACAAGGAAAGTGCTCAGCACTTGAGCTCTGGCAGAGAAAAATACTATGATGCCAGGAGTTCGAGCGATAAGCCATGTTCCACGGGCCACGTCAAAACCCGCATAAGGAGGACTATACGGCACCGGTCGGCGGCCACAGAAAGATGACCAGATACGGCTAGGACATCAACAGAAGGTTTATCTTCGACAGAATCTCATGCAGTGCTGACTCCATGCGCCATGCTGAGAAAGACGAAGATGTAAACATGGACTCTTCATACTACGCACCGGCACGTACTAGGACGAAGAAATCTAGGGCAATGCGAGCTCGCCAAGCTCAAGCAATTTCTCATTCGATCGACCGTCAGCAGGCGCCGCTAACTGTAACGCGTGCCCCTGATGGAAAGTTGTATAAAACTAACCCATGCGTCCAGCCCGCAGTGGAAATTGGACAAGAACAGTTTAAAGAGTCTTCCATTAGCAACCTAGAAAAAGTTCTTGTATGAAGCCCATGTTAGGAAGCAAAGTCAACACCTACGCACCCATATGCTCGGTCTACCCAGGCTCATAAAAAGGGTGCAAAGGTGAATCAGCCATCGCTTGACTTGTGTAACGTGATCAATCATAAGCGCAAAGCGAGAAAATCAACTATGGCATATAAAGTATCCTCCCCAGGGCATCACTGTGCCAGTATTATCATCAACTGTTATTATAGCAAAGTAGCAGTACCCACAAACAGGCAGTCATCATTCCAGCGGCTGCAACCAAAGGCACCCATATGGCTGCAACCCGGAGAACATGTGCAAGCACCAGAGGAAGAGGAGCTGCCCATCGCCTCCTGTTATTCTGTTTGGAAGGCCCCTCCATAAAGGGAGATCGGAAGTCCAGCACCTCGGTCCATTGCCCTCGGCCAGCGGGTTAAGAAGACGGGTCCCAGGAGGACAGGTAGCGGAACCCACGAAAGGTATTTTCTTGGACACCCGCTTAAAGAAGATGTTGTCAACCATTGGGGGTAGTTCTTGCTTAGGATCCTAAGTGGGTACAAAAGCTGGGGGTTATAATCCCCGGACCTCTATGACAATCCGACATTCCGAGAAGATGGTGATTCCCAAGTGGGTATACACACACAATGATATGATACAGACACACAAACACAGACACAATATGGACACACAAACATTGACAAAAAACTTGGGTTAGGGCATGTACGAAGGATACACAAACACAGACACGACACAAACACATACACTAATATGACAAGGGATATGACACAGACTCTAACCCTAACCCTATCTCTCTTCTAGTTAGCTGTCTGAGTTAATTAGACGCAACCTTGGGTATCGACATCATGTACAATACGATGCAGATCTTGACTCAAGGAGAGTCGTATACACAGACACAGAAATGACTCTTCAAAGCTGAGACACGATACATTATTGGCTTCTTCTAGAACTCGTGTCCAACTTGGGTTAGAGCAGTGTCAAACCTATCCTTGATACAAGAGTTTGTGTTTGGGTTGTTGTGGCACGACATTGGTATATGTATCGCGTAACCAAGGACACAGCGTCCCCCTCGGCCCCGAGAACCCCCCTCGGCTCCCCTCAACCACGACGACCTCCATTCTCGGTCAACGGGACATGTAACCTATATTTGGAGTGAGTGTTATGAGTGAAGTGTATATCTAGGGTGTACTAGTGATGCATGTGTATGTAATAGCAGCAGCAAACAATAGCAATAGTAGCAGCAACAACTTGCACCATATGCAAGTGAGTGCACATTTATACATGTGTGTGTGTGTTTGAGTGTGTTTAGTGAGTGAGTGTAAATCTCCTGACCTAAATCTAGGATTAGGATTCATTTAGGATTATTTTTGAATTATTTAATGGAGTTATTAATTTGCCTCTTTTAATTTAATTCCCTTGGTGTATCTTACCGTTGCTTCGATGTTTGGAACGCTACTCTAGCTTCTGCCTTCAAACAAATTTTACACACTTGACCTAGATGTGCCAGCCTTCTATTCTAACATTTGTGTAACTCATAAATACCCTCTCTTGTGCTTCATTTTAGTCGCACAATAATCGTTACAAATATCTATTTTTAAATCCAAATAAATCTAATTTTGCATCTTTGTTCGTTCCAATCAAAATTGGAGACACAATCTCGAACCATTTTATGCAACTCAATTTATGACAATAATCTACTCTGAGTCTACTACGTCCATGATACTTGTGTCCCACCTAATTTTAAACTTATGCACTTCCAATTAATTAAAGAACACCGTTGACACTAATTTTAATTAAATTGGTGCAATGACTCAACCTAACCCAAAACTAGACCCAACACCAACCCAAGCCCCCACTCATACCCTCATGGTTCATACAAAACACCACACATCCATTTAATCTACTACAATACACCAAATATGGTTTTTTTCCTTATCCAATCATAAATTATCCTTTATTTGTATAATTTCTAAATTGTTGGGGGCCTTTGTGCAAATAAGCAATTAGGTGTCCACTTTCCATTAGAGCAAAACAATGAAGAAACCCTCCTTTATACTTTGATCGGTCACCTATTATTTTTTCTCTATTTTTTGTGTGTACAACAGAACACTTTACACCTACATCCCATCCCAACCCTCCATTCAAAATTAACCCCATCCCAACCACTCATTCCCTCATGAAAATTCCTCCCCCATCCCTAGAAATAGCTATATAGTCGGCCCTAATCCCTATGCTCCTACTCTCTCTCTCTCTCCTACATTAACTCTCTCTCTCCCTAAAAAATTTAGTCATCACCTTCCCTCCTCTCAACCGAAACCCTAATCACAACCACCTCCTTCTCCCTCTTCTCCTCCCCTAGCAGCCTCCTCCTCGACCTCCTTCAACCATCACCCACGACCACCCGAGCTTCACCTCCTCCCTCTTCTCACGTCACCACCCCCGAGCCATCTCCTCCTCCTCCATCCCTCGACCTCCACAACCACCATCAGCAACCACCATTATCACCACCTTATCTTCCTCCACACGACCTCCTCCCCTAGTAGCCTTCTTCCTCGACCTCCTTCTTCCTCTCTCTCATCAGCCGGCCACCACCACAGCCATCACCACCGCCATCATTACCACCATAGCTATCACCACCGCCATCATCACCACCACAGCCATTACCACCACCATAATCACCAATACCTTCTCCTCCTCCACACGACCTCCTCTCCCTTCTTCCCGACCACCACCACTGTCCCCTTCACCACTGCCATCGAGCACCACCCCCATCACCACCACCATCACCTCATCGACCACCCACTACCACCCCCTGCAAGCCATTGTCGCTGCTGCTACGAGCTGCTATTGCTGTTGTGCAGCCTTGCCCGCCGGAGCACCCCACCCGCCGGAGACCGGCTACCCACTTGCCGCTGGCCGAGCACCCCCCTTCTAGTCGAGCACCCTCTCCCTTAGCTTCCCCCTATTTCCTTGAACCCTAGGTAATGCTCTCCTCTTCCTCTTCATCATATCTTCTTATATATATATATATATATATATATATATATATATATATATATATATATATATATATATATATATATATATATATATGTATGTAAATTATCTTGATCTTGTTGTTCTTCGTATATATGTACACATGTATTAATTTATATTTCTATCACAATGTGTTTGTATATGCATGACCTCTTATTCATTTTTTTCTAGTATATATAATCATGCACTTGATCTCTTATTTGTTGTGTGTGTGTGTGTGTGTATATATATATATATATATATATATATATATATATATATATATATATATATATATATACATATGTATATATGTATATTTATCATTTACCTTGACACTACCCACCGCATGTTTAACCAAATTTCAACTCTAAATTTCAGATTATTACTTGATCAGATGTTTAGTTTAAGTGTTAGTGAACTGCTAGTATATGTGGTTGTTGCCTAGGTTATACACTAGTTTGATATATGAATAGGGCCATGCTAGTGTAACAAGTTAAAATGGATATAAAATTGTTATGTGCACTTATTGTTGTGTGCAAGTATATAAGAATTATGGTCGATGATGGTTGATATATTTAGAGGATGAGATAATGATTATATATATAGTTTACACCTTAACCTAATAGTTAGGATACGTGATTAGTGCTACACGATATTTTGAGTTATAAACACTTACTAATAGCATAGTGGCTAGTTGACTTGTTGTGCACAATATTTGAGGATATATTTTATATACTTGTGCACATAAATCTAGAGAGAGAGCATTAGTAACATGTGTTAGAGGTGCAACTTAGCACCTACACGAATTCTAGTTGTGACCGAGATTGTGACATATGAGAAATTATACCTTAGGATGACCTGTAACTACTGTGGGACTAGTAGACTAAGTGTACACCTAATTCCTTGACCTTTGACTAAACATTAGCCAACCTACTTAGTTAGAATGCTTGTTTGGTCTAGACTCTACGTGACTCATGATGTTGCGTATGTTGAACTCTTGTGCATGCTTAGCATAGTGTAATGTAGTGATTGATATTTATTATTATATATTAATAGGCACCCAAGACGATTCTACCTTGGGTGCGGGTTTCGGATCCTTACTTGTTCACATCGGAGTTCCAGGCAAGTATACCTTGCCTTGTTGTACTGTTTAACTTCACTTATTATAGTTCACATATTTTATTTCTTTAATATTATATAACTGTGCGCATCTGAGAATGACTCGGGTGCAGTCAACGAAGGCGTTGACGTTAGGACTTGTGTTTGACCTAGTGTCTAGTGGACGTACCTAAAGTTGAGGACTTATCATTATGACTCCCTAGGCCTTGTCACGTATCATTGTACATCATAGAGTGAGTTTATGTAGGGACGCGAGCTTCATACTTGACTGGCCATCGGTGTGAGCAGCACATGTGACGGTATTTAGCATAGTTGTATATTTCTTTAGTGACTTGCATTATAGTACGAAATATCCACGTCGTATTTGCGGCTTGTACATTAGTATTGGGCGGGAAAGACAATTAGTAGACGTATGGGACAGACATTTGGCTACCGTAGTTTCAGAGTAAACTACGGGGTCGTGAGCCTCAGTGTTACCCGGTTATGGGCTATGTGTTACCCGATTATGGGATATGTGCTACCCAGTTATGGTCGTATATGCTTGTCGATACATCTGACAGAGGTTACTAGTTGTGCGCTATCATGATCGGTGATG
Organism: Iris macrosiphon; assembly: GCA_036927795.1. Lineage (NCBI taxonomy): Eukaryota > Viridiplantae > Streptophyta > Magnoliopsida > Asparagales > Iridaceae > Iris > Iris macrosiphon. The sequence goes on from JAYESA010000004.1 coordinate 135,476,382, forward strand.
TAGTCAGCATATACTTCTGGCATCCAGTTTACAGCTAATGCCAGTTACTTAGCCTCTAGCTTGACGCTACGCTTTATACCTTTTACCTACCCATATGTACCAAGGTTGTCTTCAAGTGCATTTCACTTAGCTGGTTAGTTCACCCTCGAGTTTACACAATATTTACTTTATGGCATGTACTTTTGTATCTTGTTACGTTCCTCTGAGGACTTGGTTCCTTTCCAGATTCGGACGAGCACTTGTACCCGACCATCTACGGAGCAGGAGTAGAGACCGGATTCGTAGCTGAGTACTTTGAGGCATTTCCAGAGGAGTTCCCATAGTTTGGGGTACACTGCTCTTTAGGCTAGGGTATCTTTATCTAGCTAGTTGATACTCTAGTCTAGTTATCTTACTACTTTCCGTACTTTTATTTCATTACTGTATTTCAGTGGGTTTGTCCCCATTTAGACTATTTCAGATGTATTATAGAATTTTTAGACTCTTTATATTTTATTTACCAGCACTTACTACAGTCTTTATTATATTGTATTCTGTGGATGAGATTAAATATTTACCTGTTGTATGATAGCATATTGGACTTGATAGTATTTTAGGACAGCGTAGTATGCTTCGTTGGGTCCATTAAATTAGAAAATCTTTCAGATTCGTATTAGCTGGCCATTGCCACATGGCCTGGTCCCGTGTATTTTGGGACCGGGGCGTGATATGGTTTTAGTGGTAGCCCATGCAGGTCTCTGTTTATCGCTTGTGGTATGTTATCATGCCCAGCGAGCCTACAATAGGATAGAAATTATTAGATCTCATCCACCTTGACTACCGTCTTTGAACCTCCTTCGTATTTAATTATTTGAATATATATATCATGTTTGTTTGTTCCCGTACTCTTTTAATGTAGTTCTATCTCTTGCAGAGAGATAAACTTGCGTAGCGAACGCGAGGCATACGGTACCATTGTGCCATCCGCCACCGTGCAGAGAAGGATACATCCCTTGGACCACCTGAAGAGCAGCCACTACCATATGCTCCGGTGATACTACAGGCCCCATTGATACACTGGCACCAGACTTCTCAGGACGATCCAACGCAGCAGCATAAGGGCCAGACTTCACATACGGTCCCGACATAATACCTCGAGGGTTAGACTTCGAGGGCCACGTCGATGCCGCAGTCCGAGAGGCCGACATCTCAGGAGACACCTACAGTGCAGCCGGAGGTTCCATTGCCACCACCTCCATCGTTTCCACCTCAGATGCCACAGACAGAGGGATAGCCACAGATATTCTAATTTTTCCAGGCCATGATGCAGGTGCAGTGGCATTAGGCGAGAGTATGAGACAAAGCTTGATCGTATTTCTAGAGAGGCCACCTACCCCAGTACTAGCACCAGCACCTGTACCTGTTCAGCCAGCTGGTATAATTTGAGGGTTTTGTTAGATGGGTCCGGATATCTTTTCAGGCAGCGAGACCGCAGAGGAGATCTCCGATTGGGTCGCCAACACAGAGATGTTACTGGAGGCTTCTCAACTACCTCCAGATCTATGGATGACCACAGTGAGGGCCCAATTGAAAGATAATGCCCATCACTGGTGGGACTCTATGGAGTGCAGTGTCAACAAAAAGCAGACTTGGGAGCAGTTTCTAGAATACTTCAATGCGAAGTACTTTTTGGCTACTGTCAGGAATGCGCTCTACTCTCAGTTCCTACATCTAGAGCAAGGGAACATGACTGTCGATGAGTATGACACAGAGTCAGTCATCTTAGTAGATTTGGTACCACCCTGATACCCAATGATCTAGAGAAGGCCATGAAATTCCAGGTACACTACCACCCAGGCGAGGATCTCTTACGAGGGGGTCTTGACAGAGGCTAGAATCCAAGAGGCTATTGGCAAGGGATCGATGAGTCAGAGGCATCCTAGTGTAGCTGTACCAACTAAGGCATAACCAGGAGCAAGAGGACCGATCCGTCATACAGGAGTGTAGACGCAATAGAGGGTAGTGCCGTATCAGCAGAGAGAGTTTCCAACATGTCACTTTTACAGAAAGAAGGGACATGTTCAAAATAATTATAGGAGAAGATTAGGATAGTATTTGAGGTACAGATCGAACCAACATCAGCTCAAGAGTGTTTTCAGTATGTCAATAGAGCCCAACAGATAGTGCAAAGGCCAGTTCTACCGATCCTAAGTATGTCTGTAGCATTGCTTGATAATTTAAAGCTGATTATGTGTTTGTTTTAATTTTGAGGACAAAATTCTTATAAGTTGGGTAGATTGTAAACCCCCTGGCCCAAATCTAGGATTAGGATTCATTTAGGGTTATTTTTGAATTATTTAATGGAGTTATTATTTTGCCTCTTTTAATTTAATTCCCTTGATGTACCTTACCGTTGCTTCGATATTTGGAGCGCTACTCTAGCTTCTGCCTTCAAAAAAATTTTACGCACTTGACCTAGATATGTCAGTCTTCCATTCTGACCTTTGTGTCACTCATAAATACCCTCTCTTGTGCTTCATTTTAGTCGCACAATATTCGTTATAAATATCTATTTTTAAATCCAAATAAATCTAACTTTGCATCTTTGTCTGCTCCAATCGAAATTGGAGACACAACCTCGACCCATTTTGTGCAACCCAATTTATGACAATAATCTACTGTGAGGCTTCTACGTCCATGACACTTGTGTCCCACCCAATTTTAATCCTATGCACTTCCAATTAATTAAAGAACATCTTTGACACTAATTTTAATTAAATTGGTGCAATGACTCAACCTAACCCAAAACTCGACCCAACACCAACCCAAACCCCCACTCATACCCTCATGGTTCATACAAAATACCACACACCCGTTTAATCCACTACAACACACCAAACATGGGGTTTTTTCTCATCCAATCCCAATTCTCCTTTATTTGTGCAATTTCCAAATTGTTGGGGGCCTTTGTTCAAATAAGCAACTAGGTGTCCATCTCCCATTAGAGCAAAACAATGAAGAAACTCTCTTTCATACTTTGACCGGTCACCCATTATTTTTCTTTCCATTTTTTGTGTGTACAACACAACACTTTACACCTACATCCTATCCCAACCTACCATTCAAAATTAACCCCATCCCAACCACTCATTCCCTCATAAAAATCTCTCCCCCATCCCTAGAAATAGCTATATAGCCGGCCCTAATCCCCATGCTCCTACTCTCTCTCTCCTACATTAACTCTCTCTTTTCCCTAAAAATTCTAGTCATCACCTTCCCTCCTCTCAAACGAAACCCTAACCACAACCACCTCCTTCTCCCTTTTCTCCTCCCCTAGCAACCTCCTCCTCGACCTCCTCCGACCATCACCCACGACCACCCGAGCTTCACCTCCTCCCTCTTCTCACGTTACCACCCCGAGCTGTCTCCTCCTCCATCCCTCGACCTCCACAACTACTACCAGCCTTCGCCATCATCACCACCACCTTCTCCTCCTCCACACGACCTCCTCTCCTAGCAGCCTCCTTCTTCGACCTCCTTCTTCCTCTCTCTTATCAGCCGGCCACCACCACAGCCATCACCACCGCCATCATCACCACCACAGCTATCACCACCACCTTCTCCTCATCTATATGACCTCTTCTCCCTTCATCCCAAACTCCACCATTGTCCCCTTCACCACTGCCATAGAGCTCCACCCCCATCACCACCACTATTACCTCATCGACCACCAACCACCACCCCCTGCAAGCTGCTGCTGCTGCTGCTACTGCTGTGTAGCCTTTCCCACCGGAGAACCCCACCCGCCGGAGACCGGCCACCCACGAGCCGCAGGACGAGCACCCCTCTCATAGTCGAGCACCCTCTCCCTTAGCTTCCCTCCATTTTCTTGAACCCTGGGTAATGCTCTCATCTTCCTCTTCATCCTATCTTCTTATATATATATATATATATATATATATATATATATATATATATATATATATATATATATATATAATCTTGATCTTGTTGTTCTTCCTCTCGTATATATGTACATATGTATTAATTTGTATTTTCATCATAATGTGTACGTATATGCATAACCTCTTGTTCTTTTTTTCTAGTATATATAATTATGCACTTGATCTCTTGTTTGTTATATATATATATATATATATATATATATATATATATGTATATTTATATGTATGTATATATGTTTATTTATATAATCATTTGCCTTGACACTATCTACCGCATGTTTAACCAATTTTCAACTCTAAATTTCAGGTTATTACTTGATCAGATGTTTAGTTTAAGTGTTAGTGAACTGCTAGTATATGTGGTTGTTGCCTAGGTTATACACTAGTTTGATATATGAATAGGGCCAAGCTAGTGTAACAAGCTAAAATAGATGTTAAATAGTTATGTGCACTTATTGTTGTGTGCAAGTATATAAGAATTATGGTCGATGATGGTTTATATATTTAGAGGGTGCGATGATGATTTTATATATATAGTATACACCTTAACCTAATAGTCAGGACACGTGATTAGTGCTACACGATATTTTGAGTTATAAACACTTACTAATAGCATAGTGGCTAGTTGACTTGTTGTGCACAATATTTGAGGATATATTTTATATACTTGTTTACGGAAACCTAGAGAGAGAACACTAGTAACCTATGCGTTAGAGGTGCAACTTAGCACCTACACGAATTCTAGTTGTGACCGCGATTATGACATATGAGAAATTATACCTTAGGATAACTTATAACTGCTGTGGGACTGGTAAACTAAGTGTGCACCTACTTTCTTGACCTTTGACTAGTCAACATTAGCCAACCTACTTAGTTAGAACGCTTGTTTGGTCTAGACTCTACGTGACTTATGACGTTGCTTATGTTGAACTCTTGTGCATGCTTAGCGTAGTGTAATATAGTGATTAATATTTATTGTTATATATTCATAGGCACCCAAGATGGTTCTACCTTGGTTGTGGGTTTCGGATCCTTACTTGTTCACATCGGAGTTCCAAGCAAGTATACCTTGCCTTATTGTACTATTTAAATTCAATTATTATAGTTCACATATTTTATTTCTTTAATATTATATAACTGTGTGCGTCTGAGAATGACTCGGGTATAGTCAACGAAGGCATTGACATTAGGACCTGTGTTTGACCTAGTGTCTAGTGGACGCACCTAAAGTTGAAGAGTTATTATTATGACTCCCTGGGCCTTGTCACATATCATTGCACATCATAGAATGAGTTTATATAGGGAAGCGAGCTTCATACTTGACTGGCCATCGGTTTGTGCAGCACGTGTGATGGTATTTAGCATAGTTGTATATTTCTTTAGTGACTTGCATTATAGTACGAGATGTCCGTTTCGTATTCACGGCTTGTACATTGGCATTGGGCAGAGAACATAATTAGTAGGCGTATGGGACAGACATTTGGCTACCATAGTTTCAGAATAAACTACGGAGTCGTGAGCCTCAGTGTTCCCCAGTTATGGGCTATGTATTACCCGGTTATGGGCTATGTGCTACCCGATTATGGGCGTATATGCTTGTCGATACATCCGACAGAGGTTACTAGCTGCGCGCTATCATGATTGGTGATTTAGTCAGCATATACTTCTGGCATCCAGTTTACAACTAATGCCAGTAACTTAGCCTTTAGCTTGACGCTACGCTTTATACCTTTTACCTACCCATACGTACCAAGTTTGTCTTCAAGTGCATTTCACTTAGCTAGTTAGTTCACCCTTGAGTATACAGAGTATTTACTTTATGGCATATACTTTTGTATCTTGTTACGTCCCTCTGAGGACCTGGTTCCTTTCCAGATCTGGATGAGCACTTGTACCCGACCATCTATGGAGCAGGAGTAAAGACCGAATTCGTGGCTGAGGACTTTGAGGCATTTCCAGAGGAGTTCCCATGATTTGGGGTACACTGTTGCTTTAGGCTAGGGTATCTTTATCTAGCTAGTTGATACTCTAATCTAGTTATCTTACTAATTTCCATACTTTTATTTCATTAATGTATTTCAGCAGGTTTGTCTCCATTCAGACTATTTCAGATATATTATAGAATTTTTAGACTCTTTGTATTTCATTTACCAGTACTTGCTTCAGTCTTTATTATATTATATTCTGTGGATGAGTTAGATATTTACCTGCTGTATGATAGCATATTGGACTTGATAGTATTTTAGGACAGCGTAGTACGCTTCATTGGGTCTATTAAATTAGAAAATCCTTCGAAGTCGTATTAGCTGGCCATTGCCACATGGCCAGGTCCCGTGTATTTTGGGACTGGGGCATGATAGTGAGTGTTAATGAGTTAGTATAGGTTAAGTATTTAAGTGTTGAGTGGGGGTATGTATATTAGGATTAAGTATCTAAGGACCCAAGATACTTGAGTAGGAATCAATATACCAAGATATATGGATAATATACTTGAACAATGTCTATTCATCTTTGCAGAATTATCTAAAAATGGATTTGAATTACTACCTGTGTCATCATTTGTGGATATACAACCGTCATCCTGATGACATGTACGGTATGCAGGATGAGTTCATACAGGGGGTGGAACAGTTCCTGCAGTTCACCAAGACATTCCCTCATTATATGGATGACACCAAAATTAAGTATCCGTGTGTGAGATATCGTAACTTAAAATATCACTCAGAAGTGGATATGACATATTATTTGTACTCGATGAATTTTATGCTGAATTACTATCAGTGGACCTCACACGGAGAACTTGTGTCTTTAGCATCAGAATCGGAGCCTTATGTGGAACCGTATATGGATGTCCACGACCACGCTGATTACGAAGACGGGTGCATGAATATGGTTTTTGACGCTGCCGGACCTAGTTTCAATTTGGATAATCATGATGCAGCTAAGGAGGCACCGAATGTCGATGCTACAAAGTTCATGGAGTTACTGGAGAATGCAATGACTCTATTAAATCCTGGTTGTGAGGATCATTCACCATTGGAGGTGGTTACAAGATTATTGAGCTCAAGTCCGATTTTAACATGTCGCAAGAATGCTACAACCGACTAATGGAGTTGATTATAGAGATCTTGTCGGAGGGTACTAAGTTGCCTAAAGACTTTTACTAATCTAAGAGAATGGTGAGATCGCTCTGGATGGGATATAAGAAAATTAATTTATGTCGCAACGGGTGCATGTTGTACTATAAAGATGACAAGGATGAAGATGCGTGCAGATTTTATGGTATTGATCGCTACAAGGCCACTGGTAGAGTAAGGTCTGTCGGTGCAAGGAAGCCTACAGATTCGATGTACTACTTCCCTTTGACGTCGCAGTTGTAGAGGTTATTTATGGTGATGGAGACTGCAGAAAACATGAGTTGGCACAGGTGCAAACGGATCAAAGAAGTGTTGGATCATCCATCCGATAGAGAAGAATGGAAGCACTTTGATAGAGAGTATCCATATTTTGCTTCAGATCTGCGTAATATCAGAATGGGCTCTCCGCTGATGACTTTACCCCATTCAAACTATCGGGCTCCCAGTATTCGTATTGGCCTGTGATCGTCACTTCGTATAATCTACCGCCTTGGATGTGCATGAAGACTTTGTATATGTTCCTAACCGTTATTATCCTGGGTCTAAACAATCCAAAGAGGAACATCGATGTGTATTTACAGCTGTTGATAGATGAGTTGAATCAGCTGTGGGAAGTAGGTGCCAACACGTACGATATTTCTAGAAAGCAGAATTTTCAGATGAGGGCAATACTTATATGGACCATCAACGACTTTCTGGCCTATGGTATATTATCGGGATAGAGCACTCATGGCCGTCTCTCATGCCCGTATTGCATGGAGCACACTAAGGCTTTCTATTTGAAACACGGAAGCAAACCGTCCTTCTTCGATTATCATCGACAATTCTTGTCAAAGGATTATCCGTAACGAAGGAACATAAATACTTTTCGTGCCGGCATTGTGGATAAAGCCAATGCACCACAAGGTGTCCCGAATACATGATATAGGAAGAGGTAAAAGATTTACCAAGTGCTATCGAAGAGCCTGTTAAGGAGTACAAGTGTGACGGATTTGGTCGCACTCATAACTGGACAAAGAGGAGTATATTCTAGGATCTGCCATATTGGAGCACTAATCTGATCAGACATAACCTTGATGTCATGCATATCGAGAAGAGTGTATTTGACAACATAATTAATACTATAATGGATATAAAGGGGAAGATAAAAGAAAATCTGAAGGCCAAGTTGGACTTAGAAGAAATATGTAGACGTCTTGAGTTACATTTGATAGAGGAGGGGAAAGAAAAGTTAAAGCAGTCTAAGACAATATTTTCACTGGAGCATAAGGATAAATGAAGACTTTGTAGGTGGATTCAGGGCCTAAAATTTCCAGACGGGTACGTGTCAAACTTGAGAAAATGCGTCGACCTCAAGGAGAACAAACTGACGGGTATGAAGAGCCATGATTATATCGACCAGTCATATCTCCGACTGCGACGACGTTATGTGGCAGCACTCCTGGGACGAGTAGTTCCAGGCCTGAGACTACTCCCTCGTCCAGCGTTCCTTCTGCTAATGGAACCATGGAAACAGATGAGAAGATGACAGAGGTTGAGCCAACATCGTACCTCCGGACGAGACGAGGACGAAGATTTGGGCCGACGGTACAAAGTAAGTTAATTAGTTGGTTTATCATCATATATATCATAAATTTCTTTATTCATCATATATTCATTTTTTATGAATATAATTATCTCTGTATAGATATCGTTCCTCATCGGTACAGAGACGTCTAGGCCACTTTCTGAGGTATAACTTTGGTGGCCCTTGGATCAACTACTCTGATGCTCCGGACGAGAGAAAGACATTCTGGTTTACGAACTTTAAGGTAAAAGTATATTTGGTTTTAATATCAATAATCTAATTTATGCATATTATATAACATACTAAATTACTTCGTATAGGAAACGTATTTCTATCCACCGTACTGGGCCGAGTTGATCGAGCAGATGTTTTCTGTCGTCGCTGCCAAGCTGATCCTTGATGCTCTGGATGACCAGAAGGCTCGTGATCGCGAAAGAAAACGAATCCAAGGTTAGATCACGCCTGAGTAGTAGACTATGAAGAGCGCTAGATTCAATGATCCAAGTTACAAGAAAAGGTCTTAGAAGGCCAAGGCGGCTAGGAAGAAGGCAGCAAAGTGGTGTGGTGGCTCGATTTCGATCACGGAATATTTTCGTCGTTTGGTATGTATTTTATTTCAAATATATTATTTTAATGCAAGTATAATAAAATGGTTAGGATAAAATATTTAATTTTAGTACTAAATAATATATTTTTAACAAGTATAGAGGGGTGAGGATGCCAACATGGTGACTGTCTTCCTGACCACCCATCGAAAGGGGGGAAACTTCATTGATGAGAGGGCCTGCAGGCCTATGTAAGATTACTGTACTTTATGTTTTTTTAATATAACTTAGAAAATATGCAAATAAATATCCATGTAGTTAGTAATAAGTACCTTAGACATTAGCAATTATCGAGTATCCATACTTTTCTAGGCCGAGTATCTTAGGCTCCGTGTACGGGTGACTACTAGTGTACCTACAGGGGGAGAGGCTGATACTTCCTCGCAGCCCTCTCTAGATTCGCGGGGGACGAGCTGTGGTTGATCTTCGTTGGGGGTCTCTAGAGGAGTACATACTACGATACGAGATCCTATGGCACCCGTGTTGCGAAGCAGTCCTTTAGGGCCTCCGCTGCAAGTGCGCATTCCCCACAGCCCTCGCAGGCATCTTCCCGAGTCTAGGAGACCGTTGACCATTAGATTGCGTCACTCCGTGATGAGTTGCTGCAAAGGATGGAGGAGCAGCCATTGTCTCAGCCGCAGCTAGACGATGTGACTCCCAGGGATATGACCGAAAGGACGGAGCATGGCATTACAGATCTTAGAGCGTCGACAGAGTGCAGCATAATGGAGCTACAAGCATCACAGCTGTCCATAGGCGAGAGGCTGACCCTGATGCATGATTTAATGGCTGCTAGCAGTACCAAGCTGTTATCTACCATGGATTCATACAATCATCGACTAGCATCGTTGGAGCAGGTACGTCCTCCTGGTGCACCTTCATCGACACTGAATCCACCGACATCACTGCCTTCTTCATCGACATCGGTGTCAATTTCACGGGAGTAGTATGAGTTGTTCTTATCCCTTATGTTCGCTGGTGCTCATCCTCCTCCAGATCCACAGTAGTTCGAGTTAGGACAGTTTACTGGTTTTTGTGTTTTAACCAATGATATTAGGATATTTATGAATATTATACATTTATTGATGCTTTCAGACTTTATTTCTTGCACTCAGTTGTGGGAATATTTATTGCATTCTTTACGACAAGATTTTCTTGAGACTCGATTTGTAATTCCAATGTGTTATTTTATTCAAATTTTACTTTATTATTCATATTAAATGTATGTAAATTTACCGATGTTGAGTGTTCCAACGAAGGGGTCGACAAATCCAAGAAATTCAACGGAGGGTTGCTCCGGGTCTGTCTATTTTTATGAACTGTGATATTGTAAGGATATATGACTAATTATATGACAAACTACAAGAATATATTTTTTTTATATTTTTTTATTTTTTTGCAATTTAGTGACGTTTATATACGTCACTAAATACGTCGCTAACTATATCAGAGCGTCGCTAAACATCGCCAAATTGCTGACTTGTCAGTATTTACCAGGTCAGCAAAATGTTGCTAAATGTATTGCAAAATGTCGCTAATTTGAAAAAAATTAGCGACGCCTAGACGTCGCTAATAAACGTCGCTATAGCGACATTTTGCAACATTTTTCTGTCAATGACTAACTAAAATGAAACTTTACTGAAACGTTGCCAGTTATGTCGCTAAAAATTTTTAGCGACATTTTTATGTCATTTAGCGACGTTTTCAGATGTCGCTAATTTGACTTATTCTAGTAGTGCCAAAGAAAGTGCCAAAGGAAGACACTTCCATCAGAAGACGTTCCCTCCGGTTCAATTATGATACGACTACCAAAATATTATATCGTCGTTCCTACGACGGTCTTATGCTAAGATGCCTATCAAATGTAGAAGCAAAGCAGGCTCTTTGCGAGGCTCACGACGGAGTTTGTCGTACCCTTCAGCCCGGACCCAAGCTACAGGACCGTCTCCGGAGAATAGGTTACTATTGGCCGACAATGGTAGCAGAGGCTGTTGACTATGCGAAGAAGTGCAAAGCGTGCTAAATCCACGCAGACTTTATCCACCAGCCCTCATAATTTATACACCCAATGGTAGTCGTTTGAAGCATGGGAAATGGACATTATCAGACTAATTAGTCCACATTCTTTTAAGGGACATCGGTTCATCTTGGCTATCACCGACTACTTTTTCAGATGGACGGAGTTGTTCCACTCGCTGAAGTTAAGACCTCAAACGTGATCAGCTTTGTCAAGCATCACGTCATATACCACTTTAGCTTGCCACGGAGGATCATCCATGACAATGGTCCACAGTTTGTAAGTCATACTTTTTATCGATTTTTTGACAAAAATTGAATCCAGTATGTAGTCTCGACTGCCTACAACCAATCAGCAAATGGTCTGGCAGAAGCATTCAATAAGGCCATCATAAAGCTACTCAAGAAGTTCATGTCATCCAATAAGCGCGACTATAATAAAAAACTGGGTGAATTTTTCTGGGCCTATCGTACAACAGTCCGGACACCTACTAGTAGTACGCTATTCTTCTTGGTTTACAGAAATAAAGCGGTCCTCCCACTCGAGATCAGAATTCTCTCACTTCGAGTGGCTCTCTCCAACCAGTTGCCCGTTGACGACAATCACCGCCGACGGCTACAAGAGTTAGAAGCGCTCGACGAGAAACATTTCTTAGCTCAACAGCGTATTAAGTTATTCCAAGCACGCCACTCAGTAGCCTTCAACAAGCGGGTCAAGAAGAGGACTTAACAAGTGGGTGACCTTGCCTTGACAGTAAGAAGACCGATGGTTATGACCTACAAGACGGCCGATAAATTATAACCTAAATGAGAGGGTATGTTCATTGTGGAGTCTGTGTTCTCCAATGGCGCCAGCCGGCTCGCAAATTCTAATGACGACTTGCTCATGATGCCTATCAATGGCAAGTTCCTAAAAAAGTACTATATCTAAGCTAGACTGGTACTCCCTTTACTTTCAACTGGACAACCAAAATGTAAAGTGTACGTTCTCCATTGTTCATTCCTTGCAAGTGTGTAAGCACAATATGTACTTCTCTTCCACAAAAGTTTGATGAAAGCCATTGTCTGTATTCAGGAATCTTGAATATGCAACAGACAGTAGATCCTCAAAAAGCTCCCCAGCAGAGCCATATTCAGGTCTTTCCACACTTTCGGGTAGACCACTCACAATCAATTAGCTTGAGCATTAGTTCACGTCCATATCACCTCTGAACTACTATTCTAACCGATTTATCTCCAGCAGGGTTTGCCATGTCCATATTTCCTATGAGCAAACCTCTTTGTATGACTATCGATTGTCATGTCCATAATACCTCTGACATCGGTCGTCATCTAAACTTATCACCCGTACTTTACTCCAAATACGCCAGCGGTGTTAAGTCCACAAAACCTATCACGTCCATATCACCTCTGATAGGGCTTATCTTGAACTTATTACTTACACTCATGTGCGCAAGAAGTAATGAAGCCAAAAAACCTGCCATGTCCATATCACCTCTAGCAGGGATTGTCTCAAATTTATTACTTGCACTCAGGTGCGCAAGAAGTAATGAGGCCACAAAACCTAACACGTCCATGTCACCTCTGATAGGGTTTCGTTCTGAACTTATTACTTGCACTCCAGTGCGTAAGAAGTAATAGGTCCACCAAAGATCCCCCAGTTGGATATTCTCAATAAAAGCAAACAGTTCATGTCCATATTACCTCTAAACTATGAGCTGCCCATGTTTCCCATCCAAAGAAAACAGCCACGTCCATATCACCTCTGGCTCATTTTCTTTTTTCTTCTATACCATGATCGTACCTAAGCTCTCGGTATGACTATTGATTAGCTCATGTCCACGTTACCTCTAAGCTATCATCCTCACATCCTCCCCAGTAGAGTTTGTCATGTCCTTCTAACCTCTGAGCAAACCTCTTTATATGACTATCGATTGTTACGTCTATAATACCTCTGACATCGGTCGTCACATAACTCTAAGTACGCCAACGGTGTTAAGTCCACAAAACCTATCACGTCCATATCACTTCTGATAGGATTTTGTTTCAAACTTATTACTTATACTCCAGTGCGCAAGAAGTAATAGGTCCACCAAAGATCCCCCAGTGGGATGTTCTTAACAAACTGCGGTATTATGCTACATTAATATTATCTCTAGTACAATATCCAAAGTCCACAACATGTAAAAAGACAAAGATAAAAGAGAAAAACTTGAGTAGAGAGAAAAAGTCCTCTCCTCGGTAAAACCCCCTATTTATAGGGCAAAAAAGATAGTGGCGACTCCTTGATTCTCGCGTTGCGCTGTCAGCATTAATTATGACGACGACGCTTGGGTTTTTCACTCAACTTTATCCTTTAAAAAAAATTGTCACAAAGGGATCCTTGCTGAGAGATGGTTCAGGATCCCAAGAAAATCCACTCAAGGATCGAGCCAAATCCTGTATTAAATGGAGATTTGACAGCCTGGCGGAAGCGTCTATGCGGCAACGTGTTTATGCGACAATTTGCCTATGCGGCATGTCACTCAGATGCGGCCCAAGGTCCTCTACTCCATACTTCTTATTCAAAGTATTCCAAAACTTATCAGTTTGAAAACTTTAAAGGGATTGTTTGATGATAAACAAAAAAATGAAACTAGGTTTATACGAAACCCTTTCTTTGTTTACAAACAAGAAAAAAAGTATAATTAATCCTATACGAGAATGTTAAGTACAATAAAAATAATTCTGGAAAAAAATTGCTATAGGAGTCTGATCTACGGTCGATCACTTTGTCCCTTGGACCACACGATGATGAAGAAGTGTTGTAGAAGAAGAAGAAGCTTCAAAGGTTGCAAGTGGGATTGAATTCTCGTTGCCAAAGTTGTCAATCAACACTCTCTGTCTATGCTCTCTGTCTCTGATCTCCTTCCCTTCATCGATCCCTCTGCCATGTGACCAGGGGTTTCTATTTATAGAGATCAGTCAAAAATAACTGTCCAGTTGGCGTAGAAGCCAAACTGTGAAGAAAGTTACATCTTTTACACGGCGGTTATAATAACTGCTACCCACGTTCGAATGACCTTCTAAATCTGTGTATGACACGTGTCCCATTATAAGATAATGCGTATAACTGCTTATCGAAGATCACGGCATACAAACCACGTAGATAACTGCCCCTGCGTAAAGATGGTTGGCGTAGAAGCCAAATAACTATCTTGTTGGCGTAAAAGCCAAAAAGCCAAATTCTGCATAAAACTTGATGATGCATGAATAGTAGATAACCAGTATAAAATAACCAATTATCCATCATGACTAAGGTCTTGAGCGTATTCTGGGCTAAATAGCCTTATCACATATATTTACAAATATAGCCTGAGCTGGCGTATTTCGAGGAGATAGCATATGGCGTACTCCTATAGTTGAAAATAGCCTGATTGGCGTAAAATACAAGAATGGTGATGTGAGCGTATTAGCCACAGTTTTAGCTCTCCCAGTCATGACAAAATCTAAAGAATAGAACCAAATCTCGTGCATTAAATACGGAGATATTCCTCCATCTCGTACATTAAATGCAAAGATATGCCTCGAGCTCTGTATGAGAAACAGCTTTTGACGTGACGTCTGATTTTGTCTCATCTTGAGCGTAAAGACTCATTTCTGCCTATGTAGAATAGACAGCGTATTCAGAAGACTCCAGTCTTGAGCGTTAAATACGACTTGTGTCACTAAACGACAACCTGGGTCTCTGTGCATAATTATCATCACAGCCATCCTCTCGATCAAGCCATCCTCTCGATCATCATGCAGTACTTTTATTAGGAGTCAGGTTCACTGTTTTGTCTGACAGATTCATCCGAGGAATACGAAGAGTTCCTCGTACAACTTTACGTTGCATTAAAAACAAACGTATTTTATGCCGGAGGGTATAGTAAACTTTTATGCCAAAACAGCCTTGAAGTGCTGCTTTTTGCGGGCAGCTCTGAAGCTCTACTTTACGCCAAACAGCTCTGTATCTCTGTTTTATGCGGACTTCATATATGTTGGGGGTTTTGACAGTATAATATACGTACAATTCCCTAGCATATTTTATGCTTCTACAAGACCCCCTTCAAAGTTTTTAAATTTCTTGTAATTTGAAATACTTTGAAAGAAGCATAAAATGGTCAAATTTGACCCGTTCTTCGAGGCTGATTTTTCGGCGATATTTAAGAAGTTGTTGGGATTTGGTATATTCTCTTCTGCCTATATAAAGGCAAGTGAGTGAACCTGTTTTTCCATACTTTCTTCACCACAAAGATGGCTGCTGAGATTCATTGGGCTGAACTGAGAAAGAAGAAGATTATGCTCTTTCAGCATGTAAGGAGCCGTAAAAAGAGACGTCTTCGAGCAAATATTCTCTGCAACGATGGACCATGGAAGGATATCATAGCTTCCTTTTCTCGAGATAATCAACGATTTCATATGGCGATGTCTTCCAGTATTGGGGTAGGCTTGAATAATACAGGCCCAGTTCTGTATCCTCCCACCATTAATCATTTTCTTGGCCCCCCGACCGAAGAAGCTGACGAAGTGCTGTAGAAGAAGAAATGAAGATCTCCGTCAGACGAGAACCTAGTATAATAGATTCCTATCATATGTAATCATGATCTTGAATATTAATAAAAAATTCTTTGTAAAATGGATTTCCATCATATGTAATCATGATTAATAAACTTGTCTTCTTTTACACACTATTGATCTGCCATATTACTATGAGGAAGTCTGATAATATGCAGCTTCAATATACTTGAGTAATTTTTACGCTAACTCTGACAAATATGCCTCCAGTCATGTCCTAACTTTTACGCGTAGAGGAAGATGCGTAAAAAGTTCTTTAGCATTTAAATTGTCTTGAAGATCCAATTATCATGCTGTTTTTGACGAGGAGTCACATAAAATTCTGAACTGTTCTTTCTCCTTCGAAATGTGAAGAAGATCTGTTCAGAACATCATCTTCGAAAATGGCTTCTCGAAAGATTCTCGAGACAGGACAAGAAATGTCCGCCAAACAGGCCATCCCTAAACTAGATTCTGGCTAATCTTCGAATGAACTATCAATGGCCAAGGAAGAAAAGTCCTCTTCCAGTGAAGACAGAAACTTTCAGGGAATTCCTTGGCCCTTTCGTCTGATGAAGTCTTCTCGAAATGAAAAAGAAGAGAAAATGCTGATAAGAAGAGCATTTCCTGCGTAAACTCTTGTAACCGGCTTCTTCAAGCGTAAAACCCAGATTATCAATATATACGCGTATTCTGCTGACTGATCTGTTCTATAATTTAAGATGCGCGTAAAATCATAGATCTGTAGCATCTGAGCGTAAAGCTTCTGAGCGTAAAATTATATATCTGTAGCTCCTGAGTGTAAAATCGTAGATCTGTAGCTTCTGAGCGTAAAATCGTAGATCTGTAGCTTCTGGGCGTAAAATCTTCTCAGCGTAAAATTAGGGATTCATTATGCAGTGTGACTATCTGTCTTCCTTTTCAAATGATAGGCTGACGTGGTCACAAATCCTAACCGATTATTAAAAATTGAATTTGGTTAAGGATTCGGAGAGTCACTTGAACTCTATAAATAGGCCTCGATCATGAGAGAGAGAAAAAACCCTCGCCTCTTTCTGAAAAATCCTTCGTATCTTTCTGAGAACTCTTCGTCTCTTTCTGAAAAACCTCAGTTTCACCATGGCACCAAAACAAATCTCCATCGCTAAGGTAAAGAAAGCCGCTTCATCTCGCTCCACTGCTCAAGCACGAGCAACTCCTACTAGGCCAAGCGAGCCTCGTTCTGAACGAAGTGCTCCACCGTTTAGCTATGCACCGGGCATCACAGGTAAAGACTTCGAGAGGAATAAAATTCTTCGGACACGTTGTACGTGTATGCGCAAATACGCCCACATTCCTAATGTGTCAGCGTAAAACTCCATATTTTTGTAGCCAGGTGTAAAAACTCAGACTGTCAAATTTTGGTGTATACTGCAAACCTTGCATTTTACGCACTGGATGCAAACTCCAGCGTAAAACTCCATATTTTTGCAGTCTGGCATAAAAGACCAAGATTGTTAGGTTTTGGCATATACTGCAAACTTTGAGTTTTATGCACTGGATGTAAATTCCAGCGTAAAACTCAAAATTTTGCAATATGGCATAAAACTCAGACTGTTAGGTTTTGGCGTATACTGCAAACTTTGAGTTTTACGCAGTAGATGTAAATTCTAGCGTAAAACTCAAATTTTTGCATTCTGGCGTAAAACTCAGATTGTCAAGTTTTGGCGTATACTGCTAAGAGTGTAGCATCTAGCGTAAAACTGACTTGTTTTCTTTGCTTTTTGCAGTGGACCTACAGATCCCACCTCTGGCTGAAGTGATGGGCTCTGCTGCTGGAATGCTGAATTCCAACTACTTGGAGGACTTGTCCTATGTGACTTTCTCCATCTTTGGAAACGAGTATCCTCAAGAAAGGGTAACTCTGATCTCGGCCCAAGGAGAACGAATGTTGCTGAGTATGATCAGTGGGGAACCCCTGACATACATAGACGGGACTGAGTATAAGAAACCAGCTTTCTTATTTGGGGATGTGATTGATAAGCAATCCCAGACGAAGCCCAAGAAGGAAGATTGGGTATTTTCTGCTGAGAGCACGATCATGTATCTGCCAAAGATGCCCAGAGATTACTCTATCTCTGTATTCTTCCATGCCACACATCCAAGAAAGATAGTATGGACTCTGACTCTTGATCTTTATGGCCATCCAGGGAAGATCTTTTATAAGAAAGGATTAAACCAAGGATCCTTTGTAAGCAATCCCTCAGGCCATGTTATGCCCTTCAGAGGATTACTACCGGACAGCGTCCCGAGTGAAGACTCTTCCTTGATCCAGCCATTTCAAATGACAACTTTCTACAATGAATTCATGTGGCCGGGAGGAGTATATCCCAGGGCTAACCCTCGCACCAGTGGATGGCTTAGCCCCCATAATCTTCGATGGGCCAGTTTAACTGCATGGGCCCTGAAGCACTTTCAGATGGAGCTAGAAAGTATTAACTTATTTGAGGCTGTGAGTGCTACTAGTGTTGGGCTGCCCATCAACCCCAATTTGTTCTTGGCTTTGATGGAGCGATATAACTCGCTCACTGGGACTTTTGCCACTCCGATAGGTGAGTTGGGCCTGGTACTTCATGAGATGGCCAATATTTCAAAGCTGCCGATGGGAGACACTCCTTGTGAAGAGTACGTTCCCACAAATAGGGAGCTAAAGGAAACCAACCCTCGGGCAGTGGCAGTGTACTAAGAGCTGATGAGACACTACCTTGCATGCACCACCTTCTACAAAAAGCCCTCTGATTTGGCTCATATCGACAAATGGGTATCCTACCTCTTTTTCTATCAGGCCAGAAATGCCAAGCAGGACAAGGTTGTATATAGCAGAGATAAACCCTTGAACCCCTTGAGTATTCTTAATGCCAACACAATCGACGATCTTATTGAAGATACGGGGGCTCGAGATTGTGTTCTCAATGAAGAGATAGGGGGCTATCCTGCATGAACCAAAGCCTACAATTATATGAGGCATTGCCGAAAGCCTCTGTCAAGACAAGCTCAACTAGTTGGCTTTCTTTCTATTTGGCTACGTCGATGGGTGGTTCCTGGCATCGCGTCTGCGGATTGCATTCATCACAAAACCTTATGGCCCGCAGTACGTTTGGTGTTTGGAGCAAGATTAGGCCTGCTCCCTGCCATGGTATGCAGGATTCAAGCTGGCCTGAGGGCCATTACTGATGGACTGCTGGCTTATGATGAACAGCGTGAAGGATATCCCAGAGTGGAATTGTCATTCTTATATCTGATGGGATGGTTAATCCTTCATAACACCAAAGTGATGTCTCCCGGATCGGCCAGTGGTTCGGGCAATAACTTTCTGTTGAATTACAGGAATTCTTCTTGGAATGTGACTAGCGTCATAGATTATCGGCTAGCACTAAATTTTGCCCATAGTTGAAAGTTCTTCTACATCATCCCCCCCTGTACATTTCAATCAACAGGGGACTAAACTTCAAGATGCGGGTCAGGGGAAGACTATTCTTTCTTCTGAAGCCTTTTACTGGTTGGTCTGTATTAGACCTTCCCATCTGCTATACAGAAGTGAGGACCACTGCTACTTAGAGCCTTATTTGCCTAGCCGTTTCGCCAGGCAATTTGGGTATGATCAGTTGCACGTGGGAAATCCCATCACCAGCTTCAAATTCAAAGGTGGACTTATTGACGGGGCTAGAGGATGGCGGTATTTCATCATGGGTCGTACTAGAGCAACCTTTACTGTTCCCGCGACTTCTCTTTCCACGGAGTTGCGCATTCTTCATTCGTATGCACAGTTTTATGCGTCCATCAATACCTTCCATCGTGATTTTGATATACATGGAAGTTTCAGAACGCCCTCCCATAAGTCTACTGGAAGAGAGGAGATACCCTCTGTTTCCTCTGATGAGGGTGATGAAACCACTGGTGCAGATGATTATTTGTTGATTTTACCGAGAGACGTAATAGCTTTGCCAGCAGAGCCTCTCATAATCTCCAGTAAACGAAAGGCTTCCACTCTAAAAGAGCCTTCTCCCCACAAGAAGAAGAAGCAAATTACTAGAGGTCCTAAAAGGACTTCCACCAAGGGGGTCTTTTCCAGGAATGAGCCTATTGTTTCCCCTGTTGAGGATGATTATTTGATCAGGGGTCCTTCGCCTTTTAAAGAGGGAACCTCCACAGTTCCAGCTGACAGTGCTGGAGATTCTTTGCCCGCGACTGCTGCTGCTACCACCGTTACCGGTAGTGCTTCTAGATCGCCTTCGAGGCCGAGCATAATAAGAATCAATATACCTTTGCCAAGACAAATAATGGGACTAGCCCCTCCTTCATCTGTAAGTATTTCAAGCGAGATTCTATCCGATGAACCTTGAGTAGATCTGGGTGATGACTGGGATGACTACCTTCAAGCGTCAGTTGGTGTACCCTCATCTCCAGGTATGATAACTTGTTTAGCATCATTAAGAAATGATTTAGCTATACAGGCTGCAGACGCTATATACATACCATCGACCAAGGGTAAATGTTGTCTTTATGCTTTCTTCAAGAAAAATTTAACATCAAATTGATATTAACTTTCTCTTATCTTAGTTTCAGGCGAAGACATTTCTGGGGAGGGCGGAGCTGAAATAACCTCTAATTTTGTTGTGGATCCAGCTAATGCAATGGCGGTGACCACCGTCGAAGAAGCATATCTTGAAGCCGTTAATCTTTCATCCACAACATTCTCAGATATAACCCCATCCGTAGTAGTTCAAATAATATCAGAGGTGGATGAACCCACTGTCTCGACTGTGCCTCCTTCGTCGAGCATACCAGCAACTTCAACTATTGTTGGTGTCTCTTTCTTTGTCGCGCCATCTGTTGAAGCGACGACTGTGGCAACTGTAGAACCATGAAAAATACGCTGGAAAGAGCTACACAGCCTCTTGATACAGAGCAGCATAAGCAGAGGCCTTCAGAGCCATCAGGCGTACGACAGAGTTTTCTCTGCTAAAAATATAGCGTGAAGAATAAAGCTCAAAGGACCATCCGCATAAGTGCAGTACGTCCAGGCTGCTCCAGCGTGAAACAGAGTTCTTCATCGCCTCCATGGCGTAAAACTCAACCGCTCTCAAAGCAGCATGATAGCGTACGAGGAACGCTTCATCTTCCCCGAAATGAACCTGTCAAGTCACGCAGTAAATCTGACCTCTGACTCCTGACAAAAGGTGATGCACGGCTACCCAGACGACGGCTGGAAACGATGACAAACCTCTCGGGACGCATCCCACAGTATGATGGCGGATCTCACCATTTAATGCAGAGGATTTGGTAAAACATCACCAAACTGTCGTTTACTGGAGTCCCCTCAGCATAAACCGCTCTTTTGCGTACAAGGGAATACGCCGCCCTGTTTTACATAGGCAAACATGAGTTGTTTTACGCTCTGCAGCAGACAAATCGCCTGCCACGTCAAAAGCTGCACTTCGTACGGGATTCGAGGCACGTCTCCACGTCTAATTGCACAGAGCGGTGACAGTTTCTCTCAAGACACGTCTCTGCGACGGGTGCACAGAAGGCCTGCAGACCTTCGAAACACGCCTCCGCATTTAATGCATAAGGTGATGGCAAATCTTGGCAAGAGATTTGGTTATATCTTCAAAAGCCGTGATTCCGGCTAAGGCGTCCACATCAGCACGGTGTGCAGCGGCTTCTACGCCCATTCAGGATCTGTGCTCAAGCGGCTTCTACGCCCATCCTGGCACGATATGCAGCGGCTTCTACGCCCATTCAGGATCTGTGTTCATGTGGCTTCTACGCCCATTCAGGATCTGTGTTCATGCGGCTTCTATGCCCACTCAGTCTCTACGACTACTCGGCTTCCACGCCTACTCGGCTCCTATGCCTGTTCGGCTTCTATGCCTGCTCGGCTTCCACGCCTACTCGGCTTCTATGCCTGTTTGGCTTCTATGCCTACTTGGCTTCTATGCCATGGTGACGGACATTTGGCTTCTACGCCAACCTCTTCTACACAATGGATACCTACCCGCGTGGCTTTTACGCCATGATCTTAGTAGCAACTGTACGTGTTGTGTCCCCTTAGTTGGACCCACGTCACCCGCTCAATCAAAAGATCATATATACGTAGGCATTGGTTACTTTAACCGTTGTATAAAAAGGTGATGTACTTTCCACTCCTCGGTTGCTACACCAACGGAGTGGTCACTGTCACCAAAGACTCTATAAATAGAGGCCCCTGTCAATGGGGAACAAGGTCGGAAAATTGGTCAAGAAACCGATATCAGATCCCAGGTCAGAAAATTCGGTCAAGAGTACCAATATCAGATCCAAGGTCGACAGTCGGAGAAGATCGAACAAGGAGGAGAGAGAGAGAGAGCCCGAAGCTCAGGCAAAGAGTGGGGATCGGCGACTTCGGCATCGTGCATCCACCCTCTCCTACAACCTTCGAAGCTGCTGCCTGTCTTCCACGGCACTTCTTCAACATCGCGTGGTCCAAAGGCTAAAGTGATCGACCGCAGATCAGACACCTATAGCAATTTATACCCAGATTAAATAAATTGTACTCCCACATCCTCGTATAGGATTATATTGTACAAGTTTGTTTGTAAACCAAAGGGCGCGGGTTTCGCACAAATCCCGTCATTGAAATACACTTTCATTCTTTCGTTTAATACCACAAACAAGATGGCGACTCTGCTGGGGACGTCTTTCTCTTCTGACGAGGAAGTAATTGCTCAACGCGATGCGGTATTTATAGGAACCGTGAAGAAGATGCTGGTCGTTCATTTCGACCAGTCTGCTTACGAAGACATGCTTTGAACCGGGGGTAGCTCTCACTCTCTCTCCGTCCAAGACAACAGAAGCTACGCAAAGTGTGGATGCCCAAGACATCCTCAACCATTCCTGTGGACTCTCCGATCTCTCCGACCAATAAGGTGGTATCATCGCTCCCTCCGTGCCCTACACGTAAAATTCAGTCTCCCGCTACGCGCGGTACAGACAAAACTTCGGGCAAGGCCTCTGCGCTAACCCAGAAGTATCTACTGCGCTTTACGAGTAGGAACCAGTCTCCCGCTACGCGCGGTACAGACAAAACTTTGGGCAAGGCCTCTGCGCTGACCCAGAAGTATCCACTGTGCTCTACGCGTAGGAATCAGTCTCCCGCTACGCGCGGTACAGATAAAACTTCTGATGGTGCCTCAACGCCAAATCGGAAGAACAGATCACGCTCCACGCGCGAAACAACATCTGACTTCTACGGAAAAATAGATGAGCGCGGTGATCTCTGCGAGGGGAAGCAAGCGGGCGAATATCCAACCTCTCGGCCTTTACGCCAGCAAGAAAACAATCTGCCTACCCTCAGGATTACGCGAGAAGCCGATGGCCGAATGAGAACCTCTTCAGCTTTACGCCAGTCTGAGCGAATCTCCAAATTACGCCAGGAGAAGTCCCGCGGCGTAAAGCAAGCTCCAGTTGCTACTCCTGACCTACGTGAATGCCTAGTCCAGAAGCGTAAGGAGAGAGGATCTTCCAACATATCTATTACGCCCCCCAGAGAGCAATGTTGTAATAGTCATAAGATTGTGATTGACTGTTGTTGTTCTAAAGCAAAACGGTCGGTCTTCGACCGATTGAGCTACTCTTGGTCTTTTTCGGAAGAAGAGCACGCGTATGCGTTCGTGAACATGGCTTCACGCATACCCAGAAGAAGGTCAAGCTCGAGACGTCATCCCTCTGGGCCTCCGAGCCGAAGAAGATTCGAAGACCTCCTCTGGAGCACTGAAGCTGGGGTGTTCCAAAACACTCGGGCAAGGTCACAGCAACCAGCTCCGTACTCGTCTGATTCCGACGCTGGGGGTTGCCAATCTCCCAGAACCGATGCTGAGAGTATAGAGTCGACTTCTGCGGCAACCTATACTAATCCTTCGATGACGCCCAGGGAAGTGGGAGCTTACGCCATTGAAGACGAATGCGAGGAGGCTTCAGGAAACGCGGAACAACGCATCATTGTACTAGAGACATCTCTGAAGCAAATGCAATCCGTAATGGAGAACATGCACCAGATGATGCTAACTCAGCACGCGACTGCCATGGGTCAAGCGTCGGTCCCGCCAACTCAGATACGTGTGGGGGTGGACTTACCACCATCCGACCCAAGCCAAGAACCTGCTCTAGATCAAGAGTCGGCAGTCCCTCCGCTTCCAACTAAGAATCCGATGCAGGCAGTGCGGGAGTTGAAAGCCCAGTTTGACGCCTTGAGGCACAAAGATCAGCTCAAGAAACTAGGAATCAACCAGCCTTACCCGACTATCTGGGAAGAAGTCCATTTTCCTCCGAAGTACAAACCTCAGACTATGGCTCTGTTCGAAGGAAAAACATCACCAAGTCAATACATGAACTATTTCAGTATGATGACGGTGTTGCTACAAGGGAACGACGCCCTCCTCACTCGGGTGTTCAAGGGCTGCCTCTCAGGAGTAGCCTATCAGTGGTACCGTAGCTTGGCGGACAACTGCATTACTTCCTTCGAAGACTTCAAAGCGTTATTCTTCACACGATTCTACGAGGGTGGAATGGACATGTCTATGTCCTCCCTCATTGAAGTCAAGCAAAGGGTAAAGGAAGACGTTCGCACCTTCGTCGAACGTTTTCGTCAGGCCACCTTACAAATGCCTCCAGGAGTTCCAGACTCGGCGTTAGTAGACATTTGCAGGAAGAACCTCCTTCCTATAGTCTCGGTGTTCACAGGACCATATCAGTTCCATGAGTGGCCCTCGTTCATCGTCTCGGCAGTGGCCGCCGAAGACAACAGTCGCAAGGCGCACGACAACGGCATCATGATCTCCGCCTCCGACAGAGGCAAAAGGCCATCTCCCAGCGGCGACCATCCTCGCAGCTCCAAGGGAAAAGAAGCTCTGACAGTCAATACGTCCAGACAAGACGGCGGCGACCACGCAAACAAAGCTCGGGACTTCTAGGCCCGTCGAGGTCTACTCTTTCGACGACGACGATATCCCTAGTATATTTGAGTGTCTCGTCAAAAGTGGCAAGATCACCCTGCCAGAGCTAAGGCGGCCCCAAGAGGTCGGCAGTACCGACGACCCCAAATACTGTATCTTCCACAGATACCTACACCACCCAACAAAGATGTGTTACGTACTGAAGAGGAAGATCCAGGGGTTGATCGATGCTAAGGCCATCACCCTGCACGACACCGAGAAAATGGTCACAGCCAACATGATCTCTCTGCGGTTCGGTGATCTGCCTCCCCAAGAAGTCATGGACGGTATCACGCCCATTTCCCGAGCCACAATGGACATCGTCAATCTCCCTCTGGCTGAGGTAAAAGCGTCTGACGTGATCAGCTTCATCAAGCACCACGTTATTTATCACTTTGGGATTCCTCGAAGGATAATCCATGACAATGGGCCTCAGTTCATCAGCCAAGCGTTTCATCAATTTTGCGATAAAAGTCGAATACATAATATTGCCTCTACGGCATATTATCTAGTTGCTAATGGTTTGGCGGAAGCTTTCAACAAAACCATTATCAAACTCCTGAAGAAGTTCATTTCTTCAAACAAAAGAGACTGGAACGAGAAGCTGGGCGAATGTCTCTGGGCATACCGCACAACGGTACGGACACCTACAGGTTGTACCCCCTTTTCACTGGTCTACGGGAGCGAGGCAGTTCTTCCCATCGAAATACAGATCCCATCGCTCAGGATAGCAGTGACTAGTGAGTTGACTCGAGAAAAGAATGACCTGTTAAGGCTCCAAGAGCTTGAAGGATTAGACGAGAAACGCCTACAAGCTCAACAGCGCATCGCGCTTTACCAAGCACGTATTTCCAAAACTTTTAATCATAAAGTGAAGGAAAGAGTGTTCAAAGTCGGCGAGCTAGTTCTAGCCGTAAGAAGACCGATGATTCTTACCCACAGAAGTAAAGGCAAATTCCAGCCCAAGTGGGAAGGCCCTTATGTGATCGAGACAACGTTCTCGAACGGCGCCTACAAGATAGCCCAGCCTAATGGAGACCTGTTAATGGCTCCTATCAACGGCAAATTCCTGAAAAGGTACTATGCTTAATCTCCCCTGCTCGGGTGGGACATAGCAAGGCTCTCGATTCTGACAAAACTACTTCAAAAACGCAATTAGTAAGGTTACGCCCTATCATGTCCGTATGACCTCTGAATAGATGTGTCCTGCTAAGAAGTTTATCGGGAGTCTATCATGTCCATACTACCTCTGATAATACTCTCACCAAAACCGATCATTTATATTCCGAAATGATGGGTCCACAAAAGTCAGAAAAGAGTAGCCTTTATTTATTCTCGAGAGGGAGGCAGAATTACATCTGGGCAAGCAAAAAGGGGAAAGAATACATCATGATGGCAGGTGAGTCAGATTGTGAATCTGTCGCTCCAGCGCAGCTATCCTCTCATTCCTAAGAACCAAGGCGTCGGCACGAGCCTTCTCCAGCCGTGCCTCGGGAGTGTCCGTGAGGGTCAGATCAGCCTTTGCCCGAAGACAGCCCGCGCGAGCAGCTTCTGCACTGTCCAGCTCCCGTCGCGCTGTGCTCAGTCGACCGGACGCTACGTCTAGACCTGCGAGCGACTGAGAAGCCCACTCCTCTGCCCGAGCGAGTTTTTCCTTCAGCTTGGAGACCCTCGCTGCATTCCCTTCATGCTCAGAGCGACACCGCGTCTCAACGGCAAGAGCCTCTTCCACGACAACTTTTCTCCTATCCACCTCCAGCTTATGCTTCTGGATAGAGTTGTCTAGACTTTCCACCTTCGTAGCGAGCCACGCAGTCATGAGGTTGAACCGAGCCTGAACATCAGCATCGAGACCCTGAGTCAGCTACAAATATTCGTTAATAGGTTACTCTAACCCATTAACCACCGCCTCCAGGGAGTCAGCTACCCCAGGATCGCCGAGCTCCCTGATGACCCCGATCGAAGCAAGAGAAGTCTTCCTCAGGCGCTCAAAATCCAGACTCTTCGCTAACACCATTGACACCATCGTTCTCAAACCGGTGTAGAAAAGGCTGGTATGTTGGTCAGTCAATGCAACTAGATCCGACCGAACGTCGGGAGCGCCCACAATGTCAGCAAGTCCCTCTCCAGGGATGATTGTAGACGAGGTGTCCACAGCCATCGCATCGACACATGGCGCAATCGAAGAAGATGCGGTAACGGCGGTCGAAGTCGTCGCTACACTCACAAGAGGCAAGGTCACGACGACGTGTTCATCCTCCTCTCGAGGTGACGAAGCTACTCCAGGCATACTGGCCCCCGAAGCCACTTTCTCATCAAAGACGAACGCCTCCTCGTCAGAAGCCCGAGCGAAACCAGAGTGCGCTTCAACGCTATACTCCCCGTGGGTGCTATCCCCTGAGAAGAAGATGAGAAAGTCAATATCAGTATGATGATAATCTTTCTCAAAGGAGACATAAAAACGACATTTTACCCGGAGCCAACGGCATATACGACGCATCTGCAGTCGATATAGCTAAACCACGCCTTAATGACGCAATACGAATCGTCATGCCTGGAGAAGGAGGTGGGCCGACCGACATCGCCGAGAGTTCTGTCAGGCCTCCACCAAGACGTGGTCGAAGTTCATCGGTCGGAATCTCGCCAGGCGCGCTCACTAACGCGGCAGGAGTCATACCCGCTGCTAGCCTCGGGAAAGATTCTCCCATCTGCCTCGGCCACACAGGCAATCTCGCTCCGCTACCTGGAGCAGTAGCTGCCACAGCCACCTCTAACGAGGATTCTCCGGCATCGACGACCGAAACTATAGGAGGCCCCTCTTTAGAAGGCGAGGAACCTCCAGCCAAGGAATCATCCCCGAGGTAGGGAGAGGCAGGCTCACTCCCAGGAGCCGCAATGCCAGAAATGCGGAGAGGGCGAGCAACCGTCTCCTTCCTCCTCTTGCAAAGAGAAACTTCCTTCAGAGCATAAGCCTGTCGCTTCCCAGAAGGGACCACCAAAGCCCCCGCAGGCAGAGGCACTTCGCACCTCGGCACCGATACCAGAGGCTCGTCCGGAGTACCAGACTCCTCACCTTCGTCCGAAGAAACCGAAGGGACGTCAACTCTTCCCCCAGGCTTGGGAGAAGGCACCCGGAAGCTTCCACGCACGTCGAAATCACGATGGAAGGTGTTAATCGCCACGTAAAACTGGGCGTAAGAATAGAGAATGCGAAGCTCCGTAGAGGTTGTAACGACCGGCACAATAAAGGTTGCCCTCGTACAACCCATAAGGAAATATCGCCACCCTCTAGCTCCATCAATGAGTCCACCCCTGGACCTAAAGCTGGTAACGGCATTGCCCACATGCAGCTGATCGTACCCAAACTGCCTGGCAAACCGACTAGGCAAGTAGGGCTCGAAGAAGCAGTGATCTTCGCTCCTGTACAGCAGATGGGAGGGCCTAATACAGACCAACCAGTTAAAAGCTTCCGGGGAAAGGTCGATCTTCTCTCCACCTGAATCCTCAAGCCGTACCCCTGATTGATTACGATGCACGGGGGGAGCAGTACAGAGGAGCTTCCAACCGTGGCCGAGGTTCAACACCAGCCGGCAGTCTAAAACTGTGCTCACATTCCAGGAGGAATCCTTGTAATTCAGCAAGAATATACCCCCTGAGCTGCTATCGGACCCAGGAGACATCACCCGGGGATTGTGGAGAATCAACCATCCCATCAAGTATAGGTATGGTAACTCCACCCTGGGAAAACTCTCACGTCGAGCTTCGTCGACGAGCAACCCGTCAGTTATGGCTCTCAAGCCAGCCTGTATACGGCACACCATGGCAAGAAGCAAGCCCAGTCTTGCCCCAAACACCAGGCGCACTGCCGGCCATAGGATGTTTCGGTGAATACGGTCCACGGACACGGTACCTGGCACCACTACTCGGCGCAACCATATGGAGAGGAAACCAGCCAGTTGGGCTTCCTTAGACAAAGGCCTGCGATAATGCCTCAAGTAACTACAGGCCTTGGTGCCTTCCGGGTACTTTCCTACCCCCTCGACAAGAATCTGGTCCGGAGCTTCAGCCTCCTCCATAAGAGTCTCCACAACCTGGGCACTAAGCACGCCCAAACAGTTCACGGGCTCATTCTTGCCACCCGAGGCTTTCTCCGACCTGGCGGCCCCGGCTCGGTGGAAGAAGAGGTAGGACATCCACTTGGTGGTGTGAGCCAAATCAGAAGGCTCGTTATAAAAGGCGGTGCACGCGAAGTATTGACACATCAGCTCCTGATATACTTCCGCCACCCGAGGGTCCAAATCCCCTAACTCCCGGTTGGTGGGAACATACTCTTCATATGGAGTATCCCCCATCGGCAGTCTCGAGACAACTGCCATCTCGTGGAGCGCCAACCCCAACTCCCTTAGTGGAGTGGCAAAGGTCCCGGTGAGCGGAATGTACCGCTCCATCAGCGCCAGGAACAAATTGGGGTTCAGAGGCAACACGACGCTCGTCGCACTCACAGCGGCATATAGTCCAATGCCCTCCAACTCTCTCTGGAAGTGCTTCAAGGCCCAGTCAACTAGGCATCTCCATCGGGAGTTCGTTGGGGCGATCCACCCATTGCACCGAGGATTCTCCTTGGGATATACCCCACCTCGACCCATGAAGTCGTTGCAGAAGGTCGGCAATTGGACCGGCTGGATCACCAAGCTATCTTCACTTGGAATACTGTCCGGGCACAGTCCTCTGAACAACGTCACAACGCCGGAGGGGCGACTGACGAATGACCCCTGGTCAGCTCCTTTCAGATGAAAAATCTTCCCCGGCTTGCCGTGAAGATCAGGAGTCAGCGTCCACGACATCTTCCTAGGATGCGTCGCGTGGAAGAAGGCCGAGATGGGATAATCCCTCGGCATCGTTGGCAGGTACAAAACCAAATTCTCGGCTGAGAAGACCCAGGGCTCCCTCTTAGGCTTCGTCTGGGACTGTTTGTCGATCATGTCCCCAAAAAAGAAAGCCGGCTTTACGTACGGCTCCCCGTCTACATAAGTCAGAGGCTCCCCGTTGATCATGCTCAGCAGCATTCGCTCGCCCTGAGCCGATATTAAGACCCTCCTTCCTTCAGGGTACTGGGGTCCGGAGATAGGGAATGCCACGTGGGACAGATCCTCCAGGTAGTTCGAGTGCAGCATCCCAGCAGCGGAGCCCATCACCTCGGCCAGTGGAGACTCACCCAAGTCAACTACAAAACTGCAAGAAAAATACGTCATCACAAGTCTTGCATGAACATACGGACCGAAAGAAACAACAGTCTGTGCTCTACGTGGGATTGTGCAAATCTGGCAATTTTACGCCGAAGGTCCCCCCACAAGCATAAAATTCAAATTTTACGATATACCCCAATTTTCGGTAGCCAGAGCTCCTACGCTCAGAACTACGAAAATATGGAGTCTTTACGCTGACACATTAGAAATATGGGCGTAAAAGATGAAAATGCCTCCGTGCATCATCTTCCTCAAGAAGAGGCTATCAGCACAGAAGACGACCTAGTGCGGTCACGTTCAACGTGTGCGAAGGATTTTTCGTCGTTTTTGTCACCCCGAAGGCTTTACCTCTAAGACCGGGTGCACTGCTTGTCGGCGGGATACCTCACTCAGAAGAAAGTTTGCCTTGACCGACCGAAGACCCCCTCGCTGGGGCGGAAGAATGAGAAGAGGAACCTATACCCTTTTCCTTAGCGGAGGAGGTTTGTTTCGACGCCATTTTCTGAAGATTCGAGGGAACGAAGAAAAACTCGAACAGTCGAAAGCTCTCTTTCACAGAAGACGGATAAAAAGTTTCTCTCTCAGAGAACTTGGGATATATATAGAGTTCGGGCCGACTCCTCGAATCCTCAGACGGACTCCTCGAGACCCTAACCAAATCTCGCAAAATTGAATAAAGGGTTATGATTGGATGCCACGTCAGCCCACTAACCTTGAAAGACGGACAGTCAGCAAATTCAAAAAGTTTTTTCGTGCAAAAATGGTTCAGCAGGTCCTACGCTGAAGGAGCTTTCTACGCTCAACAGCAACAGATCTACGGTTTTACGCTCGCAAGCTATAAGTCTATGGTTTTACGCCCGGATGCCTTTGTGCTCAATAGCTTTTACGCTCGAGAGGCCACAAATCTACGACTTTACGCTCAGCAGATACCAAATCGATGATCTCACGCTCGATAGCGCTCAGTTTACGCTCAGAAGCAACAGATCCGCAAGACTTCACGCTCGGAGAAATTTTCTTTTCAGGAGCTACAGATATACAGGTCTACGTTAAAGGAGCTTCCCACGCTCGACGGCTATGAATCTACAACTTTACGTTCGACAGCTACAAGTCAGGTTTTTGGCCCGGATGCCTTTGTGCTCAGTAGCTTTTATGCTCGAGAGGCCACAAAACCCATGACTTCACGCACAGGAACTACAAGTCTATGATTTCACGCTCGACGGTGTTTTACGCCCGGAGGCTACAGACTGATGATTTCTCGCTCCACGACTTTCCGTATATTCGAACGATCCCCAAGATAGTCAATTACAGGAGTTCACACAGAAGATACTCCTCCTTGGCCTCAACATATCCCAAGTACCCGAAATATACAAGAGTTCAAACAATGAGAAATTACTCTTCTCGGGTCAATTGGAGGTTCATCCAAACTCCAGTCTGAATATCTCGTCTATCAAAAGATGGCAACTCAGTTTTTGACAGCCATTCCTCGACCCTGTTCCAAGAGATTTTTGAGAAGTCACTCTTGAAGGCGAAGACTGAACAAAAAATTCTGTTTATCAGAAGTTCAGAGCTCTACGCGATTCCTCAGTCCCACCAACAGGACAGTTCTAAGATGTTCAAAATGCTCTACAGCATTCTATGAACTACTTGCTATGCATAAAGGACAGGACCTAGCACTCTTTCTACAGAATCGGCGTACAGATTCAGACGTGTTGAAGCTGCATATATTCAGACTTCACAGCAACATATGGCAAGATGATCATATGAAGAAGAAAGACGATTTTTATTAAAGATCAAAATTATGATTACATATGAGGGAAATCCAATCTACAAGGGTTTTCTTTTCATTTTCATGATTACACCTGAGGAAAACTCCGTCTACAAAGGAGCTACCCCCTCGTCGTCTGAAGATCGCCGCCAGAGTCCGTCCTGCAGGGTTCTCGCATCGGTATAGATCTTTCTCTTCTTCGAAGGAGATGATCACCGGCGGGCACGACAGAGTTGGGGCTTGCATAAAAGTATGCAGATCCCATGCTCCGTGCGCCACGGCAGATTGGGTTGAGGTATTAAACCCAACTCAGTCCGGGGAGACAGCTGCTACAGCTTGTCTTCTCTTTCACCTCCCAGAGGGCATCGAGAGAAGGCGCGGCATGCCATCCGCCGCGGTCAAATACGACCCTTCCTCTCTCCTGGGGCAACGCCATACAAAGTTGTTGATTATCCCGAGCATGGGAGGCTAAGATATCCTTCCATGATCCATCGTTGCAGTGGACACTTGCTCGAAGATGCCGTCTTTTTTGGCTCCTTACACGCTGGAAGAACATGATCTCCTTCTTCCTCAAATCGACCCCGCGAACTCCGGTGATCATCTCTGCGTAGTGATGAAGATGTGGGGAGAACAGGCTAACTCCCCCATCCTTTTATAGGCAAAAGAAATCACAGCGGTCCCCCATAAATCCGCCATAAAGTCTGTACCGACCGTTTCAACGCTCCACTCAGAAATTTTTCGAGTTACGAGGGGCCATTCATGCTTCGTTCAAAGCATTTCAAATTCCAAGGAATTTAAAAGCTCTAAAGGGGGTCTTGTAGAAGCATGAAAAATACGCTGGGAAGAGCTACACAGCCTCTTGATACAGAGCAGCGTAAGCAGAGGCCTTCAGAGCCATCAGGCGTACGACAGAGTTTTCTTCGCTAAAAGTACGGCGTGAAGAATAAAGCTCAAAGAACCATCCGCATAAGTGCAGTACGTCCAGGCCGCTCCAGCGTGAAACAGAGTTCTTCATCGCCTCCATGGCGTAAAACTCAACCGCTCTCAAAGCAGCATGATAGCGTACGAGGAACGCTTCATCTTCCCCGAAATGAACCTGTCAAGTCACGCAGTGAATCTGACCTCTGACTCCTGACAAAAGGTGATGCACGGCTACCCAGACGACGGTTGGAAACGATGGCAGACCTCTCGGGACGCATCCCACAGTATGATGGCGGATCTCACCATTTAATGCAGATAATTTGGTAAAATATCACCAAACTGTCGTTTACTGGAGTCCCCTCAGCATAAACCGCTCTTTTGCGTACAAGGGAATACGCTGTCCTATTTTACACAGGCAAACATGAGCTGTTTTACGCTCCGCAGCAGACAAACCGCCTGCCACATCAAAAGCTGCACTTCGTACGGGATTCGAGGCACGTCTCCACGTCTAATTGCACAGAGCGGTGACTGTTTCTCTCAAGACACGTCTCTGCGACGGGTGCACAGAAGGCCTGCAGACCTTCAAAACATGCCTCTGCATTTAATGCATAAGGTGATGGCAAATCTCTGCAAGAGATTTGGTTATATCTTCAAAAGTCATGATTTCGGCTAAGGCGTCCACATCAGCACGGTATACAGCGGCTTCTACGCCCATTCAGGATCTGTGCTCAAGCGGCTTCTACGCCCATCCTGGCACGATATGCAGCGGCTTCTACGCCCATTCAAGATCTGTGCTCATGCGGCTTCCACGTCCACTCAGTCTCTACGACTACTCGGCTTCCACGCCTACTCGGCTCCTATGCCTGTTCGGCTTTTATGCCTGCTCGGCTTCCACGCCTACTCGGCTTCTATGCCTGTTCGGCTTCTATGCCTACTTGGCTTCTATGCCATGGTGACGGACGTTTGGCTTCTACGCCAACCTCTTCTACATAATAGATACCTACCCGCGTGGCTTTTACGCCGTGATCTTAGTAGCAACCGTACGTGTTGTGTTCCCTTAGTTGGACCCACGTCACCCGCTCAGTCAAAAGATTATATATATGTAGGCATTGGTTACTTTAACCGTTGTGTAAAAAGGTGCTGTACTTTCCACTCCTCGGTTGCTACACCAACGGAGTGGTCACTGTCACCAAAGACTCTATAAATAGAGGTCCCTGTCAATGGGGAACAAGGTCCAAAAATTGGTCAAGAAACCGATATCAGATCCCAGGTCAAAAAATTCGGTCAGAGTACCAATATCAGATCCAAGGTCGACAGTCGGAGAAGATCGAACAAGGAGGAGAGAGAGAGAGAGAGAGAGAGAGAGAGAGAGAGAGAGCCCGGAGCTCAGGCAAAGAGCGGGGATCGGCGACTTCGGCATCGTGCATCCACCCTCTCCTACAACCTTCGAAGCTGCTGCCTGTCTTCCACGGCACTTCTTCAACATCGCGTGGTCCAAGGGCTAAAGTGATCGACCGCAGATCAGACATCTATAGCAATTTATACCCAGATTAAATAAATTGTACTCCCACATCCACGTATAGGATTATATTGTACAAGTTTGTTTGTAAACCAAAGGGCGCAGATTTTGCACAAACCCCGTCATTGAAATACATTTTCATTCTTTTGTTTAATACCACAAACAGCAACATCCTCTACAGTCATTCCAGAAAGGAGATTTATCAATATTGCGGTCACTCCCAGCGTACATTCGATATTTGCTATGCTAGTTGAATAATACACTAGCATATTCTACATCACTTTGAAAGAATTGATATCCATAGTACTGAAAAAGAATCTAGGCTTTGATGCTCTGAAGACGTCCTCCAAGCTCACTATAGCGCCGATTAGAAATTTCAATGACATTGAAAGAGCTGATGCGCTAGAGCAAATAGTTAATGGTTTAGAACAAGCCATTAACGAATATTTGCAGCTATCCCGAGGTAGCATCAATGACTTGGTTCAGGCTGAGTACGACTCACTAACTGCGAAACTTGCTCAGCAGACAAAATCTTTAAACAAATCCATCCAGGAACAGCAATAAGAGATGGAGAAAGAGCAAGCAGTATTGGTGGAGAGTATTCCTCAGCTCGCTCAGTGCTGTGCAGAATACGAGGGATATGAAGTGAGGGTTCGAGAATTGGAAGCTGAACTTGCTCAAACAAGGGAGAGCCTTCTCAAGGCATCGCTAGTTCGTGATGTATGAAGGGCCAAGTGAATACAGCTCAGCAGAACTTGAAAATTGTGGGTGTCATCCACGCAAGCTTTGTTGATTCTCTGTCCAAACTATCTCTCTTGAGCAATGACGAGGCAAGGCTGGAACGGGCTCGCACTAACATTTTGAACTCCAGGAATGAGAGGATGGCTGCTTTGGCGCAACAGATCCGCGATTTAATTGCTCCTCCCCAATGATGTACTTTTTTGCTCCTTTTGTAATTTGCTATTCTCAGAGATAATAAAGATACATTTTCTGACTTTGTGAACCCATCACTTTAGAATATGAATGATAGGTTAAGATGAAAGTGATATAGATGAAAGTGATATCAGAGGTAATATGGACATGATATACTTTTCGGTAAGGTTTAGCTGAATATATCTATTCAGAGGTAATATAGATATAATAGAATATGACCCAACTAAATTTGTATACAAAATACTATCAGAGGTAATATGGACGTGATAGGTTTTGAAGTCTCAAATTAGTTAAACATATCTATTCAGAGGCCGTAAGAACATGATAGAATATGATCCAACTAATCTTTGTACGTAGTCTCGTCAGAATGAGATCTTTATCATACCCTGTTAAGCAAGGGAGATCAAGCATAGTACTTCTTCAGGAATTTGCCATTGATAGGAGCCATTATCAAATCTCCATTAGGCTTGGCTAATATGTAAGCACCATTTGAAAATGTGGTCTCAATCACATAAGGGCCCTCCCATTTGGGTTGGAATTTTCCCTTACTTTTGTGCGTAATGATCATTGGCCTCTTCACAGCTAAAACTAGCTCGCCAACTTTGAACACTCTTTCCTTCACTTTTTAATTAAAAGCTCTGGAGATGCGTGCCTGGTGGACCTCAATGCGCTGTTGAGCTTGAAGGTATTTCTCGTCTAATCCTTCTAGCTCTTGAAGTCTTAAAAGATCATTATTTTTCTGAGTCAGCTCATTAGTCACTGCTATTCTGAGTGATGGAATTTGAACTTCAATGGGGAGAACTGCTTCACACCCGTAAACTAATGAAAATGGGATACAACCCGTTGGTGTTCGTACCGTTGTGCGGTATGCCCACAGACATTCCCCCAACTTCTCGTTCCAATCTCTTTTGTTCGAAGAGATAAACTTCTTCAAGAGTTTGATGATGGTTTTGTTGAAGGCTTCCGCCAAACCATTAGCAGCAGGATTATATGCCGTTGAGGCCATATTTTGTATCCGATTCTTATCGCAAAATCGGTAAAACACTTGACTGATGAATTGAGGCCCGTTATCATAAATTATCCTTCGGGGTATCCCAAAGCAATAAATTACATGGTGCTTGATAAAGCTGATCACGTTGGATGTCTTCACCTCAGCAAGAGGGATTGCCTCCGCCTATTTGGAGAAATAATCCATGATAGCCAATATGAACTGATGTCCTCTAGAAGATGAAGGATGAATAGGACCAATAATATCTATACCCCATGCTTCAAAGGGCCATGATGCAATAGTAGGATGTAAATACTCAGACGACTGATGTATGAAATTCGCATGAACCTGACAGGCTTTGTATTGTCTTGCATATTTCACGGCATCTGTAATCATAGTAGGCCAGTAGTAGCCCATCATTCTGATACGATCCTGTAACTTAGGACCGGGTTGATGTGCTCCATATACTCCAGCATGAGCTTCTCGGATAACCCGCTTTGCATCATCATCAGAGAGACATCGTAACAAGAGTCCATCATATGTTCGACGATATAGACTTTGTGAAGAAGCATCAAAATAGAAACGTAATGATCGTCTTTTGATAGATACTACTTCTTTAGGATCCTTTGGTAGGATTCCGTATGACACAAAATCTATAAAAGGACTTCTCCAATCTCTTTGATGAGGAACCATGTTTATAACATAGCTGCGTTCTATGTGAAAATTATTTTTCACACAAAACAAATCTCTGTTAAGAAGGATCACCGAATTCTGCTTTCTTATAGGAATAGCTAGATCTGCAGCTAGACTAGCCAGGGCATCAGCTTCCAAATTTTGAGATCGAGGAACATGCTCTAAGAAGAATCCTTTAAAAGACATTGCTATCTCGATAGTTGTTTGGTGATAAGGAATGAGGTCTGGATTGCGGACTTCATATATTCCTCTGACCTGATTGACGATCAACTGAGAATCACCAAAAGCTTCCAAATATTCAACATCCAATTCTTTAGCGACTTGAAGCCCGATTAGTAGAGCATTATACTCTGTCACATTATTAGAGCAGGGTTCGCTAAGAGAATATGCTCGATAGATGACGAGTTTATCAGGAGTTACCAAAACAATTCCTACTCCTGAAACCACGTTTCCCTTGGGACCAGTCCTGGAAGCACCATCAAAGAATAGCTGTCATGTATCACATTTCATTGCCGAATTACATTCTGCAACCTCGTCGGGAATGTCCTTATATAATTTGGAGATTTTTGGAATTGGATGGGCAGTAAAGAAATCAGCCAAGGCTTGACCTTTCAGGGACTTTTGAGGGACGTACATCATATCTTACGGTGTCAGTAGCATTGCCCAAGTCGCGAGTCGGAAATTAAGAATACTTGGCTTATTCATTAAAACCTGAAGTAGATTGATTCTGGAGATGATATGAATAGTTTGGCCCATCACGTAATGTCGCATCTTCTGAATGGCAAATATTAGGGCCAAGCATTCTTTTTCCACTGGGTTATACCTGTGTTCATCTTCGACCATTATCCTGCTTAGATAGTAGATAGCCTGTTCATGACCCTCATTGTTCTTCTGTGCGAGAAGAGCCCCTAAAGAATGATTCATTGCTCGAACATACAGCAAGAATGGTCTTCCTATGACGGAAGGCACCAGAACTGGAGGATTAGTAAGATAGCGTTTGATGTCATTAAACGCTTGCTGACAGGCTTCGTCCCATACGAATGACACACCTTTCTTTATTAGACGAGAAAAAGGTTGACATCTCCCAGAGAGGATGGATATGAATCTCCTGATATAAGCTAGACGACCTTGAAATCCCCTAAGTTCTCTCAGATTACGGGATGGTTGCATTTCTAGGATATCCTTTACTTTATCAGGGTCAACTTGAATGCCTTTAGCGGTAATGACAAATCCCAGAAATTTGCCACTGGATACACCAAGAAAGGACTTTGTAGGGTTCATTTTGAGTTGATGTTGGCGCATCAAATCAAATATTGTCTTCAAGTCTTGGATGTGATTATCCTTAAGGCAGCTTTTGACAGCAATATCATCTACGTAATATTCCACCATTTTGCATAAATGCTCATAGAATATGTTAATTATAGCTCGTTGATATGTAGCCCCGGCATTCTTCAATCCAAAAGGCATGACTGTATAGCAATATACCCCTAATGGTGTACTAAAGGCAGTATGCTTCTCATCTTCAGGATTCATCTTAATTTGGTTATATCTTAAAAATCTGTTCATGAAATACATGCGCTCAAAACCGCACATATTATCGATCATGACATCTGTAATAGGAAGAGGGAACTCATCTTTAGGGCATGCCGCATTTAGATCTCGGAAGTCGATGCAAACACGAACTTTTCTGTTTTTCTTCATAACCGGGACAACATTAGCGACCCAATCAGGATGTTGTTCTTCACGGATGAACCCACAGGCTATTAGTTTCTTGATTTAAGCTTCAATGACATCTATCATATCCGGGCGAAACCGGCGTTGGTGTTGCTTTACAGGCTTTGAATTGGACAATATGTTGAGTTTATGGGTAGCCACTTTTGGATCAAGACCTGGCATATCCTCGTAATTCTAAGCAAAGATGTCGATATATTCTTTTATCAGCTGGATCATTTCTTCTCTTTCTTCTTCGAAAAGATTATTACTGATAAATATCGGCTTTGGTGAAAATTCATCCCCAACATTGACTTGGATAACCTTATCTTCAATGGGTGGTTCTTTTTGTTCGAACCGGAGTTCCCATTGTGTATCCATTTGTTGTACCCAGGATTTATTTTCAAATGGTTCAGATTCTTGTTCCTCTGTTTCAAGGAAATCTGTTAACACCATATTTACTGATAATGCTCGTTCGAGTTCATCATCTGAATCGGAGGACGACAAATCATCTTGAGAAGAGGAAATGGTCTTCTCACTTGACTCAGAGTTGTTTGAAGTTGCAAGAGATATGGTATACCCTAACCCGAAACGAGTTCGTTGACAGTAGGGATCACCATACAACGGCACTCGTCTGCCTTTTCCATAGTTGAGGCCTGGCTCTAACTTTAAATCATAATCCATGTTTTGCATAATCTTCAAAGCCTGTGGGCTATATCTGTGGACTTGTATCTTCCCAACATCAGACTCGTGAGAATCTTCTTGTACAATTGGTCTATTCCACATTCGATCGAAGACTATTAGACGCTGATCGTTGTGAGTGGGTAGAACAATAAAGATGGAATCTTTATGCGGCCCATATATCATGACAATATTAGATGTAGATGCCACTTCCCACATATATGGATGATAGAAGTCTATAGCTTCCAAATTTTTGTGTGCTATGGGTTCTATATCTTTATGAGGAGAAGATTCCTGATTAGGAAATTGGGCGTCAGTATACTGGAAAAGAGAATCTTTATTACCATCAGAAACCACGTTCCCGGTTATATTTACATCAGCCGACTGCTTGTTGCGCCTAAGGTCAATGACCAGAGGTGGAGGTTTCTTGTTCAGACTAATCACTAGAGGATCATTTCCTCCTCCCAATTTTGTCTTGCCCAAGTGAATAGTCATAGGTTCCGTGGCTTTCGGACGGGTAGTCCGCCCTTTCACCTGGATTGACAAAGGTTGCTCAATAGGTGGTTCTCCTAGCTCCCGGTGGGATTCCTCCTCCATCTTGCCTGACACCTCCTTCATGTAGTCTTGAGTGTACAACATGGCATCAGAATAGTAGGACTCAACCCCTTTGAACGGATTGAGATCAGCAAATTCTGTTTTTACTGTCCCTTGGACGTCTACATATTTGAAGCATTGATGTAGCGTTAATCGTGGATCCGTGGCCAGCCCAACAGAATATTGTAAGATACCTCTGAATCAATGAGATAGCATGTAGCCACTGATCTAAGGTCTCCAATCTGGATTTTCAGACGAATCTTCCCCAACAGTCTGCTTTTTCGGGCATTGAAGCCCACTATTGTAGTGGTAGTGTAAGCCAGTTCACTGGTAAGAATTCTCAATGGTCTTAGCAGACTATGAGGGATAATGCCGATCGACGATCGCGGATCTATGTGAATCCGGTCTACCTTAATGGAGTCGACGTATCCTGTGTAATAAAGAGGTTTGTCGTATTTGTTATGTTTCAATAACATGTCCTCTTGAGTAAAAGTGATGTTAAGGACCACTTCCATCACACTATGGCATTGAGGACATGCTACAGGCTC
This sequence comes from Iris macrosiphon, assembly GCA_036927795.1. Lineage (NCBI taxonomy): Eukaryota > Viridiplantae > Streptophyta > Magnoliopsida > Asparagales > Iridaceae > Iris > Iris macrosiphon. The sequence goes on from JAYESA010000004.1 coordinate 135,516,838, forward strand.
TTTATCAGGGGACTTGAGCTGGGTCAAGCATACATCTGCTTGCATTAATGCTTCGCTCAAGGCTTGACGAGTGTCTTTGGATAGCCGAAGTAGTTTGAAAATGGACAATCTGGCCGGAGTATTAGCCAACTGAGCCAAGATGTCGAAGTTATATGGTTTCTCTAAACCTTTGTTTTGAATATTCTTCAAAGGTTTATCGAAACGAACTTCTTTTTGCTTGCCTTTGTCTACCGAAGTTGGTTTAGAAGGACCTACCTCTGGCATAACAAGTTCAGGCTCTGGAGGTTTGGCAGCTGAAGTGTCTGTCGTTGCTTCCTTCTGGTTCCCTCCATAGTCTTTGAGGTAGGTTTTCCCTGACCGGGTTCCGGTTGCCAAAGCCTCTTCTTCTGATGTCGGGAAAATTGTAACTATATGGCATGGTTTACATCTTGAGTTCTTTTTAGACTTAGCTTTAGCAGCTTGAGTCTCTTCCTCAATTTCTGATACCAGATCAGGGTGAACCCACATGATCTCCCCACGCTTGGTAGTTAGGGGCACTAAGTCATGATTTTGACCCCTGGTCGGAGAAAGAATAACAATGTTCATCATTGCCCGTGGAATAGGTACCATACCATCCGAAACTTCTTGAGGGGGCATATTGCCAAATTGGAGTGAGATCATATAGGCAGTGACCGTCTTCTCGCTATTACGCAGAGTAATGGCCTTGGCGTCGATCAACTCCTGGATTTTCCTTTTCAGTACATAGCACGCCTTTGTGGGGTGATGTATGTACCTATAGAAAATACAGTACTTAGGATTATTTGTACTGGCGACTTCATTTGGACGCTTTATCTCGGAGAGAGTAAGCTTGACACTTTTGACTAGACAATCGAATATGCTCGGAATATCATCGTCGTCAAAAGAATATTCTTCTTTAGGCCTGGAAGTCCCAGGATTCATCTGCGTAGTTACTGGAGTATGTTGCCTGGACGTGTTGATTGCCAGTGCTTCCTTTCCTTTTGAACTACGAGTATGGTCATTATTGGAGGATGACCGCTTCCCTCTATCAGAGGTAAAGATCATAATTTCGTTATCACGAGCTTTCCGACTGTTAACTTCAGCGGCTACCACTGATATGATAAATGAGGGCCAATCATGGAACTGATATGGTCCCGTGAATACTGAGATCAGTGGGAGAAGGTTCTTCCTGCAAATGTCCACCAAGGCTGAATCCGGAACTCTAGGAGGCATCTGCAAAGTAGCCTGACAAAAATGTTCAATAAAAGTACGAATGTTTTCTTTTTACCTTCTGCTTTACTTCGATGAGTGATGATATAGACATGTCCATTCCTCCCTCGTAGAATTGAGCGAAGAATAGAGTCTTGAAATCTTTAAAAGAAGTAATGCAGTTGTCCGCTAGACTACGATACCATTGGTAGGCTACTCCAGACAGACAGCCTTTAAACACTAGGGTGAGAAGGGCGTCATTCCCCTGCAACAACACCGTCATCATGGTAAAGTAGTTCATGTAGTGGCTTGGCGACGTCTTTCCCTCAAACAAAACCATAGCCTGTAGTTTATATTTTGGCGGGAAAGGGATCTCATCCCATACAGCTGGGTATGGCTGGTTGATTCCCAACTTCTTGAGCTGATCTTTATGCTTCAAGGCATCAAATTGGGCTTTTAATTCCCGAACTGCATGTATCGGATCTTCAGTTGGGAAAGGGATAGCAGAGAGGTGAGAGATCGGTTGTATTGTAACTCCAACAGCAGGTAATACATTCTCCGGGTTAAGGGGTTGAGGAGCAGCTGACTCTTGATTTGGAACAGGCTCCTGGTTTACATTGGATGGTGGCATGTCTACCCCCACACGTAGTTGAGTCGGAGGAACTGGTGTTTAAGCCATTGCAGCTGTGTGTTGGGTCACCATCATTTGGCATATACTCTCTATCATAGTATGCATCTCTTTAAGCGATGCTTCCAATACAGTGATGCGTTGTTCAGTACTTCTTGATGGGGAAGCCTCTTCATGTTCATCTCCAACGTAATAAACTCCCATTTCTCTGGATGCCACTGAGGGATTAGTATAGATCTCTATAGAGATTGAGTCTATACTTTCAGCATCAAATTCAGAAAGTTGGCGACCCCCAGTGTCGGAATCAGAAGAGTATGAAGCCGATTGTCGTGACCTCGAGCGAGTGTTTCGAAAAACACCTGTTTTAATATTCTCAAGGAGTCTGTCAAATCTCCTTTGGCTTGGAGTTCTAGAGGGATGACGTCTTGAATTTGACCTTCCTCTAGGAATATGCGAAGCCATGTTTATTGACGTAAATGTCGGTTCTTCTTCCTGTAAGGACAAAGAGTAGTTCAACCGGTCGAAAACTGACCGTTTTGCCTTAGAACAGCAGTAGTTAATTACAACCTTATGGCTATTACAACAATGTTCCCTAGGGGGTGTAATAGACATATTAGGAGATCCCCTGTCTTTGTGTTTCTGGATCAAGAAATTATGCAAATCAGGGGGATTAACAAAAGAAGAAGAATAAGGCTTATTCTGCCTTTTTACATCAGTAGGGACGTGGAGATTAGGAACCACAACCCTTTCCCTGCCATAAGAATACAACATTTCAGCCATGTAAGTGCCATACGATCCATCATCCGTCAGAGGAGCATATTTTCTCGTAAAATGGGTCTTCTTTACGCGAACGGATTTATCCTGGTACAATTTGGAGTTTTGCACAAGTTCGCGTAAAACGGAAAAAGTCCTCAAACGGCCTCCAGTTTCACGCGTAATCTGAAGAGGGGACAATTTCTTCTCTTGTGGGCGTACAAGCCTAGAGGTTGCGAGGTTCGCCACTCATTTTCCCTTGATGTGATCCAAGGGTCCATCTGCCTCATCATAGATGGGAGATATACTTTTACGCGCAGGGCACGTTTGAAATTTCCGGATTGGCACTGAGGCCTTACCAGAAATTTTGTCTGCCATGTCACAGACGGGAGACGAAGTTTTACGCGCAGAGCGCGTCTGAGACTTCTGGATTGGCACTGAGGCATTGTCAAAAGTTTTGTCTGCCACGTCACAGACTGGAGATGAAGTTTTACGCACAAAGCGCGTTTGAGACTTCTAGATTAGCACTGAGGCATTGCCAGAAGTTTTGTCTGCCATGTCACAGACGAGAGACAGATTTTTACGCACAAGGCGTATAGGCTGTGTTGTCACAACCTTGTTGATCAGAGAAGGAGAGCTTGCAGGAAGGGTAGAGGACGTCTTGGGCATCCACACTTTATGCAGCTTCCTGTTGTTCTAGACAGAGAGGGAATGAGAGCTACCCCCTGCACGAAGCATGTCTTCATAAGCAGATTGGTCGAACTGGACGATCAAAGTCTTCTTCGTCGATCCAATGGATACAACATCGTGTTGAGCAAATGCCTTCTCGTCGGAGGAGAAAGTCGTCCCCAGCAGAGTCGCCATCTTGTGTTTGATGATAAACAAAAAAAAATAAAACTAAGTTTATACGAAACCCTTTCTTTGTTTACAAACAAGAAAAAAAAAGTATAATTAATCCTATACGAGGATGTTAAGTACAATAAAAATAATTTTGGGGAAAAATTGCTATAAGAGTCTGATCTGCGGTCGATCACTTTGTCCCTTGGACCACACGATGATGAAGAAGTGATGTAGAAGAAGAAGAAGAAGAAGAAGAAGCTTCAAAGGTTGCAAGTGGAATTGAATTCTCGTTGCCAAAGTTGTCAATCAATACTCTCTGTCTATGCACTCTGTCTCTGATCTCCCTCCCTTCATCGATCCCTCTGCCCTGTGACCAGGGGTTTCTATTTATAGAGATCAGTCAAAAATAACTGTCCAGTTGGCGTAGAAGCCAAACTGTGAAGAAAGTTGCATATTTTACGCGGCGGTTATAATAACTGCTACCCACGTTAGAATGACCTTCTAAATCTGCGTATGATACGTGTCCCATTATAAGGTAACGTGTATAACTGCTTCTCGAAGATCACGGCATACAAGCCACGTAGATAACTGCCCCTGCGTAAAGATGGTTGGCGTATAAGCCAAATAACTATCTTGTTGGCGTAAAAGTCAAATAGCTGTCTTGTTGGCGTAAAAGCCAAATAGCTGTCTTGTTGGCGTAAAACCAAATAGCTGTCTTGTTGGCGTAAAAACCAAATAGTTGTCTTGTTGGTGTAAAATCCAAAAAGCCAAATTCTGCGTAAAACTTGATGATGCATGAATAGTAGATAACAAGCGTAAAATAACCAATTATCCATCACGACTGAGGTCTTGAGCGTATTCTGGGCTAAATAGCCTTATCAAATACATTTGCAAATATAGCCTGAGCTGGCGTATTTCGAGGAGATAGCAAACGGCGTACTCCTATAGTTGAAAATAGCCTGATTGGCGTAAAATACAAGGATGGTGATGTGAGCGTATTAGCCACAATTTTAGCTCTCCCAGTCATGACAAAATCTAAAGAATAGAACCAAATCTCGTACATTAAATGCGGAGATATGCGTCCATCTTGTGTATTAAATGCAGAGATATGCCTCGAGCTCTGTATGAGAAATAGCTTTTGACGTAACGTCTGATTTTGTCTCATCTTGAGCGTAAAGACTCATTTCTGCCAATGTAGAATAGGCAGCGTATTCAGAAGACTCTCCAGTCTTGAGCGCAAAATACGACTTGTGTCACTAAATGATAACCTAGGTCTCTGTGCATAATCATCATCACAGCTGTCCTCTCGATCATCGTGCAGTACTTTTGTCAGGAGTCAGGTTCACTGTTTTGTCTGACAGATTCATCCGAGGAATACGAAGAGTTCCTCGTACAACTTTACGTTGCATTAAAAAAAAAATATTTTACGCCAGAGGGTATAGTAACCTTTTACGCCAAAACAGCCTTGAAGTGCTGCTTTACGCGGGCAACTCTGAAGCTCTACTTTACGCCAAACAGCTCTGCATCTCTGTTTTACGTGGACTTCATGTATGTTGGGGGTTTTGACTGTATAATACGCGTATAATTTCCAAGCGTATTTATGCTTCTACAGGGATATTATAGAAGCATAAAAAATCTAGATCCATGCGTCCAACAAATATGCACCCCAAGATCGACTCAGAAAAAATCATGTCGCAGAATGACTATGCGGCCCAGAAAAGCAGCTACCATGTGCAAACAATAATCAAAGGCCATGTGCCATAGTGATCAAGCCCCCAACGCCAAAAAGATCTAGTGTCATGCGTCGAGCGCTTCATAACTAGTATTTCCGTGTGCCATTAGTTTCATGTGCCAATAAGTAACTAGTGTTCCCATGCGCCAGCAGTGCCATGCGCCACTACTCCCTTAAGCATCAGGTGCTCTAATACTGGCCACATAAAGGACTAACACAAAGATTAAATCTGATACAGAATCCTGACAAAAATAACTTTCTGAATGTCTCGAAAGACGTGAGCACGCTAAACGACAGAACCTCACGTCACCATGAACTTTACTCCTAACAAGCGTGCAGTACGACGTGTATGAGGCCACATGCATCCCAGACTCCATGTGTCTCTGGCCCCATGCGTTCCAGACTACATGCGTTCCATGCGTCTCTGGCCGCATGCGTTCTAGACTCCATGCGTTCCATGCATCTCTGGCCCTATGCGTTCTAGACTCCATGCATTCCATGCGTCCCAGACTCCATGCGTCCAATGTGGCAGGGTTCCGTGAGACAAAATCTTTCTATTGCGACTGAAGTGATTCTCTCCAACTAAATGCGGGCCATGTATCAAGCTGACCAAGTCACGCAAACAAAAGTCGAGAACCGCCCAGATCTTCACCAACAATAGATCGCAACAAACGTCCACATGACAGCTCGGTCAGGACTCAACTGCATCATGTTAAGGATGTACACGTGGCAACCAGCCCATAGTATGTGCCTACAATTATAACCGTATTCTGTTGAAGGAGCCTTCTACGGCCACCAAACAGAAGCATATGCGGCACCTATAGCCCACCAACATGATGGATATAGTAAGAGCAACTTGGACGTTCCAGTGGCTAATTTTTCTGCTTCAGAGACCATACCCCTCCAGCCGAGCTACGTACGTTCACACAAGCTCAAGAGAGATAAGAGAGAAGAGAGAATCTTTATTTCTTCGTCGGACCGTCAACGGAGTAAAAGAGTCACTGCAGTACTCGATCTCCATCGTCACATTCCCCAAATCAAAAATATTGTACTTAGATTTTCTATCTAGAATTTCTTGGTACTTTTTGTTTGTTATTAAATTTTTTTCCCAAATTTACTTCAATGGCGAATAGGGTTATTCATAGCCCACGTGCCGCGGCTACAAAATATTGAGGCTGATGCTTTTGTCGGTCTCGTAACTTCCTTGGAAGTCCCGGTTAACACCCATTAACCAATCACAGTAGTCGGTCAACAACTGGACTGCCCAAAAAACAATCTCTACACGTGTCTGAGCTATTCAGTAGAGACAGACCTCAGCACCCAAGACTGGAGACTCCCTTTCATAGACTACGCAGTCTATGGAATTCTCTCCGAGAACCTGAAGGAAGCCACTTCCATCAGGAGACGTTCCCTCTGATTTTATTACGATACAACCACAAAATATTATATCATCGTTCGTATGAAGGACTTCTATGATGCCTATCAAATATATAAACTAAGCAGGCACTCCATGAAGCTCATAACGGTGTTTGCGGTGCCCATCAACCTTGTCCAAACTACAGGATCATCTCCGACGTATATGCAATTATTGGCCGACAATGGTAGCGGAAGTTGTCGACTATGTGAGAAAATATAATATGTGTCAAATTAATGTTGACTTCATCCACCAAACCTCGAAGTTCCTATACCCGACGGTTGCATCTTGGTCATTGAAGTATAGGGTATGGACATCATCGGGCCAATTAATCTACCTTCGTCTAAGGGGCACCGGTTCATTCTCGCTATAATAGATTATTTTTCCAAATGGGCGAAATTCATTCTACTCACTGAAGTAAAAACGTCAAACGTGGTCAGCTTTAGCAAACATCACGTCATATACCGCTTCGGCTTGCCACGGAGGATTATCCACGACAATGGTACACAGTTTGTAAGTCACGTTTTTTATCAGTTTTGCAATAAAAATTGAATTCAGAATGTAGCCTCAACTGCCTACAACCCAGCAACAAATGGGTTGGCAGAAGCATTTAATAAGATCATCATAAAGTTACTCAAGAAGTTCGTGTCTTCCAACAAGTGCGACTGGAATGAGAAACTGGGTGAATGTCTTTAGGCCTATCGCCCAACGGTCCGAACCCCAACTGGCAGTACGCCTTTCTTCCTAGTCTATGGAAGTAAGGTCGTACTCCCCCTAGAGGTCCAAATTCCCTCACTCTGGGTGGCCCTCTCCAACCAGCTGACAGATGGCGATAACCACCGTTGACGGGTACAAGAGTTAGAAGCACTCGATGAGAAGCATCTCTTAGCTCAACAGCGCACCGAGTTATACCAAGCACATCTCTCGATAGCCTTCAATAAACGAGTCAAGGAAAGAACATTCCAAGTAGGCGACCTCGTCTTAGCAGTAAGAAGGCCGATGGTTATGACGCATAAGACGGCCGAAAAATTCTAAGCCAAATGGGAATGCCCATTCGTTGTGGAATCGATATATTCCAACGATGCCTACCAACTCGCAAAACCTAATGGAGAGTTGCTCATTATGCCGACCAACGACAAGTTCCTCAAAAAGTATCATGTCTGAGCTAGACTTGTACTTCCCCTATCCCCAACAGGATAATTAAGATGCACAGTATTTATATTCCCTTTGTTCATCCCCTATAATTTATCATAACTATTATTTGTATTTATGAGTCCTGAATACGTAATAGATAATGGATCCTCAAAAGTTTTCTAGTGGAAGGTCCATCTGCACATTGTCACATGGACCACTTAAAAGACAATTCCTTTAGGCACTAGTCCACGTCCATATTATCTCTGGGCTAGAGTCCTAATATTCTTCCCAGTAGAGTTTGCCACATCCACACTACCTCTGAGAAAACCTTCTTATTGGACTATCGATCGTCACGTCGATAATACCTCTGATATCGGTCATTATCCCAACTTATCATCCATGCTTTACCCTAAGTATACCAGCGGTGATAAGGCCACAAAACCTATTACGTCTATATCACCCTGATAAGGTTCCATTTCGAACTTACTATTTGCACTCAAGTGCGCCACAAATAATAAGGTCTACCAAGAATCTCCCAGTGGGATGTCCTTAACAACTACTGTGTCGTACTACGTCCATATTACCTCTAGTATAATATTCAAGGTTCACACATAGTTGTAACAAAAAGCAAAAAAACTTTTACTTTTTTTCATAAAGGAAATAAAAAACAAACTACATGAGGGTCTATTGATGCCCTAAGCAAAACAAAGCAAGAAAAAAAAAGATAGAAATGAAGGACAAAGACTACAGGATGCTATATATCGGTACATAACTCCTCTATTCTCCCTCGAAGCCGGGCAATGGTAGCATCAATCCTCGCTCTAACCCTGTGTTCGGCTTCTTGACCTACAGCCGCGGGATCCTCAAGTTGGACGAAGGCCTGGTGCTTGTCCTCCAGTTTCTTCAAAGTATCCTCCAGGGCAACAGAAGACTAGGCCACCTTACTGGATTGTTCGTAAATAGCCTCCCTTTCTTGACGAGCCTCATGGAGATCACCCTCCAAGATCTTAAGTTTGGCTTAAAGTTGTATAATCTGCTCGTTAATCTCAGCCATTGTGTGGGTCACGTAATCTTCTTCGACAAGGCAGGCCGCCCCGCGGTCGTTCAACGCATTATGCTTGAGTGCCAGATTCTTGAGGTCTCGCTCCAGGGCCTCCTTGTTCTTTGCATAGGCAGCCCTCACCTGCTCCACAGAACTTAAGAGAAGCTCATGCTTCTTGGCCTCTACGGCAACCATGTCAATCTGTCAAGCCCGTTGTAATTCATCCAGATGTTGCTCTACCTCAACCAACTTTTGGAGCAATAAGTCAGCTGTCTAATCAAGGCCGAAAAGAGTCCTCAAAATCTTGACTTGACCCCTAGTACAGTACTTAGCCCAGGCGAAAGACTTGTTTCCCCCCAGGATGATTAAAACCCCCTGCTTCAGCAGCATGTAGAAGCTCTGAATGATAATCTTTGAGGATTCTTCCACATCGACAAGGGTGGAAGGCGTCAAAGGAGCCAGAACAGAAGAGGCTACTCCCGGTTGAGAAGTAGGCATAATAGCACTAGACGGTCTAGGAAGCGGAACTGTAGCTGCGGAATGACGTGATGCCTTGACTACGGCTAGCTCCCTCCCAGTTGAAAGAAGTGTCTGGACGCTAGGCAACTCGACAATATCAATCGTCGCAGCTTCTACACTCAAAGATGTGCTGACATCAGACCGCCCGACAACAAAAGATGGAGGGGCAACCACCACACCAGATGGATCCGCAACAGTAGAAGCCATCTCCATACCAGTCTTCGTATGAGGCCCCACATGGTGTTCTTCACCCCTATAAAAGCGAGGAAGGGACTCAGGCCTCTTTCGAACAAGCCCTCCATATCTTTTTTTCTCTACGCCTTCCTCGGCATCCATGTTTATCGTCTTCAAGAGAGAGGTAGGACCTGTAGAACCAAAACAACCCTTGATCAACATCACCCAGAGGATAGAGAACTGAAGCCAAAAAATCTTATCCCTTGAGAAAGTACGAAGCAACATACCCGGAGTAGATAGCGGAACTTGTGGCTCGTTCAGTGCAGTCAGAGCCATCCTTACGGTATCCAAGTTATCTACCGAGATGTTTGGAGTAGTTGGTTCCATCAGTGGCCCCTCTAGGTCATGTTCGCCCGAACCTCAGGTACATGCTCTTAAGTGGCGGCCATAGACTCAGGAGACGTCGTCTCTTCGTCTACCTCCAAATAGGATATTGTCGCAGTCGTAGACCATCAAGGACGATCCTTTCTCCCTAGTGTCTACAAAGTTTTAAATAGACCATAAGAAAAAGTTTTATGGAGAGAAGACGTAAGAATCAAATTAAGAGGTTTTACGGATACTGTCATAGTATCTAAAGTGGGGTCTGGTTCTGAAACCACCAGTGCAAGTGGTCCTACCTCTTCTCTTACAATCTCCTTCGTAGAAGGACAAGATCCTTTTACAGGTTTCGTCCGAGGAACCACTTCAACTCGCACTTCCTTAGAGTGGCGAGAGTGTTGAGCCATACCGGCCTTGCGCTTGGGAGCAGAAAGGTCATCAGAAGAAGTTTCCTTCTCAGACGTCGGGGCCGAGTTGGCTAGCAATGGTCGGGCAATACTTTTTCCTTTCTTGGGCGTTCGTCGACCCTTGGTCGATGAAGGCACAAATATCGTGCCCGCTCATCTCTGGCACGTAATCCGCTGGTGGAGCATTGTCCGTGCAATAGAAACTTCCTGCAGTAAACAGTATGTGCGACTGAGCACCAACAACATACAGCCCAAACTCAACCTGTATACTAGCAGCGGCGTAATAGCTCCACGCCTGAGCCCCATCAAGAAGACCGCCATAATACCCAAGGGAAGCACTAGGATTGTCCAGCTAAAGTTAGCTATACCCAAATTGACGGGCAAACCGACTGGGAAGATAGGGCTCCAAATAGATGTCAACCCAATTTTGATACACCAAATGAGGGGAAGATAACAAGGAGCCAACGGTAAAGTTTCGCCGACAACGGACAATCAGCAGCCCTACTGTCCCGATGAGTAGCATTCCTTTCCTCCTCGGTGAACTACGGAACAATTGTAAAGAATGTCCAACCGTTCAAGTAGGCAAGCTCCCTTCTATAGGGGCATATCCTTACAGTGCCATTTCATCCCTCGATAACGACGAATAAAGGTATCTCCCTCCAGCATCCCTTCATGTGTTTAGGGGCGCATCAAGGACCGATGGCGCAACAAAAGCCAACCCATTAGGTAGTGATAGGGTAACTCCACCCTGTTGAATTCTCCAATACCGTTGTGCCAAAAACTAGTCTTGCAACCGGGAGGATAAGGTTACGACTAATCCTCTCAATTAAGCCTGACATCCCCCTCCCGCGACCACACAGTTGTGTAGCCAAATCATTAAGTACCCTTCTAGCAACGCCTTATCAGACAGCTCATGGGTATCCATAAGAAAATAGCCAAATTCCTCATCTTCAGCAGATGATTCACGATATTGCTGGATCAAAGCTGCGAAAGTTTCCTGGGATAATAGCCTCCGAACATAAACCTGGTCCGACCTGGGCTCCTTTGGGAAAAGATAGTGTGTCCAGACCGTGATATGGGGGATAGCCCCTTCGGAAGATTTCTCCTACTTAAACATTTTCTGACAGATGTTATGACGGCACAATAATTCTTTATAGACGGCCAGGAATTTTGGATTCTCCTTTTCAAAATCTCCTAGTTTGTCGTTGCTCGGGGTGTATTCCTCGTAAGGTGCCTCACCCCAGGAAAGCTTCCATACTAAGTGCATCTCATGCAAAGCTAGTCCTATCTTACTGCCAAGCGTGAAGAAAGTTCCCGTACGACAGTTATACATCTCCATCAGAGCGATAAAGATGTAATAATTTATCTCTAGGCCGTAATGTGTGCCTCTCACGACAAAAAATATATCAGCATCCTTAAGCTCTCGCTTGTAGCACTTCAGTACCCACTTGGTCAAGCGACACCACGAAGGATTGTAATAGGCCCAACCAAGATTTTGTAATTGCCCAGGCGGGTACGACCCTTTCTTGGCAACTTGATGGAGGAAAGTATCTTCGGCATAAACATCAAGGTTTGGCCCCAAGTCACTCCTGATGACGCTAGGTGTTAGCCCGAAAGAAGAATAAGAGGGCGACTCCTTCTGATAGAAGAATGCCCCCTTGTTTTGGCCAATTTCGGATCGGATCTTGCCAGCGAGAGCCCTCCGTTGTTCAGGTATCAAGTTCCAGTCCATCTTCCTCTGACTCATTACTATACGAAAATCTGATAGAGGCATATGGCGTTAAAGGGTGGGCATGGACATCTCCGTCCCACGGTGAGTAAAGTTCCAGTTCTCCTTGGACTTTCCTAGGTCAGAAAAGGATGTAGTCAATACGTCCCCAAACAGAAAGTATGGCTTCTTGAAAGCATAATCCTTTCCAGCAATGGCCTTCCTTGAGTTTATTTGACTTAGGAAATAAAACTTGCTCTGATCGGCGATCAGCTTATGCCTTTCGGACGGGAAACCCCTATCCAGCTGGGTTTGGATGGCGGCAATTAGGTCCCCAAAGTTAATACTCAATAGGACCCGCTCATGGTTGAGAATTAATTCACCAGAAGCAGTAGTGGGCAAAGTCACTGTAAAACTCAGAAGGGGTGAGATTAGAATAACCTAAGAAGTAAACTTTTTTACTATACTTTCAAAACATTGCAGTAGAGGCTATGCCCATCATCAACAAGATGACTCTACACAAATTGTCCATATGGCAGAGTTTGACCTGCGCATGGTGGTTTCCAACTCATACGACAAGACATGGTCCACGAATGTCAGGTCCGCGCATGACAGGCCCTCACCCATGAGACATACGGTGTAAAAAGTCTGTGCATGTCCTATATAATTTCTTATCCATGTGGCAAGACTACGTGAAATGGCCACGCATGTCTCTTCATCCATGTGGCAAGACTACGTGAAATGGCCACGCATGTCTCTTCATCCATGCGACAAACCGTGAAAGTAGTGTTTTTTCTAGAAATCCTACCCAAGACCAGTTTGTGCACATCAGAGGGGATCTTAGGGAGGTCGACCTCGGCGGCGAGACCCTTTCCCTTGTTCTTGGTAGCCGCGGACAAAGAAGAAGCTTTGGGGGCCATGGTGGTCGGGAGAAAAAGATAGAGAAGAAGCCGGGAGACAAAGAAGAAGCAAGAGAGTTTTTTATCTCTCCAGACTGCCTCCCCTTTTATTGGCGAGCATGCCTCAGTTCCCGCGCCATCTACATGGCGATCGAGGATAAGGGCGATGGTTGGATTCTCGAACCGACGTCATCCTTAGTGAATCGTCGCCTCGATAAATGCATATAAAGGCGGCTCAGAATTCCCAAAAAATTTCTTGAAGGACGAGCAAAATCTTTTCATTTAATGCAAATTTGACATCTTGGCAGATTCCTCCATGTGTCCGCAAGTGCATGCGGCAAACAAACTCATTTAGCTGAAAGATCTTCATGCGACAGGCAACCTATGCGTTCTGAAGATCTCTTCCATGATTCTTATTCAAAGTATTCTAAACTCATCCAAGTTAGAAACTTTGAAAGGGGTCTTGTAGACGCATGAAAAATCTCGGAGAACCATACGCTCATAAACCAAGCCACATACCAAAATAGCTATGCGACATAGAAATTACGTGACGCATGACGACTTGGACGCATGGTACCATTTATGTCAGTCACAACATTTATGACCCTGACAACAATAATGGCTCTGAGCATTTTGGTTTTGACGCTAACAGTGGACGTCAGTGCTTACGTTATTGTCATGATTATCTTTGTCCGGATATAGCTGTGTAGTGTCACGTATACACACGACAAAGATATTTATGTGTCAAGCTCCTCATGCGTCAAGCTTCCCATGCGTCAAGCTCTCCATGAGTCAAGCTCCCTATGTGTCGTGGTCCTTATGCGTCTAAATGACCATAAGACTCGATCTCTATGAGGCTCAACCCCTATGCGATTGTAAACTCCCTCACCCAAAATAGATATTTTGTGTCTATTTTATATTATTATATTTATTATAGATGTTGAATTTATTTAGAGTATTCTCTTAGTTAATTAGAAAATAAATTTTCTAATAGTATATTTACTTATATAAATATTTATTTAGAATTATTTTTAGGCTATTTTAGATTATTGAGATTTTTCCATAATTTTTAGTTAATTAAAAACTAGTAACACTAATTTTCTAGGACTTTGAAGAATTTATTTTATGTTCAAACTTAATTAAAAATATTCCAAAATTTTATATTTAGGTTCTAAATAGTCAAATATATTTTCTAGAATTTTCTGGGAATTTTCTGAATACTTTTAGTATTTATTGGGAGTTATTTAGACTAATAACTAATTTTTAGGACTTGTAGAATTTATTGTGCAAGCTCAGGAATATATAATGGACCCACGTTATTTTCTAGGGTTTATAATATTATTATATATTTTTTGAAATTATTTCAGAATTTTTGGAATAATGTTAGTATTTATTTTTAGTTAAATGGATAAAACTAATGTTTAGAGCTTCTCCTAATTATAGTAGTAAACTTATGAATATAAAATTGTCCCAAATATTTTTCTAGGGTTTATAGGTTCAAAATATATTTTATGTAATTTTTCCAGATTTTTATGATTATTTTTAATATTTATTTGGAGTTGTTTAGATTTAAAATGACTTAAATAATATTTTGATAAAGGCAAATCAAAAACAAATAATATAACAAAAACCATCCAATCAGATTCTGACACGTGTTAGCCTATAAATATCCATTCGGCCGCAGGTACATCTCTATATATATATATATATATTATTATAACCCTAATTATCCTATTATTTTAGAGAGAGAGAGATTTTAGAGAATTGTCATATAGGTTCCTTCATCTTCCACAAGCCATTGCGCATAGCTCCGGACTCCAAACGAGGCCTAGTTTCTTGCGTTAGAAAGATATTGAGGTTAGATTTCTTATTATATAATTTATTTTACAAAATTATAAGTATTAAATTTTGGAAAATTCGTAGAGCACAGCATGTCCGAAAATAGACGTGTTTTAATATTTTTGTGATTTCGGGAGAACCAGGAATCAAAATCATGAACCGTTTAAAGTTTCGGAAAGCTAATGTCGAGATCATTGACATATGTTTTTCCCAGAATTTATTTCGAAGTATCTATATACTGTTAATTCTGTAGAACTTCTAGGTTAGAATTTAACCATCGGTGCACAATACAAAATTTGTATGTGCCATAATTCCCAAACGAATTTGAATTCGGATGAGCCATAAATTCTAGCATATATTTTTACGCTGAAATCTACAGAAAATCATGCATGAAAGTTGAGTTTGTGTCGGTTGACTTTTCGGTCAACAGATCGCCTCGATTTACGTGCCATGAGTCTCGAGTTGATAAAATTCAGTTTCTTTGGACAATTTAGGAATTAACATAAAAATTAGAATAATAAGATTAAAATAGGATTTTAGAGTAATTATTCCAGAATTAAATAAATTAAAATAAATTATCTTTTGACGTGATAAATTTGTAATACATAGGCTATTTGGACTGTGACTTGGACTCTGATTCATACCAGCAGCAGGACACCAGGCAAGATACCTTGCCAAATTATTTACAGTACTTTGCATGCTATTTATATTTCTTTTTATTTATTTTATTTCTGTATAGTTCTTGCATGTGTAGTTTTTCTCCAGTCATTACTATGTATTAGATATGTTGACACACACATGGCACCTAGTATCATGGGAGGACAATCATTAGGCGTATGGGCTTTTAACCACTCTGGTAAACTGTAGTATATAGTTCGCACTACGGGCGTGTGTCGCGCTGGTCGCTACCCCAGAGGTATGTCGATTTCTGTAGAGTCGCGCTGGTCGCTACCCCAGAGGTATGTCGATTTCTGATGTCCATTGACGGGTATGTGAGTTATGAGGCTTAGATCGAGTAGCCTACCCTTGCCCATACGTCGAAAAGTTGTCCTCATTTGTATTCATATAGATGGTCTTGTACATCGTACTTATTTATTTTCAAATTATATGCATATTTACTGTATTCAAATTGGCTCATATTTTCTGTATCTTGTTACGTCCCTCTGAGGACCTGGTCCGCTGCCAGGTGTATCTATTCTTGAGTATTTACAGGAGCACAGATTGGATGGCTATATATGTTTCGTGGATGTCCTCTCTTCGAGCCCGTGATTGCTAGATGGTGTTCTTATATGGTGTTATTGTGTTGTACTTATTTTAATATTTGCTCTTACATTCGAGTTGGTAGTGGATTTATTTCCATCCAACTATCATCCTTAGATATTTATGTTGACATCTAGTTATATAGATGCTGGTTATTATTTATATTGATTTTCTGTGGATGAGATTTAGATTGTACCCTGTGACTTGTATTACATTTTATATCACTTGTGGATTGATTTTCATATTACAGCGTACGTGTGAATTTTGGTTTTCATATATTAGAGTTGTCATATCCATGCGGCTGGCATGCTTACGTGTTCCTAGTCCTACGTATTTTGGGACTGGGGCGTGACAGCTGTTCTGTCTTTATGTGGCCATGTGCGACTAAATCTTTTTGTTACAACTGAAAAGACTCTCTACAACCAAGTGCATGTCACGTGTAAAGCTGACCAAGTCACGCACACAAGATTAGAACAAACCAGATCTTCAGCAACAACAGATCCCAACAAGACTCCACGTAGTGACATGCGTTCACGGTAACAACTGTTCTGTTAAGAACGGACACGTAGCAGCCCCAGAATCTATGCGCGCATAGCCCGTCAGCATGATGGCTATAAATAGTAGGGTTGCATACCCACAAGGGAGGCACATACACGCAGGAGAGAAACGTGAAGAAAGCATTCTCATTCCTTCGTCGGACCGTCAACAGAGTAAAGGAGTCAGCTGCAGTACTCGATCTCCATCGTCACACTCCCTAAAATCAAAAATATTATAGTTAGATTTTATGTTTAGGATTTCTCTGTACTTCTTTCATCTGTTATACAACAAAGTTTGTTCAACTTTAATCAATGGCAAACAAGTTGCATCTCATCATATTTAATAGATGCAAAAGATAGGTCTTATAACACAAGCTATACATTAAAAATGATTCACATCCAGGAAGAAACATATTCTATCATATACACATACCAGAGACAAAAAAATTGATTGTACATGATTACACTCCCTCCATAACGAGTTCCCTAAAGTTAAACTTTCAATTGGGAAGCTACAAAAGGTTTCCTAAAGTTAACATTTTAATTGTGAAGCTACAAAAGCTACTTTCATAATCTTCTTGTTCCACCATAGTCAGGTATTATTTGTCATTATACATTTGACAAGGTCAAGGATCCAAAAGTAATGATAGAACAAAGATGAATACTCACTGTGTCTGTTGCTTCCTGCAAGGTTATTGCATGGGATGCCTCCAATCACTAGATCAAGGATAGCGTCATTGCAGTGGTTGATGTTATGAGCCAGAAAAAATTTGCTGATCCATTCACCAAAGGTCTCAAGTACAATATGGTCGAGGACACAACATGAAAAATTGACTTGAAGAAATTCTGATATTCAGTCTTTGTAATTCGGTCACAAAATATTATGTTAGTTCAAAGAGAAATCTACTACGCATATTACTTTTGGTTCAAAGAAGGATCATTGATTAAAAAAATATCAGATACAGTGGGCAGTCCTTTGGGATATTGTGGCATTATTATTCCAGAACCACTGTGGTCTATTAGTTGCTCTTGGTATAGAGCAAGTCATGTGGGTGGTTGGCATTAAGCCTTAATGAGTTCTTGGGCATTTGGAATGTCCAAGGACTTGGGCTCGAGCAAAGGACACAAAGTGGTACTTTGATGGCATATTTTGTACTTCGCACGTACGCATCGGATGCGAGATAGCGCTTGGTTGCGCATAGGCTCTTATGTGAAGTGATCTGCGCTCGGCGTCTATGCACGATGTTTGTGCAGGTTCCTGTGCGAGGCGATCTGCGTGCGACGTCTGAGCTGAGCATCTACGTGTGGCAGTCTGCACAGGGCGTCTGTGCTGGACAGTTTGCATGGGCGCTACGCGGGGCTATTATTACTCAGATCTGCTACGCATGTGACTGTTTGGTTACTCTAGAGGATTAACTTCCCATTTAGTAGGGGTTACTATTGTAATCGCCTACTTAATAAGCATTTAACTCCGAACTAACTGCCCATTATGGGGTAATGGACTGCTATATATATATATATATATATATATATATATATATATTCGTGTGTTCTTTGGTTTTGAGAGAGAGAAAACAACAGAATATACAAAGTGCGAGAGAGAGCCGCTGGAGCAGAGTTGGAGCAACAAAGTGATATCCGTGCAAGGAGTTTTAAGTGTTGTTTGAGGAGTTCGTGCAAGAGTGACAGAGGAGCGTTCCAAAAGTTCAAAATTCTGAACTTGCTGGTTCCTGCGAGCAGATCGATAAAATATAGGTCAAATCTTGCTTTGAGCAACGATGATTTTGATCACCCCAACGAGCTTTTTCTTTTCCTATTTTGTCTTCTTCCTATATCAGTTGGTTGCATTCTTAGTTGGTTTTTTCAGTCAGTTTGTAATCTTTATTTTCTGTTTTTGCAAGAGTCATTGTAAGAGTTGTAATATTTCGGTTTTCACATACTTCGTACATATGTTGTAACCTCCGGGAATAACAGTTAGTTAATCAAGTTCCAACCTAACACAGACACGGAAACATTGATCGTCAAACCAACGACCCAATATTGAGGGCTGACACCTCAACGCTTACTCAAGAGAATTAGAAAGAGAGCGCTCTATTGATCAACTCAAAATTAACATAAAAAACATGTCCACTTCTCTTATACATATCCCTATTTATAAGAAATCACCTAACTTGAGCTCTAAGAAATAAATTCTAACAAACTAGAAAGGAAATTAATTTTAAAATAAAAAGATAAATACATAATAAATAGCAAATCCCGTCACGAACAACTGGACTGCGATTATGATTTTGACTGAACCGGAATTCTGGTTTTTCCAGAGCACAATATTGTTCAGCCTGTTTAGAATGTGCTTGCAACCGCATCACAACCTATTTACCAACTTGTCATGTATTGATGCTGCATCTTAGCACACAGATTGGGGGTGCTGAAATGTTTTAAGCTTTGCATTAGAGGTTGCATTAGAGGGAGCCTTATGGCACTTGAACGTCTTTTTATGTGTCTTTGACATCATAATAAATGGCGCCGATTGTCAATCTGGAGGGTGCATCGCACAATTTATGCCTTCTGTTTTTGAAACATTTTAGTTCTGTTATGAACAGATTTCTATTTGCTTTTTCTATGGTGCATTTAGCCTTGTAACCTTTTGGTATATTCCAGCATTAACTCTGGCTATTATAACCCATTATGTGCAGTGATGCATTGGCGAGGAACTTGGAGAATTATAACTTTAGGCTTACAGGCACTTCAGTTGTAATCGACAATGTAAGTTCTTTATTTGGTTGGTGCTTTGTGTGCATAGGCACCAACAGTGCGTGCTGGTTTGTGTGCCCAGTCCCTGGAAGATTGACTGAATTACTCGAAAGTTTTGTTTTGCTTTTTGGTTGTTTTTGACTGGGCAGCCAACGATGACCTGAATCATGTGAACAGATTACTATTTGCTTGCAAATGGTTATAAGCATTATTTGTTGTCAATATAGATGGTTCATCATTTGATCTTTCGAAAGTGTTTTCCATTTGCTATGTTTTATCATGTAGTGACTGATAATATGAGCTATCTTGATGTTGTGTATGCTCTGAAACATCATGAGCTTTCCAACGGTCTAGTTAATTTTGGGAACCTAAGAGCTAGTACAATCAACGTGGCCATTATTATCGAATCGTTTCCTATCCGATGCTTGAAGAATAGATACGATTTCTCTCCTGCCAGTCTTTCAACTTTGGAATTTTGGAACTTCAAATTTTCTTATATATTAGGTGACCATCATAACCTAGGAAGCACATACACTGCAAAAAAATGTGTACATATTATGTTGGACATGTAGCGAATACTCCAAAATATACTAGGACAATATACTGTCTTATATTTAGGTAACCACCCTAGCAACCACTAATATGCTGTTCATCTCAAAAGCCCATCATTTTGCACATTCACAATATAAATGTAAATATAATACTACCTGGGGATCAATAAATAAAATGCTTCCCATACCAGCGCAACAGTTGCACGCATTATATTCAATAGAGGCAACTCATACAAGCGCAACAGTTGCACCTCATTATATTCAATAGATGCAAAAGACAAAAACGATTCACATCACACACACCAAGGACAAAAGAAACACAACTTAGACATTAAAAACGATTCACATCCAGGAAGAAACAGATTGATACACATATCAGGGACAAAAGAAATGATTGTACATGATTACACTCCCTCTGTAACCCAGTTCCATAAAGTTTAAACTTTTAATTGGGAAGATACAAAAAAGTTCCCTAAAGCTAAACTATCAATTGTGAAGCTACAAAAGCTACTTTCATAATAAGGTTTAAACTTTTAATTGGGAAGATACAAAAAAGTTCACTAAAGCTAAACTTTCAATTGTGAAGCTACAAAAGCTACTTTCATAATCTTTTTGTTCCATCATAGTCAGGTATTTTTTGCGATTATACATTTGACAAGGTCAAGGATCCGAAAGTAATGATAGAACAAAGATGAATGCTCACCTTCCAACCCATCGCGAGTGTGTCTGTTGCTGCCTGCAAGGTTATTGCATGGGCTGCCTCCAATCACCAGGTCAAAAGGGCCATATGTGCTCATCAACTGCTCAAGCCTATCACCGCTCATCTCTTCAACATCAGCAAAGTCTATCAAGTTGCCCGTCTGATTAGTCTGCTCCCACCAACTCCTCACTATATTGCGGTTCACCTCTGAGATCTCAACTGACACTACACTTTTAAGACGGATCCCTAGTCGATGTAAAGCCACCTCAGCTCCACCAATTCCCGAGAATAAAGACAAAACATTAATCCCGTTAGGAAATTTATCCTTCAAAACGGATAAGTGATACGCCACGGTGTCAATTTGGAATGAGTTCCCCAATGATTTGTACCTCTCTGTCCTGCTAATGCCACCGCCTCGTGTGTGGTTCCTTGGGAATCCTAGTAGTGTCTCAATCTCATCTGGCTCTAGTGCCGCAACCTTGTGACGTCCAACCCAGATTAGGTTCCATTTGCGACATTGGAATAGCACAAAATCTTGGACATGACGAGGTGGTGGATTCCCGGACTCGGCTACGGCTTTTCGGATCTTCTCTGTCAGCTGTGCACTCGCAATGCAAGTCTGGAGACAGTTCAGTTGAGTTCGAGGATCCCATTTAGGCCAATAGTTCCTTGTTATGGGGAATGCCTCGTAGATTGTTTTGGGAGGAATTGGTTGGAGAGGGAACCGGTTGACAATGGGGAGGTTATGAATGTAGCCCCTCTTTCTCGCTGCCGCAGAGAAATACTTAGAATCAACAAACTCCGGCTCTATGTCGTACAAGAAACGGGAGATGGTATCCCAAACTCCTTTGGGAGCCAATGCCACATTCTCATAATAGAAGTACGGCGGGCCAATAGCAGCTTCAGGAAGTTTTCTGCCTGTGATGCTTGGTTTCTCGAATGGAAGGCCGAACCCAATCATCGGATTTGGGATGGAGAATGAGGGCATATCACCATCAAAGTTCATGTTCCTCTTTGACGGGATTACCTTCTTTCCCTTGCCAATATAACTTCTTTTCTTCTCTCTCTCCATTTCAGAGCCCATCTTCCTCTTCCCTTTATTGGAGTGGCATGCATAACCCTGCATGAGCATTCAAAGGCAAAATAACTATCAGTCAAGCTAATAGAAACATGTCAATGAAGCGGAGGTGAACGAAAACAAGTAATTTGGCATGAAATGTAAAAAATATTTTTGCTTCTGAAGAAGTAATTGAAAGGGCAGGATAACATTTATTTTCCTCTAACTAAACCAAAAAGGAGAAGGAACAACAAATGACACCAATCAGCTGCCTTGATGATGGGGGCAATGAGGAAAAAGAAGGTGATGGGAAGGAAAGTATATTTCTTTAACTTTCTTTCTCTTCCGGGCTTCCTTTTTCTTTTACATCACTTGTTAAGCCCTGGGATGTATTTTTCTTATCATTCTTAACCAGCTTCAAGAGGGGGAAAATGAGTGGATCATTAACAGAAAAATTATCCTTAGCTTTGTGTGTGTGTGTGTGTGTGTGTGTGTGTGTGTGGTGTTGGTGCGGGGGTGGGGGAAGGGGGGGGGGGGGGGGGGGGGGGGGGGGGTTATAGTGGTTGGTTTGAAAAAACCAAGGGAACTCAACAATAGATATAGCTCATTTTTTTCCTACTAATCTTTTTCAGTGTGCTTCTGTAAGCAACACGGGAGAACAGTTCCTTGATTTTCTTCTCCTTTTCCTCTCATGAAAAAATAAGGATTAAAGGTCAAATAGTTACCTCATCTTTAGCCCAACTTGATGTCTGATACCACGGCTGGTCCTCGCACTCTTCTGCCAGTTGAGCCGCACGTATGGAGTCTGCTAGCTCCAAAACTGATGCATCTTTACCTTTGTGTAATTAGACAGAAAAACAATAGAATAAAGATGAAAAAGGTCAGTAGAAGGGTCATACAGGGAAGAAAATTAAATTTTGGAGCTCATGATGGCCGTATTCCACTAAAGACTATATAAGATAGTCCAACTCATAAAAAGTATGGTAAGTTTTGAGCGAACCTAATAAATATTCAACTTATGTTCATTATCCAAGGGATAATAGAGTGCAATACCCATAAATATGGTACATGAATATACATTTCTGTAGATAGTGCTGCAGTTGATAGAATCAAAAACTAGACGTTGATATTTCATGTTTGGAGTCTTTGGACTTTGGAATAAGGTTCTTTTTCACAAAAAGGAAACTTGTGGCTGGGAGAAAAATGAAAAAACAGTTTATGGTTGAAGTAATTGTAACATATTTTTTTTTCCCAAATACAGAAAAATGGGAAGAAAAGTAGCCTATAGATAAGTTGGGCTCCTAATCAATCATAACTATACCATGCAGTTCTCTTTGATGTCCCCAACCCCAAGCATTCTAAATATTTTAAAAATAATCTATATCCTGATGGATGTAGATGAATTCATCAACAGATATCAGCAAAGCCGTGAGCACACATAAACAAACATCATAAACTATTCAGGCTAACAGTAGGTATATTTAAACTCATTGTGGAAAGGCTTTTGGGTATTATCCAAACCTTTGTTCTCTTGCACTTAAGTCTGCATAGATCTCGCATTATTAATTTAAACATAAGACAACCACCACTAACTCATAGTAATCGGTTAAAATATCTCAAATAACAACTCAAAGGTTAGCAAATGATCCTATATGGCTACAGAACTGAATCCCAAAAGCATACTGGGCAAGTGCAGGTTAAACTTATGGTAAGCCATACACATACATTGTGTACTTCAGTGGTGTCAACTGTCAAGGATACCAACCAAGCCTCAGACAGACATCTATTTATATGTGTGGCTAACTGGCTGTCAACAGAAATATAACTACTACAATAGAGTGATGCCATCAATAGATGAAACCACATAATATACTAATCACATGAAACAACGGAATATAATTTTTTCTATTCTGGTACTGATTTTGGATTGGAATTAATGTCTTTTGTTGGCCAAGATTTGATCATTTTCGAATTGAAGGCTGGAAAGCTAAATATTTCTAATGTCCAAGTCCATAATAGGAGAGGCTGTCCTTTTATTCACTTTTCATAATTAACTAGATATATTGATTCATCCAGAGTCCATACTTATATAATCTCATCATCCATCACAATTGGCCAAACCTGATGCCAAGTACTTTTTTGATGCCTGTGCCAAAATCAAACCAAAAGAAGCACAGTTTAGAACATATTGAATCAAATCTTAGGAGCTTCCAATAGGAACCCTATTCAGAAAAGGTACAAACATAAACCTCATTTTCCTATTGGTAAGAACGATTATATCTTGTGATATTAACTTGATACTTCATTAACATGACGGAGTTCTAAAAAATTTAATAGCTTTTCCCTAAGAATTTGATGCTTGAATATCATGACCTGAGCTCTAATGATTCAAACTTTTTCATAAAGACAACACTAAAAAATGGTAAGAGATTAAAATCTAAGGCTTTATCTATGTTCAAAAACTTTCTAATATTAGAGAAATTATGTCCTTCAGTTTGGAAATGCAGATGTTAAAATTTGTATTCTCAACTTTGCAAGCACAAGAAACCATAGAGATCTTGTTGAAATAATATCGCTAGCATGCTTTTGTATCCGACCAGAGCACTAAAGGGAGAGAAATAGAGAAAACAAGGACAAGAATATAAAGAGAACAAATGGAAGGAAAAAGTTAAGAAACAATGAAGCACATAAGTAAATTATGTAAAATGGCAAAGAAACAAAATATGGCTAAATGAAAGAAGAAAAATTAGAGTTACACCTTGCTAGAAGAGTGCCATGATTTTTCATTGTTGATAAGAATCACTAGCTTACTGAGAGAAAATCAATGAGAAAAAAAAATTGTTGGCAGGCCATATACTAATTCACATATTAGATGTACATAAGTTTTTTGGAACTCCAAAGAAACCTTAGATACCAAGAAATGTGTTCCAGTAACTTTGGTACTCCAAGCCAAATCTAGAAGCATGCCAGCGCTTCTTAACACCAAATATGCTCTAGATAAGAGTGACTTGGCCATAGATAGAAACAGGTGAAGATTGAAACCATGTCCAAGTACATATGCTGCAGTTTATTCCTACATTTATGTTTAAGGTTGAGCTTAAGGAAACAGAAGCAGAAAGTCTCACCAATCAGACATGGTTAAATCTTTTAGGCTGCTGTAGTGCATTAGCCATAATTCCGCTAGACCAATGGGTTATAGGGTGCAGTCTAAAATCTAATAAAAGGCGAGTACCAATATTCAACAAATAACAAGCAAAAATAGAATAAATAGTTGAATATCTGTTATTTATAGCTTTTGGCACCAATAAGAGTCTGTAATAGCAAGTATACAGTAACAATACTAATAACAAGGCAAATTTCTTGTTTCGAACTTTTGAAGTCATCTATAAACCTTTTCTTACATTCAACTCTATCAAGGTCCATCTTCTGAGTAGCATTAGCCACTGAGACATTCTTCTATACTGCCTATATCCATGTATATTTCTGGTCACCCTTGTTCTTGCAGCTTATTTACAAACTGGTCCTATCACTCCTAACCTGTGCATTCTCAAGCAGTTTTCTTCTATCCTCAAGTGAAGCCATCTCTAATTCCCACGAAATGCAGTCATTGATTATCCACATTTTACTGTATCGCCACCCATCTCAACATTCTCATTTCAGTTACTCTAAGTTTTGGACCTGTTGTTTCTTGATTAGTCAACTTTACAAACTGTGAAACATAGCTGGTCATATAGCTTGAAGTTTCTAAACCATAAGACGTGGCTGGTTTTAAAGCTAGAAGTTTCCTTTCAAAAGGGTATTTTACAGTACCAAAACATTCCCAAAGCACTTTTCCCATTGAACCATCCTGCTTTAATTCTTTTAAGTAAAAATTCTCCCGACCACATCAAGAATGCTGGTAAAAACTAATGCCACGCCATAAAAAATATATAATAATCTTTGTCTGGAAGGATTCTTTTTTGTTTGTAAAATGTTGCAGAGAGTTCAATAGAAAGAAATGTGCGAGTAAAATTAAAAGATAGTAAGGCCATGACCATGGAATAAGTCTAAATGACCTTTCATTAGCCAGAAAGTGTTAAAAGATGGAATGCATTATGGAGTATAATCCTTTCAACAGTAGATGCACAACATGCGGACAACATTTACAATAACCTATATCTTTAAGCAATTCTGCATATATCAATATAGCAAGCATAGAATTGACCCCTTCGATACACTGAAGCTCAAATATTAAGAAAAATTCTAACCCAGCTGAGCATTAACTCATATTCTAGAAGCAATAACATACCGCATCTGTCGATTGCTGAAGATGCCTCCTCGGCAAGGAAACCCATATCCACCAAGGTTGATACAATTCTGTCCTTCTCGGATAAATCATCAGTAAACTCCTATATAAAAAAATTAAAATAAGCACATGAAAGTTAACTATTTGATAATCTAGCAGCACAAAACCATTCCTTTACCAAAAGTTTGACAATAGAAGACAAACAAATAGAAACAGAAACTTTAGGATTCACTCAGTATTATAACGCATGGGTCTTATGCTTGTAATGAGAAGGTTTTTGAGATGTATAATCATAATTATGCAGATTGATCCTATAAGAAAAGTTACATTAAGAAATGGGTTTATTCAACAGAGATTAGATAGAGCTTCAGTTGAGGATAGTATGCAATAATCTGGACACTCCGCCAATAATTAACCTTACGTGGCCAATGATTGAACTAAACTGAAATAGCAAATTTAAAGTATAATACATGCTTTACATGTTAAATATTAGACAGGATAATATATTACAAAATGAACTATATTTATAATAGGCAACCAAATAAAATAGGTTGGTTTTGTCATTACCAAATAGGTTTTATGACCCAAGACCTAACCTGAACTCATTTAGACTAACATGTTCAAAATCAGCAATTTAAAGTTCAGATTTGGTATATAATCCTTTACATGTAACTTCACGAGGCCAGTATTTGTAGCCTTCCATGTGGGAGGAACTCAATTTAGGAGTTGTGGAAAACCCTATCCTTAGTATCCAAACTCCCGAGAATTGCTGATCACTCAGACATGCAATCAGATTGAAAGAAGCTTTACCATGCCATGGCATAACTTCTACTGGTTTACGAACAACTGAATCTGTCCGCTTATGCAAATAAAGTAGGTACATAAAAAGCCTCTAGTGAAGAAATGTGAACTCCTTTGGCCAAGCAAAATAAAGAATCATTCTCCAGTTGACTTCCTTGAGCTGTCGTCATTCGATCAGTCCCTCTTCGGGATATCCGCCTTAATAAGTTTTCTTCCATTGGCTGTCACGTAAACCTGATAAAGAATAAACGGTTGACAAGGGAGTCTTCATATCTTGAACGTACGTGACTTTGTTGGGATGTGATATTTTATTCTAGCACATGCAGAGTTCACGTAGAACAGTTCAGTAGACAGGACTAAAGGAAGATCTCCTTTCAAGGTTGTAAAAGGTCTAAGTCTGTGTCAGTCCATAGATCTTCTACCAATCTCCATCCTAGGTCACAAATAGAAAAAAATCTACAGGACTTTAAGAAGCATATACAAGAAATACATGGACTTTTCAAAGCATATACAAGAAATACAACCAAGTCCATATAGGAATGGAATTCATGCCAACAATGAACACTAGAAGGAGGAAGCGGAGATAGTACACAGGTGTTTTTCTTGATTCTCTTAGCCAAAGTTGAAACCAAAAAGAAAAGAAGAATGTACGTACTTAAATGGCAGTGGTTTCTCTCAATTCTTTCACAATTGACAGTAAGCCTTCTAACAAATAGGAAATCTAAATATCTGAGTCTCATAGAAAATTATCTATCTCGATGGTAAAGTTTGTATATTTTGCTTATGAAAGAAGGGTACCAAAACAAACAAAATGTCTTATTATTCTTTGTATGCATAAAATCTCGGATAGAATTTTTTTTTGATCATCGATATCTTCAGTTTGTCTTAGAAAACTATCAAAATTGAGGCCTGTGCCATACACGTATCAATAACAAGATTCAAAAAAATGTTACAAGCAAAACTAAGAGATAAAGCGGGTTGTTGTGCTTCAACATCTTCCCAAGTATAGAGTTAAACATGTTGGCCACGGGTTGGTTTTATCTTCAGTCTGACACGACATGAATATCAAGTGTAAAATCGGATTATATAGGTTGAGGAAGCTGAAACAAACACAAGAATTTTACATGCTAATTGGGTTGACCTGTGATCTGGACCATTCAGACCCAACCCAACCCAACCATGCTTAGTTTTGTATTGGACTCAGCCGTTGTGTTGGCCATCCCTACTTATATGAGGATGGCCATGATCATAATCACAATGATAATGCTGATGATGCAACTCTTGGTTTTTCATTATAAATATTCTGCTCCCTCATAAACTATATGATGGTTCAGTATTTACGCTTCTTCATACAAACTAGTATAGCTTACAACGAGATTCAAATCTTATCATATAAAAGCATTGTGTTGTACTAAGATGATCAACATTCTGGTTACTGTATCATCTCTACAAAGATACGGCTACGTAAATTACCTCATATTCAAAGTCATCCATATCAGAGAGAGATTCATCCAGACCTTCTGTCTCACTTGCTAGGTAACAAAAATTTGGAGAATCTTCTTGCTTGGAAGGGGAATTTTCAATTGCCTGCCAGCAACAAACAAAATTAAGTAAACAAGGTACAGTTTTAACTTGCAATATAAACTCAACTCACTCAAACTAGGTAAAAAAAAAGAAGAAGCTCTACATCCACAGCTAAACAGTATCACGACAAATGAAAATGAAGTATATTGTGACCTAAAATAATGTTGATAAGTTATAGTACTTTCACAGAAATTGATATGCATGCCAAAGCGGCAGACATATTCAGAAAGCCAAATATCTGGACATGTAATGGTAAGACAAAAATCACAATAAATAATCATGACTACGAATATGTACACAACGGTTCTCTCACAGACATAAATTGACAGATGGGAGATTTACCGAATAAGTAAGTAGTGTTTCAAGTATGGCATTCGTATCTTCTTCTCCTGCAATCCAAAGATTGATTTAAATATAACGCAAAAGATATTCAACACTTCAGCATCTAAAAAACACTGACCATTCTCCTTTAACGCTTTTACTACCAATTCTTCAGAAAATCCCATCACAACAAAATGAGATATCAAATTAGGACGAGAAGGACCTGCCTCGGAAGACTTAAAAGGCAAAAACAATCATCAGTCTGTGATTGAAACGGAATGAATGAGAATTAATAAAGCATATGATTGTTATTTTGGAGAAAAGTAGATATGATGTTCACATGTTTTCTAGCACGGATACTCCTCCAAGGGGCCGTAGTCATGTCTGTATCTGGTGATACACGTATCCGAAACAGTACTTCCTCGACACTCATGTCGGATTTGACTCCCAAGTCGATAGACTCCAAAGGGGCTCATGACAGTTGAAAGTTAATTGGCATGGTTGTGATCATGCAAAACATAACCGAGATGCGATAAAGTACCATTTCTTTTCAGTGCATTCTTTTATTAACCCTTAGAACAAAAATACTATTCAAAACATGCAAAAATATAAATATTATTAAGACCAAATATGAAAATGTGTATATAGATATGTTGTCATGTGTAAATATAATTGATCCATGATCTAGCCATAACCTATATTTCCTAAGAAATGACTTATTTTGAATTTGTATCATGTCCATATATGAATCCGTGTCCATGTAATCTATCATGTTTGGCTATAATAGAATCAACCAAACGACAAAGGGAAACTCTTTTTGAGCTGGTGGATGGATGGGGAGGGGAGATCCTAAATGATCTACTACTAAGCCCCCTGTAACGTACAGAAGTGTATCAGTTTGTTTCATCAGTAAAATCAGAATGTTGGACATCAATAAAATATGCTGCCTCATATTGCTACATTAGAACTTGTGTAGAAACTAGAAAGTTCAACAAATATTGTCCATTGAGCATATTGACCTTAATTTCTAAACAATACCATAAATTCAAAGAACTATTAATTGATAATAGGAAAAAGCTAATTTGTATACCAGGAAGAGTCACCAAACACTATAACAATAATAATGCCTTCCCAAAAATACAAAGATTTGAACTAACAAGGGGGTGGTCCAATGGTAACACTCGTATGGGAGGGGAGGAATGGGCGTGGACTCGAATCCCAGCCCAACAAAATAAAAATAGGAAAGGGAGGGGGTCTTGGTGCTAGTAGTCCATGACAGGGACGGGTCATTAATGACTGAACTTATCTCAAAAAGAAGGAGAAAAAAAAAACTACTAAATGCTTAGTGAATGTACACAAAAGCTGGTCAAAATTTGAATTAACCAAATACAAGCCTATGATTCCCATTATTCCCTACAGAGGTCTGTGTTATTACTTATTACCTCTCTCAGAAGATCAGTAATAGCTTCTTTGCTAGGCTTCATCTTGTTGGCTTGCTCGACCTCCTCCTCCTCATCATCATCCTTAACAATAACCCAATTAAAATTTTTCTTCTCTGTGTTCAAAGTCGAATGCTACAAATATAATAAAAATAAAATAAACTTCAAAACAAGAAAACTAGAGGATATGTAAAATAATCAACACCAACACCACTTGAACCCAAACCACGACATCACAGTACCCCCACAAACCACTGTAACTTGAAAATTGATACCTAAACCATAAGAAATGATCTGACATAATCTACAAAAATAGTCCCAATGATTCATCCAAACATAAATAAAGTAGAAGCTTCCACTATGCACAAGTCACAACCTAAGTAATGTAATATGATTGTTAGTTAATCAAGTATGCCAATAAGAACTGGTCAAAATTGGAAGGCCAATCGCAAGCTTGTGATTCCATTATAACTACGAAGATTAATAAATCACTGTGTTTTTACCTCTCTCTGAGGGCCAACAATAGCTTCCTTTTCCTCCTCCTCCTCCTCCTCCTTGACAATAACCCAGTTGAAATCGTTCTTTCTTTCATTGTTGGAATTCCGATCCTATCAAACAATGAAAAGAATAATAAATAGGGTCGGTCCAAAACATTTGAAGGCCGAGGACAAGAACCTAAAATGTGCCCTCAATTCACACATATAGGATTATATGCTTTGCTTTGCCATAAACTATAGGAAAGAAAGGAAAAAAAAGCTGATGCCATGGAAAGAATATAATGGATCCACCTACCTAGATTTAATGGACAACAAACAACAAAGATCATGATGTTAATTGACGTTGATTATTAAGCTAGTTTTGGAAAATGCAACAAGCATATAGTAGCTTAACCTTGATTTTTCAAAGGTACTATAGTAGCAACATGCATATAGTATTAATAGTGTTAGCTTTGCTTGACCAAAAGCTCAACTTCTTTCTTTCCTTTAGTCCCACATCGGATGGGCCAACCCCTTCTTGTATGTATATATTAGTTTCTCTTCATTGCTTTCTTAAAGATGTTGTGTGGGGAACCCCTTGGGCCACACGCGCGCGCCGTCGCCGCTGCCCGGGCCGGCTCGGTTCGGTTCGGTTCGACGGACGTAACGGGTGCGGGTACGTGCCCACACCTGCGGACGCCGAATGCCGATCCAATTTACTCTTCGGGTTCGGACTGAGATCCAAAATATCTTTTTGCTCCTCCTTATTTTTGAACCATTTGGCTCATTCAAATTTGAACGTAGAGGCACCATGTCCAGGTTTATTGAACCCTTGTAACAGCTCTTTTGACAGCCATTCCTCCACGTTTATTTTCTTTTGTTATTTCTCTTTAATGGATAGTTTTAAGAGCCATTTAATCTCTTGTCGGTTGGCTGTGTCTTTGGTCTGCCATTATATTGCGGTCACCTCCTCCTTCTTTCTTTACAGAAAATAATCCTACGTGAAACCTCTCTTTCATTCATCTCTCAAACCACATTCTGATCTCCAAATTCTTGCTCTGGGCAGAGCTAAGTTCGGTCTATCTCTCCGAGTTGTGTGCAACGAAGAGAACCCGGTAGTCAGGGGGTTTTACCACTAGGAGCTTTCGAGAAATGTCTGCACATAGACCTCGGATCAACTCTTAGGACAGTGCTTCGTGCACGACTTCCCCGGAGGCCGGTAACAATTTTGTTTTTTAGTTTCCTTGTTCTCTGAAAAATAATATATTTATATTTATATTATAAATATTATTATCAATCTAAGAGTTGATCAAAACAAATATTTTGTGAGCATATATAGTTTTGTAGCAATTTTACTACTGGATTCTGATATTTGTCTCCACTAAAATATTTACTGTAGCAAACAAATATTTTTCTAATTGCTTACCAAACAAAGGTTTGGTTTGGTTTTGTTAACGAATATTTATTGTAGCAAACTTGTACTTCACTGTTCATTTAGCAAATTTGTTTAACGAGTATTACTACTTACATACCAAAGTGCAACATAGATTTTTTATTATTTTAGATCATATATTAATTAAGAATTGGTATTAGAAAATTATTATTCTAAGTACTATTCTGTTAATAAATAAATTAAAAAATAAAAAATTGTATTTGTAGTAATTGTAACGAATATTTCTATTAGAAAATTTGTGAACTGTCTTGAATATTTGTAACAAATATTTCTAATTTTTTGTTGAATATTTGCCAGCACATATAATCTTGTGATTCAATTTAACCACTATAATTTAGTATTTGTAGCACATAAAATCTTGCTTTATATATATATATATATATATATATATATATACCATCATTGGTATTCATTATTATTATTAGCTCTACATTTACTTATTATTAACTACAATATTGTTTAATTGAAACGACCTCAAGACAATAATAGTTAAGTATAATTGCAAATCTCTTTGAGTCTGGATTCTAAAAGTAAAGATCAATTTGGGAACAAGCCGAAAGGCTAGCTGGGAACCGGCCCCTACAGCTAACCCAAATTAATCTACACTTGATAGACTAAAGATTTTAAGATTGGTTAGCAAAATCACTTGAACTATTATTCTAAATCATTGGACATTGTTATTGAGTAATTTCGTATCTTTCAGAGTTTCCTCATTTGCAACCATGGCTGCCAAGGATGAGACTTTTACTGCTAAACCTGCAAAATTCAGCGGGACTTTCTTTAAGAGATGGCAAAGTCAGATGAAATTTTAGCTCACTACCTTAGGATTAATCTCAGCCATTGATAGTTTCACACCAATCACAAATGACTCTGATGACACTGAGTCTGACATAGGTGTATCCAAGTCCTCTGGTTCTTCTAGACCCAAGACCCCTAAGGAAATAGACTACCATTGCTTCCATAGAATTCTAAGCGCTTTGTCTGAATCACTATATGACATATTCTTTGAATACAAAAGTGCAAAAGAACTTTGGGATGCTCTGGAAGATGAATATAGTTGTGTTGATGCTGGAATTGAAAGATTCAATTCCTCCCCATTCAACAGATACTTTATGGTAGATAACAAACCTATAAATGACCAAATATATGAATTCCAAGAATACCTTAGGCATATTCAAGCCAAAGGCACTTTCTTCTCTACTGAGTAAAAAATAGCCTGCTTAATAGACAGGCTTCCTCCTTCTTGGTCTGATGTCAAGAAAGACCTCATTCACACTCAGGGTGACCTTACCTTTGCTCAAGTCTTAAAAAAAATTAGAACAGAAGAACAAATTAGGCTAAGGTCTAACCCTAAGTCTGAGTCTAAAGCTAAGGTAAACCTAGTAGAATCCCAAGGCAAACCAGTGTAGTCAAAGGCGCGCCTCAGGCGCGCCTAAGGCGCGCCTTGCTCCTAGGCACAGGGTTAGCGCCTCATGACACTCCAGGCGAGGCCCAATTCTTAAGGCGCACCTAAGGCGCGCCTAGGTGCGCCTTTTTCGAGCGCCTTAGAATAGCTAAGGCGCGCCTTGAAAATCTTGTGAAAAAAAAAAACATATTTAGACTTTTTTAACTATTGTACTGTTTTTAGACTGTTTTTTGAACTGATGTAATTTTTTTTACTGTTTTCTCTCTCACTCACTCAATTCAAAGTGATTGCAACCTAGACCTAAGTAGTCAAAAACGGTTATATATCGGTTATATAACCGATATATAATGGTATCGGTCCTGGACCGATATTTTTTTGCAGAAATATCGGTAAAATATCGGAACCGATATTATCGGCCGATTTGGCCGATATTGTTCGAAATATCGGTTTAAAAAAATCGATTTCTCACGGTTTTGGTTTTGCTAAAAAAAAAATCTTATGGGCCTGGGCCTGCAGACGGCATTCTATGGAAAAATCAGCTGTTAAGTCAAGATACAATACAATACAAGCTTCTGCCATCAATGGAGATTATATCTTTTGCCATCAAACGATATGACATTCGCATCAATGGAGATTACATCTGATGTTGAATGATATGACATTCACATCAATGGAGAATGGAGATTACATCTTCTGCCATCAAAATCTTCATGCATCAAACTTATTCAGAGATGTAGTTCCTTAAGTGATCTTCTTTATCTTGGACCTCTTGGATTTTTCGACGATATGTATACTTTATGCATATTTTATAATAGAAAACTATTAAGTGTATTGTTCATATATAAAAATTGTGTTAAAAATGCAAACCGATATTTAGCGTTATAAAACGATATATCGGTGATATATCTATAACTCTACTGGACCGTTATCATAAAAAAACCGTTATTAACTACATAGATCTAGACATGGGAGAATTTGAAGCACACATGTTTATCAATATAGAAATCCGATGTATGTATATATATATATATATATATATATATATATATATATATATATATAATTTTTGTGCCTCGCATCGCTCGGGCGCGCGCCTTAAGTGCGTCTTGCGCCTCGGGCGATTTGGACCCTTTGCGCCTCGAGTGCCCCTTGCGCCTTTGACTACCTTGAGGCAAACCCAAGCCTCATCATCACCACAAACCCAAAAGGAACCTCTTCAAGAAGAAGCAGAACCCTCAGCCTCACCACCAAAACCATCACCAAAATAAACCAAGAAACTTCGGTCAAACTCATGATCAGAAGAGATTTTGCTTTGTGTGTGGTAAAACAAACCATATAGCCACCAACTGTTTCCATAGGAAGAAGAAAGTTGTCCAGATTTCTTACAAAGGAAAACGTCCAGCCAAACCAGAAGCAAACATGCTTCTCAACGGCTCTTCTAATTCCTTCAGGTCTGTAAGCTATCAACTATTAGTCAACATTTCTTACCATTCTGACGATTGGTGGTTAGATTCTTGAGCTAATGTTCATGTTTTCTTTGATCGCTCCTATTTTTCAAACTATCAGGAATCAGGTGGAGGAGGTGTAACTCTAGGAGATGGCTCAGCGGCACAGATTATAGGAAGAGGAAGAATAGATCTAAATATATCGAAAAAAATTCTGACTCTTCATAATGTGTTACATGTGCCGTCTATCAGAAAAAATTTAGTTAGTGGGTCTCTTCTTGTAGCTTCAGGGTACAAGATTGTTATGGAAGCAAATAAAGTAGTATTTTCTAAGAATGACCTTTTTATTGGAAAATAATTTGTAAGAGATGGTCTTTTTATTCTGAGTACCATGAATAAAATTTCAGATCCTTCTTTTGTTGTTTCCAATGTAGAATCTTAAAATGTGTGGCACGGTAGACTAGGTCATGTGAATCTAGGTTCCCTAAGAAGGATGATGAACTTAGATCTTATTCCTAAAATTCCAATAGATGATAAACACAAGTGTGAGATCTGTGTTCAAGCCAAACACACAAGGCTACCTTTCAAATATGTAAAAAGAAACTCTGACCT
The DNA here is from genome assembly GCA_036927795.1 of Iris macrosiphon. Classification (NCBI taxonomy): domain Eukaryota; kingdom Viridiplantae; phylum Streptophyta; class Magnoliopsida; order Asparagales; family Iridaceae; genus Iris; species Iris macrosiphon. Next base: position 135,552,187 of record JAYESA010000004.1, read on the forward strand.
TCTAGAGCTAGTTCATAGTGATGTGTGTGATTCAAATAGAGTTTTGACTCGAGGTGGTAGAAAATACTTTGTTACCTTTATAGATGATCATTCAAAGTATTATTATACATATCTACTCAAAACCAAAGATGAAGTTCTAGATAGATTTAAGGTCTATAAATCTGAAGCTGAGAACTAGTTGGAGAGAAAGATTAAGATTCTTAGATCAGATCGTGGTGGAGAGTATACATCAAATGATATGACAAATTTCTACGAAAAACACGAAATAATCCATGAGGTAACTGCTCCATATTCACCACAGTCCAACGGAGTTGCTGAAAGAAAGAATTGCACTCTGTTAGACATGGTGAATGCCATGCTCCTCAGCTCAGGTGCTCCCAATAATTTATGGGGAGAAGCATTATTATCGGCCTGTTACATTCTTAATAGGATTCCTAGTAAGTCTAATGATAAGACTCCCTATGAATTATGGAAAGGTAGAGCTCCTAGGATCCATTATCTCAAAGTTTGGGGATGTCTGGCTAAAGTAGGAATTCCTGAACCTAGAAAGAGGAAGATTGGTCCTAAGACTGTAGATGTTGTATTCATAGGATATGCCCTAGATAGCAATGTCAATAGATTTCTTGTTACTCAATCAGAAGTAAATGAAATCTCTAACAATACTATTATAGAAGCAAGAGATACAGTTTTAAAAAATAGAATTTCTTCCTCTCCCTCCAATCTCTCTCTTACCCCGTCCACCAGCTCTCATGTTCAAATATCTACTTCACAACCCGAACAAAATATAGAACCTAGAAGGAGTAAAAGAGAAAGAATTGAAAAGAATTTAGGAGAAGGTTTCTTCACCTTTTTGATAGAGGGTGATCCCTCAACTTATGAAGAAGCAATATCTTCTCCTGATGCTCCTTTCTGGAAAGAAGCCATTAACAGTGAGTATAACTCCATCATGGAGAACAATACTTAGTTTCTGGCAGACCTACCTTTAGGTAGTAAAAGGGTGTAAGTGGATATTCAAAAAGAAACTTAGAGCCGATGGTACCATAGAGAAATACAAGGCTAGATTAGTAGCCAAAGATTTTACCCAGAAAAAGGGATTAGATTATTTTGATACCTACTCACATGTAGCTAGGATCACCTCTATCAGAACCCTTTTAGCCATAGCATCCATTCATAATATGCTAATCCATCAAATGGATGTAAAGACATTATTTCTAAACGGGGACCTAGAGGAAGAAATCACATGGAACAACCTGAAGGTGCTAAAGGCCAAGAAAAGAAAGTTTGCAGATTAGTTAAATCTCTTTATGGCCTAAAGCAAGCTTCCAAACAATGACACAACAAATTTGACAGAATTATCTCAGGATATGGTTTCGTGCCAAACGAGTATGACAAATGTATATACTCCAAAATTTTAGATGAAAGTTGTATCATCCTATGTTTGTATATAGCTGACATCCTTATTTTTGGATCATCACTAGAATTAATAACTAATACCAAGGACTATTTATCCAGCCAGTTTGATATGAAAGATCTAGGTGAAGCCAACTTGATTCTAGACATGCAACTGGCCAAATACAAGGAGGGTTATACTCTATCCTTAGCACACTCTATCGAGAAAATGCTAAAAAAATTTAATTTTTTGATAAGAAACCTGCCCTTACTCCTTATGACAGTAGTATTGTTCTCAAGAAAAATGAGGGTTCTCCCATGGAACAACACAGATATTTTTTGATGATAGGTTCTCTCATGTATATATCAAACAGGACTAGACCCGATATTGTATTTGCTATTGGGAGACTAAGTAGATATACTAGTAACCCAAATCAGTTACACTGGACAGCATTAGAAAGAGTTTTCAAATATCTTAGGGGTACTCTAGATTATATGTTGCACTATACTAGACACCACATGATATCATAGAAGGTTATTCAGATACAAATTGGGTAACTGACTCACATGATGTAAAATACACTTCTGGATATGTTTTCACTCTAAGAGGAGTTGCAATCTCCTGGGGCTCATGTAAACAAACTAACATAGCTAGGAGTACAATGGACTCCGAAATGATAGCCTTGGACACTACATGTAAAGAAGCCGAATGGCTAAGAAACCTTATTATGCATATACCTGTTTCTATTAATATTGTTCCTGCAATTTCTATAAACTGTGATAATAAATCTGTTATGAAACTACTAAAGCATGATTCTGTGAATGCTAAGATGAACAGGCACCTGCAGCTGCGCTTCAAGTCTATAAAGAGCCTATTGGGCAAATATGTGGTTCTTGACTATATAAAGTCAGAAAAGAATCTTGCAGACCACTTGACGAAGGGCCTGTCTAGGACTTTGATCATAGAATCATCGAGGGGATGGGGTTAAGCCCATAAGTCACCAGCAGTGGCAACCCAACCGAGTCTGACTGGAGATCCCAAGAAGCCGGTTCAATGAGTAGGAACAAGCTGGACTTAGGTGACTTTTATGGAACACTGACCCGAGATTAAAATCTCATTCTATATTGCCCAAGTGGTTGTACATGCGTACAATGATTCCCCATCCCTATGGTGACAGTGTTCTTGAGTGATATGGTTAGGATGAGTTTTAAAACTCTTAATAGGTCCAAGCTGATATGCGGGGTTGAAACCTATCACCAACCCTTAAGAACTTACCTATATGAGAGGTCATGAATGCCACGACTATGGGACAGGACGATCCTAGACAACTCAGAAATTTGGAATTAGTGCGCATGGCCAACCAAAAGCGCTACCCGTTAGACCCAGAACCTCTAGCGTACTATGTATGCTATTTTTCTGAATCTGGTAAAAGAAGTCTGATTCAAGGCATAGTCCATCAAGCACTTCTTCAGACAAAGACAATAGTCACTAAGTGAGATTCAAGGCCGTAGTCCATCTCATCTATGCATAGTATATACCTGCCCAGAAACTCTTCCTTTAATTTCTTTGTCACTTCTATTTCGGAACTTGACCTTTTTTTGGGGGGGGGGGATTGTTAGCTTTGCTTGAGCAAAAGCTCAACTTCCTTCTTTCCTTTAGTCCCACATCGGATGGGCCAACCCCTCCTTGTATGTATATATTAGTTCCTCTTCATTGCTTTCTTAAAGATGTTGTGTGGGGAACCCCTTGGGCCACACGCGCGCACTGCCGCCGCCGCCCGGCCCGGCTTGGTTCGGTTTGGTTCGGCGCGTGTAACGGGTGTGGGTACTTGCCCACACCTGCGGGTGACGAATGCCGATCCAATTTACTCTTCGGGTTGGGCTGGGATCCAAAAAATCTTTTTGCTCCTTATTTTTGAACCATTTGGCTCATTCAAATTTGAACGTAGAGGCACCATGTTCAGGTTCATTGAACCCTTGTAACAGCTCTTTTGACAGTCATTCCTCCACGTTTATTTTCTTTTGTTATTTCTCTTTAATGGCTAGTTTTAAGAGTCATTTAATCTCTTGTCGGTTGGTTGTGTCTTTGGTCTGCCTTTATATTGCAGTCACCTCCTCATTTTTTCTTTACTGAAAATAATCCTACATGAAACCTCTCTTTCATTCCTCTCTCAAACCACATTCTGATCTCCAAATCCTTGCTTTGGGCAGAGCTAAGTTCGGTCTCTCTCTCCGAGTTGTGTGCGACGAAGAGAACCTGGTAGTCAGGGGATTTTACCACTAGGAGCTTCCGAGAAACGTCTGCACATAGACCTCGGATCAACTCTTAGGACAGTGCTTCGTGCACGACTTCTCCGAAGACCGGTAACAATTTTGCTTTTTAGTTTCCTTGTTCTCTGAAAAATAATATATTTATATTTATATTATAAATATTATTATCAAATAGTATTTAATTTTTTTCAAGGCTACTATAATAGTATTAATAGCAACATGCATATAGTATTTAATTTTTTCCAAAGCTACTATAATAGTCTTAATAGCAGCATGCACATAATACTTTTTTCCAAAGCTACTATAATAGGTTAAAAAATATTTGGGCCCTCCTGGTCTATGGGCCCTAGACGGTCGTCCTGGTTGCCCTGAGCCAAGGCCAACCATGATAATAAACTTCAATCACAAGATAGTTCTAGGATACAAGTCACCATCAGATGTTCCACGGACAAGAATACCACATGATACAATTAGGACATGGCGACACATACAAGGCACATGTAGGTGTGTAGTGCAACATGAGGTGGACACGGTACCAGTTTTGGAGTTTCCATGCTTACAAGCCCCCACCCCCCACACCAAACCTACAAATAACTATATCTTCATAATTGATTGCCTGACTAAGAAGCAACAGACACTCCAAAAATCCATATGATGACATCGTCGTGTCTGACACGCTACGAGCACCTCGAAATACGCTAGGACACACAAAATAGGTGACTAATCCATGTCACCATGTCCGAAACAGGTCTTGTCAAATCCGTGTCAGTGCGACATAGTTGCCAAACCATTACAAATCTTCTCCAAAAGAGCCCCAAAAATAATAAACTACGAGCCACCACAACATTCCTATTCAAGACAATTTTGCAAACTCCTATAAGAAATTTTTTTGTTTGGATACCTATAACTTTGGCAAATCACATAAACTAATACCGATAAGTGCATGCATTTCAACAAATGCTGAAATATAGAGAAGATCGGCAATGTGTCCCCTGTGTCGTGTCCATTCAACCTACATCAAAATCAATAATCTACAAAAATATTGAGAAAAAGTCGATTTTTATACCGTCCTCGATGGTCCGGCGACGGTAGTCGGTCCAGCATTTGCAGTGCTCTTCTCTTCCTCATCTTCGGTGTCCCAGCTGGTATTGTCGTCGTCATCTCTGTCACTGATCCACTCCTACGAAAATTGAATCAAAATGGTGAGATTATTTCCTAAAATGGAAAAAAATTGAGAGAGAAGGGAAGAGAAATCACCATTTTTTTTCCTTTTCCGATAATATGATAAATTAGGGTTTTGGAAATCTTTCTTCCTCTCCTCCTCTCTAGGGTTTTAGAGAGGGGAGGGAGACAGAGGACGGGGAGAGGAAACGATCCTGTTAGTTCACATCAAAAATGAGACATGCCAATTATATATAGTGTACACTGACCGTATAGAGAAGAACCGGTATGATCAGTATATCCCGGTATACCGGCTCCTTGCAACAGTTATTTCAATTTAATATTCAATTGTTATTTCTCAGTTTAGGTATAATTTTGTATTTACCAAATAATTTAAATGGTAAATAAAAATCAAGTATAATGATACCCTAGTGTATGTGCGTTCATCAATGTCTGTTTTTTTACACCCTTGTGGTTATCGAGGAAAGGTATAAAATTCCGACTCGATGACGGAAGATCAGTAGATCGAATCAGCATATTATTCCTTTTATTTATTAATATATTTATTAATGGTGGGTGTTGGGGGCAGTGGACCCACAAGGAGTGCAACGCAGTTTGCACAAAAAGTTTCGTATGAAAAGCCGTGATATTTTTTTTAGTCAATGTGTGCATCTATCAACAAGGTACGGTAACACTAAAAAATATGAAGTATCATTTTTATCTATGTATGGTAGCTAGTTACAAAACAGAAAAACATTTAGGGGACAATTTGTACGCAGATTTTTTTTATTTTCGGACAAATTTATTGTGAAAAATCTATTCCCATGTTTGATTTAGGTTAAAAAAATTTAAAAATTAAGAATACCCGAATAAATAATTTATCCACGAAACATGAAAATCATATCCCTTAAGAATAGGTGAGCATATTTTTTTTGCCCGAGCAAACAGTTTTTTTGTTGTTTTTTATCCTTTTTTTTGTGTCATTTTTTTTCATTTTTTTTTTGTTTTTCCCATTTTTTTTCATTTTTCATTGTTTTCATTTTTCGTTTTTTCCAAAAAAAATTTGTTTTTCCATTTTGTTTTTTCGCTTTTTTAGTTTTTTTTCCCATTTTTCTTTTTTATTTTTTTTCTTTTTCATTTTTTTGGTTTCTTTTAAAAAAAAAAATCGATTTTTTCGTTTTTTTTCCTTTCGTTTATTTTATTTTTTATTTTTTCTTGTATTCATTTTTTTTTTTTTATCCTTTTTTTATATTTACTTTTTTCTTTTTTCTCGAAAATATTTATATAGTCACCAAACATGGAAATATAATTTTTCAAAAAATTTAATTATTTGAAATTTGATTTTCGAAAATATAGAATTTTCAGCTATATAATATACCAAATGCCCCCTTGGGGTATTTAGTTCTAAATAGAGAGGACACTTGTTGGGGGTATAGACCAACCTACCTAATGCACTAGGAGCCAAGACTACTGAACCTCACAAGCTTGTATCTTTCTCTTCGTTCACGTGAGAAGTGTTGCTAGCTGCATAGGGAATTATGTCGCCACTGTTGTAACCGTTCTAGAAAGTTGACTCGCCATAAATGTACAAGCAATGATGATATTCCTTTTGGAAAGAGATAAAACGGGTAGTCAATAGCTATCATTTGAACTCATGAGTCTATAGTTGCACTTAGCCCATTTCTTAGTTGAAAATGACCATGATCCAACATAGGCGAGTAGGGTTTTGTTCTCAAAATGGAACTTACAAGACAAATCATGTTTTGTGTGAAGTGTGAATTTGGCCTGAACTGGTATAAGAAGTAAAGAAGGAGTGTTGGACCCATTTCCCAGAAAAAGACGTGCCGAATATGTTACAAACATTCCAAGCTACGTGTACGAATACACCAGTACCCGTATCTACAATTGTTGCTTGTAAAGTTCTGGGATAAAAAATACAAGGATTATCCAAGACTATCTGTAATTAATGCATATAAGAAAAGAACTTCTAAATAACATAATTTTTGGCTTTCACTACACTACCCAAGTATAATTTATTAACCTGAACCATATATAAACATATATACCTTAACTAATAAAAAAATACAAGGAAAAAATCGTAGTGCTTGCCTCCAGCTCCGATATTTCACATTGGTCCCTTAGCCTCTTGCATGTTGTACAATGGGAACATTCGTTGAAAGTCGCACATTTGTCTAGCAAACAAAAATTATGTCATCAAAGATATGCAAGTCTGAAATAATAAACGTTTAAGGGGGTGGGGGGGGTGGGGTGGGGTGGGGTGAAAGGATAGCATGATATTGAAGATGAAGAATACTGAATGATGAAATCATAAAATGAGAAGATAATCTAATTCCACGAAACCTATGATACATAACACACAATATTACAAACGCAAACATATTCAAGTCACGAACAACAAATCCACAATAACAAATATTTCTATATGAAATGCAGTTTGGAGAACACTATAAGTCACACATGACTATTTTCTTAACAATAATCTCATTTACCCGGGACCATATGGTGGTTAGGGTTGATATGTTACTTAGGACAGGCACCACATAGGTTGTGGACTAAAGATGTATTAATTATTAATCATAATCGATGCTAGAACGAGTTAAGAATCTTAATCAACGTGAGATCAAGTTAAGACTTTACTTGACACAAGATCGATTAAGGACGAACAATTCTAGCATATGAAAGTGGGCTAAGCCTCACACACACATGCATACACTCTCTCTCTCTCTCTCTCTCTCTCTCTCTCTCTCTATAGATAGCCTTACGAAGAAGGTTCTACTGATTAGCAAGGCATTGTGAAGAATATACTATTGATTAGCTTTTGACTATAAATTAGATTGAAAAGATTTCATCCAATATGACCATAATGTTCTCAACCTCCCCATGGTGCAACCTAGAAACCACAAACAATCCTATCTACAAACCTAACTATTATTTTCTTGCAAAAAGAACAAGAGTATTTGTTTTGATTCATATACACAGAAGAGTGCGGCGTGGTACCAAGATACCGTACTCATGAATACCCACATAGAACTTATATCCTTGTATTAAAATATAGGCTTGAAATATAGGTTTTATTTTTTATCTCCGTGTCCATGTCCTACACATCCTAAAAGTCTACGTATTCGACTTCTAAAACTTTTAAGGTTATTGATAGCTCGTCACTAACCTAGCATAATTCAATTGTGAATACATAACTAATCCTACTATTAGGTAGTTTTAACAGTATTCAGAGCAAGAATTGGTTATCTTCCAAAGTTTCAAAAGAAATGGAAAAATCTCCAGTGTATTTCTTAATATTAATGTTAAGATTAATTAGATTTAGGATTATATATTAATTAGATTTATGATTAGATTTTTTTCTCCTATATGGATACACATTTCTTCTCCTACTACTATGTAAACCCCCTCATAATTATTATTTATTATTATTATTATTATTATTATTATTAATTATATTGGTAATTAGAGTATATGCCGAGTATATACATATTTATTGTATATATATACTTAGTGTATTAATTTTCTAAAATAGCTAATATAGAAATTTTTATGTATGTAAATAAATATATATTTCAAATAAATATTTTTGTATGCGCAGAATTGTTATAGGATTAATTTAGAAATTCTTTTCAAAAATTTATTTGGTTAGTAATAATTAGAATATTAAATATTAGTATTTTCTTATTATGTAATAATAGTTTATAAAAAAAATATTGAGTGAACAGTGAACTGCATTCACTCTTAATCATCTCCTAGAGTAGGAAACCCGACTTTCTTCCCCCCTGTGATTTTAATCTCTCAAGTCTTCAAATTTTTGTTTTCAAAATTTTCCAAATAACTCTCCTCATTAAAACATTCCATAAAAGATTCAATCAAATCTTAATTAACTCTGATTAACTTCTAATTAATTCCTTTTCCTTTTCCCCCTTCACCTAACAACATAACACCCATGCACCCCTTTGTAGCAGCGGACAAGCAACTCCAGCGCAACCTCCCCTGGCCGCGTCTGTAGCCCACGCACTGCCTTGCCAGGCCGTTGGCCTACCTCATTGGCCACAACACCGACCGCCTAAGCCAGCCACGCGGCAACGGCCACCTGTGCAGCTCAGCACCGCGACAACGTCCACCCGTGTGGCGCATTCCCATGTGCACGCGTTGATGCGTCCACGACGACCCTCGCGCCCCTCTCATCCTCGCATGAGTCCCCGTCTTGTTGTCATCTTCTACGATACTAGCGACAACCAATTTCTGTGATATGAAACCGATTCCATCGTGACGCGCGTGATTTGAAGTCAGAATTATGCTTCATGGCAACAACTTTGCACACATTTTCTGAACAATCCAATCATTGGATTATCGATCCAAAACTTCCATCGCAATCTTGTTTCATGGTGCCAACTTCACGAATTTGTTTCTCCCTTATCATAGCTCCGTTCAATAAACCATTTATTCCATTGCACAGTAGCATCCGAAGGCGTTCATTCAGATTTCCTCTTTTCTGCGACTGTTGACTTGCCGAGTTTATTATCTGGACATCGTCTTGCCACCATTCAGGATCCATGTAGGTATACCTTGTTGTGTTTACTATGTTTACTCTTTATTTACAGCATTTATGTCACGCCCTACTCCTAGAATATTGGATAAAACGAGGACTGACATGGCCAACCGCACCTTGCAGAATACCGAAGTAAGCCGCAATGTGTTAAGGTTGTCTAGAAGACAGATGGATAAACTCTAGCATGCTATAACGTCAGTCCTAAGGCCGACAAATTATATTATCTCAATCCAACAATACAAGTACAAGAGTTTATCATATATGAAAGTAAAAAGGCATCCCAAATTATATACCACATATGATCATGAAGCTAGTGAATACAAAATGCTACACTTGCAGAGTATAATAATATATGATCAAATATATCAACCATGGTCTAATATTGTAAACCTCCTCACCCAAAATAGATATTTTGTATGTATTTTATATTTATTATAATTATTTTAAATCAACTAAAGTTTAATTATTGTATTAGGATACTTTATCGTGGTTTAGACATTAATGATATAGGATGACCCTAAAATCTATAATGCCCTTCGTAGAAAGTAGCCTACACGGGAGACACTACTTGTATAATCTTTCTGTGACTCTGAATTTGATCATTTAGCATTAGTATGATACTAGTGTAACAACCATAGTTTATTATATTTAATATTTAGATATTTTTATATATATAATTAATTTGTGATTATTTTTCAATCCAACATTCTTCAATAAGCAACCCAGAATTCCTCCATGCCAAATTAGGCCACTTTCTTCTTTTGTAAGATTTATTTATTTATTTATTTATTTATTATTCTTTTAGAAGCCCAATCAAATCCCAACTACCAAAGATTTATCTTAGATTTGCATATTAATTGTCCATTATTTTATTCCCTTAGAATCAAATCAAATCTTATTCATTAATTAGTTATTTGGTTAGTTATTGACTTTTAATAACTAACAACCTAATTAAAAAAATTTCTTATAAATAATTACCCATCCTAATCCTACCTCCTCTCCCAAACCCGTGGCCCCCTCTCTCTCAAACCCGCGCATACCCCAATGCCGGCCCCCCTCTCTCTATATATAATCTCCTTCTCATCTCTCCTTCTAAAAATCCTAACCTAAAAGATCCTCTACAAAACCCTAACTTTCTCTCCTTCCTCTATCACCCTAGCCACCACCTCCATTACCAAGGTCGACCCCCCCCTCACGTGGACATGCCATTTCCTCATCCAAGAACCCTAGTATATCCTTATTCTTCTATAAGTTTCTCTAGTCCTTCTCTCCTCCATTCTTTAATCCCTTCTTGATTTATGAATATATATGTGTGATAACGTAAACTCTATTATTTTATTTTAAAGAACTCATGCAACCCCTGAACCCTAATTTTGAGGTTCAACTCAACACTTTTGTGCATGCATGGAACCTCATTTAAAATCCTCTTTAATTCTTTTTAATATATTCATATAGATATTAATATTATAGAATATATTTAGATTTTATAATAAATTCTAGATTTATTAATTTGTATTAAATTAGAGTTGTGAGCATATTTTATGTGTAGCCTATTTAATTCTTGTTAATATATTCATATAGATGTTAATAATAGAGAATATATTCAAATTTTATAATAAATTTTAGATTTATTAATTTGTATTAAATTAGAGTCATGAGTATGTTTTATGTGTAGTATTGATCTAGTCTTGATATATGCATGTTAGGAACCCATGGATCATGTTAGGACTTAATAGTAGATAAAAAATCTAATTTTTCTAGATAGATTACTATTTTTCCAGAATATATATATATTCTGAAATTATATTAAATAAATATTATTTTATTGTCACAATATCCATGTACCACCCCTTTTGTATGCATACTAGCAAGTTTGGTAGGCATTCCTAATAGGATCAACTTATAGATAGTAAAACTTTAATTATTTTTGTATAGATAAAAAAAATAGTATTTATTATATTTATTACTAATTTTTATCAAATATATTCAGATTTATTTCTGTTTATAAAAATTAGAATTATAGGTATTTTATGTAGCAAGTTGACATAGTTTTGACAAAATATGACCCTGTCAATGTTAAACTTAAACCCCGACCAAAAAATCTTATTTAGTATTTAAAATTTATATTATTATATTTTAATTTTGATTTATGAGTATTTATTCTAGATTTAATTATTTGTTAAAAATTAATTTTTGGTGACTAGTAGGCAACCCGTTGTGACATAGTTTTGGTTTCTACTTAATTTTGGACTCATAGAATTTATAGGAGATGACACTATCACTAAAAAACTTATTTTATAATAATATTGTAGAATTATTATTTTTGATAATTAATGTCTTTAAAAAGGATTTTTGGTAATGTTTAACGTCAAGTAATATTTTGAGGGCTAGTTACTTGCATGTACAATCAACGTAGAATTAAGAACTAGTTAATAACCTAATTTTAACTTGATAGTAAGAGGCTAATTAGTATAATAATTAATTGGTAGGTTTTTGAGACGTTCCTGTGGAGAGCTCCGAAACAGAATTGTTGTGCTCGCATCTTGGCTTGGAAGGCAAGTACACCTTGCTTGTTTGTATTGTGCAGTTTACATATGCCTAGCACTTTTTATTTTGTTAGCTGTGTGCACGCGTCTTAGAGTAGCAGAAAAATCCGTTATGTTGTGAAGATACTTCTGACCTGATACTATTTCAAACACGTTCACTGAGTGAGTGAGTGAGTGCATGGACTGGCATGTTGACTGGCCATCAGTACGTGAGTTTGCATCTTGTGTTAGTAGTTGGTGTTAGTTTGAGTTCTAGATTTTTATTGACGTTGTTGCATTGTGTCTGTACCACGTATATGATTCATATAGTTCATTGGGAGGGAAGAATCTGCTAGTAAGCAAATATAATTTTTGTTTCTTACTGTACTATAAAAATGGTACAACTATGTAACCCCCGAGTTCTACGGAACGTATGGTGGGACGACTATTCTTCTATTTCTCCTCTCTCATGTGCCATTAGAGATGTTTCGAGTGTACATCACATAGATAATTTAGTTACCCTATTTATTGTTTACTGTTTTACTTTCATGCTTGCCGATTTCTTGTGTACTTGTTATGTCCCTCTGAGGATCTGGTACTTTTCCAGATCCCGACGAGCACTTATACCCGACGGATTATGGAGTTGCATATTTTGCAGACGAGGACTTTGAGGTGGAGCCACAAGAGTTTCTTTGAGCATTCATTCATGGATGACAGTTGATTAGTGTCTTGGGTGTCTTTATCTAGTTAGTTGATACCCGGAGTATTTCTTTATTACTTAGTTATAATCTTTCAGTATTTTTTGTACTCATTTATGTAGATTATTCTCCACTAGATATTCTTTTATTATAGATTCTGAGACTTACCAATTTCATTCAGTTTTTTATTCTGTGATATTTTGTGGATGAGACTAGATTTTACCTACCTGTAATATTGAGTCTTAGTTATATTTTACAGTGTACTATGACTGGTTAGGTCCATTAAATTGGATTCCTATACTTGTTCGTACAGCTGGCATGTGTACGTACACCTTGTCCTACGTATTTTGAGACTGGGACATGACATATTTTTAGTGGTGGTCCATCCAGGTCGAGAGTATATTATCTCGGTTACATTATTGTGCCGAGCAAGCCTGCAAATAGGAATAGAGTATAAGATCTTATCCACATATTTGAATTTTCTTTTTATTTCCGTTTTGAATTCTTGAACTCACCTACCTTCCTTGACCTTCAAAATTTTACTCGCTTAATTATCTTGACATTGGTATTCTTGTTTCCTCACCTCTTCCTATTTAATGTACTTTCCTACTAGTCCCTTGAGTATAACATTCTGCCAAAATATAGGAATCATTGTTATTAGGGTTAGAAGATAATTATGATATCATACCTACTAAGAAAAACAAAATAGAATATTGGCCGCTCCCAAAAGTTTAGCATACCTAAAGAACCCTAGCATCCAACACCTATAAATAGATTGACCATTATCTCTTGATATATGTAGGAATGACTTTAGAGTAGTATAGACACTAGTAGGATTAGTTAAAAATTTGACCATATTGTTTGACCCTAGTATTGAGGAACTAATAGAACTCCAAGGTCGAATATTAGGACTAAATCTAACCTCCATGGTGAGATAATATAAGAGGACTATAAATTTAGATTATTGTCTTGATATTAGTAGAGCAGCATCCTAGGAAACCAAGAGGAATGAACCAATACCTTAGTAAGAGCAAGGGTACCCTACCTTTAGCTTAGTAGATCCCCTAGAATCTATAATCATCATGGAGTCATACTTGAGTCTTCATGAGTAACCAACCATGCCATCTCATCCAACTACCTATATACTTTTCCATCTTAAGTTAATCCATCCCTCCATCATGGAACAATTTTTATAGCTCTTTACCTAATTAAAACCTACTGAATGATTAGAATCTTTTTCTTGATCATACCTCGAACACATAGACTAGCATACCACCTCCCCTTAGGAAACCATGATATTATCAAGGGTCTCTCTATTTACTTTTAAATCTTATTTCTCTGAAACCTTAACGCTCGCTATTTATGCGATGATAAATTTTTTTTATCTTTCAAATGGTGCCACGTTCGCTGAATCCAATACTATTTAGTATTTTCTTCTTCTAATAATTTTGCTCCTTGAGGCATACTTATTATTCTCCTACGTGACTGTCATAATCTTATTTCATAACCATTGACCTTAAACGATAATGGAAATCAGATCATGTCACCTTACCCTTCTAATTATAGGGTAAGTGATTCCTTTTATGTTAGGATATATAGTTTGGTAGGATTGTAGTTTGTTAATCTTGAATTTTAAATTTTTGTGCTTAGTAGTTAGAACTTGATAGTTTTAATTATTCATTTAGTTATGAATTTATGATTATCCTTTAGTTTTAAATTAATTAATGTGTTCCATATATCTCAATACAGGTTATATTCTCTCTCACTTGAGAACTAGTAATTTTTCCATTCGCAAGTTACATTAGTAGTTGATTCTTGTAAGTTGGGTAGCATGCCTCACAACCTAGTATCCCATAGTTCTTTTGATCCATTAATGAAGTATGGGCCTCTAAAGCCTTGCAATATAGATGTCTTGTATAGACAAAGGTTCTTGTCTTGGACGAGTGCTAGGCCTACCATATTCAGCCGGAGCTCCTATGCGTATGATGATGTCCTCTAAATTGCACGTATAAGCAGTTAGAATCACCCTTGTATCTGTTATGAGTTTATTTTAGTTTACATTGCTAGTATATTATGTATCTTGTTACGTCCCTCTGAGACCCTGGTTTTCTTCCAGATTTGCAGTATTGATTGTCGTTGAGTTCTTCTGGAGCTACTGATAAGTATCATCTCGGTGTGCATGTATTATGATTTGGTATGTGCATCATATCTTCCATAGTTATAAATATATATTCTTGTTGCTTATTTGTCTACTGTATAGCCTAGTATTTGTAGACTCATATTTTTATTTCGAATTTATTCCCAAGTCAGATCAAGGTCTGCAATCCTCGGCTAATTCCTGAACCAAGTGAAAGCGATATCAAAAATCTGTAAACCCATCGTCTCTATCCTCAGATCCTCCAAAATGCGAACAACTCGCATGATACGGTCGATGTCCTCGAGACACTCATCTACATATAGGATGTTCTCAGTTCCCTTGAACTCTCTCGGGGCCATTTTCTTGAAGTACAAAATGTTGTCCATCTTTGGCTGAGTGGGCTGTGACTGAGATAAAACTCTCTCTATGGTTTTCAGTGCTACAAGATGGGCATTCTCCATGCCCTCTCGTATGACCTCAGTCTGTGCCCGCTGAGCCTCTGTCATCCTTCTGAAGAGCTCAAATAGCTATGTCCCATTAGTGGATATGCCTCCAAAAGATGGCAAAAATGACGCTCCTTCCTGAGCTGAAAAAAGAGGAGGGGGAAGGCTCTCAGATATACTTGGGGCGGCTTCCTGCACTGGTGAAGGTGAGGGAATAACACTAGTCGCTCCCCGAGTAACAGGTCAGGAAGTCGACGATCTCTCAGAAGAATTGTTGCTGCTCCCGAGCTGCGTACCCTGATCACGGGTACCATTTTGGAAGGACAGGAAGATACATAAAAAATCATCAATATGGCACAAGATAAGATATTATTCAAAAAGGACAATAATTTGAAAGATATCAAATTATTTATATTCGAACAAAAGTTAGTAAATTCAAATCCGATGTGGAATTCCTAGTTTTGATTGGGTATTCTCTTATTTCTAATATTATATATCCTATTACAGGCTCGTAGTAGTACTCTAGCCCTAAGTACTATTACGACATCACACTAGTGGTAAAGATCGACCTACATAGGCCACCATAAAAAAATATGTCATAATCCACACCCAAAAATTTGGACATGAGTCGTAGGTATGTCCATCCTACACAGCAGTATCGACGGTAGAACATTATCTAATATCTCATAAATTTAATCCACAAGCTTACGCAATAATATCTCAATTCCCACTACCAAAATAATATATATTAGCGATGCCGAAAAATGTCGCTAATAGGTAAACTAATATCGCTAAAATAATTTAGTGACGTAATTAGCAAAATTTTTATGGTGTCGCATATTTCATGGTCGCTGACAACAAAATGTTGATAGTTGTCGCTGTA
The DNA here is from genome assembly GCA_036927795.1 of Iris macrosiphon. Classification (NCBI taxonomy): domain Eukaryota; kingdom Viridiplantae; phylum Streptophyta; class Magnoliopsida; order Asparagales; family Iridaceae; genus Iris; species Iris macrosiphon. The sequence continues at coordinate 135,568,270 of JAYESA010000004.1, forward strand.
GCGACGTATATTTGTGACGAAACGACATCGGAGAATATACGACGATTAGCGACATGTCGTCGTTAAATGATGACGTAATATTTGGTCCTAAAACGTTGCTACATCAGCGACATTATGAGCGATATTTTGCTACAACAATGCTGACATGGCAAGTTTTGCCATGTCAGCATGTTAGCGACGTTTGGCGATATACTAGCGATGTCCTTGTATCGGGTAGCGACGTTCTGATACTTTTTAGCGACATAAATATACATCGCAGAACGTCGTAACACGTCGCTAAATTAAAAAAATTAAAAAACAAAATACAGTTTATAAAATATTTTTCAACAAAACTCTACCTACAGTTATAAAATCACAGTTTATATAAATAGACCCGGAGCAACGCTCCATTTAATTTCCTGGGTTTGCCGTCCCCTTTGGTGGAACACTCAACACCGATAAATTTTGGTGTACAGTTAATATCAATAATAAACTAAATTCATATAGAAAAAATCTACAAAGTTATATTACACTAAATATGTCCCAAGAAGTAGATAAATAAATTTAAAATAAGTGTCATATGCATCTCAGAATGTAATAAAAAAATATGAAATAAATACATCAAAGATCCAAGAATGAGACAATACACACAAATACACTAAAATTTGTCCAAACAAGGACTACTACTGATCAGGAGGAGCACCGCTGTGCATCTGGGAGAGAAAGAACTTATAATGCTCCTATAAAAGCATCACCATGCCGATGGAGGAGGCAGTGATGGAGGTGGTATCGATAATGGTAGACCAGGAGGGCGTATCTACTCCAATACTAGCAGTCGAGTATTGTGTTTGATGATAAACAAAAGAAATATGAAAATGAGGTTTATATAAAACCCGCCCTTCTTGGGTTTACAAACAAGATTGTACAATTAATCCTATACGAGGATGTCGAGTACAATTTATTTAATCTGGGTAAATATTGCTATAGGAGTCTGATCTGCGGTCGATCACTTTGTCCCTTGGACCACACGATGATGAAGAAATGCCGTAGAAGACAGAAAGCAGCTTCGAAGGTTGCTAAAGAGAGTGGATGCCCGATGCCAAAGTCGTCGATCACTTCTCTTTGTCTGAGCTCTGGATTCTTCTCTCTCTCGACAGTTTTCTCTCCGAGTTGTCGACCTTGGATCTGATACTGGATTTCTTGACCAATTTTTGACCTATTTTTCTCGACCAATTTTCCCCCCATTTTCCTCTATTGATAGAGGTCTCCATTTATAGAGTTTTAGTGACAGTGACCACTCAGTCGGCATAAAAACCGAGTAGTAGAAAGTACAGCACCCTTTTATACGATGGTTATAATAACCATAGCCCGCGTAAAGATGACCTTTTGAATGAGCGTGTGACACATCTCCAACTAAGGGACAACGCGTATAACTGCTGCGAAGATCACGACGTAGAAGCCACGTAGGTAGTTATCCTTTGTGTAGAAGAGGTTGGCGTAGAAGCCAATAACTGTCACCATGGCGTAGAAGCCAAGTAAGCATAGAAGTCGAATAGGCGTAGAAGCCGAGTGGGCATAGAGGTCGAGTGGGCATAAAGGCCGAGTGGGCGTAGAGGCCGAGTGGGCATAAAAGCCGAATGGGAGTAGAAGCCGAGTGGGCGTAGAAGCCGAGTAGGCGTAGAAGCCGAGTGGGCGTAGAAGTCGAGATGATGTGGACGTTTTAGCCGAAATTACAGCTTTTGGAGATATAATCAAATCTCTTATATTAAATACAGATCTGCCCTCATCCTGCGCATTAAATGCAGAGGCGTGTCTTCGAAGAGTTGCCATCATTCTACGCATTAAATGCAGAGACGTACCTCGAGCCCTGTACGAAGAGCAGCTTTTGCCGTGGCAGTCTGTTTGTCTTTTGCGGAGCATAGAAAGCTCAAGCTCACGTCTGCCTGTGTAAAACTAGGCAGCGTATTCCCTTGTATGCGTAAAAGCAGTTTACGCAAAGGGGATGTCACTAAACGACGGTTCGGTGTCATTAATCAAATCTTCTACATTAAATGCAGAGATCTGCCATTATCCTGTACATCAAATGTAGAGGCGTGTCTTGAAGGTCTTCCACCCTTCTGTGCATTAAATGCAGAGACGTGCCTCGAGTTCTGTCATCACTATGCGTATTAAATACAGAGACGTACCTCGAGCCCTGTACAAAGAGCAGCTTTTGACGTGGCAGCCTGTTTGTCTTCTGCGGAGCGTAAGAAGCTCACGTCTGCCTGTGTGAAACTAGGCAGCGTATTCCCTTGTATGCATAAAAGCGGTTTACGTCAAGAAAATGGCAGTAAATGATAGCCTGGGTTGCTGTGCGGCACCATCATTATAGCCGTCGTCTGGGTAGTCGTACAGTACTCTTTGTCAGGAGTCCAGACGTCAGGTTCATTGCATGATTTGACAGGTTCATTTTGGGGAAGACGAAGCGTTCCTCGTACACTTCAATGCTGCATTAAAAGCGGATAAGTTTTTACGCCATAAAGGCGATGTAGCACCCTTTTTACGCTGAAGCAGCCTGGACATACTGTATTACGCGGATAGTCTTTGAGCTTATATTTTACGCTATGCTCAGCGGAGAAGCTCTGTTACACGTTGATGGCTCTGAGGTCCTCTGTTTATGCTGCCCTATATCAACATGCTACGTAGAGCTATCCAGCGTATTTTTCATGCTTCTACAAGACCCCCTTCAAAGCTTTTAAATTCCTCGTAATTTGAAATGCTTTGAATAAAGCATGAAATGTTCCTCGTAATTTAAAACGCTCTGAAACAGTCAAGTCTGACACGTTCTTTCAAGGCTGACTTTATGGCGGAGTTATTGGGGATCGGTGTGATCTCTTTCGTCTATAAAAAGGCTGAGGAGTTAACCTGTTCTTCCTACATTTCCTTCACCACACAGAGATGATCGCCGGAGTTCGTCGGGTCAACTTGAGTGAGAAGAAGACCATGTTCTTCCATCATGTAAGGAGCCAAAAAAGAAGGCGTCTTCGAGCAAATATCCTCTGCAACGATGGATCATGGAAGGATATCATAGCCTCCTTTGCTCGGGATAATCAGCAACTTTGTATGGCGGTTCTTCGGGAGAGAGGAAGGGTCGTATTAGACCACACAGCTTACAAACTGTATCTTCTCCCGTTGTCCGTGGACGAGAGCAGACAAACTGGATCTGTCCTCCAGTATTGAGTTGGGTGAAATATCTCAACTCAATCTGTCACGGCGTACGGAGGATGGGATCTGCATAATTTAAACAGGCCCAGTTTTGTATCCTTCCGCCGTTGATCATATGTCAGTCGGTTTGCGGAAATCGACTAACTGCTGGAGAAGATGGATGAAGAATTCCGCCCATGCGAGAACCTGGCATAACAGATTCTGGGCCCGATCTTCAGACGATGATGAGGGAGTCCTTTGTAGACAAGATTTTCCTCATATGTAATCATGAAAATAAAGAAAAACCCTTGTAGACTGGATTTCCCTCATTTGTAATCATGTTTTTAATAAAATTGTCTTCTTCTGTGCATATGATCATCTTGCCATATACTTTGCTATAAAGTATGAATAAGTGTAGCTTCGACACGTCTGGTAACTTTACGTCGACTCTGTTTAGAAAGAGTGCTAGGTCCTGTCCTGTCTTTTACGCATGACTAAGGATGCGCAGAAAGCCACTTAGCAGTCGAGTATTCGAACTGTCCTGCTGTTAGGAATGAGGAACCACGTAGAATTCTGAACTGTCACTTCTGACAAACAGAATCCTTGTTCAGACCATTATTTTCAAGAATGATTTCTCGAAAATCTCTTGGAACAGGACGAGAAATGGCTGTCGAAAACTGAGTCACCATCTTGAACTGTAGATGAAATATTCAGACTGGATTCTGGATGAACTTCGAATCGACCCATGAAAAAGAGTAACTTTCAATGTTGAACTCTGTATGCTTTGGGTACTTGGGATATTTTGAGGTCAAGAAGGAGTATCTTCTGTGTGAACCCTTGCAATTGACCACCTTGAGAATTGTTCAGATGTACTGTACTCTGGCCTGCGTATTTTTTTAGATATGTGAAAAGTCATAGATCTGTAGATGAGCGTGAAATCATAAGTTCGTAGCCTCTCGAGCGTAAAAGCTGCTGAGCATGAGAGCATCCGGACGTAGAACTGTATATTTGTAGCTTCTGAAAAGGAAATCTTCCGAGCGTGAAGTTGTGGATCTGTTGCCTCTGAGCGTAAAAGCCACCGATGAAATCATAGATTTGTAGCTGCTGAGCGTGAAGTCGTAGGTTTGTAGCCTCTCGAGCGTAAAAGCTACCGAGCATAAAAGCATTCGGGCGTAAAACCATAGACTTGTAGCCTGTGAGCGTAAAACCGTAGATCTGTAGCTGTCGAGCGTAGAAAGCTCCTTAGCGTAAAAACCACGAATCTGCTTTGCACGAAAACTTTTCGAATTCGCTGACTGTCTGCCTTCTCTGAGTAAATAGGCTGACGTAGTCCCTAATCATAACCAAATATTAAATGTGAGATTTGGTTCGGGATTCGAGGAGTCCATCCGAACTCTATATATACCCCAAATTTCTGAGAGAAAAACTTTTTATCCATCTTCTGCGAAAGAAAGCTTTTGACTGTTCGAGTTCTTCTTCGTTTCTTCTCCGAGCCTTCAAAGTTTCCAGTAATGGCCTCGAAACAACTCTCCTCCTCTAAGGGAAAGAAGGTTGATTCTTCTTCCCGCTCTTCTGCCCAAGCGAGAACGACTTCGGTCGGGCAAGGCGAGCTTCATTCTGAGCGAAGTATCCCGCCGACAAGCAGTGCACCCGACCTTAAAGGTAGAGCTTTTGGGACAAAAAAGAACGACTAAAAATCCTTCGCACACGTTATACGTGAAAGCGCTAGGTCATCTTCTGTGCTGATAGCCTCTTCGAGGAAGATGATGCACAAAGATGTTTCATCTTTTACGCCCATATTTCTAATGTGTTAGTACAAAAACTCTATATTTTTGCAGTATGGCGTAAAATATTTGACTGTCGAAAGTTGGCGTATACTATATAATTTGAGTGTTACGCAGGGATAGAAATTCTGGCGTAATAACTCAAATTTTGGCAGTCTGGCGTAAAACACAGACTGTCGAAAACTTTGCGTATACTGCCAGTCTTGAATTTTATGCCTCGGAATGGGATCCCAACGTAAAAGCTTAAGTTTTTACAGTCTTGGCATAAAGCACAGACTGTTAATTTTTGGCATATGCTGCAAGATTATAGAAACTGACTTGTCTTTCTTACATTTTGCAGTTAACTTGCACGCGTCTCCATTGGCTGAGGTGATGGGTTCCGCTGCCGGGATGCTGCACTCCAACTACCTGGAGGATTTGTCCCACGTGACATTTCCTATCTCTGGACCCCAGTATCCCGAAGGAAGGAAAATTTTGATATCAGCTCAAGGAGAGCGTATAAGCCCCCTGATTTTTCAGAATTTTAATTTGGATTTTTTACAATTTTTCTAGAATTTTCAAGAATTTTCAGTAATTAAAACCTAGGCATTTTGTAATTAAATGATTTTTAATTACTATTAATTAATATTAAAATATTATGGAAATAATATTTTATGGTGTAAAATGGAAAACTGGACATAGGTTAATTTTTCGAGAATTTATTGGACTCCGAAAGTATTTATAAAGCCCTAAAAACTATTTTAAATAAACCGAATTAAACCCTAAAATAAACCGGGTTTATTTGAAATAAACCAAACCAACCCAGACCCGGTTCACTGAACCGAACCCAGCCTTAGCGGGTCAGATCGGATCTAAACCTGACCCGAAATCCAAATACCCGAAACCCGCCCCATCTCTTAGTGGATCGGGCCGGATTCATATTGAACCCGACCCGACCCAAACCCATTAACCCAAAACCGAACCCTAACCGGAATCACTGTTCCGACGTTATTTAAGCGCCTCGAAAACCCCGCTCCGCCGCCAGATTGCCTTCTCTCTCATCTCTCCGCCGAGCCGTTGACCACCTCACCCTCTCCGCTCCGCCCAGCCGACGACCACCTCACCCTTTCCGTTCCGCCCTCGACGACCACGACACCCCTCGACTGAACCCATAGCTGCCCCTACATCCCCAGCTCCTCCTCCACCTCTAGACAAACCGACCCGCCGCTGCCCTCCTCTACCCTAGCTTCCTCCGGCCACCCTCAGCCGTTCTTCCCCGACTCCTGCGTCCACCATTGACCCACAGCACCTCGCCGAGCAGACCCTGGCTGCCTCCGTCGTACCCGGACACAGCACCCCCATCTCGCCAACCTCATCCTTGCCGTCCTTCTCTCACCTCCACCCTCGACCAACCCCCACCGTCTACTCCGCCTTCCTCCCCCGCTCTGCTCCGCCGTGTCCGCCAAGCAGCGCTGACACGAACACAGCACCGGAACCCTAGCAGAACTCTAAACCTAGCCAGGACACAGTTTCCCAGTGTCGCATCTCCTCGCAGACACGAAGAATCAGTCTTCACGGAGCCCTGTTCAGGTAGCGTTTCCTCTCTCCTCGTGATTCTATTTTCGATTCTGTTTATTGCAACACGTAGACTGTGTAACCCTCTCGATGCCCGTGCAACTCGCTCGGTGCATCGCGTCCTGTGGTGATCGCACACCGCGATCCAAAGACAGGAAAAATAATGCCCTGTTTCACCCCGGAACTGAGTACGCCCCGCCAAACGGGATGACTTGGTCGCAAGCGGTCTTTACTGAAATATGCGCGTCGTTAATACGGACGTGTGAGATTTTGCAGAAGTTGATTTGGATGTGCGCGCACACCAAAATCAACGCGTATCCGCCGACAACGTCTCATATCCGTCTATTCTGGAACACACTGTAACTTCGTGTACACACGTCGGATCGAGACAAAACTTGCGCCATCGGACTCGTAGCAATACGATGGTCCTGTGACCCAAGTTTGGTTCGATTCTGAGAACGTTGACAAAATCACGTATCGTGGGCCCCACAGGCTCTACTTGACGGGCGATTTTGTGATCGGCTCATCGGAATCCAATTCTGGAAGTTCCGTTGGGTTCATATTATCGTTTCTGACTTGTTGACACTAAGTTTGACGAATTTGGACACCTTTGACCCTGACACACTTTTCGGTGCAAAGTGGCCCACATGTGGACCCCGCTTTGACCAAAACTGTCATTTTTGCCCCTATGTCCAAATTGGACTTAAGGACAGACGTTTCTAGCTATTTGATATTTTCTGGATCTGATAGTGATATTTATTTCAGCAACCGGAGGAGTACCTACAAATCACACTGAGATCAGAGCTACAATTGGAGCCAGAACCACAAGCAAGTGTACCTTGCCAATATTGCAGTTCTTGTTACATATTTCCTTGTCTTATCTATATATATATATTGTTGTGCATGCTTGACCTAGGACCGTGTGACTGTACTTAGCATCCGATTCATAGTCGGGTGCCAACACCGTACGCGGTGTTGGGTATTGTCATCTAGACATGGATACCGAGACCCCATCTTTCTCGTACTTGTCTTATCAAGTACATCATAACCCAGGACACTTGACACTATACATGAGACAGAATCCTCCTGAGATATTCATGGTGATTCTGTATAGGATACAGGCTTTATGACATAGACATTTATGACATAGACATTAGATGACTTGCTGCATTAGATATGATCGTGCGTGACATGGACATGATGCATCGTGGACATGAGACGTATGATTACATGGGGTGGAGAGAGACACACAAGCTACAGGCTGATTTCATATATATAATACATAGTAAACTACATAGTAAAATATATAGTTATTGCTGCTACCGGCTCCCCGACACAAAGCTTGTAGTGGTCTCAGCCTGAGTACTAGTGATGCACTCAACTTGTATTTTACCTAGATGGTTATATATTTATCCTGCTTATTTCATTTACTATTTTACTGCATTTATGTTGGTTTGTATTATCTGTACCTTGTTATGTCCCCTGAGGACCTGGATCCGGATTATGTCCCCAGGATTAGCTGACGAGATCTATCCCGAGGTATACGGGACCGGAGCATTAGTATTAGCAGGAGCAGGTGCCTACCTTGGAGCAGAACCAGGATCTGAGGACGAGATTGTACCAGAGGACTTCTCCTGAGTATTGGCTTGAAATACTCATTTATTTCTGTTTCTAGTTATTTTATTTCCAGTCTATTTTATTGATGTATCAGACTTATTCTCGGATTGTTCTCCGAGACACTTTTATTGAGATATGTCAGTTTATTTTATTTGTATTATTCTGGCATTGGATCTGTGATTATCTGTTGTGGATGAGATTAGAATAGACTGTGACTTGTATCATTGGACCCTTATTGTTATTCTACAGTTTAAGTATGCCCCGATGGATCCATTAAATTGGATTTGTCCATCGGTGTGTGCTGCTGGCCATTATCACGCGTCCGGTCCCTCGGTATTTTGGGACTGGGGCGTGACATGGTTTTTGTGTTGGCCCATACAGGTCAACGACTAAATTGTTCGGTTTCAACTTAGGGACCGATCAAGCCTGCAATAAGAATAGGATAAGTTTTAGGATCTCATCCACTTGCTTGAAAACATTCTTGATATCTATATCGTATTCGAATTAAATTTACTTGCATCTTGCCTTGATTCCTGTGCGCCTCTTATAGTTTATTTTTGATGCAGAGCAATGGATTCACAAGCATGCGACGAGACTCCCGCCGGAATACCACAAGTTGCAGATGTCACCTATGATGATAAAGTAACACCAGTTGGTGGAGGTCAGCTAGAACAACAAAACAGTCAAGATACCTCAAGAGGTCGGCAAGACGACATTCCACCTCCGTCGCAGTTCACACCACCAATGGCCGTATTCCCACAAGGGCAAACTATGGACGGGCAACAGATGTTCCAAATAGTCTACGCAATGATGCAAGCTCAACAGCAGATTCAACACGAGACTTTGAGTCGCAGCCTAGCACTTGTACTGGAGCAGGCGAATCTACCAGCACGACGGCCAACGATGGGCTCTATCACCGATTTCCGCCAGTTGAAGCCTCGTACCTTCTCAAGAAAGGAGAAGCCCACAGAAGTTCATGAGTGGCTCACCAACACACACCACCAGTTGGAAGCAGCTGAGCTTCCAAGAGAACATTGGATGACTGCCGTCAGAATGCAATTGACAGATAATACACATCACTGGTGGCTATCTGAGGAGACACGGCTCGGACCAGACTGAGTCACTTGGGAAGAGTTTTCCAGGCTCTTTCAGGAGATGTATATTCCGGCGACCGCTCGATCAGAACTTTGGGACAAGTTCAATCGCCTCACTCAGGACAGTATGACAGTGGAAGAATACAACTCAGAATTCATTCGTCTAAGTCGCTTCGTCCCAACCTTGATCCCGACAGAAGAAGAGAAGGCTGAAAAGTTCTTCGACGGACTAAACCTCAAGCTACAGAGACTGATCGGATCCGTTGTGCCTACTTCTTACTCGGACGTCCTTGCAACAGCCCGACTCATGGAGCGCGTTACCAGAAGAGAGACCAATCTGAAACGGTCTTCCACATCATCCAGAGTACCATAAGAAGAAGCCGTAAAAAGACCTCACATGCACCAGCCACCCAGAGCCTCTCCGCAGATACTACCTACATGTCAATACTGTGGCAAGGTAGGCCATATTGAGAGGGACTACAGACGCAAGTTAGGATTATGCTTAATTTGCGGAACCAATCAACACTTAGCCAAGGATTGTCCTCGGTATCAAGATGGAGCACTAATATTAAACAGACAAGCCCTACCAGCACCAGGAGGGTATCAACCAAGGCCACCCTTGGCACCACAAGCAGCACTCTTCCAGCAGGCCCAGCAGCAGCAAAGGAATCTACCTCAAGGACGCGGACAAGCTTTCGCGATGACTTTGGAGGACGCATAGATTCATGGAGTAGCTAATGCGCATAAGTTTTTATAATTATCTGCTTCTAGATTTGCTTTAGTTTTTGCATGTTGGTTCGTGACCCTAGCCTTAACCTAGTAATGTTGAACTTGCTAATAACCTGGAATATTTTTATAATTGATAACCTAATATGTTTTATAAGTAATAAACTGTAGTCTTCTAAATCTCCTTTATACAGGATATTGCATAACTTTTTAATGCTTATGGAAATAATTTTTCCTTTGTATTATTCTTACACCCTCAACCTTGATTTTTCTTAATCGTGATGTGCTTCGAATAATGTTTACAACCGTGTCATCTCTGCTGACCGGTTATTCTTTGATTGCGAGGACGCAATCCTCTTAAGGGGGGTAGATTGTAAGCCCCCTGATTTTTTAGAATTTTAACTTGGATTTTTCACAATTTTTCTGGATTTTTCAGGAATTTTCTGTAATTAAAACCTAGGCATTTTGTAATTAAATGATTTTTAATTATTATTAATTAATATTAAAATATTATAAAAATAATATTTTATGGTGTAAAATAGAAAACTGGACATAGGGTAATTTTCTGAGAGTTTATTGGACTCCAGAAGCATTTATAAAGCCCTAAAACTATTTTAAAATAAACCGAATTAAATCCTGAAATAAACCGGGTTTATTTGAAATAAACCAAACCAACCCAGACCCGGTTCACTGAACCGAACCCAGCCTTAGCGGGTCGGATCGGATCTAAACCCGACCCGAAACCCAAATACCCGAAACCCGCCCCATCTCTTAGTGGATGGGCCGGATTCATATTGAACTCGACCCGACCCAAACCCATTAACCCAAAACCGAACCCTAACCGGAATCACTGTTCCGACGTTATTTAAGCGCCTCGAAAACCCCGCTACGCCGCCAGATCGCCTTCTCTATCATCTCTTCGCCCAACCGTCGACCACCTCACCCTCTCCGCTCTGCCCAGCCGACGACCACCTCACCCTCTCCGCTCCGCCCTCGACGACCACGACACCCCTCGACTGAACCCGCAGCCGCCCCTTTATCCCCAGCTTCTCCTCATCCTCTAGACAAACCGACCCGCCGCCGCCCTCCTCTACCCTAGCTTCCTCCGGCCACCCTCGGCCGTTCTCCCCCGACTCCCCGCGTCCACCATTGACCCACCGCACCTTGCCGAACAGACCCTGGCTGCCTCCACCATACCCGGACATAACACCCCCATCTCGCCAACCTCATCCTTGCCGTCCTTCTCTCACCTCCACCTTCGACCAACCCCCACCGTCTACTCTGCCTTTCTCTCCCGCTCCGCTTTGCCGTGTCTGCCGAGCAGCGCTGACACGAACACAGCACCGGAACCCTAGCAGAACTCTAAACCTAGCCAAGACACAGTTTCCCATTGTCGCATCTCCTCACGGATACGAAGAATCAGTCTTCACGGAGCCCTGTTCAGGTAGCATTTTCTCTCTCCTCGTGATTTCGTTTTTGATTCTGTCTGTTACAACGCATAGACTGTGTAACCCTCTCGATGCCCGTGCAACTCGCTCGGTGCATCGCGTCCTATGGTGATCGCACACCGCGATCCAAAAACAGGAAAAATAATACCCTGTTTCACCCCGGAACTGAGTATGCCCTGCCAAACGGGATGACTTGGTCACACGCGGTCTTTACCGAAATGTGCGCGTTGTTGATATGGACGTGTAGGATTTTACAGAAGTTGATTTGGATGTGCGTGCACACCGAAAACAACGGGTATCCGTCGACAACGCCCCGTATCCGCCTATTCTAGAATATACTGTAACTTCGTGTACACACGTCGGATCGAGACGAAACTTGCGCCATCGGACTCATAGCAATACGATGGTCCTGTGACCCAAGTTTGGTTCGATTCTGAGAACGTTGACAAAATTACGTATCGTTGGCCCCACAGGCTCCACTTGACGGGCAATTTTGTGATCGGCTCATCGGAATCCAATTCTGGAAGTTCCGTTGGGTTCGTATCAATGTTCCTGACTTGTTGATACTAAGTTTGATAAATTTGGAGACCATTGACCCTGACACGCTTTTCGGTGCAAGGTGGCCCACATGTGGACCCCGCTTTGACCAGAAATTATCATTTTTGCCCTATGTCCAAATTGGACTTAAGGACAGGCGTTTCTAGCTATTTGATATTTTTTGGATCTGATAGTGATGTTTATTTCAGCAATCAGAGGAGTACCTACAAATCACACTGAAATCAGAGCTACAATTGGAGCCAGAACCACAGGCAAGTGTACCTTGCCAACATTGCAGTTCTTGTTACATATTTCCTTGTCTTATATATATATATATATTATTGTGCATGCTTGACCTAGGACCATGTGACTGTACTTAGCGTCCGATTCATAGTCGGGTGCCAACACCGTACGCGACGTTGGGTATTGTCATCTAGACATGGATACCGAGACCCCATCTTTCTCGTACTTGTCTTATCAAGTACATCATAACCCAGGACACTTGACACTATACATGAGACAGAATCCTTTTGAGATATTCATGGTGATTCTGTATAGGATACATGCTTTATGACATAGATATTTATGACATAGACATTAGATGACTTGCTGCATTAGATATGATCGTGCGTGACATGGACATGATGCATCGTGGACATGAGACGTGTGATTACATGGGATGGGGGGAGACACACAGGCTATATGCTGATTTCATATATATAATACATAGTAAACTATATAGTAAAATACATAGTTATTGCTGCTACCCGGCTCCCCGATACAGAGCTTGTAGTGGTCTCAGCCTGAGTACTAGTGATGCTCTCAACTTGCATTTTACCTAGATGGTTACATATTTACCCTGCTTATTTCATTTACTATTTTACTGCATTTATGTTGGCTTGTATTATCTGTACCTTGTTATGTCCCCTGAGGACCTGGATCCGGATTATGTCCCCAGGATTAGCTGACGAGATCTATCCCGAGGTATACGGGACCGGAGCATTAGCATTAGTAGGAGCAGGTGCCTACCTTGGAGCAGAACCAGGATCTGAGGACGAGATTATACCGGAGGACTTCTCCTGAGTATTGGCTTGAGATACTCATTTATTTCTGTTTTTAGTTATTTTATTTCCAGTCTATTTCATTGATGTATCAGACTTATTCTCGGATTGTTCTCTGAGACACTTTTATTGAGATATGTCAGTTTATTTTATTTTTATTATTCTGGTATTGGATCTGTGATTATCTGTTGTGGATGAGATTAGAATAGACTGAAACTTGTATCATTGGACCCTTATTGTTATTCTACAGCTTAAGTATGCCCCGATGGATCTATTAAATTGGGTTTGTCCATCAGTGTGTGCTGCTGGCCATTATCACGCGTCCGGTCCCTCGGTATTTTGGGACTGGGGCGTGACAGAGCAGATGCTATTGAGCATGATCAATTGAGAGCCCCTGACGTATATAGACGGAGACCAATACATAAAGCCGACTTTCCTCTTCGGGGACATGATCGACAAACAATCCCAGATGATGCCCAAGAAAGAACTCTGGGTTTTTCCTGTCGGGGGCTTGGTTCTGTATCTGCCCAAGATGCCGAGAGACTATCCCATCTCGGCATTCTTCCATGCTATACATCCCAGGAGGATATCGTGGACGCTGACTCCCGATCTTTACGACCGGGCGGGAAAGATATTTTATCTGAAAGGAGCTGACCAGGGGTCGTTTGTTAGCCACCCTTCCGGCTTTGTGACGCCATTCAGGGGACTGTACCCGAGCAGTATCCCGAGTGAAGATAGTTTAGTGCTCCAGCCGGTCCAATTACCGACTTTCTGTAGCGATTTCATAGGGCACGGGGGAGTATACCCTAAGGTGAATCCTCGGACAGGAGGGTGGATCACCCCCACAAATCTTCGATGGGCTCGCTTAGCTGAATGGGCCCTGAAGCATTTTCAGACCTAGCTGGAGGGCATTGGTTTATATGCAGCTGTGAATGCTACCAGTGTTGGGTTACCTCTCAACCCCAACCTGTTTTTGGTACTGATGGAGCGATATATCTCGCTCACCGGGACTTTCGCCACTCCACTGGGGGAGTTGGGATTGGCCCTCCACGAGATGGCAGAGATCTCGAGACTGCCGATGGGGGACACTCCATATGAAGAGTATGTTCCCACGAACCGGGAGTTAGGAGATTCAGATCCTCGGGTAGTGGAAGTGTACCAGGAGCTGATGTGCCACTACCTCGCTTGCACCACTTTTTATGGTGAGCCCTCAGATTTGGCTCATGTCAATAAATGGACGTCCTACCTCTTCTTTCACCGGTCCAGGACCGCTAAGCCAGAGAAGGTCTTGGATACAAAGGATCAGCCTTTGAATTCTCTGAGCGTGCTTAATGCTCAGGTAGTTGATGATCTTATGGAAGACGCTGGGGCTCCGGACCAGCTCCTCGACGAAGGGATAGGGAAGCATCCTACAGGCACTAAGACCTACAGTTATTTGAGGCGTTGCCGCAGGCCTCTGTCCAGGAAAGCTCAACTGGCTGGCTTCCTCTCCATATGGCTGCGTCGACTGGTGCTACCTGGCATCGCATCTGCGGACCGTATTCACCGCAACACGCTATGGCCTACAGTGTGTCTGGTATTCGGGGCAAGACTGGGCTTGCTCCCTGCCATGGTGTGCCGCATACAAGCTGGCCTGAGGGCCATGACTGACGGGCTGTTCGCTGATGAAACTCGGCATGATAGCTTTCCCAGGGTAGAATTACCATACCTATATTTGATGGGATGGTTAATTCTCCATAACCCCAGGATGATGTCTCCCGACTCTGGCAGTAGTTTGGGGCTAGTTTCTTGTTAAACTACAAGAATTCCTCCTGGAACGTGACCACACTTTTAGACTGTCGGCGGTTGCTGAATCTCGGTCATAGCTGGAAGCTCTTCTGTACTGTCCCTCATGTACATCTTAATCAACAGGGGATCAGACTTCAGGACGTAGGCGACGGGAAGACCGTTCTTTCTCCTGAGTCTTTTAATTGGTTTGTCTGCATTAGACCTTCCTATTTACTGTACATAAGTGAAGACCATTGCTTCTTCGGGCCCTACCTGCCTAGTCGGTTTGCCAGGCAATTCGGGTACGACCAGTTGTATGTAGGCAACACCATCACCAGCTTCAGGTCCAGAGGTGGACTCATTGATGGAGCCAGAGGATGGCAATATTTCATCATGGGTTGCACTGTGGCAACTTTTACCGTGCCCGTCATTTTACTTTCCACGGAGCTGCGCATTCTCCACTCGTATGCCCAGTTCTATGTGGCAACCAACACCTTCTATCGCGATTTTGATATGCATAGAAGTTTTAGGATGCCCTCTTCTAAGCCTGGGGGAAGAGTCAAAATCCCCTCGGTTTCTTCTGACGAGGGTGAAGAATTCGTTACTCCAGATGAGCCTCTATTGGCGGTATCGCGGGGTGAAATACCTCTGCCTGCAGGGCCTTTGGTAATCTCTGGGAAGCGAAGGGCTCCTGCTCTGAAGGAGACTTTCCCTCGCAAGAGGAAGAAGAAGACGGTTACTCGTCCTCTCTGGATTCCCGGTAATGAGGCTCCTAGAAGTGAGCCTGCATCTCCCCATGTTGGGGATGATTCTTTGATTGGAGGTTTCTCGCCTTTTAGAGAGGGAACCTCGACAGTCCCGGCTGGCGGTGCCGGAGACTTCCTGCTGGAGGCTGCTGTCGCTGCTACCGCTTTGGGCAGTGGAACGAGATCGCCTTCGGGCCTGAGCCGGATAAGGATATCTTTATCCAAGTCAGCATCGGGAGAAACTCCTGCCGTGTATGTAGGTGCACCCAACGAGATTCCACCTGGTGAACCTCAAGTAGATCTTGGCGAAGATTCAGAAGAGTACCTGCCGATGTTCGTTAGTGCACCCCCTTCTCCAGGTATGACAGCTTGCCTAGCATCACTAAGAAATAATTTAGCTATACTGGCTGCAGACGCGACATATATGCCATCGGCCATGGGTAAATGTCGTCTTTACGCCTCTTTTTAGAAAAGTTTAACCTTATTTCGACGTTAACTTCCCTTTGTCTTCTTTTCAGGAGAAGACATCTTTGGGGAGGGCAGTGTTGATGTGCCCCTTGGCACTGTTTCAGCTCCTGGCGACGACGTGGAGGTGCCCGGCTTCGAAAAGGAGACACTTTTGAGTGCCGGCTCGCCCGAGATGGTTCCGATATCTCAAGAGGAGGATGAGCCTGTCATTGCGACAATGCCTCCTTTGAGTGCGCTGGTTGCTTCGTCCGGTGTTGGCGCATCTTCTTTTGTCGTGCCACCTGTTGAGGCGACGGCTGTGGCAACATCGTCTGCGGTCGTTCCTGGAGGGAGTTTTGCTAATATTGCAGCCACCTCCAGCGTAAATTCGGACCTAGCCATGCTGACCGAGCAGTACACTGGTATCTTCTACACCACTATGAGAACATTGATATCAATGGTGTTGGAGAAGAATCTGAGCTTCGAGACGCTGAGGAGGTCCTCTCGGTCTGCGATAGCGCCGATCAGAGAGTTCAACGATACTGGGATAGCTGATACCCTGGAGCAGATAGTTAATGGTTTGGAGCAACCCATTAACAAATATTTGCAGCTATCTCGAGGCAGCATTGACGGTCTCGTTCAAGCTAGGTATGACTCCCTGACTGCACAGCTTGCTGGACAGATGGAAGCCCTAAATAAATCCATCCAGGCACATCAGTAGGAGATGGATAAAGAACGTGTCCAATTGGAGTACGTTATTCCCGAGCTGACTCAGTGCGAAGTCGAATACGAGGAAGAGACAACGAGGGCCCACAGATTGAAGGATGAGCTTGTTCGAGTAGAGGCGAAGGCTCTCTCTTTGTCGGCAGCCCGAGATGTGCTGAAGGAGCGACGGGCGACTGTTCAGCAGAATATGATGCATGTGGGTGCTTTCCACTCAGGTTTTGTGCGGGCTCGGTCTGAGCTAGCTGCTTTGAACAACGATACGGCAAGGTTGGAACGGGCTCGCGCCGACGTCTTGAACTCCCAGGATGAAAGAATGGTTGCTCTGGCGCAGCAGATTCGCGACCTAACCGCTCCCCCCAAAAGATGTACCTTTTTGCTTTCCAATGTAATTTTGCTCTTTCCGAGAATAATAAAGAGGCTTTCATCTGACTTTGTGGACCCATCATTTTGGAATATAAATGACGGGTTTGGGTAAAAGTGATATCAGAGGTAATATGGACGTGATATACTCTCGGTAAGTTTTAGCAGAATATATCTATTCAGAGGTTATATAGACATGATAGAATATGCTTTTAGCTAAAATTTGTACACAAAACACTATCAGAGGTAGTATGGACATGATAGGTCTTGAAGTTCCAAATTAGTTAAACATATCTATTCAGTGGTTATATGGACATGATAGAATACGATCCAACTAGTTTCGTTTTGGAAGTAGTTTTATCAGAATGAGATTTTCCCTTATTCCACTTGAGCAGAGGAGGTTAAGCATATTACATCTTCAGGAATTTGCCATTGATGGGAGCCATCAACAAGTCTCTATTAGGCTTGGCCAACCTGTAAGCGCCGTTTGAGAATATCGTCTCAATCACATAAGGACCTTCCCATTTGGGCTGGAATTTACCCTTACTTTTGTGAGTAAGAATCATCGGCCTTCTCACAGCTAAGACTAGCTCGCCAACTTTGAACACTCTTTCCTTTACTTTTTGATTAAAAGCTCTGGAAATACGTGCTTGGTAGAACGTGATGCGCTGTTGAGCTTGGAGGCGTTTCTCGTCTAATCCTTCTAGCTCTTGAAGCCTTAAAAGGTTGTTCTTTTCTTGAGTCAGCTCATTAGCCACGGCTATCCTGAGTGACGGAATCTGGATTTCGATGGGGAGAACTACTTCGCTCCCGTAAACTAGTGAGAATGGGGTACAACCTGTCGGTGCTCGTACCGTTGTGTGATATGCCCAGAGACATTCTCCCAGCTTCTCATTCCAATCCCTCTTGTTTGAAGAGACGAACTTTTTCAAGGGCTTGATAATGGTTTTGTTGAAAGCTTTCACCAAACCATTAGCAACAAGATTATATGTCGTAGAGGCCACATTTTGTATTCGATTTTTATCACAAAATCGATGAAACGCTTGGCTGATAAACTGAGGTCCATTATCATAAATTATCCTCCGGGGTATCCCGAAGCGATAAATGATGTGATGCTTGATGAAGCTGATCACATTAGATGCCTTCACCTCAGCAAGAGGGATCGCTTCTGCCCATTTGGAGAAATAATCCGTGATGGCCAGTATGAACCGGTGACCTCTGGAAGAAGACGGGTAAATAGGACCAATGATATCCATACCCCATGCTTCGAAAGGCCAGGACGCAACTGTAGGATACAGATGTTCAGGAGGTTGATGGATAAAGTCTGCGTGGACCTGACAGGCTCTGCAGTAATAGCCCATCCTCCTGATACGATCCTGTAGCTTAGGACCGGGTTGATGCGCTCCGCATACACCATCGTGAGCTTCACGGATGATCCGCTGTGCCTCATTATCTGAGAGACATCTCAATAGCAGTCTGTCGTAGGTCCGGCGATATAGACACTGTGAGGACGCCTCAAAATAGAAGCGTAATGAGCGTCTTTTTACGGATACTGCTTCTTTAGGGTCCTCCGACAATATTTCGTATGCCACAAAATCTATAAAGGGACTTCTCCGGTCTCTCCTGGGAGGATCTGTATTCACAGCGTAGCTGCATTCTATGTGAAAGTTATTTTTCACACAGAATAAATCTCTGCTAAGAAGGATTAATGAATTCTGCCTTCTTATAGGAATAGCTAAATCTGCAGCTAGACTGGCTAGGGTATCAGCTTCTAGATTCTGAGATCGGGGTACATATTCCAAGAAGAATCCTTTAAATGTCATGGTTATCTCGACTGTTGCTTGGTGATAAGGGATGAGGTTTGGATTCTGGACTTCATATATTCCTTTGACTTGATTGACGATCAGCAGAGAGTCACTAAAAGCTTCCAGAGATTCGACGCCCAATTCTTTAGCGACTTGGAGCCCAATTAATAGGGCGTTATACTCTGCCACATTATTAGAACAGGGCTCACTGAGAGAATACGCTCGATAGATGACGAGCTTATCAGGAGTAACCAGGACAATTCCTACTCCTGAGACCACGTTTCCTCTGGGACCAGTTCTGGAGGCACCATCGAAGAATAGTTGCCATGCATCGCCTTCCATTGCGGAATTACACTCTGCAACTTCGTCGGGAATGTTCTCGTATAGCTTAGAGGTCTCCAGGATCGGATGAGCAGCTAGGAAATCAGCCAATGCTTGGCCTTTGATGGACTTCTGAGGGACGTACACCATGTCATACGGTGTTAATAACATCATCCAAGTCGCAAGTCGGGAATTAAGAACGCTTAGCTTGTTCATTAGTATCCGAAGAGGATTGATCCTGGAGATGATATGAATAGTCTGGCCCGTGACATAGTGTCACATTTTCTGGATAGCGAACATCAGAGCCAATCATTCTTTTTCTACTAGATTGTACCGGTGTTCGGCTCCGACCATCATCCTGCTGAGGTAGTAGATAGCCTGTTCATGACCCATATTATTCTTCTTCTGTGCGAGAAGAGCTCCCAGAGAATGATCCATCGCTCGAACATACAACACGAATAATCTTCCTATGACGGGAGGCACCAGAACTGGTGGACTAGTGAGGTAGCATTTGATATCACTGAACGCTTGCTGACAGGCTTCGTCCCATACGAAGGATACACCTTTCTTCATGAGACGAGAAAAGGGCTGACATCTCCCAGAGAGGTTGGATATGAATCTCCGGATATAAGCCAGACGGCCTTGAAATCTCCTGAGTTCCCTCAGATTACGGGGCAGTTGTATTTCTAAGATGGCCTTGACTTTATCAGGGTCCACTTGAATGCCTTTGGCGGTAATGACAAATCCCAGAAATTTGCTACTAGATACACCCAGAAAGGACTTTGTAGGATTCATTTTGAGTTGATGTTGGCACATCAGCTCAAATACTGTCTTCAAGTCTTGGATGTGGTTATCCTTGAGGCGGCTTTTGACAGCTACATCGTCCACGTAACATTCTACTGTCTTGCATAAATGCTCATGGAATATGTTACTCATAGCCCGTTGGTACGTAGTCCCGCTATTCTTCAATCCGAATGGTATGACCGTATAGCAATATACCCCCAATGGTGTCCGGAAGGCAGTATGCTTCTCATCTTCAGGATGCATCTTGATTTGGTTGTATCCTAAAAATCTGTCCATGAAAGATATACGTTCAAAACCGCATGTATTGTCAATCATGACGTCTGTGATGGGAAAAGAAAACTCATCCTTGGGGCAGGCTGCATTCAGATCTCGGTAATCGATACAGACACGTACTTTCCCATTTTTCTTCATGACTGGGACAACATTGGCAACCTAGTCGGGATGTTGTTCTTCTCGGATGAAGCCGCAGGCTATCAACTTCTTGACTTCAGCTTCGATGGCATCCATCATATTTGGGCGGAACCGGCGTTGGTGCTGCTTCACAGACTTCGAATTGGGAAATATATTGAGCTTATGAGTAGCCACCTTTGGATAAAGACTTGGCATATCCTCGTAATTCCACGCAAAGACGTCGATATATTCTTTTATCAGCTGGATAATTTCTTCCCTTTCTGCTTCGGAAAGATTGTTACTGATAAATATCGGCTTTGGCGACAGTTTATCCCCAACGTCAATCTGGATAACTTTATCTTCAGTGGAAGGTTCTCTCTGCTCAAAGCAAAACTCCTATTGTGTATCCATTTGTTGAGCCCAAGCGTCATTCTCAAATAGTTCAGATTCTTGTTCATCTGCTTCGAAGGAATCCGTCACTACCATATTCACTGATAATGTTTGTTCGAGAGCATGAGATGAGTCGGAGGGCGCTGAGCCATTTTGAGAAGAGGAAAAGATATCCTTGTTTGACTCAGGAGCTGCAGGGGAGGTGGTATACCCTAACCCAAAACTGGTTCATTGATAGTAGGGATCTCCACGCAGTGGCGTTCGTCTGCCTTTCCCGTAGTTGAGACCTGGTTTCAGTTTCAAGTCATAACCCATACTCTGCATGATCTTCAGAGCTTGCGGGCTGTATCTGTGAACCTACATTTTACCAACGTCATCGTCGGGAGAATCCTCTTGTACAGTCGGTCTATTGCGCATGCGGCCGAAGACTATTGAACGCTGACTGCTGTAAGTAGTTGGGACAATGAAGATAGAATCCTCATGTGGTCCATATGTCGTGGTGATAATGGATGATGACGCTACTTCCCACATATACGGACGATAGGAATCTATAGCTCCCAAGAACTTTTGTGCTATAGGTTCTATATCGTCATGGGGAGAGGATTCCTGATTCGGAATTTGAGCATAAATATACTGGAAAAGAGGATCTTTATTATCATCTGAAACCTCGTTTTCGGTTATGTTTACATTAATCGGTTGTCTGCTGCGCTGAAGGTTGATAACCAATGATGGAGGCTTCTGGTTCAGAGTGATCACTAGAGGATCACCCCCTTTTCCTGACCTGGTTTTGTTCAGGTGGATAGCATAGGTTCCATAGTTTTTGGACGAGTAGTCCGTCCTTTCACCTTGATTGACAGAGGTTGTTCGGCAGAGGGTTCTTCTGGCTCCCGGTGGGATTCCTTCTCTGCTTCGCCTGACACCGCTTCCATATAGTCCTGAGAGTATAACACGGCATCGGAGTAGTAGGATTCTACTCCTCTAAATGGGTTCAGGTCAGGAAACTCTGTTTGTACTATTCCTTGGGCTTCTACATATTTAAAGCATTGATGTAGAGTCGAAGGAACGATGTTGTGGTCATGGATCCAAGGTCTGCCCAGCATAATGTTATAGGATACCTTTGAATCAATGACATAATATGTGGCCACTGATCTAAGGTCGCCAATCTGGATCCTCAGACGAATCTTTCCCAACGGCTTACTTTTTCTGGCGTTGAAACCCACGATTGTAGTGGTGGTGTAAGCCAGTTCGCTGGTAGGAATCCTCAGCGGTCTAAGCAGACTATGAGGAATGATGCTGATTGATGATCCCGGATCTATGTGAATCTGGTCGACCTCCATGGAACTGATGTATCCGGTGTAATAGAGGGGTCTGTCATGCCTGTTATGTTTTAACAGCATGTCATCTTGAGTGAAAGTGATATTCGGGACCACCTCCATCACACTGTGGCATTGAGGACATGCCACGGGTTCTTCGTCAGGGAACTTGAGCTGGGTCAAGTATGCATCCGCCTGCATCAACGCTTTACTCAGGGCTTGACGAGTGTCTTGAGAGAGCCTGAGTAGTTCAAAGATGGACAACCTGGCAGGTGTATTAGCCAATTGGGCTAGGATATCAAAGTTGTATGGCTTCTCTAAACCTTTATTTTGAATATTTTTCACAGGTTTATCGAAGCGCACTTATTTTTGCTTCCCTTTGTCCACCAGAATTGGTCTCGAAGGACCGGCCTCTGGTATGGCGGGCTCTGGTTCTGACAGCTTGGTAGCTGAAGCGTCTGTCGGTGCATCTTCCTGACTTGCTCCATGGTCCTTGAGGTAAGCTTTTCCCGAACGGGTTCCAGTAACCAAGACCTCATCTTCTTACACCGAGTCTACCGCAACCATATGACATGGTTTGCGCTTCGAGTTCTTCTTAGACTTTACCTTAGCAGCTTGAGTCTCTTTCTCGATCCCGGGCACCAAATCTGGATGAACCCACATAATCTCGCCTCGCTGGGTAGTTAGGGGTGCCAGGTCATAATTTTGACCTCTAGCTGGAGGGAGATTAACGATGTTCATCGTCGTCCGGGACATAGGTGTAACACCGTCCGGGACTTCTTGGGGAGGCAGATCACCAAATTGCAGAGAGATTATGTTGGCTGTGACCGTCTTCTCGCTGTTGCGCAGAGTGATGGCCTTAGCATCGATCAGCTCCTGGATCTTCCTCTTTAGTACATAACACGCCTTTGTGGGGTGGTGTAAGATACAGTACTTGGGATTATTGGTACTGCCGGCTTCATTGGGCCGTCTCACCTCAGGAAGGGTAATATTGCCGCTTTTGACGAGACATTCGAATATGCTCGGAATATCGTCATCATCGAAAGAGTATACTTCAACGGGCCTGGAAGTCCCAGGTTTCGTCTGCGTGGTAGCCACAGTCTTTTGCCTGGACGTGTTGATCGCCAGAGCTTCTTTACCCTTGGTACCATGAGGATGGTCGATGTTGGAGGATGACCTCTTGCCTTTATCAGAGGCCAAGATCATAATGCCATTATCGCGTGCCTTCTGACTGTTGTCCTCCGCGGCTACCGCTGAGATGATGAACGAGGGCCAATCATGGAACTGATATGGTCCTGTGAACATCGAGATCATGGGAAGAAGATTCTTCCTGCAGATGTCCACCAATGCCGAGTCTGGAACTCCTGGAGGCATTTGCAAAGTGGCTTGACGAAAATGTTCGATAAAAGTGCGAACATTCTCTTTTTTCTTCTGCTTGACTTCGATGAGAGAGGACATAGACATGTCCATCCCTTCCTCGTAGAATCGTGTAAAGAATAAAGCCTTGAAGTCTTCAAAGGAAGTAATGCAGTTGTCCGCCAGACTTCGATACCACTGATAAGCTACCCCCGAGAGACAGCCCTTGAACACCCGAGTGAGGAGGGCGTCGTTCCCTTGTAATAACACCGTCATAATACTAAAGTAGTTCATGTACTGACTCGGTGATGTTTTTCCCTCGAACAAAGCCATAGTCTGTGGTTTGTATCTAGGAGAGAAGGGGACCTCTTCCCAGATAGCTGGGTAGGGTTGGTTGATTCCCAATTTCTTGAGCTGATCCTTGTGCTTCAGGGTATCAAATTGGGCTTTCAACTCCCGTACTGTCTGCATCGGATCTTCAGCCGGTAGCGGGACCACGGAGTGATGAGGAATCGATTGCATCGTGACTCCAACGGGAGGTAATACATTCTCCAAGTGAGGAAGCGGAGGAACTGCTGACTCCTGATCTAGAGCAGGCTCCTGGATCGTGTTGGATGGTGGTAAGTCCACCTCCACACGTATCTGAGTTGGAGGGACCGATGCTTGAGCCATAGCAGCTGTGTGTTGAGTTAGCATTATCTGGTGCATGTTCTCCATCATGGATTACATTTGTTTCAGAGATGTCTCCAGTACAGTAATGCGTTGCTCAGCGCTCCCAGACGGAGAAGCTTCCTCGCATTCATCTCCAATGGCATAAACTCCCATCTCCCTGGGTGTCATTGAAGGATCAGTATAGGTCTCCGTAGAAGTTGACTCTATACTTTTGGCATCTGATTCGGGAGACTGGAGACCCCCAGCTTCAGAATCAAAAGAGTACGAAGTCGGTTATCGCGACTTCGAATGGGTGTTTCGAAATACCCCGGCTTCAGTGTTCCTAAGGAGCTGGTTGAATCTCCATCGGCTCAGAGCTCTAGAGGGATGACGTCATGAGCTTGATCTTCCTCTAGGTATGTGTGAAGCCATGTTCACCGATGCATGTGTGGGGTCTTCCTCTTGGAAAGACGGAGAGTAGCTCAACCGGTCAAAAACCGACCGTTTTGCTTCAGAACAGCAACAATTAATTATAATCCTACGACTATTACAATAGTGCTCGTTAGGAGGCGTAATAGACATGCTGGAAGATCCCTTATCCTTATGTTTCTAGATGAGGTACCCACGCAGGTCAGGAGGATTTATAGAAGAAGAAGATGGCTTGTTCCTTCTGTTCACATCAGTGGGCATGCGGATGTTGGGAACCATAGTTTTCCCTGTGCCACCTGTATACAGCAGGTTGGCTATCTGGGTGGCGGATAATCCCCGAGAAGGGTGTCTTTCTGCAATTGGATCCTTCTTTACGCCGAAGGATTTCACCTGGCATAATTCGGGCTGGCGTAAGGCCGAGGAGGTCCTTAGTCGGCCGTCAGCTTCTCGCATAATCCGGAGGGCTGGCAGATTCTTCCCTTGCTGGCGTAAAGGCCAAGAAGTTGAGCAGTCCGCCACTTGCTTTCCCTTGCGTAGACTGTAGGGATCATCTGCTTTTCCGCGGAGGGCAGATGCATCTTTACGAGCGGAGCGCGTTTGGAACTTCTGATTTGGTGCTAAGGCATTGTCAGAAATTCTGTCTGCCACGCCATCGACGAGAGACTAAATTCTATGCGCAGAGCGCGGTGTAGACTTCGGGACTAGCGCTGAGGCATTATCCGAAGTTTTGTCTGTTCCGCCAGGGATAGAAGACTGAATTTTATGTGCAGAGCGTGAAGTATACTTCTGGATTAGCACTGAGGCATTGCCAGAAATTTTGTCTATTCCGTCAGTGACGGGAGACTGAATTTTACGCACAAGGCCCGGAGGGAGCAATGCTACATCCCACGGATACCGCATCGTGTTGAGCAATTGCTTCCTCATCAAAAGAGAAAGATGTCCCCAGCAGAGTCGCCATCTTGTGTTTGATGATAAACGAAAGATATATGGAAACGAGGTTTATACGAAACCCGCCCTTCTTGGGTTTACAAACAAGATTGTATAATTAATCCTATACGAGGATATCGAGTACAATTTATTTAATCTGGGTAAATATTGCTATATGAGTCTGATCTGCGGTCGATCACTTTGTCCCTTGGAGCACACGATGATGAAGAAATTACGTAGAAGACATAAAGCAGCTTCGAAGGTTGCTAAAGAGAGTGGATGCCCGATGCCAAAGTCGTCGATCACTTCTCTTTGCCTGAGCTCTGGATTCTTCTCTCTCTCGACCGTTTTCTCTCCGAGTTGTCAACCTTGGATCTGATACTGGATTTCTTGACCAATTTTTGACCTATTTTTCTTGACCAATTTCCCCCCTTTTCCTCTGTTGATAGAGGTCTCTATTTATAGAGTTTTAGTGATAGTGACCACTCAGTCGACGTAGAAACCGAGTAGTGGAAAGTACAACACCCTTTTACACGACGGTTACAATAATCATAGCCCGTATATAAATGACCTTTTGAATGAGCGTGTGACGCGTGTCCAACAAAGGGACAACGCGTATAACTGCTGCAAAGATCACGGCGTAGAAGCCACGTAGGTAGTTATCCTTTGTGTAGAAGAGGTTGGCGTAGAAGCCAATAACTGTCACCATGGCGTAGAAGCCGAATAGGCATAGAAGCCGAATAGGCGTAGAAGCCGAGTTGGCATAGAGGCTGAGTGGACATAGAGGCCGAGTGGGCGTAGAAGCCGAATGGGCGTAGAAGCCGAGCGGGCGTAGAAGCCGAGTGGACGTAGAAGCCGAGTGGGCGTAGAAGCCGAGTAGGCGTAGAAGCCGAATGGGCGTAGAAGCTGAGATGATGTGGACGTTTTAGCCGAAATTACAGCTTTTGGAGATATAATCAAATCTCTTATATTAGATGCAGAGATCTGCCCTCATCCTGCGCATTAAATGCAGAGGCGTGTCTTCGAAGAGTTGCCATCATTCTGCGCATTAAATGCAGAGACGTGCCTCGAGCCCTGTACTAAGAGCAGCTTTTGACATGGTAATCTGTTTGTCTTCTGCTGAGCGTAGGAAGCTCACGTCTGCCTGTGTAAAACTAGGCAGCGTATTCCCTTGTATGCGTAAAAGCAGTTTACGCAAAGGGCATATCACTAAACGACGGTTCAGTGTCATTAATCAAATCTCCTGCATTAAATGCAGAGATCAGCCATTATCCTGCGCATTAAATGCAGAGGCGTGTCTTGAAGGTCTGCCACCCTTCTGTGCATTAAATGCAGAGACGTGCCTCGAGTTCTGTCATCACTCTGCGCATTAAATGCAGAGACGTACCTCGAGCCCTGTACGAAGAGCAGCTTTTGATGTGGCAGCCTGTTTGTCTTCTGCGCAGCATAAGAAGCTCACGTCTGCCTGTGTGAAACTAGGCAGCGTATTCTCTTGTATGCATAAAAGCGGTTACGCCAAGGAAATGGCAGTAAATGACAACCTGGGTTGCTGTGCGGCGCCATCATTATAGCCGTCGCCTGGGTAGTCGTGCAGTACTCTTTGTCAGGAGTCCAGACGTCAAGTTCATTGCATGATTTGATAGGTTCATTTCGGGGAACATGAAGCGTTCCTCGTACACTTTAATGCTGCATTGAAAGCGAATGAGTTTTTATGCCATAAAGGCGATGTAGCACCCTTTTTACGCTGAAGCAGCCTGGACATACTGTATTACGTAGATAGTCTTTGAGCTTATATTTTATGCTATGCTCAGCGAAGAAGCTCTGTTGCACGTTGATGGCTCTGAGGTCCTCTATTTACGCTGCCCTGCATCAACATGCTGCGTAGAGCTATCCAGCATATTTTTTATACTTCTACAAGCATTGTATGAATCCATAGCAGATACCACCCTCAAAGTATTCTCCGCCACCGACCGGCTCAATAAATCCTGTGCTGCATGGATCCTCGCAAGTGAGTCTCTCATGGCCGTATGCTACCCCTCCAACTCAAGGAATATATGGACTCTCATACACTTGACACACACACACAAGGTACTAGCCATACCCAAACACAATATCTGGACTAAAACACATAACCAAATTTATATCAAACAACCTATTGTAGAAGCATGAAAAAAAAAATGCTTGGAAGATCTACGCAGCATCTTGATACAGAGCAGCATAAGCAGAGGCCTTCAAGAGCCATCCAGCGTAAAACAGGGTTCTTCATCGCCTCCATGGCGTAAAACCCAGCCGCTCTCAAAGCAGCATTAAAGCGTACGAGGAACGCTTCATATTCCTGAAAAGAAACTGTCCAGTCACGCAGTAAACCTGACCTCTGACTCCTGACAAAAAGTGCTGCACAGCTACCCAAACGACGGTTGGGAACGGAGGCAGACCCCTCGGGACGCGCTCCATAGTATGATGGCGGATCTCAGCATTTAATGCAGAAGATTTGGTTAAAATATCACTAAATCGACGCTTACTAAAATCCCCCGGCATAAACCGCTCTTTCGCGTGCAAAGAGAACACGCTGCCTTGTTTTACACAGGCAAACATGGGCTGTTTTACGCTCCGCAGAAGATAAACCACCTGCCACATCAAAAGCTGCGCTTCGTACAGGGCTCGAGGTACGTCTCTCCGCCAAAAGCACACAGAGCGGTAACAGTGTCACATCCCTCCGTCAAAACGCACAGAGCAGTGACAGTGTCCCCTCAAGGCACGTCCCTCCGTCAAAACGTACAGAGTGGTGACAGTTTTCCCTCAAGGCACGTCTCCGCATTTAATGCACAGGATGATGGCAAATCTCTGCCAAAGATTTGATCTCCAAAAGCCGTAATTTCGGCTAAAGACGTCCACATCAGCACCCTGGCACGGTACGCAGCGGCTTCTACGTCCATTCAGGATCTGTGCTCCTACGGCTTCCACGCCCTCTCAGTCTCTACGACTTCTCGGCTTCTACGCCTACTCGACTTCTATGCCTGTTCGGCTTCTATGCCTGCTCGGCTTCCACGCCTACTCGACTTCTATGCCTGTTCGGCTTCTATGCCTGCTCGGCTTCCACGCCTACTCGGCTTCTATGCCATGGTAACGGACATTTGGCTTCTACGCCAACCCCTTTTATACAATGGATACCTACCTACGTGGCTTTTACGCCGTGATCTTAGTAGCAATTGTACGCATTGTGTCCCCTTAGTTGGACCCGCGTCACCCGCTCATTCAAAAGATCATCTATACGTAGGCATTGGTTGCTTTAACCGTTGTGTAATAGGGTACTGTACTTTCTACTCCTCGGTTGCTACACCAATGGAGTGGTCACTGTCACCAAAGACTCTATAAATAGAGGCCCCTATCAATGGGGAACAAGATCGGAAAAATTGGTCAAGAAACCGATATCAGATCCAAGGTCGACAATTTGGAAGATCGAACAAGGTCACCGAACCGGAGATCAGGAGACAGAGAGAGAGAGAGAAGAATACAGAGCTCAGGCAAGGAATAGGGAGCGACGACCTTCAGCATCGCGCATCCATCCTCCTTCGCAACCTCCGAAGCTGCATCCTGTCTTCCACGGCACTTCTTCGACATCGTGTAGTCCAAGGGCTAAAGTGATCGACCGCAGATCAGACACCTATAACAATTTATACCCAGATTAAATAAATTGTACTCCTGCATCCTCGTATAGGATCGAATTGTACAAGTTTGTTTGTAAACCAAAGGGCACGGGTCTCGTATAAACCCTGTCATTGAAATACACTTTCATTCTTTCGTTTAATACCACAAACAAGATGGCGACTCTGCTGGGGACATCCTTCTCTTCTGACGAGGAAGTAATTGCTCAACACGATGCGGTACCTGTAGGAACCGTAAAGAAGACACTGGTCGTTCATTTCGACCAGTCTGCCTACGAAGATATGCTTCGAACTGGG
The DNA here is from genome assembly GCA_036927795.1 of Iris macrosiphon. Classification (NCBI taxonomy): domain Eukaryota; kingdom Viridiplantae; phylum Streptophyta; class Magnoliopsida; order Asparagales; family Iridaceae; genus Iris; species Iris macrosiphon. The sequence goes on from JAYESA010000004.1 coordinate 135,597,647, forward strand.
GGTAGCTCTCACTCTCTCTCCGTCCAAGACAACAGGAAGCTACGCAAAGTGTGGATGCCCAAGACATCCTCCGCCATTCCTGTGGACTCTCCGATCTCTCCGATCTCTCCGACCAATGAGGTGGTAGCATCGCTCCCTCCGTGCCCCGCACGTAAAATTCAGTCTCCCGCTACGCGCGGTACAGACAAAACTTCTGGTAAAGCCTCAGCGCTAACCCAGGAGTATCCACTGCGCTATACGTGCAGAAACCAGTCTCCCGCTACGCGCGGTACAGACAAAACCTCTGATGGTGCCTCAATGCCAAATCAGAAGTACAGATCACGCTCCAGGCACAGGACGACATCTGACCTCTACGGTAGACCAGATGAGCGCCGTGATCTCCGCAAGAGGAAGCAAGCAGGCGAGTACTCAACTCCTCGGCCGTTACACCAGCGAAGAAGCAATCTGCCTATCCTCCGAATTACGCGGGAAGACGACAGTCGACTGAACACCTCTTCAGCTTTACGCCTGTCTGAGCGAATCTCCAAATCACGCCTGGGTAAGCCCTACGGCGCAAAACAAGCTCAAATTGCTACTCCTGACCTACGCGAATGCCTAGTCCAGAAGCGTAGGGAGAGGGGACCTTCCGACATGTCTATTACGCCCCCTAGGGAACAATGTTGTAATACTCATAAGATTATGATTGACTGCTACTGTTCTAAAGCAAAATGATCGGTCTTCGACCGATTGAACTACTCTCAATCTTCCCAAAAGAGGAGCACACGTATGCGTCCGTGAACATGGCTTCACTTATACCTAGAAGAGGGTCAAGCTCAAAGCGTCTTCCCTCTGGACCTCCGAGACAGAGAAAATTCGAAGACCTCCTCAGGAACGCTGAAGCCGGGGTATTCCAAACACCCGTGCAAGGTCACAGCAACCAGCTCCATACTCGTCTGATTTCGACGCTGGGGGTCGCCAATCTCCCAAATTAGATGCCAAGAGTATAGAGTCGACTTCTGCAGCGACCTATACTTACCCTTCGACGACGCCCAGAGAAATGGGAGCTTACGCCATCGAAGACGAACGCGAGGGAGCGTCGCCATCAGGAGACGCAGAACAACGCATCACTGACCTGGAGACGTCGCTGAAACAAATGCAATCCGTAATGGAGAATATGCACCAGATGATGCTAACTCAGCACGCAACTGCCATGGCTCAAGCATCGGTTTCGCCAACTCAGATACATGTGGGGGTGGACTTGCCACCATCCGGCCCAAGCCAAGAACCTGCTCTAGATCAAGAGTCAGCAGTTCCTCCGCTTCCAACGGAAAATCTGATGCAGGCGGTCCGGGAGTTGAAAGCCCAGTTCGATGCCTTGAAGCACAAAGATCAGCTCAAGAAACTGGGAATCAACCAGCCATACCCAGCTATCTGGGAAGAGGTCCCTTTCCCTCCAAAATACAAACCTCAGGCGATGGCTCTGTTCGAGGGAAAAACATCACCAAGCCAATACATGAACTATTTCAGTATGATGACGGTGCTGCTACAAGGGAACGATGCCCTCCTCACTCGGGTGTTCAAAGGCTGCCTCTCAGGAGTAGCCTATCAGTGGTACCGTAGCTTGGCGGACAACTGCATTACTTCCTTCAAGGATTTCAAAGCTCTATTCTTCACACGATTCTATGAGGGAGGAATGGACATGTCTATGTCCTCTCTCATCGAAGTCAAGCAGAAGGAAAAGGAAGACGTTCGCATCTTCATCGAACGCTTTCGTCAGGCCACCTTACAAATGCCTCCAGGAGTTCCAGACTCAGCATTGGTGGATATTTACAGGAAGAACCTCCTTCCTGTGGTCTCGGTGTTCACAGGACCATATCAGTTCCATGATTGGCCCTCGTTCATCCTCTCGGCGGTAGCAGCCGAAGACAACAGTCGCAAGGCGCGCGACAATGGCATCATGATCTCCGCCTCTGACAGAAGCAAGAGGTCATCCCCTGGCAGCGACCATCATCGTGGTCCCAAAGGGAAGGAAGCACTAGCAATCAACACGGCCAAGCCAAAGATTGCGGCGACCGCCCAAGCGAAACCAGGGGCTTCGAGGCCCGTCGAAGTCTACTCTTTCGACGATGACGATATCCCGAGTATCTTCGAATGTCTCGTCAAAAGTGGCAAGATCACCCTCCCAGAACTAAGGCGGCCCCAGGAGGTCGGCAATACTGACGACCCAAAATACTGTATCTTCCACAAATACGTGCACCACCCGACAAAGGCGTGCTATATGCTAAAAAGGAAGATCCAGGGGTTGATCGATGCTAAGGCCATCACTCTGCACAATACCGAGAAAACGGTCACGGCCAACATGATCTCTCTGCAGTTTGGCAATTTGCCTCCCCAAAAGGTCCCTGATGGTGTTACACCCATCTCCCGGGCAACGATGAACCTCGTTAACCTTCCCCCTGCTAGGGATCAAGGTCACAACATGGTGCCCCTAACTATCCGGCGGGGCGAGATTATGTGGGTTCACCAAGATTTGGTGTCAGATCTAGAGGAGGAGACCAAGGCAACCAGGGCTACCCCCAAGAAGAATCCCAAATACAGATCATGCTACATGGTCACAACTTCTTCTACATCAGACGGAGACGAGGTACTTGTCGCAACCCGTTCAGGGAGGGCCTACCTCGACAATGACGGAGCAAATCAGGAAGGTGCGCCGGCTGACGCTCCAGCTACCAAACCGTCAGAGCAAGATCCCGTCGTACCAAGCATCAGCTCTGCGAAACCTACTCCGGCGGAAAAGGCAAAACAGAAAGAAGTACGCTTCGACAAACCTGTGAAAAACATTCCGAGCAAAGGTTTAGAGAAACCGTACAAATTTGACATCCTGGCCCAACTGGCCAATACGCCAGCCAGGTTATCCATCTTCGAGCTACTCAGGCTCTCCCCCGATACTCGTCTAGCCCTGAGTGAAGCACTGATACAGGCGGAAGTATACTTGACCCAGCTCAAGTATCCCGACGAGGAACCAGTGGCATGTCCTCAATGCCACAGCGTGATGGAGGTGGTCCCGAATATCACTTTCACTCAAGACGACATGCTATTAAAACATAATAGGCATGACAGGCCCCTCTATTACACCGGGTACGTCGGTTCCATGGAGGTCGACCGGATTCACATAGATCCGGGATCGTCGATCAGCATCATCCCTCGCAGTCTGCTCGGGCCACTGAGAATTCCTGCCAGCGAGCTGGCTTACACTACCACTACAATCGTGAGTTTCAACGCCGGAAGGAGTAAACCATTAGGGAAGATTCGCTTGAGAGTCCAGATCGGCAACCTTAGATCAGTGGCCACATGTTATGTCATCGATTCAGAGGTATCCTACAACATTTTGCTGGGAAGACCATGGATCCACGACCACAACATCGTTCCTTCAACCCTACATCAATGCCTTAAATATGTAGACGCACAAAGAACCGTACAAACGGAGGTGGCTGACCTAAACCCGTTTAAAGGAGTAGAATTCTACTATTCCAATGCCGTGTTGTATTCCCATGACCATACGGAAGAAGCGCCAGGAGTGGCGAAGAAGGAATCCCACCGGGAGCCCGAAGAGCCCTCTGCCACACTACCACTGTCGATCAGAGTGAAAGGACGAACCGCTCGTCCAAAAGCCATAGAACCTATGGCTGTCCACCTAAGAAAGACCAAGTCGGAAGGAGGAGGTGATCCTCTAGTGATCACTTTGAACCGGAAGCCTCCACCCATAGTCATCAAACTTCGGTGCAACCAGCAGCCGACTGATGTAAATGCCACCAGGAACGGAGTTCCAGATGATAATAAACATCCTCTTTTCTGGTACATCGGTACTCAGATTCCGAAACATGAACCCACTCCACATGACGAGGTAGAACCAATGGCTCAAAAGTTCTTAGAAGCTATAAACTCCTACCGACCGTATGTCTGGGAAGTAACGTCGCCATCCAACGTCGTCACAGCATATGGGCCACATGAGGATTCTATCTTCCTTGTCCCGCCTACCTGCAGCAGCCAGCATCCAATAGTCTTTGGTCGCATGCAGAATCAACCGACTGTCCAGGAAGATCCTCTCGATGACGATACCGGGAAAGTGCAGGTTTGCCAATACGGCCCGCAAGCGCAAAGGATCATGCAAAACATGGGCTATGACTTGAAGCGGAAGCCAGGCCTCAACTACGAAAGAGGCAGACGAACGTTGCCGCACGGCGACCTCCGCTATCGACAGACTCATCTCGGATTGGGGTATGCTACCTCCCTCGCAACTTCCAAGCCAGATGAGGACCCCTTTCCATCTTCCCAGAGCAGCTCGTCGTCCTCCGACTCACCTGATGTTCTCAAACTAACACTATCAGTGAATATGGTGATGACAAGCCCCTCAAAAATCGAGGAACAGGATACGGAGCCGTTCGAGAATGACCCCTGGGCTCAACAAATGGATACACAGTGGGAATTCGAGGAACAGGATACACAATCGAAGTCATCGGCATACTCGCAACAGGCGAGGTCACGATGACGGGTTCGTCCTCCCCTTGAGACGACGAAACCTCCCCGGGCGAGCTAGCCCCCGAAGACACTCCTGCCTCGAGATCCGGCGCCTCCACATCACCGCTAGGAGCCAAAACAAAGCCGAAAGGCGCTTCAACGCCATGCTCCCCGTGGACGTCATCCCCAGAAAAAAGGACAGGAAAGCAAAATGTCAAACACGGTGGTAATCCTCCTAGGAGGAGACATCGAAACAACATTTACCCGGAACCAACGACATATACGACGCATCTGCAGCAGATGTAGCTAAGCCACGCCTTAATGACGCAATACGAACTATCATACCTGGAGAAGGAGGTGGGCCGACCGACATCGCCAAGAGTTCGGTCAAGCCTTCCCCGAGACGCGGTCGAGGTTCATCAGTCGGAGTCTCGCTAGGCGCGCTCGCTGACGTAGGAGTAACTCCGCCCACTACTGACCTCAGGGAAGATTCTCCCATCTGTTGGGGCCACGCAGGCAATCCCACTCAGCTGCTTGGAGCAGCCGCAGCAACAGCAGCCTCTAGCAAGGACTCTCCGGCGCCACCAGCCAGAACTGTGGAAGGTCCCTCTCTAAAAGGCGAGGAACCTCCGGCCAAAGAATCATCCCTGATACAGGGAGATGCCGGCTCACTCACAGGAGCCCCAATACCAGGAATGCGGAGGGGACAAGCAACCGTCTCCTTCCTCCTCTTACGAAGGGAGGCTTCCTTCGGAGCTCAAGCCCGTCGCTTCCCAGAAGAGACTACCAGAACCCCCGCCGGCGGAGGTACTACACACCTCGGCAACGGCACCAGAGGCTCATCCGGGGTACCAGACTCCTCACCCTCGTCAGAAGAGACCGAGGGGACTTCGACCCTTCCCCCAGGCTTGGCAGAAGGCACTCTGAAGCTTCCACGCATGTCAAAATCGCGATGGAAGGTGTTAATCGCCACATAGAACTGGGCGTAGGAGTGAAGGATGCGCAGCTCCGTGGAGATTGTAACGACCGGCACGATAAAAATTGCCCCCGTACAACCCATGATAAAATATTGCCACCCTCTAGCTCCATCAATGAGTCCACCCCTGGACCTGAAGCTGGTGACGACGTTGTCCACATGCAACTGGTCGTACCCGAACTGCCTGGCAAACCGACTAGGCAGGTAGGGCTCGAAGAAGCAATAGTCTTCGCTCCTATACAGCAGATGGGAAGGTCTAATACAGACCAACCAATTAAACGCCTCCGGAGAAAGAACGGTCTTCCCTCGACCTGAATCCTCGAGCCACAGCCCTGACTGGTTGCGGTGCACAGTAGGGGGAGTACAAAGGATCTTCCAGCCATGGCTGAGGTTCAAAACCAACCGACAATCTAAAACTGTATTCACATTCCAGGAGGAATCCCTGTAATTTAATAGGAATATACCCCCTGAGCTGCTACCGGAACCGGGTGACATAACCCGGGAACTGTGGAGAATTAACCATCCCATCAAGTACAAGTATGGTAATTCCACCCTAGGGAAGCTCTTCCGCCGAGCTTCATCAACGAGCAACCCATCTGTCATGGCCCTCAGGCCAGCCTGTATACGGCACACCATGGCAGGAAGCAAGCCCAGTCTTGCCCCAAATACCAGACGCACTGCGGGCCATAGGATATTTCGGTGAATGCGATCCGCGGAAGCAATGCCTGGCACCACTACTTGATGCAGCCATATGGAGAGGAAACCTGCCAGCTGGGCTTCCTTAGAGAGAGGCCTGCGATAGTACCTCAAATAACTGTAGGCCTTTGTACCTTCGGGGTACTTTCCTACCCCATCAACGAGAATCTGATCGGGAGCCTTGGCGTCTTCCATAAGAGCCACAACGACCTGGGCACTGAGGACGCCCAAGCAGTTCACAGGCTCATTCTTGCCCCCCGAAGCTTTCTCCGACTTGGTGGCCCTAGCCCGATGGAAGAAGAGGTAGGACATCCACTTGGTGGTGTGAGCCAAATCAGAAGGCTCATTATAAAAGGTGGTGCACGCGAAGTACTGACACATCAGCTCCTGATATACTTCCGTCACCCGAGGGTCCATATCTTCCAACTCCCGGTTGGTGGGAACGTACTCTTCATATGGGGTATCCCCCATCGGCAGTCTCGAGACAACTGCCATCTCATGAAGGGCTAACCCCAACTCCCCTAGTAGAGTGGCGAAGGTCCCGGTGAGCGGAATGTACCGCTCCATCAGTGCCAGGAACAAATTAGGGTTCGGAGGCAGCCCGACGCTCGTCGCACTCACGGCGGCATATAGTCCAATGCCCTCCAACTCTCTCTGGAAGTGCTTTAAGGCCCAGTCAACTAGGCATCTCCATCGGGAGTTCGTTGGGGCGATCCACCCATTGTACCGAGGATTCTCCTTGGGATATACCCCACCTCGACCCATGAAGTCGTTGCAGAAGGTCGATAATTGGACCGGCTGGATCACCGAGCTATCTTCACTTGGAACACTGCCCGGGCACAGTCCTCGGAACAACGTCACAACGCCAGAAGGGTGACTAACAAACGACCCCTGGTCAGTGCCTTTCAGATGAAAGATCTTCCCCGGCTTCCCGTGAAGATCAGGAGTCAGCTTCCAAGACATCTTCCTGGGATGCGTCGCATGGGAGAAGGCCGAGATGGGATAATCCCTCGGCATCGTCGGCAGGTACAAGACCAAATCCCCGGCAGGGAAAACCCAAGGCTCCCTCTTGGGCTTCGTCTGGGACTGTTTATCAATCATGTCCCCAAAAAGGAAAGCCGGCTTTATGTACCGCTCCCCATCTACACGTGCTAAGGGTTCGCCGTTGATCATACTCAACAGCATTTGCTCACCTTGGGCCGATATCAGGAGCTCCCTTCCCTCAGGATACTGGGGTCCAGAGATGGGAAATGCCACATGGGACAGATCCTCCAGATAGTTCGAGTGCAGCATCCCCGCAGCGGAGCCCATCACCTCAGCCAATGGGGACTCACCCAGATCAACTGCAAGATAATACAAAAAAGATATGTCATTACAAGTCTGGCACAAACACACGGACCAAGGAAACGACAGTCTGTGCTCTACGCCAAGATTGTACAAATTTGGTCACCTTATGCCGGAAGTCTCCTCCACGAACGTAAAATTCAAATTTTACGAAATACGCTAATTTTTGGTAGCCCGAGCTATTCACGCCCAGAGCTACAAAAATATGGAGTCTTTACGCTGACACATTGGAAATGTGGACATAAAAGATGAAAATGTCTCCGTGCGTCACCTTCCTCAAAAGAGGCTATCAGCACAGAAGACGACCTAGCGCAGTCACGTTCAACATGTGCGAAGGATTTTTCGTCGTTTGTGTCATCCCAAAAAGTTCTACCTCTAAAGCCGGGAGCGCTAGTCGTCGGCGGGATGCTCCCCTCAGAGGGAAGTTCACTTTGCCCGACCGGAGATTCCCTCGCCGGGACAGGAGAATGAGAAGAAGAACCTATGCTCTTTCCCTTAGCGGAGGGGGTTTGTTTCGGCGCCATTTCTGAAAGACTCGAAGTGCTTGAAGAAAGAACGAAGAAGAACTCGAACAGTCGAAAGCTCTCTTTCGCAAAAGACAGATAAAGAGTTTTTCTTTCCAGAAACTGGGGATATATATACAGTCCGGGTTGACTCAACGAATCCTCGGACGAACCCCTTGAGACCCTGACCAAATCTCACAATTAATAGTTGGTTATGATTGGATGCTACGTCAGCCCACTACCCTTGGAAGACGGACAGTCAGCAAATTCCAAAGGTTTTTTCGTGCAAGACGGTTCAGCGGGTTCTACGCTAAATGAGCTTTCTATGCTCGACAGCAACGAATCTATGGTTTTACGCTCGCAAGCTACAAGTCTATGGTTTTACGCCCGGATGCCTTTGTGCTCGGTAGCTTTTATACTCGAGAGGCCACAAACCCATGACTTTACGCTCAGCAGATACCAAATCGACGATCTCACGCTCGGTGGCGCTCAGTTTACGCTCAGCAGTAACAGATCCACAAACCTCACGCTCGAAGAAATTTTCTTTTCAGGAGCTACAAATCAAACAGTTCTACACTAAAGGAGCTTTTCTACGCTCGACAGCTACGAATCTAACGGCTTTACGTTCGACAGCTACAAGTCTATGGTTTTTTCTTGCCCGGATGCCTTTGTGCTCGGTAGTATTCTATGCTCGAGAGGCAACAAACCTACGACTTCACGCTCAGGAACCACAGGTCTACGATTTCACGCTTGATGGTGTTCTACGCTCACAGGCTACAGATCTATAGTCCTACGCTAAAAGGAGCTTTTCTACGCTCGACAGCTACGAATCTAACGGCTTTACGTTCGACGGCTACAAGTCTATGGTTTTTTCTTGCCCAGATGCCTTTGTGCTCGGTAGCATTCTATGCTCGAGAGGCAACAAACCTACGACTCCATGCTCAGGAACCACAGGTCTATGATTTCATGCTCGATGGTATTTTACGCTCAAGAGGCTACAGACATGATTTCCCGCTCCACGACTTTCCGCATATCCAAACAGTCCCCAAGGCGGTCAAGTGCAAAGAGTTCACACAGAAGATACTCGTTCTTAACCCCAAAGCATCCCCAAGTACCCGAAGTATGCAGAGTTCAAACATTGAGAAATTACTCCTCTCGGGTCCAGAAAACTGGAGGTTCATCCAGATTCCAGTCTGAACATCTCGTCTATCAAAGTGGCAACTCAGTTTGACAGCCAAAAACCTTGACCCTGTTCCAAGGGAGTTTTGAGAGATCATTCTTGAAGACGAATTCTGAACAAAACGAAATTTCGCTCATCAGAGAGGCAACAGTTCAGAAATTCTACGCAGTCCTAGCAACAGGACAGTTCTACATGTTCAAAGTGCTCAGCAGCATTCTATGGACTATCCGCTATGCATAAAGGACAGGACCTAATACTCTTTCTATCAGAGTCAGCATAAAGATTCAGACGTGTCGAAGCTGCACATATTCAGACTTCATGAGCAACGTATGGCAAGACGATCATATGGAGAAGAAGACAATTTTATTAAAGATTAAAATCATGATTACATATGAGGGAAATCCAATCTACAAGGGTTTTTTCTCTATTTTTCATGATTACATCTGAGGGAAACTCCGTCTACAAAGGAGTTCCCTCCATCATCGTCCGAAGATCGCCCAGAAGCTGTACTGACAGGTTCTCACATGGGTGAAGGTCTTCCTCTTCTTCGAGGGCTGTTCATCGACTACCACAGTCATGAAAAAGAAGATCCTCCATTCGCCATGGCCGATCGAGTTGAGGCTTCTTTAAGCCCAACTCGATTGGGGACGATAGATTACAGTTTCTCTAATCTCATCCGCGGGGATCTCAGAGGAAGATACACAGCATGCCAGCCACTGTGGTCAAATACGACCCTTCCTCTCTCCTGGGGCAACGCCATACAAAGTTGCTGATTATCCCGAGCAAGAGAGGCTAAGATGTCCTTCCATGATCCATCGTTGCAGTGGACACTTGCTCGAAGACGCCGTCTTTTACGGCTCCCTACATGCTGGAAGAACATGATCTCCTTCTTCCTCAGATCGATCCGACGAACTCCGGCGATCATCTCTGCATGACAATGGGAATGTGGTGAAGACAGATTCACCCCCAGCCTTTTATAGGTAAAAGAGATCACAGCGGTCCCCAATAAATCTGCCATAAAGTCAGCATCGACCATTTCAACGCTCCATTCAGAAACGTTTCGAGGGGCCGTTCATGCTTCATTCAAAGCATTTCAAATTCCGAGGAATTTAAAAGCTTTGAAGGGGGTCTTATAGAAGCATAAAAAAAAATGCTTAGAAGATCTACGCAGCATCTTGATACAGAGCAGCATAAGCAGAGGCCTTCAAGAGCCATCCAGCGTAAAACAGGGTTCTTCATCGCCTCCATGGCGTAAAACCCAGCCGCTCTCAAAGCAGCGTTAAAGCGTACGAGAAACGCTTCGTATTCCCAAAAAGAAACTGTCCAGTCACGCAGTAAACCTGCCCTCTGACTCCTGACAAAAAGTGCTGCACAGCTACCCAAACGACAGCTGGGAACGGGGGCAGACCCCTCGGGACGCGCTCCATAGTATGATGGCGGATCTCAACATTTAATGCAGAAGATTTGGTTAAAATATCACCAAACCGGCGCTTACTAAAATCCCCCGGCATAAACCGCTCTTTCGCGTGCAAAGAGAACACGCTGCCTTATTTTACACAGGCAAACATGGGCTGTTTTACGCTCCACAAAAGACAAACCGCCTGCCACGTCAAAAGCTGCACTTCGTACAGGGCTCGAGGCACGTCTCTCCGCCAAAAGCACACAGAGCGGTAACAGTGTCACGTCCCTCCGTCAAAACGCACAGAGCGGTGACAGTGTCCCCTCAAGGCACGTCCCTCCGTCAAAACGCACAGAGTGGTGACAGTTTTCCCTCAAGGCACGTCTCCGCATTTAATGCACAGGATGATGGCAAATCTCTGCCAAAGATTTGATCTCCAAAAGCCGTAATTTCGGCTAAAGACGTCCACATCAGCACCCTGGCACGGTACGCAGCAGCTTCTACGCCCATTCAGGATCTGTGCTCCTACGGCCTTCGCGCCCCCTCAGTCTCTACGACTGCTCGGCTTCCACGCCTACTCGGCTTCTATGCCTGTTCGGCTTCTATGCCTGCTCGGCTTCCACGCCTACTCGGCTTCTATGCCTGTTCGGCTTCTATGCCTGCTCGGCTTCCATGCCTACTCGGCTTCTATGCCTGTTCGGCTTCTATGCCTGCTCGGCTTCCATGCCTGCTCGGCTTCTATGCCATGGTAACGGACATTTGGCTTCTATGCCAACCCCTTCTACACAATGGATACCTACCTACGTGGCTTTTACGCCGTGATCTTAGTAGCAATTGTACGCGTTGTGTCCCCTTAGTTGGACCCGCGTTACCCGCTCATTCAAAAGATCATCTATACGTAGGCATTGGTTGCTTTAACCGTTGTGTAATAGGGTGCTGTACTTTCCACTCCTCGGTTGCTACACCAACGGAGTGGTCACTGTCACCAAAGACTCTATAAATAGAGGCCCCTATCAATGGGGAACAAGGTCGGAAAAATTGGTCAAGAAATCGATATCAGATCCAAGGTCGACAATTTGGAAGATCGAACAAGGTCACCGAACCGAAGATCAGGAGACAGAGAGAGAGAGAAGAATACAGAGCTCAGGCAAGGAATAGGGAGCGACGACCTTCAGCATCGCGCATCCATCCTCCTTCGCAACCTCCGAAGCTGCATCCTGTCTTCCACGGCACTTCTTCGACATCGTGTAGTCCAAGGGCTAAAGTGATCGACCGCAGATCAGACACCTATAGCAATTTATACCCAGATTAAATAAATTATACTCCCGCATCCTCGTATAGGATCGAATTGTACAAGTTTGTTTGTAAACCAAAGGGCACGGGTCTCGTATAAACCCTGTCATTGAAATACACTTTCATTCTTTCGTTTAATACCACAAACACCTATATCATAGTTAGAGTCCATGTGCCCTGTGTGTGTGTCCATGTGTTCGGCTCCATGTTAGTACGAATCATATCATATAGGGTTATATATGTTGGTACCAAGATATCAAACAGCCAATATCTTGTCCGTGTTAGTACGAATTGTGTCATGTATAGTTGTGTCCTGTGTGTGTCCATGTGTTCGGGTCCATGTGTCAGGGTTATGGTTGTGCCATGTGTGTATCAATGTGTCCTGATTGTGTCATGTATGTGTGTGTGTCCTACTTGTGTCCGGGTCTGGGTTAGGATTTACCGAGAGGGGAGGAAGGGAGGAAGAGTGCCTGAGAGAGGGGTCGACGGAGGAGGACCACGTCGGAGGGGGTTAGCCGCTCCGGAGGGGGAGGAGCTGTAAAATCCCTAATTCTAAAAAACTGTATTAATTATTTAATTAAATTATTTAATTGAATTGCAGTATTTCGTAGCATATTAGAAAAAAATAGAATTTATTGAATTAATTACTAGGTTGATTTTCATATAAGTATTTATGGAGCTAAACTATTATTTTACCTTAATTTATTTTGTGTAGGAGACCTTGTGGAAGGTTAATAGATTATTTGTATACACTAATATAATTTTTTGGAATTATATATATATATATATATATATATATATATTTATTAATAAGAAAAGAAATAAATAATGAAAAGAAAAAGGAAAAGAAAAAAAAGAAAATAACCAAAACCCCTTTCCCTTAAGCTAAACCCAAACCCGGTCCTAACCCAACCCATTTCCTTAAACCCTACCCGCTAGCTAAACCAGCAGCAGCAACTGCAGAACCCCCTACACGAAAGCCCGACCCCCTTTCGGTTTCCCCTCTACCTATATATATAGATTATATGACTTCTTAAACCCTAACCCTAAATCTCGACAACCCAGACCCTGCATCATCGATCACCAGAGCCCCCAGTGCCGCCGCCCAAAGCATGCCAACCGCTGATCGTCGCCGTTCGTGAGATCCCGTGTGCACGCCTGCAGAAATTTACTGCAGCGTACCTCTGTTCAGGCATTGATTCCTGCTCCATCGCTCGACCAAATTTGATTCTATCTTCACCGGTAAGTCCCCATATCGCTACTTTTTTCAAAATACCGCACTATTTAGAGTACGCTCGTCAGAATACAATAAAACTTGTGCCATTGGACTCATGGTATTGTGCTGGTCTTGTGACCCAAGTTTTACGTAATTCTGAAATAGTGACCAAGCTGCCTATTTGTGGGCCCCACGGTTGACTTTTTGGGAGAATTTGTGTTCGACTCATCTGAATCCAAAATTGGACATACCGTTGAGTTCGTATTGACGTTTATAATTTGTTTGACCTATAATTTGTCCTATTTAGAGACCTTTATCCCTGTAACGCTTTTCGGTGCAAAGTGGGCTACCTATGGACCCCGCTTTGACCCAAAATTACCGTTTTGCCCTTGTGTCCAAATTGGACGAAAGGGCAATATTTTTTAGCTATATCACTGATTCCGAAAACATTGGTGATATTTATTTCAACATCCGGAGACGTTTATTCGGAGGCCTTAGTTTCTGATCCCGTGTCCTTGATATTTGAACGCTTACACTTTACAGATTACTTGCCAAGCAAGTATACCTTGCCATTGTACTGTAATTAAATTTCATATGATGCATGCATATTTTATTTCTATTATTTAATTCATATATTTTAAACTTCTATAAAAACTGCGTGTCCAAGAAAACTCGGGTGCAACGACGGTGACGTCGTATTCTATTTTTATTGTGTATATGCATATGGACCTACTCTATGAGACCACCCCATTATCATGAGATATTCTTATATTTTATTAGCCATGACACTGTTCTTATACTTGTGGGAGTCATATGTAGGATACAAACTTGCGTACATGACTGACCACTGGTACGTATAGGTCGTACGACGGATAGGGATAACTGTCGATAAAAACTTTATATGCTAGAAGACCTGTCAGTTATTTAGAGATATCATTATGTCATGGATATGGCATGCTTAGAGCATGGGGTGGGAAGAACAATATGTAAGGCATTTGGGCTCCTTTATACTTTTCTTGTGTAACTCGTACGCTCTGCCGGAGATGCGCGGTCATGATGACCACTATATATTATATATTATCAGGTGACCTCTGCCATTCAAAAGACGATATGATTTGTAAGCCCTTGAATCTCCAAGAGAATCATGCCAATCTCATTTTAGCTAGATATCCCACTTGTTGGAAAGTTGTTCTCAAACTGTATTCACTTAGACGGTTAGGCGACCCCAATGGATATTTATTTTTCAGTACTTTATTGGCATGCTTATATGTATTTTGTTACGTCCCTCTGAGGACCTGGTCCCTTTCCAGATATAGACGGGCAGGAGTATCCACAGGAGTACGAACCTGGACCTGACATTTCATTCCAGACGAAGGAGGTCTTATCTTCGGAGTATCTTTGATCCATCGCAGCTGATGGATATTCTAGTTGCTATTTCTTTTTTGACATTCATCTTATATTAGAATTAATCTTTTTTTTTGTAGGTTTAGTATAGTCGATTTGCAGTGGATTTGTTTCCATCCGACTATCATACTTTGATACTTTATCTTTGAGATTCAGTTATTTATTTCCATTTATTTTTTTATTTATGCTATGGATGAGATATAGATTGCGTGTGACTTGTTGACAGTATATTACCACTTATGGATTTGATATTCATGATATAACATACGAGTGTGTATGATTTCTATATATTGGAGTTCGTATATATACGGCTGGCGTGTTACGTATTCCTAGTCCTACGTATTTGGGACTGGGGCGTGACAGAGGCCGCATCTGGAGGTCATGGGAGCGAAGAGGCCATTTCTAGGTGTCGCCTGTGTCAGGGTTGGGGGCGAGAGAGGGTCGCCAGGGGAATCGAGTGGGGGTAGGTGGGTCACCGGGGGCGCGGAGGGTCGCCGGGGGAGGGTGGGTCATCATTGGAATCGAGTTAAGGCGGGAAATAAAAAGTTTGGGGGACAGAAATAAAAATTCGAACCGACCAGAGGAATCATATAATAAGTAATTTAGTAACATCAATACCAGACGTCGCTAAACGTTACAATTTTTTTAAAATACTATGACATATAAGGTGTGGAGTCGCTAACCGTCGCTGCTATTAAAAATATAGCAACTTGTCAGCGACATCATCTATAATAATACTAAAGGTCATTGCTAAATGTCGCAGAAAGTCGCTAATAGCGACGTATTATGACATTTTTAAAATACGTTGCTAATTTCAATAATATTAGCGATATCGTTGTCCAAAGTCCTTAAATTCGTCACTGATTTGAATTATTTTGGTAGTGTCCTCTAAGGGAGGATAGGTAATATATCAATGATAATACTCAATCATAAAATCTAAGAAAGATAAAGTACGATAGAATATAACGAGAATAATCCAAAGTCACAAGTTCTAAAGTCTGCAAATCCAGAATAGAGTGCTAAACTATGCATAATATATGTCCAAATCTTAATAGGTTCCCAGAGACAAATTCGGTCTCAAAATATTAGAATGGAAACTAAGATAACTAGATAACTCCGGGTTGGGCCTCTCCGATAATCACTCCATGCTCCTCCTGAGCAATAGGGTCCAACTCTGCTATTACGTCCTCTTAGGGCCCATAATGGGTTGGGTATAGGTCCTTATAATCATCGCCTAAAAATATTATCTAGTCAGGATGGAATGAGTACAAACACTGAAAGAAGTTTCAATACATGGTAGAAAATATAAAACAGTAAATAATAATAAAATACATGATAATCAGGTAAACTAGAATCATGGTATGGTAAATAGAGTGAAACAGATAAGTATGACAGTCATGGTAAGTCAAATAACGTAAGATCAGGTAAATATAAACAAGTGTGACATGTAATCAGTAAGTACAAAGTGAAACAAGGAAGACTGCTCCTATATAGTATTTTAAAATACCAAGTTGATATGTGAAAGGCTAAGGGATAAAATCTGGCAAACCACACGTGTCGTGCGTGACTACTATTATTCCAGTCAGACCATGCGATAGAAAGGATAGTTCACACGTCTTCTAGGTATTTCTTCGTCCGATTAGTACTCATAGATCCGAGTCCCGACACGAAGAATCATAATAGTCCAGAAAGTCAATAATTCAGTAAATACATTAATCTAGAAAAGTCAATAAGCCCGAAACTACGTATCTCATGACAATGAATCCATAAAATACCAATCTGTGTATCCAACATGTCAAGAATCTGGTAAAACATTACTAAGTAAGCATTATAGAAGCTACAAAGTAAAGAAAACTATAAACAAATTTACTCGCTTGTGGTCTTGAGCTGGTGGTACGGGTCTGGTACCAAGTCCAAGTCCATATAACCTATTTACGAATAATCCACATCAATAGGTGATTGCAATAATATCAATTTTACCTACTTGGTTATTTGGTTTCTAGGTCAATCCTATATCAATTTGGATTGGTATAAAATTTGGGTTACTAATTCTACTGGGTATGTTATATATATATATATATATATATATATATATATATATATATATATATATATATATATATATATATATATATATATATATATATCTTAAGTCACTAATACCTATACATACTTGTATTCTATACTCACATATCTAAATATATATACATATGTATCCCTGGGTTTACTAATACCTTTCACAACTTTATTATATCTAAACATTGCTACCATAAATACCCTATACTACATACTTACTTTAGGAACATACACTAAATTTAAGGGTTGAAAACCTTCTATATTACCTATATCAATACTAACAGTTAATACCAACACTTACTCAGATATACCTATGTATTGGTACACTAACAATGATATACAGTAATCCTCAATCTACATGCACTGAGTTGATACCCTCTTATACATGACACACTCAACGGAGCATTAGTTCACATAACATGTAAAATCCCTATTCCTAGAAACCGTATATGGCCTTTTAATTATTAATTAATAATTTAATTGTAGTAATTAGTGGATAATTAGAAGAAATAGATTTTTATTAATTTTATTTTAGGTGTTCGTGCACTTAGAGGATTTATGGGGCCAATAGGAATTTTTCTGAATTTATTTCATGTAGGAGACCCCTTGAGTAGTTGCTAGCTTAATGGTGTGCATTAATATAATTCTAGAATTTTTCTATGAGAATATATATATATATATATATATATATATAAGAAAATATAAAGAGATTAGAAAAAGAAAAGATTAGAAAAGAAAAGAAAAAAAGAAAAAAAAACCAACCATTAAAATACTATCCTACCCATTCCTACCCATCCTAAAACAACAATCACTTCCCTAGCAAACCCGCTGACTTTGCAAAAATCCCACAGCCGCCGCTTGTGAGCCAACCCGCCCCTTTAAGCAGCAAACACCTTTGTTAGTAATCCCACAGCAGCCGCCCTCTTAAGCCCATGCAACCCGACCATACCCCCGTGGCCCGCGTTGAACAGATCCCCCCTCTTCCTCTCTTATATACATATATATATATGTATATATATATATATATATATATATATATATATATATATTCATTATTTTAATAAAACCTTAAACCTAGATCACCCCAAACTCTTCCTCTTTCCATCTAGACCTAGAGAGCGCCGCCATCGCAGCCGGAGAATCACGCCAGGCCGTCCAAACCAATCCCGATGACCGCGACCACACGCACCCCGCGCACCCTACGCACCTCGCGCACTGCAGATTTCCGCAGCGAGGTACCTGTGTTCTAGAGTTATTTTCTGTCACCTCGCTCAACCAAACGCCACCCCGTCTTTACCGGTACACTCACCCATTAACCCTCTTCCATATTTATGTGATAGTAGACCTCGAACAACGCGAAACCATAGGCAAAAATAGTGCCAAAGTTGGCAAAAAAAGACTAATTTCTGGGATCGCAGAAAACTGCGATGATCACCTATGTTCCCGGATTCGTATCTCCTACCACAGAGATCCGAATTTGATGATTCTTTTTGGGATACGGAGACCACTTGACCTAGTTTAATTTTTGTTAAATAACCCTAGATTATTAACTGCTGTAGGTAGAATTTAATTCGTTAGAATACCCCGCGAACACACTTTTTTTAGATTTCTAAAAGTTGTGAACGGAGCACGCTCCGCCAAATAGGACCGCCCTGCCGTGTACCAAGTATACCGAATGGTGCATGTAGCATAACCGAACATGTAAGAGTTCGCAAAAACTGATTCGGACGTGTGTGCGCGTTGGAATCAGCCCGTATCCGCGGACAAATCCCTTGTCGCAACTTTTGTGAAAGTCAGTGCATTTTGTGCACGCTCATCAGATTGCGACGAAACTTGTGCCACTAGACTTGTGGTAACGCGCTGGTCCTGTGACCCAATTTTTACGCAATTCTGAGATAGTTGACCAAGTCTCCAATTGGCGGGCCCCACGATAGACTTTTTGGGCAAAATTGTGTTCGGCCCATCAGAATCCATATTTGGACATACCGTTGGATTTGTATTGACATCTAGAGTTTGTTTGACCTATAATTTATCCTATTTAGAGACTATTATCCTTGGCACTTTTTTTGGTACAAAGTGGGCCACACGTAGACCCCACTTTTACCTAAAATTACCGTTTTGCCCCTGTGTCCAAATTGGACGAAAGGGAAGTGCTTTCTAGCTATTTTGCTTACTCTGGAAAAGTTGGTGATATTTATTTCAGCATCTGAAGACGTTTATTCTGAGGCCACAGCTTCTACTCCTGCGTGCGTGACATCTGGACATTATATTTTTTAGCTTTCTTGCCAGGCAAGATACCTTGCCAAATTGCTTACAGTATTTTGCATGCTTAGTATATTTCTGTATATTTATTACATTTTTGTATATTTATTGTATGTGTAGTTTCTTTCAGTCATTACTATATATTAAATATGTTGACACACACTTGACACTTAGTATCATAGAGGACAATCAGTAGGCGTATGGGCTTTAACCACTCTGGTAACACCGTAGTAACTAGCACGCACTATGGTGGTCGTGTCCGATGGTCGCTACCCCCGCGGTATGTCGATTGATGGAGTCACGAGGGTTGCTACCCCCGCGGTATGTCGGCTGATGATGTTCTAGATGGG
This sequence comes from Iris macrosiphon, assembly GCA_036927795.1. NCBI lineage: Eukaryota > Viridiplantae > Streptophyta > Magnoliopsida > Asparagales > Iridaceae > Iris > Iris macrosiphon. The sequence continues at coordinate 135,616,843 of JAYESA010000004.1, forward strand.
TGTGTGAGTTATGAGGCTTAGATCGAGTAGCCTACCCTTGCCCATACGTCGAAAAGTTGTCCTTATTTGCATTCATGTAGATTATCTTGTACAGCATACTTATATATTTTTAAACATTATGCATGTTCACTGTATACAATTGGCTTTCTTCTATGTATCTTGTTATGTCCCTCTGAGGACCTGGTCCCTTGCCAGGTATAGACGACCAGGAGTATCCGCAGGAGTACGGGCCTGGACCTGACGCATTACTTTCTGCCGAGGAGGTCTTACCTTCTGAGCATCTTTGATTACATCTAGCGATGGATTCTTTTAGCTGATACACTTCTATCTTTACATTATTTTATATTGGAGATTTTATACTCCTCTCTCATTTTAGTTTTGGGTATAGTCTTTGGTAGTGGATTTGTCTTCACTCGACTATTATTTAGATATTTCAGACTCCTTATTCTAGTTAGTATTTCTTTTCTATGACTTGTAGTATGGATGAGATTAGCGTATCTGTGACTGGTGACATTATATATACCATATGGAAATTTATATTCATTCTACAGTGCACGTGTGTATTATGGTATCCATATATTGGAGCTGGACCGGAGTCTCGCGACGGAGCGAAGCACCATATACATACGGCTAGCATGCTTATGTGTTCCTAGTCCTACGTATTTTGGGACTGGGGCGTGTCATATTTTTGTGGTGGCCCATGCAGGTTGAGTTAGCCGTTTCGATTACGTAACTGTACCGAGCGGGCCTGCACCTAGGATTAGAATTTTAGATCTCATCCACACTTGACTATAACTTACCTTCCTTCCAATATGTCCTACTTAAGTGCTTGCATCCTGCTTGATTCATGTACTCTTCTTAATCCTTCGTCCATCTCTTGCAGAGAGATGAATTTATGTATTGGGCATGCCGCCACCGGGGACAACATGTCTCCAGGGGACGACGACCAATCACCAGGAGTGACCTCAACGATACCTCTTCTTCCCGGACCGGATGGACTGACTAGCAATCAAATTTTATTAACTCCTTCCACGATACCTGATGGGACCCTTACAGCTTTATCAGTACCGCAAGGTGGCCAGACACAGCTGTTCCAATTCTTCCAGATGATAATGCAGGAATAAAGGCATTAAACAGCAGAGCAGAGGCTAGAATTTTTGAATAGCCCATGCACCAACCCATGCACTAGTTTCAGTACCACAAGCTCGGGATGGTTTAGTCAAGGACTTTGTGCAGATGGGCCACCCTAAGCCGTATAAGGGCGATGAGAGTCCAGAGGAGACCATGAACTAGATTGCCAATACCAAGAAGTTGTTAGAGGCATCACAATTATCTTCTGACCTATGAATGATAGGCGTAAGGACTCAGTTAGAAGGCAATGCGTAGGAATCAATGGAGCGCCAGTTGGGTACGCGTCAGACTTGGGAATAATTCTGGGAGTGCTATGAGAGGAAGTACTTTTCGGACACTGTAAGGGACGCATTGTACGATCAGTTCCTCCATCTAGAGCAAGGGGACAAGATGGTTGATAAGTATGACACAGAGTTTAGCCGTCTCAGTAAGTATGGCACTGTCCTAATACCTAATGACTTAGAGAAGGCTAAGAGATTTCACCGAGGGCTGACTCAGGAGCTCCAGCACTATACTAGATCCCAGTCCCGGATCTCTTATGCCGAGCTATTGACAAAGGCCAGGATCCAGGAGGCTATTAGCAGGGGAAGCGGAATTCAACAAAGAATTCATCAAGGACCAGTAAGGACACAGCAAGGAGGATCCATTAGACACCCTTTGACACGCCAGCAACCATATAGCACCGTACCATATCCAACCAAGGAGCTCTGTACTTGTCACTATTGTGGTAAGACAGGTCATATTCTAAGAAACTGTCATCGTCGATTGGGGCTGTGCATGGTATGTAGATCAAGTCACCATCAAGCCCGAGAATGTCCTCAGCAGAACCAGAGGTCTATGGCATTAGAATCAAGAACACCGCATACACCCTCAAGTATGGAAGACCAAAGGGACCCACCACTGCTTCTACAGTCTGCACAAATGGAGGGGACTAGACCCCAGTTGAACAACCAAGGACAAGGCCAAGCACTTATTATGACAAATACGGAAGAGCAGACACCGGAAGCCATAGATACAGGTCCGACCTTTTAGTTATAATTGTCTTTGCATACTCATAACCCCATTGTGACACAAGATCTTAGATGTACAAATAGATATAGAATTATATATATGGTAGTTTAGAAGTTATGAGAATGTATGTATATTCTACCCAGATGGCATACACGCGATGCTATAGATGACGTGAGTAGCAGTAGTAGTATTCTTCCCCTATCCTTATCTCGCCCTCTTGGGTGACTCATCTCCTTCTTTTATATTTATTCCTTATCTCGTGCTTAACTCTTTCTATCATAGTTGTATCTTTCGTGCCATTATGAATTATTTGATTCATATTAACCTCACCCTTATTTTGTTAGTTAAAATATAAATGTGTTAGTAATGCTTGATAACTAAGGATGAGTTCTTAATATATATATGCACTATAGCAATATCTGTATTCTTTATTAATTTAACCCTTAAGTAGCACCATGTAGCCTAATAGAAATTTGTTAGATCATTGGAAATAGATCATACCCCTAATAGTTAGTCAAGACCTTAAGTATTTCCCTAAAAACTTAGACTATGCCTAGGAAAGAGATGAAGGCACTTGTTACGAACTGATGACTATGAACAATCGCTGGCAAGGTAGCGACAGTTGCAGCCAGACGATTTTGGTAGAGTAGTCGAATTACTTGTAGCTATACTGGCCAGGTGGCGTGGTAGTATTAGACTATGATACTTGACGGTTACGGAAAAAAGTCATAGTTATGAGATTCTAGACAGGTATCCCAAGATTCTCGATCTAATAAATATAATTGCCTTACAACCTAGACAATAGCTTCAAAGAATGTGACTACTAGTAGAATTCTTGTAAGTTGGGTAGTGTAGACGAGTTAGAGGATGATAGAATAGTGTATGGACAATAGATGAGAAAGTATTAGAATGGCAGACCACGACCTTTAGGAAGCACTGCTAGATACCAATGTAGTATAATTGCTATAGTGATTATTATGAAAATGAGGTAGTGTCAATTTCGAGGACAAAATTTTTATAAGTTGGGTAGAATATAAAACTCCTATTCCTAGAAACCGTATATGGCCTTTTAATTATTAATTAATAATTTAATTATAGTAATTAGTGGCTAATTAGGAGAAATAGATTTTTATTAATTTTTATTTTAGGTGTTCGTGCACTTAGGGGATTTATGGGGCCATTAGGAATTTTTTCGAATTTATTTCATGTAGGAGACCCCTTGAGTAGTTGCTAGCTTAATGGTGTGCATTAATATAATTTTAGAATTTTTCTATAAGAATATACGTGTATATATATATATATATATATATATATATATATATATATATATATATTTAAAAGAAAATATAAAGAGATTAGAAAAAGAAAAGATTAGAAAAGAAAAGAAAAAAACAAAAAACAAAAAAATAAACCAACGATTAAAATACTATCCTACCCATTCCTACCCATCCTAAAACAACAGCCACTTCCCTAGCAAACCCGCTGACTTTGCAAAAATCCCACAGCCGCCCCTTGTGAGCCAACTCGCCCCTTTAAGCAGCAAACACCTTTGTTAGTAATCCCACAATAGCCGTCCTCTCAAGCCCATGCAACCCGACCACACCCCCGTGGCCCGCGTTGAATAGATCCCCCCCTCTTCCTCTCTTATATACATATATATTCATTATTTCAATAAAACCCTAAACCTAGATCACCCCAAACTCTTCCTCTTCCCATCTAGACCTAGAGAGCGCCGCCACCGCAGCCGGAGATCTGCGCCCGGCCGTCCAAACCAATCCAGACGACCGCGATCCCGTGCACCCCGCACACTGCAGATTTTTGCAGCGAGGTACCTGTGTTCCAGAGTTGTTTCCCGTCACCTCGCTTGACCAAACGCCACCCCGTCTTCACCGATACGGTCACCCATTAACTCTTTTTCGTATCTGTGTATTAGTAGACCTCGAACAACACGAAACCATAGACAAAAAAAGTGCCAAAGTTGACAAAAAAAGTCCAATTTATGGGATCGCAGAAAACTGCGGTGATCACCTATGTTCCTGGATTCTTATCTCCCACCACAGAGATCCTAATTCGATGATTCTTTTTGGAATACGGAGACTACTTGACCTAGTTTAATTTTTGTTAAATAATCCTAGATTATTAACTGCTGAAGGTAGAATTTAATTCGTTGAAAAATCCAACGAACACACTTTTTTCCTATTTCCAAAACTTGTGAAACGGAGCGCGCCCTGCCAAACGAGATCGCCATGCCGTATACCAAGTGTACCGAACGGTGCGCGTAGCGTAACCGGATACGTGAGAGTTCACAAAAACTGATTCAGACGCGTTTGTGCGTCAAAATCAGTCCGTATTCGCGGACAAACCCCGTAAAACAATATATATAATTTTTATGTAAGTAATTATATATATATAATTTTGTAAAATAGCTAATATAGAAATTTTTATGTAAGTAAAAGAATATATATTTCCCATAGATATTTTTGTATACATAGAATTGTTATAGGATTAATCTAGAAATTCTTTACAAAATTTTATTTGGTTAGTAATAATTAGAATATTAAATATTAGTATTTTCTTATTAAGTAACAATAGTTTATAAAAAAATATTGAGTGAAAAGCGAACTGCGTTCACTGTTTATCATCTCTTAGAGTAGGAAACCCAACTTTCTCCCTACCCCTGTGATTTGAATCTCTCAAGCCTTTTCAAAATTTTCCATATAACTCTTTTTACTAAAACCTTCCATAAAAGATTCAATCAAATCTTAATTAACTCCTATTAACTTCTAATTAATTCCTTTTCCCTTTCTCCTTCACCTAATAATATAACACCCCCACACCCCTTTGCAACAGCGGATAAACAACTCCAGTGCCGCCTCCCCTGGCCATGTTTGCAGCCCGTGTGCTTCCTTGTCAGGGCGTCGGTTGACCTTGTTGGCCACAACATCAACCGCCCCGGCCACCCGTGCAACTCAGCACCAAGACAGTGCCCGCTCGAGCGACGCATCCCCACGTACCTACGTTGGTACGTCCATGATGATACTCATTGCCTCTTTTATCCCCGTACGAGTCCCCGATGTTTTATCATCATCCACGATGCTCGTGGCAGATGATTTATGTGATATGAAACTGATCCTGTTGTGACGTGCGTGATTTTGAAGTCAGAATTGTATTTCATGGCAGCAACTTTGCACGTATTTTATGGGCAATCCAATTATTGGATTGTCGATATGAAACTTCCATCGTAATCTTGTTCCATCATAATCTAGTTTCATGGTGCAAACTTCATAGATTTGTTTCTCCCTCGGTGTAGCTCTATTCGATGAGCCATATGTTCTATTGTACAACAACATCCAGAGGTATTCATTCAGATTTTCTCTTTTCTGCTATTGTTGACTTGCCGAGTTCATTACCTAGACGTCTTCTTGCCATCATTCAGGACTCAAACAAGTATACGTTGCTGTGTTTACTCTTTATTTATAACATTTACTTGTATATTTTCTTATTGATTCATTTCTGGATTATATAAACTATGTGTCCAAGCTATACATGGATGCAAGCGACTCGATTAGTCATTCTCGTGTCTTATATTTATTTTATAAATATAAACCTAGTTTTAGGGGACTACCTTATGATAGAGGGATATCCTTATATCTTCTTTGGCCTTTGTTTGTGATGAACAAATGTTGTATGAACTTTGTGTTACAAACTATTAAAAGAAAGAAAAGTACAAATGATCCTAGAAAAAAAATCTAAGTACAATTAATTCTGGAGAAGTATAGTGGTAGAGATCTGATCTGCAAATAATTATTTTACTCCTTGGACCACACGATGATGAAAAAATTCAAGGATGTTGTGGACAACTTAAAGAGTTAGGCAATAAGAAAGCTTTGGCAACAGCGGCACGACAAGCATCTATTTCTCTCATTCTATTCTTAAACTTCAAAATCTTAAAATTCTAACCTCTGTAACATACATAATGATCCTATATTTATAGGATTTCAGAGCAGTTACGACACTGTGTACATAATATGGGTAATTCGCACTCTGCGTGCACTTTTGATGAGATGACATCCCACGATATAGTGAGTGGGTGCACAACTTGTTGCCTGCTTGATACATGGCTTCCTATATGAGGAAAGCAGAGGTCATAGGACAGTTATATGTGCACGTTTTACGAGGAACATGGCATATAGGATACATAATCCTAACTTCTTTTTGTCAGTTAGGATCAAAGGTGCACTTTAGAAGTGGTTTGATGACTGGCACACTTTTGTAAAGATTGTCTATACAAGCGCACTTTTGGAGAAGTAGCCGTGATAGCGCACTTTTGGGGAAATAGCCGTAAGGACGCACTTTTGAAGAAGTAGCAATGATGGTGCACTTTTGAAGAAGTAGCAATGATGGAACACTTTTGAGGAAGTAGCCATGATGACGCACTTTTGAGAAAATAGTCATGATGGCGTATTTTGTAGAAAGTAGCCATGATGGTGCACTTTTGAAGATTTTGGCTATAATGATGCACTTTTGAAGATTTTGGCTATGATGATGCACTTTTGAAGAAGTAGCCATGATGGCACAATTTTGAGGAAGTAGCCATGATGGCGCACTTTTGAGGAAGTAGCCATGATGACGCACTTTTAAAGATTTTGGCCGTGATGACGCACTTTTGAGAAAATAGTCATGATGGCGCACTTTTGAAGAAGTAGTCATGATGGTGCACTTTAATAAGGTTAGCCTTACGACATACTTTGATGAGGTTGCCCTTACGCCGCACTTTAAAGAAGTTGATTCGTACTGGCTGCTAAACGATAATCTGAGTCTGCATGCCATAGCTCAGCTGTAATGATGGCTTCTGACATACTCGACTGTTATTCATTTGTCAGATTCATCACATTTAATATTCGGGGAAAAGTAGACACACGATTTGTGCACCTTTCTTTGTTAACGAAAGAAGCTTGAAAGTGCACAATCCTTTGAAATAGAGAGAAAGTGCGCCATTCATCCTATATTTAGTTTATTTATGGGAAATTGTGCTATCTTCAATAAGCGTATTTTTATGCTTCTACTAGACCCCATTCAAAGTTTTTGAATTCGTTCAGAAGAATTCGAAATACTTTGAATTAGAAGCACAAAAGTTGTTGAGATGTTTGTGTCTGCACTCTGGGCAGAATCCCAACAATGATGCTGACGTGATCGTAGGGCATACATGTATCTTGTTATTTTATTCAGTTTTGACTTGTTCCTTGGTTTGACACAGTCTTTAAGGAGATGCTGGAGCTTTTAAGGAGATGCAGGCAATTTTTAAGAAGATGTAGGCAGCTTTTCAGGAATAATTTTTGAGAGCTATGCTACACTTGGCATATTTTATAATATAAATAGGAGAAAAATTTCACCAACACACCCAGACTTATATCCTTCTAGCTGTGAGACTTGAGTATGGTTATTGTTAAGTATGAGTCTAAGAAGATGACTGAAATAGCGTGGCACCATTGGCTTTGCTGGCCGCCTAGAAGACACAAGAGGAGACGCTTCCCGTCGAGATCTTCGTGTGATAGAGCATGGAAGGATATCATAAGGTTTATCGTTTATGCTGAACTGACATATTATCCTGAAGGCTGTTCATTGTCTTCAAACCTATCTTGCTGGAATCACTCTCTTAACATGACCGCTGTGCTGATTACAAGGTTGGGATTATAATCCCAATCGAGACTTCTAGCGGAGGCGTAGCATCCTGATAGAAATAGGTCTATGCTAATTTAAACAGGCCAAGTCCTGTGTAGCATCCTCGTTTATCCACATCATAGATTTTTTTCTTCCTGTATAATGATTTGCACTAGGTGCTCATTTTTGTGTGCCTTAATTCATCTACATCAGGATTTTTATGCTTCTACAAGACCCCCTTCAAAGTTTTTGAATTCGTTCAAACGAATTCGAAATACTTTGAATTAGAAGCACAAAAGTTGTTGAGATGTTTGTGCGTGCACTCTGGGCAGAATCCCAATAATGATGCTGACGTGACCGTAGGGCATAGATGTATCTTATCAATTTATTCAGTTTTGACTTGTTCCTTGGTTTGACACAGTCTTTAAGGAGATGCTGGAGCTTTTAAGGAGATGCATACAGTTTTTAAGGAGATGCATGCAGCTTTTCAGGAATAATTTTTGAGAGCTATGCTACACTTGGTATATTTTATAATATAAACAGAAAAAAAATTTCACCAACACACCCAGACTTATATCCTTCTAGCTGTGAGACTTGAGTATGGTTATTGTTAAGTATGAGTCTAAGAAGATGACTGAAATGGTGTGGCACCATTGGCTTTGCTGGCCGCCTAGAAGACGCAAGAGGAGACGCTTTCTGTCGAGATCTTCGTATGATAGATCATGGAAGGATATCATAAGGTTCGTCATTTATGCTGAACTGACATATTATCCTGAAGGCTGTTCATTGTCTTCAAACCTATCTCGCTGGAATCACTCTCTTAACATGACCGTTGTGCTGATTACAAGGTTGGGATTATAATCCCAACCGAGACTTCTAGCGGCAACGTAGCGTCCTGAAAGAAATAGGTCCATGCTAATTTAAACAGGCCAAGTCCTGTGTAGCATCCTCGCTTATCCACAACATATATTTCTTCTTCCTGTACAATGATTTGCACTAAGGTGCTTATTTTTGTGTGCCTTAATTCATCTGCATCAGGAGCAGACGGTGCACAGAGATGGTGATGGCCCAGTGATAGATCCCCATTATATGAAAATCTAGGTGTAATATATTTTTATATTTATAATCATAATTTTTAGAATAAAAATATAGGTGTGATTGATCTCCATCATATGTAACCATGATTAAGTATCAATAAAATTTTAGCTTTTGACTTTATTGTGCTGTATGCGTATTGCAGATGAGTGACTTCTACCGTCTATGCTTTTACAAATATGTGCTTTGAAGAAGACTGAGTATAGCGCATACTACACATTATTTCTTTTGTCATCCAAATAGTATGCGTATTTATGTACAGTTAGACTAACCGACTGATACGCGTGTTCTATCATCAGACTAGCACGAGTATTATGATACCCTTTCCGTCAATGGACCAACATGTGGATATAGGAGTTTTTGGATTGATATGCAAAATTTTAACCATCGTGTTCATTGCTCGAGAAATAAACCATTGCATCCTTTCACTAAAGAGTCGTGCCTGGGGATTTGTACCATCGTTTTCTATCTTATAAATACTGGAATTGTTTGCTACATTCTCATAAAGACTTGCATTATAGCGTCCGAGGTTACTTCGAAAAAGAAAGACAAGAAATTTGATGAGACCATTGTTTCTCCTTCTACTATCAAGCCGTCTCCTGTTGAAGAAAAGAAAGAGGTGCCTACTGTTCAACCGAGCAAAATAGATGTCTTCCAGGATCTTATCGATCCTTCATTGGGTGAACCCACCCAACACCAGATTTATATAAGTGATTCCATTATTCCGTCTATTGTCTTGCAGGAACGAGAGGAACATGCCAAAATAATGGGTTTTTGTCGATTGCTTGCATATTATGATGTATGTATTTTGTACACCCTTGTAATATTTTGTAAACAATGCTAAGCCAGATGTTTCAAATCCCTAATACGTATATATATATATATATATATATATATATATATATATATATATATATATATATATATATATATATATATATATATATATATATATAAACCTCTATTACAAGATAAATAGAAACATTTTATGCTTTGAACAATGCTTGTTTGTTATGGACCCATTATTTATTGTGTATCTAATATTATATACAAATAATATGTTGGGGTAAAAACAATATCAAAGGTAATATGAACATGATATATTTTCAAATGGGATCCCAACGAATATATCTGCTTAGAGGTAACATGAACATGACAAAATATAATTCTGTGAGAGATTTGGTAGATATGTCACCCGTGGCGTACTCATGCTGAGTACAAATGACAAATTTTGCAGGATGAAATACTATCAGAGGTTATATAGATGTAATAGTTTGCTAGTTTAATCTGTTGGAAAAAAAGTAGTTCAAGGGCGAACTATTGTTATCTATTTTGGGAATAATAAATGGAATATAATTCAGAAGTAATATGGACGTGAATCATATTATATTTATTGACTGATAAAAAATATGTAAGATTATTCCCAACCTAACTGGTGATCAGGAATATGATATCCTCAAAATAATTAGGTTTTAAGAATGAGATATTTTTGTTGGAGAGAATCGTTTAGACGATCTCAACGAGACTATTCCATTGGATCTGAATATTATTATATTAGGGAACTTTGAGGACCTATTACCCATGTCTTATTCAAGAACGAATATAGGTAATAGTTCGAGATACCATGTAGGCTACAAGTTGCTAGAGATTAAAAAAAATGTACTTGTTGTACATCTTATTCTGCTGGAGATGGAGAAAAATATGTCATGTCTAGACATAATATTTCTTCAGGAATTGGTCGTTGATAGGCATCATAATCAAATCTCTATTAGGCTTAGCGAGCCCGTAGGCTCCGTTGGAGAATACTGTCTCCATCACATAAGGACCTTCCCATTTAGCTTAAAATTTGTCTTTGCTCTTATGGGTTGTGATCATAGGTCTCCTTACTATAATGACCAATTCACTAACCTGGAATATTCTTTTCTTGACTTTTCGATTAAAAGCTCTGGAAATGTATGCTTGGTATAGCTCAATTTAATGTTGAGCCTGTATGCACTTTTTATCTAATGCTACTAATTTTTGCAGGCACAATCGATCATTATTCTCTACTGTTAGCTCATTAACAATAGCTACTCTAAGAGAAAGTATCTGAATTTTGAGTGGAAGAACTGCTTCACATCTGTAAACCAGAGAGAATAGTGTACAATCAGTTGGAGTTCAAATTATTGCACGATTGGCCCATAAATACTCCTCGAGCTTCTCATTCCAATCGTGTTTGTTGGATGAGACAAACTTTTTAAGGAGTTTGATTACGGTCTTATTAAAGGCTTCTACTAAGCTGTTGGCTGCTGGATTATAGGTCGTAGATGCTATATTCTGGATTTAATTCTTGTTACAGAACCAATAAAATGCTTGAATGACGAATTATGACTCATTATTATGTATTATCCTCTGGGGAACACTGAAACGATAGATAATATGGTATTTGACAAAGCTAATTATGTTGGACATTTCTACTTCTATGAGCAGGACTGCTTTTGTCTATTTGGAGAAGTAATTGGTTATTGCCAGTATGAAACGATGTCCTCTATAAGAAGATAGGCTGATCAGACCAATAATATCCATTTTCCTGGCTTCAAAAGGCCAAGATGCAGCTATAGGTTATAAGAACTCTGTCGGTTGGTGGATAAAATCTGTATAGATTTGACATGATCTGTATTTACAACCGTAATCTATGGCATCTGCCACCATGGTGGTCCAATAATAACCCATCCTCCTTAGGTGGTCTTATAATTTAGTACCTGACTGATGTGCTCCATAAATGACATCATGAGCTTCACGGAGTGATTGTCTTGCTTCAGGGTTGGAAAGACAACGTAACAATAATCCCTCATAAGAACAAAGATATAAAATTTTGGATGAGGTGTCATAGTAGAATCAGATTGAGTATCTTTTAGTAGAAGTAGCTTCCTTCGGATCTTCTGAAAGAATCCCGTAAGTAGCATAGTCTATAAAAGGGTCTCTCCAATCTTTATCCATGGAAGTTGAATTTATGACGTAACTATGTTCAATGTACAGATTATTTTTGGTACAAAACAATTCTCGACCTGTTAGCATAATCGAGTGTCGTCTCTTTAGGGGGATAGTTAATGATGCTGTTAGGCTGGCCAAAGCATCTGCTTCCATATTATGTAATTGAGGCACATGCTCAATGAAGAATCCTTTAAAAGTAAAAGCCAGTTCGATTGCTGCCTGATGATAAGAGATGAGATCTTTATGCCGAACCTCATAGTTCCCCTGATCTGATTGACTATCAGCTTGGAATCTCCGTAGGCTTCAAGCTATTCTATGTCAAATTCTTTGGATAATTGGAGGCCCATGAGTAGAGCATTGTATTCTGTCATATTATTGGAGCATGGTTCGTTGAGAGAATATACTCGATGAATAAGTAGTTTGTCAGGAGATACTCGAACTATGCCCACTCCGGCTACTATGTTATCTTTGGATCTTATTCTTGATCCACCATCAAAGAATAGTTACCAGGTGTTATCTTTCATTGCCATATTAGACTCTAAGACTTCATCTGGGATATCATCGTACAGTTTGAAAGTTTTCAGAATAGGATAATCTTCTAGGAAATCAGCTAGCATTTGACCCTTCACTGCTTTTTGTGGGACATATACCATGTCAAAAGGATATAAAAGCATTGCCTATATAGCTAACCAAGAATTGAGTGTGCTTGGCTCGGTCATCAATACCCAGAAGGGATTCACTCTGGATATAACATGAATGGTTTGACCCAACACATAGTATCACATCTTTTGAATAAAAAACATCAAATCGAGACTTTCTTTTTTCACAAGATTGTATCGATGTTCAGCACCGACCATCATGCGAGTAAGATAATAGATTACATGTTCATGGCCTTTGTGACTCTTCTGTGCAAGAAGAGCTCATAGGGAGTGATCTATTGCTCGAACATACAGCAAAAATGGTTTTTCTATGATCGGAGACACCAGAACTGGCAAATTTATGAGATATTGATGTCGTCGAATGCTTGTTTATATGCTTTGTTCCATACAAAGGATACACCTTTCTTCATTAACTGAGTGAAGGGTCGACATCGTCCCGAGAGATTGGAGATGAACCTCCTGATGTATGCCAGACGGCCTTACAGGCCATAAAGTTCTTTGAGATTGCGTGGAGGCTGCATTTCGAGGATAGCTTTAATTTTATCGGGTCAACATGAATACCCTTGGAAGTTATAATAAATTCAAAAAAATTGCCACTGGAGACTCCCAAAAAGGATTTAGTTGGAATCATCTTCAATTGGTGGTGGCACATCAATTTGAACACTGTCTTCAAATCTTAAAGGAGATCATCTTTAATATGACTCTTGACAATAATATCATCCATGTACCATTCTACTATCTTCCGTAAATGCTTCTAAAAAATTATACTTATGGCTCGTTGATACATTACTCTCGCATTCTTAAGCCGAAGGGCATGACTATATAGCAGTATAGTTCCAATAGTGTACGAAAAGAAGTATGTTTTTCTTGTCATCAAGTGACATCTTAATTTAATTATATCCCGAAAATCCATCCATGAAGGACATACGTTCAAATTCACATGTATTATCGATTATGACATCTGCGATAGGGAAAAAAATTCTTCTTTTGGATAGGATAAGTTTAGATCTCGATAATCTATGAAGACCCAGACCTTCCCATTTTTTTTATGAATGGGACGACATTGGCTACCCAGTCGGATGGTGCTCCTCTCGAATGAAGTCACATACTATAAGTTTCTTGACTTTTGCTTTAATTGCACCCACATGTATAATCACCGTTATTGCTGTTTCACTGGCTTAGAATTTAGAAGAATATTGAGCTTGTATTTGGTTATTTGAGGGTCCAGGTCAGGCATATCCTCGTAACCCCTGGCGAAGACGTAAATATACTCCTTTATTAGCTGGACTAAGGCTTGTTTATCTTCTTCAGGAAGACTCTTGCTAATAAATATTAGCCTTAGGAAAATTCTTCTCCTACATTAATTTGGACTACTTCATCCTCTGTATATGGTTTACATTGCTCAAACCGAAGGTCCCATTGATTATCTATCTATTGTATCCATGGATCATTCTCGAATGGTTCCAATAGTTCAATGTCTTTATCATCTGGGCCAGTTGATACCATATTTATAGAGAAAGCCTGTTTGAATACATCACTTATGCTTTTGTCAGAATTCCACAATGATAAGTCAGATGAATAAGAATATATCTCTTTTTCTGATTCTAAACCTTCAGAACTTATTGGTGATGTAATATATCCCAAACTATGGCCAGTACGCTGATAGTATATTTTGGTTTGACTTTTGGAGAGAAGTGACGTATAGGAGTCTGTCTGCCTTTTTTATATTTTAGTCCCAAACCAGAATTTAAGTTGTAACCCTTTCCTTGCATAATGTTCTTGGCAGGTTGGCTGTAATGATGCAGTTGTATCTTACCAATATCTTCGTTCGTATCATTAGTCTACTTGACTATTTTATTTCTAGCTTTGCCAAAAATGATCTGACGTTGCTTGTCTTATCTTATTGGGACTATGAAGTATGCATCTTTAAATGGTTCATATAATAAACTATATTGAAATAAAGATGCTACTAATATAGATAGAGTATCGTGAAGATGAAGGGCCTCTAAATTTTTTTTAGCAAATGGTTCAAATCAATATAGTACGAAGTAGTGTCTCCTTTATTCATGAAATATATTATCTCATCTTCTTACTCATAGTCAACAAAAACTTCAGCCTTGACAGGAGGCTTAGCAAGATTAATGACTAGGGGTTGAGTTACTGATGTTGGATGCTTGTTATGACGAAGGTCGATAACAAGTAGCTTATTCTTCGGCATTGGTTATTCATTGCGTCGAAGATTGATGACCAATGGAGGTAACTTGTGCAGGTTAATGCCGAAAAGCTTCAAAGGAGTTGGACGAGTAGTATGTCCTTTGACTCAGATCATCAAAGGATCTTCCTTCGGGATATTCTCAGCTTCATCACCAGCTTGATTAGCTTCTTCATTTATATACTCTAATTTATAGAGTGCAGAGTCAGAGAAATAGACTTCGATACCATTGAATGGTTTAAGGTCAGCTATATCTATTTTGACTTCTCCTCGACTATCCACATATTTGAAATATTGGTACAGGACGGAGGGTACAATTTTATGATCATGTATCCGTGGCCATCCCAGAAAAATGTTATAGGATACATCAGAGTTGATCACATAGAACGTAACTTCAGTACGTAGATCAACTATCTGAATTTTTAGGCGTATATTTTCTTGCGGTTTACTTTTTCCAGCATTGAAGCCTAGAATGGTAGTATTAGTGGCAGACATGTTGTGCATTGGTATCTTCAATCCTCTCAGTAGGCTTTTAGGAATGATACTAAGTGAAGAACCAAGTTTAATGTAAATCTGGTTCACCTTAATAGATTCAATATAACCAGTATAATATAGAGGCCTGCTATGCCGGTTATCCTTGAGTAGCATGTCCTCTTGCATGAAAGTAATGTTAAGAATCTTCTCAATCATGCTGTGGCATTAAGGGCCCTATAGTGGCTCTTCATCAGGAGTCTTGAGTTTAGCTAAGCATGAGTCTGCATGTATCAGAGCTTTGCTCAAAGCTTCATGAGTCTCCTTCGACAAACAAAGTAACTCGAATATGGAAAGTCGGGCTGGAGTATTGGCCAGTTGTGGCAATATGTCAAAATTTTAGGACTTTTCAAGTCCTTGAGGTACAT
Organism: Iris macrosiphon; assembly: GCA_036927795.1. NCBI lineage: Eukaryota > Viridiplantae > Streptophyta > Magnoliopsida > Asparagales > Iridaceae > Iris > Iris macrosiphon. The sequence continues at coordinate 135,632,484 of JAYESA010000004.1, forward strand.
TCTTCTTTAGGGATTTTTTGAAGCATACTTCTTTTTTTTCCCTTTCTTTGCCGCATTAGGCTTCGAAGGACCAGGTTCGGCTGCAACTTGATCAACCGAAGTTGATGAAGTAGAAGGAACATCAGAAGAATCTTTTAGAATTGACTCATAAGTTTTATGATAATCTTTCTCGGACCTGGTACCAGTCATGACTTCTGATTTGGACATCGGAGAAAGAAGCACCATATTGAAAAACTTGAGTATCTTTTTGGCATGTCTCTTTTTAGAATGAGTCTATGGGCTAATTTGATCGTAACCTAATCTGCTACAAAATTTATTAGACCACCCTTGGAGTTGTAGAGGAATACGTTGTCCCTTGCCAAAATTTAAACCTTCAGCTTTGTGTAAATCATACCCCATGTTTTGCATCAAGCGTACAGATTATTGGCTATATTAATAAAATTATGGATGCTTCTCCTCTCCCACACTAGTTGGGGTTGATGCTCTCATTTTAGAAGGAGGAAAGGGAATTTATGTAGGAACACATTCATAAGCAAGAAAAATTTGTTGTGCCCTATTCAACGAAACACTGTCAATCATGCACCATTGCCGGTATGTCAAGTAAAGCTTGCGAGTAGAGCTTGGTGGGAATAATGTTCAGATTTTGAAATCTGATCTCGAAAGGTATGTCTTCTTAAGGTTGATCTTGCACTTTGTCTGAGTGATGATCTGAAGAAATCATATTGCATGGTTTATATTTCTTGCCCCTCTTAGATTTTAAATTGGAAGATGCTGCTCTCAGGTCCCAATTTGGCAGCAGATCAGGATGAATCCATATAGTTTTGCCATTATCTGTGGTAAGAGGCACCAACCCCTCTGTTTGACTTCAAGACGGCAGTATATTTACCACTCCATTATAGCTCGAGGTATTGAAATAACACCGTTAGGGACTTCTTGTGCTGGAAAATTATCAAATTGAAGAGACACCATATTGGCAGTGACCGTCTTCTCCTTATTATGAAGGATGATAGCTTTGGCATCTATCAACTATTGTATTTTACTTTTCAAGACATAACAAGCCTTGGTAGGATGATGCACATACCAATGGTATAAGCAGTATTTTGGATCATCTATTTTACCAGCCTCCTCCGGTCGTTTGATATCGGGTAACTACAATCTGTAACTCTTTATCAGAAAGTTAAAAATACTGTGGATATCGCTCTCGTCAAAGGAATATTTCTACTTAGGTCTGGAAGATTCTAGAGAATTTTGTGCTGGAGAAGAGGTGTGTCACTTTGCCAAATTTATTGATAAGGCCTCATTTCCTTTGTTGTTACGATTATTTGTATTGTTGTTGTTGTTGTTGTTATTGTTGTTGGAGGAGTGCTTCCCTTTTATAGTGGTCATTTGTATCCTCAAGTTACGTGCCACCTTTGCGCTACCTTCAGCAACTTCGGCCCCGATGATGAACGTGGTCCAGTCTTGAAATTGAGTTGGACCCGTCCAGAGCCCTACTATACGCAGTATATTCTTTTAGCAAGTAGCGATAAAGAATTTGGAATACCGAAAGGCAATATCATAGTTGCTTGCCTAAAACGTTCAATAAATTTATGAGAGGATTCCTTCTCCTTCTATTTGATATCGATGAGCGAAGACATCGTCATATCCATGCCTCCATCGTAGAATCGTGAGAGAAAAGATACTTTATGTCATCAAACGAGGATATACAGTTATCAGATAAACTATAATACCAATCGTAGGCTATGTCGGCCAAGCATCCCATGAACAATCTGGTAAGGAGAGTATCGTCTTTCTGCAGGTGATCCGTCATTATAAAACCCCTAAATTCTAAAAATTGTATTAATTATTTATGGTAATTATGAGCTAAATAGAGGAGATAGATTTTATTTAATATTATTTAAGGTGTTTGTGCATCTAGAGGATTTATGGAGCCATTATAATTTTTTTCTAATTTATTCCATGTAGGAGACCCTTTGGACAGTTGCTAGTTTAATCGTATGCACCAATATAATTTTTAGAATTTTCTATATATATATATATGTATATATAATTAATTAGAAAGAAATTCCTATTGGATCTCTACCCAAAACCCAAACCACAACTCCTAAACCCACCACCCGCTGGAACCCATAACCCATTAGGAGAAAAATATCAACCACAGCAGTAGCAAAACCCAACTTTGCTTTTCCCTTCTCCGTACGTGTGAGCCTTCCCATTCCACCATTTATATACCTAGTATTACTAAAACTCCCTCAACCGAAACCAAAACCAATAAAGAAATAGCAACAGCAGCAGTGGTGTTAAAACCACTAAAATAAATACCCCCCTGTGCGGAACTGACTCCAAACCCCCACCGCCTCTTATTCTCTATATATATTATAACTATCCCAAACCCTAACTACAATTCTTCTTTCACTAAACTTAACACTGTTGTGGACGCTTGCACTATACGGAATTCTTGCTCGGTAAGTATACCTTGCCATCGTACCATTACTTACATTCCATATGATGTCTGCATAATTTATTTCTGCTTATTTAGTTCATTTATTGCTATATAAATTGTGCGTCCAAGGAACTTGGGTGTAACGACGATGTCGTCCTATCATGTTTATTTTTATAGATTTTTGGACACCTACTTTATGAGACCACCCCAGTATTATGGAGCATCATTAGATTCATTGGCCAGGACACAATTGTTACACAAGTTGTGAGTCTCATATAGATCACGGACTGCATGACAGGTCTGACCTCATGTACGCATGGGCCGTGTGTTAGGGATAACTGCTGATAGAAACTTTGTATGCTAGTAGACCTGGCAGTTATTTAGAGGTTTTATCATGTCATGAATGTGGCATGCTTAGAGCATGGGATGGAGAGAACAACAAATAAGACATTTGGGCTCCTTTGCACTTTTTTTTATGTAACCCGTACGCTCCACTAGAGATACACGGTCGTGATGACCACTATACTACTTGGCGGACTCTGCCGTTCAAAAGACGACATGCTTTGTAGGCTCCTGATTCTCCGAGAGAATTAAGCCAATCCCACTATATGGCCAGATAGCCCACTTGGTAGAAAGTTGTTCTCAACTGCATTCACTTAGACAGTTAGGCAACCCAGCGGATGTTTATATTTTAGTACTTTATTGGCATGTTTATATGTATCTTGTTACGTCCCTCTGAGGACCTGGTCCCTATCCAGATATGGACGAGCAGGAGTACCCACAGGAGTACGGACCTAGACCTGACACTACGTACCTGACTGAGGAGGTCTTGCCCTCTGAATATCTGTAATTTATTGCCACTGTTTAGAGATTTTGTTGCTACTTTAGTATAGTCATTTTGTAGTGAATTTGTTTCTATCCGACTATCAGACTTGATACTCATCTTGGATATGCAGTTATTATTCAGCTCTTTATTCCTACTGATTATTTGTGCTGTGGTTGAGATATAGATTGTGTATGACTTGTTGTGACAGTATATTACCACTGGTGGATTAGATATTCATTTACAGCATACGTGTGTATATGTTTTCCATATATTAGAGTTCGTATACATACGGCTGGGCGTATTACATATTCCTAGTCCTACGTATTTTGGGACTGCGGTTATGACATATTTTTGGTGGTAGCCCATGTAGGTCAAGAATATATTATCTTGGTTATGTAACTGTACCAAACAAGCCTGCGTATAGAAATAGAGTATAAGGATCTCATCCATGCTTGACTGAAACCTCATTCTTCCTTCCAACCATCCTATATTTTGATGACCAAAGTTTATGCCAAAGACCCTTTACCCTTGTTGGCGTAAAAGCCAAATGACTGTTGTTGGCGTAAAAAAAAACCCAAACAACTGCCTAGTTGGCGTAAAGGCCAAATGACTGATTTATTGGCGTAAAAAGCCAAACTATGGATAAGACTGCCTACTTTACGCTGCAGTTATGACATCGACTACCCATGTTCGAACTGTGTATGACACGTATAAGATCTTGACATGCAAATCACGTAGGTAACTACCCCAGCGTAAACTTGATGATTCCTGAATAATAGATAACCAGCATAGAATAGCCTGATTAGGCATAAAATATAAGGATGGTGATATGAGCGTATTTGGCACAGTTTTAGCTTTTTCAGTCAAGAACGAATCTCGTGCATTAAATGCATAGATATGCCTTGAGCCCTGTACAAGAAACAGCTTTTTGATGTAGCATCTGATTTTGTCTTATCTTGAGCGTAAAACTTATTTCTATCAATATAGAATGGGCAGCGCATTCAGACTTGAGCATAAAAACTTATTTCTGTAGGTAGCGTACTCAGAAGACTCCATTTTCTTTCCTTTAGATGCGTAAAAATGACTTGTATTAATAATATGTCACTAAACTACAACCTGGGTCTCTGTGCAAAATCATTATCACAGTCGTCCTCTCGATCATCGGGCAGTACTTTTGTCAGATGTTAGGATCATTGATTTATCTGACAAATTCATCCTAGGAATACGAAGAGTTCCTCGAACAACTTTACGCTGCAACGTATGCTAGTCCTTACGTGCAGACAGATTTTACGGGCAGATCCTTTACGCGCAGACCTTTTACGCGAGCTTTACGCAGACTTTTTACGCAAACTTGACGTACGCAAATTTATGCACCGATCTTTTACGCACAGACTTTACACGCGCATAATTTTTGCAAGCTTTATACAGCAGATCTTTTACGCACGGAAACTTTTATGCAAATTTTTACCCAGACAATTCTGAAGCCCTGTTTTACGCTGACAGTTTTGAATCTCTGCTTTACGCGAACAACTCTGAAGTTCTATCTTACGCTTCTCTATTTTACGCGGATAATTCTGAAACCCTACTTTACGCCAAACCTCCTTGAATCTTTGTTTTATGTTGACTACTTTGAATCCTTATTTTATGCCAAATTTCCTTGAATCTCTGTTTTTACGCACACAACTTATCAACAACCTAGAAGCCTATTTTACGTAGGGAAGAGACTTCTTGTATGTTAGGGGTTTTTGACTATAAAATATGCGGACAAATTCCCCAGCGTATTTTATGCTACTACATCCTATTTAATGCTTGCATCCTGTTTGATTCCTGTACTTCTTCTAAATTATTGTGTACATCACCTGCAGAGAGATGGATATGCAGAAGGGATGTACTGTCGCCGATGGTGACATAACTCCTGGAGTCAATGGTCAGACTCAAGGAGGAACCTCAACGATTCCTAGAATTCCAGGACCAGATGGACAACTTTACAATCCAGTCCCATCTGATCTTCCTGTTCCACCTAATGGGAACCTTCCAGTCTCTTCGATACCGCAGGATGGCCAGGCACAACTGTTCCAATTCTTCCAGATAAAGATACAGGAATAGAGACAGCAAGCAGCAGAACAGAGACAAGAGTTCCTAACAGCACTTGAAATGATGGCTGCAAAGACTACTGTACCAGCTCAAGCACTAGCTCCAGTACCTCAAGCTAGAGTTGGTTCAGTAAAGGACTTTGTATAGATGGGTTCGAGGCCGTACAAAGGCATTGAGATCCCAGAAGAAACTTTCAACTGGATCACTCACACTCGAAAGTTATTAGAGGCATCACAGCTACCTGCATACATATGGATGACAGGTGTAAGGACGCTTCTAGATGGTAATGCTCATCACTAGTGGGAATCTATGGAGCGCCAGCTGGGTACATACCAGACTTGGGAGCAGTTCTTGGAATGCTTTGAAAGGAAGTACTTCTCGGACACCGTCAAAGATGCACTGTACTATCAGTTTCTCCACCTGGAGCAGGGGAACAGAATCGTGGACGAGTATGATGCCGAGTTTAGTTGTCTCAGTAAATATGGTGCTGCTCTGATACCAGATGACTTGGCCAAGGCTAAGAGGTTTCATCGCGGACTAACTCAGGAGCTACAACATTACACAACCTCACAGTCCCGAATCTCTTATACAGAGTTACTGACAGAAGCCAGATTATAAGAAACCATCAGCCGAAGAAAAGGAGGTCAGCTGAGGACACAACAAGGAGGACCTATTAGATGTCCTTTAGCTCAGCAACAATAGTACCAATACAGAGTAGGACCGTACCAGATCCCAGAGAAGTCCTACTGCCATTATTGTGGGAAACACGGACATATTATGAGGGACTATCGAACTCGCCTAGGACAATGTATGAGATGTGGTTCCGGACATCATATGATGAAAGACTGTCCTATGCAACAAGCATCGACACTTCCACCGCCAGCACAGAGGCTAGCGCTTCCAGCATCGAAGCCAACCCAGCAAATGATGAGACCAGGAGCACCTCAACCTCCAGCAGCAGAAAGATTTCAGCAAGGACCACTGCTACCTGCACAGAAGGATCAATTCGCAAGGGCTAGACAAGGACAACCACAGAGAAACTGACAAGCTTTTGCAATAGAATGGATGACATGAATCAGAAGATTGATGTCATAGCAGGTATCACTCTTGCTTTTACTTTTCCTGCTGTAACATTGTTTGATACAGGAGCCACCCACTCATTCATATCATCTAGTTTTATTGCCAAACACAACATTGCCTCCACACCTTTACCTAGTTGTATTAGAATTCTTACCGGAGAAGGAGTTATACCTGTTAGTAGAACTTGTAGATCGTATCGTATAGTGATACATGGCATAGAGATGAATGCCCGACTCTTAGTCCTTCCTATGCCAACTTTTGATATTGTGCTTGGAATGGACTGGCTGAGCAAGTACCACGCTTTCTTCGATTACTTTGGAGGAAGTATTCTTTTCAAGGTACCAGGCCAGCCTGAACTTGAGTTTACACGAGGATCCACAAAAATCCTTGATGGTATGCAGCTCGTAATGGACAATATTGTTTATCATCCCATTATTTTAGAATTTCCAGACGTCTTTCCAGAAGAATTACCAGGACTACCCCCAGATAGAGACATAGAGTTTTCGTTTGAATTAACACCAGGAGCAGCACCCATAATATCATATGTTTATAGACTGGCGAAGAAGGAGATGGATGAACTAAAGACACAGTTGAAAGAACTAGAAGAGAAATGTTTCATCCGACCAAGTGCATCACCCTGGGGAGCACCAGTATTGTTTGTACCAAAGAAGGATGGGTTAGTGCGTATGTGCATTGACTATAGAGCCTTGAATGTAGTAACAGTGAAGAATAAATATCCATTGCCACGCATTGATGACCTATTTGATCAGCTTAGTGGAGCCAAGATGTTCTCAAAGATAGATTTAAGATCAGAATATCACCAGGTGAAGGTACGGAAGGAGGACATCCCAAAGACCGCATTCTGGACAAGATATGGACACTACGAGTTTCTGGTCATGCCATTTGGATTGACCAATGCTCCAGCTATCTTTATGGACTTAATGAATCGAGTATTCCATCAGTATTTGGACCAGTTCGTGGTCATCTTCATAGATGATATACTTGTCTATTCAAAGAGCCACGAGGAGCACGAGAAGCACCTGCGAATTATTCTAGAGACCTTGAGAAGAGAGCAATTATATGCAAAACTCAGTAAATGTGAGTTCTTCTTGGACAGAGTCTTATTTCTTGGATATGTTGTTACAGAAGATGGTATTTCTGTTGATCCAGAAAAGATCTTGGCAGTCGAGACATGGCCTGTTCCTAAATCAGTAGCAGAGGTGAGGAGTTTCCTTGGACTTGTAGGATATTATCGACGGTTCGTGGAGAACTTCTCAAGAATAGCAACACCTATGACTCGGTTGACTTGTAAAGATTAAGAGTTCATATGGACCAACGAATGTCAAGCCACCTTCAAGGAGTTGAAGAAGCGACTGACTTCAACACCAGTGCTGACTATTCTATCAGGATCAGGAGGCTATATGATCTACAGTGACGCATCAGGGAAAGGCTTGGGATGTGTATTGATGCAGCATGGCAAGATGATTACATATGCATTTAGGCAATTACGAGTACATGAGAAGAATTACAACTCATGACTTGGAACTTGCAGCCATTGTATTTGCTCTGAAGTTATGGAGACATTACTTATATAGGGAACAAGTGGAAATATATACAGACCATACAAGCCTCAAGTATGTCTTCACACAGAAGGAGTTAGAGGCAACGTCGATGGCTCGAGTTGATGAAAGATTTTGAGATAGAGCTACATTATCACCCAGGCAAGGCTAACGTTGTAGCAGACGCATTAAGCCGGAAGCCAACAGCTTATTTCTTGACGACACAGAAGGAATTATTGAAAGACTTGCAAGGTCTTGACATTGAAATAATATTACCCGGAGCAGACAGGACACTAGCCAACTTGCAAGTACAATCATCACTAGTAGAGAGAATCAAGGCAGTATTGCCTACAGATGCCAGATTCAGAAGATTAAAAGAAAGAATAGAGGCCGGAGAGCAGACAGGACTGCGCATTCATAATGACGGGATATTACGATGATCGTCTATATGTTCCCAATAGAGAAATTTGACAGGAGCTGATGATAGAAGCTCATAGTTTGATATATTCTATTAATCCTGGAGGCACCAAGATGTATCGGGATTTACGACAGCACTTTTGGTGGCATAAAATAAAAAGAGAGATAGCTCACTTTGTAGCTAAATGTTTGGTATGTCAGCAAGTAAAGACAGAGCACCAGAGAATAGCAGGGTTATTGCAACCACTTCTGATTCCAGAGTGGAAGTGGGAGCATATCACTATGGACTTCATCACGGGTTTTCCCAAGAGTCCAAGTGGTAAAGATGCAGTATGGGTAATAGTAGATAGACTCACCAAGTCAGCCTATTTCTTGCCTTTTAGAGTTGGCCAATCTACATAAGCTTTGGCTGACTTATATATGAGGCAGATCATGAGATTGTACTACGTACCAGTCAGCATTGTATCAGACAGAGATTCGTGCTTTATATCGCACTTTTGGAGGAGCATGCAAGAAAGCCTTGGAACTCGTCTAAAATTCAGTATATCTTATCACCCACAAACAGATGGACAGTCAGAACATACTATTTAGACATTGGAGAATATATTAAGGGCTTGTATGTTAGACTTTGGAGGATCATGGGAGGACCACCTATATCTTGTAGAGTTTTCTTACAATAATAGCTATCAGGCGAGCATCCAGATGGCCCCGTTTGAAGCATTATATGGAAAGAAGTATAGGTCTCCTGTCTATTGGAGTGACATAGGAGAACGATAGATTCTAGGACCAGAGTTAGTGGTCAACACCGTTGAGACAGTTAAGAAGATACAAGGACACTTGTGAGCAGCGCAAGACAGGCAGAAACAATGGACAGACCTTCATCGTCGTCCCTTGGAATTTAAAGAGGACGATCATGTCTTCTTAAGGATATCACCTACCAGAGGCACCATTCGATTCGGAGGACGCGGCAAGTTGAGTCCAAGATATATTGGACCATTTGACGTGCTAGAGAGAGTGGGAGAAGTAGCATATCGACTTGCGCTACCACCTTTACTTGAGGGAGTACATGACGTATTCCATGTGTCACAGCTCAGGCAATATATGGCAGACAGAAGTCATGTTCTCGACCATTCGATATCACCATTGGACCAAGCTTGTCATATCAAGAGCAACCCGTGGGAATCCTTGTTCGTCGAGAGAAAGTATTGAGAAATCAGTCTATTTCCTTGGTCCGCGTGGCATGGAAGCATGGCTCGCCAGGAGAATCTACTTGGGAGCGCGAGAATGACATGCGCAAATGTTTTTCGAATCTATTCGCAGACCAAGGTATAAATTTACTTTGTTAATTTATACCTTATACCATACTTGACTTTCTACCGTGGCTTAGTTTAATTTCGAGGACAAAATTTTTATAAGTTGGGTAGAATATAAAACCCCTAAATTCTGAAAATCGTATTATTTATTTATGGTAATTATGAGCTAAATAGAGAAGATAGATTTTATTTAATATTATTTAAGGTATTTGTGCATATATGAGATTTATGGAGCCATTATAAATTTTTTCTAATTTATTCCATGTAGGAGACCCTTTGGACAGCTGCTAGTTTAACCGTATGCACCAATATAATTTTTAGAATTATCTATGTATATATATGTGTGTATATATATATATAATTAATTAGAAAGAAATTCCTATTGGATCTCTACCCAAAACCCAAACCACAACTCCTAAACCCACTACCCGCTGGAACCCACAACCCATTAGGAGAAAAATAACAACCACAGTAGTAGCAAAACCCAACTTTGCTTTTCCCTTCTCCGCGCATGTGAGCCTTCCCATTCCACCATTTCTATACCTAGTATTACTAAAACCCCCTCAACCGAAACCAAAACCAAAACTAAAACCAAAACCAATGAAGAAACAGCAGCAGCAGCAGTGGCAGTGGTGTTAAAACTACTAAAATAAATATCCCCCCATGCGGAACCGACTTCAAACCCCCACCTCCTCTTATTCTCTATATATATTACAACTATCCTAAACCCTAACTATAATTCTTCTTTCACTAAACTTAACACTGTTGTGGATGCTTACACTATATGGAATTCTTGTTCGGCAAATATACCTTGCCATCGTACCATTATTTACATTCTATATGATGTCTGCATAATTTATTTCTGCTTATTTAGTTTATTTATTGCTATAAAAATTATGCATCCAAGGAACTTGGGTAAAACGACGATGTCATCGTATCATATTTATTTTTATAGATTTTTTGACCTACTTTATGAGACCACCCTAGTATTATGGAGCATCATTAGATTCATTGGCCAGAACACAGTTGTTACACGATTTGTGAGTCTCATATAGATCATAGACTGCGTGACAGGTCTAGCCTCCTGTACGCATGGGCCATGCGTTAGGGATAACTGCTGATAGAAACTTTGTATGCTAGTAGACCTGGCAGTTATTTAAAGGTTTTATCGTGTCATGGATGTGGCATACTTATAGCATGGAATGGGAAGAACAATAAGTAAGATATTTGGGCTCCTTTGAACTTTTCTTTTATGTAACCCGTACGCTCCACCGAAGATACGTGGTCGTGATGACCCCTATACTACTTGGCGGTCTCTGCCGTTCAAAAGACGACATGCTTTGTAGGCTCCTGATTCTCCGAGAGAATCAAGCCAATCCCACTATATAGCCAGATAGCCCACTTGGTAGAAAGTTGTTCTTAACTGTATTCACTTAGACGGTTAGGCGACCTAGTGGATATTTATATTTTAGTACTTTATTGGCATATTTATATGTATCTTGTTACGTCTCTCTGAGGACCTAATCCTTTTCCAGATATGGACGGATAGGAGTACCCACAGGAGTACGGACCTGGACCTGACACTACGTACCTGACTGAGGAGGTCTTGCCCTCAGAATATCTGTGATTTATTGCCACTATTTAGAGATTTTGTTGCTACTTCAGTATAGTCATTTTGTTGAAGATTTATTTCCACCCGACTATCAGACTTGATACTCATCTTGGATATGCAATTATTATCAGCTCTTTATTCCTACTGATTATTTGTGCTGTGGATGAGATATAGATTGTGTATAACTTATTGTGACAGTATATTACCACTAGTGGATTGGATATTCATGTACAGCGTACGTGTATATATGTTTTCCATATATTGGAGTTCGTATACATACGGCTGAGCGTGTTACGTATTCCTAGTCCTATGTATTTTGGGACTGGGGCATGACAGTCATCATATTTAAGTAATTAATATATTGGCTCAACAATGTCTTGACTTCAAACAAGACTATTGATTAAGGTCTGTATTTAGGAGGGAAGGGAACATTATCCTAATAAGGAGGATAAGGTTATTTTATCTCCAGCTTGCGGAGTTGGTCTTTGTTCTTTAAAATATTGACCTGTGCATACAACTCCCGGTTGGCTTTGAGAGGATCTTCTGACTGGAGTGGTGCAACTAACTAGTAAGATCCTGGTTGAACATGTATTACCACTGGTGGAGATCCAATCCCAATATTGGGAGGATTAAGAGTTGGCACTGCTGACTCTTGGTTTGTGACTACTTCTGGATTTGTGTTACCCTGCAGGGGTATTATTCCAGGAGTAGGCTGTGCAGGCATGAATGGAGCCACTTGGACAGGAGTTGGTATAGCAGAATATTGGGTAGTCATCATCTGATACATATTTTATATCATGTTGTGCATTTCCTTGAGAGCGTCCTCTAATGAGTTGAGGCATTATTTGGTGTTTCCTGGTGGAGGAGCGTCTTGTTCATCACCGATGGCATAAATGCTAACATCTCTGTGTACAACAGAGGGATTGGTAAAAAAATTATGTAGTTGGAATCAACACTGTTAGTTACAGAATCAGGGAGATTTTTACTCCTAACCTCAAATTCTGAGAAATGGAGATTACCGTGAAGAATGAGCTCCCGTCTTTGAGAACATATATTTTTGTATACTCCTTCAAAGGAGTCGACGAGTTGGTCAAATCTCCTATGGGTGGGTGTTCTTAAAGAATTTTGTCTTGATTTCTTCCACCACAGGAAAGATGTGAAGCCATGTATGCTGGAGCAAAGAACGGTTCATCATTATCATACTCCTGGCTGTCAGCTTTCTTTGTAAGTCAAGGTTTGGGAGACATAGTATAAGTCAATCGGTCAAATACAGACTATTTTGCTGATGCACATCAATATTTGATTACAACCTTATAAAAATTGTAATAATGTTCATTAGGAAACACTATTGCAAAGTCAGAAGGATCTCTCTCCTTACGCTTTTGTACAATAAGCTCACATAAATCAGAAGAGGGAAGAGAAGAGAAGGAAAAGGGCAGACTCTGCCTCTTGAGATACATTAAATCTTCTATGCATAATTTTGGTCCCCTGTGTATAGAGTGAGGTACTGGCTTGATTGGCGAGTGATTCGTCATTTCTTAAGCTTTTGTTCTTCATGGATGAGAGAAAATTTTCTCTAGCAGCCTTCTTATGTACATGCACGCAAATAGCACATTGTGAAGAGGTTGACCCTGCTTGGCGTACTTTCTGTGGCACAAACAGGGTTGGCGCAGTTTGCCTACGTGCATTTAGTTTTGTATGAAAGACTTGGCCTGGCGCACTAATAGTAGACTTCTGACGAGTAGTGCATAACTTTTTCTCCACTGTGTGCGTGATCATAATGTTAGGGGAATGATTTTCCCTAACTAACGCTTCATTAGTGCCTATAGTCTTTATTCTGCTAGCGTGGATACTGGAGAAACTTTTGTCTCTCTTTGAAGAGCAAGCCTAAAGAAAGATTGGCTTGGACAACGATGTTCATAACTTGCTTGCCCCACACATTATAATGAATATGCTCGAGCTCAGAAGCTTGGGTGTGGATCACCCTTTGCTTAATATTGTGTGAGTTGCACGATTTGTATCTCTTGTTTAACGCAAGGGAGTTATCCACTAAGTCATTGATCTTAACATAATTGACATAATGGACAAGAAAGTTCTCGTCAATCAGAATGCTTTTTCCTTTGTTGATAGCAACTTTGGGATATGTGTGACGAGGCTTGGGCACCCATACATTACGGTTCTTTCTTGACTTAAGTACGGATGGGGGGCGAGCACTACCCCCAGAATGGAGCATTTTTTGTATTCTTGTTCGTCAAACTTCACGACCAAGGTCTTCTGCATTTAGCCAACCGATGCAGCGTCACATTGAGCTACCAATTTCTCATCATAGGAGAAAGTCTTCTCCAGCAGAATCACCATCTTTGTTTGCGATGAACAAAGGTTGTATAAACTTTGTATTATAAACTATTAAAAAAAGAAAAGTATAAATGATCCTAGACAAGAATCTAAGTATAATTAATTCTGGAAAAGTATAGCTATCTCTGATCTACAAATGATCACTTTACTCCTTGAACTACAAGACGATAAAAAAATGCAAGGATTCTATGAACAACTTGAAGAGTTGGACAATAAGAAAGCTTTGGCAACAACGGCACGATAAGCTTCTATTTCTCTCCTTCTGTTCTTGAACTTCAAAGACTTGAAATTCCAGCCTATGTAACGTACATAATAATCCTATATTTATAAGATTTCAGAGAAGTTATGATAGTGTGTGTGCACTTTGGATAATCCGTACTGTATGAGCACTTTTGATGGGATGGCATCCCACGATCTAGTGAGTGGGTGCACAACTTGCTGCCTGATTGACATATGGCTTCCTATACGAGAAAAGCGTAGGTCATGGGACAGTTATTTGTACATATTTTATGAGGAACATGGCATGTAGGATACGTAATCATAACTTCTCTTTGTCAAATAGGATCGTAGGCACACTTTATAAGTAGTCTGGAGACTGGCGCACTTTTAGAAAGATTGGCTATACAAGCGCACTGTTGGAGAAATAGCTGTGATTGTGCACTTTTAGAGAAATAGCCGTAATGTCGCACTTTTGAAGAAGTAGCTGTGATGGCACACTTTTGAAGAAGTAGCGCACTTTTGAAAAAGTAGCCATGATGGCGCACTTTTGAAGAAGTAGCCATAATGTCACACTTTTAAAGAAGTAGCCATGATGGCGCACTTTTGAAAATTTTGGCCTTGATGGCGTACTTTTAAAAAAATAGCCATGATGGCGCACTTTTGAAGAAGTAGCCATGATGGCGCACTTTTGAATATTTTGGCCTTGATGGTGCACTTTTGAAAAAGTAGCAACGATGGCGCACTTTTGAGAAAATAGCCATGATGGCGCATTTTTAAGGAAGTAGCCATAATGGCACATTTTTGAAGATTTTGGCCGTGATGGCACACTTTTGAGGAAATAGCATGATGACGCACTTTTGAAGATTTTGGCCGTGATGGCGCACTTTTGAGGAAATAGCATGATGACGCACTTTTGAAGAAGTAGCCATGATGCTGCACTTTAATGAGGTTGGTCTTACGACGCACTTTGATGAGGTTAGTGTCACGACCCGCACCCGGTTTAGGGGCACGAGTGCGTGGGTACGTCCAGCCTACGCCGCAGCATCGGCGGTAGAACGCTGTCAAGGTCTTGATACTATCTAACTAATGTCACGCAAGCATCCAATCTCCATTAGGAGGCACGGATGACACAAATAAGATGAACATATACTCAATCACAGGATTACAGCACGATAAGATTTCGAACAGAAATTAAAATTAAACACAACACAAGTCCACAAGTAATATTCTAACTCAACAATATCCAAGAATCATCAAAATGTCGGAGACAAATCCGGTACCAATAGCCTACTAAAAGAACTAATCAGAAAACTAGAAGAATTAGTGATTTCGGCTAGACCTCCCGGAATCACAACTACTACCAAGTCTGCAGCTACTCACCATATGGTCCACAAAGTGTCGGACAGCGGTCCTCTAAGGCATAGTCTGGAAAAATATTTCCAGTCAGGAAGGAGCAAAGCACAATCTCAAATAACAGTTCCATTAATTGGTAATGTCTATAATACAATAAAACATGTCATGCTAGCTACTGAGAAGACAGTGAAATAAATGCAATGGCAATTTAAGAGAGACAGGTAATATAAAGAGACAGGCAATAGGCAACATGATACAGTCAGTGCATGTATGGAAATAAAAGAACAAGGAACAGTATCATATACGGGTGATGTAGTATATGATTTAAAATAGGGAACTGTAATCTATTCTAAGTGTTTGAAATAGTAGTTTCAAAATGTGATCGGCTTGGGAACATGTACGATAGCTACAGGGCCTGGCTAATCATGGGTGAAGAGCATGATCAACACTTACAATTTCTATACTACAATAAGAGGTTTTTGATCACATTTCTTACTAACTACTTCCCCGCCCCCAACTAGTACTGTGGATCCAACCATGACACGTCACGATACACGAGCAAGTCAAGTCTATCATGTACGATGTCTAAATATACATGTCGTGTACAATGTCAATACGATAATCAAGGTAACATCTCATGACTGCAGATCCAAGCTATACTAGTCCGTGTAGCACAGTGTCAAAGATTCAGATGTAACATTTCATGATTGTTGAATTTATAAAAATTATCAAGAATTGGAAATTATCAGAGAATGTACTTGCCTTGGGTCCTTAGCTGGTATTTATGGATGTCCTGTTCCAGAGTATCCCCTGGGTGAAGTAGCAGTCCTAGAACCACGTCACAAGCAAAACCATATTTGCATCAGATGCTACACTAACACATTCTAAAACACTGAATTCAGGGCCTTCTCTAGGTATGATACTGGTCACCTAGTAACTAGATACATAATTATACACATCTTAATTAACATATGTACTCACAATATACATATCAAATTAAATACATATACGAAATATATGTATATATATATTAAAAATATGCTAAGGTTTTATACAAATATACATACATATATATATCAAAATAATTATACACATAAAATATATGCATTTATACCAGTGAAATTATACAATACTATATACAGGTAAATATACCAATTTATATTATATATACAAGCCAATACGAAAATATAATCTACATATATATATATACCAAAATACGGTTTTTTACATATTTATACATTATACCAAAATAATACATATTTAATACACATATTATTTCATTAATACTTACAATATATATATATTTATACTCATCATATGGAATAATGTACATCTATTAAATATGTACATTATTACCATACCAATCAATACATATACCAATTACGTTTGTATATACATTTCATATCCCAAATATATATATATTATGATACTTTTGTTTATGTATACCAAAAATATGTTTATACATGTACTACAAATACATATTTGTATCTATACCATTACATACCTTAACACATATATATATATATACAGATAAAATAATATATATATATACATTTAATACGTATATATAAGATAGAGAAATACGCAAAATGTATATATATATATACATTTATATATACAATAAAATATATTAGAGACATACATTAACATATATTTATCTATTTTATACTATATAAAAATAACCAATGTCATGCATATACATATATTAAACATTAAATAAATACTGTACATATATGTATACCTTAAATACTTACATACATTTATATATATATATACTATTCATTATGCATGTATTAAACATTAAATAAAAATAATACTATACCTACACCCACACATTTATTAACTTTATACAATTACATTCGCATTAAATAAATACCTACAATTTATTCATTACATTATGTATATACCCATACGTATATACATATGTATATATACATATATATATATACATATATATATATATAAGAAGGAGGAAGGGGAGAGAACTCACAGAGGTTGGTTGGCTGGAGTTGGCCGGAGACTCGCCGGGGCACGGCTCGGGAAGAGGGGAGCAGTGGTGGTGGTGATTGGATGATGGTGGTGGAAGGAGGAGCGGCCGGAGTTCGTGAGGGGAGGAGGTTGAGGAGGAGAGGCCGGTGGTGGTGAATGGCTGGACTGAAGGGAGATCGGGGAGGAGCAGCCGCCGGATGGCCGCCGGGGTGTGCAGTCGCAGCGGGAGGGGAGAAGCAGCCGGACCGATCAGGAGGAGGAGGATGGGCAGCAAGTCGGCGGACCGGAGGGAGGAGCAGCGGCAGCCGGGGCTCGGCTTGGCGGATCCGCCGGAGTGTCCAGAGGGCCGCCGGGCCGGACTGGAATGAACAGAGGGAGGGCACGGGGGCTCGGCCGCCGGAGTTGGCCGCCGGAGGGGAGCACAGGGTGATGGTATATAATGGTTTCCCCCCTCTTTCTATTTGAAATTCAAAAAATTAAACCAAGAAGAAAGAAAGGAAAAGAAGAAAAATAGAAAAGAAGGAAGGAAAGAGAAGAAGAGAGGAAGAAGAAGAAAAAGAGAAGAAGTGGAGAAATTTTCCAACGTAGGAGAGAGGGAGGCTTGTGAGGGGGTGTTGTTTTCTAGGTTTCTTGGGATTAGGGTTTGATGTAGACAAGGCATTAAATAGGGATGAGGGGATTTTGATGGAGGGTTGTGATGGGCCAATTTCAAATGAATGGCTAGGATTGTTCATGAAGGAATTTAATTCATGTAGGAGAATGCAATTTGGTCCACAAATAATTAGCCTTTTCATTTGGTCTTGGACCATGGGGTGATGACACCTACAATTGAATAATTGCAACTTAGCCCCTTAAATTCGGGAAATTACACAAACACATAAAATAACGAAAATTTGGCGGCCGATTCGGTGTCCGGTATTTTGTATGGTCAGGGGGCGCTGTATGATCGGTATGGGCTCAATTTACAGGGCACTGGAATTAAATTGGGATTTTAGAATCAGATAAAATGGTATCCTCAATTTAAATAGAAATAAATGCAAGTTGTGTTCAACAATTAATTAGGAGTACATGGGGCCAAAATCAGGTCAGGTCATCAATACCAATATTGAAGAAGACTCAGAACAGAATATTACCCTAATTTGGGCCGCACGAAAAATAGGTCAAGATTGTCTTCAATTTTCGATTGGAACGCACAACGATACAAAATAGGAATTTAAAAACAAACGTCCGCGACGATTTTTGCGCGGCTAGAATTAATGCACAAAGAGCATAATTATGAGTTGCAAAAATAGCAGAATTGAAGGCGGGCATGTCTAGGACAAGATTGTGAAATTTGTTGGAAGACAAAAGTCTGGATAGTGCTCCAAATATCGAAGCAAAGGCAATACGCAAAAATATTAAATAAAATACAGTAATTAATTACAATCTCCAAATATCAAATTCTAAATAAAATAATAAAATCCAGAATTCTATAATTCGGACAGGGGTTCGTCTACTGGGCTTCTAGGTCTAGTCTGTTAGCTAAAATAAAATAATTAACACTGCATATAATTATATATTTAATTACACATCGCACAAAATTAATTAAATCAAGTACGCTATCATGCAATTAATTAATTATAACTACCATAATATTAAATATTGTAAAAAGTCAAAAATACCCCTATTTTCAGAATGTGGTAGTGACAAGTCTACCCACCTTAAAAGAATTTCGTCCTCGAAATTTAAATCCTCATAGTAGTGTTTATTCCTACACATTATTGTTTTCCCTCAAGGTTTAAATTCTTCAATCACGAAATCAGTTAAAAATCCACAAGGTCTTTCCACAATTTTCAAAATTTTAAAATTATTTGTATTCCTGTAAAAATCCTCGACATAGAATCAAAGTCCCTTTTTATCAAAAAATTTCCTGAAAGTTTTTAGCTACTAATTCGATACTCAGGATTTAATATACACTCCTCAAAATACTCAGCAATCTGATATTTAAGGATTTTCCAAATGTTACATCCAAATATAAAGTTCTAGAATTCATAACTTGCAATTAAATAAATACATTGATAAATCTCCCAAAATTTCCAAGTTAATAACCAACTTAAATATGTCATAATCTTTCTTGGAATTAATTAACCACCAATTATGCCATGTTAATTTCTTAACCATTTATTTAAATCAATAATTATCCTCAAATTTTAATCATCTTGTTCCTCTTGTCAAGTCATAACTCCCTCATGAATCTTCACTACAGTCAACACCAATAATCAAGGTCTAAGAAAATTCTACCTATAGTCATACCACATACAATCTAGGGGGAACATACATGGTTATGGTCTCATTTGTTATGGTGTTGCAGTCTATGTATCAGGGGTACTACTAACTACATTATAACAAGAGTCATGCATACAAGCTGCGGTACTAAGCAATCAATCAATCAAATAGATAGGAACAAAAGGAAGGAAAGAACAGAACCTGCTAACACATTACCTGCAGTATCGGTCTCCTCGACCGTCATCGCAATTGCCCGCCCTGCTGGGGTGGTTCCCTTTGCGGGTGCTGAGCAATATACGGTTCCACAGGTAGCCTAACTGGATCTCTATAGTCTGAAGTTGTGCGTTGGCCGGGAAGATAAGAGGCTAGAAGATAGTCCCTTACTCGATGTCCCGCAGCGCCGCAGTGCAAACAAAGTCCTAGCCTCGTTCTACAGCTCTCCCAAAGGTGACCTGGCTTCTTACAGAAATGACAAGTCCGTTGTGTCTCTCTTGGAGGCTGCTGTTGATCCTGCTGAACACGGACTGGTGCCTGGTACTGTTGTTGATACTGATACGCCCATGGATGTTGTTGGATAGGAACTGGTGCTAGGTACTGCGGTAGATGCTGAAAAGTCCATGGTTGTTGCTGACTATGAAATGGTACTTGGTACTGCTGTTGGTGCTGAATACGGGGATGCTTGGCTGGTCCTGGGCTACCATTCGTATCTCCAAATGTGTCGTGACTCCTCTTAGGCCTGAGATCCAGATCCTCTTCTGCGATCTGAGCATCCATCAAGATAGCCTCAAAGGTAGCGGTACGACGACCAAAAGTGCGCGACCTAATCTCTCTCGCCAGTCCCTTTCTAAATTTCCGGGCTCGATCTCCTGGGTCCCGAATCATGGACGATGCAAAACGGCTCAGTCTACAGAATTCTGCAGCGTACTCGTCGACCGACATGTTTCCTTGAACTAAGTCATGAAACTGACTTTCCAAGGTTCCCAATGCCACGTCGGGAAAGAAATTCTCCTTGAAGAGTTCCTTGAAGGTCTCCCAAGTAAGTCCTTGTGCAGTAATTCTCGGCTCCGTACGATACCACGTGAGTGCGATATCGAACATCTGACTGCCAGCGGCTTCTATCTGCAAGTTCTCCGGAATCTGGGTCAATCGCAGGCTTCTCTCTATATCCTCTAGCCAGTCGTCAGCGTAGAGTATTCCTTCGGTACCTTTGAACTCTCGAGGCATCATCCTCTTGAAATCCACTATAGTGCCTGATCTCTGCTGTTGCTGGCCAGGAAACTGCTGGTACTGTGCTACTCTCTCCAAAGCTTGGAGAGTCACTTGATGGGCATTCTCCATGTTTTCTTTCATCAGCTCGGTTTGTGCCTGGTGCGCTTCTGCTTGCACCCTCTGAGCCTCAGCTTGAACTCGCTGAGCGTCTGCCATCACTTTCTGGGCATCTACCATGCCCTGGATCAAGGTAAACATCTGCGTCCCGTCAATGGACAAACCTCCGGGAATCGGAGTCGGTGGAGGAGGAAGGTTGTCCGTCACAGCTGCGGCAATATTCTGAACAGGTGGGGGAGGAGGATCACCTACGTGCATCGGAGATGTAGGAGGAACTACGGCTGTCTGTCCCTCAGGTGGAGAGGTGACAGGCCCCTCTAAAGCTGATGTTCCCGCTCTCATAGATCGTGTCTGCGGCGACATCCTGAAGACAGATCCCAAAGAATCAATTTAGGCAAAAATGTGATATCATCAAGGAAGGACAGTACAGTTCTAAAGAACAACATTCAAGATAAAAGATTGGAAAAATCCTAGTTGTGATTGCACAGGTCAAAGATACATCCAAGGTCTGATGCTTCTATCCCTCTAAGTACCACAGTTCTATCACAAGCACACTCACTGCTAGCTTCCTTACCTACTGCAATCGCTGATACTAGTTATCCTTATCACTCAAGTGCATATCAAATGCAACACACCATACTAAGTACTTCTCTCTCTAATATCATCCTAGATGAACACTTAAGTCAGTTGCAGTGAAATCTCAATTATGCTCAAGCCAACAGATCCTTACACATGCATCTTATTTACTATATACTAATATATCTCCCCCACTATAAGATTTTATCCTCCAAACAAAGTCCTCGAAACCAACTCCTCGAAAATTTTAAAGTAAATGCATACACTTCCTCAAGACCAATTATCTAATTACTGAAGTAAAAAAAAACTTAATCACAAAAATCCTTACAGACTTGTCTAGGTTTATTGAATCGAATCTGAATCCTCAAAAAGTTTTTATAACATCTCACTTCTAAAAATTCCAAAAATTTGCAATTTATTTTTAGTCTCCAATTAAAGATTTAAATCCACCTTCTGTAGTCCCATAGCTCTAATGTTAATCATTTTCACTGTCCTCATCGTCATGCGTCATCAGTTAATACCATAAATTAGTCTGCAAATTCATCTTGATGTGAAATCAAACCCTACTATGAAACCAAAATCCTAATTTAATACCTAATTAACAACAATCAAATTCAACATCAATAAGTGAGAATTGACGGAACAAGGGAATGATTTTAAATTTGGAATTAAAATAAGATTCTCAGGGGTCATCCCAGGAATCTCTCAAGGAATTGTGATTGAGTATTCGCTCTCGTCCTAGTATTCTATGTCCTAGATCCTATCGCAGGCACGTAGTAGTATAACAAGGATGCCACACTACTACGACATCGCACAACTCACGAAGTCTGACCTGCGTGGGCCACCACTAAAAATGTGTCACGACCCGCACCCGGTTTAGGGGCACGAGTGCGTGGGTACGTCCAGCCTACGCCGCAGTATCGGCGGTAGAACGCTGTCAAGGTCTTGATACTATCTAACTAATGTCACGCAAGCATCCAATCTCCATTAGGAGGCACGGATGACACAAATAAGATGAACATATACTCAATCACAGGATTACAACACGATAAGATTTTGAACAGAAATTAAAATTAAATACAACACAAGTCCACAAGTAATATTCTAACTCAACAATATCCAAGAATCATCAAAATGCCGGAGACAAATCCGGTACCAATAGCCTACTAAAAGAACTAATCAGAAAACTAGAAGAATTAGTGATTCCGGCTAGACCTCCCAGAATCACAACTACTACCAAGTCTGCAGCTACTCACCATATGGTCCACAAAGTGTCGGACAGCGGTCCTCTAAGGCATAGTCTGGAAAAATATTTCCAGTCAGGAAGGAGCAAAGCACAATCTCAAATAACAGTTCCATTAATTGGTAATGTCTATAATACAATAAAACATGTCATGCTAGCTACTGAGAAGACAGTGAAATAAATGCAATGGCAATTTAAGAGAGACAGGTAATATAAAGAGACAGGCAATAGGCAACATGATACAGTCAGTGCATGTATGGAAATAAAAGAACAAGGAACAGTATCATATACGGGTGATGTAGTATATGATTTAAAATAGGGAACTGTAATCTATTCTAAGTGTTTGAAATAGTAGTTTCAAAATGTGATCGGCTTGGGAACATGTACGATAGCTACAGGGCCTGGCTAATCATGGGTGAAGAGCATGATCAACACTTATAATTTTTATACTACAATAAGAGGTTTTTGATCACATTTCTTACTAACTACTTCCCCGCCCCCAACTAGTACTGTAGATCCTACCATGACACGTCACGATACACGAGCAAGTCAAGTCTATCATGTACGATGTCTAAATATACATGTCGTGTACAATGTCAATACAATAATCAAGGTAACATCTCATGACTGCAGATCCAAGCTATACTAGTCCGTGTAGCACAGTGTCAAAGATTTAGATGTAACATTTCATGATTGTTGAATTTATAAAAATTATCAAGAATTGGAAATTATCAGAGAATGTACTTGCCTTGGGTCCTTAGCTGGTATTTATGGATGTCCTGTTCCAGAGTATCCCCTGGGTGAAGTAGCAGTCCTAGAACCACGTCACAAGCAAAACCATATTTGCATCAGATGCTACACTAACACATTCTAAAACACTGAATTCAGGGCCTTCTCTAGGTATGATACTGGTCACCTAGTAACTAGATACATAATTATACACATCTTAATTAACATATGTACTCATAATATACATATCAAATTAAATACATATACAAAATATATGTATATATATATTAAAAATATGCTAAGGTTTTATACAAATATACATACATATATATATCAAAATAATTATACACATAAAATATATGCATTTATACCAGTGAAATTATACAATACTATATACAGGTAAATATACCAATTTATATTATATATACAAGCCAATACGAAAATATAATCTACATATATATATATACCAAAATACGGTTTTTTACATATTTATACATTATACCAAAATAATACATATTTAATACACATATTATTTCATTAATACTTACAATATATATATATTTATACTCATCATATGGAATAATGTACATCTATTAAATATGTACATTATTACCATACCAATCAATACATATACCAATTACGTTTGTATATACATTTCATATCCCAAATATATATATATTATGATACTTTTGTTTATGTATACCAAAAATATGTTTATACATGTACTACAAATACATATTTGTATCTATACCATTACATACCTTAACACATATATATATATATACAGATAAAATAATATATATATACATTTAATACGTATATATAAGATAGAGAAATACGCAAAATGTATATATATATATACATTTATATATACAATAAAATATATTAGAGACATACATTAACATATATTTATCTATTTTATATTATATGAAAATAACCAATGTCATGCATATACATATATTAAACATTAAATAAATACTGTACATATATGTATACCTTAAATACTTACATACATTTATATATATATATACTATTCATTATGCATGTATTAAACATTAAATAAAAATAATACTATACCTACACCCACACATTTATTAACTTTATACAATTACATTCGCATTAAATAAATACCTACAATTTATTCATTACATTATGTATATACCCATACGTATATACATATGTATATATACATATATATATATATACATATATATATATATATATAAGAAGGAGGAAGGGGAGAGAACTCACAGAGGTTGGTTGGCCGGAGTTGGCCGGAGACTCGCCGGGGCACGGCTCGGGAAGAGGGGAGCAGTGGTGGTGGTGATTGGATGATGGTGGTGGAAGGAGGAGCGGCCGGAGTTCGTGAGGGGAGGAGGTTGAGGAGGAGAGGCCGGTGGTGGTGAATGGCTGGACTGAAGGGAGATCGGGGAGGAGCAGCCGCCGGATGGCCGTCGGGGTGTGCAGTCGCAGCGGGAGGGGAGAAGCAGCCGGACCGATCAGGAGGAGGAGGATGGGCAGCAAGTCGGCGGACCGGAGGAAGGAGCAGCGGCAGCCGGGGCTCGGCTTGGCGGATCCGCCGGAGTGTCCAGAGGGCCGCCGGGCCGGACTGGAATGAACAGAGGGAGGGCACGGGGGCTCGGCCGCCGGAGTTGGCCGCCGGAGGGGAGCACAGGGTGATGGTATATAATGGTTTCCCCCCTCTTTCTATTTGAAATTCAAAAAATTAAACCAAGAAGAAAGAAAGGAAAAGAAGAAAAATAGAAAAGAAGGAAGGAAAGAGAAGAAGAGAGGAAGAAGAAGAAAAAGAGAAGAAGTGGAGAAATTTTCCAACGTAGGAGAGAGGGAGGCTTGTGAGGGGGTGTTGTTTTCTAGGTTTCTTGGGATTAGGGTTTGATGTAGACAAGGCATTAAATAGGGATGGGGGGATTTTGATGGAGGGTTGTGATGGGCCAATTTCAAATGAATGGCTAGGATTGTTCATGAAGGAATTTAATTCATGTAGGAGAATGCAATTTGGTCCACAAATAATTAGCCTTTTCATTTGGTCTTGGACCATGGGGTGATGACACCTACAATTGAATAATTGCAACTTAGCCCCTTAAATTCGGGAAATTGCACAAACACATAAAATGACGAAAATTTGGCGGACGATTCGGTGTCCGGTATTTTGTAGGGTCAGGGGGCGCTGTATGATCGGTATGGGCTCAATTTACAGGGCACTGGAATTAAATTGGGATTTTAGAATCAGATAAAATGGTATCCTCAATTTAAATAGAAATAAATGCAAGTTGTGTTCAACAATTAATTAGGAGTACATGGGGCCAAAATCAGGTCAGGTCATCAATACCAATATTGAAGAAGACTCAGAACAGAATATTACCCTAATTTGGGCCGCACGAAAAATAGGTCAAGATTGTCTTCAATTTTCGATTGGAACGCACAACGATACAAAATAGGAATTTAAAAACAAATGTCCGCGACGATTTTTGCGCGGCTAGAATTAATGCACAAAGAGCATAATTATGAGTTGCAAAAATAGCAGAATTGAAGGCGGGCATGTCTAGGGCAAGATTGTAAAATTTGTTGGAAGACAAAAGTCTGGATAGTGCTCCAAATATCGAAGCAAAGGCAATACGCAAAAATATTAAATAAAATACAGTAATTAATTACAATCTCCAAATATCAAATTCTAAATAAAATAATAAAATCCAGAATTCTATAATTCGGACAGGGGTTCGTCTACTGGGCTTCTAGGTCTAGTCTGTTAGCTAAAATAAAATAATTAACACTGCATATAATTATATATTTAATTACACATCGCACAAAATTAATTAAATCAAGTACGCTATCATGCAATTAATTAATTATAATTACCATAATATTAAATATTGTAAAAAGTCGAAAATACCCCTGTTTTCAGAATGTGGTAGTGACAGTTAGCCTTACGATACACTTTGAAGAAGTTGATTCATACTGGCCGCTAAACGATAACCTGAGTCTGCGTGCCGTAGCTCAGTTGTAATGATGGTTTATGACATCCTCGACTACTGTTCAGCTGTCAGATTCATCGCATTTAATATTCGGAGAGAAGAAGACACGGGATTTGTGTGCCTGTCTTTGTTGACGAAAAAAGCTTGAAAGTGCACCATCCTTTGAAACAGAGAGAAAATGCGCCATTCTTCCTATATTTAGTTTATTTATAAGAAACTGCGCCATCTTCAAGAAGCACATTTTATGCTTCTACAAGATCCCCTCCAAAGTTTTTGAATTCATCCAAAAGAATTCAAAATACTTTGAATTAGAAGCATAAAAGTTGTTGAGATATTTGTACGCGCACTCTGGACATAATTCCAACAATGATGCTGATGTGACCGCGGGACTTGCATGTATCTTGACAATTTATTTAGTTTTGACCTATTCCTTGGTTTGATGCGGTCTTTAAGAAGATACATGCAGCTTTTAAGGAGATGTAAGCAGCTTTTCAGGAACAATTTTGAGAGCTATGCTACACTTGGCGTGTTTTCTCTTATAAATAGGAGAAAAATTTCACCAACACTCCCAGACTTATCTTCTTCTTACTGTGAGACTTGAGTATGATTATTGTTAAGTGTGGGTCTAATAAGATGACTGAAATAGCATGGCTCTATTGGCTTTACTGGTTGCCGAGAAGACACTAGAGGAGACGCTTTCCAACGATGGGTGAGAGGCTCATTTAAAGATCATTGTCGTCGAGCTCTTCATGTGATAGAGCATGGAAGGATATTATAAGGTTCATCGTTCATGCTAAACTAACATATTATCCTGAAGATTGTTTGTTGTCTTCAAACCCAGCTCACTGGAATCACTCTCTTATCTTGAAGATTATTTTGTCTGGTCGGACACCTCATGAGAATCTTTTTTCGCGTCCTCCTATTTATAACATGCTTTGCATGTTTAGGTGCACTTATTTTTTTCCTATTTCTTTGGCTGAGCAAACAAAGCTGACAACTCGATCAGCCAAGTGTGTCTTACTCGATTTTAGTTTTGAGCAAAAGAGATACCGTTGTTATGATCCCTTGGCCCACCATCTTCGTATATTTTGTCATGTCACCTTTTTAGAGGACTCTCCATATTTTATTATTCTACCTCTAGATGTTTATTTTTTGTTCCCCCCAGCTCCGTTATCTAGTATTTTCATTGATCCTACTCCTTTGCTCCCCTCTCCTGGTACAGCTCCTCCTACGATGCCTCCATCGCCGACTCATGAGAATCCTCCATATATTCTACCAGCCTCCACTATATCATCTTCTCTACCATCTATGCCTCTACCACAACCTTTCTACCAGTCCCAACATACTTATTAACCTCCTGCTGATTTTATTTCCTACTATTTTGGTTCACCGGACAAGTTTGATTTTTCTACCTTAGTCTCATATTTTTTACAGTTTTATTCCTTTCTTACTCTATTCATACTACACGATAGCCCAGTTCTTATCAAGAGGTTGTTCAGTATCCTGAGTGGCAGGAGGCTACGACAGAGGAGTTTTGAGCATTTTAGTAGACAGGTACTTGGGATATTGTTTCACTCCCAGACGGGGTCCAGCTTGTTAGTTGCAAGTGGATCTTCAAGGTCAAGTATTGACCTGATGGATCCACAAGTCTTGCCTTATTGCCCAGGTTTTACAAAGGAGCATGAAATTGAATATGATGAGATATTTCCATATATTGCTCAGATGACCACGGTTCCTACATTACTAGCTGTTGTTGCAGCTCGTCAATAGCCACTATATCAGTTAGATGTAAAGAACGCATTATTTCATGATTCTTTATCCGAGGTTGTCTATATGGAGCCCCCTCTAAGTCTTTCTACTTTGTCGGGACATGTTTGTCACCTACGTTATGTTATCTATGGTCTTAAACAAGATCCTCGAGCTTGGTTTGAGTATTTATAGAGCTATTTGTGAGGCAAGTTTTAACAGTGTTCTCAGAATCATTCTCTGTTTGTGTGGTCATCACTACAAGGGCGAGTTCTTATTTTCCTCTCTGTGGATGACATAATTTTGACTGACGTTGATTCAACGGGGATAGCAGCTACTCAGAGGTATATTCATCAACAGTTTCAGATAAAATACCTTGGCCATCTTTGCTATTTTCTTGGACTCGAGATTGCACAATGTAAGAGAGGGATACTGGTTTCTTAGCAAAAATATACTTTAGAGATTATTTTCTCAGTTGGTCTATCGGATAGTCGCACAGTTGATGCTCCTTTGGAGCATCATGTGAAGCTTCGTCCCACAGATGGTGAGCCTCTCACAGATCCTACTCACTACAGATGGCTAGTGGGTCAATTTGTATATCTCTGTTTGACTAGGTGATATTTCTTATGTAGTTAGTATTGTTAGCTAGTTCATTTCCATGCCTCGACCATCTCACTATAGTGCCTTACTCTAGATTCTTCAATATCTTTAGGGATCCATTACGCACTCATTAATCATGTCTTCTACATCTACTCTACAGTTTCGAGCATTTTTGATACAGATTGGGCAAGAGATCTAAGCACCATACGATCTACTTCAGGATTCTGTTTATTTTTTGGTGATTCATTAATTTTATGGCAAAGCAAGAAATAAGATGTTGGTGCATATTCTTCTACTGAGACAGAGTACAAAGCTATAGCTTCCACCACCAGGGAGATCGTTCATATATGTAGACTACTCTCTGATATGAGCATTTCTCCTACAGGACCTACGTCGCTTCACTGTGACAACAAGAGTGCTATACAAATAGCAAACAATCCAGTTTTTGATGAACGGACAAAGCACATTGAGATTAATTGTTATTTCGTTTGTAAGAAGTTTTTGAAAGGCACTATTTCTCTACCACATGTGACTTTAGTTGATCAGTTGGAAAATCTCTTTACAAAGTTATATCCCACACCGCGATTTCAGTTTATATTGGATAAACTCATGTTGTTTGACCCACCATAAGTTTGAAGGGGATGTTAAGACTAATTAGATTTAGGATTAGATTCTTTCCCCTATATGGATACATATTTTTTCTCCTACTCCTATATGGATATGGATCCATTATATATATATATATATATATATATATATATATATATATATATATATATATATATATATGGATCCCCTATAGTTGTATTAATTATGGATATTAATTAGATTTTATTTGAAAATATTTTTTTGGAAAGCTAAGAGGGAGGAGAACATACAATAAATTTTTAGAATGAAATCCATTCGTTTGTTCCCTCAAATCACCTTCAAACTCAAAATTCCTTCTATGGCTGCTACTAGAAACCTCCTCTCAACTAATCCCTAAAATTCTTAATTGCATATAAATATAAAAAGGGGAATCCGGGTTAAACTAGATTTGACTCGTGGGTGAAGGCAGGCAAGTCCCACATCCATGTGGGTGCAGCTTTTTCCTTTTGTTTTTTCTTTTATAAAATCTAAAACATATTTTATTAATTAGTTTTAGCATAAATAAATAGAAAATAAATCTATAAAAATATGAAAAATAGGGGACACTTTATAATGATGTTTTAGGCCTAGGTTCAAATTCATACCCAATTATTTTCCTAAAATTTCTAAAGCCTAGAATTAAATATTAATAATGTTGTGGTTTAGGATAAAATCAAATGTGGATGCCCTTATCCCTATCTACAACTATCAATATCTATTTCCTTTCTCTATGTATATTATAAATAAGAAAGCCCTAAATAATTCGTTCGGCTACATTCTTCTCTTTCTCTCCTCCACTTTACAATACGTTATCAGCACTAATGCTCAGATGAATAATATAGAAATATTTCCTCATTTGTTGTCGATGTCACGATAGTCTATGTGACCTCGGACGAGGACCTTTCCTCTAGGTGCCGATATTTCTACGACTGAAATTACCGACACCCTCTTCGACGTAGGCCAGGCCAAACGATTCATGGACCACATAGTTGCGGATGATGCTCCTCTCGTTGTATCGAGACAATTGCTACATATGTTTGTACCGAAGTTGGGGAGAATGGACGCGGGCACATTATGCACCAACTCTGATTCAACCTAGAGTTGTCTTTCGAAGAACATGTCATGTTTCTTCTTATTATTATTCTATTTGTTAGAATAAACTTAGAAGAAATAAGAAAAAAATAGGAGAGAAGATCTCTTATTAGTATAATTATATAGTAGGAGGCAAAGTCCTTATTTATACAACCCAATGAAGGTATAATACTAATCTCTAACCAATATGGGACTAAAAATAAAGTGGAAATCCAACCCTACCCATGTTATAATACTCTCCCTTTGGATGAACATAATCTCTAAGCCTATTGCATCGTTAAAACGTTGCCAGAAAAATCTATTAGGACAAAACCTGTGCGAAAGAAAAGAGTACAATCTTTAGGACGACTTAGATAGGTGTTAGACACGCTTAATGTTGTCTCATTAAAATCTTGTCAAAAAACCCAATAAAAAATCCATGACTAAGAAAAAATAGTACAACGCATTATAGTCCATAAAAATATATCTTCTCCTGAAAATAATTATTCCCCCTGATGATGTTGATCCTGAACAGTCAGCTGATGAAGACGTCGCATTCCAATTCAATGAACTAGTTTATGAAAAGTTGACTTT
This sequence comes from Iris macrosiphon, assembly GCA_036927795.1. NCBI lineage: Eukaryota > Viridiplantae > Streptophyta > Magnoliopsida > Asparagales > Iridaceae > Iris > Iris macrosiphon. Next base: position 135,663,514 of record JAYESA010000004.1, read on the forward strand.
GCCAATGATTTGGTGAATAAGTCTGCAAGATTATCACTTGAGCGAACTTGTTGGACGTCAATATCAAAGTTCTTTTGAAACTCATGAGTATAAAAAAACTTCGGTGAGATATGCTTGTTCCTGTCTCCTTTAATGAATATACCTTAAATTTGTGAAATACATGCTATATTATCTTCATGAATAACAGTTGGAGTATCTATGGTAGGAAAAAGGTGACAGGAGCTACGAATGTGTTGAATCAATGATCTCAGCCAAATACATTCTCTACTTGCTTCATGGAGAGCTAATATTTCTGAGTGATTTGTGGAGGTAGCAACCATTGTCTATTTTGTTGAATGCCAAAAAATAGCTACATTGCTATTAAGAAACACATATCCAGTTTATGAACGACCTTTATGGGGATCAGATAAATAACTTGAATCTGTAAATCCAACTAGATTCGCGATGTCAGATAAACCACAAGTATAAAATAATCCCATGTCGGTAGTTCTACGAAGATATCTCATCACATATTTAATGTCATTCCAATGTCTGTAAGTTGGCACCAAACTATATCTATCAAACAGATTGACAGAGAATAATATATCTAGCCTTGTACATTATGATAGATACATTAATGTCCCAATAGCACTAAGGTATGGTACTTCGGGTCCTAACATCATTTTATTATCATTCTTAGGATAATATGGATTTTTATTGATATCTAAAGATTGAACAACCATTGGAGTGCTAAGCGGATAAGCTTTATCCATATTGAACTATTTTAATATTTTTTTTGTGTATTTGGATTGATACACTAAAATTCTATTAGTACAATGCTTAATTTGTAATCCGAGACAATATTTCGTGTCTCTGAGATCTTTTATCTCGAACTCCTTTTTCAGATAGTTTGCAGTCTCATTGATTTCATGTCTTGTCCCAATCAAGTTTATGTCATCGATATATATTGTAACTATAGCAAAACCCTCCTTAGATTTCTTTATGAAGTCACATGGGCATATAGGATTATTCTCTTATACCTCCCTTTTCATATATTCACTAAGACGGATGTACCATATTCTTTTTGATTATTTCAAACTATACAATGAATGTCTTAGCTTTATAGAATGCATGTTCTTAGCTTTTGAGCTGGGTAGGTTAAATCTATCTAGAATTTTCATATAGATATCACTATCTAAATCACCATATAGATAGATTGTTACAACGTTCATAAGTCCCATGTCCATTTTTTTCTCAACTGTCAGACTTATCAAATAACAGAACGTTGTTGCATCCATTAGGGAGAATATGTCTCTTCGTAATCAATCCCGAGTCTCTGAGAAAACCCTTGTGCCACTAATCATGCATTAAATCGAGCGATTTTATTTTTTTTATTTTGCTTTCTTACAAACACTTGCTTGTAACCTACCGGTCTGACATCTTTTGTTGTTTGTACTATAGGTCTGAATACTCTACATTTATTAAGAAAATCCAATTTTTCTTGAATAGCATCCTTCCATTTTGGCCAATCTTTTTTTGTCGATATTCATCGATGCTACATGGTTTAGTGTCATCAATACCCTTAGATATTTCAGTAGCTACTGAGAATGAGAATATCTTATCTATTGTTATATCTTTGTGATCCCATACCTCTCTTGTATATGTATAAAATATAGAGATATCTTTGCTTTTAGGTACCTGAGCCTTCTCTTGGGTTTGTGTCTTTTCTAAGACAATAACCTCTTCTAGGTTTTCAGAGAGTATGGATCTGTCATTCATAACATCTTCTTGAGCGTTATGTATAACATCCTTAAGAGCATTACTTGGGTATTTTTTCTTTCTAGGGACTAAGTCCTTTGAAACCTATAGGTCTACCACGCTTCTGGCGTACAGTAAATTTATTAGCCACTCTGATATTTTTTCCTACGGGTATATCAATTTGGGCTGGCGCATTTGTAGCAGGCACATATGATTTAATTACTTTAGCTATATCAGTAAATACATCTGGCATTTAATTTGCAATATCCTATAGATATAATATCTTTCGTATCTCAGTTTTACATTGATTAGTACGAGGATCTAGATGAGACAGAGTGGGATTATCCCATGATAATTTATGCCATTTATTTATGGCGAATGATTATGTAAGAACATTATTTTCTTTCTTATCTTCCTCTAACGGCAAGAATTTAGTCTCATCAAAATGGCAGTCTGCAAATCTAATATTAAAAATATCACCAGTTAAAGGTTCCAAATATCTAATGATTGAGCGTGAATCAAAACCAATAAAATTCTAACACGGTGCTGAAGTCCCATTTTAGAGCACTGAGGAAGGGGGAAAGAAACATAAATGGCACAACCAAATTTACAAAAATGAGAGATATTAGGTTGATGGCCTATCACAAGTTATGATGGTAAAAATTCATGATATGCAGTTACCCTAACAATGATCAATTTAGTAGCATGTAATATAGCATGTCCCCAAGCTAAAACGGGTAAGTTTGATTGCATGAGTAAAGGCCTTGCTTTGTGCTAAAAACGCTTAACCAAGGACTCTGCTAAACCATTTTGGGTATGAACATAAGGGATAGAATGTTCAACTTCTATTCCTACGAAAGCACAATAATCATCAAAAGTATAAGAAGTAAACTCAGCTGCATTATCAAGTCGAATTGTTCTAACATGTTGGTCCAAAAAATAAGTCTTAAGCTTAATCAACTGAGAAAGTAGATTGGAGAAGACAAAATTTCTAGATGAGAGTAAAAAAAATATTTGACTATCGACTAGAAGCATCTGTTAAAACCATAAAATATCTGAAAGGTCCGCTACCAAGATCAATTAGTCCACAAATATTATCTTGTATTATCTAAAGGAATGGTAGTGATTTAGAAACTATTTTGAGAAATGAAGGTTTTGTAATGAGTTTACCCTGTGAATAAGCTACACACAAATGTTTAGTAGGAAAGTAAAGACTTTGGTATGATAAATTATATCCATTGGTATTGTTGATGATATTTTTCAACATAGTCGATCCTGGATGGCCCAATCTTTCATGCCAAAGGATTAGATTTCTTGGAGCCTTTAGCCTTTTGCTAGTGATGGGGTAAGATTACTACCTTCAAAGTAGTTTGATATAGCCCCGAGGAAATTAACTTGCACTTTTCTAATATGATCTTATTGCTTCTAATATTAGAGGTGATACAAAGATACTCTTTGCTATCATCATTCATGGTTTCAACATGAAACCCGTTCATTCGAATATTTCTAAAGCTGAGTAGACTTCTATTAGATCTACTAAAGAATAATGCATTTCGAATGACTAAGTATGTTCCATTTGGTAACACAATATCGGCCTTACCATAACCTTCTATAATCTGCACAGGTCCAACAATGGTGGTTACCTTGGCAGTATTTGAGGCATATATTATGAAAAACTTTCTAGTTTTCAATATAGTGTGAGTTGTTGCACTATCTATCAAGTATATGCCATCATTATTGTCCATACATTTCAAAAGCAAAAATTAACAATATATTAATATGCTGCTAAATGGTTAAACTTGGCATATTGCTAATTATTACAACTTGATCTATATCTAAATAAAAATGCTTCAAATAAAGTAAACTACCTAGACTATTAATCATATAATGACCAATTTATTCAAAGTGGAAAGTAAATAAACTTAGATTAGTATACAATAACTATTCATTGACTTCGCCTATCATGGCGTTGAATTAGTCTTCCAAAATTATGTTTTCATCCTTATCTTGGAAAAAGTTATTAAAATTTATGTGTGTTGTACCATCCATGAGATTAGTCTCCATACCCTTTAAGACTTCATACTCGTCCACTTTCTTTTGTGACGTGCGACAGTTTCGCATCCAATGACCAGCTCTTCCACAATGTTTGCAAATATCAGTTGGAGCATTTGGAATAAAAATTTGGGCGTTATTTCTTCGAGGATTAAATCCCTTATTTTTGAATTGTGTATCGTTCCTTAGACCCGGGTTATAGCCATTTCTTTGTCTTTCACGGCGTCCATGCCCTCTACCTCTGTGATTTCCTCGACCCCTAGTATTGGTCATATTTTTTCAAGCACTAGTCACATTCACTATAACTGGAATTGGTGCAGACCCAGTTGGTCTACTAGTGTGGTTTTTTATTAATAACTCATTATTTTTTTTGGCCATGCGTAAGACAACAATGAGTTCGAAATACTTTATAAAATTTCTCTCTTTATACGTCTGTTGTAGGGTCATATTAGTTGCATAAAATATGGTAAATATTTTCTCTAACATGGAATGCTCTGTCACTTCTTCACCACATAACTTAAATTATGAAGTAATCCTGAACATAGCTGAATTATAGACTGCAACTATCTTATAATCTTGGAAACATAGATTGAGCCATTAATAGAGTGCACCTGGTAGTATAACCATTCTCAACTAGAGAATTTTATAGCACCAAGGGGTCCATGACTATTAAGTACTCAGCTTTGAGATCATCATGAATATGATGTCTTAGGAAAATTAAAGACTTTACTTTATCTTGTGCAGATATAGGCTTATCATTCATAATTGTATCACCTAAGCTTTTGGCTTGAAGGTGCAATTCCGCATCCAATCTCCTGTTGAGAAAGTTCTGGCCTACTAAGTTTGGAAGCTTGAAATCATGCTTTGTGAGGCTCGATATATTACTGTATAAGATCAATAATAACAAGTTAACATAAGAACTTGGTAAATCACCAAATAATTCATGTTCATGGTGTATGCTTCAAACAATGACGTTTTAGAAGTCTATTTATACCAAAAAAATCTTGTTCATGGTATGCTTCAAAAATAATATTCCAGAAGTCGTAGGTAAATACCAAACACTAGATATTCATGGTATGCTTTGAACAATGATATTCCAGAAGTCTTTTATATATATATATATATATATATATATATATATATATATATATATATATATATATATATAGATAGATAGATAGATAGACCTAATAATTCATGTTTATGGTCATCAGATCTCTGATAGTTTTGATCTGAATGTATTAACATACATAAAAGAAAGAAATAAATAAAGAATAACTCCAGCGTTCTCTCCGAGAGATCTATATGCGATTAACATCGGAGTGCTATCAGAGTTAACTAAAATAAGTGAGATGAATGGATAAAATTTATTCTTTTTGCCCTAGCGGTATGCCAAGATGTGTATAAACATCAACATCAGGCTACGCCTAGGGTATGTGTATGCAAAAAAAAAAAAAAAACCATAACTATTATAGAAGTGGAGAATCTGCAAATGACGACTTCACTGAGATGCTCTCACTTATTTCCTTCCGTTAGAGCTTCGTACTGATAACGTGTTAGAATAAACGTAGAAGAAGGAAAAAGAAAATAGGAGAGAAGATCTCTTATTAGTGTAATCACATAGTGGGAGACAAAGGCCTTATTTATACAACCCAATAAAGGTGTAATACTAATCTCTAACCAATGTTGGACTAAAAATAAAATAAGAATCCAACCCTTTAGTAACCCACGTTATAACACTATTCTAATTGTTATTATATTTTTGAATTAATCTTACAAAAAAGAGAATGCAGATAGTTTGTTGATTGATTTATGATTCTTGTAAAATTCCATGTAAGTATTGATTGCTTTGATTCGTGTTGGCCTGTTATCATATATTGCATGGACAACAATATAACATGAGTAAAATGGTGACTTAATTTATGAGTAACAAAAATAACAACATAGTAAGTAAAGAAGTGCTTCCTAGCCTTGACCAATTTAAGTGAAGAATTGCTGAGGATTCCCAGTTTTGGATTTGAATTTTTACGGTTTGGTTTCGATTCTGGATATATGATTTTCCCTAATCGCATAAAGCATACAATATTTACAACTATGACACCATCCAATCTGTGTGTTGTTAACCGTAATGATAATATTTTTGTTATTAATGGAATGATAGTTGAATGCTAAAATGATTTATTTTTATAAACATTCAGTCCTGATATGTTAGAAATATTGATCTATTAGCCAAATATCATGAAACAATTGAGATATATTATTTATTCATTATGACAAGAAAAAATGGGCAATAAAGAAACAAAACTATGGTGTCAAAAAAGAATATGGTTGTTCCAATCTATTAAAATACATGCTTGCATTTCTTGATTGATGATAGTATTTAATAATATGAGTTGTGTGGTGTGGAAAATCAATATTACATTATGCATGTGTTGTGTGATATATTCTTCTTGTTTGTTGATAATCTATTAAACATGAATCATGTACCTGATAGTAAGAGGTTCATATACACACTAGCACTGAAACACATGCACATAGTGTATTACAAATCCAAAAATTTAGGATATATAATTTTTAATGATGAGTTGATACATAGCATGCCCATGTTTTGAGCAAACAATAAACCAATGTTGTATAAAGTATTGATTCTTTGGTACATATAAACAAAGATTCTAAAGACAGAGTATCAGTGAACCTATGGCGTATATTTGTCCACTTGCATCTCTATCATGTGCATAAAATTTCTTGTCCCATGTGATAAAGATGCATAGCTTTATACTTGCAGTACTATTAGGTTGAGCTATGAATTATTTTGCATACATGAGTTACAACAGTAGGGGATTTTTGAGTTTTGTAACCAAAATGAATATGAATCATTTTGCATGTATACGTAGGTTATCGATAACAAAGAAATAGGAAAAATGAAGAACATTAACATAAATTCTTGGGTGAATTATATGCACTCTCACTCATTTTTATATATATGCATTACAACTGCTTGTATATTTATATTGCTGGGAAGGGACATTACTATTTGGTTGCTAAATGTGTATCTTTACTAGTTCAAGCTTACTATATTAGTTAGCTCATTTGTTTAATAATATGATATGTTGATGGTATTGTTGGAAACAAAAGTGCAGAAACCATTTTTCAAACCAGAGAGTACCTAAAAGAGAATCGAACAAAAAGCACAAACAAAAATACCAAACACAAATCGCAAACACAAAGATTTTTGACGTGGAAAACCCTTGCAAAAAATCTACAGGACGATCGGAGTCCAACCCTGAAGAACCTCTACTAATAGAATAAAAAAATACACCCTCTACAAGCTCCTCCCGATCCAACATAGATTACCACAACACTTAGGAATAGAAAATAGATCACACCACGAAGATAGAAGATAGTAAAAAATTAGCTAAAGTTGATCTCCTCCTCCGAAATGGCTGCCTCCTTTTCTCTCCTTGTTGCTATATATATATATATATATATATATATATATATATATATATATATATATATATATATATATATATATATTAGGGCCAGGAGATACCTATATATAGCCTCAAACCCACAACTAGCATTACTATTATATTTAGGAATATCTAATCCAAATAAATTAAGATATTCCTATTATATGTAGAAATACTCAATCCTACTTCGGGGTATTTTTCACAAAGGTTGGGAACCCTACCCACTCTAATAAATCTTCCCCTTCACAACTATGTGGAGGGGTTCATTATCCTGACGATCCGCCTGCAGTACTCAAACTTTCCTCTTGGTAGAACCTTTGTGAACATATCTGCTCCATTGTCATCTATATGAACCATCTCAAGCATCGCTTTCTTCTTGTTAACCACATCACGTATCTAATAATACTGGGTATCAATGTGCTTGGGCCGACTATGAAATGTTGGGTTCTTCAAAAGGTGAATATCACTCTGACTATCGCAAAGCAAAGGATACTGCTCCTGCTTTAGCCTAATTTTCTGCAGCATCTTTTTTATCCACAATAACGCCTTGCAAGCCTCCGTCGCCATAATGTATTATGCCTTTGTCGTCGACAAGGCAATACACTTCTGTAAATACGACTTCCAAGATAATGCTCCACCAGCAAATATCATCACTTAGCCCAAAGTCGATTGTCTTGTCTCTACATCTCCAACCATATCAGCGTCGGTATATCTAACCAGCTTCGGTTCGTCACCACCAAATAAAAGTCTCCAATCGACAGTACCCTAAAAATATCGTAGAATCCACTTGACCCCACTCTAATATACCCTTCCAGAATTGCAAGTATACCTGCTAACTGTGTCAATTGTATGAGCAATATTTGGCCTCGTATATACCATAACATACATAAGAATCCCCATGGCTGAGGCATATAGAACTCGCTCTATATCTTGCTTCTTATCCTCGGTAGATGGACACTGCTCCTTAGTAAACATAAAGTGAGACACAAGGGGTTACTCACTTTCTTTGACCCATGCATTCCAAAATACTGAAGTACCTGGTAAATGTACTTCTTTTTGGACAAGTATAGCAGCTTGGACTCTCTTTCGGCTGATCTCCATCTCAAGAATAGTCTTTGCTACGCCCAAATCCTTCATAGAGAAGGCCGTACCCAGTTGATGTATCAAGTCTGCTATCCTGGTGGCATTCTGACCCACCAACAGCATATCATCAACATAAAGCAATAAAATAATGAAATCATCCTTGGCAAAGTACTTTACAAACACATAGTGGTCCGATGTCGTCCGTGCATAGCCATGTTTCTCCATAATTGACTCGAACTTCCTGTACCACTACCTCAGAGCCTATTTCAGACCATACAAGCTCTTTCTCAACCGGTAGACTAAATATGACTTGTCCTTCTCATAGAATCCCTCTAGCTGCTCCATGTACAACTTTTTCTCAAGATCACCGTAGAGGAATACCGTCTTTACGTCCATTTGCTCGACCTTCAAGTCAAAATTGGCTGCCAATGCTAGCACCACCCGTATAGACGACTGCTTGACAACTGGTAAAAAGATCTCATCATAATCTATGCATTTTCGCTGGCCGTATCCTTTAACTACCAGTCTCGCTTTATATCGAGGGCAAGTAGCATTATCTGTCTGCTTTACTCTCAACACCCATAGATTCTTTAAATCCTTCTTGTCCATTGGCAATCTCACCAGATCATAAGTAGAGTTGGCCTCCAAGGAACTCATCTTCTCCTGCATGGCCTCCATCCACTCCTACTTGTGTTCGTCTTCCATAGCCTCTGCAAAATATTTAGATTCTTCCCCATCAGTCAGTAGTACATACTCACCCGGTAAGTATCTCATAGATGGTCGACGCTCTCTATCTCTCCTCCTTAATGGAACCACTAGTGCTGGCTATATATTTACAGTCTTCTCCCCTCCAAGAACTGTCTCCTCGGTATGCTCATCCTCTTGAGGTTCATCCTGACCACCATCGTAGACTGATAATCAAGGTTAGGAGAAACTCCATGTACTGGCTCCCCCATACCTGGATCCTCTATGATGTCCTCTAAAAATTGCTCGAAGCAAAATAACTCTAACTCAGGTAATTCCTCAGCCTAAGAAGGCATCTCGGAATCCTGAGTGTTGGTCATGGTCTGATCCTCGACGAATACCATGTCCCTGCTTCTATAGAGATTTTTTTCCACTGGATCGTTGAGTCTATAGCCAAACTCATCCCGACCATAGCCAACAAAGATGCACCGCCTCGACTTTGGCTCAAGTTTGGATCTTTCGTCCTTCGGTACATGCACGAAGGCCTTACAACCAAACACTCGTAGGTGATTGTATGATGACTCTTTACTGTACCATACTTTGTCAGGCATATCATCCTACAAAGGATCACTAGGAGATAAATTAATAATATAAGCAGCTGTATAAAGTGCCTTACCCTAATAGTTGTCTGGCAAGTTTGCTTCTGACAGGAAATACCACACCCTCTCCATTAGCAGCATGTTCATCCGCTCCGCTATACCTTTGAGCTGTGGTATCTTTGGTGGAGTCTTCTGGTGTCGTATCCCTTGCTCTCTATAATAAGTATCAAATGGACCGATATAGTCGACGCCATTGTCCGACCGAACATAAAGCAGCTTCTTTCCCGTCTCCCTTTCAACAGAGGCCTAAAACTCCTTGAAAGTGGGCAGCACTTGATCCTTGGTCTTTAAGGTATAGACCCGAACCTTCTTGGAAATTTCATCAATAAATATTACAAAATAAGAAGGACCACCAATGGATTTTACCTTCATAAGACCGCAGACATCCGAGTGAATCAACTCGAGCAACGTTGACTTCCTTGAACTTGGGTGACCTTGGAAAGATATCCTATTTTGCTTTCCCACCAAACAGTGCATGCACTTCTCCAACTTTGTAGACTTTAGCCCCGGAATTACCTTCTTGTTCACCAAGTAGCTCATCCCCTTTTCGCTGATATAGTTGAGCCGCCTGTGCCACAACTCAGTAGACGCATCAGTAGCTGCGTTAACCACCTGTGTCCCCTGTGCGCTCCCTTCCATATAGTAGAGTCCGGACCTCTTGCTTATTCTGACAATCATGATTAAACCTCTGGAAAGCTTTCACTGATTGTTTGGGAAGAGATTGAAGAAACCCTCGTCATCCAACCTTTCAACTGATACCAGGTTGAAACGGATATCAGGGACATGACGGACATATTTGAGAATAAGAACTCCACCTGTCTTTGTCCTCAAATGCACATCTCCAATGGCAACCTCCTTCGACATATCTCTATTTCCTATCTTCAACACTCTACAGTCACATATTATGTTTGTAGCAAATAGTGCCCTGTTGTGAGGTACATGCGTTGAAGCACCTGAATCTACCAACCAAGAGTTATGATCATAGGTGAGGTTCATAACTATCTTATCACCTACAATGATCATGTCACCTCCATGTGTCGAGACTATCGCTGTAGTATTCTCACTTTGCTTTCCCTTGTTGCCCTTCTTTCCTCTCTTCCAAATGAAATAGTTCCACTTGATGTGGCCCTTCTTGCCACAATGGTAACACTCCGAGTCCTTGTACCGACCCTTGGACCTTCTTCTGCTTTTGCCTCTGCCACCGCCTGGACCCCTGCTTTTACCCCTTCTATGGCTCTCTGAAACAAGCGCCTATGAGTAGGATATGGATGAAGTACCCTGAGAATGTCTCTGTATCTCTTCACTCAGTATCCTGCTCTTGGAAAACTCCAGACTGACCATGTCTTCCAGAGCAAAAACGATCATAGACACTCGTACGGTCTCCCATGAGTCTGGCAATATACACAACAGCCATGGTCCCTGAACCTCGTTATCGAAATTGACTCCCATCGAGGATATCTGCTCAACCACGCCCTGGAACTCACTCAAGTAATCCATAATAGACGTCCTATATTTGTACCGCAGACCCATCATCATCCGGATCAGAAATAATTTATTTACTACATTCTTCTTCACATACAAAGTTTCTAGCTTATCCTACAGTGTCCTCGAGTGCTCAATACTGGCAACATGGTTGTACACGTTCTCGTCAATAAACTTTTTGATGTACCCACATACCTGTATATGCTTAAAATTTTAATCCTCTTCGGATTTGTCACTGGGCCGCTCGGAAGCAAATATCGGCATATTCAACTTCTTGACAAATAGCAGATCCTTCATCTTGCTCCTCCAGTAGTGATAGTTGGTACCATTCAGGTTTACCATGCACACCATCTTTGCATCCATCTCTCCTCCCTGGTTTGCCTGTCAACTCCTGACACCCTTCTGAATTTCCAAAACCTGGCTCTAATACCATTTTATTGGGAACGAAAGTACAAAAATTGTTTCCTAAACCGGAGAGTACCTGCGAGAGAATCGAGCAAAATGCACAAACAAAAAATGCTAAACACAAATTACAGACACAAAGATTTTTGACGTAGAAAATTCTTGCAAAAAAATTCACGGGACGATTAGAGTACAACCTTGAAGAATCTCCACTAATGAAATAAAGATAATACACCATCTACAAGCTCTTCTTATCCAACACAGATTATCATAACACTTATGAATAGAAAATAGATCACACCACGAATATATAAGACAATAAAAAATTATCCAAAGTTGATATCCTCCTCCGAAATGGCCTCCAATCCTTCTTTATTTTTTCCAATATTGCAATGGCACTATTGCCTCCTTTTCTCTCCTTGTTGCTATATATATATATATATATATATATATATATATATATATATATATATATATATATATATATATATATATATTGCCGCAACACTTATGAATAGAAAATAGATCACACCACGAAGATATAAGACAATAAAAAATTATCCAAAGTTGATATCCTCCTCCGAAACGGCCTCCAATCCTTCTTTCTTTTTTCCAATGTTGCAATGATACTCTTGCCTCCTTTTCTCTCCTTGTTGCTATTATATATATATATATATATATATATATATATATATATATATATATATATATATATATATATATATATATATATATATATATATATATATATATATATTAGGGCCAGGAGACACCTATATATAGCCTCAAACCCACAACTAGCATTCCTATTATATTTAGGAATATCTAATCCAAATAAATTAAGGTATTCCTGTTATATGTAGAAATACTCAATCCTACTCTAGAATATTTTTCATATAGGTTGGGAATCCCACCCACTCCAACAGGTATAAACTATCTATCAATTTTGTATAGTTATTTAGCTTGTAGTAATTTAGTACCAAAGTTTTTCTGATGCACCCTATTTTATAATTTACACAAAATATTATTTCTAAGAGATAAATTGCATGCTAACATATGAGTTAACATGAAGATATGCTATTTTCCTGCTTGAGTTTCATACCACCCAAATTGGTACATGCATGACAAGTATTGCGCTGCATGCCCGGGGGAACATAGTCGCTCGTAAATTAATTTTTGCAAGTCATAGCGGATTGCTGGCCCTAGAAAGGCCACAAATCTAATATTGGTATTATAAGTTATCATAGACCTGAAGATCTATGTGTATAATTAATTATTATTAATTAATACTATCTTTATTTACAAGTACAGAGACTAAAATTCATGAAAAATCTAGATAGAGACATTTTTTACCTGATTGATAGTGCTACCACAAACACTGTCATGCCCCGATCCCGAAGGACCAAAAGTCACCACTGGGCATGATATCGTGCAAGCTTAAGTTGGGCTTACACAAGGCATAGTACCTGCATAAAATACAAAATAGACAATGAATATAGAAACACATAACTTTATTTGCAGAAAACCAAGGATTGGACACATTTGATAGAAACACAAAATAATTTTTTTATTGAATATTGAAATTAGATTATAATGCATTTGCTTGTCTGATTATAAAATATGCCATACTTGGCTTACATCTCTTTGAAACCCAAAACTAACCATAATGCCCATACATTATATCCTTGTACTAGGACAATAATTAAAAGACTTGGAAAAAAAACTTGCTAATTGGAAAGAAAACTTGGAAGCAACGATCACGGTTCCACTAGATTGGATGTGCTCCTATAGATTCAAGAGGCTTGCCACGCTCTCACTACCTGAACTTGGAGATACCCACAAATATGGGTTAGTACTTAACATATATTGGTGAGCGACCATAGCCAAACTCAACTAATAATCAACACTAAGTAAATATGTGAAGCTAGCAGCAATTATTATGTGATCTTTCTAGTTGTCTAGGTTCTTTTTAACCATGCATGTAAAAAATATAAACAGTAGAGTAAACCACATATATGATATTTTTTACCCACGGTGTATCGTCATCCCTGCAGCAGACATACAAGTTAGCCATAATTTGCATATATCAATAATCTGAAGGGACTTTGCATCTATCGGTTAGGCTTACAAGAAGGTTACACCTAGCATGCTTTCTAACTATATGATGGTCCATGGGTTGTTCCATGATTAGCAATGGTCCATGGGTTCTTTCTAACTATATGATGGTCAAGGTTCAATTCTATACTAGTACACGTGAATGTTAGGAGCGGTGACTCTGCTGCAACTCTACCCTAACATACACGAATACTAGCAGTTGTGACACAGGGTTCCGCTCTGCACTAATAGACATAATACCCTACTAGATCTCAAAGATTGTCCTTTAGGGTGCTATCATAATCTCTTCTGGACCGACCGCTTCTAACTTCCCCAGGAACCATTCGAGAGACTATTACCTTATGCACAAGTTGTCCGAGACCAATACATGAAATAAACTTCTATCAGATAAAATCTTACTATACACAGTTCTGAACACAAGCACACAATATTATCTTCTCTTTTCCTATCTAACAACTACACTCACTAGATCGCAAGGATCGTACCTCATAGTGTACTATTAGTTTCTTTTATTTTAGTACTGAATACTTGTCAAACCATTAAACATTTTCTATACACATTCCTATTGCGCATCAATATAAGGGACATATAACATTAACTTGAAAGTAAAGAAATAATTATATATATTCCAAGCATGTATTTTATTTCTTTTGTCTTATCTTGTTAGTGAATTATCATTGAACTTAGGGACATGCAACTGAGTGGATTAGAGATTCTTTTATTAAAATATACAGATAAAAGAATTTATCGAATGGTCGAAGTCACTTACCAATTGATTCAACACAAAAGAATGGGGAAGCCTCTCGCCACGATCACTGATTGGTTATGCGTCCTAAAATTGCAACAACCCTTGGTTAGCATCATTTGATCTCTTTCTCTTACTATTCAAAATCAATACGCAGGAGAGGAAAGCGAACTATGAAAATAAAATCATCGAAAGCAACAAAAAAATGTAAATCAACAAAAGCAAGTAGCAAAATATCCAACGAAAACTATTGGACTCATTTCAATAGAAGCCGATCCATGAGTTAGAAATATTCATTGCACCTCATCTATGATTTATTGGGTCATAAGATTTTCTCGATACTCAGTTTAAAACTGAGTCACAAGCCGAAAGGTATTACATAGTGGACCGCTGGAAGCGGGTTACTACATAGTAACCCAGTAAGAAAAAGTTTCGTCCTCGAAACTTAAGGGATAAAGGAGTCGAGAACCAAGGCATTAAGAAGTCAAAGGAATCTGAATCACCAATATCGTGTTCACTCATATTGCGCTCAATATTCAGATTATAAACTTTAGCCCTCCCAATCTGACCAGGTCAATGATTGATGGAAGATATCGCTGGATTTAGATTCTACTCACGCTCAGAACCGTCATTTTGATTATGTGGTCCGGGCCTCCTGGTCGAACAGTCCCTGATCTCATGACCTTGTAGTCCACACCTGAAGCACTCCCTATTAAAGGAACAATAAACTTCTATAGTGATACCACGATAGCCACATAAATTGTACTCTTTCCTATGGTACTACTCAGTATCAGCCTTCTTCTCAGTATCGACCTTTCTTTCTCCGTTATGGTATCTTTTGGTAGAAGGGTTTCGAGTAGCGGATGCCTTTTCTGTAGCACTTCGTGGTGTGAATCGTTCATTTTGTACTATTATCTCAAAGGCTTTGATATACGATAGACATTCCCGGTTTATAACATCCTTTCTAAGGTCGTCATTCAGGCCTTTAATAAAGTGATGTGTACGTCCCCCCCTTGTTAGGAATCATCGAACTAACAAAGTTAGCAATCTTGGAGAATTCTGACTCGTAGTCTTCGATGAACAAGCTCCCTTTCTTAAGTTTGGTAAACTCGTCTTCTTTCTCTGTCTTATAGTTAGTGGGAGATACTGTATCAGGAATGCATCCTTGAGCATTCTCCAGGTGATTCTTTCGTCCTGATACCTTATAGCGAGATCCTGCTTCTTGACCTGCCACCAATCGTGCACGCGTATCTGCAGCTGCATGACGACATACGCCATCCTCTTGTTCGCTGGTACCCCAACAAATTCAAATAATCCTTCGAACTTTGTGACCCAGTCCACCAACTTATCCAGTGCAGTTCTGTCCTCGAATTCTGGAGGGTTTAACTTCAGAAACACAGCACATTTAAAGATATACTTCCTAGCCGCTTGTTAAGGCTCATCAGCTTATGCTAAACCCACAACCCGAGGCACTGTTGCAGCTGCAGCCATAGGTGTTGCAGCTATCCTAGAATTGCTGCTATTGTCAGCCAATATTGTCACTATCTGGGTCAAAGAGTCTAACTATTTTTGCTGTACTGCAGCTCGAGCATTATCTCGTTGTTGTTGGGCTTCAAATCGTTCATGTTGGACATCGAATCATTCTTGTTAATTTTTGAACATGCTAATTAGCCTATCTATTTGGTCATCACTCACGCCCGCTGCGTACGATGTCCCTGGAATGCTTGCTTTAGGTATCTCACTACAAAAGAGAGTAGCTTTCATTAGTCTCATAACATATTATTGACTTATTATAATGCCCCGCTTCTAGCGGTTTACTTATAGAACACTTGTTACATTGACTCGGTTGAAAATCGAGTCTCGGAAAAACCTTACCGCTAAATCAACATAGACAAAATGCAATAAACCCTTCAAACTGATAGAACGGTTTCTATTGAGACAAGTCCAAGAGTTTTTGTTGGTAATTTTGCTTCTTGGTTTTGTGTTGCTTTGTGTTTTATCTTGCTTTCGATGACTTGGTTTTCAAGATTCGCTTTTCTCGCTTGCATATTCTTTTTGAATTGTAAAAGAAAAAGATCGAAGGATGCTAACAAAGTGTTGTTGTAATTTCAGGATGCATAACCAAGGAGTGATCATTGCATAAGGCTTCCCCATCCTCTTGTTGATTCATTCGGTGAGTGGCTTTGGCCCTTCGATGAATCCTTAGTCTACACGCCCAATAAAATAATCTCTAGTTGACTTGAATTATATATTTTAAATGTTTCAAATGATACCTCACTAAGCATTAGGGCTTCGTCACCGTACCGTAATGACAACACTAGTCAAAATAAGAATCAGAATCCCGTGGCAGCTCCAGCTAATGGACAAAATGACCAGCCGAGAAGGGCTTGAGTGTATTAGCTGAATATTGAGCATGATGCGAGTGAACACGATATTGGTGAGCCTGATTCCGTTGACCTCTTAATATCTTGATCTTTGACTCATTGATCTCTTAAGTTTTGAGGATGAAACTTCTTCTCGGTATGGTATATGTAATGCCCTGCTTCTAGTGGTTTACATATAGAACATTGTTACTTTGACTCAATGGAGAATTGAGTCTCAGAGAAATCTTACCGCCAAATCAACATGGACGAAATAAAATAAATCCTTCAAACTGATGGAACAATTTCTATTGAAATGAGTCCAAGAGTTTTATTGTCGTTTTGCTGCTTGGTTTTGTGTTGCTTTATGTTTTGTCTTGCTTTCGATGACTTGGTTTTCATGATTCACTTTTCTCGCTTGTGTATTCTTTTTGAATCATAAGAGAAAGAGATCGAAGGATGCTAACTAAGTGTTATTGCAATTTTAGGATGCGTAACCAATAAGTAATTGTTGTATTAGGCTTCTCCATCCTTTCGTTGATTCATTCGGTAAGTGAATTCGATCCTTCGATGAATCCTTAGCCTGCACGCCCAATAAAATAATCTCTAGTTTACTAGAATTTTATATTTCAAATGATACCTCACTAACAAGATAACTTAAAAGAAATGAACTACATGCTTGAAGTATTATAATTTTGCTTTACTATCAATTATGTTGCATGTCCCTCATTCCTATGCTACGCAACCTGATCTATAGCAAGTCCTTATGTTTTGAATATGAACTGTGGGATAAGAAAGAGAAAGATAAAATCGTGTATTTGTTGTTCACCTATGTATTGTAGTGTCTTATCTGCTAGATATTTTATGTCATATATTGGCCTCGGACAACTTGTGCACAAGGTTCATCTCACAAATGGTTCATGGGAAACTAAGAATCGGTCGGTCCAGAAGAGATTTTGTTGCATCCTGAGGTATACGATCCTTGTGATCTAGTGGGGTATTTTGTCTATTAGTGAAGAGCGGAACTATGATGTCACAGCTGCTAGTATTCCTGTATGTTAGTGAAGAGGTGAACCTTGAGTCACAGCTGCTGACATACACACATGCTAGTGCAGAGCTGAACCTTGAGTCACCACTGCTAATCATGTGATAACCCATGGACCATCATGTAGTTAGTTCGCATGATAGGTTTATCTTCTTGCATACCTAATATTTGATGCAAAGATTAATTCATAAGTTAGACACATATAAGCAAATTATTGCTAACTTGTGTGTCTGCTGCAGGGATAACCATTCAACCGTAGGTAAGAAATTATTATATGTATGGTTTATTCTATCATTTACGTTTCTTGCAAGAATTGTTAAAAAGAAACTAGACAACTAGAAAGATCACATAATAGTAATGCTAGCTTCACTTGTATACTTAGTTTGGATTTCAATATGAGTTTGGCCATGGCCGTTCACCAGTACATGTTATAGTACTAACCCATGTTTGTAGACAAATATTCAGGTACTGGTAGCGAGAGTTTGGTAAGCATTTTGAAGCTTTAGGAGCGCATCCCTTCAAATAAAACCGTGCTCGTGCTGCTTCCTAAATCTTTTCTCTCCTATGTGCAATCTCTTCTTCTTCTAGATGTTTTGATTTTTGGTTCTATATAAGTACATGATGTATGGACGTTATGGCTAGTTTTGAGGTTTGTAAAAATAGTTTTAAGCCATCTATGGCATATTTTCTAATCAGCCAAGCAAGTACTTTGTAATCCAATCTTCAAGTATTCAATAAAAAAAGTATTTTGTGTTCCTATCAAATATGTTCAACTTTTGTTCTCTGTATTTAAATTATGTGCCTCTAATATATGTAAATTTTTATCTAACTTGTGTCTTGTGCAGGTACCATACCTTGTGCCAGCACAACTTAGGCTTGCACGATATCACGCCCAAGCGAGGACGATCGGTTCCGTAAGGACCATGCGAGGACGATCGACCCTTACTGGATCGTGGTATGACATGTGGTATCATAGTACGGCTTTATGTCCTTGGCCTCTTCAAATATTATTTTCAAAAAAGTGATATAAGGTTTCAAGTGATTTCAAAAGTTCTAGATTATGAAAATGGTTGCAAATCTATATAAGTAAATTGAAGGTGTTAATGTTCTGCTCTTAAAAAGTATGAAAACCTAATGTCCCATGGAATAAGTCTATAATACATTATGAGACTAATGCAAGCTACTCTCTTTTGTAGCAAGATGACTATAATAAGTAATCAAGGGATATCGCTCGCAGCCAACGTAAGCGATGAGAAAGTCTAAGGCTGATTGCTATGTTCAAAAATTAGAATGATCGACATGAGGCCCAACAATAACAGTTCAAAGCTCAGCAAAAATGGGCTAATGCTATAGCCTTGGAATAATAATACTTGACTCTCTGACTCAAATAGTAACAATAATGGTAGCCCACAGTAGTGCATCAGGAACTATCACGACACCTGTGACAGTCGCGACTAGGCCTCAGGGAGCAGGTTGAGCATAAACTGATGAGCCACGATGGGCGGCCAGGAAATCTACCTTTAGAAGGGCAGAGTTTCTGAAGTTGAACCCTCCGGAGTTCGAAAGCAGGATCGCGCCTGATATTGTGATGGACTGGGTCACCAAGTTAGAGGGCTTGTTTGAGTTTGCTTCAATATCTGCAAACAAGAGGGTAGCATGTCTAGTCATGTAGCTGTGGTTACGTGCACACAACTGATGGAAAATAAAGAAGCAAGATCTCGCCACAAAGCATAAGGATGATAAGATCATTTAGGAAATGTTCAAGGATGCATTCCTTGCATAATTCTCCCGCTAACTATTAGGCAGAGAAAAGAAGATGAGTTTACCGAACTTAAATAAGGTAGCATATTCGTCAAAGACTATGAATTAAAATTCTTCAAGCTTGCTAAGTTCCCTAGCATAATAATTCCTAATGAGGGGGCTCATACACATCGGTTCATAAGAGGCCGAAATAACATCCTGAGAAAGGATGTTATGAACCGAGAGTGTAAATCATACATACAAGCTTTTGAGGCAGCGGTGGAGGATGAGCAGTTTAAACCACAAAGTAGTCCAGAAAAGGCATCAGCTCCTCAAAATTCTCTTGCTAAAAGATACCAGAACGGTGAGAAGAAGGTCGATACTGAGAAGAAGGCCAATACAGATGAGTACCGCGTGAAGGAGTGCAGCTTCTGCGACTGTCCGGGTCACACTAAGAAAATTTCTCGTCAATTTCTCAGGGAGTGCTTCAGATGTAGACAACAGGGTCACATAATCCAAGTATCCAAGAACTAGGGCTTCGGCACCGTACCACAACGATAATACTGGTCAGAAAGAGAATCAGAATCCCGTATCAGCTCCAGCTAATGGACAAAATGATCAGACGAGAAGGGCTTGACTGTATCAGCTGAATATTGAGCATGATATGAGTGAACACGATGTTGGTGAGTCTGATTCCTTTGACCTCTTGATGCCTTGATCTTCGACTCCTTGATCTCTTAAGTTTCGAGGATAAAACTTCTTCTCGATTTGGTATTATGTAATGCCTCGCTTCTTGCGGTTTACATATGGAACACTTGTTACTTTGACTCAATTATGAATCGAGTATCGGGGAAACCTTACCGCTAAATCAATATAGATGAAATATAATGAACCCTTCAAACTGATAGAACAGTTTCTATTGAAATAAGCCTAAGATTTTTTGTTGGTTATTTAGCTGCTTGGTTTTGTGTTGCTTTGTGTTTCTTGCTTTCGAAGACTTGGTTTTCATGATTCACTTTTTTTGCTTGCGCATTCTTTTCGAATCGTAAGAGAAAGAGATCGAATGATGCAAACCAAGTATTGTTATAATTTTAGACTGCATAACTAATTAGTGATCACTGCATAAGGCTTGCCCATCCTCTTGTTGATTCGTTCGATGAGTGGCTTCGGCCCTTCGATAAATCATTAGTCTGCACGCCCAATAAAATAATCTCTAGTTTACTTAAATTTTATATTTTAAATGTTTTAAATGATACCTCACTAACAAAATAAGTTAAAAGAAATGAACTGCATGCTTGAAGTATTAGAATTTTGCTTTACTATCAATTATGTTACATGTCCCTCATTCCTATGTTGTGCAACCCGATCTATAACAAGTCCTTATATTTTGAACATGATCTATAGGATAAGAAAGAAAAAGATAAAATTGTGCATTTGTTATTTAGCTGTGCATTATAGTATCTTATCTGCTAGATGTTTCATGTCACGTATTGACCTCAGACAACTTGTGCACAAGGTTTATCTCTCAAACGGTTCATGGGATACTAGAAATTGGTCGGTCCGAAAGAGATTTTGTTGCATCCTGAGGTATACGATCCTTGTAATCTGGTGGGATATTTTGTCTATTAGTGAAGAGCGGAACCATGATGTCACAGCTGCTAGTATTCGTACATGTTAGTAAAGAGTTGAACCTTGAGTCACAGCTGCTAACATACACACATGCTAGTACAGAGCTGAACCTTGAGTTACTTCTTCTAATCGTGGGGCAACCCATGGACCATCATGTAGTTAGTTCACATGCTAAGTTTACCTTCTTGTATACCTAATATATGATGCTAGGATTGATTCATAAGTTAGACACATATATACAAATTGTTGCTAACTTGTGTGTCTGCTGCAGGGATAACCATTCGACCGTGGGTAAGAAAAAATTATCATATGCATATTTTAATCTATCATTTATGGTTCTTCCATGAATTGTTTAAAAGAAACTAGACAACTAGAAAGATCACATAATAATAATGCTAGCTTCACATGTATACTTAGTATGGATTTTAATATGAGTTTGACCATGGTCGCTCACCAGTACATGTTATAGTACTGACCTATGTTTGTGGATAAATCTTCAGATTCTGGTAGCAAGAGTTTGGTAAGCATTTTAAAGCTTTAGGAGCGCATTCCTTCAAGCGAAACCGTGCTCGTTCTGCTTCCCAAAGCTTTCCTCTCCTGTGTTCAAGCTCTTCTTCTGCTAGATATTTTGATATTGGGTCCTACTACAAGGACATGATGTATGGACGTTGTGGCTAGTTTTGGGTTTGTAAAAAGAGTTGTAAGCCATCTATGGTATATTTTGTAACCAGCCAAGCAAGTACTTTGTAATCCAATCTTCAAGTATTCAATAAAGAAAGTATTTTGTGTTTCTATCAAATATATTCATCTTTGGTTCTCTGTATTTAAATTATGTGCCTCTATGTATATAAATTTTTGTCTAACTTGTGTCTTGTGCAGGTGCTATGCTTTATGCAAGTGCAACTTAGGCTTGCATGATATCACGTCCAAGCGAGGATGATCGATTCCGTAAGGACCATGCGAGGACGATCGGCCCTTATGGGATCAGGGCATGACAGGTGGTATCATAGCACGGCTTTACGTCCTCGGCCTCTTCAAATATCATTTTTTAAAAATGATATCATTTTTTAAAAAATAATATAAGTTTTTAAGCGATTTCAAAAGTCCGGATTTAGAAAATGGTTTGCGAATCTATATAAGTAAATCGGAGGTGTTAATGTCCCGCTCTTAAAAAGTATAAAAAAACCAACGTCCCATGTAATAAGTCTATAATACGTTATGAGACTAATACAAGCTACTCTCTTTTACAACAAGATGACTATAACAGGTAATCAAGGGATATCGCGTGCAGCGAACTTGAGCGATGACAAAATTTATAGGCTGATTGCTATGTTCAAAAATTAGAATAATCGACATAAGGCCCAACAGGAATGGTTCGAAGCTCAGCACAATGGGCTGATTCTAGAGACTTGGCACAACAACAGCAGCTTAACTCTCTGACTCAAATAGTAACAACACTGGTAGCCCACAGTGGTGCATCGAAAACTGCCATGATACCTGTGACAGCCGCTACTGTGCCTCTGGGAGCAGGATAAGCAGAAACTGATGAGCCTCGATGGGCGGCTAGGAAGTCTAACTTTAGAGGTGTAGAGTTTCTTAAGTTGAACCCTCTGAAGTTCGAAGGCAGGACCGTGCCTAATAAGGTGATGGACTGGGTCGCCAAGTTGGAGGGCTTGTTTGAGTTTGCTTCGACACCTGCGAACAAGAGGGTTGCGTGTGTAGTCATGTAGCTGCGATTACATGCACATGACTGGTTGAAAATCAAGAATCAAGATCTCGCTACAAAGCATAAGGATGGTAAGATTATTTGGGAAATATTCAAGGATGCATTTCTTGTACAATATCTCCCGCCAACTGTCAGGCAGAGAAAAGAAGATGAGTTTACCGAACATAAGCAAGGTAGCATGTCCGTTGAAGACTATGAGTCAAAATTCTACAAACTTGCTATGTTCGCTAGCATAATAATTCCTAATGAGGGGGCTCGTACACATCGGTTCATAAGAGGCCTGAATGATAGCCTGAGAAAGGATATTATGAACCGAGAGTATAAATCATACATATAATCTTTTGAGGTAGCGATACAAGATGAGCAGTTCATAATATGAAGTGCTCTAGAAAAGGCATCGGCTTCTTGGAAATTCTTCTGCTAAAAGATGCCACAACAGTGAGAAGATGGTTGATACTAAAAAGAAGGACAATATAAATGAGTATTGTAGAAAGGAGTGCAGCTTCTGCGACCGTCCGACTCACACTAAAAAAATACTTGTCACTTTCTCAGGTGGTGATTCAGATATGGACAACAGGGTTATATGATCCGAGATTATCCAAGTACTAGGGCTTCAGTACCGTACCACAATGATAACACTGGTCAGAATAAGAATTAGAATCCCGTGTCAGCTCCAGCTAATGGATAAAATAATCAGACGATAAGAGCTTGAGTGTATCAGCTGAATATTGAGCATGATGCGAGTAAACACAATGTTGGTGAGTCTGATTCCTTTAACCTCTTAATGCCTTAATCTTTGACTCCTTGATCTCTTAAGTTTTGATCATAAAATTTCTTCTCAATATGGTATTATGTAATGCCCCTCTTCTAGCGGTTTACATATGTAACACTTGTTACTTTGACTCGATTGTGAATCGAGTCTCGGGAAAATCTTACCGCTAAATGAACACGGACGAACTACAATGAACCCTTCAAACTGATGAAACAATTTCTATTGAAATGATTTCAAGAGTTTTAGTTGGTTATTTTGCTGCTTGGTTTTGTGTTGCCTTATGTTTTGTCTTATTTTTGATGACTTGGTTTTCATGATTTGCTTTTCTCGCTTGTGCATTCTTTTGGAATCGTAAGAGAAAGAGATTGAATGATGCTAACTAAGTATTGTTGCAATTTTAGGACGCATAAAGAATGAGTGATCATTGTATAAGGCTTTCCCATCCTTTCGTTGATTCGTTCGGAGAGTGGCTTCGGCCCTTCGATGAATCCTTAGTCTGTACACCTAATAAAATGATCTCTAGTTCACTTGAATTTTATATTTCAAATATTTTAAATGATACCACACTAACAAGATAAGTTAAAAGAAACGAACTGCATGCTTGAAGTATTAGAATTTTGCTTTACTATCAATTATGTTGCATGTCCCTCGTTCCTATGCTGTGCAACTAGATCTATAGCAAGTCCTTATATTTTGAACATGATCTGTGGGATAAGAAAGAGAAAGATGAAATCGTGTGTTTATTGTTCACCTGTGCATTGTAGTATCTTATCTGCTAGATATTTTATGTCATGTATTGGCCTCAGACAACTAGTGCACAAGGTTTATCTCTCAAATGGTTCCTGGGACATTGGAAATTAGTCGATACGGAAGAGATTTTATTACTTCTGAGGTATACAATCATTATGATATTGTGGGATATTTTGTCTGTTAGTGAAGAGCGGAACCATGATGTCACAGCTGCTAGTATTCATGTGTGTTAGTGAAGAGCTGAATCTTGAGTCACAGTGACTGACATACATGCATGCTAGTGTAGAACTGAACCTTGAGTCATCGCTGCTAATTATAGGATAACCCATGGACCATCATGTAGTTAGTTCGCATGCTAGATTTACCTTCTTGTATACCTAATATTTGATTCCAAGATTGATTCATAAGTTAGACACATATATGTAAATTGTTGCTAACTTGTGTGTTTGCTACAGGGATAACCGTTCGGCCGTGCGTAAGAAATTGTCATATACATGGTTCAATATATCGTTTATGTTTCTTGCATGAATTGTTAAAAAGAAACTAGACAAGTAGAAAGATCACATAATAGTAATGCTAGCTTCACTTATATACTTAATATGGATTTTAATGTGAGTTTGGCCACGGTCGCTCACCAGTACATATTGTAGTACTGATCCACGTTTGTGGACAAATCTTTAGGTTCTGGTAGGGAGTGTTTGGCAAGTATTTTGAAGCTTTAGGAGCTCATCCCTTCAAGCAGAATCGTGCTCGTGCTGCTTCCCAAAATTTTTCTTTCCTGTGTGCAAGCTCTTCTTCTGCTAGATATTTTAATTTTTGGTCCTACTACAAGGATATGATGTATGGACGTTGTGTCTAGTTTTGAGTTTGTAAAAAGATTTGTAAGCTATCTATGACATATTTTGTAATCAGCCAAGCAAGTACTTTTTAATCCAATCTTCAAGTATTCAATAAAGAAAGTATTTTTTGTTCCTATCAAATATCTTCAACTTTGATTCTCTGTATTTAAATTATGTGCCTCTATATATGTAAATTTTTGTCTAACTTGTGTCTTGTGCAGGTACTATGCATTGTGCAAGGCAGCTTAGGCTTGCATGGTTTCATGTCCAAGCGAGGACGATCGGTACCTTAAGGACCATGCAAGGACGATCGACCCTTACGGGATCAGTGCGTGACACTTATTATATGGGACATTGGGTTTTCATAAACTTTCCGAATTAGGGCCCTAAAAACCAGTAAAATACGTATATTGCTTTGAAAATAATTTGCAAATCGGGACTTTCAAAATGTCTTAAAAACTTATAGCATTAGAAAAGATATTTGAAAAGCCAAGGACGTAAACTTGTGCTCTGATACAATTTGTCACGTCTCGATCCCGAAGGAACAAAAGTCACCACTGGATGTATCGTACAAGCCTAAGTTGTGCTTGAACAAGGCATAGTACCTGCACGAAACACAAAATAGAAAATGGATACAGAAACACATAACTTTATTTATAGAAAACCAAAGATTGAAAAAATTTGATATGAACACAAAATACTTTCATTATTGAATACTAAAATTGGATTATAATGCTTTTTCTTGGCATATTACAAAATATGTCACAGTTGGCTTACATCTTTTTGAAACCCAAAACTAGCCACAATGTCCATACATTATATCCTTGTACTATGACAGTAATTAAAAGACATGGAAAAGAAATTTGCTAACTGGAAAGGAAACTTGGAAGCAGCGAGCATGGTTCCACTAGATTGGACACGCTCTTAAAGATTCAAGAGGCTTGCCACACTCTCGCTACCTGAACCTGGAGATGCCCACAAACGTGGATAAGTAATCAGCATGTACTGTTGAGCGACCATAACCAAACTCACCTGATAATCCATACTAAGTAAATATGTGAAGCTAGTAGCTATTATTATGTGATCTTTCTAGTTGTCTAGGTTCTTTTTAACCATGCATGTAAAGAAACATAAACAGTAGAGTAAACCATATATATAATATTTCTTATCCACAGTCGATCGTCATCCCTGCAGCAAACATATAATTTAGCCATAATTTGCATATATCAATAATCTCAAGGGACTTTTCATCTATCGATTTGGCTTGAAAGAAGGTTACACCTAGCATGCTTCCTAACTACATGATGGTCCATAGATTGCCCTATGATTAGCAACGGTGACTCAAGGTTCAGCTCTATACTAGTATGCGTGAATGTTAGGAGATGTGACTCTGCTACAGCTTTACCCTAACATACACGAATATTATCAGTTGTGACACAGGGTTCCGCTCTGCACTAATAGACACAACACCCCACTAGATCTCAAGGACTGTCCCGCAGGGTGCTCTCACAATCTTTTTTGGACCGACTGATTCTTAATGTCCCAGAAATCGTTCGAGAGACTATTACCTTGTGTACAAGTTGTCCGAGACCAATGCATGACATAAACTTCTATCAGATAAAATATTAGTATGCACAGTTCTTAACACAGGCACAGGTTTTCATCTTCTGTTTTCTTATCTAATAGCTGCACCCTACTTGATCTCAAGGACCGTACCTCAGGGTGCACTATTAGTCTTTTTTCTTGTAGTTCTGAACACTTATCAAACCAAAAGAGATTTTATATAACATTCATGTTATATTGTAATATGAGTAAGGGACATGTAACATTAACTTGAAAGTAAGGCTAGAATTCTATATATTTCAAGCATTAGTTTATTTCTTTTTGCTTATCTTGTTAGTAAGGTATTATTGAACTTAGGAACATGCAACTGAGTGGGCTAGAGATTTTTTATTAAAGTGTGCAGACAAAAGGATTCAACGAAGGGCCGATGCCACTCACCGATTGAATCAACACGAAAGAATGGAAAAGCCTCATGCAACGATCACTCCTTGGTTATGCGTCCTAAAATTACAATAATACTTGGTTAGCATCATTCGATCTCTTT
The DNA here is from genome assembly GCA_036927795.1 of Iris macrosiphon. Classification (NCBI taxonomy): domain Eukaryota; kingdom Viridiplantae; phylum Streptophyta; class Magnoliopsida; order Asparagales; family Iridaceae; genus Iris; species Iris macrosiphon. Next base: position 135,690,914 of record JAYESA010000004.1, read on the forward strand.
CTCCTACAATTCAAAATGAATGTGCAAGCGAGAAAAGTGAACTATGAAAACCAAATCATCGAAAGCAACACGAAAATACAAATCAACAAAACCAAGCAGCAAAATATCCAACAAAAACTATTGGACTCATTTCAATAGAAGTCGATCCATGAGTTGGAAAGGTTCATTATACCTCATTTGTGATCGATTGGGTCATAAGGTTTTTCTAATACTCAGTTTAAAACTAATCACAAACCGATAGATATTACATAGTGGACCGTTGAAAGCGGGTCACTACACACACCATCCTTAAGAAAATAATTTTTTTTTCCAATAATAATACTAGATTGAACATAGTATCCATGATAACTGGCCTTGCTCAAATTAATTGAAGGCTCTGGCATAGCACATTTTACCCAATAGATGTATACTCTCATAATTCTAGAAGAATTTTACTGAGTTCTAATATAAAGAAAAATGGGTATCATATTAAAACTTTGAGCAAGTAAAATAAGAAATATTTTTGAGTAACCATTAGTTTAGAGAACTAGAAGTTACTCTAGAAAAATAAAAGTTAGTCTAGAGAACCAGAAGTTCATCAAAGTGCAACAGAAGTTCGTCTAAATAGATTCTCCAGCTATTCACTAGGGATACACGTCACTCACATTGTGTAACTCTCTTTCCAATTTGAATAAAAGTTTTCTAAATAATAGTTTCAATAATTTTTCAAATACTTTTATTGTTTTCAAATAAAATTTCTATTTCATATATTTCTAACACAAATATTAAAATCAATATTAATAATAAGTTTCTATTATTAGCTTCAACTTTTCAAATAATTTATAGCTTGAAATTATTTCTTAAAAATAATTTTTAGATAGTAATTAATTACAAAGAGTGGATAATAATAAAATAATAATAATGATAATAATTTAAAGGAGGAAAACATCTAGAAAGAGAATCTAGAATATTCCTGTAACAACCTTCTAACTAACTTGGGATTAAAACCTTCTTTGGAATCCTATAAATAGGACTTAAGGATTCACCTAATAAATTACTCACACCTATTTTCCTCGTTCTCTCCTCACCATTCGGATCACCCAGCCTTGGACTCAAGCCCACACTGGTGGATCAAAAACCATCCTTCTTAAACCCATAACCCAGCTGTCTCACCCGATTCCAGATTTGGTATTTCTTGAATTTTTAGAATTTAATTTTTTCTGATAATATATTTCTGTTGTATGTTTCTTGTTGTTAGCTCTTGTCATTTTATTTATTATTATTTTTTGTTGTTAAGAGAGACTACCCGAGACCAGTAGAATACCTATTGGCATTGCCATAGATCCAATTTATGATCTGCATGTAGAATCGGCACCTGGTTTGGTTTATTTGACTGAACCCATGACTAAATCATTTTTTCTCTCCTTTTAGTATATATATGAGCTTTTTCTCTCTCCTCTCTTTCTTCTTTATTTTTATTTTTTTCTTCCTTTCTCCCTTCTCCCTCACCTCCGTGCACCTCCGCTAGCCGAACCCTAGCACCAGACCTAGCTAGAAAGAAGTCATTGGACTCTTAGGCAAGTACATCTTGATCAATGGTGAAGTCATAAATTTTTGAATTTTTATATATTTTTTGTTTTAAAAATATATTTGATGGGAAATATTCTCCTTGATTTGTTGATCGTATTTAATTCTTGGACTTTTGAATTTTGAAGTATAGATTTTTGTAGATCTGAGTTTTAATTTTAGAGTTTTTATGGATTCTTTGAGTTTTTCTTGGTTTTGATTTGTTAAAACTTAGTGTTTTCAAAAACTAGTTGTTCTTTATGTTAGAGCATTTTATTTCGTGCAATTTGGCTTTTGTTTCACTTGATTTGGAGTTAAAATAAAAAATTTATGAAAAAAATAAATTTTTAGATTTTTGGAGCTTTTTTCATAGAGTTGTGATGCTTGGAGACGAAGGAGTTCCTTGCGCCCAACTTCATGCGCCCTTTCAGCATGATGTCTATTTTGTTAGGCTCATGACTTTCTCTGCATATGCGTCCCCAAGCTGAATGCATAGAGCACTGAACGCATGAGATTTCCCAGAGGGCGAGTTGTCCATGCGGTCAGGAGCTCATGCGGCCAGTTGTCCATGCGTCCAGAAGCCCATGCGGCCCATTTGTTATTTTACTTAGAAGTGACATATGTGTCTTTTCTCTGCATGTATTTTCGTGTATACCTTTTATGCTTTTATTTTTTCTCTAACACGCAGTTATGGCATGTCATATCAATTACTTTTTGTCACTTCACTGATACTTCATTTATTGACCCATCACTCAGCACTTATCCCAAGGAGTAAACTTTAACCCTGAGCATAATACGACAAGTGAATCCATGCGGTAATTGGGTGCATGCTTTCAGTGAGCGCATGCGGCAATTGAGTGCATGCGACCAGTGGGTGCATGCGGCAAGTGAGTCCATACGTCCAGTGGACGTATACGGCCATGAATTCTTGTGTGCATTTTGTATCCCCTTTTATTATATTCTTTTACTATTTCTTTTAGTGATTATTGTTATATGTCTTTTTATGTCGATACAAGTTTATGATACCAGACAAGCTTTGCATGTAAGTTCATGAGACAAGTTTATGTACAAGTTCACAATTCTCACGACAACGTGGAAATATTTGTGTATAAAAATCTCTTGCATTTGGCATCGGACAATCGAGTATGAGTATTGTCCAATGTATCGCGTGTCGCGAATACGATAACTCATGAAAAGCTCGTATTCATGACTCGTCATTCTAGGGAGTTTTCAAGTGTCCATGACTCGAGAGCTTAAAATAATTTAGTAATGATTAAAAAAAGATAAAATTTACCTAGATCATTGGGAGGAAAGAATATTGCGCTACCGGCTACCCCGATCTTTAAGGGCCCTATGAAGCATGGAACAATCCTGCTAGGCAAGGGCTCCATGACTGACCAAGTTTACGCGTGCTGCGTCACTTACAAGACAAGTTTATAAACAAGTTTATGTTACAAGACAAGTTTATAAAACACGTTTATGATTACAAGTTTAAGTTTATGCTTATAAGTTTAATTTTTGTTTATGATAAGTAATAAGTTATGTTATTATATGGTTGAATGTGCATTTAAGTTTACTAGACAAGCGTATCCTTGGCCATCCAGGTTAACATCAATGTCAGTGGTAGCAATATTCTTAAATATTTATTTAGTAATTAATGTCTGTGATAACCCTAGCTAGTTAATCGTAGCAAACCGTAAAGTTGTTTGGCCGTGCAATGAATAATTTTACTTTTATTATAGCTCGCTCTTCTAGTTTTATTTTTCTCCTGGCACGTGGTTAGGGAACTAAGTTCTGCTCTGGTGAAGGTCTGCGACCCCGGTCCTTGTTTGGTTTAAGGGTTGTGGTCCCGATCCAAAGTAGTTCCTATGCTCTCTTGCCGCTCGTCGTCTTACTTTTATTTTTGCACTTATTATCTGTTCTTCTAGTATTATTCTTGATACAAGTACATTAGTACCGTACAAGTCTCGATTAGCATTTATTTTTTATTTTATCTCTTTCTGATTATGTTGTGATATGTTTTGTCTATCACCTCGAGATCCTTTATGGTAGTTGTTGCTTGAAGTTCTGACCCCAATTGCTCGTACTCATAGAACTGCGAACGAAGCTCACGAGTGGGTTTTCTTCTTCCACCCCTCGTCTTGATTACTCTATTTTGTGGTATTTAGCAAGGGACAAAGTTAGCTCCTTATAATTTTTGAGACTGCAGTCAACATTATCTATATCTTAGATCATGGCTGCTATATTTGATTATGTATTATTATACTCTGCTAGTATAATATTTTGTATTCACTAGATTCATGATCATATGTGGTATATAATTTGATACACCTTTTTTACTTTTATATATGATATACTTTTGTACTTGTGTTGCTGGATTGAGATAATAGGATTTGTCGGCCTTAGGACTGATGTCATAGTATGCTAGAGTTCATCCATCTGTCTTCTAGATAACGTTAACACATTGTGGCTTACTTCAGTATTCTACAAGGTTCGGTTGGCTATGTCAGTCTCCATATTTACCTAGTATTCTGGGAACGGTGCATGACAAGGTTTTCTTGGTGGCCCATGCAGGTCAGTTTTTCAGACTTGTGGAAGGAGCCATCTTGTTAGAATCTTAAACCTCAATAATCTTTGATTGAACTCCACTTGTGACCTGCACCTCTTATTTTTCTTGAGCTTCAAACTTGCTTGACATGATTGTTCCATTTTTGTCCCATTATTGATATCCTTGTATCCTTATCCTTCAGCGATACCCCACCTGCTCCTCCTTCCGAGGGTTCTATTGCACTGATAACTCCAACAGATACATTAGAAGTCCAAATTCTACCACTAAACCAAAGGCAACTGTCAGTAGCTTTTTATCAGATGGCTCTAAAAGTTACGCATGCCCGACCGACACAATCAGCTCCAACAGTCTTGCAGGAACAGTCAGTTTAGCCCACTCCACCATTCATACCAGTCCAGCCAGCCCAGACAATACCACCAGTTCTTTCAGTATAATCTGGGCAGGCAAGCTCGTAGGCCATGGTAGAGATGATCCAAGCTATGATAATGGTACAATAACAAATACAGCTACAATAACTCTAGCTTCAGCATCAAGTGGTCTAACTCTGCCAATAGTTTCAGCAAGGATAAGAACATACCAACACTATCTTTGCCAGGAAGTTAAAGTAGCACTCGATAACAGTGGACGTTATACTCATAATGCGGTGACTAATGTAAGTCGCATGCGCCCTACCAAGTTTATCAGCACAAAAGATGCAATTTCAGCATATTCTTGGCTCCAGGACTTTGAGACCATCCTAGATGAAACCAAGACCCCAGATGATAAGAAGGTAGCAGTCGTAAAGCTACAATTAACAGATCTTGCCCTAGATTGGTGGGCAGTACAAGAAATGGTGCTTCTGAAGCTCATTGACTGGAGGACGTTCAAGGAACGTTTCCAGGAGACGTATTTTCACACAATCTCTAAGTTCCAACTCTAGCAGTAGTTCATCAACCTCCACCAAAACACAAGATCGGTCGACCAGTATTTGGTCGAGTTTTGCCTACTTAGCTAATTTGCTCCTTATATGGTATCTTCCGAGGAAGACCGAGCCAAAAGATTTGAGCAAGGGTTACATCTAGAGCTTTAATAGTTTACAGTGGGTCATAATTATACTACCTACGATACAGTACTCAGGGCAGCTAGGTCCCAAGAACTTGCCGGCCAGAGATTAGTAGTAAGGACCGGAGGCCAGAAGAGGTCACACTCATCCCTGAGAGGCATCGGTATTCAGTTATCACCTCTAGCACCAGCAGTCAGAACTCCTCACCCGCCACCACCTCCAACCTCCACAGTAACCTTAGTAAAATCTACCAGGCAGTCTGTGTCAGCGGGATACAACTACTACGACAAGCCATGGCATACCAAAGATCAGTGTAGGTGGGCCAACAGTCAGTATCTCAGATGTGGGGTATCCGACCACATGATTGGTTCATGTTCGATCCTGTACCCAGAGACTTCTTCAGTCCGACAGTTACCAGCTCTACCTCGGGCAGCGATTGAAGGCCTGCAAGAACTAGTGTTAGCAGTTCGACACCTAGCCCAGCGTCCTCTCCCGATGCAGACTCAGTAGTTCAGGCAACAATATTCAATGCAGTATACACAAGTCGAGCAAGACTAACCAGCAAGACAAAATCAGCAGCAAGTTAGAGCCATGGTCCCTGGACGATGGCCTGACAAAATATTTATCAACTTAGAGCAGTTGTTAGCCGAAGGCCCTATAATTGTGGATGAGTTTCTAAGGTCTATTTAACTTATCTTATTCTTGGGTTCCTGTCGAACGATCTTGTGTTTCGATCTATTCAAAATACGATAGTCATTTTGATCCTTTCATTGAGCAAATATGAGTTTTTGCCCTGCTCTTTTGCCTTTGTATCTCATGGTACGTAATATCTATCATGTGTCTTGACTGCGAAGGTATGTCCTGGATAAGAGTCATGCCCTCGATATAGTCATTGGTATCGACTTACCTCCAGGCTTGGCTCTTGTCCATTTGTGTAAGTCAGCATAGGCAAGTGAGGACGAGTTTCTATTCGACTGACTCAGGAGCATATGTATCCATATGCCTCCATTTTTCTATGTGTTATTTTTGTACATTTATTCATTAGTTACTTCTGCAGCTATCTTTTCTATTTTAGTTACTTACTTAGTATAATCATTTAAATTGTGATATGATTTCTTGAGCTTTTTTGTGTGTTCCAGCTCGATTAGCCTTGGTAAAATTTTGAGGACATAATTTTTCTAAGAAGGGTAGAGATTTCACACCCGATTCCAGATTTGGTATTTTTTGAATTTTTAGAATTTAATTTTTTCTGATTATGTATTTCTGTTATATTTTTCTTATTGTTGGCTCCTTTTATTTTATTTATTATTATTTTATATTTTTGAAGGAGACTATCCGAGACCATTACAATACCTATTGGCATTGCCATAGACCCAGTTTAGGATCTGCATGTAGAATTGACACCTAGTTTAGTTTATTTGACTAAACCCATGACTAAAGCATTTTTTCTCTCCTTTTAGTATATATATGAGCTTTTTCTCTCTCCTCTATTTCTTCTTTATTTTTATTTTCTTCTTCCTGGCTACCTTCTCCCTCACCCTCGTGCACCTCCCATAGCCAAACCCCAGCACCGGACCTAGCTCGAAAGAAGTAGTTAGACACATAGGCAAGTACATCTTACTCAATGATGAAGTCATAATTTTTTAGATTTTTATATATATGTTATTTTAAACATGTATTTGATGGAAAATATTCTCCTTGAGTTGCTGATTATATTTAGTTCTTGGAGTTTTAGATTTTGAAGTATAGATTTTTGTAGGTCTGAGTTTTAAATTTAGAATTTTTATGGGTTACATGAGTTTTTATTGGTTTTGATCTACTAAAACTTAGTATTTTTGAAAACTAGTTGTTCTTTATGTTAAAGCATTTCATTTTCGTGCAATTTGGATTTTGTTTCACTTGATTGGGAGTTAAAATAAAGTTTTTATGAAAAAAATAAGTTTTTCAAATTTTTGGAGCTTTTTCCAAAGAGTTGTGCTGCTTAGGGACAAAGGAGTTCCATGCGCCCTTTAAACATAACACCTATCTTGTTAGGCGAATGACTATCTCTTCTTATACGTGCCCAAGCAGAATACATAGAGCACTGAACGCATAAGATTTCCCTGAGGGCGAGTTGTCCACGCGGCCAGGAGCTCTTGAGGCCAGTTGTCCATGCGGCCAGAATCCCATGCGGCCCGTCTGTCATTTGACTTAGAAGCGACATGTATCTTTTTCTGCACGTCTTTTCATACACACCTTTTATGCTTTTGTCTTTTCTTTGATACGCAGTTATGGAATATCACATCAATCACTTTTTGTCACTTCACTGACACTTTATTTATTGACCCATTACTCAGCACTTGCCCCAAGGAGTAGACTTTAACCCTGAGCATGCGACAAGTGAGTCCATGCGGCAATTAGGTTCATGCGGAAATTGAGTGCATACGACAATTGAGTGCATACGACAAGTGAGTCCATGCGGCCAATGGGCGCATGCAACCAGGAATTCTTGTGTGCATTTTGTATCCCCTTTTATTATATTCTTTTAGTATTTCTTTTTTAGTGATTATTGTTGTATGCTTCCTTATGTCGATAAAAGTTTATGATATCAGACAAGTTTTACATGTAAGTTTATGAGACAAGTTTATGTATAAGTTCACAATCCTCACGATACCGTAAAAATGTTTGTGTATAAAAATTCTTTGCATTTGGCGTCGGGCAATCGAGTGTGAGTATTGTCTAATATATCGTGTGTCGCGAATACAATAACTCATAAAAATCTCGTATTCGTAACTCGTCATTCTAGAGAGTTCTCAAGTGTCCATGACTAGAGAGCTTGAAATAATTTAGTAATAATTAAAAGATAAGATTTACCTAGATCATTGGAAGAAAAGAATATTGTGCTACCGGCTACCCGATCTCTAAGGGTCCCATACAGCATGGAATAATCCTGCTAGGCAAGGGCTCCATGACTGACCAAGTTTACGCATGCTGCAGCACTTACAAGACAAGTTTATATACAAGTTTATGTTACAAGACAAGTTTATAAAACAAGTTTATGATTACAAGTTTAAGTTTATGCTTATAGGTTCAATTTTTATTTATGACAAGTAACAAGTTATGTTATTGTATGGTTGAATCCGCATTTAAGTTTATTAGACAAGTGTGTCCGTGGCCATCCGGGTTAACTGCAGTGTCGGTGGTAGTAATATTCTTAAACATTCATTTAGTAATTAATGTCTGTGACAACCATAGCTATTTAATCGTAGCAAACCGTAAAGTTGTTTGGTCGTGCGATGAATGATGTTACTTTTATTATAGCTCTCTCTTCTAGTTTTATTTTTCTCATGATGCGTGGTTAGGGTGCTAAGTTCTGCTCGGGTGAAGGTCTGCAACCCCCGTCCTTGTTTGGTTTAAGGGTTGTGGTCCCGATCCAGGGTAGTTCCTATACTCTCTTGCCGCTCATCGCCTTACTTTCATTTTTGCACTTATTATTAGTTCTTCCAATATTATTGTTGAGACAAGTACATTGGTACCGTACAAGTCTCGATCAACATTTATTTCTTATTTTATCTCTTTCTGATTATCTTGTGATGTGTTTGGTCTATCACCTCGAGCTCCTTTGTGGTACTTGTTGCTTGGGGTTCTGACCCCACTGGCTTTGCATGTTCAGGTTACCCCGAAGAGAACCAGGATCCATCGCACTTATATAAAGATGGCTCGCACTCGTAGGACTGCGGCCAAATCTCGCGAGTGGGTTTCCTTCTTCCACCCCTCGTCTTGATTACTCCACTTTGTGGTATTTAGCAAGGGGCAGAGTTAGCTCCTTATAATTTTTGAGACTGCGGTCAATATAATATATATATTAGACCATGGCTGGTATATTTGATCATGTATTATTATACTCTGCTAGTGCAATATTTTATATTCACTAGCTTCATAATCATATATGGTATATAATTTGGGATATCTTTTTACTTTCAGATATAATATACTCTTGTATTTGTGTTGCTGGATTAAGATAATAGGATTTATCGGCCTTAGGACTGACGTCATAGCATGCTAGAGTTCACCCATATGTCTTCTAGACAACCTTAACACATTACGGCTTACTTCGGTATTCTGCAAGGTGCGGTTGACCATATCAGTCTCCATATTTATCCAATATTTTGGGAGTGGGGCATGACATCATCCCTCTTTCCCGTAGGTCAAAATAAAATCCTTTCCTCTGTAAAATTAAGAAAATAGATCCACTCCCCTTCTTTCCACACGTGAGGAACCTCACGAGCATAAGTACAACCATGGCTATGCTGATGGCAGTGAAAATCTCTTATCTTCCTTGCTAAGTGAAGCTCCACAGGACTTTAACCGTCCTCCACCATTGACGATCATCTTCACCAACGAGTGGCACATCACTGGAGGTTCTCCCGGTACAAATTTGAGTAGTCGACAGTTCTCCTTCCAACGTCTTATCCGGTAGTGTTTCCCAGCACGAGCAGACCGGCGGTGCTTCCCAGTAGTGGATCGACGTAAGCTTCGACGAAGCCTCGGGCATCGACGACGATCAGTGAGATCTCCTCTTTGTTCTTCTCGGTTTTATCTAATTTTGTGTTTGAATTTATTGGATCAAAGAGGATTGGATCGATCGATTGATCTGTGTTCTTCGGATCAAACTCAAAGTTCGATCGATCGATCCATTGCAGATTGATCTAAGTTAGATGAGTTGATTCGACCTCGACTTGCTTCCCATTCTTGATTTTTTTTTATCGACTTTATCGATTATTCTGAGTTTGATAATGTTAGGGTCTAATCCTAACTGATACTCCATTGTGGTGCTCTGTTATGTTCTTGACAAAAATTAACTGAAATTGGATAAGAAATTGAAGAAGAACAGAATTTGGGAAAGAACATGACCTAGATTTTGAATTAAACAAATAGCGGGAAAAGAATTACAAGAAGAGAATTTAGAAAAGCTAAGTAAAAACTGAAACATTATTCTGCACATCTCTCTTCTCTCCCCTTCTATTTATATAATGCAATAGTTGTAATATCCAATCTTCCTCAGGAAGCTGCAGTGTAACCACCTTGCTGAGCTGGATAACAATCTCTTGCTGACTTGGCAATGGTGAAGGAAAGTTGCTGACATGGCAATGAATTAGGGAGGCTCTGCTACCAACTGAGGGTTTTGTTATGGAGTAGGCTTTATTTGTAAAGGACTGTGGTTGGTTCCAAGTAACCAGGTATATATTATAACGTGTTCTTCTGATACTTCTATTTTGCCAAGGGCATAGGAAGCTGTCTTGGGCTAACATCTGTAGGTTGAACATTGCTACTGAGCTTTCTCCCTACTGAGCCAACTCTGACCTCTGATGCTACTATACTTAGTCCTCCAACTGAGCCATTTTTATTCCGCTACTGCTTATTTCACTCAACTGTGGAATGGGTACGTAACAGATCAGTACATAAGAAATTATATTTTTGTTCTTGTCGATTGATCGGTTTCATCTGATGTTCGATTGATAAATTTCAACCAAATCTTGGTTTAATTCATTGTAATTTAATCCATTCAATTTTTAGATTCTTGATTTAAAGTCTGAACGGAATTCTTAAAATCTTTCCTTTATTTTTTAGCATCAGGTGTTCGATTAATTATTTTAGAGGACGTTAGTTGATCTTTTGCTCGAATCGGACACATGAGTGATGTATCGGCGAGTAGCGGATACAAGTATAAATTCTTTTTCATTCTACTTTGTGTGTTCTGTTGCTTCATGAATGGAACTGTGATAACACAGAGGTCTATGTTTGGTTCGATCTATGGCTTCATGTCCAGGGTTGTGTTCATGTCCAGTGCAGTATCGGGTATTGGACTCGACTGTGTTCTTTCGGTTTAAAACCGAGTTTGAATATAGTTTTGGACGGGCTAGTTTGTAACAATTGAATTTGGTAAGAGTGGATTGGATTTGAGTTCTGTTATTGGGTTTTGGTTTCGGATCTAGTAACTAGTGAATTAAGTTCAGTCAGCAGGCCAAGACCCATGGACTAGACCATAGTTATGGTTTAAATTTCTGGATTGGGTCCAATGGATCAGTTAGGCCAGGCCTTGGGGCTAAGTCCAATGGACTGGATATAGGCTAAAGTCTGGTTAGAAAATTGATTAAATTAGTAAAGTAATAAGTAATTAGTTAATTAAAATCAAGGAATGGTTAGTTTATTAACTAAGAGTTAGTTTAAGTCAAGAATAGTTAGAAAATAGTTTAGTTAGTTGATTAGTTATTTAATTGATGGATTAGTAAATTAGTTAGTGATTGGTTTATGATTAATTGATGAATTGGTTAGTAATTGTTAGTAATAAAGTTAATTAATTAGTATAATTGGAGATGATTAACTAATTAGTGAAGTGTTAGAATATAGAATTAAAAGATAAAATGAGGAAAAAGGGATTTTATGATATTTTAAGTTTGGAGAATTGAATTTCTAGTGAATAGAATATAATAAAATATTATTTATCTAGGTGGGCTAGAGAAACTTCAGCTTTGGACTGGATATAAGTACTTTATACGATGCTTGCTTCTTATTTTCGTATTTCGTAATTTTATTGCAATTGTACTTCAATTCTATTATTTTCCATTTCTAGTTCCTCTTTAAATTTTTATAATTAATTATTTATTATTTATTGACAGTTCCTAAATATTGTGCATCTTGCTATTATATATTATTGAATATTTCATGACACAGTAGGACACACGGTTATGGTATTCTATGTTATTGTATCTTGTGTCGTGTCCTTGTACCTTGTGTCTTGTCCATTATACCTCGTATTATTCTCGTTATTGGTGTCGAGAAAGGAATACCATGGATGACCCCATTCTCAAACAGTGGAGAGTAGCGGTCGTACGTCACGTGCGGGGTGCCCGACCATTTCTAGTCGTTCACCACAACAAAAGTCCGCAAATCACATATTAGATGGTTACTTGTGTCATGCCCTGATCTTCTGCAGGCTAATCGGTCGTCCCCGCTAGGTGAGAATCACCGTGCCAGCGCTCCCGCGGGATGATCTCTTGACCCATCTGGACGTGATGCCGCACGAGCGTAAGTCGCACCCATGCAAGGCCGTAGTTCTGGCTGGCGGTAAGAGGTCTAAGCCACAGGATCCTACAGATTATTCGAGTGCAACGGAATTATAAATGCATAGGCGATTGGTAATAAGTTTACTGAGTCGTCGATAGCGAAAGCATTGAATAGCACAAGTAGAAGTAAAGCAAACTCTTTATTAATATTGAATAAGTGTTACAGGCGGCGCATAGCCGTGGTTATAGGTTGCTAAAGCCTCTCTCTCTGAAATAGAAAAAGCGTGCCAGATATTCATAGCATATGCAAACACTGTGTTGTGAGCGAGATTACGCTTCGGGTGCACGAGTTACACAAAATATCAGGTGTGTTGCATAAGATATTGAAGTGTTCAATTAACGTACAAGTATCTTATCCATGATCGTTCAGGAATTTCCAATATTCTTGATGTCACGACCTGCACCCAGATATTCAGGCATGAGTACATGATTACGCCCAGCCTACGCCGTAACATCGGAGGTAGAAGACTGTTTGGGTCATTTTTAACTATCTAGCAACTCAACAATATAATATGGTACCTGCCAATCATCTCAACTCCAAATGGAGAAGCAATATAGTATCTCACATGAATAACTAATCTCAACAACAAAACAAACTAAGGAAGAATAATGCATGAATGGAATAGCGAAGGAAAGAATAAGATACAATCCATAATCTGAAATAATATACAAGATGTGAATCCACCAAGAGAATAGTCTAATACAATCCAATACTGTCATGACCCGCACCCGGAATTTTGGGCACGAGTACGTGGGTACGTCCAGCCTACACCGCATCATCGGCAGTAGAACGTTGTCTAGGTCATAATACTATCTAAACAATCTCATACAAGTATCCAACTCCATAAGGAGACACAAATATCACAATATAATATGTAAATACTCAATCACATAACTAAAGCACGATAAGCTATCAAAGAAAATAAACAAAATGGAACACAAGGCTAAACAAAATAGTCTAACTCAAACAATAACATCCAAGTCTCAAAAGTATGCCGGAAACAAATCCGGTACCAAAATTTGCTAAAAGAAAAAATAACTGAATAAATAGTTATCTCGGCTAAACCTTCCAAAATCACAACTGAACTACAAGATCCAAGGCTGCAGCTACTCTCCCTGTGGTCCATAATATATCGGATACCAGTCCTCTAAGTTGCAGTCTGAAAAAATATTTCCAGTCAGGATGGAGCGAAGTACAACCCAAATAACAGTTCCAATTAATTGACAAGGACTATAAAACAATAAATAGATGATGCTATATACTGAGAGAAGACAATAAATAAATACAATAGCAAAATAAAGGGAACTAACAATATAGGAAATATGGTACAGTCAGTGCATATATAAAATGAACAGAAAGAACTACAATATCATATACGGGGTGATGTAGTATATGAACTGAAATAGAGAACTGTAACTATTCTAAGTGTTTGAAATAGTACTTTTGAAATATGATCGGCTTGGGAACTTGTACGATAGCTACATGGCCTGGCTAATCATACTTGAGGTGTATGATTAACACTAACAATATTTTACCCTTGTACGATAGAGATTGGATCACATCTCTCACTAGCAATTTCTCCGCCCCTAAAAATTGAAAAATTACACAAAATGTGAGAATTTAGGATTGGATGAGGGAAAATACCATGTTTGGTGTGATGTGGTAGATGAAAAGGATGTGTGGTATTTAATATGAGTCTTAAGGGTGTGAGTAGGGGTTTGGTTTGGTGTTGGGTCTAATTTTGGGTCAAGTTGGGTCCTTACACCAATTTAATTAAATTTTGTGTAAATGGTGTTCTTAAATTAATAAGAAGTACATGGGATTAAAATTAGGTCGGACACAAGTGTCACGGACATAGAAGACTGTCATAATTTGGGTTGCACGAAAAGGGTCGAGATTGTGTCACCAATTTCGATTGGAACACACAAAGATACAAAGTTGAATTAATTTAGAATTAAAAATAAACGTCCGTGACGAATATTGTGCGACTAAAATGAAGCACAAGAGAGCATATTTATGAGTTACACAAATGTCAGAATGGAAGACTTGCTCGTCTAGGACAAGGGTATAAAATTTGTTGGAAGACAAAAGCTATTATAGCGCTCCCAATATCGAAGCAAAGGTAAGGCACAACAAACAAATAAAATCACAATAATAAATTATAATCCCCAGTAATAAATCCCAAAAATGTACTAATTAAATCTATAATACTAAATTTGTTCAGAGGTTCATCTAGTGGATTTCTAGGTCTAGTCTACTAACCCATACACTAAAGAACACTATATATATATATGTATATATATATATATATATATATATATATATATACACACACACACACATATTTTGCAATTATTTAAAATAAATATACACAATACTTATAATAGGTAAAAATGACAAAATTACCCCTATTTTAGGATGTGGGGATGTGGTAGTAACAAGTCTATCCCCCCTAGAAAAATTTCGTCAATTTAAGATCCGCAATAATTGTATTTATTTATTTATTTATATTATTTTACCATCAAAATTTAAATTCATCAAACCATATAATCATGAAGTAAATCCATATTGTTATTTCAAAAAAAATTCAAATTTCTATAAATATCATATTCCTGAAAATCTTCAAATTTAAAATTAAATTTTATTCTTACCACAATCTCCTCCAAAATTTTAAGTTAATAACTAAATATAAAAATTTAATATCTAATCCTCTAATTCTAAATCCAATCAATGCATATTTATAAAATTTAAAATCTTATCCCAATAATTTGGATTCATACACTAATCCATCAGTGATCTTATTCCTCGATTCTTTTTCCACACAATACTCAAACACTGTAATACTTACGAAATCTTCAAATACAATATTCAAAATATAAGTTTTAAAAATTTATATCTTGCAGTCAAATAAATATAATGATAATCTTCTTAAATTCCTCAAAATTTAATGACAAATTTAATCATATCATAATCTTCATAAAGTCAATAATTTAACAAAATCGTCAATTATGCCATGTTAGGTTCTCAACTATTTACATATCATAATCTTCATAAAGTCAATGATTTAACAAAATCGTCAATTCTGCCATATTAGGTTCTCAACTCTTTATTTAAATTAATGTTTATCTTCAAAATTTAAGGCACCTTGTCTCTCTCTGTCCAGTCATATCTTCATTAATTCTTCACTACGGTTAAACCCCCAACAATCAAGGTCTAAGAAAATCTTACCAACTGTCATACAACATGCCATCTAGAGAAAGCATATATGGTTATGGTCACTTTTGTCATGGTATTACAGTCTCTGTTAGGGTGTACTACTAACTATATTCTAGCAAGAAAATCACTGACACAAGCTACGGTACTAAGGAATCAATCAATCAATAAAATAGATGAAAAATGAATAAAAGAAAGAACATAACATAACCTTCTAACACAACCATAGGTTAAATGATGCATCCAAAGTTTGATACCCCTATCCCTTTGGTACCACTATTTCTACTACAAGCACACTCACTGCTAGCTCTCTTACCTACTGTAATTGTTTATACTAGTTGTTCTTATCACTCAAGTGCACGCTAAGTACAACACAATATACTAAGTACTACACCCTCTAATATAACTCTAGATGGACACCCAAGTCAGTTTGTAGTACCATCTCAAGCATGCTCAAGCCAACAGATCCTTATATATGCACATCATCTACTCATATACTAATATATATTTCTTATCCACCATAAAATTTTATCCTCAAAATAAAATCCTCAAAATTTAACTTCTCGAACAATTTAAAATAAAATATATATACTTTCCTCAAAAGTCAAATATTCAAATATCAAAATAAAATTTTAATTACTTTCAAAAATCTTTATAGCTTTGACTATGTTTATTGAATTAAATTTGAATCCTCAAAAAATTTTCATAACATAAAATCTTAACTCCTCAATTTTTTTTAAAAATTGATATTTATTTCTAATCTTCAAATTATAAATTTAAATCCACATCTTGTAGTCTAATAACTCTAATATTAATCTTTCTCACTGTCCTCATCAACATATGTTATCAGATGATACCGTAATTTAGTCCGTAAAATTTATCTCGATATAAAATAAAACTCAATGACGACACCAAGAATTAAATTTAACAACCAATCAACAAGAATCAAATTCAATAACAACGAGTGAGAACGGACGAAAACAAGAAAAAAGATTTAAATTTGGAATTATAATAAGATTCTCAAGGGTCATCCCAGGAAAAGAATTTTGTGATTGAGTATCCTCTCTCATCCTAGTATCATATGTCCTATATCCTACCGCACGCACGCAATAATACAACTAAGATGTCGCACTACCACGATATCGCACAACTTGCGAAGCCTGGCCTGCATGGGCTACCACTAAAAATGTGTTACGACCCGCACCCAAAATTTGGGACACGAGTACATAGGTACGTCCAGCCTACGCCACAACATCGGCGGTAGAACGCTGTCTAGGTCATAATACTATCTAAACAATCTCACACGAGTATCCAACTCCATAAGGAGCCATAGATATCACAATATAATATGTAAATACTCAATCACATAACTAAAGTATGATAAGATATCAAAGAAAATAAACGAAATAGAACACAAGTCTAAATAAAATAGTCTAACTCAAACAATAACATCCAAGTCTCAAAGTATGCCGAAAACAAATTCGGTACCAAAATCTGCTAAAAGAAAAACTAACTGAATAACTAGTGATCCCGGCTAGACCTCCCAGAATCACAACTGAACTACAAGATCTAAGGCTGCAGCTACTCTCTCTGTGGTCCATAATATGTCGGATACCAGTCCTCTAAGTCGCAGTCTAAAAAATTATTTCCAGTCAGGATGGAGCAAAGTACAACCCAAATAACAGTTCCAATTAATTGACAAGGATAATAAAATAATAAATAGATAATGCTGTATATTGAGAGAAGACAATAAATAAAGGCAATGGCAAAATAAAAGAAACAGACAATATAAGCAATATGGTACAGTCAGTGCATATATAAAATGAAGAGAAAGAACTACAATATCATATATGGGGTGATGTAGTATATGAACTAAAATGGAGAACTGTAACTATTCTAAGTGTTTGAAATAGTAGTTTTGAAATATGATAGGCTTGGGAACTTGTACGATAGCTATATGGCTTGGCTAATCATATGTGAGGTGTATAATTAACACTAAAAATATTTTATGCTTGTACGATAGGGACTTGATCACATCTCTCACTAACAATTTTTTTGCCCCAAAAAATTGAAAAATTGCACAAAAGGTGAGAATTTAGGATTGGATGAGGGAAAATACCATGTTTGATGTGGTGTAGTGGATGAAAAGGGTATGTGGTATTTAGTATGAGTCTTGAGAGTATGAGTGGGGGTTTGGTTTGGTGTTGGATTTAGTTTTGGGTCAAGTTGGGTCCTTACACCAATTTAATTAAATTTCGTGTAAATGGTGTTCTTAAATTAATTGGAAGTACATAGAATTAAAATTAGGTGGGATACAAGTGTCATGGACATAGAAGACTCAGAATAGAATATTGTCATAATTTGGGTTACAAAAATAGGGTCGAGAATGTGTTTCCAATTTTGATTGGAACGCAAAAAGATACAAATTTGGATTTATTTAGAATTAAAAATAAACGTCCGTGACAAATATTATGAGACTAAAATAAAGCACAAGAGATCATATTTATGAGTTACACAAATGTCAGAATAGAAAACTGGCACATCTAGGACAAGGGTATGAAATTTGTTGGAAGAAAAAAGCTAGTGTAGTGCTCCCAATATCGAACCAATGATAAGGCACAACAAACAAATAAAATCACAATAATAAATTATAATCTCCAATAATAAATCCTAAAAATGTACTAATTAAATCTATAATCCTATATTTGGTCAGAGGTTCATCTAGTTGATTTTTAGGTCTAGTCTACTAACCCATATATTAAAGAGCAATATATAATATATATATATATATATATATATATATATATATATATATATATATATATATATATATATATATATATATCATGCAATTAGTTAAAATAAATATACGCAATACTTATAATAGATAAAAATGATAAAATTGTCCCTATTTTAGGATGTGGTAGTGACAAATACAAATAACTAGACCTCCTTGGGCTCTGCAACTAAGTCCTCCTGGTCTATAGGAGTATCCTCTATAGGTACACCGTCATGCGGCCAGTAGAATGTGGGACACTATTCTATAAGCCAGTCATCTAGAAAAATATATCCAGTCAGGATTGGAGCAAAGTACATATCTCTGAAAGTAGTTTCAATAGCATAATCGAGCATATAAACAAATATAGAAATAAAATACAAGATCACTAAACATATGAATGATGAATAAAAGATATACATATAATATATGAGAATATAGATCAATAATATAAATATCACAATATGATAAAATAACTGCAATCTAAACTAAACTAATGTACCTCAGAATACAAGTACATTATGTGATCGAGTTGGGTGAACATGATCAGGTAAGACGGATTACAAGTGAGGTATGTAACCAGAATATACACGATGTAACAATGGCTTTGATCACATAATCAACTCCTACTCTCCCACCCCCAACTAATACCGATGGATCCAATCACGATACGCTATAAACACAAAATATAACCATTGAACACGAGCAGTGGGTGTACACGAATATCATAACCCCCGAACACGAGCGGTGGGTGTACACGAATAAGCATACTGAATACGAGCAATGTATAAAAATAAAATATAATCAATACCTAATATGCACGACGAGATATAATATATACGAGTACCCACTAAATACGGTAGGGGATAACATCTCCTGACGGGATCCATATAGTACCAGTCCATGAAATTACTGTATCGGGATCAATGTATACAATTCTAGAACATGCATATATACAATATTATGAATTAAAAACTATCAGAGAAATGTACTCGCCTGAAGTCCTGAGCTAGGTATATCTCTCGATGCCCAAGCTATGTCACACAACCTATATATGGTATGTTGCATCAATACAAGGCTCAAGAATAAAAATAAGTGAAGTTGATGCAATTCTAGGTTGATACGCCATTTCTAAGTCAAACAATTAAAATCTAGGTTGAAAGAGTCTAATTGTCATGCCCCAGTCCCAAAATACGTAGGGCTAGAAACACGTAAGCATGCCAGCCGTATGTGTATGGCAACTCCAATATATGGATACCATAATATACACTTATGCTGTAATATAAATAAAACTCACATGTGGTATCTATATTATCATAAGTCACAGAAGTACTAATCTCATCCACACAATAAGTCACAGAAAGAAAATAACTAAACTAAAAAAAAGAGTCTGAATAAGCCATAAATGATAGTCGGATGGAGACAAATCCACTACCAATGACTATAACAAAACTAAAATGAGAGAAAAGAGTAAAATCTCCTATATAAAATAAAGTGATGATAAAAGAATGTCAGCTAAAGGATCCATCTCTAGAGATAATCAATGGTGCTAAGTGGGTAAGGTCTCCTCGGCAAAAAATAACACGTCAGGTCCGGGTCCGTACTCCTGCGGATGCTCATAGTCATCTATACTTAGCAAGGGACCAGGTCCTCAGAGGGACATAACAAGATACATAGAAGCAAGCCAATTGAATACAGTAAACATGCATAATATTTGAAAATATATAAGTACGATATACAAGAAAATCTATATAAAATGCATAATGAGGACAACTTTTTGACGTATGGGCAAGGGTAGGCTACTCGATATATATCTCACAACTCACACACACGTCAGGGGACATCAGAAATCGACATACCTCGGGAGTAGCAACCAGAATGACACCAAAAATCGATATACCTCGGGTGTAGCAACCAGCGCGATATACTACCATAGTGCGAGCTAGATACTACTGTTTGCCAGAGTGGTTAAAGCCCATACCCCTAATAATTATCCTCTCATGATACTAGGTGTCAAGTGTGTGTCAACATATCTAATATATAGTAATGACTGAATGAAACTACATATACAATGAATATACAAAAATATAAATAGCATACAAAGTACTGTAAACAATTTAGCAAGGTATACTTGCCAGGCAAGAAGCTATATAGACCTAATAACCTGCTCCGAAAGTCGCGTAAAATCTATCCAATATCCTCGGGTCAGCATACACAGGCATAGGAATTGAGGGTGACTGCTATATGTTGTCTTTGGCGTGGGTGACGGGTCCATAATGAACACGATGATGAGGGTGATGACGATGAGATAATTAGGTTATAATGATGATGATAGTTATGGTTAAGATGGTGATTAGGTCAATAATGATGGTTATGATGATGGAAATTATGATAATGGTGGTAATATGGATGATGATGGGGATTATGGTGATGATAATTGGGAGGATGGTGATGATATGGATGGTCATTAGGATATTAGTGATGATGTGGATGGAATTGATAGTGATGATAATAATAATGGTAATAGTATTAATGATGATATTAATGGTGATGATGATGGTAATGGCAATGGTGGTGATGATATTAAGGGATGATGGTGATGATAATAGCAATAGTGGTGATACTGCTCCGGCCAGGGGGAGGTCCGGCCAAGGATATCTCGCCAAGGAGGAGGAGCTCAGGAAGGGGAAGGACAGGGAGAAGGGAGGAAGGAGGTGGTCGTGCTGGTGGTGTGGTGGTGTTGCTCAAGGAGGAAAAAGAAGGAGGCTCGGGCTGGCAGTGGTGAGGGTGAACGGAGAAGGAGGTGGAGGAGGCCGACTCAGGCGGAGGTCCGGCTTGGCGGTGGCAGTACGGAGCGTAGGTGTTTCAGTGGTGAGGGTGAACGGGGATCACCGGGATTACTCGATGTGGGGGTGACGGTGGTGAGCGACGGTTGATAATGGTGGTGGTGGTCTAGAATGGTGGAGGTTGAGGGAATTCGTTGCTAGGTGTTGACTCCGGTGGAAGGAGGATGGCCGGAGAAGAGAGGGAGCGGTCGGGCACGTGAGCGGCAGAGAAGAAACTACGATGACGGCGAGGTGTTATCGACATCGTGGTAATATTGTAGAGGGAGGTCAGGTTCAGTCTAGGCGGATCGGGGTAGCTCGGGATGATGAAGATGATGGTGGTGGTGACTGGGGTGGTCGACGAGGGAGGAGAGGACTAGAGATGAGAGAATACGGTGGCAGTAGTTAGTGAGCAGGCAGTTTGCTCCGGCTTCTCAGGCAAAGCACGGTGGAGTAGGCTGGGGTGAGTGGTGTACAAAGAGAAGGTCGGGGCTGCTCGAGAGGATGATGGGAATGGTGGCTATCACGTGGATCCGGCGGTAGAAGATGTCGGGGTGGTCGAGGTACAGTGAGGTGGAGGAGCTCAGGCGGGCTGGGTCGTTACATGGTGGTGGAGGCGGAGGGAAGTCGGACAGGGACCAGAGATGGATGATGAAGAAAATAAATAGGGATTAGGAGAGGGGTCGGCTGTGTATTGCTTTGATATGGAAAAAAAGATAAGAAAAAGAAAGAAAGTTGTGTATTTATACATGAAATTTGGGTTTGGGTGTTTGACCTAGGAAAATTTGGGCTTGGTTAACTCTTGGGGTTGGGCCTTGGTATGCCATGGGGATATTTGGAGGGCCATAATTGCATTATTTAAAATACAGGGGTTAGGTTTAAACGAGGGGGCGATGTTGCGCATTGCATATTCTAAAAATTATGGAAAAAATTCATATGAAGGAAAAAATAGGTTTCTTCATATATTGTCCAATGGTGTGGACACCTTAATGAATTTTTGCATAAAAGTGCCCAATAATTGGAAAATTACACAAAGATGAAAATTGAATTAATTTAATTAAAATTAATGCGTAAGGTGTTCTGGAATTAATTAGAAGTATATGGAGATAAAATTAGGTGGGACACAAGTGTCATGGATATAGAGGGCTCAGGATAGAATAATATCAAATTTTGGGTTGTACAAGATGGATCAAGATTATGTCTCTAATTTTGATTGGAACGCACAAGGATACAAAGTTGAATTTATTTAGAATTAAATTTAAATATCTGCGACGAATATTGTGCGACTAAAATATAGTACAAGAGAGCATAATTATAAGTTACACCAAGGTCAGAATAAAAGGCGGTCATGTCTAAGACAAGGGTGTGAAGTTTGTAGGAAGACAGTGGCTAGTGTAGTGCTCCAATTATCGAAGCAACGACAACGTGCATTAAGTGACATAATTATTACAAAAAAAAATTAAATAAAATAAAATGTTCTATTTCCTATTGGGTTCAAACTAGCCCTAGTTTTACTATTTATGCAAAGTAGGCCTAATTTTGGGTGAAGGGGTTTACAATCTACCCAACTTAAAATAATTCCGTCCTTAAAATTAAAATAAGGTATAGTTTCTCTCTATCTAATCTCACTTGATCACAATCTAAAGATTTTACCTCAAGTTGACAATGCGATTTCTACCCAACTTAGAATTTACCCACCCATCACCTAAGGCTATACATCTAAGAAAATATTCCTTAAATTATTTAATCATGTTATTTAATCCTCAAAGTTTTAACACCAAACATATTACCTATGATATACCCTTAATCAATTATAAAAGAGAGTCACCAAGTCATGTGATTAGCCTATGGGGTATATCTAGTACTATCTGTGCATCAAACTTATACCAAGCACGAGGTTTCGTCTTTTCAAAATAAAGGAAGATGAAAAACAATGATAAAAGTTTAAGGGGGAGGTAATAGGATAGAAGTATGGGGATCAAGGCATTTAAAGAATTCAAATGAAAATTGTCAAGGCAGTTGTGGATTAAAATCTTATTTGGTAATTTCTTATTTGCATGCTCGTATTAGTACAGTATATAACCGATATGATATGTTCAGACATATCTAGAGGGCAAGTATATTTGTCTAAGAAGCTAAGTCAATGTTATCTCAATCCACACAAGTAGTTATGCGAGGGGCGAACCAAGGACACTATGGTTGATCTGACCATAATATACTAATTCTGAAATGTATTAGTGTGTATACCCAATAATATATATATCATGATCAAGCTCGATAAAAGAGTGAGCTTACAAAACTAGGCTATAATAATGGCATAAGTCAAGGTAGTTTAGAAAGTATAAATACGCTGGATTATGATAAAAAAAGGTGCAAAATAATTCAAGTTCACAAGAGGTAAGACTCTACAATCACTACAGTTGTTATACTAACTCCTTGTCTAAGTTGATAGTCGATCAAATAGGGGTATGGGCCTCTAAGTTCTACTGTCTGAATAAATACTATCTTCTTATGCAAGTCTATAGTTGGTGTCATTCAATTATACTTTATTAGTGTGTCAAGGGGACTATGTGATATTATGTTGTGAGGCATACTACCCAACTTAAAATAATTAACTAATATTGTACTATCTTAAGGATAAAGTAGAAACTCCTGTTAAGGTTTACGAAAAAATATATTGGTATTTATTAGGGTATCCTATTATAAAACTCCATAGGTAATGGTCATCTTATGTCTTAATCATAGTGCTCATAGAACAAAAGGTTAATATTAAGAATGGAAGGGTTAGGTGGCACGAGTTTAAAAGAAAAGAAGAACATAATTAGTCGTCGCATAAATAGCGAGTGCTAGGTTTTCAGAGGAACAAGATTTAAATATAAATAGAAAGGCTCTAGATAATATCATGGTTATCTAAGGGGAATATGGTTTGCTAACCTCTGTGTTCGGGGTACGATCTAAGAAAATATTATTTTATTCCTCTTGGCTTCCTAGGGTACTGTCTGCTAATATCAAAACAAGGATCTAAATATATAGTTCTATAATACTATCTCACTATAAAAGTTAGGGTTGGTCCTAATATTCAACCTTGGATTTCTAGTGGTCCCCCAATACTAGGGTTAAACAATATGGTTAAATTTCTAATTAACTCTAGTAGTGTCTACACCACTCTCAAGTCCTTCATAAATATCTCAAGGGATAATGATCATCTAATTTATAGGTATGGGGTGCTAGGGTTCATTTGGTGTCCTAAACTTAGTGTTGTGTCAATTCTTGGTAGGAATATTACCCTAATTATTATTCTAACAACAAGGGTTCCAATGTTCTAGGGGAAGGGTATACTCAAGGAACTATTAGGGAAGCACAGGAATCAAGCAGGTACGATTATTTAGATAGAACAGATGGGAAGGAAGATGAGTCATAGTCCATTATGGATGAGATCCTATATTCTAGTCCTAATTGTAGGCTTATTCGGTACGATAACATAACCGAGACAATATGCTCTCGACTTGCATGGGCCACCACAAAAATATGTCATGTTCCAGTTCCAAAATACGTAGGACTAGGAACACGTAAGCATGCCAGCCGTATGTATATGGCAACTCCAATATATGGATACCATAATACATACGTACGTTGTAATATGAATAAAACTCACATATGCTATCTATATTATCACAAGTCACAGAAGTACTAATCTCATCCATACAACAAGTCACAGAAAGAAAATAACTAAAGTAGAATAAAGAGTCTGAATAATCCATAAATAATAGTCGGGTGAAGACAAATCTACTACCAATGACTATAACAAAACTAAAATAAGAGAGAAGAGTAAAATCTCCTATATAAAATAAAGTAATGATAGAAGAGTGTCAGCTAAAGGATCCATCGTTAGAGATAATCAATGGTGCTCAGTGGGTAAGGTCTCCTCTGCAGAAAATAATGCGTCAGGTCCGGGTCCGTACTCCTACGGATGCTCATGGTCATCTATACCTGGCAAGGGACCAGGTCCTCAGAGGGACATAACAAGATACATAGAAGCAAGCCAATTGAATACAATAAATATGCATAATATTTAAAAATATATAAGTATGCTGTACAAGATAATCTATTTGAAATGCATAATGAGGATAAATTTTCGACGTATGGGCAAGGGTAGGCTACTCGATCTAAATCTCATAACTTACATACACGTCAGGGGACATCAAAATTGACATACATCGGGTGTAGCGACTAGCGCGACACCAAAAATTAACATACCTCGGGGGTAGCGACCAGCGCAACACACTACCGTAGTGCGAGCTAGATACTACGGTTTACCAGAGTAGTTAAAACCCATACGCCTAATGATTATCCTCTCATGATACTAGGTGTCAAGTGTGTGTCAACATATCTAATATATAGTAATGACTGAAAGAAACTACACATACAATGAATATACAGAAATATAAATATTATGCAAAGTACTGTAAATAATTTGGCAAGATATATTTGCCTAGCAAGAAGCTACATAATCCCAATAACCTGTTCCGAAAGTCGTATAGAATCTATCCAATATCCTTGGTTCAGTGTGCACAGGCACGAGAATCGGGGATGACTGCTAAAGGTTGTCTTTGGCGTGGGTGACGGATCCATGATGAACACGATGATGAGGGTGATGATGATGAGATAAATAGGTTACAATGATGATGATAGTTATAGTTAAGGTGGTGATTAGGTCAATTATGATGGTTATGATGATGGAAATTATGATAATAGTGGTGATGTGGATGATGATGGGGATTATGATTGGGAGATGGTGATGATGTAGATGGTGATTGGGATATTAGTGATGATATGGATGGTGTTGATGGTGATGATAATGACAATGGTAATGGTATTAATGATGATATTAATGGTGATGATTATGGTAATGGCAATGGTGGTGATGATGGTGATGATAATAGAAATGGTGGTGATGCTGCTCCGGCTAGGGGGAGGTCCGGCCATGGAAAAGGAGCTCAGGAAGGGGAAGGATAGGGAGCAGGGAGGAAAGAGGTGGTCGTGCTGGTGGTATGGTAGTGTTGCTCAGGGAGAAAGAAGGAGGAGGCTCAGGCTGGCAGTGGTGAGGGTGAACGGAGAAGGAGGTAGAGGAGGTCGACTCAGGCGGAGGTCCGGCTTGGCGGTGGCAGCATGGAGCATGGGTATTTCAGTGGTGAGGGTGAACGGGGATCACCAAGATTGCTCGATGTGGGGGTGACGGTAGTGAGCGAAAGTTGATAATGGTGGTGGTGGTGTAGAGTGGTGGAGGTCGAGGGAATTCATTGCTGCTGTGTCGACTCCGACGAAAGGAGGATAGCCGGAGAAGAGAGGGAGAGGTCGGCTTCGTGAGCGCCAGAGGAGGAACGACGGTGACGGTGAGGTATTATTGACGTCAGGGTGATGTTGCAGAGGGAGGTCAGGTTCAGTTCAGGCGGATCGGGGTAGCTCGGGATGATGAAGACGATGGTGATGGTGACTGGGGTGGTCGACGAGGGAGAAGAGGACTAGGGATGAGAGAAGACGGTGGCAGTGGATGGTGAGCAGGCAGTTTGCTCTGGCTTCTCAGGCGAAGCATGGTGGAGTAGGCTGGTGCGAGTGGTGGTACAGAGAGAAGGCCGGGGCTGCTCGAGAGGATGATGGGAACGGTGGCTGTCACGTGGATCCGGCGGTAGAAGATGTCGGGGTGGTCGAGGTGCAGTGAGGTAGAGGAGCTCAGGCGGGCTGGGTCATTCCGTGGTGGTGGAGGCGAAGGAAAGTCGGTCAGGGACCAAAGATGGAGGATAAAGAAGATAAATAGGGATTAGGAGAGGGATCGGCTGTGTATTACTTTGATGTGGAAAAAAAGATAAGAAAAAGAAAGAAAGTTGTGTATTTATACATAAAATTTGGGTTTGGGTGTTTGACCTAGGAAAATTTGGGCTTGGTCAATTCTTGGGGTTAGGCCTTGGTATGCCATGGGGATGTTTGGAGGGCCATAATTGTATTGTTTAAAATGCAGGGGTTAGGTTTAAACGAGGGGGTGATGTTGCGTGTTGCACATTCCAAAAATTATGGAAAAAAATTATATGAAAGGAAAATTGGGTTTCTTCATGTATTGTCCAATGGTGTGGACACCTTAATGCATTTTTGCGTAAAAGTATCCAACAATTGGAAAATTGTACAAAGATGAAAATTGGATTAATTTAATTAAAATTTATGTGTAAGGTGTTCTGAAATTAATTAGAAGTACATGGAGATAAAATTAGGTGGGACACAAGTATCATGGACGTAGTCGGCTGAGGATAGAATATTATTAAAATTTGAGTTGTATAAAACGGATCAAGATTGTGTCTCCAATTTTGATTGAAATGCACAAGGATACAAAGTTGGATTTATTTAGAATTAAATATAAATATCTGCGACAAATATTATGTCACTAAAATGTAGCACAAGTGCACATAATTATAAGTTACACCGAGGTCAGAATAGAAGGCGATCATGTCTAGGACAAGGGTGTGAAGTTTGTAGGAAGGCAGTGGCTAGTGTAGTGCTCCAATTATCGAAGCAACGGTAACGTGCGTTAAGTGACATAATTATTGCAAAAAAAATTAAATAAAATAAAATATTTTATTTTCAATTGGGTTCAAACTAGCCTAGTTTCACTA
The DNA here is from genome assembly GCA_036927795.1 of Iris macrosiphon. Classification (NCBI taxonomy): domain Eukaryota; kingdom Viridiplantae; phylum Streptophyta; class Magnoliopsida; order Asparagales; family Iridaceae; genus Iris; species Iris macrosiphon. The sequence continues at coordinate 135,718,653 of JAYESA010000004.1, forward strand.
TCTAAGCAAAGTAGGCCTAATTTTGGGTGAGGGAGTTTATACTAATACTAAGTCACTAAATCGATACACTATAAAACTATGTATACTAGCTAAGCTATGAAACAATAAGCACTCAAAGAGTCGTATCCTAAGATACGCAAGTTTTCGAGTATGAAAATATTGTTTTATATATATATACAAGTCAAATATTTATAATACTATATAAAATCAATTGAATTAGGATACCTTGGCCTTGCACCAATGCATATCGTACCAATCTCGATTTCCAAGCTCAATACCTTGGGTATTGACCCAATACCTTGGTAATACCTTGGTATCCCGAGGTAACCCAACTTTAACATATAACATATACATATGTATAAACCATAAACTAACTACTATAAAGTATCTAACAACTAACATATAATACCAATAGTATACATAACTAGCTACTATACTATATTAACTAATACAAACAAATATATATGTATAAGCTAACTACTAACAATAACAACCAATACCAGTATATAAATATAACTAACTCTTAATAGAAAACTAAACTAAACTGACACTACAAACTAAATACATAACTAACTAATTATTTAATCAAGTGTATATATATATATATATATATATATATATATATATATATATATATATATATATATAATCAATTAACTATACCAAAATACAACCAATTAACTAGATGTAGATACTACATAATAATAATACCTTAACTGAAACTGAGAACTGATACTGGTGAACAGTGAAGTGTTCAGAAACTGGTATCCTGCTGTTTCAAACTGTGAATTGATACCGAATGTATCTGAACTTGCTACTGTGCATTTGCCCCCTCCTTATTCACTGACTGAAAGTAATGCTGACCTCTGTTGCAAAGAGTTCTACACAGTAGAAGCCCGACTCTCCTGAACACAATGTTGAACTCGACTGCACCATTGGCACAGGGCACAGCAACCCTGATACTGCTTCTTCCATACTGTGTTGTGGCTGCTGCTATCTCCGAGTGTAGTTGCACCTCCTTCAACTGGGTGCCCGACTCCCCGCTGTGCAATGCCACACTAGCTGCAGTCCCCTCCCTGCTGTTACTGTCCGAGTGCACAGCAGCACCGAGCTCCCTGATGCTGTGCTCTTCACATTGCTGTACAACCCCTCTAGCACAGCCATACACTCACACACGCACAACAACTCACATAAAAATACAACACTTAAATACATCTAAGTATATATATATATATATATATATATATATATATATATATATATATATATATATACTTCTCCATATACATAAACATATAAACATTTACATATATAAGTACATATATATATACACACATATAGATATCAAGCTATCTATATACATAGATACATATAACATATAACACCCCTCACACACATCACTCTAAATATATAACACCACCACATATATATATATATATATATATATATATATATATATATATATATATATATATATATATATATATATATATATATATATACACACACACACACACACACATACACACACACACACATATACCCAAACACAATATATACTATTATATACACTATATATTACATATATATATATATATATATATATATATATATATACACATGTACGTATAGGAAAAAGGACCAAATAACAAAAACGTGGATTGCACCGCACCCGTATCACACTTTCTCTATGATACACTTATGATACGGCTCCAACACACAACCAAACGCATACCGAAGGATATGAGCAAGTCTAATTCATTAATTATGAATAATACGTATAGTAATTAGAGTATCTATGTGTCAGTGTCACAATGTGACATGCACAAAGCCCCATTTTGGAGAAAAACCTACAAAATCAACCCGTTTTGTCAAATTGACGAGATACGGCCTACACGTATCCAATTATGGATACGACATTAGTCATAAAAAAACAATCAAATATTACTTAGATCTATTAGACCTAAAACAAGTACTACATGTGTCAATCTTAAATTCCCCTAAAATTGGTACTAAATTGGACATAACTTCCACCGTAGGTCTCCGATGAACCTAAAACCAAATCCTATGGGTAGCCTATGCATGTGGGTTAGTTTCTCATGGTTAAATCTCAAATTTAGAGTTTATTAAAGGAAGAAAACTGAAATGTACATATTGGGAGATGAATTTCCAATAAAAAGTTCCCAATTGCCAGGTAGCTCCTCTCCTTGTAGATCTTGGCCTTGTCCTTGTCACACCCCAGTCCCAAAATATCGAGGGACTAGACACGTGGCAATGGCCAGTAGCACACACCGATGGACAAACCCAATTTAATGGATCTATCGGGACATACTTAAGCTGTATTACAATAATCAGGGTTTACTAATCTCATCCACAGAATAAATATAACAATATCAACAAAAAGAAATAAATAACATCCAGTCACAAGTAAATAAAATCGGAGAACAACCCGATATTAAGTCTGTTACAGCTGTTCATTTTAAACAAGAATAAAAGAGTTTATTTGCCATAAAAACTGAGCATAGAGAAGCAGATATTCAGGAAAAGTCCTCAGTGATCACCTCGTCCTCAGGGTTTGGTACTGTTCCGAGAATTGCTCCTGTTCCGTACACCTCAGGATAGATATCCTCTGCTATTTCTGGGGACATAATCCAGATCCAGGTCCTCAGGGGACATAGCAAGGTACAAAATAACACAAGCCAAAATAATACAGTGCAACAATAAATGAAATAATAGGGTAAATAATTAAACCAGCTAAGTGATATGCAAGTGAGAGTTTTATTCATACTCGGACTGAGACTACTATAGGATCAGTGTCGGAGAAACCCATAGCAGTATTTTTTCGAAGGGTCAGAACTTGCGCCAAAGCTCTGTATCAGAGACTAAGATACCTCTATATGACAATATTTATAATATAATCAGCCTTTGATATGGTAATACTCTCCCCACCCAATGTAATCACAGGTCTCATATCCATGACACGCGAGATCAAAACTAATGCAGCAAGTCTGAATAAATTCTAAACATGTAAAAATATATATGTCATAAACCTGTATCCTATACAGAATCACCTTGAATATTTCAGAAAGATTCTGTCTCATGATTCGTGTCAGGTGTCCTAGGTATAATGTACTTGATATGGCAAGTACGAGAATGTAAATGTCACCATATCCATCTCTAGGTGACGTTGCACAACTCCGCGTACGGTGTTGGCACCCGACTATTAATCGGACGCTAAGCAAGCCACACGGCCCTAGGTTTAAGTATGTACATCAATATATAAATAAGTCACTTAAATAAGTAGTAATACTGCAGGATTTGACAAGGTACACTTGCCTGGGGTTCCGGCTCCAAATGTAGCTCTAGCAGCAGCGAGATTTGCAGGCAGTTCTCCGGTTGCTGAAATAGACATCACCATCTGATCCAGAAAATATTAATTAGCTAGAAATGCCTGTCCTTGAGTCCAATTTGGACACAAGGGCAAAAATGACATTTTCAAGTCCAAGTGGGGTCCACATGTGGGCCGCTTTGCACCAAAAAATGTGTCAGAATAAATGGTCTCCAAATTTGTTAAACTTAGTGTCAACAGGTCCAGAACGATGATACGAACCCAACAAAACTTCCATAATTGGATTCCGATGAGCCGTTCACAAAATCGCCCATCAAGTGGAGCCGTGGGGCCCACGATACGCGATTTTGTCAACGTTCTCAGAATCGAACCAAACTTGGGTCACAGGACCAGTGTATTGCTACGAGTCCAATGGCGTAAGTTTGGTTTCGTTTCGACGTGTGTACACAAAATTACGACGTGTTCCAGAACGGACGGATACGTGATGTTGTCGGCAGATACGTATTGATTTCGGTATGCACGCACATCCAAATCAACTTCTGCAAAATCTCGCACGAGTCGTTCCGTTTGGTGGGGCGTGCTCAGTTTCGGGGTGAAATAGGACGTTGGTTTTCCAGTTTTTGGATCACGATTCGTGATCGCCACAGGATGCGACACACCGAGCGGGTTGCACTGGCATCGAGAGGGTCACACAGGGTTCGCGTCACAACTGACGGAACGAGAAACAAAGCAACAAGGAGAGAGAACGGGTTACCTGAACAGGGCTCCGTAAAACTGAGATTCTCGCGTCCGCGTGTCTCTCGACACTGTGTTGTGTCCTGTGTCCGACTGCTGTTGTGCCGTGTTTGAGCTGTTCTAGGGTTTAGAGCTCAGGCGGCCAGCGGCTAGGGCTTCGCCGGGGCTGGGCTTCGTCGGAGGAAGCTGGGCTCGGGGGCGGCCGGGCTGTACTGGCCGAGGCGGGGCGTTCGATGGTGGCGGTGGCACGGCGGGGCTGGCCCTCTGCTGCTGCTGCTGTTCATCGGGCGGAGGAGGAGGAGGTTCTGGAGGAGGAGGCTGCTGGTTAGGGGAGGCTGGCGAGGGGCTGGGCTAGGGCGAAGAAGAAGGAGGCAGAGGATGGCCGAGAGTGGAGGCGGTTGGGGCTGGGCGAGGGGACACCGGGAACGGAGGAGCAGGGAGGAGGCGGAGGAGAGGGGGAGAGAGTTTTATATAGGGGAGAGGGAGGAGATAGAGAGGCGGCCGGTGCGGGAGGGGAACCGGAGCAGCGGCGGGTGCGGGGGAGAAGAAACGGAGCGGCGCGGGCTGCCCGAGCGGCCGCCGTTACGCGGCGGGCGGGGGCTGAAACGGTCGGGGGAGAAGAGAGAGGGTTGGCCGGGTCGGGCGGTGACGGGTCGGATCGGGTCAGTCGGATTCGGCCCAATCCGCTAAACAGAAAACGAGTTCGGGTCTACGGGTTTCGGGTCGCGGGTTAGACCCGGATCCGACCCGCTAAGGTTGAGTTGGGTTGGGTTTGCTAAACCGGTCTAGGTTGGTTCGATTTAGTTTGGTTCAATTGAACCGGGTTTATTTCTAGGTTTATTTTGGTTTAATTATAACTTGGTTTTTAGGACTTTAAAAATACTTCCGGGGTCCAATAAATTCCCAAAAAATTACCCTATATCTAATTTTTCATTTTACACCAGAAAATATTATTTTCATAATATTTTAATATTAATTAACAATATTTTAAAAATCATTTAAAATCAAAATACCTTAGTTTTAATAGAGAAAAATTCCGAAAAATCCAAAAAAATTATGAAAATCCATTTTAAAAATTCCTGAAAAATTAAGGGATTTACAATCTACCCTCCTTAAGAGGATTGCGTCCTCGCAATCAAAGAATAACCAGTCAATAGAGATGACACGGTTGTAAACATTGTTCGAAGCACATTACTATCAAGAAGAATCAAAGTTAAGGGTGTAAGAATAACACATAGGGAAAAACCTTTTCCTAGGCGATAAAAGTTATGCAATTTTCCGAATGAAGGAAATCTAGATAATTACAGTTTTAGAAAACCAGGTTATCCTTTAAAAATATATTAGATTAACAATTCTAGGTTATCACTAGGTTATCTATTATTAACAAGTTTAAAACTATCAGGTCAAGTCTAAGGTCACGAACCAACGGGCACGAACTAAAGCAAATCTAGAAACAGATAACTATAAAAACTTACGCGCATTAGCTGCTCTAAGAGTCTGAACTTCCTCCAAAGTCATCGCGAAAGCTTGTCTGCGTCCTTGAGATGGTGCCCTCTGTTGTTGCTAGGCCTGCTGGAAGGGTGCTGCTTAAAGTGCCAAGGGTGGCCTTGGTTGATGTCCTCTTGGTGCTGGTAGAGCTTGTTGGTTTGCCCTTGGTGCTCCTTCTCCACGTTCAGGGTAATCCCTTACCGAATGCTGACGGGATCCGCATGATAAACACAATCCTAATCTGCGTCGGCATTCCTTGGCGAGATGGCCTACTTTGCCACAGTAGTGACAAGTAGAAAGGACTATTACTTGTGGTGTAGATGCTTTCTGCTGTTGGTGTAGGTGAGGTCTCTTTGCAGCTTCTTCTTGTGGTGCTCTAGCTGTTGATGATGTGGAAGGCCACTTTAGACTGGTCTCTCTTCTGGTGACGCGCTCTATGCGTCGGGCTGCAGCAAGGACGTCCGAGTACGAAGTAGGTACAACGGATCCAATTAGTTTCTGTAGCTCGAAGTTTAGTCCGTCGAAGAACTTCTCGGCCTTCTCTTCTTCTGTCGGGATCAATGTTGGGGCAAAGCAACTTAGACGAATGAACTCAGCGTTGTACTCTTCCACCGTCATAGTATCCTGAATGAGACGATTGAACTTGTCTCGAAGTTCTGATCGAGCGATAGCCGGAATGTACATCTCCTGAAAGAGTCGGTCTGGTCCGAGCCGTGTCTCCTCGGATAGCCACCAGTGATGAGCATTGTCCGTCAATTGCATTCTGACGGCAGTCATCCAACGTTTCCGTGAAAGCTCAGCTGCTTCTAATTGATGCCAAATATTGGTGAGCCATTCATGAACTTCTGTTGGTCCCTCCTTGCCAGAAAAGGTACGGGGCTTCAGCTGGCAGAAATCGGTGATAGAGCCCGTCGTTGGCCGTCGAGCTGGTAGGTTGGCCTGCTCCAGTGCAGTTACTATGCTATTCCTCAAGTAATCAGCCTCGCGACGCTAAGCCTCATGTTGGACTTGTTGCTGGGCTTGCATCATTGCGTAGATCATTTAGAATATCTGTTTCCCGTCAATAGGCTGTCCTTGTGGGAATACGAGCATTGGTGGAACGAACTGCGGCGGAGGTGGGATATCATCACGCCGGAACCTTGAATTTTGCTAGGCTGGTTGATCACTTTGAGAAGATTGTCCTCTATTCTCTAGTGTTACTCCTTCATCATAGGTGACCACTGTATCGTGCGGTGTACCTAAAGGATTCTCATCGCTGTTTCTCGGATCCATTGCTCTGCATCAAAAATAAACTATAAGAGGCGCACAGGAATCAAGACAAGATGCAAGTCAAAAATTAATTCGAATACGATAGAGATATCAAGAACGATTCAAGCAAGTCGATAAGATCCTAAAAATTTATCCTATTCTTATTGCAGGCCTGTTCGGTCCCTAAGTTGAAATCGAACAATTTAGTCGTTGACCTGCATGGACCACCACAAAAACCATGTCACGTTCCAGTCCCAAAATATCGAGGGACTAGACACGTGGCAATGGCCAACAGCACACACCGATGGACAAACCTAATTTAATGGATCCATCGGGGCATACTTAAGCTGTATTACAATAATAAGGGTTTACTAATCTCATCCACAGAATAAATATAACAATATCAACAAAAAGAAATAAACAACATCCAGTCACAAGTAAATAAAATCGGAGAATAACCCGAAATTAAGTCTGTTACAGCTGTTCATTTTAAACAAGAATAAAAGAGTTTATTTGCCATAAAAATTGAGCATAGAGAAGCAGATGTTTAGAAAAAGTCCTCAGCGATCACCTCGTCCTCAGGGTCTGGTACTGTTCTGAGAAGTGCTCATGTTCCGTACACCTCAGGATAGATATCCTCTGCTAATCTTGGAGACATAATCCAGATCTAGGTCCTCAGGGGACATAGCAAGGTACAAAATAACACAAGCCAAAATAATGCAGTGCAGCAATAAATGAAATAATAAGGTAAATAATTAAATAAGCTAAGTGATATGCAAGTGAGAGTTTTATTCATACTCGAGCTGAGACTACTATAGGATCAGTGTCGGAGAAACCCATAGCAGTATTTTCTCGAAGGGCCAGAACTTGCGCCAAAGCTCTGTATCAGAGACTAAGACACCTCCAGATGACAATATTTATAATATAATCAGCCATTGATATGGTAATACTCTCCCCATCCAATGTAATCACACGTCTCATGTCCATGACACGCGAGATCAAAACTAATGCAGCAAGTCTGAATAAATTCTAAGCATGTAAAAATGTATATGTCATAAACCTGTATCCTATACAGAATCACCTTGAATATTTCAGGAAGATTATGTCTCATGATTCGTGTCAGGTATCCTGGGTATAATGTACTTGATATGGCAAGTACAAGAATGTAAATGTCACCATATCCATCTCTAGGTGACATTGCACAACTCCGCGTACGGTATTGGCACCCAACTATTAATCGGACGCTAAACAAGTCACACGGCCCTAGGTTTAAGCATGTACATCAATGTATAAATAAGTCAAGCAAATAAGTAGCAATACTGCAGGATTTGGCAAGGTACACTTGCCTGGGGTTCCGGCTCCAATTGTACTCCAATTGTAGCTCTGGCAGTAGTGAGATTTGCAGCCAGTTCTCCGGTTGCTGAAATAGATATCACTATCAGATCCAAAAAATATTAATTAGCTAGAAACGCCTGTCCTTGAGTCCAATTTGGACACAAGGGCAAAAATGACATTTTCAAGTCCAAGCGGGGTCCACATGTAGGCCGCTTTACACCGAAAAATGTGTCAGAACAAATGGTCTCCAAATTTGTCAAACTTAGTGTCAATAGGTTCAGAACGATAATACGAACCCAACGGAACTTCCAGAATAGGATTCCGATGAGCCGTTCATAAAATCGCCCGTCAAGTGGAGCCGTGGGGCCCACGATACGCAATTTTGTCAACATTCTCAGAATCGAACCAAACTTGGGTCACAGGACCAGCGTATTGCTACGAGTCCAATGGCGAAAGTTTTGATCCGACGTGTGTACACGAAGTTATGACGTCTTCCAGAACGGACGGATATGGGACGTTATCGGCAGATACGCGTTGATTTTGGTGTGCACGCACATCCAAATCAACTTCTGCGAAATCTCGTACTTCCGTATCGACGGTGCGCACGTATTGGTGAAGACCGCACGCGACCAAGTCGTCCTGTTTGGCAGGGCGTACTCAGTTTTGGGGTAAAATAGGGCGTTAGTTTTCCTGTTTTTGGATCGCGGTTCGCGTTCACCACAGGACCCGACGCACCGAGCGGGTTGTACTAGCATCGAGAGGGTCACGTAGGGTTCGCGTCACAACTGACGGAACGAGAAACAGAGCAACAAGGAGAGAGAACGGGTTACCTGAACAGGGCTCCGTGAAACCGAGATTCTCGCGTCCGCGTGTCTCTCGACACTGTGCTGTGTCCTGTATCCTGTGTTCGGCTGCTGTTGTGCCATGTCCGAGTTGTTCTAAGGTTAGGGCTCAGGCGGCCAGCGGCTAGGGCTTTACCGGGGCTGGGCTTCGCCGGAGGGAGCTGGGCTCGGGTGCGGCCGGGCTGCACTGGCGGAGGCGGGGCGTTCGATGGTGGCAGTGGCACGGCGGGACTGGCCCTCTGCTGCTACTGCTGTTCGTCGGGCGGAGGAGGAGGTTCTGGAGGAGGAGGCTACGGGTCAGGGGAGGCTGGCGAGGGGCTGGGCTAGGGCGGATGAGAAGGAGGCAAAGGACGGCCGAGAGTGGAGGCGGCTGGGGCTGGGCGAGGGGACGCCGAGAACGGAGGAGCAGGGAGGAGGCAGAGGAGAGGGGGAGAGGGTTTTATATAGGGGGGAAGGAGGAGATGGAGAGGCGGCCGGTGTGGGAGGGGAACCGGAGTAGCAGCGTGTGCGGGGGAGAAGAAACGGAGCGACGCAGGCTGCCGGAGCGGCGGCCGTTACGCGGCGGGCGGGGGCTGAAACGGTCGGGGGAGAAGAGAGAGGGTTGGCAGGGTCGGGGGATGACGGGTCAGGTCGGGTCAGGCGGATCCGGCCCGATCCGCTAAACAGAAAACGGGTTCGGGTCTGCGGGTTTCGGGTCGCGGGTTAGACCCGGATCCGACCCGCTAAGGTTGAGTTGGGTTGGGTTTGCTAAACCGGTCTAGGTTGGTTCGGTTTGGTTTGGTTCAATTGAACCAGGTTTATTTCTAGGTTTATTTTGGTTTAATTATAACTTGGTTTTTAGGGCTTTAAAAATGCTTCCGGGGTCCAATAAATTCTCGAAAAATTACCCTATGTCAAAATTTTCATTTTACACCAGAAAATATTATTTTCATAATATGTTAATATTAATTAATAATATTTTAAAAATTATTTAAAATCAAAATACCTTAGGGGAATGCGAAAATCCAGAAAAATCCAGGAAAATTGGGAAATTCTATTTTAAAAATTCTTGAAAAATCAGGGAGTTTACACTCCTCCTTGCTTCCTTCTTATAGATCCTTGATGTAGAAGCCTTAATAAAGAATTTGGAAAGAGATTGGTAAAGAATTAGTAGAGAATTGATAAGGGAATGGAGGGAATTGGAAGAGAAAAAAATTATAGATCTAAAATTTGGGAATTTGGTGAAGTGAATAATTTCTCTCTCCTCTCTAGCATGGCCGGCCATATATACCCCTTCCATGAAATATGAAAAGTCATAAATACCCCTTAGGGTCTCTCATGGAAAATATAATTAAGAAAAAAAGGTTCTAGTCTAATGGTTTCTCTAATTAATCCAACCGCATAATCCATGGGCCTAATTCATGGGCTCAAACTAGACTCATCCAAAATGTTGGTTCATGCAACTAATGAATGGGTTAGGTCCATTACACAAGTCTAAAATAAATCTATAACTAGCAAACAATAATTAATATAATAATTAATAATCATGCATGCACAAATATTAAATACAATAAATAATCATAAAATAAATTATCCATTATTAATTACTAAACTACCCTTGAGTAAAAATATGAGGGTGACACTTGACCCGATGTAATGACTCACACACAGATAGAGTTAAGGGAGGATGACTTATCTATATGAACAATTGTCACTAGCATAGCCCTAAAGGACAGGTGGTAGTCTATGAACGAGGAAGAAATACAACAAATTTGCTTAACTCGGCGCTACAAATCATCCCGTCCAGCACATAAGACTAATATCCTTTTGAGAAAGGATGGCACGGCATTAGCGGAGATGCCATCCTGCCGAGCACGGATAAGGCTAAAGGAGTTTCATTCGGATAGGATCGGCCCCGGTGCCCCGGAGACCGTTTGTGGAACTAAGATCTGAAGATCCACTTGTTAAACAAGTTGTCCACGACATGCAAGTCTGGGTCATTCCAATTTTCATCTTGACAAGACAATCCATGAATTTGTTCTGAACGAGCATTTGCTCCATAAGCTGTGATTCATGATTCTTGCTTGATATAATTCTCGTTTCAGATTTAAACTTGACATGATTCTAGTTAAGAGTTCAATTTGACTTGATGTATTCCCCTGGTGCGGGGACTGCCTTGGCGACTTAACGGTCCCGGGTACTTGCAGGTTCAATTGCACAGAAGGACTGTTCGATAGTCTTCTGGCTGACTCAATGCATGCACGATACGGGATAGTGTTACTTGCTTGTGGCAAAAGTTTCGTGTGGCAAACATTGAGTCGAGGCAACATTATAAGTTAACATAACAAGCATTGCATTCAGAAGAAAAGTTAAGCATTTACATTGGCTAGGGCCCGAAGGTAAGCCGAGGAGTAAAATCGTAAAGGGACTTATTGAGCAACATTATCTAGGGTCGTGCTGTGTAGCAAGTAAAGTAGTGCACTACGAAGAGTATAATGTTCATATTGTTCTATTCGAGGCATACCGGGGTCCAGTTGTACAAGACAAAGGTAGCATGCGAGGGTATGATTACAAGCAAAGTTTTATTTCCATGTTCAAATATAAGCAATACAAGTTGGGATTATTCTCCTAGATAGGTACGTTGTATTCTTATTATCATGCAGGGGGTGATTCACCTAGCGACTACCATAAAACATCTATATTTTAAGTGTGCTGGCTAAGCAAAGACAAGTTTACCGTAGCCATCCACCTTAGCGATGATTTGCTTCGTTGAGCGATACTCCGAGCGAGCCTCTGAAAGCCTAAGCCGGAACTCTTGAAGGGTCAAGTCTGAAAATCCTCTTGCCTCAAACGAGTATGCTCGCTAAATAAAGCGGGTTGGGACGTTACACTTTTATCGTTTGAATCGGCAGTCTGCTTGAGCAGAATGGGTCATTACATTATACACCACTCAGAAAATGTCTCATCCTTGGGACTTTCTGGTCGCAGGTCATTCTATCGCACTATCGAATCTATCCCAACCATAGCAATTGGTATCACTAAATCTATTTGAACATAATCTCCTACTTGTTCCTTATACCGTGTTGCATGTATGCTGAGTTAGTCTCATTTGCGCCTTAGTGGGGGACATGTTCCTTAACACGGGGTACGTTGTAATCCATCGTGAATGATCTAGGGCTGAGGCAAACTATATAAGTTATTATACTTGTTTATATGGATATTCACCTGCACCAGCATTGAGATCGGCATATCGCGAGTCTGGATCGTGCACATATTAGAAGCGCTTCAAGCACATGCATGTCAACCAACTTAGCGATAGCAAAATATTAGTACTCGAGTTTCACATCTCCTTGAGTCTTGGATCGTGCACACGTTCAAAGCGTCCCTAAAATACATGCATTCAACAAAACTTAGAGATAGTAAAATCTGACAAGCTACTGGCAAAAATCTCTAGGGTTCTCGTCTTATGAATCACAAGGATACTTCCGATAGGATAACTCAAATCCCAGTCATTTTTTATTCCAACCAAATATTTGCACTATCATTAAGCATGATCTATTCGGTTTATCGACTAGCGTTCATCCATTCAGGTCAAACACAGCACACATTATCGTTCCAAGTATAACTCTAAGTCTTGTTGCCCCACTTTTGTAGCTTGTCCAAGCAATGTGATAAGGTCGGTCAAACTGGTTCGTTCACTTGGCACAGGGTTGTCTGCCTAATTGGTAGATCAGCTTACAAGATCATTGGTACAAGTTTAAGTACACGATGCATCGTACAAATTTGTCGTACGATACTCGACCTAATTCCTAGGGTCAAACCATTTTATTTGCATGGGATATTCTACCTAAGCTCGTTTTACTCAGTTTTCTAAACATTAAGCATATATTTTCCTTCTCTCACTAGCACGTTCATTTGTACAGGGTTCGAGTTCATTCAGTAAAATTCACAGTATATCCAAGTTGCAGGACAAGCCTAGTGATTTGCATAGTCTATCTCTTCAAGTATGTTTTGATAGAATCCCTATCCGTTCCAAGTTTAGATCATCAAGCCAAGATTCAATTCTAAACCTTTAGTTATAACTTCAAATCATCCAACTTGATTTAATTTGTTCATGAAACCATCAAGCATGATTTATTCCATGTTCTAAGCTAACTTATCCTCAAAATATTTTTGGTCACTTGCATTCCCAATTTATCTTATTATGTCGAACCACAAGTTAAGACAATCTATAAGTTATCATGCTCCGGTCTCCCGCAAGTTCGATCACCCTCGTCGGATGTGATATTATCACGCCAACGCCCGTGTTGGATAATCATCCTAATCCAGGCGTGACACGTGTACGAGCATGGAGTTATGCTCGGACAAGGCAAGAATGTTTGAATATTATGGTTATCTTTGGCACAACCGAGATACCTTATCATTTTCTTTACTCTATCTAATTTTATATGTTAAATCTATCGAGTTAAGTCCATTCATGTAGTGATTATTATTCGTCTAGCAAAATCATCCAACTTCAATATTATCGTTCGGTAATTTCCATATTCTACTTCTAGCATTCCTCAGGAAACTAAGTTTTAATATTCAAGCCCAAGTCTATTCCATCTTTTGATACGTTCTATTCATCGAGTTTATTTGGAATACTCACCGAACATATTTTCGTGAGTTCGATCATCTCCGCCGTACATGAAATCACCATGCTGGTGCTCCAGTAGGATAGTCGTTCTCGTTAGGACTAATTTCGAAGGTTATCTTTTCGAACTTGATTTTAAGATCGTTCTTCCAAACTTCAAGCCAAATTCATTATCATTCATATCTTTTATCGAATTAAGATATTCATCTCGGGCTAATTTCTATTTGAGCGATATTGCATTCAAGTTCAATCCATTTATTTTAATCCAAAATCACTCGTACGATTTTTCTAAGTTTTTAACAAGTTTCCTTAACCAAGATATCGATTTCTATTTTCATAAATCCTAATTCGATATAAGCCTTATCATTTATTCAAGACATTCTCTAATTGTTCAATCCAACTTTCGTACGAGACCTATGAATCCGTTTGGATATTTCTAAATTATCCATACATCACTCAGAATTGAGTCATCCAATTTAAATCCTCAATCAATTTGTATCTTCCAACCCAAAATATCGTTCGAGCTCTTTCTCAAAATTCAAGCACGATTCTCTATATTCGCCTAAGCGATAAATCCGAGAATATTCTATCGGTTGGCATTCTAAATCTGACTTATCTTTTATTCCTGAATGATATCCCAATTTTGTTACAACTAGCTTGCACCAGGGGTCTTGGCGCACAATACTCAACACAACTTAGCCGAAAGGCTGTGTGCATAGCTAACCGTTCGATATTTGATTTCGTAGTCTAACCAGCTGGATAATCACATATAGGCATATCGGTTTGCACATAAATTGCAAATTCTAGCATGGGTCCATTCCCAAAGGGTCTAGCATAGGTTGGCACAAAGGCATTAGCATCATAATTCCGTACAAGTAATCATATCATTCATATGCACTTTTTGAAAGTATTTAGACTTATTGTTTGGAACATTTCGTTGGGACATTGAGAGAGTGTGTGCACATAACCCACTAACAAGCTTTCAAAACTGAGAAAATCAAAATAAAATCCAAAGGCGTATAGCCAAGCTCTGATACCAATCTGTCATGTCCCGATCTCCCGCAGGCTAATCGACCGTCCCCGCTAGGCAATAATTATCGCACCAGCGCTCCCGCGGAATGATATCTTGACCCATCTGGATGTGATATCGTACGAGCGTAAGTCGTGCCCGTGCAAAGTCATGGTTCTGGCTAGAAGTAAGAGATCTAAGCCACAGAGTCGCACAGATTGTTCGAGTGCAACAGAATTATAAACACATAGGCTATTGGTAACAAGTTCACTAAGCCATCGATAGAGGAAGCATTGAATTGCACAAGTAAAAATAAAGCAAACTCTTTATTGATATTGAATAACTATTACAAGCGACGCATAGCCGAGATTATAAGTCGCTCAAGCCTCTCTCTCTAAAACAGTAAAAGCGTGCCAAGTGGCTATATTTATAGAATGATGTATATGAGATATTCCAACATTATGTCTTGTATATGTGCTTCAGTTTCGGATCATAATACAAGGCTCTAGAGTGAACTCCACGCCTTGGTACGTACGAAGAAGGCATCCGCACCAAACGGAGTTCTCCCACACCCTGTAAGCAATTTGGTGGGTTATCAGTACATGAATGCACTGGTGGGGAGGCTAATCGCCCGATCGATAAATCCAAATACGTTCAATAGGTTCTATACACCATCTATTTAGTTGTCTTTCTAGTTTTTTCCTAGGATCAGTTTTATCGTTAATATGGATAGCCTAACTCGTATGGCAGTGCGCCGTACGATATAAAAGAAAATATGGCAAAACTTACCAAGTTACCATTTGTCCTTCCCTGTCCAAGGCAAACCAAGTTAATTAAAGTACGAGCATGTATATACATTCATGGCAATAACATATGCAAACACTGTGTTGTGAGCGAGATTACGCTTCGGGTGCATGAGTTACACAAAATATCAGGTGTGTTGCATAAGATGTTAAAGTGTTCAATTGACGTACAAGTATCTTATCCATGATCGTTCAGGCATTTTCAATATTCTTGACCCGATACAATGACTCACACGCGGATATCCACTAAGCGAGGATGACTTATCTATATGAACAATTATCGCTGGCATAGCCATAAAGGATAGATGGTAGTCTATGAACAAGGAAGGAATGCAACGAATTTGCTTAACGCGATGCTATAAACAATCCCATCCAGCACAGGAGACTAAGATTCTTTTGAGCAAGGATGGCACGGCGTTAGCGGAGATGCCATCATGCCGAGCATGGACAAGGCGAAAGGAGTTCCATCCGGATCGGATCGGCCCCGGTGCCCCGAAGACTGTCCGTGGAACTAAGATCCGAAGATGTAATTGTTAAACAACTTGTCCACGACATACAAGTCTGAGTCATTCTAATTTCCATCTTGACAAGATAATCCGTGATTTTATTCTGAACGAGCATTTGCTCCACGAGCTGTGATTCATGATTCTTGCTTGCCATGATTCTCGTTTCAGATGTAAACTTGACATGATTCTCGTTCAGAGTTTAATTTGACTTGATGCATTCTCCTAGTACAGGGACTGCCTTGGCGACCTAACGGTCCCGGGTACTTGCAGGTTCAATTGCACAGAAGGACTATTCGATTGTCATCTGACTGACTCAATGCATGTACGATACGCGATAGTGTTACTTGCTTGTGGCATAAGTTTTGTACGGCAAATATTGAGTCGAGGCAACATTATAAGTTAACATATAGCAGACAAGCATTGCATTCAGAAGAAAACTTAAGCATTTACGTTGGCTCAGGCCCAAAATTAAGCCGAGGAGTAAAACCATAAAGGGACTTACTGAGCAATATTATCTAGGGTCATATTGTGTAGCAAGTAAAGCAGTGCACTATGAAGATTATAATGTTCATATCGTTCTACTCGAGGCATAGCGGGGTCCAGTTGCACAAGGCAAATGTAGCATGCGAGGGTCTGATTATAAGTAAAGTTTTATTTTTATGTTCTAACACAAGCAATACAAGTTGAAATTATTCCCTTAGCTAGTTGCGTTGTATTCTTATTAGCATGCAAGGGGTGATTCACCTAGCGACTAGCATGAAACGTCCATATTTTAAGTGTGCTGGCTAAGCAAAGACAAGTTCACCGTAGCTACCCACCTTAGCGATGATTCGCCTCGGTTGAGCGATACTCCGAGTGAGCCTCTGAAAGCCTAATCCAAAACTCCTGAAGGGCTAAGTCTGGAAATCCTCTTGCCTCAAAAGAGTATTCTCGCTGAAGCAAAGCGGGTTAGGGCATTATACTTTTGCCGTTTGAATCGGCAGTCCGCTTGAGCAGAACGGGTCGTTACAACTTGTGCATATTGATTGTACTTATAATTTATTGTTTCATGTTCGTGTTATTTCATATTTTATTTTTGGTATTGTGTAGATGTACTTTGCTCTGTCCTGACCGGACAGTTGATACAGATATCGTAGAGGTGACACTTGGGATCAGCTGAGCGACATGGAGGATTAGCGTAGATTATTTTGATTCATTGATGTATTTGGTGATTGTATATTTTTATGGTTTATCGAATTTGACTCCGGACGAGATGAGATGTATTATGTACAAAGATCATAGTAGTGGAACATGGTGATCGTGGATGTATGTGTGATTATTTATCATTATTAGAGCTATGACTTGTGCTTGATTTATGTGACTTGATGATACATAAGGCATAGACAACTGACTACCATCGACACTGCGGCGTAGGCTGGACTTGCCCATGCACTCGTACCTATATTGCGGGCGCGATTCATGACACATTAGAGAAAAGTCACTACTATATTGAGCCAGAAGCTTAATCCTAAGGGTCCATTATAAGCTAGAAGCCTAGTGATCCCATAACTTTTAAACTGTGGCAATATCGACCGAGACATCCTGAGACAATATGATAAAAATTATCAAAACAAATTCGTGTGGTCATCTCTTAGCAGATGACATTATAACGAATGGTCAACTAGGTTTTCTTAAACCATTAATCCAAAAGATTATATTTGAATAATTAATTACTTTTATTTATTGGTTTATATGGCTTATGTCGGTATGATATGAATATGCAATCTTGGCATATATGTTTTGTGAACTATAGTATTAAGAATTTATATCTTCATCTCCTTAGATTTTTAATCTTTTATATGAGATATCTTTAATATAAAATTTATGATCTGTCACTTTGATAAGATAAAATTTTCGTCGTTAGGGGAAGATAGGAGGAAGATAAATGCCTTGTTACAGAAGAACGTCATGAATTATCATTCTAGAAGAAATTTGTGAATCATCATTCTAGAAGAACGTTGTAAAGCATCATTCTAAATGAACATATCATACTTCCATTATCTAATCTTGACTAAACTAGAAGAAACGATCCCTTATAATTTATTACAAATGAATTATTAGATGCTTACCTGATAATTTTAATAATATTCCATAAATAATTATACCAACTATAAATATACCTTCTAGAATAGAAGTAAATACCAAAAGAACCAAAATAAAGACAATAAATAAATAAGTTCTATATTAAGAACACGTAAGACCTAAATGTTCTAAAGATTCAGCTCTCCAGAAGAAGAAAACAAATGTTATAATACACCCTAATGAAGAAGCAGCTCCTAAAGTAGAATCTCCTGAAGTGAAATATTTATGACGGTCTAGAAGATGTCATAAACCAATAATTCAATTTCTCAAAGTATATAGCTTCGGTCGAGGATATACCTCAGATCCTATAAGAGACTAAGAAAGAAGTACCAGTACCCAAGAAATATATGTTTTAAACTTATTAAGAAAAAAATTGGAATTAAGAAGAATTTGTCAAAGATGATATTATCAAGTGAGAATAAAAAGGGTAATGCAAGTAAATAATAATACTAAACTACAAATAATCCTTTAATGTAAAAAAGGATAATAAAAAGATGTGATACCTCTCGCACAACGTGGAGTACAAACCCAAAATAAAAAAATCCCGTAGATTTAAATGGGTAATATAATAATAATAATAATAATAATAATAATAATAATAATAATAATAATAACAATATTAATATTAATATTAATATTAATATTAATATTAATATTAATATGAATAAAGAGATCCAAATGAATAGAGCAATGATTAGCTCAAGGATTCTCTAAATGACCATGAGTAGACTATGAAGAAATATATTTTCTATTCATAATAACATAGATGATTAGATATACATGAAATCCTCGAAAGATTTAAATCCCCAGTTATATCCTTGAAGGATTAAAAATTACCATGCTATCTCCGAAGAGTTTGCAAAGTGGGTCACATATGGACTAAAATCATCCGGAAGAATGTGATAGACTCATTGAGTATCTGTCTAGAAAAGGATATAATAATACTAAAAATGTCCTGTCATATTTGTGAAATTTTTTTTGAATAGATTTATCAAAAACGACCGACTGTATAATATCTCTTGAAGAGATTAGAAGTACCTCTTGAAGAAAAGATCCCTGAAGAGAAAGAAAATATGATAATATTTTCTGAAGAGATTAAAAATATCTCCTGAAGAGATAATCTTCAAAAGAGATATAATCTCCAAAAGAGATTAAGAATATCTCCCGTAGAGATAAATCTCAAAAGAGATATCATATAATCTCTCAAAGAGATTAAAAATATCTCCTAAAGAGATCTCATATTATCTCCAAAAGAGATATCAGATAATAAATCTCCAAAAGAGATATATTAAAAAATCTCCAGAAAAGATCTACCATAATCTCTTGAAGAGATAATATTAATCTCCTAAAGAGATAATATTAATCTCCTGAAGAGATAATCTCCCGCAGAGATATAAATCTCCTGAAGAGATCTTCCGAAGAGAATATCTCCTGAAGATATTTAATATGAATAGTTATCATTTACTCAATATACCTATAATGGTCAGGTCAATGGAATCCGTTATGACCCAAAATAATAAAAGAATATATTTTGGATCCTGAAGTACTATATTTAAATAATATTAATTCTTTATTCACTTAGCATAATATATTTATGTGAACCTGCTGATTGCACCTATACATAGACACTAGAATGATATATGACACATAAATCATTCTTTAATTAATTCATATGAATGTTTTGATCTTATAATATATGCAGATGCATGGTATCTATCTGATCCCTATTAAGAGGATATCACAACCAATGTATGTTGTCACTTCCCGTTCCTGATATACGTATTTGGAATATATTTTATTTTAGAATGGTTGCATGTGCATGGAGACTAGACCCATTCTTTGGTTTAACCTGGTTCATGGTTCATTTTGTGGGTTGGTTCAAGTCATGAGAACCCATGGTTCAACCCTCAACCCTACCATATATAAGCCAACCTCTCTCTCTCTCTCTCTCTCTCTCTCTCTCTCTCTCTCTCTCTCTCTCTCTATTACTTTATTTTATTTCTCTCTCTTGTGTTTTCTCTCCCATTTTTCATAGGCAAGTAAACCTTACAGGAGAAATGGAGAAACCCTATATATTATTGGTTCATTATGTTTGTTATATGTTTCTAAACACTTTTAATACTTTAAGTTTTCTGTTTTGATGGATGGATTTGAGTAGATCAATATTTTTAAGTTAAAATTTTCATGGATATTATGTGTTTTTCGTGATTTTGATCTACTAAAATATAATATTTTAGAAAATTGATTTTTAGAGTTGATGGAGCACTTCATTTCAAGAATTTTGGCTTTTGGTTCACTTGATTTAGACTTAAAATGAGGATTTTATGGTCAAAATAATTTTTAATTTTTGGAGCTTCCGCCATGGCCGAATATGCTATTGGAGAAGTCGAACTTCATATGCGGCTAGCAGCTAAGCGGCTGAGAGTGCCATACAGCATGAGAGGGTTATGTTGTCTAAACTCTTTATCGCATACTGACAGCATGCGTCCATTTTATTGGAAGCATGACTGCTTATTTACACAAGTGTCCTTGAACTCCTTGTGTTTTCACTCGCTGAACGAATAAAAAATTTGTTAAGTCCAAGAGACACCCATATGCGGCCGAGTGACTTATGCGGCAAGTAGAGCATGCTGCCACCATTTTTGGACGCATGACTCTGAACCATTGGCACTTATCTTTATGACTTTGTCCTTTCTCTCTGACACACTTTATTGAATTATCACATCAATCATATCAATCACTTTATATCACATCATTGATACTTCATTTATTGGATGTCACTTCAATACTTGTCCCAAGGAGTAGACTTTAATCCTGAACATGCGGCCCTGACTCCATTTGCGGCTAAGTGGTTCATGTGGCCCTAACTTCATACGCGGCCAGGACTTCATATGAGGCCTAGAGACATATATGACCGAGACTTCATATGCGGCCTAGAGACCCCATGCGGCCTTGATTGTTTGATTGGATTTTTTTTATTCTTTAGTAATTTATATTTGGGTTAATACTAGTGTTATGATTCTAAGAAATAATGGATTTGGTAACCAGATCTCGTGCCAGATATGACCATGAGCTAAGATTGGCAATGAACATGGCATGAGTTGAACTAAGATTTCAGTATGCACTAGACAAAGTGGATAGTGACAAACTGGCTATGTGCATGACATAAGCATTCGTGTTACAATATGATCTTGATTCATGTGATCCAATGTATAATTGGTAATTGGACTCGAATATTACATCTGTATTGATACAAATAATTGAGGGTATATGATCGAATGTACGCCGAGGTGCAACATACCGTGTCACGTGATAAGTAATTTATATTTTGGTTGTGCATCGAGAATGCCTCCAAATACTTGAATGTGTAATATTATAAATATATATTATTTTCCCAGCACGAATATGATATACGAGTCAACTACCAAAGCGCGACTAGGATATTGATTGACTGAATGTTACATACACGCTCGGGTGAATCAAGATTGAACTTCCATGGATTCGTATCTAGCGTGCCCATAACTTGTACGACATCTTAAGAGAAATTCTTGTAGTGCCCCGCTCCGTGTTGGCACTATGTGCAGGTGATATCGCTTTGCTTGCTCGAGCGGAAGTCTTCTCAGAGAATTTTCGACCGAACCATAAGACGATTGATCAATGTGAGTGGGCAGAACTATATTCTCTGATTCTTGCATGCCTTAATAATGAATCTGAGTTTTTGAATATTTGTTCTAAGAAGATAGTATCATAAGAAGAATGATAGAACCTGACTCTGCATGCTTAATAAGAGAACTTGTATAGCTTGTCATTGAAAGAACCTGCTTGCTTAACTAGAAAATTTGTATGCTTGTCTGAAAAGAGATAGAGTCTTTCCATACTAAGTCAAGAAGTATAAGAAATATTGCATGCTTAGTTACACTGACACAGCTATCGAACGAACCTTTGCCATGCTAAAAAGATAAGTAAAAGAATCGCTTGAATAAGTCCCTTGGTAATATTCTAAGAAAGAGATAGTTATTGCATGCTAGTTATGAAATCAAAATTATGCTTGTTATTATATGTCTTGCTTGTCTATTTTGCTTTATCGAACCGCTATAAGTCTTTGATTCGTATAAGCAGAGACTAATATCGTGCCCTGAGGTACGGTCCTTGTGATCTAGTGGGGTGTGCTATTATATATGTGAGAGATATGCTTTGTTCGACAAGATGTGTTTTGCTCGACCATATATGTTTTACTTGATCATTTGTTTTGCTTGCATTATAGATGCTTCATGCCATTGCATTGGTCTCGGACAACTTGTGCATAATGTCTTGTCTTTCGAACGGTTCTTGGGGTACTGGGAATCGTTCGGTCTGGAAGAGATTTTTGTTTTACCCTGAGGATACGGCCCGCTGGGGGTCTAGTGGGGTGATGTGTCTATTAGTGTTGTATAAAATCTATGATGTCACAGTTGCTAGTACTCGGGTGTGTTGGTGAAGAGCAGAACCTTGAGTCACAGCTACCGACAAATGTGTGTGCTAGAGAAGAGCTGAACCTTGTGCAACCACTGCTAATCATAGGGCTATCCATGGACCATCATATAGTTAGGGTACCTGCTAGGCTAGCTTTCTTGCATACCTAACTGTTTGATACAGAGACGGGCAGGAAAAGAGAACTTTATACATATATATTTATGCAAATTATTGCTTACTTGTATGTTTGCTGCAGGGATAATCGTTCGGCCATGGGTAAGGGTTATTGAATAAGTGATCACTTGTATTTCCTTATGTCCTTATAATTTATGCTAAATATGATCCATTTGTTTTACTTGAATATGCTGCCCCTATTACATCGAATTGAATAGTCTGCTTGAAATGCTTGTCTTAATTCGAAATGAACAGCCCCCTAGAGATAACTTTCGTTCCTAAGAGTTAGAATATCGTGCACGATACATGCTGCATACTACACGATAGAACACTGTCCCAATTGTATGCTTACATGTTTGAATATGCAAAACGATTTCCAAAGCTATATTTTTAAAAGAAGTAAACTGACTCAAATCCTGTTCTGCATGAAATGAACATAGGTAAAGTTAGCAAGATCACTAGTAATGTAATATTTTGCCATATGCTTACTTAGTGTGGGTTTCAGGGAGTGTAGCTACTATGTAATTGATTTTATACTCACCCGTACTTTTTCCAAAGTATTGACCCACCAATAGTTTGCTTGTTCTCAGGTGCTGGATCGTCCGAGGAAGCGATAGCCGTGCCTCATCCCCAGGACCCAAATATCTGGAGTCGATGTCTTGAGCCGTATGGAGATTGCTTTGAGATGCTTTTGTATAGAGAGATATAATATATGGAACGATGTAATTGAAATTGAGAGAAAGAGAGCTTGAGCGAATTGTAACCTCGGCCAAGTGCCGCTTGTAACACTTTTGAATATCAATAAAGATGCTTGTTTTCTTATGCCATTGTGTTCTTTATTTTTCTGTAATATGTGCCGCTGCTTCCATTTTGAATAGCTTACTTGCCCTTGTTCAAAACTTTGGCCTTGTGCAAGCGTATTTTAGGCTTGCACGGCATCGCGCCCAAGCAAGGACGATCGGTTCTGTAGGGACCAAGCAAGAACGATCGGCCCTTATGGGACCAAGCGAGGACGATCGATCCTTACAGAATCTGGGCGTGACAATTCTTATGTGACCATGCCTGGAGATTTCGAACATAATATTGGACTAATTAGGTAACTAAAAGTGGTAGTAACATTTGGGAGAAATAGTATCCCGAGATCATGCTAACGAACCTTCCTACAGAAATTTATTCTAAGTGATTTGTGGATTGGCCACCACAGATACTATATATCTTTTGCCTTAGTGGAGTACAGTATCTGACCTATCATAAATAATATCAAGCCACTATTTCACTATAGGAACATTGAAACCGCTAATACTCTATTTGTAGCACAGTGGCCCTACGGGAAACTGGTGTATCCTAAAGTGCCTGTATATTCCTTATTTGGCTCGGTTAGCTCATGTTCGACAATGGTGTAATCGAATACCTATTATGCATTATTTTTTAGATAATCTCAGACTCCACAAAATAGTATGTCATAGAAGTGATTGGCTGATATAAGAAAATAGACTTGGTTGTGATTGTATTATTCGGTTAGTAGCCTAAAAAAATGGACTATCATATTGTGATGGTTCAACCATTGTCCTTATTTGGTTGTAGGGTTGGACCTTTGCGCTAGGATATGTCATGGACCTAAGTTACGATGCTGAACCTATGTATTATTATATAATTATTTCTTAGATTTTTGTTTCTCTATTTTGTGCTTCATTTGTGGTACTTGCAATTTGGGGTCTAATTTTACTGGTTTTGCATGGCCAACACCCGAGGATCCAGCGTACTATCCCCCAACTCATGGCGCGTACCAAGAACATGGTCATAAAGGATAACGAGTGGGTTCTCTTCTTCCTTGCTTGTCACTGTACATTTACTTCTTTTGGACGTTTAGCCACCGGCACCTGTTAGCCGATGTGGTAGCCCGTTCTCCCTTTTTGGGGAGCACGACTAAGAAATACATTCGGTATCTTCGATCTAGATAGATTAAATCAAGATATTTTCCTCATTACGGATTTGCATCTTCAGAATTAATTTCTATATTCAGTGGACCATGTCCCAAGGAGTGACTTAGCGGTAGAGTCAAAAGAGACCTCTCCGCTGCAAGGTTTTTTGCCTAGTTTTCGTTGACACATTGTTGCTTTCGTGCTTTCGAGTTAGTTTTTGGATTTGTATTTTCTAGAATAATTTTAATAGAGTTTATTACTTTCATTCATAGACCTGTACTTTTATTTTGATCTTTAAAAGGGAAGAAGAGGTATTAATCATCTGTTTGTGACAATGCAGGTGATCGTGTAGTAGACGTCGCATGAGCGGAGTCTTGAAGCACCCATTTTCTTTCGTCTCCCCAACCAACTTGTGAGTAGCTATAATTCGACTACTTGACCCTTCTTCCAAGTCTTTATACCTAAAAATTTTGTCTCTTGATTGTTCCGATCAAAAGATACCATAATAACTAAAAGATGTCAAAGATAAAAAGGAATAGACTTGGATTACTTTATGATTGTCGATCAACTTGTGAACAGTTACCTTATTGCATACTAGTTCGCTTAGAATGTTCTTTCATCATATTTTAACCCTAATTAGAATATATACTTCTTCTATTATTGTGCTATTTGTAGAACACATCTTGTTATGCAATAATTTGAACATCGAGACTATATAAAATCGATCATGCCATGTTGCATGTCTCGTGCTTATGTTGTCTTAAACTGTATCGTTTGATAATTTAGTATTAGACATCGTTTGATCACGAACAACTTGTGCACAAGGTTTCTAGTTCCTGTGGACGGTCGTCGGGGCACTGGAACCGATTCGATCAAAACAGAACGTACTAAATAGTCGTCTGTTGAGGACGAAATGCCATATAGCGGGGTCGCCACCTGCGTTTCATACCAATTCTGTTTCGTGATTATAACTCGTCCTTTATGCCAGCATGCCAGTGACCCCCTCATATATTTAAAATATGCAAAGCAAATTATGTCTTCATGGCAGGAAAGGTCATGGTAAGTGTTGTGCAGGTGGCTCAAACGGGCTGGTAAAAGTTACCGAATAGTGGCATGTTGATTTCAGTAAACTTTCATAGCTATTTCTTGCTTGTAAAATGAACTAAGTCAATATAGAAAAATCACATAATAACTTGCATATTTCATATAAATAATGTGTTGATTGGTATAGTTGGGTTAGCATGCCTTCACTAGTGCATTTTGATGTACTGACCCTCTTTGCAATAGGTTCTTCGCGCCAAGGAGATCTTGAAAGAAGATAGAGCAATTTTTTAATCCAGTCCATCAACCGGCACGCCTTATTCGTGTCCTTAAAGTATGTTTTGAAGTTCCAGAAGCTTGTGCACATACCTTATGCAGCTCCGTGGAAAGGCGATAGCTTCGCCCGAATGTGTCTATATCTTTTGAAGCTTTAGTAAAAGGATATAATATACCAGACGACTATCTTATTTTGTGTCCACTTTTGTAAGCCCGTGTGGCAACCTTTTGTACTTGTTTAAGAATATGTAAAATATGTTCATTATCAATAAAGAGAACTTTTTCATTTTCAATATTGTGTTCAATTATCTACGTACTCTGAATATGTGCTCGATATATAAA
The DNA here is from genome assembly GCA_036927795.1 of Iris macrosiphon. NCBI lineage: Eukaryota > Viridiplantae > Streptophyta > Magnoliopsida > Asparagales > Iridaceae > Iris > Iris macrosiphon. The sequence continues at coordinate 135,744,908 of JAYESA010000004.1, forward strand.
AATACCTTAGCCTTGTGAAATGTACAACCTAGGAACGCACGGTATCACATTCGGGGGACGACAGATTCTACAAAATCGGGGCATGACATATTGGTATCAGAGCTCAGCTTCAAGTTTCTTTGACCCTCGTGTCAGAAAAAGTTCCTTTAATGATCAGTTCCCAATGCGAACTCCTAAACTCGTCCGGGAAAAATAAGATGCGTTCCATACAGTGAGTCCATAATACGTTATGAGACTGATGCAAGTTACTTTCTTTTAAAGGAATGGCTCAAGCGCAAGCATCAGCGCTGGCACTGGGAGAGGTACAAGCACGAGTAAGTATTTTTGGTACCTCAGAAAGTTCCGAAAGCCAGGGAGTTATTCCCCCTGTCAACCTGATTAAGAGAATATTGAGGATGCTTGAAGCAAGCCAACAGAGGGATGAGGCTCGTCATAAGCGAGCCGAGAAGTGGGTGGAAGAGTGACAGAGCAAGTTCGAAGGTAATCTAAAAGCCCAATTTACAGTCCAACAGAAGCAGGTAGATGCCCTACAACTGATCATTTAGATCTTAGCCTCCAACCATTTTGGAACAACAGCAGCAACACCGGTGGAGCAACCAGGGCCTGAAGTCAAAATGTCTTAAACTCCAAAGAAGAAGAAAGTGACTACCTTCGACTTTGTCGACTTCAAGAAGGTCTGCAATATGCCTTTCCGGGTGACTGATGATCCGTTCGTGGCTCTAGATTGGCTGGTAGAACTTGAAGATCACTTCAAATTGCTTGAGGTACTTGAGGAGAAACGAGTTGCGTGTGCCCAACTATAGCTCTGTTTGAACGCGCACGATTGGTGGGATGTACATTGTAGATCACTCTCCGCAGACATTGATAACGAGACTATTGTATGGGCTACCTTCCATAGCGTATTTGAAGAGGAGTTAATACCCTCTCTCATATGTTGGCAGAAGAAGAACGAATTAATGCAGCTCAGGCAAGGCAATATAACAGTAAAGCAGTACTCCGCTAATCGGCTCGCCAAATTTGCAATCTCCTACGTACCTGATGCAGCAAGTCGTGCAAGACGATTAGAAGGCAGCCTACGACCTGCCATCCATGCGCACATGATCGTTCTCCAATATTGACTATACAAAAGTTCTAAATCATGCCCTTTCTGTCGAACTGCAGTATCCTTCGATTGTTGCCAGCGTTATTCATACTTTCCATCACAAGTGCCCTAGCAACGCGGGAGGAAACAACGCTTCAAAGTGTCCTCATAATGGCAGTCAGCATAAAGGAAATCCTGAGCAACCATATTTCTTCTGTAAGAGGCTAGGGCACACCATCAACGAATGTCACTTCAAGTATGGGTTACGCTTTAACTGTGGTGGTCAAGGCCACTAATCAAAGAACTGTCTGCACCCCTCTAAGCTCTACCATCAACATCTAAATCCTGCTCCGACGTATCAAGCTAACCGAGCCGTGCCATAATAAGAGCGTCTTCAAGGTCAAAGTCGGGTGTACACTCTGACATGGAAAGAGGCCCTCGCTTCGGACACCGTTGTGTCAGGTATATTGTTTTTCAATAACATACCTGCATGTGTGCTACTTAATTCTGGTACTACGCATAGTTTCATATCCACGAATTTTGCCATAAAAAATAAGATAGAAATTACATAATTATACCTAGATCTTAGTGTTAGCACCCCATCGGGCACAAAGATACATGTTCGTTCGGTATGTCAGGGCGGTCACGTCTTTATTGGAGGAAGAAAACTATCGCTTGATGTGTTAGTCCTTGATGTTCGGGATTACGACATCATCTTGGGGATGGACTGGCCCGGCGCTTGCTCGGCAACTGTTGAATGTATAAAGAAATGGGTCACCTTCCGTCTACTTGGAGAGGCCAAATTCTACTATACGAGTGGTTCAGCAGCAGAAGCGTCAAAGACCTGCATGATATTTTTTGTGATGACAGCTCAGCGGATGCTACACTCTAGATCGAGGGATACTTAGCGTCCGTTCGAGACATACAGCGGGATTGTGTAAATATTGAGTCTTATTCCATTGTGGCAGAATTTTCTAATGTATTTTCGAGCGAACTACCTGGCATGCCATCCGACCGAGAAATCGAGTTCACCATCGATACCTTACTAAATACCCAACCGATTTCCAAAGCTCCATATAGAATTGCCCCTACTGAATTAAATGAGTTAAAGTACCAAGTGCAAGAATTGTTTGACCGTAGGTATATTCGTTTGAGCGTGTCTCCTTGGGGCGCGCATGTGTTGTTTGTGAAGAAGAAAGATGAGACATTGCGGCTGTGCATAGACTACCAGAAACTAAATAAGGTCACTATCCAAAACAAGTATACCCTGCCCAGGAACGATGACCTCTTTGATCAGCAGCAAGGGGCATCATTGTTTTCGAAGATAGACCTTCGCTCTGGCTACCACCAATTAAAGATCAAGCCAGAATACATGTTGAAGTCAGCATTTTGCACCCGTTATAGCCACTATAATTTTTCTGTCATGTTGTTCGGACTGATGAATGCTCCTGCCCCATTCATGGATTTGATAAACTGTGTGTTCCGACCATTCCTTGATAAGTTTGTTGTGGTATTCATAAATGACATCTTAGTGTACTCGAATAAAAAGGATGAACATGCAGGACACATGCAGATGGTGCTTCAAACTCTTCGAGACAATAAGTTATTCTTAAAGCTAAGTAAGTGCTCATTCTTATTGGACAATATATCTTTCCTCAGGCATATTATTTCTGCGGAGGGCATCTAAGTCTATCCAAGAAAAGTTGAAGCCATCGTGGAGTGAAAGAGACCTGAGTCGGCCAGCGATATTCGGAGCTTCCTTGGTCTAACAGGCTACTACATGAGATTCATAAAAGATTTTTCAAGGATTGCTTTGCCTCTGAATTATCTTACTTGAAAAGGAATAACGTTCATGTGGTCGGACTAATGTGAAGCTTTATTTGTAGAATTAAAGCAACGACTCATCTCAGTACCAATTTTTACTCTTCCGGACAGGCCCTATAATTTTAAGATTTATAGAGACATTTCAGGAAATGGTTTGGGATGTGTCCTTATGCAGAGGGACAAGGTGATAGCCTTTACATCAAGGTAGTTTAAGCCTCACGAAAGGAACTATCCAACGCACGATCTAGAATTGGCAACGGTAGTGTTCATATTGAAGTTATGATGATATTACCTTTATGGCGTACTGTGTAAAATTTTCACGAATCACAAAAGCCTCAAGTACCTCTATACTCAAAAGGATCTAAATTTATGACAACGACGTTGACTTAAACTCCTTAGTGAGTTTGACTTGATGATCAAATATACACCGGGCAAGGGCAACGTTGTAGCTGATGCACTGAGTAAAGTGTTTGCAGGGAGCTTAACTATCGATGACAGGCTGCGAAGGGATTTGGAAAGTTTGGGTGTTACAATACGAATCAGATACAAATGGGCCCATGCGGCTCAGTTGTGCCTCGAACAAGACCAATTGGAGAAGGTCAAGTCCGCTTAGAAAGTTGACATGTTCCTAGAGAAGATGTACAATCTTATCTCAGTTGGAAAGGCGACCGACTTTATGGTAGGCATGGATGGAATGATGCAGGTGAAGGGAAGACTATATGTTCCTAGCGATGCAAACCTCAGAAAAGAGATACTCATTGAAGCCTATTATACAAGTTATACTTCACATCCAGAAAATACGAAGATGTATCAAGACCTTCGCACGATGTTTTGGTGGCACAGAATGAAGAGGGATATGGTGTTGTTTGTGTCACAGTGCCTGGCCTATCAGCGAGTAAAGATTGAGCACCAGAAGCCGGGCGGTGAGATACAGAACCTTGCTATACCGGAGTAAAAATAGAAAAACATAACTATAGATTTTATTGTTGGTTTGCCAAAGACACAACGGGAGAATGATGTTGTCTGGGTCATCGTCGATCGACTCACCAAGTCAGCTCACTTTTTTTATCAAAGTTGCTTGGAGTGTCGACCGTCTGGCGCAGATCTACCTTAATGAGATCGTTCGACTCCACGGTATGTCTGTATCCATTGTCTTCGATCGAGATGGACGAATCATATCATGCTTCTGGGAGAGCCTTCAGTCAGCAGTAGGGACAAAGTTAAAGTTTAGCTCTGCCTACCATCCTCAAACAGACGGCTAGACTAAATGAGTAAACTAGATCCTCGAAGATATGCTACGGCTCTGCGCCTTGGACTTGAAGTCAAGTTGGGACATGCTTCTACTGTTAGCCGAATTTGCATACAATAATAACTATCAATCCAGTATTCAATTGGTGTCGTATGAGGCATTGTATGGGCAGAAGTATAGATCCCCTATCTGTTGGGATAAAGTTGGTGAACGACAAATTATTGGCCTGGGGCTCGTAGAACAAACCGTCCAAAAGATCTATTTGATCCGCGAACGGCTGAAGGTAGCACAAATCTGTCAGAAGAGTTACTCAGATGCGCACCGTCGACATCTTGAGTTCTTAGAAGAAAATCATGTATTTCTCAAAGTCTCGTCCATGCGAGGAGTTACCAATTTGGATCAAAAGGAAAGCTAAGCCCAAGATTCGTCGGCCCATTCAAAATACTTAAGTGAGTTGTCACTATCGCATATCAGATTGCCCTACTACTGTTATTATCAGAGGTGCATAATATATTCTATATTTCATAACATAGAAAGTACGTGTATAATCTGAGCCATATGGTGGATCTTGATCAACTAGACTTGAAGGCAGACTTGACATATGTCGAACAAACTATACATATCTTGGGTCGTAAGGAGAAGTTGCTTCGAAGTCGTCTGGTTCCTCTCGTTCATGCGCTTTTGAGAAATTATTTAGTCTAATGGTCGACGTGGGAGCTTGAGTCTAAAATAAAGGAAAAGTTTTATGTATTATTTCATAGTGGTAGGTTATATTCCTAAGTTTCGTGGATGAAACATCCTATTAGTTGGTTAGGATGTGGTGCCCTGTTCCCCCTTTTCTGGGAGCGCGGCTAAAAAATATTTTCGATGTTCAATCATGATAGATTGAATCAATATCTTTTTTTGTTATGGATTTGCTTCTTCGGAATCGATTTCCATATTTAGTGGACTGTGCCCCAAAGATGGACTTAGCGGCAGAGTCAAGAGGGACCTCTCCGCTGCAAGCTTTCTTGCCTAGTTTTTGTTATCGCATTGTTGCTTTTGTGCTTTTGAGTTAGTTTTTGGATTTGCATTTTCTTGAACAGTTTTGTTGGATTTTATTGCTTTCGTTTATTGAATTACACTTTCGTTTCGAGCTTGGAAAGAGGAGAAGAGGTATTGATCGTCTGTTTGTGGTAATACAGGTGATCATGCAGTAGACGTCGTACGAGCGGAGTCTTGAAGCACCTCTTTCCTATCCTTTCCCCAACCAACTTGTGAGTGGCTATAATTTGATTAGTTGGCCCTTCTTCCAAGTCTTCACATCTAAAATATTGCTTGCTTGATTTTTCCGATCAAACGATACCATAATAACTAAAAGATGTCAAACATAAAAATGAATAGACATGGATTACTTTATGCTTGCCAATCAACTTGTAAACGGTTACCTTGTTACATGCTAGTTCGCTTAGGATGTTCTTTCATCATGTTTTAATCCTAGTTAGAATATATACTTCTTCTATTATTGTGTTATTTGTAGAATATATCTTGCTATGTAATAAACTGAATAGGAAGACTATACAAAATTGATCATTCCATGTTACTTATCTCATGCTTGTGTTGTCTTAAGCTGCATCATTTGATAACTTAGTATTAGACATCGTTTGGTCACGAACAACTTGTGCACAAGATTTCTGGTTCCTGCGGACGGTCGTCGGGGCACTAGGACCGATCCGATCCAGACGGAACGTACTGAATAGTCATCTGTTGGAGGATAAAATGGCACGTAGCGGGGCTCACCACCTTCGTTGTATACCATTTTTGTTCCGTGATTATAACTCGTCATTTATGGCATCATGCCAGTGACCCCCTCGTATATTTAAACTATGCAAAGCTAACTATTTCTTCGTGGCAGGGAAGGTCATGGTAAGTGTTGTGTAGGTGGCTCAGACGGGTAGGTAAAAGTTACCGAACAGTGGCATATTTATTTCAGTAAACTTCCATAGCTATTGCTTGCTTGTAAAATAAACTAAGAGAAGATAGAAAGATCACATAATAACTTGCATGCTTCACATAAACAACGTATTGATTGGTATAGTTGGGTGAGCTCGCCCTCACATGTGCATTTCGATGTACTGACCCTCGTTGCAACAGATTCTCCACGCCAAGAAGATCCTGAAAGAAGATAGGGCAATTTTCCAATCCAGTCTACCAACCGGCACGTCCTGTTCATGTCCTTGAAGCATGTTTTAAAGTTCCAGGAGCTCGTGCACATACCTTATGCTGCTCCGTGGAATGGCGATAGCTTCGTCCGAATGTGTCTATAACTTTTGAAGCTTTAGTAAAATGATATAATGTACTGGAAAACTATCTCATTTTGCGTTCACTTTTGGAAGCCCATGCGACAACCTTTTGTACTTGTTCAAGAGTATGTAAAAGATGTTCATTATCAATAAAGAGAACTTTTCCATGTTCAATATTGTGTTCAATTATCTGCGTACTCTGAATATGTGCTCTGTAAACCTCCTCGACCAAATTTAGGTTCACTTAGCTTATATAGAGAGATTATGATTAATTTAGAGCCAATTAGAATTTGATTACAGTATTTTATAATTGTTGTGCAATATTCATATTACTTAGTGCACCTTACCATTTCTTCGATATTTAGAGCACTACACTAGTTATTACCCTAAAACAAATTTTATACACTTTTTCTAGACATACTAGCCTACTATTCTGATCCTTGTGTAACTCATAAATACTCTATCTTGTGCTTCATTTTAGTCGCACAAAAATTATTACAAACATCCGTGCTTAAATTCAATTAATTCCAACTTTGCATTCTTTGTCCATTCTAATCGAAATTGGAGACACAACATCAACCCGTTTTGTCCAACCCAAATTATGACATTATTTTATTTTAAGTATATTACGTCCATGATGCATGCGTTCCACCCAATTTTAACCCTATACCTTTCCAATTAATTAAAGAACACTTTGCGCATTAATTTTAATTAAATTAATGCAATGACCCAATCTCACTCAAAACTTGACCCAACTACTATCCAAACCCACACTCACACCCTTAAGACTCTTACTAAATACTACACACCATTTTAGTGCATTATATCACACCAAAAAAAAGGTATTTTTCTCATCTAATGCGAAATTTTTTCTTATTTGTGCAATTTCTCAATTGTCAAGGGATTTTGTGAAATTTATAAATTGCCAAGGACTTTTGTGCAAATAGGAGAGTGAGGTGTCCACCTCCCATTGGAGAAAACACATGAAGAATTCTCCTCCATCCATTTGTTCATGACTACACTCAATGTATGTACATGCATTTATGTAGCCTACTATTCATTTAATGTATTCACACCTAAACCTAATCCCCTCCACCCCTATATATACACCCCCGACCTCCTCCCTCAGCTCACCACAGCCACCTCCACCTTCGGCCACCCCTGACCCAACTCCCCCTCCGACCTCCCTCCTCCCAGGCACCCCCTGCCGCCACCACCCACCGCTGCTCCCCCGCCAGCAGCCACCATCTCCAACATAACCTCCAACACTCAACCTCCCCGACCCGACCCCCGACTTCCTCCATCGTAGAAACCACCACCACAGACCACCACCACCATCTGGACCACCGCCCTCACCATTTCTCCCACCGACCTCGCCACCTCCACCATCCCCTGGCGGCCTCCGTCCACCACCACCAACAGCAACACCACCAGCACCACCAGCACCAACATCATCTCCACCACCGACTACTCCTCCCCCGACTCCCCATACGCCACCACCGCCGACCTTAGCCACCCTCAACCACCGCCACCATCACCCCCGACCACCCATGGCCCTTCCTCCGCCGGCAACCACCCACAACCACCGCCCCCGCAGCCGCCGGAGCCGCTGCAATTGCTGTTGCTGCTGCTGTGCATGTCCCCCGCCGGAGCTCCCCCCCCCCCACCGGTGATGACTCGTACGGAGGACACACCCCCTAGACACGATACAGAGGTACACCCTCACATATATATTATACGTATATGTATATATATGTATATGTATATTATAAGTATTAGGTGTATATATATAATATATGTATTATATATATATATATATATATATATATATATATATATTCAGCGCAAGATCTACCATCCGAACCCACCTTCCACCTCCCTCTACCTCCTTTCCCCTTCCGCTCCTCCGTCGCGTCCTTCTTTTCGACAACCGCGCAAAATCCACCATCCGAACCCACCTTCCACCTCCCTCTACCTCAGTCCCACCCTCACCCAGCTCAAGCTCGACTACTTTGGCACTCTCGTCGTCCGTCGCTCCTCCCTCCCCTCCTTCCTCCGTCGCTACCCCCAGGTCCTCCACTCCAGCGTCGTGGAGGACTGTAAAAAAAATCAGGACTGTCAAAATTGGAAGGATACGCTATTGAAATGACTGTCAAAATTTTGACAGTCCTACCAATTGGTAGGACTGTCAAAATTTTGACAGTACTAAAAGTTTAACATAGAGAATGAGTCAGTGGCAAAACGATAAAAAAGAATTTGAGGTGAAAGGATGGTAGTTGGGTAAGTGGGAAGTTTAGATGAGTAAGTGGCAAAACGATCAAAACGAATGAGTCATTCACAAACATTAGAGAATGTTCAAGGAGTATGAGCAAAATCTTGCTAATAGGGTGAGTTAAGATGGGTAAATGGCAATGTCAAGGATTGTCAAACTTTTGACAGTCCTACTAATTGGAAGGACTGTCAAAATTTTGATAGTCCTAAAAATTTAACATATATTTTTAGGACTGTCAAACTTTTGACTGTCCTACCAATTGGAAGGACTGTCAAAATTTTGACAGTCCTAAAAAATCAATATATATTTTTAGGACTGTCAAAATTTTGACAGTCCTAAAAAATCAATATATATTTTTAGGACTATCAAAATTTTGATAGTCCTCATTGCTTGTGGGACTGTCAAAATCCTGACAGTCCTAATTTTATAGAAAATTTCCAGTGGGTTAAAATTAGGACTGTAAGAAATTTGACTGTCCTCATAGCTTGTGGGACTGTCAAAATTTTGACAGTCCTACTTTTATATATAAATGTGCGGATAGTGGGTTAAAACTAGGACTGTTAAAATTTTGACAATTCTCATAGCTTGTGGGACTGTCAAAATTTTTACAGTGAAAAATTCTAATATGTGTACAGTGTACTCATATACAAGAAAACGTAACATGTTGTCCATTCTGCACATGTAGTAGTTATTTTAATGCTATAGACGCCTAATGTGGTTAATTGTAAAATTATTGTGGTTCCTTTGTGTAGAGGAAAGCCAAAGAACGTGGAATTTCTGAAGAAGAGTTGTTCTATGTGATGGCATCAAGTCGGATTGTAGCTTCTGGATTCTTGTTTGATACCACTGTTTTTTGTTGTTGGAGATTTTGTAGACATTATGTGCTATATGCATTTTGAACTTTTGCACTATGAGCAAGAGAGCTGCAAATTGTAACGATGCGAAAATAACATGAAATATTTTTGTTGCAGCATATGCTTTCAAGCATACATGAAGATTTGTATGCTCTGAAACAAAATTCATTTGCGAATGCTTTACTTACTTTTCGTGATCTCATTGATTTAGTGTACCCGAAATAGGATATGCAAATTCTGGTAAATCCTTCAGATCTTTAGTTCCATGGATTTGCAATGTGGTGAAGAATTTGCATGTACACAGTTCCAACATATTTCATTGGAAACTCGGTTATACTCATAATGTTCTTATGTCGCATTCATATGGTGAAGTGCATGTAATTGGACTTGAATCTAAGTACAGTACAAGACTACTCGCAGTGACTAGAATTTGTTTGAATTCTAAGCGCAACGAATTGGAGGGACTGTAAAAAATTTGACAGTCCTACCACTTGGAAGGACTATCAAAAATTTGTCATTCCCAAAATTCACTCGGAACTGTTATAATCAGTCCTAAATAAGTTTGAGAAGTGACAAACTTATAATTGTTTGGAAAAAAAAAAATGGACAGCCCTGAGTATATTGTGTAGTGCCCTTATCACTAGCCATATATAATGGTAGCCTCCCCCAAGACAATAAACTTCGGATCTTAACGCTGGCGAGCTGGATGCTCCAATTCTCATAGTTGTTGACAAATTAGAATTTTTTTACTAGACATGTATGGAGAGAAAAAAAAAAAACACAAGTGATGCACTCCTGAAATGTGAAGCGTTCTTTGGTGGGCTATTCTCGGCACCCTACTCTCGACTGTGTTACTCTGCAAGTGAAATCAGTAACCATTAGACCTTTTGCCTCGTCTTCTCTCGGGAAACAGAAACTCTGAAAACAAATATGCCCGGTTGGCTCATCAATGAGTGGGAATTGGAGATTGAAGGCCATCTCTTTCCAATGGTGGAAAGTGGTACAAAGGCACTGTTACCACTTTGTATGGGATAAAATTGGAGGGCTTCTTACTAGCTCACCTCAGTATAATTATTTTTCCTAGAATACGCTACAGTAAGCGTCTGTTTGGTAAACGAGATTTTGGAGAGGATTTGCAGTTTGGGAGGAAAGTGGATGCAAATTCTCTCTTCCCTTGTTTGGTAACGTCAGATTTGGGGGACAGAATTTAGGAAATGAACAGTAGCAAAATTTCAGGTTTTCATATCCTTTCAAAAAGAAACCATGTCGGTTGGAACTCACCGAGAAGACGAAGACGAGGTCGTCGCAGGAAGAAGACCCTTCCAAAAATTACTATTTTTTATATTTTCTTTAAAAAGTGTGAAAAATGAAAACAAGTTCAGTCCATGAGAAATTAATTCCAAATCATTGTCTCTCACACAACCGATCGTGTCTTTCTTTCTCTCTCTCTCTCTCACGAAGCGATTGGCAAAGGTAATCCTCTCTCTCTCTGACGCAATTTTGGAATCGACTCGAGTCGGTCTCTCTCACACATGCGATTTGGGAATCGACACATTGTGTCGAGCCGATATCTCTCTCTAATACGCGATTTAGGGATCGACACGTTATGTCGAGCCGATCTCTCTCACAGAAGCAATTTGGGGATCAACACATTGTGTCGAGCCGATCTCCTCTTATGATTGAGAATATAATGGAGTGCTCATGAAAGTGATGACATGTGTTGCATTTGAGCAGCATCCCTGTCCTCATCTTTCTAAAAACGAGCTAGTCGCCTATCATAACAAAAACCAGAAAAGAAAACCCAACGACTTGAGTTCAGCAAGCACATACAACAGTTCTTCAATGAATTCTATGCAGTAGCACATCCAGTTCAGTATGAATTCTCTTAAGAATACAAAAGCTATGGTTAATGGAATCAAGCAAGGTTTCCATCAAAAGTTTGACTCCAAGACAGAAAAAACATCACATAAAATCCGAATATAAAAATCACTGAACGATCGCAGTCCAACCCGAAAGACTAATCCTTACAAACCCCTCCACCGATCCATACTGATCACTGCTATACTTCAACCAGATAGGAATAGATTATAATGAGTATAAAAGAATTATCGAAGTTGAGGAAGAATCATGGTAGAACTCCTCGAAACGGTCTCTCTTCAAATCAATTTTCGGAATTCTGAATCCCTCCTCCTCTCTTTAAAAATTGTATCATTGAGAAACTCTTTTCTTTTGATCATCTAATATGGATTAGTATTAGGAAACTTCTATTTAAAGCACCTCAATCCCGAAAAGAACTGGACTGTTGATCACGATCCGACGGTGTTAATAAAACACTCGAATTTGACCTTTAGCGTATACCAAAAAATAGCCATTTCGGATTAGAATATGATCTTTCTGGAACAAACTGTTGCATCACCAACGTACCGACAATACACGGACATTATTATACCAACACTTACTTGTTTTTCAATCTCCTAACATGTGCTTAAAAGCGTCACTTTTGTCGACTTAGACCTCTTGAGTTTCTTCTATATATATATATATATGAATAGCGCATTCAAGGATATTCTCGACATTGGTTTGAAATTTCATCCAACACCAACATGTGATACAATAGGGATTAATTATGGGAATTTGTTTTCAGGATAAAGACGTCACACAATGCTGACTTAGCCGATTGAAAATGATTGAGGCGTAATAGTAGCTAACACTCAATCTGCATTCATTGCATGCATGAAATTATGGAACTATTTCTCATTCGTCAAATACAGTCATTATCACTTTCGACATAGTTGCTAAATAACAAAATGACTCTATCTAAGTTTTTTCCTCAAAAAGTAACCGAGTTTTCAGAAAGTATAAGGAATTCTCAAACAAGCATGATTTCAAGTAGACTAGCAGACGTTTCAGAAAGTAAAAGGAATCTTCAAACAAGCATGATATTTTTTCTCATACATACAAAGAATTCCAATCCATCCATAGCTTTCGGATTTCACTCAATCAGTGTCCAACTTGACTGGATATCTTGATCAGTAGTAGGATGTGTTGTACCACATTTGGACTTAGAGTAAGTTCCGGTTTATCCGGTTTCGGTCAAATTAAAATAGTCAAAATTGTGTAAATCAAAATTTTAAAATTTTAAATTGAAATCGAATCGAAATTAAGCTTAAACAGAAACCTAACCGAACGGAATAATCGATTTGGATTAGCTCGGCTCGATTATTTCTATTGTGTAATGGATATCGAACCCAAAGTTAAGATCGTGATTAAATTATATTAAAAATTATAATTTTTATACATATATTTATTGTATTTTAAAATTACGTTCAAAGTTGGACTAATTATTAAATTACTAAAATTGGACTTCAAAACACATGCATAGAATTGTTGTTATCAAAATATACACATTTTTAATCACAAAAATATATGCACATAATTGAGAGTATTTACATAATTCTACAAGTCTTATTCGGTTTTCGGTTTTGGACCGAAACCGAAATATTGTGCAACATAGGATAGGTAGTAGGTGAGGTGGATGAAGTTATTTATCAGAATATATTTATCCATCCTCAATTGCTCCGCACCCAATCCAAACCCTAAAGCTCCAAGTTGGCCATGCATGCACAAACTGACTACTATGATCAGGCATCTCCATCTGAAGAAGGAACGAAAAGCTTCCATACCTTTATATCGCAGTCCATGCTACCACTATACACCAAATATGTACTACTGTATGGTTCAACTCTCAGCATTGCCAAGCACTTGATCGGTCCCCCATGCATTGCCAACAGAGCCGAACATGTGTAGCCACCCCCACCGCCCTTCCTGCTCCAAACCCTTACTGTCCTGTCAGCAGAGCCGCTGCACACCAACGATCCCACCGTTGACAAGCACAAAACAGCCTCAGTGTGCCCCATCAGAACCCCCTTGGCCTCCATCCGCCCGCCGCCCCCTTCCCATACAATGACCGAGCAGTCACACGCGCCGGAGTACAGCACGGCGCCGTCCGCGCTCAGCGCCAGCGCGTTCACCGCCGACCTGTGCCGCTCCAACGTGGCGACTGGCGAGTGGCTCTTCGCATCCGGGAGCCTCCTCCACACCTTGACCGTCGCGTCCGCGGAGCCCGTGTAGACGAACCCGTCCCGCGACACGACGACCGCGTTGATCGCGTCGTGGTGCGCCTTCGCGACCGACTCGACGCACCTGAAGTCGGAGGTGCGCCACGCCTTGAGCGTCCGGTCCCACGAGACCGAGTAGAGGAGGGAGCCGTCCGCGGAGGCGGCCAGCCCGGACACGGCGTCGACGTGGTGCACCCACGTGCGCGTCTTGTGCCGGCGGACCTCCACGTGCTTGCCGGGGGAGAGGAGGCTGAGGAGCCGGTCCCGGCAAGTCGGGAGGACTCTCTCGAGCCTGTGCTGGCGGCTTATGCGCCACACGCGGATCTTGTGATCTTGGTGACAGCTGAAGAGGATGTCACCTGAGACCAGAAGGGATTTTATGACGCTCTTGCAGTGTATCACTGCGTGACTCGAATAGTGCATCTTGTGGTCTGCTCCTGGAGAAGGGGCGGCGGCGGCGGCGGCGGTCCAAACCCGAATCTGTCGATCCGAAGATCCGCTGTAGAGAGAGCCGGCCCCGTGGACGAGAATCGCGGAAACGTAGGCGGAGTGGCCTTTCAAGGTGGAGATGCATTGGCAATGGGAAGGATTAGTTGAGCATTGGCCATTCAAGTTAAGGGAGGGGAGGGACAGGAGGCTAATGGATGAGGACTGTGAGAGGAGCTGAGTGTTTGAATGCCCAGCTAAGGCGGTACCATGTTCTGTAATTTCCATGTTGTGTGTGTGTGTGCCTATGTGAAGAGTGAAGTGCCTTTGCTATGTTTGTCATATAAAAGCACAGTATCATTATGAAGCTTTAGAAAAAAGTAAGCTTCTTCTTTTGGTAGTGACATGGTGCAGACAGTAAGAACCTGAAATTATGAAAGTTAGGTAATACACAGTAAGAACCTGAAATTATTGTGCTGAAAGTATTCAAGATTGGTATTGATGCTCTTGTGTGGGGTGTAGTGAGAAGTGGGAACAACAAAATCTCAAGATGGAAGAATTATGCAGACTAAAAAACAACCTAAAGATGGCATGTTCATTGCATTGCTCTGTCTAAATATTAGTAGACTTGGAAACAGCAGCGAGTGGTTGTTGCAGTCTGGGGCATGCATGAACATTCTCTTTGGCATCCTTTATTTAGTATCATGCCTTTCATTTCCACTATGAAGATTCTTCCACCAACAGACCAAAGAGAGAGATTTGATCAGCTTTACAGTAATGTCAACTTCCATTTCCTATCGGAAAGTTCTTCATGCTTCCTATTGAAGGTATCTCCGAAAACGCTATTATACCTTATGCTAATGTCCACTAGCTAGGAATGGACATTGACAGAGTACAGTATCCATTAGGTAATTGCAGATTTGCACAACGAATCAAACGAGTAAAAACATATATAGACTTGCAACAATTGATCTTGGTTTCCTATTAGATATGCACAAGTGAACCTAAAACTCAAACCAAATTTCTTGGTGCATCTGTGTCAGTGCACTAGAACTACAAATAACTGATAACAAAATTATCTAAAAAAAAAAAAGCCGATGACAATGCATGTTTCTATTGACCTCCAGTACTCCCACATCTTTTCTCCTTCCATCTAGCCTTGCATAAATTGCCCACTTGTCATATACATTACCATATCTTATAATAGATCATTACGGTTAATTAACCAAGGTTTGTAGCTTCTGTGATCAATAGTGATACCTATCGATCTTAATTATCTTACCATTTTTGGCTTATCCCAATTTGAATGGTCACAAATTTGATTATCAGCCGATACTGGCTGATACCAAGATTGACTCTATTTCTTCTCGGTTAATTTAACAAAGAAAAAACCATAATAAAAGTGATAAATACGGGGAGACGGTGCTGACACAATTGCTTAGCGGGTTGAAGGTCAACATGCTACAACGTTTCAATAAGACTTTCCGTTATCAACACACTTTTGTTGGAATGGTGGTAGGCCAACGAGTTAGGAAGAACTAATTTGGAGAGAGAGAAAATGTAGAGAGAAGAATTTTGTGGGAGAGAATATTGGTAGGAAAGAAACTTTATAATAACACTAAGCTTGTAATGTTTGTTGTGTACAAAATTGAAAGAGAGCAACCCAATAGGACTCTTTGAAGAGTTCACACGCTTATTAAAATACACTTTCGGCTCTTCTAGGTACTTTTACAATTATAATATTATGATATCTTTAGAATATAAATATTTTAAAATTATCAAGAACATTATATAAAACATGCTAGAAATTAGCAAAACACAAGCCCAAATCAAGTTTATTTTCAACACTCTTCCTTAATTAACTTGATTTTATGGCTCCAAGTAATCTTCTTGTCTTGAAGAATACTTATTTTTTGATTTGCGTGGTGAAGATGATGCAGACTTAGTTTTGTCATTTGACATGCTTCCTTTGAGCGAGCTTTCTTTCTTTCGAAACGCACCCTTGTGTAGATGAGCTTAATTTCTATCATAGTCGATGTTCACTCCTTGTCTATAATTGTTTACAAGTAACCTTATACCTTTACCCTTCTCCTCTGACATTGTTCTTTGCCTTGTACACCCTCTTTACTTCATTTTTTGCCACTTTGGAAGTGTCTTAGCTCTCATATGTCGCCATTCATGATATTCTTGATTTTTTTATCCATGGCATCCCTTTGCTTCTTGTTTTCTTTTGCTTTTCAAAATCTATTGGTTCACAATCTCCTCTTGCAAGCTCTTCATGTGTGGAGCAATTCTCTCCTCCAAGGATGATGGTGGAGAGTCCTCTTGAGATGGTATCGGTGCCACTGTTATGAACACGGTGTGACCCGAACCGGAGTTGGCCCATGAGGTGTGATATTGGATTGAGCCCATATGCCTTATAAGAGAATTATCATGTAAGGTCTGAACAAATTTCAATTATCTACACCTTATGATTCTACTTCCTACCCGATGTGGGATTAAACTATCAACTTCATTGTCACCATCTTTTTTGAGCGCTCAACTGAAAACGAGATACAATCCAACAATCTCCATATTAGCTCGTTTTCGCTGACCGAGCAATCAAGCACACCCCGGCTACCTTTGCTCATTTTCGCTCGCCGAGCACCTTTGCTCGTTCCCGCTAGCCGAGCACCTTGCTCGTTACCGCGAGCACCTAGAAGATCCAACATATTGTCATCTTGATCCATTCGACTACAGAAACAAGTCAACACGTTCATTCACGCCATCATTGTGTGCCAATTACAACGTCTTGCTCCACCTTGGACGCGTTGTGTCACGCCCCAATCCCGAAAGGGTCAATCGTCCTCGCTGGATCCTTCACGGAACCTATTCGTCCTCGCTGGATCCTTCACGGAACCTATTCGTCCTTGCTGGGGCGTGATGCCATACGAGCCTGGAGTTGTGCTCGTACAAGACAAGAACTTGCAGTTATAGGAACCCATTTTGAAACACAATTTAGAAAACACATTCACAGAGATTTGAACACAAGTGCAGGAAGAAACATGCTTTTTCATTGATAATTCAGAGTAATTTACATAGAGTTTACATTGATGCGCCTCTCGGATGCTTGATTTGCATTACAAAAAGATAACTCAAAAGGCAGGGCGCGCTCCATCAGATAGTCCACGTCGTCATACATTATGCCCTTGTATAGGTTGAAAGTCCAAGCCTCCAAAATGATCTGACTCCAACTATACTTCAAAATAGAGGTGCTCCTAACGCCTCCTCGTCTATCCACTAGCGTTGCACCGTCTGAGTGCCTGAAATAGTTGCCCACAACGTGGGTCAGTACTCAACTTGTACTGGTGAGCGGGATGAACCCACTCGACTAAATCGACACTAGCTTATTAGGGGCGAGCATGCATTAAGATGAACTTCTATAAAGAAGCAAGTGAATTCAATTCATATCAGTTGCATGTTTTGATAGGAATGAAAATAGCATTGAATCCAACCAGTGCATCGATTGCTTACTCAACCGATGCACGCCTTCCCTGCAACGAAACACAAGTATACTTACCATCTGCACAAGACAATAAATTAGCATGTGTTCTATTCTATGCGGTCATTGGTATGATCGACACCTTAGGGACATATTTCAAGCATTAGTGGCGCGCCCTATCAGCCCGGGTAGCAAGCCCTGCTGGAGGTCCCGCAATGCATCGTGACGAGCACGAATCAAATATTTCCCTCCGGATCGATACGGTTTCAGTGCCCTGGAAAGCCGTTTCAAGGAAATGCCAAACCTTGTGCACAAGTTGTCCCAGACCATGCAAATGCATGAACAATTCATATTATCATACAATGCATCAAAATAAACAAAGAAGTAAAGCAGCAATATATATCTCATGCAACAGTTCATATTTTCTCAATGCGGTGTTCCGATTTTGGTATCCCATAGGTCCAAACTCCGTCCGAGGCACTAGGCCGCCACCAACAACCAATTCCTTTTATAAACAACTTAAATTATAAGGTGCAAGCATATAGTAAAATTAGTCTACGATTCCCATGTTCCTTTCTTAGTGGCTGGCATACATTGTGGCAAGGATTTCCTAGGCGTCCAACCGGGCATCATCGAGTGAACGTTTGAAATATTAGAGATGTGGGCATGAAAAAGTAGAAAAGAAGGGTCCAAACCACTCACTGGTTAAGAAAAAGGTAGCTGAAACACGAATCCCGCCTAGCGACGATCAAACGTCAGTTACGCGGACCTGCACAGCACGAGCACCAATTAGAATTCTTGCCTATCCTTTCTTGCCGAACTCTCCAAGAATCAAAGCTCCAAACGATAAAACCAGCAGCGAAAACCAAGCAAATCGAAAGCAACACCAAATCAAAATCTCAAAGCGGCAATCAAGAAAACCAAGCAACCAAACACGAAAACTATTGGACTCGTTTCAATAGAGACCTTTCTATGAGTTAGAAAGGATCATCGTATTTCGTCCGTGGCAAGAAGATGCCGAAGATCTAAGCTACGACTCAGACGGACTAGCCACAAGCCCAATTACGTAGTGCACATCCCGGTCGGATCCGGATTTGAGACACTACACGTTGGACCCACCTTTGAAGCCAATTTGTGTAGTTGTCTCTAACCTTAGGTCTGATCTGCCTTTATACCACCTTATAGGGAATACTCCTAACTCCACCTTGAGAAGAGAGCTCGTATAATCGGTCCGATTATACGCATGAACGTTCAGCACATCTGTTTTGAGCCAATTAGAGCCGTCCAAACCAGCCCCGTAACCATGGGTTCTGATATCACTTGTTGAGAATGTGGTGTGACCCGAACCGGAGTTGGCCTAAGAGGTATGATATTGGATTGGGCTCATATGCCTTAAAAGAGAATTTTTATGTAAGGCATTAACCAATCTCAATTATCTACACCTCATGATCCCACTTCCTACTCGATGTGGGACTAAACTATCAACTCCATTGTCACCATCCTTTGAGCGCTCAACCGCAAATAAGATACAATCCAACGGCCATGAGTGGAGTAATATGCTTTTGTACTTCTTCATATGCTTGCTCTTTAGGTCCTTATTTTGTAAGAGGAACTAATTTATAACTTTCTTCTTGAATATTTGATTAGTACGAGCTTTCTTCATGTAACACAATGTCTCCACTAGCAACAATCTATTGCATGATTTTTTTTCTTCACTCTTTTTTTTCTTTCACTAGTATTTCTTATTCATCTTCAAAAGTGTGATAATCGTCAATGAACTCATCAAGATTCATAAAGATGTTTGTACTTCCACACATATTGTTGCTTTTCTTGATGTCGAGGTAACATGTGTTCTTTCTCTTCTTCTTCTTTTTGCAAATAATAAATTAAATTTTAAAAATATTTCTTTTTTCAAAATAGTGAGTTTTCTCCTCAATATTGATTGTTGTCAATGCATAATGTCCAAGCTTACGATAATTATAACAATTAATTTGACATTTGTCATACCTTTGGCTTCCATCTTTTCTCCCGAAGCTTCCTCTTCGACTTCCCCTTGTAGCATAGTTTTGGTCACTTTCTCCATTGGTGAGTCTTGTAACGAGTTCTCCCTTCCCTTATACGGCCTTCACCACAACATCTTTGACTTTTTTTGTTCGTAAATGTTTCTTTTTCTCCTTGGAGGTGATCTTCATTTGATGGACTTTCTCCAATATCTCTTATTTCTTTCTTCTTCTTTCTTCATAGGCTTGCCATGAGCCATTGAGTCGCACAATAGTCATGGATTCCAAGTCTTTAATTTCTTCAATAGTTATTATAATATGCTCAAATTCTGGAAGAAAATAGTGAAGAATTTTTGTTTACCACTCGAGTGTTGTTCATGTTTTGACCATTTCTTTTGAATTGATTAATAATAGCCAAAACTCTATAAAAGTGATTCAAAGTAGTTTAAGGCACTTTCATATGTAAAGTTTCAAATCCACCTCTTAAAGTTTGGAGGCATACCTTCATCACCTTCTCCTCTTCTTTGCAAAAAAATTGAAGTCTCTCACATGCTTCTTTGGAGGTTGTTGTACTTCAAATCAACTTGAATAAATCTTCATGCACGACTTGGTAGATGAGGAAGAGAGCTTTTTGTCCCTTTTTCTGAAACTTCTAACATCTGCTTTTGAGCTTGAGATAATGTGTCATGCCCCAATCTCCCACAATCTTAATAGTCCCCGCTGAACGTGAATCACCACAAAGGTACTTACAGTTCATACATCATGTCTCGTATATCCAAGCAACGCCACTACGCCTGCGTACCTGAAATAATGCCCACAAACGTGGGTCAGTACACAACCGTACTGGTGAGCGGGGTAACCCACTCATCTATGCCGACACTAAGTAAATAGTGAATGCAACCGTTATATGGTGATCTTTCTAGTTGAATCCTAGATTCATTTCATGGCATAGGAATGACATGTTAAGGAAAGCTGTAAAGCAGTTTAAGCATGCAAGCATTCAACTCAATCCAAACGACAAGCAATACATAACCAACTCGAGGGATTCTAGCATGCAACCCGTCCTACTCAAGCCATCGCTTGTACGATAACATAACGAACCATCAACCAAGCCTCAATATCCTTCCTCAACCAAAACTTATATTCCAATCGTCAATATGCACACTCTTGCCGAGTCAAGGTGGCCGCGCCTACACGAAGTACAAACCAACCAAAGTAAAACAAACCAACTCTTTTCTATATGAAGTCACTAGCCAAGCCATAAAGGACATTGATCGGACTAATCAATAGGCAGTCCTACTCGATACCAGCATTGGGTAGCTACTCCCTTCTGGTTCAGTATCGAACTACCGGTACCGCGCCCAAGACGCGGGTACCCATTGTCTTCTCCATGGTCGAACAGTCCCAGTGCCCAGGAGTCCATCTCGTTCGAGGAAACGAAACCCTGTGCAACACAGGTTGTCCATGACATGCAGAGACCAAGTAGTTATGACGTGAGGATCGAACATTTTTGTCCCACCAAGCGATCCAAGACTCGTTCAACCAAATATCCAACCAAAATATCCAACCAAAGAATCCATAACCATTCTTCCAACATATAGCCCCAGGCACTAAATCTCAAGTTATTCCCATATGTACAATGTTGTTTCTCAACACAGTATTTCAAATTGGGTGCAACACCCCAACTCAGAACAAACCCATGGCACAATGCCCCAATAGTGGCACAACGCCCTCGCCGACGCAGTTGTTCGGTTTCGAACCCCAACTGCTCGCTTTGCAAGACAAAGCGCCTGAATGATACTCGTGCACGGATGCACGTTCGCTCGCCCAAATCCCGATATTTCTAATGCCTCAATGTGTCATTCCAACTGTCCAAGCATAACCCCAATATTTTAACCAACTGCCTCGAGTGTAATAATCAAACTCTAGCTCCAACTATCCGACGTGCAAATTAATTCAAGCCACAATCCTATCCAAGCAAACGACGTACACTCTATGCATGCCTCAGTGTAGTGATTCCCAAGTTTCAGCCTAAGTGTTCAAGCCTTTACGTGTTTTTCATATTATTAGGCATGAAGGAGTAGAGGAGAAGGAAAAGAGCCCACTCACAATGTTTGATCCCGTTAAGCATCCTGTCCTGCCGATACGGCCAATCCCTTGAACCCTTGGTCCGATGCAAAGCGCGATCTACTCAACTGGTATGACCGTACGAGCAGGCCATGCTCTCCAAATCATCCGACCGATCGGACTAAGGAAGACGGCATTATCGCTCACATCCAACTATCTCAGTACTGTTCTAAACGAACACATGATTCCCATCGAACTCCGCTAGCCGTCTGCACATGAAACCAACTCAATCAATCCTTCTTCCCAAAATCTAACATTTCAAATGTAACCAGCATTTGTTTTATTCAATCCGACTCAGCGTAACACACCATGCGGTTGCGGGGCATGACATAATATACCACTTAGAATCAGGTTCGCCCATGAACCGTGCTGATACTCATTCCTATCATATGCCGCATGTCTAATTCATAACTCTGTCCTATGTAACTCTCATACTCATGATCCAGACTCAGCATCTCGTTTTGCTGAACGCTCGTACAAATTTTACGAATTCCCACATCCTCCTTGTAGCTCAATACGAATTCCTCGTATCGCTTAGTTTTGGATCGTACACATATTTAAGGCGTCCCTAAAATACATGCATTTCAGTCGAGCTTTCCGATAGCAAATTTGAACAAGTTACAAGGGTATCTCTATGTCCGAGGCATCCATTTCTTTACTCCCAATTGAACCAATCATGATTTCCATTCCAACATAATCGCTTGAGCACTAGTCTCAAACATGATGATTTCCTACCGACTCAATCAGTTCGTGTTCCAACTCAATCCATCCAACTATTTCTGAATCCGCACTAGCAACATCTCCAAATATATCTCATGCACCGAACGATCATCTCAACTGATACTACCCCAACTAGGCGACTTACTCAAATATCAAACTTTGCTTAGATCATTTCAGTCCAACACCTTTTTCCTACCATCTCAATACCTCACTGGGTGAACATCTATATCGAGGTTCGTGTGATCCACGAAGATCTCGCCGCCACGCCAAAGGGATAGTGTCGCCACGATTTCAACGTGGACATACTCGCCACAATTCTTAGGTTGTGCATGGAATAGTTCTTCGTGCTGCTTCCACTGCCTCGAAGTATAGGATATCACCTTTGCCTTCTGAACAAGCATGCTTCCCAGACTAAGTTTCGATGCATCTTATAAATCTGAGGCACGTCTGTCCCTTCCAGTATTCGCAAAGATTTGATTTGAACGAGCCGCTACTTTAACTTCACGAGCTAGTTTCACAGTCGTCAATTCATATGAATGCTATTCCCTTCCAGGGCACGATGAGTCAGAGGCGATGCCATTTACAAAAATCTGCGACTCTGAATCTCATCAGTTGACTAGGCTATTTCCACCATCGCTCCGATCTTCCGGCTGCATCTTCAGCTGAAGACTATCCCAAGGGTCTCTTAAATCCAACACTCAGTACTCGCATCCACCCTCGACGCATTCCCAAATGCGCCGCCACAAGGGTCATTCTATGGGTCTATAATATTCATCTCTAACCTGACGGTCAAGTCGCTAGGGTCAGCTGTCCCGAAGCTACGCTCGATAATTCTAAGTCATCATGATGGACAGTTACTATGAACCATGTTATATCTTATTTGTAAATCCGAATCAAAATTCAACCATTCCATCCGAGCGAACCTTCGAATCCGAGCATTTCATGCAGTACCTTTGATGATCTGTCAATCAATACCGCTTAACCACCTAGAGTCTTGCTATCTATCCAAGCCACAATTCGAGAACTGTGCTCGTTGAAACCGTCTTCCATCAATTCGTCGTTCTGCCCTGAATCCATCAAATTTCAGAAATTGCCATGTTCGTCTACTCGTACTACCAATTGCTATGATTCTCGAAACTCGAGACTTGCTTAAATTCTTATACGTTTGTCGTATCCCAAAATGCACGTCCAACTTACTCGAGCAGCACAGTGATTTGCTCAATTGTTGCTCCCACATTTAGCTATCTTTAAAAGTTTGTCTGCTACAAACTTTGCCTTTAGTTGTTGCCACAATCCGTCCATGTCTTCCGGAGAATCCGTCTACCATCGTTGCACCATCTTGCCCAAAATTCCTCTAAACTTGAGTCGACTTCTCGAGCAGCAATATCCAAAATCCTTTAAGTCGTGTGAAACCATCGTATTGTCCCTCCAAACCAAATCGTGTTTCATTGCTCAACCAACGGCTCAAATGTGTTGCCCAAAATCGTAGTCCGTGCTCGCTTATCCTCCGATTAACCCATCATTTCGCTCAAGCGTCTCCCATCTGTTCGTTCCTATCTCGTCCATCTCTCAAGCCCAACGATACTTCCATTTGCACGAGTCCGTTCTCGAGTTCTCAAGTCTAATATATCGAAGAATACCCGAGTCAAATTCTATTGCACTATATACCATTTGGAAATATAGTTTCTCTCGTGCTTACTCTGCGTCGACCAGCGTCTATCCCAAACCGACTATTCCGAGGTAATTCTGTCGAATCACAACTCAATACTCGCTTGCTCCATTTTCATTCTTTCCAACTCAATCGATGTGCACCAACCAACTTATATTCTCGTTACCCGAGTCCATTCAAGCAATTTCCATTGATGTCTAACCAAAATATTTAAATGCCTTGCTCACTATGTGGTATCCCATATACCACTCCGAATCAAGTCGCTACTCGTATTACGATTTCTTGCACTGATCCAAGATCCGTTCGAACCATCCCTTATGTGTGATCCTGCCATTCCCAACTCGAGCCTGACACAAAACTCGGCAATGCCTGAATCATCCAATTCTTTCCATCAATCTCGTTGTTCTACTTGTGCTATATCACGTTCTCAATACTTCCAACTATTCTCACCGTGCGATACTTTTGCAACACGAGCAACTCGTGCAACGATCGTCTTCCAAGTAGTCCAACCCAATACCCAACTGTTTCACACATTTGTTGTACGAGCAATTCGTGCAAACTTATTTTGATATTCCCAAGCCAAACTCAAACATGCTCAACCGATGCACCACACGAGCAACTCGTGCAACACTCTCTGTGATACACCCAGCCAAAATACAAACTTCTATCCAACAATTTTGCTACACGAGCAACTCGTGCAACGCTCCATTCTTTATCGAATGCTTCTACTCACAACATGCCGCATAACCAAATCTCGTATGCCAACCAACTGATCCATTGATGCAATCAGAAACTCCTTGAACGACAAGCCAAGCCAACCCAACGACAACTCTCAACTTGTTGCACAAATGCAACAACGCCACCCAACTTGTTGCACGAATGCAACAACGCCTAACAATGCTAAGCGATCTAAAGAAAACTAACAAAAGCAACACAATGAAGCACAACATGCAGCCACAACCAGCAATATATAGACTTATTGTATGAAACATCCAATACGGCACCGAGTAGAGTTAAGAGCTAGACGATACGCGAAAGCTATTTAGAGTTTGTGATGAAGCGAAGGACCAAGTCCGAGGAAATGAACCAGGCACTTTGATACCAATTGTCACGCCCTAATCTCCCGCAATCTCAATAGTCCCCGCTGAACGTAAATCACCACGTTGCAACTCTCACGCAGGACAATCGTTCTCTTCGGAACGTGATGTCGTACGAGCCTGGAGTTGCGCTCGTACAAGACGATGTTGTTAAACACCAAAGTTATCATTGAAACAACTAAGTTGCAACGAAAGTCAAGTATTGTGTACCAAGCATACATCAGAGTATACGCAACGAAGCTCTCGATAGGGTCCAAATAAAATGCCACGAAGGCAATGCCACGAAGGCGATGCCACGAAGGCGATGAAATACTCTTGCTCTTTTTCTCTAGCCCACAAAGGTACTTACAGTTCATACATCATGTCTCGTATATCCAAAAAGCGCCACTACGCCTGCGTACCTGAAATAATGCCCACAAACGTGGGTCAATACACAACCGTACTGGTGAGCGGGGTAACCCACTCGTCAAAGCCGACACTAAGTAAATAGTGAATGCAACCGTTATATGGTGATCTTTCTAGTTGAATCCTAGATTTATTTCATGGCATAGGAATGACATGTTAAGGAAAGCTGTAAAGCAGTTTAAGCATGCAAGCATTCAACTCAATCCAAACGACAAGCAATACATAACCAACTCGAGGGATTCTAGCATGCAACCCGTCCTACTCAAGCCATCGCTTGCACGATAACATAATGAACCATCAACCAAGCCTCAATATCCTTCCTCAACCAAAACTTATATTCCAATCGTCAATATGCACACTTTTGCCGAGGCAAGGTGGTCGCACCTACACGAAGCACAAACCAACCAAAGTAAAGCAAACCAACTCTTATCTATATGAAGTCACTGGCCAAGCCATAAAAGATATTGATCGGACTAATCAATAGGTAGTCCTACCCGATACCAGCAATGGGAAGCTACTCCCTTCTGGTTTAGTATCGAACTACCGGCACCGCGCCCAAGACGCGGGTACCCATTGTCTCCTCCATGGCCGAACGGTCCCGATGCCCCGGAGTCCATCCCGTTCGAGGAAACGAAACCATGTGCAACACAGGTTGTACGTGACATACAGACACCAAGTAGGTATGATGAGAGGATCGAACATTCTCGCCCCACCAAGCGATCCAAGACTCATTTAACCAAATATCCAACCAAAATATCCAACCAAAATATCCAACCAAAGAATCCATAACCATTCTTCCAACATATAGCCCAAGGTACCAAATCTCAAGTTATTCATATATGCACAATGTCGTTTCTTAACACAGTATTTCAAATTGGGTGCAACACCCCAACTCAGAACAAACCCATGGCATAATGCCCCAACAGTGGCACAACGCCCTCGCCGACGCAGTTGTTCAGTTTTGAACCCCAACTGCTCGCTTTGTAAGACAAAGAGCCCGAATGATACTCGTGCATGGATGCACGCTCGCTCGCCCAAATCCCAATATTTCTAATGCCTCAATGTGTCATTCCAACTGTCCAAGCATAATCCCAATATTTCAACCAACTGCCTCGAGTGTAATAATCCAACTCTAGCTCCAACTATCCGACGCGCAAATCAATTCAAGCCACAATCCTATCCAAGCAAACGACGTACACTCTATACACGCCTCAGTGTAGTGATTCACAAGTTTCAGCCCAAGTGTTCAAGCCTTTACGTATTTTCCATATTATTAGGCATGAAGGAGTAGAGGAGAAGGGAAAGAGCCCACTCACAATATTTGATCCCGTTAAGCATCATGTCCTACCGATACGGCCAATCCCTTGAACCCGTGGTCCTATGCAAAGTGCGATCTACTCAACTGGTATGATCGTGCGAGCAGGTCGTGCTCTCCAAATTATCCGACCGATCGGACTAAGGAAGACGGTATTATCGCTCCCATCCAGCTATCTCAGTATTGTTCTGAACGAACACCTGATTTCCATCGAACTCCGCTAGCCGTCTTCACATAAAACCAACTCAATCAATCTTTCTTCCTAAAATCCAACAATTTAAATATAACCAGCATTTGTTTTATTCAATCCGACTCAGCGTAACGCACCGTGCGGTTGTGGGGCATTACATAATGAAGCCTCATATTGTAGCTCAACATAGCCTTTTCTAAAAACCTCGCTTGCATCTTGTGCTCCTAACAAAGCCTTCATCTTGATGCTTTAATTGGCATAATTGCTCTTATTGAGAACTAGAACTTGGAATATGTTACGACCCGCATCCGATGTAGGGGCATGAGTACGTGGGTACGTCCAGCCTACGCCGCAACATCGACGGTAGAACGTTGTCTAGGACAACAATACTATCTAAATATCTTACACAATATATATGAAGTACCTGTCATGCACCATCTCAACTCTAATTGGAGGACAATATGATATATGATAAATGGAAAGCAATACCCAATCATAATAAAACTAAAGAGAGATAATGGCACGATATGGATTAGCAAAAGAAATCATGAAGTCATAATACAACTCAAGTCCAAGTCCAGAATCTAATCATAATACAGTAATCCCAAATAATAGTACATGCCAATGTGTTTAACTATGAACATATACAATATCATAAATAAACTAGCTAAGACTCTCCAACTGGTAGTACTATCTCAAAAGGCTCTACGGTGCTGGCTCAACTGCCTCGCCATCATGTGGCCCGTAATTGGTGTGACACATCTCTTCTAACCAAGCATCTGAAAAATATATCCAGTCAGGAAGGAACGAGTATAACCCAATAGCAGTTCCAAGTTAATTGATAATGACTATAAACATTGATAGTGAATGTAATACAAGACGAGAAGGGAATATCCAGATATCATAATATAGCAAAAAAAAGAGACAGATAATCTAGAGCAATATGGCAATATCAATACACTAGGAGATGGAATAAGAGAAGCATTGATAATATACTAAGAGTTTTGCAAATAACTTTCCAATATGTATTTAACCAATAGTCAATAATCAATAAACAATGACCACAATAATACGATCATGATAGTACGGCTCAGTCCCTTAGGACTGGCTATCCACAATAAAGCAAGCAAGATAGTATGGTTCAATCCCTTAGGAATGGCTATCCACAATAATGCAATAGTATGGCTCAATCCCTTAAGATTGGCTATCCACAATAATGCAATAGTATGACTCAATCTAATAGGATTGACTATCCACAATAATACAAGAACAATAGTACGGCACAATCCCTTAGGATTGGCTATCCACAATAATGTAAGAACAATCAAGTCACATTACGATACCAGAAATACAAGATGGAATCGATACATGAGCAGGGTGATCGGGGTGTACAGTGAATGTGAGAACAATAGATATATCATAACTGAAATCCATACAACTAGTCTGTGTAACCATTGTGTCAAGAATCAGGTAAAACATTACTAAATACTTGTATTATAGTAATTATCAAATAATGGGAACTACCAGAGAATATACTCACCTCTGGTCCGGAACAAGAGATGTAACTCGGTGTCCAAGTTGGTGTCACACAATCCTGGATAGAAAATATTATTTTAGAGGGTGTAAAGGAGTGATAATCATGCTAAGATGAGTCAAACATGTATTCTAAGTTATTTCTAGGTCCAACTAGGTTTATTGGTCTATTTTGATCACTAAGTAGTCAAAACTAACTTGTTATAACTATACTAGATCATTTCATATAGTTTTAGCTATTACCTTAACTAATATTTAGTAATAACTAACTAGTACAATATACCTACTAATATATACTATTAACTAATTGTAGCTACTATTACTGGTACTAACGTACTACGATAATTATTGATAGTACCTAATCAACTAACTGCTACTGATTGCTAGTATATTAGCTAACTGATACTACTAACTTAGAACTAGTAACTTATGTTTATATACTAATATATATGCTATATTGACTACTGACACCTATCCACACTAACTGACATATAACCTTACTACATCACCCTTGCTAAACAACTAACTGTCACAACCAAATGATTACTGATACACTTAACTGACTTAACTAACTAACATTGCTATATGATATAATTAAGTACTTACTAACTATTAGAGAAGTATTGACCTATAATATTAACTAGTACTCTGTGCTACTAACTAATCACTTAGCTAACTAACTGATACATACTAATGAACTTAACTTATCCTTACACAATATACTAACTGTTAACACCCTATCTGATACTCAATACACAAACTTACCCCCTTCTTATTTGAGATGCCCTCACTTGCTCATCACTCCACTAATTCACCTGCACATCAAGGTGCACAACTGGCACAACTTCAAAACTGTGCACCAGTTTAAAGCTTGGTTGTGGCACTGCACATCCACCCCAAGTCTGTGCAGTCTCCTATTTAGATCTTTTGCACATGCTACTAACTCTCCTTCCAATCCCTGCACTGAGCTAAAGCTCCTATGATACCAATGTATAGGAACACCTCTGCGAGCCACATGGCCACTCTGGAATGCAAAAATGTCTAACTTTAGACCTGCTAACATTGCATCTGCATTTGGCAGTGCAACACACCCTTATACCCGACTGCCCCCAATTGATATTTGGACTCCAGTGGCCTCCTCACAGAACTGCTCTACTCGAGTTCTTTACTTACCTGCACACTGCAGGAGGTAAACATCTGTTACCTACATTGTGTAGAGTTGCAGTGCATACTGATTCCCATGTGTGGACTGCACTAACTGACTTCCCGAGCCCCTCCTTAATCTGCACACTAGAACAACCAAACTTGTAAACACATACACAGTCACAGTTCACTTAATCACTCTCACCAAAACATATACAGGCAACATTCACACACTTATGTGCTCACATAAAATCCCAAGGCATCACTCAAGATTACCACATTGTGCACCTTGTTGTGCTGCTAATACTCCTAGTGCTGCCGTTTGTTGTGGCTCTAGCAACCTGGACCTGGCATATTGTTGTGCATCAATTGCATATGTCACCGAAGTTTCTAAAACTGCAACATCCACTGAAACATACACTTCAATGATACAAACAGTGCTCCAAGTACCCCTTGATATCAGACCTACTGATACCATTCAACACACACAGTTCAACACTGATACTCCAATGCTCCCCAGTCTGTGCAACCCACATCAGTGGTTCATAGGTCAACCACAAGCACACAAGCCTTTAACCCTCTCTCATGGACTCATAACCACATCCACAACACCAACAATATCGACAACATCAACAACAACAGCCACATGCCACTATCCCTCACTGAGTACCCCCCCCCCTCCCCACCTTACTGCCACATTCCATAAGTGTGTGCACACACACACAACACATTATCACTTTCCTCCTCTTGATATCAGTTAACACTACCAACACAAGAACAATTAATAACTTATACATATATCCTATAAGCATAGATACATACTAACATATACTAATATATACATGATTTATATATAATACTAATACTCATTAGACACACATACTAGAATCATTTAAACAAATACTTTACATGCAAATGCGATACTCTATGATACACACTCAAATGTGATATCAAAACCCACAATTCTCTCTAATTATCATATCTATATATGAAATACATACTTATATAACTAATTCAACCAGTTACAAAGGAATTAAAGAGTAATTACACTACTATGCACAAAACTCCCAAAATGAGCCATGTATCACACTGTATCGTGATACGGTCTACTTGTGTCTAATTGTGGATACGCAAGTAGTCCTTCTATCCCTATCTAAGTCTAATTAGACTAAATATATCTCATGACACACTTGATGTGTCAATCTCGTAATTTTCTCAAAATACTCTCAATAAACCTATGTAGAAGTCACATTTGGTGTCAAAAGAGCATAGTTCTTCTTCCTATAGGTAGTCTTATGCCATAGAGTGGTTCCTAATGATCCAATGCATGATTTAGAAGATAGAAAGAAGACAAATTCAGTATTTTATCTATTGGAAGATGGATTCCTAATAAATTGTACAATGGCACAATCCGGACACGAACTTCTTGTCACAAGCTTCTCTTCCAAGTGCTCCTTACAACTCCAAGCTCTAATGCTCTTCCAATTGATGGAAATGAGAGGGCATAAAGAAATTTAGGGTGAATTTGGTGGAGGAATGGATAAAATTGGGGAAGAACTAATTTGGGGATCTAATGGAATGACAAATGGAGAGGAGATAGAGTGTTCCCCCTCCTTTATGTGGCTGGCCCTAGTAACCCCTTTCCCAAGCAATTGTAAAGGTCCAATGTACCCCCACTTGTTGTCATGTAGGTGTTTGATTAGGGAGGGGTAGTTTAGGAAGCTTCTATTCTAATAAAGGTTTAATTAAATCATTTAATTAAGCTAGAGGGATAAGTCTAATGGGCCTAGTCAAATATTGGGCTCTATGTGTCATGACAATTTCAATTGGGTTCATTAGTGTCAAGTCTAAATAATAGGCTAGCCCACTAACTAATAAATAAATAGCACAAGCACAATATTAATTATTAACAAAATAAATAAATATTAATCACTAAAATAAAATATAGGCAAAAAGACTAAAATACCCTCATCTAGAAATGTGAGGGTGAAAATCATTCCCTCCTTAGAAAAATTTTGTCCTCAAAATTTAAAGATGATCGTACCCCCCTCTAGGTCAAACCCACGGTCCAATCTAAATCATACTAGCATGCAAATTAAAGATATCACTAATTATGGTCATCATGCATAGTGTTAGTCTCTAATTGTCATGTTATTATAGTCTCTGATAGGAGTATGCTACTAACTAACTAACTAAATAGCACAAGAAACCTATAAGGTACTAAGGAATCAATCAAATCAATGGATAAAAAAGGACGGAAGGAAAGAACAGAACCTGCTAACCCATCACCTGAAGCGTTGGCCTCTTCAACCGTAATCGCAAATGCCCCGCCCTGCCGGGGTGGCTCCCTCTGCGGGTGCTGACCAATCTGCGGTGCCACAGGTGGCCTAACTCTCCCTCTCTGATCTGGTGTTGCACCCGGAACTGAATGGGCTAGGGGATTGTCAAGACCCGCACCCGGTATAGGGGCACGAGTACGTGGGTATGTCTAGCCTACGCCACAGCATCAGTGATAGAACATTGTCTCGGTCTTCTATACTATCTAATATCTCACACAATATATATATAATACCTGATATGCCATCTCAACTCCAAATGGAGGAGCAATATGATAATATAATAAAGGATAGTCAATACTCAATCACATATAAAAACTAAAGGAAGATGTAAGCATGATATGGAATAGAAGAACACAGGTCCAACTCCATATCTAAATACAACTCAAGATCTCAAAATAATAATACAATCCAAAGTCTAACTAGAAACAACTACTATAAGATATGGAAATCTAAATGGCCTCAGTATCTGGCACTACATCCTCAGGTGATACTTCATCTGTTAGCCCGTAGTAAGTGGGACACATCCCCACTAACCAGTTATCTGAAAAATATATCTAGTCAGGATTGGAGCAAAGTACAACCCAATAGCAGTTCCAATTAATTAAGAATGACTATAAACAGAAATAGAGAATGTAATACAAGACGAGAAACAATGAGCAATACCATACTATGGTAGAAGGAACAGGTAAACAAGAGCAATATGGTATATACTGATTACAATGAAATAGAATAAAGGCAATAAAATATAATATGGTAAAGAACTATAACTATACTAAGTGATTGAAATACTAGTTAAATATGTGATCGGCTTTGGTTGAACATTGTCTACTTAACATTGGATAAACATTGTCTACTTAAATATTGAACATTGTCTAGGCTTTAATCACATATCTAGCTAACACTTCCCCTACCCCCAACCAATACTCATGGATCCGATCACGACATGTCACGAACATGAATATAATATGAGTACACGAAGAACATGAATGTACACGAATGAACATGAGCACAAAAAATATCCGATGTACACGATAAAGTACATATAGAGGAGTATCCAAAGTACACGATAATAGGATAACATCTCCTGACAGGATCCATATAGTACCAGTCCGTGTAACCACTGTGTCGGATCAAGTAAAATATTTCTAAATACTTGTATTATAGTAATTATCAAATAATGGAAACTATCAAAGAATGTACTTGCTTGTGGTCCAGAGCAAATGATGCGAAATGGTATCCAAACTGGCATCACACAGACCTATATATGGAATATTACATTAATACAAAGTTTTGGAATAAAAATAAGTTAAACTAGTCAAACTTGGTCAAACTAGATATTTCTAGGTTGTATGAGTTCATCTATAGGATATTGGGTCCATACTCTATGTAACTAGGTTATACTAGCTATGTTAGGATACTAGGATACCAACACTATACCGTATCATAAGATACATAAATTATTAAATATGAAAATAGAATTATATATATATATATCCCTAGGTAAACTAATGCTAAGTGGATACCTTGGCTTTGAGCCTGATATCACACCACCTACACACCCCTCTTGATACACAAACCCAATACCTTGAGTATAAACCAATATCTTGACATTACCTTGGTATCACAAGATAATCCAATATCTAACGGTTAACTGACTAGCCATTCATACCCCACTATACACTAACAAGCACTTATACTCATAACTTATATCAATACTATACTAAACTAACATAACTAGCATACTCATCTGGTTTTTAATACCCATACTCCAGGATACCTCAACTCTCATTACCTTGGTGTAACTCAAGGTAAACTAGAAATAATATTAACCAATACTAACTTATATATATTTATATCTAACTATATATATTAACTAACTTATATATATTTATATCTAACTATAACTAACTTAACTTTAACTGATACCTATATCCTAATCTATAATGCCTTGTTGTGCTACACACCGTTGCAGCTACTGCTTAGTGCTGTTGCTGCTACTGCTTCTTATTATTGTTGCTGTAGCTTCTAGCTGCTGCTTACTGCTTGTTATTGCTGCCGCTGCTTACTGTTGCTGCTTATTGCTGCTTACTGCTGCTGCTGCTTATTACTGCTGCTTATTACTTACCTGATACCCCCCTCTAGCACACATACACACACAGGTATATATATATATATATATATATATATATATATATATCATATAACAACTATAAATATAATACTCTAATAGTTATAACCAAGATAAATTGAATTAGAATGCAAAGTATTAAACACGTGGAGTGCACTGCACCCATATCACACTCAATCTATGATACGCTTGCGATACGGCTCCACCACACCACCAAACGTATCTCGAATGATACGAGCAAGTCTAGAATCTTAATTAGAAACAATACGAAGTGTTAGCTACTCATCTACGTGTCCATGTCAAAATATTACATGCTCAAACCACCGTGTCGAAAAACTCCAAAATCAATCTATATCGCCAAATTGTCGTGATACGGCCTACACGTATCCAATTGTGGACACGGCATTAGTCTCACACAATAAAATATATGTCAATTTGGTCTAATTGACCTATTGACAAAAATATGATGTGTCAATCTCAAAATTCTCCCAAAATTGACACAAAATACCACATAGAACTCACATTACATAGCCAAATAGCTTATAACTTGTTCCTATAGGTAGTCCTATGCCATAGAGTCATTTCTAATGGTCAAATGCATGATTAAGAGGTTATAATGAGAGAAAATTTTAGGAATTACCAATTGGAAGATGGATTCCTAATAAAAATACGATTGGACACGATTTGAACACAATCTCTTCACCAATGCTCTTCCTCCTTGTGCTCCATGCTTCTCTAAGCTCCAAAACTTCTTTAAGAATAAAAAATATGGGGGAATGGAAATAAAATGAGAGCAAAATTGATGGAGGGAAAATGTGAAAAAATTGGGGATCTCAAAATGAATGAACAATTGAGAGGAGAGAGAGAGAGAGAGAGAGAGAGAGAGAGAGAGAGAGAGAGACCCTCTATATGTGGTCGGCCCCTCTTTTCCCCCTTCTCCAAGCAATTGATAATGACAACTATGCCCCTACATGCTAATATGAGCAATAATTAAGAAAGGATATTTTTGGAAGTCTCTAACTAATTACAATTAAACTAATTCTCCTTAGTTAATTGGTGGAAATGGGTTCATTGGGCCTAGTCCTTGTTGGCTCATTATTTTTCATAACAAGTCTAATTTAGGTCCACTAATGTCAAGTCAAATTAAATAGGCTAGTCCACTAACTAAATTAAATTCTACAAGCCTCTAATTAAATATGTAGTACTCTAATAATCAAATAACTAATACAAGCATCAAATAAATATACATGGTCCACTAATATTAATATTATATTACAAAAATTAAATAACTAGGTCAAATTATTCCTAGCTGAAAAAGTGGGGGTGACAGGGACAATCCCTCACTCTATGCCCAGCAACTCCATAACTCAAACATACTCTGAGTCTTTTCCTACAGATCTTCCAAGTATTCCCTGACTTCCTGCAGAAGGCATATAAGGGGGTCCATCGAGTCTGCCTCTGATGCTGCTTCTGATCTTGCTACACTGGGGCTCGAACTGGAGCACGAATCGGTTCCTGAATCTACTGCTGCTGCTGGATATGGGGTCGTTTAGCTGGACCTGCACTGTTGCTAGTTCAACTCGTGTCACGACCTACACCCAATGTAGGGGCATGAGTAGTGAACAACGTCCAGCCTACGCTGCAGCATCGGCGGTAGAACGTTGTTTGGGTAATCTATCTATCTAACAATCCAGATATAAATATGCCACCAATATAATATGAACATACTCAATCACAGATCTATAAGATGGAACAACGCAAGAATATAATAAAAGAACAGAAGAGTCAAATACAACTCACAAGACCAAATTATATCCATGAGTCATATCAAAGAAATACTAATAACAATGTTGGAAATAAATCCAGTACAAAAGAGTCTAACTACTGTGCTACGAGTCCTGGGTCATCTGTCTCAGTCGGGATAAGACCCTCTTGATCGAAGATCTCTTGCTCTAAGCCAACAACATCCTGAGGCCCGTAATGAGTGGGGTACCACTCCTCAGTGTCATCTGGGAAAATATATCCAGTCAGGAAATGAGCAAAGTACATCTCTAACAGCAGTTCTAATAAATAATATAAACTATATAACAGTAAATAGAGCGAATATACAAGATGCAGTATAAAGGTACAAGAGATATGCAATAAAGGAATATTGAACATAAATACAAGAATGAGCATCATAGGAATGAACAAAAAACTAAGTGAGTGAGTACCAGCTTTAACATGTGATCGGCTTAGGAACTTGCACAAGGATTATGGCCTGGTTAATCATACGTGCGGTGTATGATTACTATTCAAGGAATAAGACATGCACGAGGAGGGTATGATTACATATCTACACTACATACTTCCTGTCCCCGACTGGTATAGTAGATCCAACCATGGTACGTTATGACACGGGATTCCACAAGAAGGGCGCTACACTTCTCAAGAACCAATGTTTGTATTTATACAAAAACAACAGGGAAATAAAGCTTGCACAAGATATACCATAAATACCAAGGAATAATATCTCATGACGAGATCCGGATATACCAATCCGTGTAACTATCGTGTCAAAAAATCAAGGATATCTACACTAAATACAAAAGACATAGAGGATATCATGAATGAGAAACTATCAGATAATGTACTTGCCTAAAATTCGGTGAACAGTATAAAAGATGTCCGGTAAGGTACCTCGAAGACCTAAACATGGAATATTACATCAATATAAGGTTTTGTAAAAAAAATAAGTTAAACTAGTCAACTTCTAGGTCATAAAGCCATTTCTAAGTCAAAACAGTCAAACTAGGTCAACTCTAGGTCAAACTTGGTCAAACTAGCTATTTCTAGGTTGCATGAGTCGATCTCTATGATATTGGGTCCATACACTATGTAACTAGGCCATAGTAGCTATACTAGGATACTAGGAATCAACAAGATACCATATCATAAGATACGCAATTTATTAGCTATAAAAATATCATAATATGTATATATAAGACAAAATATATAATACTCCTAACCAAAATAATGCTAAGTGGATACCTTGGCTTTGAAACAAAAGTGGTATCACACCTACTACACTCCCATCTTGATGTGCAAACCCAATACCTTGAGTAAAACCCAATACCTTGACATTACCTTGGTATCACAAGGTAATTCAATATCTAACATATTACTACTACCCATACATCTCACTATATATTAATATGTATTTAAACTAATAACAATATTATACTAAACTAATATACTAACATACCCCTTGATATTCAATACCCGTACCCAAGATATCTCACTCTCATTACCTTGGTATATCTCAAGGTAATCTAAAAACAATACTAACTAATATTAACTAGTGCTTATATATATTTGTTAATAAATTAGTATATATATATATATACACACACACACACACACACACACACACACACACACACACTAACTTACTTATCAAATAAGCTGATGCTTACTGCCGTTGCTGCTGCTGCTTTCTGATTCTGCGGCTGCTTCTGCTTTTGCTGCTGCTTCTGCTTTCTGGTGCTGCTTCTTGGCTTCTGCTTTCTGCTGCTTTTCAGCTGCTTCTTCTCAGCTTCTCACTGCTTTTCTCTCACTGCTTTCCATTGCTTTTTCTTACTGTCTTTATTGTTTTATTCACTGTTTTTCATGGTTTCTTCTCCCCTTAAGCTCACACACACACACACACACACACACACACACACACACATATATATATATATATATATATATATATATATATATATATATATATATATAAACCACACACACATACACACACACATATATATATATATATATATATTACCATATTAGAGAAGCACATGAACTCCTACTCTCCTATGATCACCAACACATCAACAAAAATTATAGATCATATATATAAATATATATACACATATATCTCACATAATGATTATAATTATAATATTATATTATCTATAATTGAATTAAATTGTAAAGAACAAACATGTGAAGTGCATCGCACTTGTATCACACTAGATCTATGATACGCTTTCGATACGGCTCTACCACACAACCAAATATATCCTAATAGATACGAACAAATTTAAAATCATAATTATGAACAATACGAAGAGCTAACTACTCTTCTACGTGTCCGTATCAAAATATGACATGCTCAAACCCCCGTGTCAGAGGAAAACCCCTAAATCAACCTGTATCTCCAAATTGTCGGGATACGGCCTATACATATCCAATTGTGGATATGACACTAGACACACACAATCAAGCATATGTAAATTTGGTCTAATTGACCTATTGATAAACACAAGATGTGTCAATCTCGGAATTCTCCCAAAATTGACACAAAATATCACATAACTTTCTCCATAGGCTTCCTATGAACCTAATTCCAATTCCTATCGGTAGCCTTAGAATATGGGGTGATTCCTAATGATTAAAACAAAGATTTAGAGTCTAATTAGAGAGAAAAAATTAAATTGTACCTATTGGGAGATAAATTCCTAATAAAACCTTCAAATTGAGTGAAAAGAGCCTCCAACTTGCAGATCCTTGCTCCTCCTAGTAGTTTCTCACTTCCTCCTTGTAGATCCCTGCTTCCTCCTTGTTCTAATGGCCTACAATAATGATTTGGAAAGGAATTTAGAAGAAATTTGGGTAGAATTTAATGTGGGAATAAAAAATTTGGAAGAAAAAATTCTAGATCTAGATTTGAAATAAAAAATGAAGAGAGAGAAAATTTCCTCCATTTAAATTAGGCCGTCCCCCTTCCCCCTTCCCCAAGATACTATAAAATGCCTAAAATACCCCTTGGGGCTTGTCATGAAGAAATAATTAAGGAGGGAAGGTTCTAGTCTAATTGGTTTAACTTAATTAATCCTCCTCCTAATGATTGGACTTCTTATTGGGCTCAATTCTAATTAGAATTAAACGTTGGTCCATGGATCTAATTTAAACTAGTTAGGTCCACTAACACAAGTCTAAAATAAAATATCAATATCTAAAGATAAATAAATAATACAATAAATATTCAATATGCATAATATTTAATTAATTAAGAAATGAACAAAATATCCTTTCCTAGAAAATATGGTAGTGACAAGTCTACCCCCCTTAAAATAATTTTTTTCTCGACATTCAAAGACGAAACTACTCCCAGAAAACAACAGAACAGAATTAGGAAAGAACATACCTCAAGGCACAAACAAATATGGGCAACGCTCAAGCATTTCATCCTCTCTCTCCCAAGTAGACTCTTCCGGAGAGTGATGCCTCCATGCGACGCGTATTAAAGGAATATTCTGGTTCCTCAGAACCTTCTCTCTCTAATCCAGAATCTCAACTGGCTGCTCTGGATAGCTAAGAGTAGGGCCCACCTCTATCTCCGAGTGATCCAACACGTGACTAGGATCCGTCACGTGCTGTCTTAACTGCGACACATGAAACACGTTGTGCACTTCCTCCAATGCAGGTATCAAGTCTAGTCTGTAAGCAACTGTACCGACCCTCTCGAGAATAATGAAAGGTCTGATGAATCGCAGTCTAAGCTTCCCACCTCCACCAAAATGAATCGTGCCTCGTGTCGGAGAAATCATCAGAAATACCAAACTACCCACCTAGAACAAAACAGAACCTTAAGAACTTAATCTATAACAAACAACCAATATCAAGCACAAAACAAAAATCTAAACTATACCTCAAACTCCAAAGGTCTCCGGTGGCTATCAGCCCAATGTCGTTGTCTGTCCTGCGCTACTCGAAGTCTGTCTCTGATCATCTTAACTTCTCTACTGTATCCACAACCATCTCTGGCCCTACCAAAACTCTCTCTCCAATATCATCCCATGATAAGAGAGTACGACATCTCTGACCGTACAGATCCTCAAATGGTGATATCTCTATACTAGCCTGGTAGTTGTTGTTATAAGAAAACTCTACCAAATGGAGATGGTCCTCCCAAGATCCTCCAAAATCTATTACACAGGTATGCAGCATATCCTCGATAGTCTGAATAGTCCTCTCTGACTACCCATCCGTTTGGGGGTGATATGCAGTACTGAACTTGAGCTGGGTGCCCAACTCGCCTACAAACTCCTCAAGAAATGAGAAGTGAAAGGACTATCTCGATCCGAGACTATGTTGACGGGAACCCCATGTATCCTAACGATCTGCCTCACATACAACTCTTCCAGCTTCTCCGTAGACAAACCCATCTTGAAAGGCAAAAAATAGGCCGACTTGGTCAACCTGTCAACGATAACCCAAATTGCGTCTTTTCCTCCTGGAGATCATGGAAGTTCGGACAAAAAATCCATAGTAATGTGCTCCCACTTCCACTCTGGAATAGGTAATGGCTGAAGTAAACTACCTGGCCTCTGCCTCTCGAATTTTATCTGGATACAAACTGTGCCACTTCCCTCTTCATGCCATACCACCACACACACTCTCGCATATCCCTATACATCTTTTTGGCACCTGGATGCATGGAATACTAAGAGCGATGCACTTCCTGTAACACCTCCTTACTTAGCTCCCCACTAAGCATACATAATCTTACACCATGACGCAAAGAAACATCCTCAGTAATGATGAAATCATCCTCCAATCATGCTCTCACCTGAGCTCTGATGCTCCTCAGAGATACATCCTTATACTGGGCTGCCTTGATCCTGTCCATCAACTCTAAGTATATTTGCAACCCCCACATTTGTATGGCAAAACTAGGAACTATTACCTTAATGTCCAAACTCTCTAAGTTCTTCAACAAATACCGATCCTGCGTTAACAATATAGCTACCAGATACCTGTTCAAGGCATCGGCAACTACATTGGCTTTTCCAGGATAATACTGCAAAGATATGTCAAAATCCTTCATCACTTTCAGCCACCGATGCTACCTCATGTTAAACTCCTTCTGAGTGAAAACGTACTTCAAGCTCTTGTGGTCTGTGAAGATCTCCACACGCTCTCCGTACAAATATTATTTCTACAACTTTAGGGCAAAGATGACTACTGCCAACTCCAAATCGTGGGTAGGATAGTTCTTCTCATAAGGACGCAATTTTCTGGATGCATAGGCAATCACTTTCCCATCATGCTGAAGAACACAACCCAGACCTTTCCCGGATGCATCACTATAAATAGTGAAACCTTCTGACCATGATGGCAAAGTTAAAATAGGAGCAGACGTCAACCTCTTCTTCAATTCCTCAAAAGCAACCTGTCACTCCTCTGTCTAGACAAACTCTACATCCTTCTTGGTGAGTCTAGTCATCGGCTCGACAATAGTCGAAAAATCTTGCACAAACTTCCTGTAGTAGCCTGCCAAACCAAAGAAACTTCTGATCTCTGCCACTGAACTTGGGGTCTTCCAAGACTCCACTGCTGCGATCTTCTTCGGATACACTAAAATTCCATCACCAGTCACAACATGTCCTAAGAAATCCACCTTGTCAAGAAAGAACTCACACTTGGACAGCTTCCCATACAGCTTCTTCTTCCTCGGCAAATCCAACACAATCCGCAAATGCTCCTCGTGCTCCTCCGGTGTCTTTGAGTATATGAGTATGTCATTGATGAATACCACCATGAACTTTTCAAGGTACTGGTGGAACACCTTGTTCATCAAATTTATAAACATTTTTGTGGCATTAGTCAATCAAAACACCATCACCATAAACTTATACTGGCCATAACGAGTCCTAAAAGCAGTCTTCGGAATGTCCTTCGGCTTCACTTTCACCTGATGGTAGCCTGATCTCAAGTCTATCTTAAAAAATACCTTGGCACCACTCAACTGATCAAACAGGTCATCAATCCGCGGCAAAGAGTATTTATTCTTGATAGTGAGATTATTCAATTCTCTGTAATTGATGCACATGCTTATCGATCCATCCTTCTTCGGTACAAATAATACCGGGGCTCCCTACGGTGAAGAACTAGATCTGATAAACCCCTTATCCTATAATTCATCCACTTGCTTCTTTAGCTCGACCAGCTCATTGTTGTTCACTCTAAAGACATGTTGTGAAATTGGTTCTGCACCAGGCACAAAGTCTATAGAGAATTTAATATCTCGATCTGGCGGTAATCCTGGCAATTCCTTAGGAAACACATCCAAGAACTCAACTATCAACGGATGCGGCAACTCCTTGTCTTCCACCATAGATCCATAGATAATGCCTTCTCTCTGCTTTACATCTCCTCTAGCAAACTCAAACTCTGGCTCTCTTGGCGGGCTAAACAAAACTCTATCTCCTCTATAATATATACTAGCATAGTACCTACTCAACCAATCCATCCTGAGTACAATATCGTAGCTCAGAAGTGGCATTACAAGTAGACACGCACTCAACTCCTGGCCTCCTAGAGTAACTCTTCGATCCTTACAAATATCACTAACCAGGATAATGCCTCTCCCGGTCATGATCTTGCAAGTCCTAAGCAAAGACTCAGCTAGCAAACGATGCTTTAGAGCAAAAAAAAAACAGATACAAAACTATGGGAAGCACTACAATCAAATAAAGCTAAAGCTGGAATGGAATCAAGAAGAACAGAATCTGCGATGACATCTCCGGTAGGCTCGGCCTCCTCGAACATCATAGCAAAAGCTCGTCCCTGACGTGCACCTCCCTGATGCTGGTGCTGGACATAACGCTGCTGCTGGGTCGGAAGCGGCAGTCCCCTCGGCTGTACTGCAGGTGGCCTCGCATGTGTCCTCGGAGCTGGAGCTGCTCCCTGAACTGCACAACGAGGGTTTAAAGGACAATCTCTCAGTTGATGCCCCTCGATACCACAATGCAAACAAACTCCCAACCCCTTTCTGTAAACTTTCCAGATATTGTCGGGCTTCTTGCAGTAGTGGCAGAAAGCTTGCTGTGATTGTCTCTGCTACTGCGGTGCCTGGTGAAATTGTGCCCTAGCTGGAGTCTGGTGCTTTACGGCTGCTGTAAAGGCCTGGACTGGAAATGAGGACACTTAGTAGTCACTATGCTACTATTAGCCCCCAGAAAGAATCGCGATCTCTCTTAGGTTTCAAGCCCAACACCCGCTCAAACTTGCATGCCTCCACAAGTATCTCCGAATAGGTCTCATAGAGAGACGGAATGAGGATCTTTACTTCCCAGTTCAGACCCTCGCAAAAATGGATAGCTCTAACCTCTGGCTCCCTCATCAAATACTCCATAAATTGGCTCAGTC
Organism: Iris macrosiphon; assembly: GCA_036927795.1. Taxonomy (NCBI): domain Eukaryota; kingdom Viridiplantae; phylum Streptophyta; class Magnoliopsida; order Asparagales; family Iridaceae; genus Iris; species Iris macrosiphon. The sequence goes on from JAYESA010000004.1 coordinate 135,788,344, forward strand.
TACTGAACTCTGCGGCATACTCCTCCACGGATATGCTTTCCTAAGTAAGGCCCTCAAACTGCCTCTCCAAGTCCAACCTGTCCGTCCAAGCAAAGAACTTCCTCTTGAAGAGGTCCTTGAATACCTCCCAAGACTGCCCCGCATCAGCAAGAAGTGGCTCATTCCTGAACCAAATGCAGGCAATGTCGAATAGTTGAAGTCCTACTACCTCAACCATCAGATCCTCTGCAAGATGAGATACCCTCATGAGACGCTCAATATCCTCGATCCAATCATCAATGTAGACGATGCCCTCAGTCTCCTTGAAGACCCGAGGTTCCAGCTTTTTGAAGTCCTGGATATTACCCGGCCGGAGCTGGGCAACCTGCGGAACAACCTACTGCTGGACCAGAACTTCTCTCTCTACTACAAAAGGGCAAGCTGATGAGCACTCTCAATGCCCTACCGTAAAATGTCAATCTGCCTCTGGTGTGCCTCAGACTGGGCCCTCTGAGCCTCCATTATCGTACAAAACAATGCGAACACCTGAGTCGCATCTGTCGGTACGGGAGGTAGTGGTGGAAGTCCCTCAGACACAGCCGGAATAGTCCTCTGAGCTGAGTTGAACCCCCGAACATAGCTGATATGCCAATCACCAGAGAAGTGACTAGTGTAGGCCCTCGGAAAGTCGTAGATCTCTCAAAAAATGCTCCCCTCTGCCGTGAACGAGTCTTAGGCGGCATCCTGAGGCAAAGCAAAAGGAAGAATATGGCACATGATGTAATGCATTCAAGGAAGGACAGTTAAAGATCTAATATCAATATCAAGGAAGAACAGTTAAAATAAATCAAAAGAGTTTTTTCCTAGATGTGATTGAGTATTCTCAGCCTATAGCCTATATTCTATATCCTGGAACAGGCACGTAATAGCACTCAAATAAGAGCACCACTACGAATTATACTATTTGCGACCACGAAGACCTGCATGGGATACCACTAAAAATATATCATGACCCGCACCCGATGTAGGGGCACGAGTAGTGAACAACGTCCAGCCTACGCTGCAGCATTATCAGTAGAACACTGTTTGGGTAATCTATCTATCTAATAATCCAGATATAAATATGCCACTAATGTAATATGAATATACTCAATCACAGATCTATAAGATGGAATAATACACGAATATGATAAAAGAACAGAAGAGTCAAATACAACTCACAAGACCAAATAATATCCAATGAGTCATATCAAAGAAATACAAATAACAATACTGGAGACAAATTCAGTACAAAAGAGTCTAAACTATTATGCTACTAGTCCTGGGTCATCTGTCTCAGTCCGGATGAGACCCTCCTGAGCCAAGGTCTGGCTCTAAGCCAACAACATCCTAAGGTCTGTAATAAGTGGGGTACCACTCCTCAGTGTCATCTGGGAAAAATATATCCAGTCAGAAAATGAGCAAAGTACATCTCTAACAGCAATTCTAATAAATGATATAAACTATATAACAATAAATAGAGCGAATATACAAGATACAATATAAAGGTATAAGATATATGCAATAAAGGAATATTGAACATAAATACAAGAATGAGCATCATAGGAATGAACAAAAAATACTACTACTAAGTGAGTGAGTACCAGGTTTAACATGTGATCGGCTTGGGAATTTGCACAAGGATTACGGCATGGTTAATCATACGTGCGGTGTATGATTAATAATATTAAAGGAATAAGATATGCACAAGGAGGGTATTATCACATATCTACACTACATACTCTCCGTCCCCGATTGGTATAGTAGATCCAACCATGGTACATTATGATACGGAATTTCACAAGAAGGGCGCTACTCTTCTCATGAACCAATGTCTATATTTATACAAGAAGAACAGGAAAACAAGGCTTGCACAAGATACACCATAAATACCAAGGAATAATATCTCATGACGAGATCCGGATATACCAATCCGTGTAACCATCGTGTCAAGAAATCAAGGATATCTACACTAAATATAAGAGACATAGAAGATATCATGAATGAGAAACTATCAGAGAATGTACTTGCCTGAAATCCGGTGAGCAGTATCAAAGATGTCCAGTACGGTGCCTCGAAGACCTAAGTATGAAATATTACATTAATACAAGGTTTTGGAATAAAAAAATAAGTTAAGCTAGTCAACATCTAGGTCATAAAGCCATTTTTAAGTCAAAATAGTCAAACTAGGTCAACTCTAGGTCAAACTTGATCAAACTAGCTATTTCTAGGTTGTATGAGTCCATCTTTATGATATTGGGTCCATACACTATGTAATTAGGCCATACTAGCTATACTTGGATAATAGAAATCAACAAGATACCGTATCATAATATACGCAATTTATTAGATATGAAAATATCATAATATGTATATATAAGACAAAATATATAATACTCCCAACAAAACTAATGCTAAGTGGATACCTTATCTTTTAACCAACAGCGGTATCACACCTACTATACTCCCATCTTGATATGCAAACACAATAGCTTGAGTAAAATCCAATACCTTGACATTACGTTGGTATCACAAGGTAATTCAATATCTAACATATTACTACTACCCATACACCTAACTATACATTAATATGTATTTAAACTTATAACAATAGTATACTAAACTAATATACTAACATACCCCTTGATATTTAATACCCGTACCCAAGATGTCTCAATCTCATTACCTTGGTTTATCTCAAGGTAATCTAGAAATAATACTAACTACTATTAACTAGGGCTTATGTGTGTGTGTGTGTGTGTGTGTGTGTGTGTGTGTGTGTCTATATATATATATATATATATATATATATATATATATATATATATATATATATATATATACTAACTTACTAACTTATCAGCTTATCAAATAAGTTGTTGCTTACTGTCGCTGCTGCTACTGCTTTCTACTTCTGCTTCTGCTTCTGATTCTGCTTTTGCTGCTGCTTCTACTTTCTGCTGCTGCTTCTTGGATTCTGCTTTCTGCTGCTTTTCAGCTGCTTCTTCTCAGCTTCTCACTGCTTTTCTCTCACTGCTTTCTATTAATTTTCTCACTGTTTTTATTATTTTTTTCACTGTTTTCCATGGTTTCCTCTTTCCTCAAGCTCACACACATATATATATACATCTATACACCATATATATATATATATATATATATATATATATATATATATATATATATATATATATATATATATATATATATATATATATATATTACCATATTAAAGAATCATAGAGAAGCACATAAACTCCTACTCTTCCATGATTACCAACACATCAACAAGAATTATAGATCATACATATAAATATATATATACATATATCTCACATAATAATTATAATTATAATTTTAATATTATAATATCTATAATTGAATTAAATTGTAAAAAACAAATACGTGAAGTGCATCACACCCATATCATATGGACACGAGCAAGTCTAAAATCATAATTATGAACAATATAAAGAGCTAACTACTCATTTACGTGTCTGTGTTAAAATGTGACATGCTCAAACCCCCGTGTCGGAGAAAAACCCCCAAATCAATTTGTATCTCCAAATTGTCAGATACGGCCAACACGTATCCAATTGTGGATATGACACTAGCCACACATAATCAAACACATATTTATTTGGTCTAATTGACCTATTAACAAACACAAGATGTGTTAATCTCGGAATTCTTCCAAAATTGACACAAAATACCACATAACTTTCTCTACAGGCCTCCTATGAACTTAATTTCAATTCCTATGGGTAGCCTTAGCATATGGGGTGATTTTTAATGATTAAAACACAGATTTAGATTCTAATTAGAGAGGAAAAACTGAATTGTATCTATTGGAAGATGGATTTCCAATGAACCTTCCAAATTGAGTGAAAAGAGCTTCCAACTTGTAGATCCTTGCTCCTCCTTGTACATCCTTTCTTCCTCCTTATAGATTTTTGCTTCCTCCTTATTCAAATGGACTGTAATAATGATTTGGGAAGGAATTAGAAAGAAATTTGGATAGAATTTAATGTGGGAATAAAAAAATTTCTATGAGAAAATTCTAGATCTAGATTTAAAATAAAAAAGAAAAAATTTCCTCCATTTAAATTAGGCCGGCCCCCTTCCCCCTTCTCCAAGCTACTATGAAATATCTAAAATATCCCTTGGGGCTTGTCATGAAGAAATAATTAAGGAGGGAAGGTTCTAGTCTAATTGGTTTAACTTAATTAATCCTTCTCCTAATGATTGGACTTCTTATTGGGCTCAATTCTAACTAGAATTAAATATTGGTCTATGGATCTAATCTAAACTAGTTAGGTCCACTAACATAAGTCCAAAATAAAATACCAACATCTAATAATAAATAAATATTACAGTAAATAAATATTCAACATGTACAATATTTAATTAATTAAGAAATGACCAAAATATCCTTTCCTAGAAAATATGGTAGTGACATCCCATGTCCCTCGGCCTCTTGGAGCCAAGCTCCAAATCATCCTTCGCCTGTTGTGCCTGTGCCAGGATCTCCTCAAAGGTAGAGGTACGGTGCCCACTAGTATGAGTTTTAATCTCCCTGTTCAAACCTTTTCTGAACTTTCTAGCCTTTCCCAGAGATTTTGCCCCTCCACGAAGTGACCCAATTTGTAGTACTCCACTGCATACTCATCCACTGTCATACCTCCCTGGACGAGATACTAAAATTGGCTCTCTAAAGATGTCAGAGCCACGTCTGAAAAAAACTTTGCCTTGAAAAGCTCCTTAAAAGCCTCCCAAGTCAGTCTTGGTGTTGTGATCCTCGGGTCTGTCTTGAACCATGTCAAAGCAATATTAAACATAATGCTCCCTGCTGCCTCCACCTGTAGGTTCTCTGGAATCTGCATCTACCGAAGATTTTGCTCAATATTCTCGATCCAATCATCTGTATACAAAATTCCCTCGGTGCCCTTAAAGTCCTTTGGTCCCATCCTTTTGAAGTCAATAATGGTCCCCAGGCCTCTGCTTCTGAGAGGCCTGCAAAGGTGGAGCTACCTATGGATGGACCAAGGCAGCTCTCTCGACAGTGGCGAGTGTAAGCTAGTAGGCATTCTCAATGCCCTGTCTCATGACCTCAAACTGGCGTTGTTGGGCCTCCGCCTGGGCCAGCTGTGCCTCCATCATCTGCTGAAAGAGCGCAAACATCTGCGCCGGATCAACTACGGATGGTAAAAACTCTCCTGAAATGGCCGGCACTGTCCTCTGAACTGGAGGTAGAGCACCCCCAAAAGCTGTTGCTGAAGACCCCACCTAGACTGGTGAGGCGACCCTCTGAGCCGAAGAACGTGGTAAAGTATCAGCTGCTGCCCGCGATGGAAGTGGAGAGTCACTAATCTACCAGAAGCTGCTCCAGAATGCTGCGATCTAGCCTTTGGCGGCATCCTGGAGATAGTTCGAACAAAAGAAGTCAATAAGGCACAAGATATGATATCATCAAAGAAAGGACAATAATGTTCGAAAAAACAATATCAGAATGATGAAGATAGTAAGAATCAATAGATTAAAAAAAAATTCTAGTTGTGATTGAGTTTTCCCTCTCTCATCCTAGCATCCTATATCATATCCTATCGTAGGCTTGCAGTAGTACAACTAAGCCGTTGTACTACCACCATATCGCAATATTGCGAAGACGCACTTGCATGGGCCACCATAGAATGGAGTCATCTCGATCACTTGCCATCTTCGAACCTCGAACTGCCTTCTCTGATACACCTTTGATGTAATTGTGGTAGGCCAACGAGCTAGGGAGAACTAATTTAAAGAGAAAATATATAGAGAGAAGAATTTGGTAGAAAATAATATTGACATGAATAAAAATTTATGACAGCACTAAGCTTGTAATCAATAAGCTTATAATGTTTGTTGTGTATAAAATAGAAAAAACTTATAAGAATCTTAGACGAGTCCACGCACTTACTAAAATATAGTTTGAACTCTTCTAGACTCTTTTACAAATATAATATTAGGGCATCTCTATAATATAGATATTTTAAAATAACCAATAACACCCTGAAAATTGGATCAAACACAAAACCAATTGGGCATGTGACAAAACAAAGTCCAATCGTTAGTAGAACAACTAGATTTGTGGGCTCAATCTCATGGGCCTAATCAAGTTTACTTTCAACAATGGTCACCATTCGATTTGTGAAAATTGTATATTTACAAATTGACAACATCCATCACTTTCAATATTATCTCATTCAAAGCTAATAAGATAAGAGAAATAATACATATAATTAGACTTAAATATATAATATATGAAATATTTTCTACTTTTTTTAATAATAATAATTATTAAATTTGTCTTTACGAAATAGAGAACTTCGAAACTACGGTTTAAAATTTTAAAATTGTAAAACTACTAGAATTATCAATACATAAGGATCTGAAACTGATTTATGATAACAATACTGTAAACCTTGTCGTTAAAATTAGGTTAAAACCTATCGAATTACAATAATAATGACTATCATTATATGATATGCCATCATAAACTTAGCTAGTCATGAATTGGAAAACATTTAGGCAACAGTTTTCAAACTTATAACAATACACTCTCTTTATGGTCATATCTCATGATATATATATATATATACATATATATATATATATATATATATATACATATATATATATATATATATATGATATTTTCATAATTTATTGACACTTTCCTATTTCATCTCTAAATGCATCTATTGTTAAGGTCAAAGTGTCGTACTCTACTTCAAAGAATAAGAAGAAGAAAAAGTACTGAAATATGTAGATAAAGAGATAGGTGTTTACTTCATGTCCTACTATGGAAGAAGAAGAAACTTTTAAGATAATAGGAGACACCACGATAGGGGCATGGGTAGGCGTAGAGTGGGAGGTCGTCGGAGTTAGGATAGGAGTACACTTTGATAGTATGATTTTATGTAAAAAAAAAAAAATTAATTTGTAAGTTCTAAAAAAAATAAGTACTTCAATTCAAAATTTAAATATTATTGTTCCATTAGTAACATTGTGCTAGCAAACTACAACATGTAGTTCATGGTAAAAAAATTTGGAAAAAAACTTGATAGTCAATTGTATTTAGATACAAATTAGTCAATATGTAAGAGATATACAATTTATGAACCACAAGGGAGGTTCAAAGAAAGTTGAAGAAAATGTATTTTCTCTAAGGATTTTTTTCAATATAAATCCATCAAATTACACACAAAGAAGACACCAACAAACAAACAAAAAATTTATTTGGAAGAGACCCTAAAAATATCAATGCTATATTGGTCATAAGCATTTGTGGTTAGTGACAGTGTAAAATCTCCTTTAAAGTAAGGAATGTCATAGTTTTGAAATCTTTATTTTACTTTCTCAAACTCAAATCCACAAAATCCTAAGTGATCCTTTATTCTCTAACAAATCCACCAACCCTCATTTTAATGTGCACATTTCCCCCATCCTTCGTATCTTAGCTACCACTTCCTCCTCTGATCTTTTGTTGCAAATCCAATAAAATAAAATCCATCTCCCAACCAATTCTCTCCTCCTCTTCTTCATCCACACTCGACCACACGAATTTTATGCCCTCTCCTCGTCTCCCCTTCGTACTCAAACCAATAAAAGATATTCCTCTAGCATATTTACTCTAACTTGTATGGAAGGGAAGAGGAAGATTAATGTTGAATGCTGACAAAGAACTAAGGAGTTTTTTTTAATAACAAAATTTGGGAGCTTATGTTGGACAAATTCTATAGGCACTCCATAGTTTGCTTAGTATAGTTCATTACTTTATGACAGTCCAGACTTTTATAACTTTTACTAAGGACAGACCAAAATTTGCTTAGGACAGCCCACCCCCCCCCCCCCAAACCTTTCCAAAACCCTTCATTCTAAATTTCTATTCTCTCTCTTTAAATTCTTAAACATCTTTCTCTCTTTCCTTATTCAAATTTTCTTTCCCCTTTCTCTTCAACTCCTCCATTAGGGTTTTGATTCGAAGTAATGGCATACAAACCTTCTTCAAAATCTATGTATTTATCCAATTTTCTTCCTCCATTAGGGTTTTAATTTTATTTATGTGTAAATTTGATTTTATTTTCATGAATCCTTGCTAATGCCTAAAATAGTTAGATAAATTAGTTTAGAACTAATTTAGGATTGATATACAAATTGATGAACTCTAAAAATTAAACTTAGGATTTCAAAAAATCGAACAACGCCGACAGTCAGACTTCAAACCTACGGGACTGTAGGCAAATTCTACAGTCCTATAGTATATATAGGACTGTAAAAAAATCTACAGTCATATTATATATTTAGGACTGTAGAAAAGACTACAGTCCTACTGAAAGACTACAGTCCTGTATTATATATAGATTGTAAGATTTTTTACAATCCTGCATATAAATTAGAATTATTTTCTGTCCCAGTTGTTTATCTGTATATTTGAATTTTTTTCAGAAAATCGATAGCTGTGAAAAGAAAATGATCCACAGCATCGGCGCGCAAGGAACGCAATATGGACCGTGTGGTTGAAAGACCACTCACTATCGCTAAAGCCAAACTAGTCACTGCACCGCCGCACAAGTCCCATTCGACGAAACTGGCTCCTCCTACTCCTTTGTCTTCTTCCTCTTCCAATGAATACGTGGCTCCTACTACTCCTCCGTTTGCTTCCTCCTCCGATGAAGATGTGCCTTCTGCCCGAATCCGGCCATATGATGGTTCAGGACCTTCTCAGCAGTCGACTAGTCCAATTTTGACTCATCCAAAAGGTTGCTCTATGTTGTTGTTCGACAACCATATTGCATTTAAAATATGGAAATATCTAGTATGTACACTATGTTATAAAAATAAAGTTTTGATTTAGATTACTATATATTTTAAGAAGCTACTTTTCTCTGATTGTTAACTTTTCAGAGGACCTATCGTATGTTCACAACGGTCGTGACCCACGAAAATAAGTACAGTAGCTAAAAGTTTGAACGATTAGGGGAAGCCGTTAGGAACAAAATCATTCCTACCGGTTTGCACAATTTGGCCTTGTACGCATACCATACGGTGGACACTGCGCTTATATCAGCATTCGTAAAGTGCTGGCATCCATAAACCAATACTTTCTATCTCCCAATGGGGGAGATGACGATTACTTTGGATGACATCCATTACATATTAGGCCTCAATCTCCAAGGTCGGGTCATGATGAATAATATATTTGTTGAGAATGACTTATCATGGCATGAGCACATCATAGACTTTGTATCAGATTCTCTTGGAGTTAGGATAGTAGTTTTAGAACCCTTCAAGATTTTAAGAAGTCATATGGTCTTCCTTTGAAATATTTGGAGGAGACATTCAAAGACAAGGAGGTCAAAGGAAAAACTATCGATATGGTGGCCCGTGTATACATGTTTTTCATCTTAGGAGCCGTCAGCATTCCGGACAAGTTCGAAACTTCAATTCATGCCAGATATCTATTAAATTTTCTCGACATGGATACCGTAGATAAAATTTCTTGGAAAAGCGGTATACTAGCATATATTTACTGCGAGCTTAGTACAACATCCTACATTAATACAAGGACAATAGCAGGATGCCAGACTCTACTCCAAGCATAAAAATATTTTTGTCCAACTTGTAGAGGGTGTAATCTCTTTATTCCATTAGTGGAGGTTCTTCAGGGTTGGACTCTGATTGTTTCGTGGTTTATTTCATCTGAGTTTTCCACGTAAATTTTTTTGTGTTTGGTATTTTTTGGTTTGTGTGTTTGCTCGGTTCTCTCGCAGGTACTCTCTGGTTTGAGAAACAGTTTCTATGTTTCTTTCCCAATACTTTCCAAACTTAAACTTACAATATGATTGGATATTACAATTGATATGTCAAGTGCATAGTAGTATATCCCCGTGAGGAAAGACGATAGCTATAACATTAATTAGGGTATATTCTCTGTCAGTAACAAAAATAGACGGCTCTCTGTGTCCGGTGTAAAGTACTTTTAGTTTTTCCAATGACCATGTGTAGTCCTTAAGTTTCTCATTCTTCATGAAGCAAAAAACAACTAAAAAAAATTTTACAGTAGAGGTGAAGCCAACAATGTGAAAGAGAGGCATCTTGAACTTATTTATCTTATATGTACAATCAAAAACCAATATGTCAGCGAAGGACCAAGCCAAATGTGTTCAACCGGGATGAGCCCAAAATATTGAAAGAATTTTATTACTTTGTGGATGTCTTCTATGGTACTCTATGTCATGCCCCGATCCCGCAAGGGGCCGATCGTCCTAGTTTAGCATTTTGCCGAACCGATCGTCCTCTTATGGGTGTGATATCATAAAAGCCGAAGTTGTGCTTGTACAAGGCCAAGGCTTTGAACAAGGACAAGTAGGCTATTTAAGTTAAGAAGCAGCGGCACAACATAGAAAAAAAGTAAAGAACACAATGGCATAAGAAAATAAGTTCTTTATCGATATTCAAGAAGTGTTACAAGCGGAGCTTGGCCGAGATTATAATTTGCTCAAGATCTCTCTCTCGATTACAATGATATTATTCCATACATTACATATCTTTATATAAAAGTAGCTCAAAATATCTTGATACGTCTCAAGGCATCGACCCAGATCTCCGACTCCTGAGGATGAGGATATGCTATCACTTCTTCGAACTATCTAGTACCTGCGAACAAGCAAATTGGTGGAGGGTCAGCACTTTAGGGAAAGTACTGGTGAGTTAAAAAAAAGTAACGAACAGAATCAACGCTCTCTAAAATCAACACTAAGTAAGCATGTGATAAAATATTACATTACTAGTGATCTTGCTACTTTTACCTAGGTTCATTTCATGCAGTACAGGATTAGAGTCAGATTACTTCTTTCGAAAATATATCTTTGAAAATCATTTGCATATTTAATACATTCAAGCATACTGTGGGGGCAATATTATATCATACAATGTGCAGCATGTATCGTGAGCCATATTCATTAACTCTTAGAAATAATAGTAGTGATCTAATGGAATATTCATCTTATACAAGAGGTGAGCAGCATATTAAAGTTAAACATGAAAGTCTAGGGGCAGTACATAATTCAAGCATAATCAGAAATCAACACATCACTTTTTTCTAGTGATTCTTACCCTACGTCAAAAGGTTATCCCTGCAACAGACATATAAGTTAGCAGCAATTTACATAAACATATGAGTGTTATTTCCTGTTCGTCTCTACATCAAACAGTTAGGTATGCAAGAAGGCTAACTGTCACCCCCATATTTCTAGATTAGGGTATTATTGTTATTTTGCCTAATATTTTATTTTTAGTGGTTAATATTAATTAGTGTTCTATTATTTAATATTTGTGCTTGAGCTATTTATTTATTATAGTTAGTGGGCTATCCTAGTTATTTAGACTTGACACTAGTGGACCAACTTAGGCTTGGCATGACATATTGAACCCAATATTTGGGCTAGGCTCATTAGACTCACTCATTTTCATTAATTAGGAGATAGAATTAGCCTCCATTAATATTAGAAGCTTCCATCATTAACCCTTCTAGTTAATTATCCTTCATGAATAATTATTGAGGGGTATATTGGATAAATCACATTGCTTAGGAATGAGAGAATCGGGCCGGCCCTATTAGAGGAAGGGTTATTTCTCTCTCTTCTCCATTCATTCACTTTATTTTAGATCTCCAATTTGGTATATCCCCAATTCACTTCATCCCTCCAACAATTCACCCTCATTTTCCCTCATTCCCTCTAATTTTTATCATTTGAAGAGCATTAGATCTTAGATTTGCAAGAAGCACTTAAAGAAGAGAAATTGGCAAGAAAATCGTGTCCTAATTGTGTCTATTGATCTTTTCATTAGAAATCTATCTTACAATAGGTAAATTCTGAATCTAACCCTTAAATTAGACTCTAAATCATGCATTTGACCATCAGAAACCCTTCTATGGCATAAGGCTAACTATAGGAAGAAGTTCTAGGCCTAATTGATGTGTATTGACACTTCTACATAGGTTTTTGAGTGTATTTTAGGAGAATTATGAGATTGACATATCAAGTGTGTGTCATTAGACCTATTTAGTCTAATTGGACTTAAATCGGGGTTGAGGGACTAGATACGTGTCCATAATTGGACACAAGTAGACCGTATCACGATACGGTGTGATACGGGGCTCATTTTGGGTGTTTGGCGTGAATTCTCTTCAATTATTATTTCTACTAGTTCTAATAATTATTATTATATATAATTATTAAATGGGAATGATTATTGTAGGAATTTAGGGGTTTTGATGCTTTGTGTAGGTGTGTATCATGAATATTCTAGTGATACACTATAGGTGTTTGTTGTTTTGACTTTTAGGTAGTATGTACACTAGAATAGATCTATTTATAAATAATTATAAAGCATATATATGTGTTATTGTTATTATATATAGATATATACATGTGGACTATCAGAGGGTGTATCAGTCATGTGAGATAGATTATGTATTCAATCATGGAGAAGGGGTGTATGTTTGTGAACCACAGTAGCAGAAATCATATGATCGCACTAGTGTGTATGTTAGCTTGAGAGTAAGTGTGTGGGTTGAAGGTTAAGACATCAACCAAATCTCTGTGTGTAGGTGATTAGGTGTGTACTAAACTAAGTTAGTGTAGGTAGTAGGATGCCAGTTAGTATTTACTTGTTGATTGATATCTGGGTATATCATTATGGAGGATATAGGACTACAAACACTTGCAATAGGCAAGTGAGTAAAGTTAGGATTAGTTAGTATTAGGCAGGGTAACATGGATGTATATGTGTTAAGGATATCTGAAGATCCAAGTGTTAGTGTGGGTGTGAGCCTGGGAATAGATAAAGTGATTAGGGGTTGACAGTTGATGTAGGGGTACTCGGGTTATGGCAGTTAGACCGAGGTTTGAGTATTGGGTACTGTGTTTTAGTCAGTTAGTTGCATTCAACTATAGGGTAGAGGATTATCTGCAAACATGTGTATCTTACATACTAGAACCAGTGAAGGAGACTATAGCAGCTGTAATAAGTAGTTAAGTAGTAGCAACAACCTGGAGCTACAACCGAGAATATGCAGTAGCATGTGGCAATAGGAACTGGGTCTGATACTCTTTGATGTAGAAACATAGATATGCCAGTACTCTGATATTGACATATAATCTAATATTCTATTACTACTCTAAGGCTTACTGCAATAGAAGAGCTATGATACTTTAGGTTGGGGGCACATTTACAGTACATTGTGAGGGGCAAATGAAGATCAGAAGAATGTGCCATTAGTGAAGGTATTGGTGTGTAACAGTGAAGGCTAAGAGAGGGTATTAAGAATGTGTTTTTACTTGTCTGAGATAGCAGTGTGAGCTTTAGTGTCTTTTAGTGCACATGTGTGTAGTGTGTGTGTTTTATTTGTGATAGTAAGGTTAAGGGAGTTCTTGTGTGCAGGTTAGTGTAGATAGTATAGGATTTAAGTATGTGAGGTGTAACACCCCGTTCCGCTCAAGCGGACCGCCGATTCAAATGGCAAAAGTGCAACGTCCCGACCCACTTTTCTCAGGCAAGAATACTCGTGTAAGGCAAAGGATATCCAGACTTGTCCCTTCAGGAGTTTGGCTTAGGCTATTAGAGGCTCGCTCGGAGTATTACTCGACCGAGGTGAATCATCGCTAAGGTGGGTGGCTACGATGAACTTGCCTTTGCTTAGCCAGCACACTTAAAATATGGAACGATACATGCTAGTCGCTCGGTGAATCATCCACTGCAAGCTAATAAGAATACAACGCACCTAGCTAAGGGAATAATCCCAACTTATATTGCTTGTGCTAGAACATGGAAATAAAACATTGCTTATAATCAGACCCTCGCATGCTACCTTTGCTTTGTGCAACTAGACTTTGCTATGCCTCGAGTAGAACGATATATATATATATATATATATATATATATATATATATATATATATATATATATATATATATATATATATATATATATATTCTGTAGTGCACTGTTCACTTCCTACACTGCACGACCCAAGATTATGTCGCTCGAAAAGTCCCTTTATGGTTTCACTCCTCGACTTACCTTCGGGCCCAAGCTAATATGAATGCTTATGTTCTATATGAATGCAATGCTCCCTGCTTATATGTTAACTTATATTGTTGTCTCATTTCAATGATTGTCGCATAAACTATGCCAAGACCGTGGTATGCTATTCATGTCATGTATTCATTTAGTTCTCCTCGGAAGACTACCCAATGGTCGTTCCGTGCATGTCTAAACCTACAAGTATCTGCGACCGTTAGGTCGCCAAGGAAGTTCCCGAACCAGGGGAATACATCAAGGCAAGTGAAACACTGATCAAGAATCATGTCAAGTTTACTCCCGAACGAGAATTATGTCAATGAATCCAAGAATCAACATGTCATGTAATGAATCCCGTGAAATTGGAAGACCCTTGAGACTTGCATGTCGCGGACAACTTGGAAAAAAGGTCATTAGGTTCCACGGACGGTCTCCGGGGCACCGGGGCCGATCCGATCCGGTTGAAACTTCACGATAGTCTCATGCATCTGGACGGGATGGTCTTCAGCCACTATTGAATCTTCATTACTTTCCATCCTTGTTCAAGACTATAACTCATCATTTATGGCTATGCCAGCGACTCATGTTCATATAGTTGAGTCATCCTCGCTTAGCGGCTATCCGCGTACGAGTCATTGCATCACATCTAGAATAACAGAACACCTGAACAATCATAAAACACTTGTACATATGGAGAACTTGAACATCTTATGCAACACACCTGATATTTTGTATAACTCGTGCACCCGATGCGTAATCTTGCTCACAACACAGTGTTTGCAAATGTTATTGCCCCTGAATGTTTATACCTGCTCGTGCTTGAATTAACTTGGTTTGCCTTGGACAGGGAAGGACAAAATGGTAAGTTGGTAAGTCTCATTATGTTTTCTCTTATATCGCATGGTGCACTGCCACACGAGTTAGGCTTTTCATATATGCCATAAAACTGATCCTAAGGCAAAACTAGAAAGACAACATAATAGTTGGTGCACGGAACCTATGTTACATTTTTGGATTTGTCGAGCGGGCGAGTAGCCTCCCCACCAGTGCATTCATGTACTGATAATCCACCAGGTTACTTGCAGGGTGCGGGAGAACCTCGTTCGGTGCGGATGCCTCCTTCGTGCGTGCTAAGGCATGGAGTTCACTCTGGAGCTTTGGATCATTGCATCTGGAACTAAAGCATATATACAAGACATAATGTTAGAACATCGCCTGTACATCATTCCAAAATTGTAGCCACTTGGCACGCTTTTACTGTTTCAGAGAGAGAGGCTTGAGCGACTTGTAATCTCGGCTATGCGCCGCTTGTAACACTTGTTCAAATCAATAAAGAGTTTATTTTACTTATACTTGTGTTATTCAATGCTTTCGCTATTGAAGACTCAATGAACTTGTTACCAATCACCTATGCGTTTATAATTCTGCGGCACATCGGACAATCTGTGCGACTCTGTGGCTTAGACCTCTTACTTCCAGTCAATGAACCACGGCCTTGCACAGGCTTGGCTCACGCTTGGTCGGCATCACGCCCAGATGGTCCAAAGCGATCGTCCCATAGGAGCACTGGCACGGTGATTCTCGTCTAGCGGAGACAGCCGATTAGCCTGCGGAAGATCGGGGCATGACAAATTAGTATCAGAGCTTGGCTATACGCCTTTGGACTTCGTTTTAATTTTCTCAATTTCGAAAGATCGTTAGTGGATTATGTGTACACTTTCTCTCAATGTCTCAAATGGAATATTCCAACAATGAGTCTAAATACCTTCAAAAGTGGATTTAAATGATGTGATTGCTTGTACAATATTGTGATGCGATGGGCCTTTGTGCCAACCTGTGCTAGACCCTTCGGGAATAGACTCGTGCTAGAAATACGACTTATATGCTAACCCGATACCTATACTTGTTTGCCCAACTGGTTAGTACATAATCGAATATTGTCCCGAATGATTAGCCATGCATACAGCCTTTCGGCTAAGTTGTGTAGAGTATCGTGCGCCAAGACCTTTGGTGCAAGCTAAGTTGCAACGAGAATGAGATATCGTTCAGAAATAAGACAAGTCAGACTTAGAATGCCAACCAATAGAAATATTCTCGAATTTACCGCTTAGGCAAATATTGAGAATCGTGCTTAGATTATGGGAAATAGCTCAAACGGTATTCGTGTCGGAAGATACAAATCGAATATAGTTGCTTGGATGATTATCGAATATGGATATAATTGGATGACTCAATTCCGAGTGGTGTATGGATCATTTAGAAATATCCAAACGAATTCATAGGTCTCGTACGATAATCGGACTGAACGATTTGAGATTATCTTGAAAAAATGATAAGGCTTATATGGAATTGGGATTCACAAAAATGGAAATTGATATTTTGGTTAAGAAAACTTGTTGGAAACTTGAGGATCGTACGAGCAATTTTAGATTGAATAAAATATAAATGAACTTGAATACAATATCGCTCGAATAAAAGTTAATCCTAAATGAATATTGTAGTTCGATGAAAGAGATGAACGATAATAGATTTGGCTTGGAGTTTGGAGGAACGATCTTGAAATCTAGTTCGAAGCGATAACCTTATAAATCAGTCCAAACGTGAACGATTATTCTGCGGGAGCGTCAATATGGTGATTTTATGTACGGCGGAGATAATCGAACTCAAAAAAACATATTCGATGATTATTCTAAATGAACTCGATAAATGGAACATATCAAAAGATGGAACAGACTTGGGCTTGAACATTTAAAAATAGTTGTTTGAGGAATATTATAAGTAAACTATGGTTTCACTGAATGATAATATTAAAGTTAGATGATTTTGCTAGACGAATAATAATGACTGCATGAATAGACTTGACTCGATGGATATATAACTTGGATGGAGTAAAGGAAAAATAAGGTGTCTCGATCGTGTCGAAGATAACCATAACATTCAAACATTCTTGTCTTGTGCGAGCGTAACTCTATGCATGTACATGCGCCACGTCCGGATTAGGACGATTATCTAGCGGGAGCGTTGGCATGGTGATCTTACGTCCGACGGGGGTGATCGAACTTGCGGGAGACCGGAGCGTGACAACTTAAGGATCGTCTTGACTTTTGGTTTGACACGATAAGACAAATTTGGAAATGCAAGTGATCGAAAATCTTTTGAGGATAAGTTAGCCTAGAACCTGAAATAAATCACGCTTGATGGTTTCGTGAACGGATACATGAATCAGGTTGAACAAATTAGAGTTAAAACTAAAGGTTTAGAACTGAATCTTAGCTTCGTAGTTTAGATTTAGAATGGATAGGGATTCTATCAAAGCATGTTTTGAGAGATAGACTATGCAAATCACTAGGCTTGTCCTTCAACTTGGATATATCGTAGGACTTTACTGAATGGACTCGAACCCCCGTACAAACAACGTATTATTAAGAGTAGGATAATCAGTGCTCGATGTTTAGAAATCTGAGTGAAACAAGCTTGGGTAGAATACCTCGTTCAAATGAGCAATGGTTTGACCCTAGGAATTGGGGCGAGCATCGTGCGACAAATTTTTACGATGAATCGCATGCTTGAACTTGTACCTATGACCTTGTGAGCTGACCTAGCAATTAGGCAGATGACCCTGTACTGAGTGAATGAACCTATGTTACCGACTTTAGCATATGGCTTGAACAAGCTATATAACTGGGGCAGCAAGACTTAGGGTTAGACTTAGGAACGATAATGTGTGCTATATTTGACCCGAACAATGAACGCTAGTCGGTATCGGATAGATCGTGCTTAACGATAGTGCAAAATGCTTGAAACTTGAGTTGGAATAGAAAATGATATGGCATTGGATTGACCCTATCGAAAGTATTCTCGTGATTCAATAAAACGAACCCTTGAGATTTTCGCAAGTAGCTTGTCCGATTTCACTATCTCTAAGTTTGGTTGATTGCATATTTTGAGGGACGCCTTGAACGTGTGCACGATCCAAGACTCAAGGGGATATAAAACTCGAGTGCTAAGACTTCGTTATCTCTAAGTTGGTTGGCGTGCTCATGCTAGAGGTGCACTTCGAATATGTGTACGATCCAGACTCGCGATATACTGATCTCGATGCTAGTGCAAGTAGATTTCTGCATGAACAAGTATAAAGACTTATTTAAGTTTGCCTCAGCCTTAGATCGTTAATCAAGATCGATCGAAACGTACTCCGCATTAAGAAATATGTCCAGCGCTAAGGCGCAAATGAGACTGACTCAGCATACACGCGACACGTTATAAGGATCGAGCAGGAGATTATGTTCAATTGGATCTAGTGGTACTGATTCCTACGCATGGGATAGATTCGATAATGCGATAGAACGGCCTGCGCTCAGTAAGTCTCGAGGACGATACTTTTTTTGAGTGGTGTATGATGTAACACCCTGTTTCGCTCAAGCGGATCGCCGATTCAAATGGCAAAATTAAAACGTCCCGACCCACTTTGCTTAGGCAAGAATACTCGTTTGAGGCAAAAAATATCCATACTTGTCCCTTCAGGAGTTCGGCTTAGGATTTCAGAGGCTTGCTCGGAGTATCACTCGACCGAGGCGAATCATCGCTAAGGTGGGTGGCTACGATGAACTTGTCTTTGCTTAGTCAGCACACTTAAAATATGGAACGATACATGCTAGTCGCTCGGTGAATCACCCTCTGCATGCTAATAAGAATACAACACACCTAGCTAAGAGAATAATCCCAACTTGTATTGCTTGTGCTAGAACATAAAAATGAAATATTGCTTATAATCAAACCCTTGCATGCTATATTTTTCTTGTGCAACTAGACTCTGCTATGCCTCAAGTAGAACGATATACATATATTCTGTAGTGCACTATTCACTTCCTACACTGTACGACCCAAGATTATTTCACTCGAAAAGTCCCTTTACGGTTTCACTCCTCAGCTTACCTTCAGGCCCGAGCCAATATGAATGCTTATGTTCTATATGAATGCAATGATCCCTGCTTATATGTTAACTTATATTGTTGCCTCATTTTAATGCTTGTCGCATAAACTAACCAAGACCATGGTATGCTATTCATGTCATGCATTCATTTAGTTTTCCACGGAAGACTATCCAATGGTCATTCCGTGCATGTTTAAACCTGCAAGTATCCGCGACCGTTAGGTCGCCAAGGCAGTCCCCAAACCAAGGGAATGCATCAAGGCAAGTGAAACACTGATCAAGAATCATGTCAAGTTTACTCCCGAATGAGAACTATGTCAATACATCCAAGAATCAACATGTCATGTAATGTCCTATGAAATTGGAAGACCCTTGAGACTTGCATGTCGCAGATAACTTGAAAACAAGGTCATTAGGTTCCACGGACAGTCTTCGGGGCACCGGGGCCAATCTGATCTGGATGAAACTTCACGATAGTCTCATGCATCTGGACGGGATGGTCTGCGACCACTATTGAATCTTCGTTGCTTTCCATCCTTGTTCAAGACTATATCTCGTCCTTTATGGCTATGCCAATGACTCATGTTCATATAGTTAAGTCATCCTCGCTTAATGGCTATCCGTGTGCGAGTTATTGCATCGCATCGAGAATAACAGAATACCTGAATGATCATAACACACTTGTATATATGGAGCACTTGAACATCTTATGCAACACACATGATATTTTGTGTAACTCGTGCACCTGAAGTGTAATCTCGCTCACAACACAGTATTTGCATATGTTATTGTCCCTAAATTTTTATACCTGCTCGTGCTTGAATTAAATTAGTTTTCCTTGGACAGGGAAGGACAAAATGGTAAGTTGGTAAGTCTCATCGTGTTTTCTCTTATATCGCACGGCGCACTGCCACACGAGTTAGGCTTTTCATATATGCCATAAAATTGATCCTAGGGAAAAACTAGAAAGATAACATAATAGTTGGTACACAGAACCTATATTACGTATTTGGATTTGTCGTGCAGGCGAGTAGCCTCCCCACCAGTGCATTCATGTACTGATAATCCACCAGGTTGCTTGCAGGGTACGGGAGAACCTCGTTCGGTGCGGATGCCTCCTTCGTGCGTGCTAAGGCATGGAGTTCACTCTGGAGCCTTGGAACATTGCGTATGGAACTGAAGCACATATACAAGACATAATATTAGAACATCGTCTGTACAACAATCCAAAATTGTAGCCACTTGGCACGCTTTTACTATTTTAGAGAGAGAGGCTTGAGCGACTTGTAATCTCGGATATGTGCCGCTTATAACACTTGTTCAAATCAATAAAGAGTTTATTTTACTTATACTTGTGTTATTCAATGCTTCTGCTATTGACGACTCAGTGAACTTGTTACCAATCACCTATGTGTTTATAATTTTACTGCACATCGGATAATCTGTGCGACTATGTGGCTTAGACCTCTTACCGTCAGCCATTGAACTATGGCCTTGCATGGACGTGGCTCACACTCGTGCGGCATCACGCCCAGATGGGCCGAAGCGATCATCCCGCAGGAGCACTGGCACGGTGATTCTTGCCTAGCGGGGACAACCGATTAGCCTGCGGGAGATCGGGGCGTGACATGAGGGTGCACAGAGCTTGTGGGTAAAGTATCAGTAGTAGGGGCTCGAGTACTGATACTTAGGAGTATCAGTTAGTATAGGTTTGTGTGAGGAGTGTCAGGTCTGAATATGAGTGACTGTGTTTGGGGTGTTAGACATGGGTGTAAATGTGTTAGAGATGCCTGGTGATCAAAGTGCTTGGGTGCAAGCTTTAGCTACTTCACAAGGGTATTCTTTTATCTATGTTAGAGTGCAAGATGTATTACCTGTGTGTAGTGTGTGTGAAGGGAGGAAAGGACTGCATATGGTGTAATCTATATTGCATTACAGTGTATAGTGGGTGTGGTGGCTTGGAAGTGTGTGGGATTGGTATTGTGTAGGTAAGGGTGTTTTAGGATGTTAGTTATGAGTTGACCAACTTAATGGTCTAGGTAACTAGTATAAGGTAACATGTATGTTGCCTAGTATAAGATATATTTTGATATTGACAATATAGTATCCTAGTGCCTAGTATTAGCTAGTATAGCTATATTAACTAAGTATTAGTTAGTGTTAGACTAATATTGGCTAGTATGCCTTGGTATGATCTAGAAAACCTAGAATAGCAGGGTTATAACCTAGCAAACTAGTATAACAAGTTATAGACCTAGTATGGACCTAGAAATAACCTAAAAGAGCATATTTAATGCATTTTAGTTCATTATCACTTTGTTACACCCAATTTGACATGCCATTCATATCTAGGTGTGTGTGGCACCAGCTCAGACATCGAGTTACATCTCTTGCACTGGACCAGAGGTGAGTACATTCTCTGATAGCTTCTATTATTTGATAATTACTATAATACAAGCATTTAGAAATGTTCTACTTGATTCTGACACAGTGGTTACACGGACTGGTACTATATGGATCATGTCAGGAGATGTTATCCTATTACCGTATACTTTGGATACTCCTTCACATGTACTTTATCTTGTGCATCAGATATTTTTTGTGCTCATGTTCATTCGTGTATATTCATGTTCTTCATATACTTTTATTATATTTGTGTTCGTGACATATCGTGATCGGATCCATGAGTATTAGTTGGGGGCAGGGGAAGTGCTTGATAGATATATGATTAAAACCTTGAATATTGTATTGCATCATGTAGACAACAGTCAGTCATATACTTCACGTGTGATTGTATTACTCCGTAGACAACAGTCAATCTTAAATAATTTTATTATTGATCGTATTACTTGTAGACAACAGCCAATCATATTGATCGTATGATTGTGTTATAGCCTTGATAGTAGATCTTGATAACCCAAGACGAGCACATATCTAACTAGTATTTTAAACACTTAGTGTAGTTACAATTCTTCTCTATATTCTAGTTCATTGCCTTTATTCTAGTTTTATTGTGACCAATTTATACCATATTGCCCTAGATTATTTGTCTCTTTCTGCCATAGTATGATATTGTTCATTACTTCTCATCTTGTATTACATTCTCTATTGCTGTTTATAGTCATTATCAATTAACTTGGAACTTCTATTGGATTATACTTTGCTCCAATCCTGACTGGATATATTTTTCAGATGATTGGTTAGAGCAGATGTGTCCTACCTATTATGGGCCACATAATGACGAGGTTGTTGAGATTGTACCATAGAGCCTCTTGATATAGTACCACCAATTGGAAAGTTTTAGATCATTCATTATGATGTTGTATTTGATCTTAGCAAGACTTTATGACATGTACTATATTTGAGATCCTTGTGTTGAGATTAGACTTTGGGACTTGGACTTGTGATGTATTATGACTTTGTATTCCTTTTCTTCTATTCTATATTATTCCATATCTTCCTCTAGTTTTATATTATGATTGAGTATTGATTACTATTATCATATTCATTGTTGTCCTCCATTTGGTGTTGGGATGGCACGACAGGTATATTATATTGTGTGAGATATTTATATAGTATTGATAGACCTAGACAGCGTTCCACCGTCGATGCTGCGACATAAGTTGGATGTACCTACGTACTCATGCCCCTACACCGGGTGTGGGTCGTGACATCTAGCATGTTTCCTAACTATATGATGGTCCCAGAGTGTTAGATCCCCGGGATTAGCAAGTGAAACTTCATGCCCAGGCTTGCTAATGACTTATTACCCTTCTCGTAAATCAAGGACATGATGCCTCAGGGTATCCAGATCTCTCCCAGGCCAAATGATCCCCAGTACCCCAGAAATCGCTCGAAAGATAAACCTTGTGCACAAGTTGTCAGACCAATGAATGAATGCACTTCTATCAGATAAAAACTATATGATACAAGCCGACAATGAACAAGCAATTCTTCTATGCTATCTCTTCTTTGATCAGATCATATTGATGTACGGCATTCGTAACCATCAATGTACGAGGCATGTAACCATCGATTATATGGGGTTCATAACCATCAATACTCTAGATGAGTTCAAATAATAAATTCTATGTTCAACAGTCTAGTTCTTTTAACAAGTAGCAAGTAAGAACATTACTATAAATCTAGCATACAATTTTTATTTCTTTCAGTACGATAGAGAACATGCAAAAAATCTCTATTAAGCAAGCATGTTAGTAGTTCTTCTATCTCTTGTATTCTTAGCATAAAATTCTACCTTACCATAGCAATAAAATAGAGCATGTTCAAGCAAACTTTCTACTCTACTCCTTAGCATTGTAGGGTTTCATTCTAACTTTAGCATACAAGAGTGGACAAGTTTATGACATATTATTACTCTTCTCATTAGCATAGCAATGGTTCGTTTGATAGCTGTGTCCATGTAACTTAGCATGCAATATTCTATTCTTTTACTTAGCATGACAATATTCTTTTTAATGAAAAGCATTACAAGTTCTCTAGTTAAGCATACAGGTTCTCGTTATATCATTCTCATACGAACATTCTCTACTTAGAAACATGCATTATAAAAACTTAGATTCATTATTAAGGCATGCAAGAATCAGAGAATAAAGTTTTGCCCACTTACCCAGATCAATCGTCTTGTGTGTCGATCGGAAAACTCTTCAAGAAGGCTTCCACTCGAGACAGCAAAGCGATATCTCTTGTACATAGTGCCAACGTGGAGCGGGGCACTACATACTTACCCACCAAGAAAAAGTTTCATCCCCGAAACTCAAAAAAAAAACTTTTGATATCTAGAGCAGCGATAGTCCTCATCCCTCGCCATCCTCAATCAAAAACTCTAGCAATCAGAAGTCAATAAAAATTTAGAAATCAGAAATCAGGAATCACAACTCTCAAGCAATAAAATAATCCATAAAATGTTTTGCCGATATCTTTGAGAATATTTACGGATTTATTATATGGAATGCTCATTGCGGCAAAGATATCAAGTGGCAAGAAAATAACTTGAGTTGAAGCAAAGCAATAGAATGGCCAAAGGATCGAGTTGCTTTAATACCATTATGTCACGCTTCGATCTCGCAAGGGGCCAATCGTTCTCGTTTAGTGCCTTGTGGAACCAATCATCCTCGCATGGACGTGATGTCGTGCAAGCCTAAGTTGTGCTTACACAAGGCCAAGGCTTTGAACAAGGACAAGTAGGCTATTTAAGTTAAGAAGCAGTGGCACAACATAGCAGAAAAGTAAAGAACACAATGACATAAGAAAATAAGCTCTTTATTGATATTCAAGAAGTGTTACAAGCGGAGCTTGGCCGATATTACAATTCACTCAAGCTCTCTCTCTCTCTCTCTCTCTCTCTCTCTCTCTCTCTCTCTCTCGATTACAATTATATCGTTCTATACATTATATCTCTTTATACAAAAGCAGCTCAAAATATCTCGATACATCTCAAGGCATCGACCCAGATCTCCGGCTCCTGAGGATGAGGATATGTTATCGCTTATTCGGACGATCTAGTACATGCGAACAAGCAAACTGGTATGGGGTCAGCACTTTGGGAAAAGTATTGGTAAGTAAAAAAAGCAACGAACGGAATTAACGCTCTCTAAAACCAACACTAAGTAAGCATGTGATAAAATATTACATTACTAGTGATCTTGCTACTTTTACCTAGGTTTATTTCATGCAGTATAGGATTAGAGTCAGATTTCTTCTTTCAAAAATATATCTTTGAATATAATTTGCATATTCAATACATTCAAGCATACCGTGGGGGCAATATTCTGTCATGCAGTCCGCAATTTGTATCGTGAGCCATATTCATTAACTCTTAGGAATAATTGCAGTGATCTAGTGGACTATTCATCTTATATAAGAAGAGAGCAGCATATTCAAGTTAAACATGCAAGTCTAGGGGCAATACACAATTCAAGCATAATCAGAAATCAAAACATCATTTTTTTCCCCAATGATTCTTACCCTACGACAAACGGTTATCCTTGCAACAGACATACAAGTTAGCATCAATTTACATAAATATATGAGTATCATTTCATGTTCGTCTCTGCATCAAACAGTTAGGTATGCAAGAAGTAGTATGCGCCCTAACTATATGATGGTCCCCGAGTATTGTATCCCCAGGATCAGCAAGTGGAACTTCATGCCCATTCTTGCTAATGACTTATTACCCTTCTCGTAAATCAAGGACTTCATGCCTCAGGGTATCCAGATCTCTCCCAGGCCGAACGATCCCCAGTTCCCCAGGAACCGCTCGAGAGATAAACCTTGTGCACAAGTTGTTAGACCAATGCATGAATGCACTTCTATCAGATAAAAACTATATAATACAAGAAGACAATGAACAAGCAATTCTTCTATACTATCTCTTCTTCGATCAGATCGTATTGATGTACGGTATTGATAACCATCGATGTACGGGATACATAACCATCGATTGTATGGGGTTCATAACCATCAATACTCTAGACGAGTTAAAATAATAAATTATATGTTCAAGCAGTCTAGTTCTTATAACAAGTAACAAGCAAGAACAGTTCTATAAATCTAGCATGCAATTTCTATCTCTTTCAGTATGATAGGGAACAAGTAAGAAATCTCTATATTAAGCAAGCATGGTAGTAGTTCTTCTATCTCTTGTATTCTAAGCATGATATTCTACCTTACTATAGCAATAAAACATAGCATGTTCAATCAAACTTTCTACTCCACTCCTTAGCATGACAGGGTTTTATTCTAACTGTAGCATACAAGAATGGACAAGTTTATGACATATTATTACTCTTCTCATTAGCATGGCAATGGTTCGTTTAATCGTTGTATCCGTGTAACTTAGCATGCAACATTCTTTTCTTTTAATTAGCATGGCAAGGTTCTTTTCAATGACAAGCATTACAAGTTCTCTAGTTAAGCATACAGGTTCTCGTTCTATCATTATCATGCAAACATTCTCTACTTAGCAACAAGCATTATAAAAACTCAGATTCATTATTAAGATATATAGTAATCAGAGAATGAAGTTATGCCCACTCACACAGATCAATTCTCTTGTGTTTCGATCGAAAAACTCTTCGAAAAGGCTTCCGCTCGAGCCAGCAAAGTGATATCTCTTGTGCATAGTGCCAACGCGGAGCAGTGCACTATACTCTACATAATGATTATCGACAAGCAAATTTAATACTTGCTGCATCGCCATTCTTGTTTTCTTATTATGGGAATTTGAGTTTGATATTGCGTTGTAGATTGACTTCATTGTTGACTTGTTATTCTCATCTTCGTATCATATGACGAAATAATTTTGTCTGGGTGCAAATCCTGAACTAGTCATATCTTCAACTATCTTCCGCTCAATATTATTCAATCGTCCAATATAGGGATGACCCGTAAGTGTTTTGGCAATAGCATAATTGTGGATTCCATTCTTCACTTGGTCTATCCACTTCACATCTTCTATTTTTACAATAGAGATCTTGAATGGACAACTGCATTTTCTCTTACCAACGCTTATGTTTGGAACTTTTCTTTGGGGAACTATATCTTTCTTTCCACGATACCTGAACGAAATACCTTTTTTACATCCAATCTCTATAGTTGTCACACCCGATTCCAGATTTGATATTTCTTGACTTTTTCTAGAATTTAAATTTTTTCCTGATATTGTATTCATGTTGTATTTCTTATGTTAGTTCTTATTATTTTAATTATAGTTATTTTGTTGTTGTTGAGAGAGACTACCTGAGACCAGTAGAATATCTATTGGCATTTACCAAAGACTCGATTTAGGACTCGGATGTAGAATGGACACTTGGTTTGGTTTATTTGATTGAACCCATGACTAAACCTTCTTTCTATCCTCTAAGTATATATATGAGCATTTCTCTTTCCTCACTCATTTCACTCTTCCTTCTTCCTCCTCTCCCTCAAGCTCCCTCTAGCCAAACCCTAACCCTAGGAAAAAGTTGTTGTGACTTGGACCGTGAGAGGTAGAGGCTAGGAGCCACCCAAGGAAAGTACATCTTGCTCAATGGTGAAGCCTTAATTTTTAAATTTTTACATATATGTTGTTTAAAAATGTTTGATGGAAAATATTCTCCATGTGTACCTCATCATTTTTAATTCTTAGAGTTTTTGATTTTGATGTGTATATTTGAGTAAATCTGAATTTAAAGTTTAGGATTTTATGGGTTTCATATATTTTTTGTGGTTTTGATATACTAAAACTTGGTATTTTAGATAACAGTTTATGTGGTTGATGGAGCACTTCATTTCAAGCATTTTGGTTTTTGATTCACTTGATTCGGAGTTAAAATAAATTTTTATGAAGAAAAAAAGTTTTCGAAGTTAAAATAAAGTCCAAAAGATACTCCATGCGATATCGAACTTATGTGGCAAGCAGAGCATGCAGCCACCTTCCCTTAGACGCATGACTCTGAACTTTGGCGTATCTTTGGCACATCCTTGGCGCATCTTTCTATAGTTTTGTCTTTTTTTTCTGACACACTTTATGTCACATCACTGACACTTTATTTATTTTTGTCGCGTCATCACTTATCTCGATGAGTGATGAGTAGACCTTAGCCCTGACTCCATGCGGCCAGACTTCTCATGCGACCTTGATCCTTCTGCTCGCATGCGGCCCTTTGCACACATTTTATTGGACTAGTTTTGGTTGAATGTTCCTTTGGACTTTATGAGTTGTATGTGTGACTTTGATGACCCCAAAAGTATTAGACCCATCTATGTGTCCTGACCCGACCACTTGTATCCGTGCTGATACACTTACAATATGCTATGTGTTCCTATGTGCTAAGTGTTCCTACGCGGTTATATTATATATTTACACTACGGTGTACTTATACGCTACATGATATATGATATGACTCAATCTCCAGACTGGACATAAGGATTAGTCAATGACCAAGCATGGCTAGGATCTGTTGATTACTGCATCACGCTGGGGTGAATCCAAATTGAACTATCAAGTGACAAAGTGGATTCGTATCTAGTGTGGTCGTACTATGATACATCATATAAGGGGAATACCATATGACCACGCCATGAGATTCCAGTTAACATTAGGGTTAACTAGGCAACTAAACTTATAGAGCAATAGAAGAATGGAATCGCGAGATCGTGCCTAACTAGCCACCTCCAGTCATCTCAATTGGGGTGTACAGGCTAGTCTCCATGGATATTATTTAAATTCTCATTAGTGGATGGCAATATCCAACTATTATATGATACTATGTGTTCTATGATATCTTAGCACGGTGGACTTACGAGGGACCGGTGCATACTACTATGTGATATGCGGTAATTTGTGGCTCCGCTAACCCTGCTAGTACCTGGTTCGATCTGAGGATTCCTATATGCATAATATCTCTGGGATAACCCAAACTCCGTCTAGTAAGCCGTACAAGTGATTGGCCGATTATGTAACTGAGCGTGTTTGTGTATTGTATCTGCTGTCAAATAGTCTAGGAACATGGACTATCATGGTGTGATGGTTTAACCCTTGTCCTTGTTTGGTTGTAGGGTTATATTGTTGTGTCACGATAGACTATGAACCAAAATTATGAGACAGAACTATATATATGTATCTATTTCATAACCTGGTTTTATTTCTGTATTTGTGCTTCATTTGTGGTACTTGTTATTTGGGGTCTAACCCCACTGGTTTTGCATGGCTAGGTTTAGAGCCAATACCCTAGGATCAAGCGTACTTTTCCCTGAGCAATGGCGCGCACCAGGCGGATGTCCACTGAGGGAAATGAGTGGATTTCTTCTTCCTTGCTCGTTATTTCACATTTTACTTATTTTGGGCATTTAGCCATCGGCACTTGTTAGCCGTGAATCTAGATATTTAGTTTTCTACATGATTGCAATTAATCAGACTGTAGCTGATCATGGTCATGTACTCTTGTTACTCTGCCAGCCTTTTCATTTTTGCACAGCTAGTTTCTTGAATGTTGTGGCAGGGCATTTGGGATGCCTTACTTCTTTGTCATATATGTTCTATATTTACTGTTCTTATTTGATTGATTGAGACAATAGATGTTCTATGTGGCCCTAAGGGACTTACTTGTAGTATGCACCCCCTTGTCTAGTTACAGTCATGACTGTCGTACGACGTTCTATACCTTGTAAGGGGGGACTGTGTAACGCCCCGCAACCGCTCGGAGCGTTACGCTGAGTCGGACTGAATGAATCAAATGCTGGTTACATTTGAAATGTCGGATTTCGAGAAGGAGGATTAATCGAGTTGGTTTCAATGTGCAGATGGCTAGCAGGTTCGATGGAAATCAGGTGTTCGTTCCGAACAGGACTGAATAGCTGAATGGAAGCGATAATGCCGTCTTCCTTAATCCGATCGGTCGGATGATTTGTAGAGCACGGCCTGCTCGCACGGTCATACCAGTTAAGTAGATCGCGCTTGCATCGGACCACGGGTTCAAGGGATTGGCCGTATCGGCAGGACAGGATGCTTAACGGGATCAATCATTGTGAGTGGGCTCTTTCCCTTCTCCTCTACTCCTTCATGCCTAATAATATGGAAAACACGTAAAGGCTTGAACACTTGGGCTGAAACATTGGGAATCACTACACTGAGGCGTGCATAGCGTGGACGTCGTTGGCTTGGTAGGATTGTGGCTTGATTTGGTTTGCACGTTGGATAGTTGGATACGATAGCTGGATTATTCATTTGAGGCGATCGGTTGGATCACTTGGGATTATGCTTGGACGGTTGGAAATATACAAGTTGGAATGATACAATTGAGGCATTGAGAATATCGGGTTTTGGGCGAGCGAACGTGCATCCGTGCGCGTGTATCACAAGGATGCTTTGTCTTGCAAAGCAGGCAGTTGTGGTTCGAAACCGAACAACTGTATCGGCGAGGGCGTTGTGTCGTTTGATGGGGCATCGTGCCACGAATGTGACATTGTGCCACTGAAACGGCATTGTGCCATGGGTTTTGCTTCGAGCATAGGTGTTGCACCAATTTGGATTGTGTTGAGAAGAGGCTTCGTGCCTATGAAACACTTGATATTTTGATGCCTCGGGCTATGTTTTGAGGTCGAGATTTGGGTTCTTGGAAGGATATGTTGGAAGAATGGTTATGGATGTGTTGGTTGGATTATTGATGGAACGAGTCTAGGATCGCTTGGTGGGGCGAGAATGTTCGATCCTCTCGTCATACCTACGTGTCTGCATAGTCACGGACAACCTGAGTGGCACAGGGTTTGGTTTCCTCGAACGAGTGCTCCGGGGCACCGGGACCGTTCGGCCATGGAGGAGACAATTGGGTAACGCGTCTTGGGCGCGGTACCAGCGGTTGGATGCGATTCAGGTGGGTTAGCTACTTAGCGCTGTTTCGAATAGAACCGCATTGATCTGTCCGATCAACGTCCTTTATGGCCTTTGGCCAGTGACTTCATATAAGAATAGATGTTGGCTTGCTTTACTTTGGTTGGTTTGTGCATCGTGTAGGCGCGGCCACCTTGCCTCGGCAAGAGTGTGCACTCGAGAGTGGGATATATATAAACTTTGGTTCTGGATGGATATCGAGGCGAGACTGATGGTTCGATATGTTATCGTGCAAGCGATGACATTAAGTTAGACGGGTCGGCTTTATATAAACTGCTTGTCGTTTGGTTTGAGATTGAATGCTTGCATGCTTAACTGCTTTACTGCTTTCCTTAACATGTCATCCATATGCCATGAAATGAATCTAGGATTCAACTAGAAAGATCACCATATAACTGTGTGCATTCACTATTTTACTTAGTGTCGGCTTAGGCGAGTGGGTTACCCCGCTCACCAGTACGGTTGTGTACTGACCCACGTTTGTGGGCAATATTTCAGGTACACAGGCGTAGTGGCGCTGCTTGGATATACAGGACAAGATGTATGAACTGTAAGTACCTTTGTGGGCTAGAGAAAGAGCAAGAGTTATTTCATCGTCTCCGTGGCATCGCCTTTGTGGCATTGACTCGGGGCATCTCATTTGGACCCTATCGTGAATTTCGCTGCGTATACTCTGATTGTGTGCTTGGTACACAATACTTGACTTCCGCTGCAACTTGGTTGTTTCAATGATAACATTTAGGGTTTGACAACATCGCCTTGTACGAGCGCAACTCCAGGCTCGTACGGCATCACGTCCCGATGAGGACGATTGTCCTGCGGGAGAGCTGTAAACGTGGTGATTCACGTTCAGCGGGGACTATCGAGCTTGCGGGAGATTGGGGCGTGACAATTGGTATCAGAGCGCCTGGTTCATTTTCTCGGACTTGGTCCTTCGCTTCATCACAAACTCTAAATAGCTTCCGCGTGTCGTCTAGCTCTTGACTCTACTCAGTGCCGCATCGGATGTTTCATGCAATAAGTCTATTTATTGCTGGTTTTGGTTGCATTTTATTTCTTGGTTGGGTTGCCTTGGTTGGTTTTTGTAGGATCGCTTAGTCTCGTTAGGCGTTGTTGCATTCGTGCAGCAGTTGGGTGGCGTTGTTGCATTTGTGCAACAAGTGTGGGCTTTTGTTGGGTTGGCTTGGCTTAGCGTTCTGGGAGTTTCTGGTTGCCTCAGTGGATCAGTTGGTTGGCTAACGAGATTTGGTTATGCAGCATGTTTTGAGTAGAAACATTCGAAGAGAATAGATCCTTGAACGAGTTGCTCGTCAAGCGATTGTGTTGGATAGAAGTTGGAATTTTGGCTGTGGCGCATCGGTTGAGCAGGTTTGAGTTTGACTCGGGAATATATGGATAAGTTGGTACGAGTTGCTCGTACAACAAAAGTGTGAAACCGTTGGGTATTGGGTTGGACTATTTGGAAGACAATCATTGCACGATTGCTCGTGTTGAGAAGGTATCAGACGGTTTGAGAATAGCTGCAAGCATTGAGAATGGAACATAGCACGAATTGCATAATAAGATTGATGGAAATATTTGGATAATTCAAGCGTTGCCTGAGTTTTGTGTCAGACTCAAATTGGGAAAGGCATGATTATGCATAAGGGATGGTTCGAACGGATCTTGGATCTGTGAAGGAAATTGTAATGCGAGTAGCGACTTGATTCAGAGTGGTATATGGGATACCACATTTTGAGCAAGGCATTGGAAACATTTTGGTTGGACATTCAATGGAAATTTCCTGAACGGACTCGTGAAACGAGAATACAAGTTGGTTGGTGCACGTCGGTTGAGTTGGGAAGAATGAAAATGGAGCAAGCGAATATTGAGTTGAGCATATCATGAATGGACTGGTGCAAATGGAAAGCATCGTTGGGCTTAAGAGATGGATCGAATCGGAACGAACATTTGGGTTACGCTTGAGCAAAGCGATGGGATTATCGGAATGATAGCGAGCACGGACTATGATTTTGGGCAACACATTTGAGCTGTTGGTTGAGCAAAGAAACATGATATTGGTCTGGAGGGACAATGAGATGGATTCACACAAACTTGAAAGATTTTGGATGTTGCTGCTCGTGAAGTCGACTCAGTTTAGCGGAAATGGAATTTTGGGCAAGATGGTGCAACGATAGTAAACAGATTCTCCGGAAGAAGTGGACGGACGTTTGAAGATAGCTAAATGTGATAGCAACGTCGGAACGAATTACTGTGCTGCTCGAGTAAGTTGGAAGTGCAAGGTGGAACATGGCAACCGGATGTGAATTTGAGCAAGTCTCGAGTTTCGAGAATCAATGGAATCGATGGTGCGAGAATCGAATATGCAATTCAAAAATTTGATGGATTTAGGACAGAACGGCGGATTGATGGAATAAGGTTTCAACGAGCGCGGTTCTCGGATTCGGAACTTCGCTCGGGTGAATGGTTGGATTTTATTCGGATTTTCAGATGAGTTATAGCATAGTTTATAGTAACTGTCCATCGTGATGATTACAATTATCAAGCGTAGCTTCGGGACAGCTGACCCTAAGCGACCTTGCCCGCTGAATCGGATATGAATATGGTAGACCCATAGAACGACCCTTGAGGCGGCGTATTTGGGAATGCGTCGAGGGCAGATGTGAGGCAATGTGATTTAGCTTATTGACTGAGTGTTGGATTTGAGAGATCCTTGGGATAGCCTTCAGCTGAAGATGCAGCCAGAAGATCGAAGCAATGGTGGAAGTAGCCTAGTCAACTGATGAGATTCAGAGTCACAAATTTTTATCGATGGCATCGCCTCTGACTCATCGTGCCCTGGAAGAAAATAGCATTCATATGAATTGACGACTGTGAAACTAGCTCGTGAAGTTAAAGCAGCGGCTCGTTCAGATCAAATCCTTGCGAATACTGGAAGGGACAGATTTGCTTCAGATTTACAAGATGTCTCGGAACTTAGTCTGGGAAGCGTGCTCATTCGGAAGGCGAAGGTGATATTCTATGCTTCGAGGCAGTGGAAGCAGCGCGAAGAACTATTTCATGCGCAACCTAAGAATTGTGGCGAGTGTGTCCACGTTGAAATCGTGGCGACACAAATCCCTTTGGCGTGGCGGCGAGATCTTCGTGGATCACACGAACCTCAATATAGATGTTCACCCTGTGAGATATTGAGATGGCAGGAATGTGTTGGACTGAGCTGATCTTAGCAAGTTGATATTTGGGTAAGTCGCATAGCTGGGGTAGATCAGTTGAGATGATCGTTCGGTGCATGAGATATATTTGGAGATGTTGCTAGTACTGATTTCAGAAATAGTGGGATGGATTGAGTTGGAACTCGGACTGATTGAGTCGGTGGAAAATCTGCATAATTGAGAATTGTTCTCGAGCGAATGTGTTGGAATGGAAATCGTGATTTGGTTCAATTGGGAGCAAAGCAATATGGACGCCTCGAACATAAAGATACCCTTGTAACTTGTTCAAATTTGCTATCGCAAAGCTCGGCTGAAATGCATGTATTTTAGGGACGCCTTAAATATATGTACGATCCAAAACTAAGCGATACGAGAAATTCGGGTTGAGCTGCAAGGAGGATGTGGGAATTCGTGAAATTTATTCGAGCGTTCAGCAGAACGAGATGTTGTGTCAGAAATAGTGAATATGAGAGTTGCATAGAGCAGATCTATGGAATTGGATTGTGGCATGCTAGTAAGGAATGAGTACCAGCACGGTTCGTGGACGAACCTGATTCTAAGTGGTATATTATGTAACGCCCCGCAACCGCTCGGAGCGTTACGCTGAGTCGGACTGAATGAATCAAATGCTGGTTACATTTGAAATGTCAGATTTCGGGAAGGAGGATTAATCGAGTTGGTTTCAATGTGCAGATGGCTAGCGGGTTCGATGGAAATCAGGTGTTCGTTCCGAACAGGACTGAATAGCTGAATGGAAGCGATAATGCCGTCTTCCTTAATCCGATCGGTCGGATGATTTGTAGAGCACGGCCTGCTCGCACGGTCATACCAGTTGAGTAGATCGCGCTTGCATCGGACCACGGGTTCAAGGGATTAGCCGTATCGGCAGGACAGGATGCTTAACGGGATCAATCATTGTGAGTGGGCTCTTTCCCTTCTCCTCTACTCCTTCATGCCTAATAATATGGAAAACACGTAAAGGCTTGAACACTTGGGCTGAAACATTGGGAATCACTACACTGAGGCGTGCATAGCGTGGACGTCGTTGGCTTGGTAGGATTGTGGCTTGATTTGGTTTGCGCGTTGGATAGTTGGATACGATAGCTGGATTATTCATTTGAGGCGATCGGTTGGATCACTTGGGATTATGCTTGGACGGTTGGAAATATACAAGTTGGAATGATACAATTGAGGCATTGAGAATATCGGGTTTTGGGCGAGCGAACGTGCATCCGTGCGCGTGTATCACAAGGATGCTTTGTCTTGCAAAGCAGGCAGTTGTGGTTCGAAACCGAACAACTGTATCGGCGAGGGCGTTGTGTCGTTTGATGGGGCATCGTGCCACGAATGTGACATTGTGCCACTGAAACGGTATTGTGCCATGGGTTTTGCTTCGAGCATAGGTGTTGCACCAATTTGGATTGTGTTGAGAAGAGGCTTCGTGCCTATGAAACACTTGATATTTTGATGCCTCGGGCTATATTTTGAGGTCGAGATTTGGGTTCTTGGAAGGATATGTTGGAAGAATGGTTATGGATGTGTTGGTTGGATTATTGATGGAACGAGTCTAGGATCGCTTGGTGGGGCGAGAATGTTCGATCCTCTCGTCATACCTACGTGTCTGCATAGTCACGGACAACCTGAGTGGCACAGGGTTTGGTTTCCTCGAACGAGTGCTCCGGGGCACCGGGACCGTTCGGCCATGGAGGAGACAATTGGATAACGCGTCTTGGGCGCGGTACCAGCGGTTGGATGCGATTCAGGTGGGTTAGCTACTTAGCGCTGTTTCGAATAGAACCGCATTGATCTGTCCGATCAACGTCCTTTATGGCCTTTGGCCAGTGACTTCATATAAGAATAGATGTTGGCTTGCTTTACTTTGGTTGGTTTGTGCATCGTGTAGGCGCGGCCACCTTGCCTCGGCAAGAGTGTGCACTCGAGAGTGGGATATATATAAACTTTGGTTCTGGATGGATATCGAGGCGAGACTGATGGTTCGATATGTTATCGTGCAAGCGATGACATTGAGTTAGACGGGTCAGCTTTATATAAACTGCTTGTCGTTTGGTTTGAGATTGAATGCTTGCATGCTTAACTGCTTTACTGCTTTCCTTAACATGTCATCCATATGCCATGAAATGAATCTAGGATTCAACTAGAAAGATCACCATATAACTGTGTGCATTCACTATTTTACTTAGTGTCGGCTTAGGCGAGTGGGTTACCCCGCTCACCAGTACGGTTGTGTACTGACCCACGTTTGTGGGCAATATTTCAGGTACACAGGCGTAGTGGCGCTGCTTGGATATACAGGACAAGATGTATGAACTGTAAGTACCTTTGTGGGCTAGAGAAAGAGCAAGAGTTATTTCATCGTCTCCGTGGCATCGCCTTTGTGGCATTGACTCGGGGCATCTCATTTGGACCCTATCGTGAATTTCGCTGTGTATACTCTGATTGTGTGCTTGGTACACAATACTTGACTTCCGCTGCAACTTGGTTGTTTTAATGATAACATTTGGTGTTTGACAACATCGCCTTGTACGAGCGCAACTCCAGGCTCGTACGGCATCACGTCCCGATGAGAACGATTGTCCTGCGGGAGAGCTGTAAACGTGGTGATTCACGTTCAGCGGGGACTATCGAGCTTGCGGGAGATTGGGGCGTGACAGACTGGCCATGTCCGTCTTCTTATTCCAGTACTGGGGCGTGATAAGGTTTTAGTGGTGGCCCATGCAGGTCTGTTTCAAACATATGGGGTGTTATGGCCATAGGAGTCTCAATCAAAATTTGTCCCCCTTGATATCTTGCTTCATCTTCCTCGATACTACCGCTTGAACTGTTAAACTGCTTGGCTACTTGATCCTTCCCGTCCTGTTCTTGATGGTTCTTGTCCTTTTTTAGGGCTTCTTTAGTTGCTGGAGCAGTAGGCATGGCAGGACAGGGTTCCCCTGGGCAACAATGGGAGGTAGCACATGTTCAGAGTCAAATTCGAATAGATCCAAAAATTGAACAAGCTGGCACAGTGGAACCAGAAGTAGGACATATCGAGCAACTAGCCCCTGAAATACCCGTACCCCTAGCAGTACCAGCAGTACCAGTGGTACTTGTTACCCTGACATTGTTGGAGATCCTCCGGGGAATGATGGCTATGCAGCAATACCAGATGGCGGTACAACAGGACCAGCAGTTTCAACAACAAGAACAGAATGTCTTATTGATTCAGGGTTTGTAGACTGAATAGAGGAAAAATGACTAATTCGGGGGCATCGGTTAGATTTTGCCAACTTAACCCAAGGTACTTTAATGGCACATAGGACGCCATCACAGCAATGCCTGGTTATAGGATATTGAGGTCATTATGGCAGCAACAAGGGTTCCGGCTGATGAACAAGTTGATCAAGTTCGATTGCAGCTTCAAGACCTTGCCCGTGACTGGTGAGCATCAGTAGAGGTTGGCTTGAGGCTTCTCATCTCTTGGGATAGTTTCAGGGCTCGATTCAAGGCTAAATATTTTGGAGTTGTAGCGCAGTATAAGCTCCAACAGAGATTTATTGGTCTCAAGCAGGCCGGTAGAATAGTGGATGGATATGTAGTCGAGTTTTGTAGGCTGAGTAGATTCGCTCCAACTATGGTAGATACGGAGTCGGATAGAGCAATGAGGTTCAAGAAAGGAATTCATCTAGATATTTTATAAGTGGTAGAGGGGCATGACTACCAGACTTATGAAGAAGTACTGATAGCAGCTCGGAGGCACGAGCTTACCATGCAAAGGTTATTGGCAAGGACAGGAGGCCAGAGGAGGTCTCATGCTCAGAGTGGAGGAGGAGATGGAGGAGTACCTTGGACGTTAACACCATCACCTGGCGTTTGCATCCATGATTCAGCGCTGAGGAGGACGGCAGTTTTGACGATGATAGTACCGGCTCAGCAGTAGCCGAGACAATAATAACAGCAACAGTGTCAGGGAGCACCGGTGGATTGCACTTACTGTGACAAGAGAGGCCATACTAGAGATGTATGTAGGGCAGCCAATGGGTTGTGTATGAGGTATGGCAGACCGGATCACCGGATTGCCAATTGCCTGATGATGCAGAGGCCAGGAGGACCAGTCCAATAGTTACCAGCACTGCCAGCACCAGGGGCAGCCCAGCAGAGAGGGCTATCAATAGTAGTAAGGCCATTAGCTCAGCTTCCATTACCGATGCAAACTGATATATACCAGCAGCAACAGAACCAACAGCAGGGCCAACAGAGGCCACAATAGAATCACCAAGGAAGACAACAACGAGGAGCACAATAGGGCC
This sequence comes from Iris macrosiphon, assembly GCA_036927795.1. Taxonomy (NCBI): domain Eukaryota; kingdom Viridiplantae; phylum Streptophyta; class Magnoliopsida; order Asparagales; family Iridaceae; genus Iris; species Iris macrosiphon. The sequence goes on from JAYESA010000004.1 coordinate 135,826,330, forward strand.
AAGGGCAGGGATTCACCTTATCTTTGGATGAGGCTTTAGCATCGGACGACGTGGTGACAAGTAATATTTTTTGCATCCTTTACTGCTATAATTTTGTTTGATTCAGGCGCATCTTATTCATTTGTATCTGCACAATTTATGACACATATTAGATTAAAGTTCGAGGCATTGCCAGAGAGGTTGAATATACTCACTAGTAATAGGCTTGTAGGAGTTAGTAGAATATGTATAGCGTGTCCGATCATAGTGTGCGGGCATTCACTACCAGCACGGTTGATCGAGTTTCTTATGGGTAACTTTGACGTTATCTTAGGCATGGACTGGCTGAGAGACAGTCATGCTACGATAGATGGCCATAAGGGTAAGGTATTATTTAGTATCCCGGACACAGAAGATTTTACCTTCGACAGATCTGTAGAAGACCAACATGAAGAGATGATTGCAGCGACAGTGTTAGTAGAAGAACAACTCCCTGAGATAGTTAAGGAGTTCTTAGACATCTTCCCGGAAGAACCACCAGGGTTACCCCCAGTAAGAGACGTTGAATTTTGTATAGAATTGATCCCTGGGGCAGGGCCAATATCTTGTAAAGTTTACCAAATGGAACCATCAGAGGTAGACATATTGTACCAACATATAGAGAAACTAAAGTCAAAGAAGTTTATTTTAGCCAGTGGATCACCTTGGGGAGCGCCAGTGGTTCTAGTAAAGAAGAAGGATGGGTCATCATGGTTATGTATCGACTACAGATAGTTAAACGTTGTAACAGTGAAGAACAAGTATCCATTATCAAGGATCGATGATTTGTTTGATCAGCTGAGTAAAGCCAAGGTTTTCTTCAAGATCGATCTTCGATCAAGGTATCATCAAGTAAGAGTTCGGGAGAAATACATACCCAAGATAGCATTTAGGTCACAATATGGACATTATGAATTCTTAGTTATGCTATTCGAACTGACTAATTCTCCAACGATATTTATGGATTTGATGAATCGTATTTTTATGCCATACCTAGATCAGTTCGTGGTGGTTTTCATAGACGACATTCTTATTTATTCCAGTAGCGAAGAGGAACATGAGGGACATCTTCGGAAGGTCTTACAGATTCTAAAAGAACACCAGTTATACGCAAAGCTCAGCAAGTATGAGTTTTAGTTGGATCACGTGTCATTCATAGGTCACATCATCTCTGGAGCAATAGTCGCAGTAGATCCGAAGAAGGTTAAGGCCGTAGAGAGTTGGCCAGTTCCTAAGACAGTAGCTGAAATGTGTAGTTTTCTGGAATTGGCAGGATAGTAAAAAAGGTTCGTAGCAGACTTTACAAGAATTTCAGCACCGCTAACTCGATTAAAGCGCAAGGAGGCTAAGTTCGACTAGTCAGTAGAGTGTCAGACATCATTTGAAGAATCAAAGAAGAGATTGATTTTAGCTTTGATTCTCACGCTTCCAGTAGGTTCTGGAGGGTTTATAGTGTATTATGGTACGTCATGCAAAGGACTTGGGTGTGTATTGATGCAACACGAAAGAGTGATAGCTTATGCATCACGGCAGCTTCAAGATCACGAGAAAATTTATCCGGCTCATGATTTGGAGTTGGCGGCGGTAGTATTTGAACTTAAGCTATAGAGGCATTACTTATATGGTGATCGGATGGAAATATTTACATATCACAAGAGCTTAAAATATGTATTCACCCAGAAGGACTTGAACATGAGGCAGAGGAGGTGGTTAGAATTGATAAAGGACTATAATATGAAACTTCAGTAACATCCAGGTAAGGCAAATATGGTAGCGGATGCTCTTAGCAGGAGAGGTAGTACATTTATGTTGACATTGCAACGGCATATCTTAGAAGATCTTCAAGAATTAGGGATTGAGATAGTACTCCCATAAGACGTAGGAGTATTGTCTAGTTTACAGGTGCAATCTACCATTATAGAAAGGATTAAGGCAGCTCAGGTGGAGGATCCGAAAGTTCAGAAGCTTCAGGCGGAATATGAATCTGGTCTCAGGAAAGAGTTGACTATTCATGAAGATGGAACTCTTAGGTTTAGAAACCGTCTGTATACCAAGTGGAGATATCCGGCAAGAAATAATGACCGAGGCGCACAGTTCACAGTATTCAATTTATCCAAGAGGTACCAAGATGTATCAAGACATCAAACAATATTTCTAGTGGAATGGGATGAAGAGGGAGATAGCACAATTCGTTTCTCGGTGTTTGGTATGTCAGCAAGTGAAGGCCGACAAGTAGAGACCAATAAGATTATTGTAGCTGGTTCCTATTCCGGAGTAGAAATGAGAACATATTATGATGGACTTTGTGACTGGTTTACTTAGATTTCCGACTGGTCGTGATGCAGTTTGGATAATAGTAGATCATCTCACAAAAGTAGCTAACTTTCTTTCCTTCCAAGTGGGACAATCCATAGAGCAGTTAGCGGAGATGTACATGCGATAGATAGTAAGACTGCATGACATCCCAGTGAGTATCGTACCAGATCGAGACACTTGGTTCACTTCAAATTTTTGGAAGAGTTTGCACCAGAGTTTGGGCACTACGTTGAGATTTAGTACCGCTTACCACCCTCAGACAGACGGGCAATCAGAGAGAACCATTCAGACATTAGAGGATATATTGCGAGCTTATACTTTAGACTTTGGTGGGTCTTGGGAAGATCACCTACATCTCATCGAGTTCTCATACAACAACAGTTATAAGGCCAGCATCCAGATGGCACCCTTTGAAACATTATATGGGAGAAAGTGCAGGTCACCATTGGCAAGGGATGACATTGGCGAACGGAAGATGTTAAGCCCTGAAATGATTACGCAGACAATAAAAGTTGTCAAGCAAATCAGATAGGACTTTGGGTTGTGCAAGATAGGCATCGGTATTGGGCAGATCAACATCGTAGACCAATAGATTTTTTTGTCGGCGACCACGTATTCTTGCGGATTTCTTCAACCCGTGGAGTTATTAGTTTTGTGATTCGTAGGAAGCTTAGTCTGCAATACATCGGTCCGTTCGATATTCTCGAGCAGGTAGGCGATGTTGCTTATCGTCTTGTCCTTTCGCCTTCGCTACGTAAGGTGCACGATATATATCATGTATCTCAGCTGTGTAGGTATATCCCAGATCCAAGTCATATCATTGACCATTCTGAGCTAGTCGTTGGTACCGACTTGTCTTATGAGGAGCAACCTGTATCCATTTTGTACTGAAGGGAGAAGGTGCTCAAAAATTAGACTATTCATCTTGTTCGAGTTGGTTGGGGTCATCACCCTTTAGAATAGTCGACATGGGAGCGCAAGGATGATATCCGGTCTCAGTATCTGCACCTATTCGACTCGAAAGGTATATATATTCTTATGCCTTCGTATCTCGAATCTCGTGATTCGTTTATCCATGCTATGTTACACTGTTTCTTTATAAGCTTGAATTTGATTACATGATCTTGTAGTTAGCGTAGTGCTTGTTTTGATTTCTCTAGTTAGTCTTGTGTTTGAATTCCGAGGACAAATTTTTTTATAAGGTGGGCAAAGATGTCACTCCACGTTCCCGAAATACATATTTTGGGATATATTTATTTTTTGCTTGTATTTGTCACGACCCGTACCCAGATTTTGGGGTACGAGTACGTGGGTACGTCCAGCCTACGCCGCAGCATCGGCGGTAGAACGCTGTCTAGGTCATAATACTATCTAAATAATCTCACACGAGCATCAAACTCCATAAGGAGTCACAAATATCACATTATAATATGAACAATATACTCAATCACATAACTACAGCACAATAAGATATAGAAGAAATAATAAATCAAAATGCGACTCAAGTCTAAAATAGAAATAATCTAACTCAATAGTAATATCCAAGTTTCAAAGTATGCCGAAAACAAATCTGGTACCATAAACTGCTAAAAAACTAACTAAATAACTAGTGATCCCGACTAGACCTCCCGGGAATCACACATGTGCTACCAAGTCCAAGTCTGTAGCTACTCTCCCTGTGGTCCATAATATGTCGGACACCAGTCCTCTAAGGCACAGTCTGGAAAAATATTTCCAGTCAGGATGGAGAAAAGTACATCTCAAATAACAGTTCTAGTTAATTGATAAGAAATATAAAATAATAAATAGATGATGCTATATACTAAGAGAAGGCAATAAATAAATGCAATGGCAAAATAAAGAGACATGCAATATAGGCAATATGGTATAGTCAGTGCATATATAAAATTAAGAGAACGATGTACAATATCATATACGAGTGATGTAGTCTATGAACTAAAATAGAGAACTGTAACTATCTAAGTGTTTGAAATCATAGTTTCGAAATGTGATCGGCTTAGGAACTTGTTCGATGGCTACATGGCCTGGCTAATCATATATGAGGTGTATGATTAACACCGTTCAATGTCTACACTTGTACGATAGGTATTTTGATCATATCTCTCACTAGCAATTTCTCCGCCCCCAACTAGTACTGTTGATCCAATCATGACACGTCACGATACACGATCAATGTCCAATATATCACGTACAATGTCTAATATCAATGTCTAATGTCAATGTCGTGTACAATGTCAATATGATAACCAATGTAACATCTCATGACTAAAGATCCAATCTATATACTAGTCCGTGTAGCACAGTGTCAAGAGTCAGATGTAACATTTCTAAATATTTGAATTATAGAAATTATCAAATAACGGAAATTATCAGAGAATGTACTCGCCTGTGGTCCTTAGCTGGTATGAATCAGAGTCCAAGTAACAGACCAAATAGCCTATGTATTACAATTTTACCATGTCAAAAGATAATTTATTTTAATTTATTTAATTCTAAAATAGTTACTCTAAAATCCTATTTTAATCTTATTATTCTGATTTTTAGGTTAATTCCTAAATTTTGTCCAAAGAAACTTAATTTTATCAACTCGAGACTCATGGCACACAAATCGAGGTGATCTGTTGACCGAAAAGTCAACCAACACAAACTCGACTTTCATGCATGATTTCCTATAGATTTCAGCATCAAAAACATGCTAGAATTTATAGCTCATCCAAATTCAAATTTGTTTGGGAATTATGGCACATACAAATTTCGTATCGTGCACCGATGGTTAAATTCTAACCTAAAAGTTCTACAGAATTAACAGTATATAAATATTTCTAATTAAATTCTGGAAAAAACATATGTCAACGATCTCGACATTAGCTTTCCGAAACTTTAAATGGTTCATGATTCTAACTCATGGTTCTCCCAGAATCTCAAAAATATCAAAATATATCTATTTTTGGACATGCTGTGCTCTACAAATTTTCTAGAATTTAATACTCATAATTTTATAAAAGATTTATATATTCAGAAAGCTAACCTCAATATCATTCTAACGCAAGAAACTGGGCCTCGTTTGGAGTCCGGAGCTATGTGCAATGGCTTCTGGAAGATGAAGGAACTCTAGATGGCAATTCTCCAAAATTTGGCTCAAAGAAAACCCTAGAAATTAATAACTTAAACTATTATATATATAGAGGAGAGAGAGAGCAGTCGCGGCTCGGAGAGCGCAACATGGCAGCCATCCACGGCTGCCCACTCAGATCGAATGGTCAGGCACTGACGCGGCTCGGCTCAGCTGAGTCCGAGTCGAACTCTGACTCGGCTTGGCTCGAGGTCGGCTCGGCTTCACCCACACCCACACCGTGGTCACTGACAGGCGGGCCCCACCCAGTTCGCTGCGGGAGGCTGACAGGTGGGCCCCTGTTGGCTGACTGGGCAGAAATAATTAATTTTTTGGGTTTTTATTTTCAGAAAATAGTTTTTAATTCAGTTTTTCATAATTAACTCAAAATAAATGCTAAAATAATCAGAAAATTCTTAAAAAATTATAGAAAATATATTTGACTATTTAGGACCTAAATTAAAATTTTGGGATATTTTTAATTAAGTTTGAACCTAAGATAAATTCTTGAAAGTCCTAGGAAATTATGGTTACTAGTTTTTAATTAACTAAAAATTATGGAAAAATCTCAATAGTCCCAAATTAACCTAATAACAACATTTAAGCATGAATTTCAGGATATAGAGGTTAAAGTATTTATTCCTTCTTAGAGTATTTCTTGCTCACATGATCATTAGGTGGCATGCATGGAGACTAGACTCATTCTTTGGTTTAGCATGGTTCATAATTTATTTGTGGGTTAGTTTATTCATGAATTTGAACCCATGGTCTAAACTTGAAACCCTAGCTATATAAACTAACTTATTTCTCTATCTTCCCTTATTTTTTACTTTCCTTTTTTTCTTTCATTTCTAGGCAAGTACACCTTGCACTTCATGGAAAAACCTTTTGATTTTTGTTTCTTGTTCTTTCCTTGCATTTTATTGGTCTATTTTGTGCTTATGATGATTCTGACCGCTTTTAATACTTAGAGTTCTCGGTTTTGATGGATAGATTTGCTTACATCTAATTTTCTAACTTAGGGTTTTATGGGTTCCTTATATTTTTGATAGTTTTGATCTACTAAAACATAATATTTTTGAAAAAAAATAGTTTTTGGGAAGGATGGAGCACTTTATTTCGAATGTTTTGGCTTTTGGTTCACTCAATTTGGACTTAAAATATAGTTTTTATGAAGAAAATAAATTTCAAATTTTGGAAAAAATTTCCCATGGCCGAACCTGCTGTTGGAGAAGACGAAGTCTTCATGCGGCCAACGAGCTATGCGGCAGAGAGTGCTATACGGCCCGAGAGGGTTATACGGCTGAACTCTTATCGTATACTGACAGCATAAGTCTATCTTGTTGAACGCATGAGTGCTGATCTATAAAAGTGTCCTTGAACACTTTGTGCATTTACTTGTTGAACGAATGAGAAATTTGCAAAGTCCAAAAGATACTCCATGCGACATCAAACTTATGCGGCAAGAAGATCATGTGGCCACCTTCTCTTGGATGCATGACTCTGAACTTTGGTGCATCTTTGGCGCATCCTTGGCGCATATTTCTATGATTTTGTCTTTTCTTTCTGACACACTTTATGCACATCATACTTTATGTCACATCACTGACACTTTATGTCACATCCTCATGACTCATCATTCTAGGGAGTTCTCAAGTGTCCATGACTCGAGAACTTAAAATAATTTAGTAATGATCAAACAAGATAAGATTTACCTAGATCATTGGTAGGAAAGGATATTGCGCTACTGGCTACCCCGATCTCTAAGGGCCCCATGCAGCATGGACCAACCCTGTTAGGCAAGGGCTCCATGACTGACCAAGTTTACACGTGCTGCGGCACTTAAGACAAGTTTTTATACAAGTTTATGTTACGAGACAAGTTTATGTTTATAAAGCAAGTTTATGATCACAAGTTTAATTTATGCTTACAAGTTCAATTATATGTACGATCTAGTAACAAGTTATGTTGTAGTGATGTTGAATGTGCTTTTAAGTTTACTAGACAAACGTACCCTTGTCCATCCGGGTTGACTGCAGTGTCGCTGGTAGTGATATTCTTAAAATATGTATTTAGTAATTAAGGCCTGTGACAACCCTAGCTAGTTAATTGTAGCAAACCGTAGAGCTATTTGGCCGTGTAATGGATGTTCTTACTTTCATTTATAACTCGCTCTTCTAGTTTTATTTTTCTTTCAGCGCTGGTTAGGGTGCTAAGTTCTGCTCGGGTGAAGGTCTGCAACCCCGGTCCTTGTTTGGTTTAAGGGTTGTGGTTCCGATCTAGAGTAGTTCATATGTCCTCTTGTCGCTCGTCACCTTACTTTTTTTATAGCACTTGTTATCAGTTCTTCCAGTATATTCTTGAGACAAGTACATTGGCACCATACAAGTCTCGATCCGCATTTATTTTATATCTCTTTTCTGTTGTATGATGTGATATGTTTGGTCTATCACTTTTGGCTCCTTTCTGGTACTTGTTTCTTGGGGTTCTGACCCCACTGGCTTTACATGGCCAGGTTACCCCAAAGAGAACTAGGATCTACCGCACTTCCAGCAAGATGGCTCGCACTCGAAGGACTGCGACCGAAGCTCGCGAGTGGGTTCCCTTCCTCCACCCCTTATAGTATTATTTCATTTTTATGGTATTTTAGTAAGAGGCGGTAATTAACCCCCTATTTTGAGATCACTTCTCTGACTTCGGTCAACATGATGTATAAATTAGACCATGGCTTGTATATTTGATCATGTATAATTATACTCTGCTAGTGCATTATTTGTATTCACTAGCTTTATGATCATATATGGTATATAATTTGGGACACCTTTTTACTTTCATATATGATATACTCTTGTACTTGTATTGATGGATTGAGATACTAGGATTTGTCGGTCATAGGACTGACGTTATAGCATGCTAGAGTTCGCCCATTTGTCTTCTTGACAACTTTAGCACATTGCAGCTTACTTCGGTATTTTGTAAGGTTTGGTTGGCCATATCAGTTCTCGTATTTATCCAGTATTCTGGGAGCGGGACATGACAAGGTTTTAGTGGTTGGCTATGCAGTTCTATTTTTTAGACTTGTGGGAGGACTCATCTTGTTAGAATCTCAATCCTCTACTTATCTTCGATTAAACTCTACTTATAACCTATACTTCTCGCTCTCTTTGAACTACAAGCTTGCTTGACATGATTGTTCCATTCTCATCCCTTGTTGATATCCTTGTGTCCTTATCCTTCAGGGACACCCCACATGCTCATACTTTTGAGGGTTTCGTTCCACCGATAACTCCAATAAATACATTAGTATGCCAGATTCTGCCATTGAACCAAGGGCAAGCGTTAGTAGCTTTTCGTCATCCAGCTCTGTAAGTCACGAATGTTCGACCAGCATAATCAACTCCACCGGTCTTGCTAGGACGGCTAGTTTAGCCCGCTCCGTCGTTCATACTAGCTAAGCCAGTCCAGCAAACCCAGATAACACCACCAGTTCTTCCAGTATAAATAGGGCAGGCATGCTCGTCGACCATGTTAGAGAGGATCCAAGCCATGATGATTGTACAACAACAACAATAACTCCAGCTTCAACAACAAGTGGTCTAACTCTGCCAACAGTTTCAGCAAGGACAATAACATACCAACACTACTTTTTGTTAGGGAGTTAGATTAGCACTCAACAATAGTGAATGTTATACTCATAACTCGGCGACCAATGTTAGCTGCATGCGTCCAACCAAGTTCCTCGGCACGTAAGATGCAGTTTCAGCAGATTCTTGGCTCCAGGACTTTGAGGCCATCATGGATGCAACCAAGACCCTAGATGATGAGAAGGTAGCAGTAGTAAAGCTATAATTGTTATATCTTGCCCGAGATTGGTGGATAGCACAAGAAATGGCACTTCCGAAGCCCATTGATTGGCAGACATACAAGGAACGATTCCAGGAAAAGTATTTCCACACTACCGTCGAGTTCTAGCTCCAGCAGCAGTTCATCAACCTCCGCCAGAACACAAGATCGGTCGACCAGTATGCGGCCGAGTTTTGCTGACTTAACCGATTTGCTCCTCATATGGTACCTTACGAGGAAGACCGAGCCAAGAGATTTGAGCAAGGGTTATATCTTGAGCTTCATCAGTTTAGGGTGGGTCAAAATTATACCACCTACGATACAATACTCAGGTCATCTAGGTCCAAAGAATTTGTCTGCCAGAGATTAGTAGCAAGGACCGAAGGCCAGAAGAGGTCACACTCATCCATGATGTCACACCCCGATCTCTCACGGGATCGGGCATCCCTGCTAGGCACGAATTATCGCACCAACGTTCCCACGTAACGACCGTTCCCATCAAGAATGTGATGTCGCACGAGCACAAGTTCCACCCGTGCAAGGTCATGATCCGAACAGGCGGTAAAATGACTACACTACAGAGTCGCACAGATAGTCCAAATGCAGCGGAGAAGAAACGAACAGGCAATTGGTAACATATTCACAGAGTCGTCAATAGCGAAAGTAGTAAATAACACAAGTATGAAAGTAAAATAAGCACTTTATTGATATGGAATAAGTATTACAAGTGGCGTTAGGCCGTTAGCCTACGCCGTAGTATCGATGGTAGAACGATGTCTAGGTCACAATACTATCTAATCAATCTAATACAATTATCCAACTCCATAATGAGACACAGATATAACGATATATATGGAATACTCAATCACAGAACTAAAGAACGATAAGATATCAAAAGAAGAATTTAAATCACGACCACAAAGTCTAAACAACAATATAATATCTAAACTTCAAACAATAACATCAAAGTCTCAAATATATGCCGGAAACAAATCCGGTACCAAAATGCTAAAAGGAACTAACTAAAATAACTGGTGATCCAGCTAGACCTCCCGGTAATCACTCTGGAGTTACATGGTACATATATGCTACTCCCTCATGCGGTCCGTAGAAAGTCGGACAACAATCCTTTAAATAGTCATTTGGAAAAAAATATCCAGTCAGGATGTAACGAGTACAATCCAATAGCATTTTCAGTTAAATGACGAAGACTATAAAACAGTAATAGAGAGTGCAATACAAGATGAGAATAAATAACTGACAGTATCAATATGAGAAATAAACAAACACAACTATGAGACAGAGAATAAATAGTCAGAACAATAGATATACACTAGTGACTACAGTGTTGACAGAATAATAGAGAGTATCTTGATGAATATGAAATAGACAGGAAAGAACTATACTATTTATGTGTTTTAAAGTATTAATGTTGTCATGTGATCAGCTTGGGAGCTTGCATAATATGATATGGCCTGGCTAATCATATATGAGGTATATGATTAATACTTATAGTACTTTATCTTGCACAATAAGGGCATGATCACACATCTAGTTAGTACTTCCCCACCACCGACTAATACAGTAGATCCAAACCATGACACGTTCTACAAGAATAACTTGCATAATAATAACTTGCACAGTAAGCAGGAAAGGCAATATCTCATGATAGGGATCCATACTATACCAATCTCCTTAGTAACCATGGGATGTCATATTTATATGTGAGTATGATACACTAATGGATACCATGGGATGTCATATTTATATGTGAGTATGCATTTGTGTGTTAGTAATGGCTGTGTCCATAGGAGTTGATGTTAGTATTTAAGAGTGTTCATGTGTTCCATATATGTGTTCATATAGGAGATGAGGGGATCATGAGGGGTGCTTGGTGTATTAGTGTTGTAGTGTGTGTGTGTGTGTGTGTGTGTGTGTGTGTGTGTGTGTGCGTGTGCGTGTGTGTGTGTGTGTGAGTGTGAGTGTATAGTGTAGGTCTACGTCCAGGAGTGTGTGTAGACCTGTGATGAAGTCTGCAGTTGGCTATTTTGTGTATCAAGTCATGTGGGTAAGTGTATTAGAGAGGGGATGTGTTGGCAATACAGGCAGCATAGTGATAGGATATTACAGTCTACAGGATTAGAATAGGTGCAATATAGTTAAGATGATGCTCTCAAGCCCTCTCTCTCAAAATAATAAAATCGTGCCAAGTGGCTACAATTGTGGAATGATACATAGGCGATGTTTCAATATTATGTCTTGTATATGTACTTCAACTCTGGATGCAACACTCCAAGGCTCCAAAGCGAACTCTACGCCTTAGCGCGCATGGAGGATTTTTGTACCAAACGAGGTTCTTCCGTACCCTACAAGCAATCAGATGGATTATCAGTACATGAATGCACTAGTGGGGAGGCTTCTCGCCCATTCGACAAATCCAAACACGTTATATAGGTTTCGTGCACCATCTATTAAGTTATCTTTCTAGTCTTGCCTTAGGATCAGTTTCATGGCATAATGAAAAGCCTAATTCGTGTGGCAGTGCACCGTATAATATAAGAAAAATATGGCAAAACTTACCAACTTACCATACGTCCTTCCCTATCCAAGGTAAACCAAGTTAAACTAAGCACGAGTATATATAATAAAATCCAAGGGGAATTGTATAAGCAAACACAAATATCACGAGCGAGGTTCTGATTCAGGTGCACGAGATACACAGATTATATATGTGTTATAAAAGATTGTTCAAGTTCAATATGTAAAAGTGTGCACTAATGTTATATATTCATAACGATCAGGTATTTCAGATTACTAGATGCGATGCAATAACTCGTACATGGATTGCCGCTAAGCGAGGATGACTTAGTCTATATGAATATGAGTCGCTGGCATAGCCATAAAGGACAAGTTGTAGTCTCAGGGTAATATTAGATGCGCGAGGTATGAATCGCTGCACGCCATCTTCGCCCGGGATGGGAATGGGGTCCAATGCCTGGAACAAGGGGGTTCACTCAACGCAAGAAACATGGAGCGTTATACTCCATCCGCCCACTAACATGCGAATACCAGTCTTAGAGCGAGAATGGCACGAGGAACATAAAATGCTACATGCCATCCTGTTCGTATATGATTAAGACTATGAAAGGTTCCTTCTGGATCAGATCAGCCTCGGTGCCCCGGAGACCGTCCGTGTAATCTCACATGTGCACCAAGTTATTTGCGACATGCAAGTCTTGGGTCTTCCAGATTCAAGACATGATATGATAATTCTTGATTCTTGTTCTAAATGAGCATTTCTCCACGAGCTGTGATTCTTGTTTTACTTGACATGATGCAATCCATTAGTTCAGAAAATGCCTTGGCGACCTAACAGTCCTGAATACTTGTAAGTTCATATTGCACGGAATGACTATTCGATAGTCTTTAAGCTAACTAAATGAATGTAAGATATGGATAGTATTACTTGGTTGTGGCTTAAAATTACACAAGCATAGAGAATATGTAAAGCAAGCAAGCATTGAAATAATATTGAAACATAAGCATAAGGAAACTTGCGGTATAGTCTACTTTAGAACATAAGCATGTACGTTAGCACGGGTCTAAGGGGTAGTGCGAGGAGCGAAACCGTACAGGGGGATATCGGGCTACATAATCTATAAGACGAACAGTGTAAACATGTGAAGCGGTGTACTACAAAGAGTATATAATGATCTACTCAGAGCATTAGCGGAGTCTACTAGCACGAAGCTAAGGTAGCATGCGAGGGTCCAATTATAGCCAAGTTTTATTTCTAAGTTCTAACACAAGCAATACAAGATAGAATTATTCCCTTAGCTAGATGCATTGTATTCTTTATTAGCATACAAGGGGTGATTCATCTAGCGACTAGCATCTATCGTCCATATTTTTATGTGTGCAGGTTAAGCAAAGACAAGTTTATCGTAGCCACCCACCTTAGCAATAATTTACCTCGGTCGAGGGAAACTTCGAGCGCGCCTTTGAAAGTTTGTCTGAACTCCTGAAGGGCCAAGTCTGAAATCCTTTGCCTCAAGTGAGTCTTCTCGCTGAACAAGGCGAGTCGGGTCATCGTACTTGCGCCATTTGAATCGACTCTCCGCTTGATTGGAACGGGTCGTTACATTATACACCACTTAGAACAAGTCTCGTCCTTGAGACTTTTTTAGCGCAAAATATTCAATCGCAAGACTATCGAATCTATCTCAAGCATAACAATCTGTGTCGCGTGTGTGCTGGGTTTGTCTCATTGAATGACTCTATCATTTAATCCAAGCTCTGACTCGGTCTCTAATGCGCCTTAGCACGGAACATATATCGCTTAACGTGAGGTACATTATAATCCATCGTAAATGATAATCTAGGGCTGAGAAAAACTTATCCAAATTATATACTCATCAAAGCGTATCAAACACATTCACTTATAACAACATTTGAGTTCAGCACATCATTGAGTTTGGATCGTACACATATTCCAGGAGTCCCCGAAACACATGTAGTTCAACCAAACTTAGCGATAGTAGAGTCGGACAAGTTACTGGGAAAAGTCTTAAGGGTTCTCGTCTTACGAATCACGATGATACCTCCAACAGGATCAAATAAAATTTAAGTCATTCCAATCCAACCAAAAATCAAATATTGCACTACCGTCAAGCACGATCTATCCGATCTATCGACTAGCATCTATGTTCTATCGTCTAACCCGTTCATGTCAAACATGGCACACACTTACCATTCCAAGTCTAACTCTAAGTCTTGTTGTCCTAGTTCTATCGCTTGCTCAAGCAATACTCTAGAGTTGGCCACACAAGTTCTTTCACTCGACACAGGATCATCCGCCTAATTACTAGGTCAACTCACAAGGTCATAGGTACAGTTCATGCTCACGACTCATCGTGCAAATTCATCGCACGATGCTCGCCCTAATTCCTAAGGTTAAACCATTGTTCTTTCGTACGGGGTATTCTACCCAAGCTCATTTCTCTCAGATTTCTAAACATCGAGCACAGATCATCCTACTTACATTAACATGTTCGTGGCACAAGGCCCGAGTTCGTACAGTCAAATTTATGATATATCCATGTCACATGTCAAGCCTAACCATTTTTACAGTCTATCGCCTCAACACATAATAGGATCCACTTGTCCATTCTAAGTCTAGACCACCAAGCCATGATTCAATTCTAAATCTTCGATCTCAATCATAACTCCAAGTCATCCAACATGATTCACGTATCTGTTCAAAAAACTATCAAGCATACTTACTCCAGGTTCTAGACTAACTCATCCACGAAATACTTCTGATTTACTTGTATTCTCAAACTCGTCTTATCGTGTCAAACCACAAGTCAAGATGATCCTTCAATTGTCATGCTCCGGTCTTCCGCAAGTTCAATCATCCCCGCTGGACGTAAGATCACCACGCCAACGCTTCCGCTGGATAATCATCCTAATCCGGACGTGACGCATGTACGAGTATGGAGTTACGCTCACACAAGACAAGAATGTCGAACATTATGGTTATTATCGAAACAATTGAGTTACCTTATCATTCATTTTGTTCCATCCAAGTTATACAATGATCCACCAAGTCATGTTTATCTAATACTAGTTCATGCCGTGATTATAATTCGTCTAGCCAAATCGTCCAACTTTAATGTTACCGTTCGATCAATCCGTAGTCTACTTCTAGCATTCCTCAAACAACTAAGGTCAAATCCTCAAGCCAAAGTCTATCCACTTTCGATATGTTCTATTTCATCGAGTTCGTTTGAATAATCATCGGACATGTTCCATTGAGTTCGATCATCTCCGCTGGACGTAAAATTACCACGTTAGCGCTCTCGCAGGATAATCGTTCTCGGTCGGGACTGTTTGTCGAGAGTTATCTTTCGAACTAGATTCAAGATCGTTCTTCCAAATTCAAGATCAAATCCATTATCACTTACCTCAATTCATTGTACCACAATATTCCTTGTATCAATCTGTGCTATCTTTCAATTATCGATATCATATCAAGTCTATTAATTTGAAACCACAATATTCATTCACAAGATAATTTCTATCGAGCGATATCCTACTCAAGTTTAATCCATTTTTATTCAATTAGAAATTGCACGTACGATCCACCAAGTTTCCTCGACCAAAATATTGATTCCATTACCTTGAATCCCTATTCGATATAAGCCTTATCACTTGTTCAACACATTCTCAATTATACGCAACTATCGTACGAGACCTTCGAATTCGCTCGAACATTTCTAAAATAATCCATATACCATTCAGGAATTGAGTCATCCAATTAAATCCGTAATCGTGTTTGCATCACTTGCTCGTATATTCACTAAGTCATCCTTAGAACTCATGCATGATACCTAAGCATTGTCTCGATAAATCTTAGTCTCGTATATACCCATGTTGATAGTCATCCAAGTAAACCACATTTGATTATCTGCCAAAAGGAAATACCGTCCGAGCTATTTCCTTAAAATCCAAGCACGATCCTCTATATTTGCCTTAGCGATAATCTGATAACATTTCTATCGGTTGCCATTCTAAGTCTGACTTATCCTTATCTTAATGATATCTCAATCTCGCTCACAAACTTGCTCGCACCAAAGGATCTTGGTGCGCGATACTCAACACAACTTAGCCAAAAGGCTGTGTGCATACATAATTATCCTAACGATATTTTATCTCGTACACTAACCAGCTCGGTACTCACGTATAGGTATTCGGGTTTGCACGTAACTTGTCAATTCTAGCATGAGTATATTCTCACAAAGTCTAACACAGGCCGACACAAGGGTCTTCTTATAACTATCATGTTCAAGCAATTATACTATTCATATGCACATTTGAAATTATTTAGACTCATTGTATGGAACATCTCAACGGGTCAACGAGAGAGAGTATATGTAACATAAGACACGAACGATCTTTCAAAATTAAGAAAATTAATACGAATTCCAAGGACGTAAAGCCATATCCTGATACCAATATGTCACCCCCCGATCTCCCGCAGGATCGGCCGTCCCGGCTAGGCACGAATTACCGTGCCAGCAATCTCGCGGAACGGCCGTTACTATCAGGAATATTATGCCACACGAGCACAAGTTTCGTCCGTGCAAGGCCATGATCCGAACAGGCGATAAAATGACTAAGCCACAGAGTCGCACAGATAGTCTGAATGCAGCGGAGAAGAAACAAACAGGCAATTGGTAAAAAGTTTACAGAGTCGTCAATAGCGAAAGCAATAAATAATACAAGTATGGAAGTAAAATAAGTACTTTATTGATATTGAATAAGTATTACAAGCGGCGCTAAGCCGATATTATAAGTCGCTCAAGCCCTCTTTCTCGAAACAATAAAAGCGTACCAAGTGGCTATAATTGTGGAATGATACATAGGCAATATTCCAACATTATTTCTTGTATATGTGCTTCAAATCTAAATACAACACTCCAAGGATCTAGAGCGAACTCCACGCCTTAGCGTGCACGAGGAGTTTTTGCACCGAACGAGGTTCTCCCACACCCTACAAGAAATCTGGTGGGTTATCAGTACATGAATACACTGGTGGGGAGACTTCTCGCCCGCTCGACAAATCCAAACACGTTATATAGGTTCCGTGCACCATCTATTAAGTTGTCTTTCTAGTCTTGCCTTAGGATCAGTTTTATGGCATAATGAAAAGCCTAACTCTTGTAGCAGTACGTCGTGCAATATAAAAGAAATAAGGCAAAACTTACCAACTTACTATCCATCCTTCCCTGTCTAAGATAAAATAAGTTAAACCAAGCATGAGTATATATAATGAATCCAAGATAAATTGCATAAGCAAACATAAGTGTCACAAGCATGGTTCTGATTCAGGTGCACGAGATATACAGATTATAGATGTGTTACAGAAGATTATTCAAGCTCAATATGTACAAGTGTGCACAGATGTCATATATTCATAATGATCAGGTGTTTCAGATTACTAAATGTTATGCAATGACTCACACGCGGATTGCCGCTAAGCGAAGATAACTTAGTCTATATGAACATGAGTCGCTGGCATAGCCATAAAGGACGAGTTGTAGTCTCGAGGCGATATTAGATGCACGAGGTATGAATCGATACACACAATCTTCGTCCAGGACGGGAATGGGGTGTAATGCCTGAAATAAGGGCGTTCACTCAACGCAAGAAACATCGGGCATTACACTCCATCCGTCCACTAACATATGACTACCAGTCTTAGAGGGAGAATGGCGCAAGGAACATAAAATGATATACGCCATCCTGCTCGTACATGATTAAGACTGTAAAAGGTTTCGTCCAGATCAGATCGGCCCCGGTGTCCCAGAGATCGTCCGTAGAACAAGATTCGAGAATCTCACTTGTGCACCAAGTTGTCCGCGACATGCAAGTCTTGGGACTTCCAGATTCATGACATGACATGACATGACATGATAATTCTTGATTCTTATTCTGAACGAACATTGCTCCACGAGCTGTGATTCTTACTTTACTTGACATGATGTAATCTCTTAGTTCGGGAAATGCCTTGGCGACCTAACGGTCCCGAATACTTGCAGGTTCATATTGTACGGAACAACTATTCGATAGTCTTCCGGCTAACTAAATGAATGTAAGATATGGATAGTGTTACTTAGTTATGGCATGAAATTACATAAGAATAACAAATATGTAAAGCAAGCAAGCATTGAAATAATGTTAAAACATAAGCATAAGGAAACTTGTGGTATAGTCTACTTTAGAACATAAGCCTTTACATTAGTACGCGTCTAAGGGGTAGTGCGAGGAGTAAAACCGTACAGGGGCATATCGGACTGCATAATCTATAAGACGAGCAGTTTAAACATGTGAAGTAGTGTACTACGAAGAGTATATAATGATCTACTCGGAGCATTAACGAAGTCTACTAGCATGAAGATAAGGTAGCATGTGAGGGTCCAATTATAGCCAAGTTTTATTTCCAAGTTCTAATACAAGCAATACAAGATGCGATTATTCCTTTAGCTAGGTGCGTTATATTCTTTATTAGCATGCAAAGGGTGATTTATCTAGCGACTAGTATGTATTGTCCATATTTTTATGTGTGCAGGCAAGTTCATCATAGCCATCCACCTTAGCGATGATTCGCCTCGGTCGAGGGATACTCTGAGCGCGCCTTTGAAAGTCTAAGTCTGAACTCCTGAAGGGCCAAGTCTGAAATCCTTTGCCTCAAGCGAGTCATCCCTCTGAGAAAGGCGGATCGGGTCATCGCACTTGCGCCGTTTGAATCGGCTCTCCGCTTGATCGGAATGAGTCATTACACATGAGAGGCATCAGTATTCAGTCATCACCTCCAACACCAGCAGTCAGAACTCCTCGTCCGCCAGTACCTCCAACCTCTATAGTAACCTTAGTGCAATCCACCAGGCAGTTTGTATCAGCAGGATATAGCCACTGCGACAAGACAGGATACACCAAAGATCAGTGTATATGGGGCATCTAACTACATGATTGGATCGTGCTCATTTCTGTACCCATAGACTTCTTCAGTTCGACAGTTACCAGCTCTACCTCGAGCAGTAATTGAAGGCCCGCGAGGACCAGTATTAACAGTTTGACCCCTAGCCCAGCGTCCTCTCTCAATGCAGACCCAGCAGTTCCAGTAGCAACGCCCGGTGTAGTACGCTCAAGTCCGGTAAGCCTAACTAGCAAGGCAGAATCAGCAGCAAGTTGGAGCCGCAGCCCCTAGATATTGGCCTAACGAAATATTTGGCAATCTAGAGCAGTTGATAGCCGAAGGCACTACAATTGTGGGTAAGATTTCCTATCTCTCTCTAGCTTGTCTTATTTTTGGGTTCTTGTCGAACGATCTCGTGTTCCAACACGTTTGAAATACGATAGTCCTTTTGAATCTTTTGTTAAGCAAATGTGAGTTCATCGCCCCGCTCTTCTACCTTTGTATTTCATGGTACATGATGTCTATCATGTTTCCTGACTGCGAAGGTATGTCATGGAGTCGTTGGTACCAACTTACTTCAAGGCTTGGCTCTTATCCAATTGTGTGAGTTAGCAAAGACAAGCGATAATGAGTTTCTATTTGACTGACTCAGGAGTATATGTATCAATATGTCTCTATTTCTATGTGTGTTACTTTTGTGCATTTATTCATTAGTGACTTTTGCAGCTATCTTTTATTTTAGTTGCTTGCTTAGTATAATCCTTGATTTGTGGCATGTAATTTCTTGAGCTTTCTCGTGTGTTCCAGCTCAACTAGCCTTGGTAAAATTTCGAGGAGAGAATTTTTCTAAGGAGGGTAGAGATATCACACCCAATTCCAGATTTGGTATTTTTTGAATTTGTAGAATTTAAATTTTTTCTGATAATGTATTCCTGCTGTATTTCTTATGTTGGTTCATGTCATTTTAATTATTATTATTTTCTTGTTGTTGAGAGAGACTACCCGAGATCAGTACAATATCCATTGGCATTTGCCATAGACTCGATTTAGGACCCGTATGTGGAATAGACACTTGGTTTGGTTTATTTGATTGAACCCATGACTAAACTATCTTTCTCTCCTCTAAGTATATATATGAGCATTTCTCTCTCCTCACTCATTTTCTCATTTCACTTTTCTTGATTCCTTCTTCCTTCTCTCCTACAAGCTCCCTCTAGCCAAACCCTAACCCTAGGGAGAAGTTGTTGTGACTTGGACCGTGAGAAGTAGAGGCTAGGAGCCACCCACGGCAAGTACATCTTGCTCAATGGTGAAGCCTTAATTTTTGGATTTTTACATATATGTTATTTTAAAAATGTGTTTGATAAAAAAAATGTTTTCCATGTGTTCCTCATTATTTTTAATTCTTGGAGTTTTTAATTTTAATAAGTATATTTGAGTAGATCTGAATTTGAAGTTTAGGATTTTATTAGTTTCATGTGTTTTTTGTGGATTTGATCTACTAAAACTTGGTATTTTAGAAAATAGTTTTTGTGGTTGATGGAGCACTTCATTTCAAGCATTTTGGTTTTTGATTCACTTGATTCGGAGTTAAAATAAAGTTCTATGAAGAAAACAAGTTTTTGGATTTTTGGAGTTTTTCCATAAAGTTTGTGTTGTTTTGGGACGAAGGAGTTCCATGCGCCCAACTTTATGCACCCCTTCCAGCATGACGCCTATCTTGTTAGGCGCATAACTGTCTCTGCATATGTGCCCTAAGTTGAAAGCACCGAACAGTAAATGCATGAGATTTTCCATAGAGCGAAAGCTCATGTAGTTAGAAGCTAATGCGACAAGTTTGTTATTTGACTTAGAAGCGACATATGTGTCCTTTTCTTGCACGTCTTTTCTTGTGTGCACCTTTTTATGCTTTTGTATTTTCTCTAACACACTTTATTGAGCGTCACATCAGTCACATTAATTACTTTGTCACTTCTCTGACACGCACTGATGACCCATCACTTGTCCCCAAGTATGGACTTTGTTTTGAGCATGCGCCCAATTTATCCATGCGACGGCCAATTGCATGCAGCCAGTTGGTTCATGCGGCAGCTCGTCCATGCGACCAGCTCCATGCGGCCAGTGAGTTCATGCGGCCAGTAGACGCATGCAGCAATGAATTCTTGTGCGCATTTTATGTTCCTTTTAATTATGTTCATCTAATAATTTATTTTAGTGGTTATTGTTGTGTGCTTCCTTATGATGATACAAGTTTATGTTACCAGACAAGTTCTGCATGTAATTCACGAGACAAGTTTATGCACAAGTTTATAATCCTCACGACACGGTAAAAATGTTTGTGTATGAAATCCATCGCATTTGGCATTAGGCA
Source organism: Iris macrosiphon (assembly GCA_036927795.1). Lineage (NCBI taxonomy): Eukaryota > Viridiplantae > Streptophyta > Magnoliopsida > Asparagales > Iridaceae > Iris > Iris macrosiphon. The sequence continues at coordinate 135,847,492 of JAYESA010000004.1, forward strand.
ATCGAGTGTGAGTATTACCTAATGTATCGCGTACCGCAAATATGATAACTCATAAAAAGATCGTACTCATGACTCATCATTCTAGGGAGTTCTCAAGTGTCCACGACTCGAGAACTTAAAATAATTTAGTAATGATCAAACAAGATAAGATTTACCTAGATCATTGGGAGAGAAGGATATTGTGCTACCGGCTACCCCAAACTCTAAGAGCCCTATACAACATGGACCAACCCTGCTAGGCAAGGGCTCCTTGAATGACCAAGTTTACTCATGCTGCGGCACTTACAAGACAAGTTTATATATAAGTTTATGTTACAAGACAAGTTTATGTTTATAAATCAAGTTTATGATCACAATTTTAAGTTTATGTTATAAGTTCAATTATGTGTATGATCTAGTAATAAGTTATGTTGTAGTGATATTGAATATGCTTTTAAGTTTACTAGACAAGCAGACCCTTGGCCATCTGGGTTGACTTCAGTGCCGGTGGTAGCGATATTCGTAAAATATGCATTTAGTAATTAAGTCTTGTGACAACCCTAGCTAGTTAATTATAGCAAGTCGTAGAGCTATTTTTTCGTGCAATGAATGTTGTTACTTTTATTTATAGCTCGCTCTTCTAGTTTTATTTTTCTTTCGGCGTGTGGTTAGGGTGCTAAGTTCTGCTCGGGTGAAGGTCTGCAACTTCGGTCCTTGTTTGGTTTAAGGGTTGTGGTCCCGATCTAGAGTAGTTCCTATGTCCTCTTGTCGCTCTTCACCTTACTTTCCTTTATAGCACTTGTTATCAGTTCTTCCAGTATATTCTTGAGAAAAGTACATTGGTACCGTACAAGTCTCGATCCGCATTTATTTTATATCTTTTTTTTGTTGTATAATATGATGCATTTGGTCTATCACCTTGGGCTTCTTTGTGGTACTTGTTGCTTGGGGTTCTGACCCCACTGGCTTTGTATGGCTAGGTTACCCCGAAGAGAACCAGGATCCACCGTACTTCCAGCAAGATAGCTCGCACTCTTAGGACTGCGGCTAAATCTCGCGAGTGGGTTCCCTTACTCCACCCCTCGTAGTGTAATTTTATTTTTGTGGTATTTTAGCAAGATGCAGTGATAGCTCCTTTTTTTATATCACTTCTCTGACTACGGTCAACATGATATATATATTAGACCATGGCTGGTATATTTAATCATGTATAATTATACTCTGTTAGTACAGTCTTTTGTATTCACTAGCTTCATGATATGTTGTATGTAATTTGGGATGACTTTTTACTTTCATATATGATATACTCTTGTACTTGTGTTGATGGATTGAGATACTAGAATTTGTCGGCCTTAGGACTAATATCATAGCATGCTAGAGTTCGCCCATTTATCTTCTTGACAATCTTAGCATATTACGGCTTACTTCGGTATTCTGCAATGTGTGGTTGGCCATGTCAGTACTCGTATTTATCCAGTATTCTGGGAGCGAGGCGTGAAAAGATTTTAGTGGTGGCCCATAGGTCTATTTTTCTGACTTGTGGGGGGACTCATCTTGTTAGAATCTCAATCCTCTACTTATCTTCAATTAAACTCCACTTGTAACATGTACTTTTTGCTCTCCTTGAACTGCAAGCTTGCTTGACATAATTATTTCATTCTCGTCCCTTGTTAATATCCTTATGTCATTATCCTTCAGGGACACCCCACATACTCCTCCTTCTGAGGGTTCCATTGAAACGATAACTCTAACAGATACATTATTAGGCTAGATTCTACCACTGAACCATAGACAAGCGTCAGTAGATCTTCGTCAGCCAGCTCCGTAAGTCACGCATGTTTGACCAGCATAATCAGCTCCACCAGTCTTGCCAGGAAGTCCAGTTGAGCCGCTCTGCCATTCATACCAACTCAGTCAGTCCAGCCAATCCAGACAATACCACCAGTTCTTCCAGTACAACCAGGGCAAGCAGGCTCACCGGCCATGTTATAGATTATCCAAGCCATAATGATGGTACAGCAACAACAACTCCAGCTTTAGCAACAAGTGGTCCAACTCTGCCAGCAGTTTTAGCAAGGATAAGAATAGACCAATACTACTCTTTGCCAGGGATTTAAAGTAGCACTCGATAACAATGGACGTTATACTCATAACTCGGTGACCAATGTTAGTCACATGCTCCCAACCAATTTTCTCGGCACGAAAGATAGAGTTTCAACAAATTTTTGTCTCTAGGACTTTGAGGCCACCCTGGAACCAAGACCCTAGATGATGAAAAGGTAGAAGTAGTAAAGCTACAACTGTCAGATATTGCCCGAGATTGGTGGGTTGTACAAGAAATAGCGCTTTCGAAGCCCATTGACTGGCAGACATTCAAGGACAGGAAAAGTATTTCCACACTACAGCCAAGTTCTAGCTCCAGCAACAGTTTATCAACCTCCGCCAAAATATAAGATTAGTCGACCAGTATGCGGCCGAGTTTTGCCGACTTAGCCGATTTGCTCCTCATATGGTAGCTTTCGAGGAAGATCGAGCCAAGAGATTTGAGCAAGGGTTACATCTTGAGATTTAGTAGTTTTTGGTGGGTCATAATTATACCACCTACGATGCAGTACTCAGGGCAGCTAGGTCACAAGAACTTGTCGGCCAGAGATTAGTAACAAAGCCCGGAGGCTAGAAGAGGTCAAACTCATCCATAAGAGGCATCAATATTCAGTCACCACCTCCAACACCAGCACTCAGAACTCCTCGCCCGCCAGCACCTCCAACCCCTACAGTAACCTCAGTACAATCCACTAGGCAGTTTGTATCAGTAGGATACAGCCACTGCGGGCAAGCCAGGGCACACCAGAGATCAGTGTAGGAGGGCCAATGGCCAGTGTCTCAAATATGGGACATCTGACCACATGATTGGATCATGTTTGTTTCTGTACCCAGAGACTTCTTCAGTCTGACAGTTACCAGCTCTGCCTCGGGCAGTGATTGAAGGCCTGCGAGGACCAGTATTAGTAGTTTGACCCCTAGCCCAGCGTCCTCTCCCTACACAGACCCAACAGTTCCAGCAGCAACATCCGGTGCAGTACACGCAAGTCCAGAAAGCCCAACCAATAAGGCAGAATTAGCATGAAGTTAGAGACACAAACCCTAGACGTTGGCCTGACGAAATATTTGGCAACCTAGAGCAGTTGATAGTCGAATGCGCTACAATTGTGGATAAGATTTCCAAGCTCTCTCTAGCTTATCTTATTTTTAGGTTCTTATCGAACGATCTCGTGTTCCAACACGTTCAAAATACGATAGTCGCTTCGACCCTTTCGTTGAGAAAATGCAATTTCATCGCCCCGCTCTTCTGTCTTTGTATTTTGTGGTACGTGATATCTATCATGTGTCCCAATTATGAAGGTATGTCCTGGATTAGAGTCATGTCCTTGATATAGTCATTGGTATCGACTTACCTCAAGGCTTGGCTCTTGTACAATTATATGAGTTACCATAGGCAAGCGAGGATGAGTTCCTATTTGACTGACTCAGGAGTATATGTATCCATATGCCTCTATTTCCATGTGTGTTACTTCTGTGCATTTATTCATTAGTTACTTTTGCAGTTATCTTTTATTTCAGTTGCTTGCTTAGTATAATCCTTGATTTATGGCATACGATTTCTTGAGCTTTCTCGTGTTTTCCAGCTCGACTAGCCTTGGTGAAATTCTGAGGACAAATTTTTTCTAAGGAGGGTAGAGGTGTCACACCCGATTCCAGATTTGGTATTTCTTAAATTTTTAGAATTTAAATTTTTACTGATAATGTATTCCTACTGTATTTCTTATGTTGGTTCCTTTCATTTTAATTATTATTATTTTTCTGTTGCTGAGAGAGACTACCCGCGACCAGTAGAATACCCACTGGCATTTCCATAGACACGATTTAGGACCCACATGTAGAATGTACACTTGGTTTGGTTCATTTGATTGGACCCATGACTAAACTATCTTTCTCTCCTCTTAGTATATATATGAGTATTTCTCTCTCCTCACTCATTTTTTTATTTTACTCTTCTTGCTTCCTTCTTTCTCCTCTCCCTCAAGCTCCCTCTAGCCAAACCCTAATCCTTGGAAGAAGTTGCAGTGACTTGGACCGTGAGAAGTAGAGGCTAGGAGCCACCCAAGGCAAGTACATCTTGCTCAATGGTGAAGCCTTAATTTTTAGATTTTTATATATATGTTGTTTTTAAAATGTGTTTGATGAAAAATATTTTCCATGTGTTCCTCATCATTTTTAATTCTTGGAGTTTTTGATTTTGATGAGTATATTTGAGTAGATCTGAATTTAATGTTTAGGGTTTTATGGATTTTATGTATTTTTCGTGGTTTTGATCTACTAAAACTTGGTATTTTAGAAAACAGTTTCTGTGGTTGATGGAGCACTTTATTTTGAGCATTTTGGTTTTTGATTCACTTGATTCGGAGTTAAAATAAAGTTTTATAAAGAAAACAAGTTTTCAGATTTTTGGAGTTTTTCCATGAAGTTTGTGCTGTTTTGGGACGAAGGAGTTTTATGTGCCCCTTCCATAATGATGCCTATCTTGTTAGATGCATGATTATCTCTGCATATGCGCCCCTAAGTTGAAAGAACAGAACACTGATTGCATGAGATTTTCCATAGAGCGAGAGATCATGCGGCTAGAAGCTCATACGACAAGTTTGTCATTTGACTTAGAAGCGACATATGTGTCCTTTCCTTGCATGTCTTTTCTTGTGTGTACCTTTTTATGCTTTTATGTTTTCTCTGACACACTTTATTGTGTGTCACATTAGTCACATCAATTACTTTATGTCACTTCTCTAACATGCACTGATGACCCATCACTTAGCACTTGTCCCCAAGAGTTGACTTTGTTTTGAGCATGCGCCCAATTTATCTACGCGGCGGCCTGTTGCATGCGGCCAGTTGGTTCATGCGGAAGCTCTTCCATGCGTCCAGCTCCATGCAGCTAGTGAGTCCATAAGGTCAGTGGACAAATGCGTCCAGGAATCCCTGTGCATATTTTATGTTCTTTTTAATTATGTTCATTTAATAATTTCTTTTAGTGATTATTACTGTGTGCTTTATTATGATAATACAAGTTTATGTTACCAGACAAGTTCTGTATGTAATTCACTAGACAAGTTTATGCACAAGTTTACAATTCTCACGGTATTATAGAAATATTTGTGTATAAAATCCATTGCATTTGGCATTAGGCAATAGAGTGTAAGTATTGCCCAATGTATCGCGTGCCGTGAATACGATAACTCGTGAAAAGCTCGTACTCTTGACTCGTCATTCTAGGGAGTTCTCAAGTGTCCACGACTCAAGAACTTGAAATAATTTAGTAATGATCAAACAAAATAAGATTTACCTAGATCATTGGGAGGGAAGGATATTGTGCCACCGACTACCCCGATCTCTAAAGTCCCCATGCAGCATGGACCAACCCTGCTAGGCAAGGGCTCCATGACTGACCAAGTTTACGTGTGCTGTGGCACTTACAAGATAAGTTTATATATAAGTTTATGTTACAAGACAAGTTTATGTTTATAAAGCAAGTTTATGATCACAAGTTTAAGTTTATACTTACAAGTTCAATGCTGCGTATGATATAGTAACAAGTTATGTTGTAGTGATGTTGAATGTGCTTTTAAGTTTACTAGACAAGCATACCCTTGGCCATCCAGGTTAACTGTAGTGTCGGTGGTAGCGATACTCTTAAAATATGCATTTAGTAATTAAGGCATGTGATAACCCTAGCTAGTTAGTTATAGCAAGCCGTAGAGTTGTTTGGCCGTGCAATGAATATTGTTACTTTTATTTATAGCTCATTCTTCTAGTTTTATTTTTATTTCAGCGCGTGATTAGGGTGCTAAGTTCTGGTCGGGTGAAGGTCTACAACCCCAGTCCTTATTTGGTTTAAGGGTTGTGGTCCCGATCTAAAGTAGTTCATATGTCCTCTTTTCGCTCGTCGCCTTACTTTCCTTTATAGCACTTGTTATCAGTTCTTCCAATATGTCACGCCCTAGTCCCAAAAATACGTAGGACTAGGGCACGTAAGCATGCCAACTGCATGGGTATGGCAACTCCAATATATGGAAACCAAACCCATACGTACGCTTTAATATGAATATCAAATCCATAGTGGTACAACATGTCACAAGTCACAGGGTATAATCTAAATCTCATCCATGGAAATCAAATATAAATAAATATCCAGTATCTATGAAACTAGATCTTAATAAGAAGTATCTAAGGATGATAGTTGGATGGAAACAAATCCACTACCAACTCGAATATAAGAGCAACTACAATATAAGTACAACACAACAAACACAATATAAGAATACCATCTATCAATCACGGCTCGAAGAGAGGACATCCTCGAAACATATGTAACCATCCGAATTTACGCTCCTACGAATACTCAATAACAGATACACCTGGAAGGGCCAGGTCCTCAGAGGCGTAACAAGATACATAAAATACATGCCAATAAAGTACTGAAATAAATATCCAATGGGGTCGCCTAACCATCTATGTGAATGTAGTTAAGAACAACTTTCCCAACGCGTGGGCTATCTGGCTAAAATAGGATTGGCATGGTTCTCTTGGAGATCCAGGGGCCTACAAAGGCACGTCATCTTTTGAACGGCGGAGGCCCGCCTGATAATATATAATATATAGTGGTCATCATGACCGTGCATCTCCGGCGGAGCGTACGGGTTACACAAGAAAAGTGCAACGGAGCCCACACGCCTTACTTGTTGTTCTCCCCACCCCATGCTCTAAGCATGTCACATCCATGACACGATAATACCTCTAATAACTACCAGGTCCGCTAGCATACAAAGTTTCTACGGCAGTTATCCCTAACGCACGGCCCATACGTACAGGAGGCCAAACCTATCACGCAGTCCGTGATCTATATGAGACTCACACTCGTGTAACAACTGTGTCACGGCCAATAAACCTAATGATGCTACATGATAATGGGGTAGTCTCATAAACAAGGTCAATGCAAATACATAAATAAAAATATATCGCGACGACACCGTCGCGCGCATTTTATATAACAGTTAAAAATATATGAACTAAAGACAGAAAATAAAGATGCATGCAACATATAGAATATAAATAATAGTACAATGGCAAGGTATACTTGCCTGGCAAGAAAGCTGCGATGTACCAATAACTTGCTCCAAAAGTCGCACAGAACAATCCAATATCCTATGTACATATAATATAATGCAATAAAATCATTAGTCATTACACTAGTACATACACAACAATATTTACACTGGACTCAGGGGGTACACTAGGGGTAATACTAGTCATCTAACACGGTCAATTATGCGTTAGATTACGCAGGTCACATCTTTAAGTGTTGCACACAATCAGACAGTCAGCTGACAGGTGTCTAAGCCAGTGCGTTAATATATGCAAGGCAGGCAATTCACAAGTTCTTAGGGTCAACATGGTCAAGGTAAGTCGGGGCAGTCCACGGTGTCCTAGGGTCATACAGTCTGAATACACCTACTCCTAATTATTATTAGCATATAATTAATTATAATATACATATATACCATATATATATATATATATATATATATATCACTTAATTTCTAATAAGCGTATGTATACGCGTACAAGTTATTGGGTTCACTGACTCAGGGTTTGTAGTCAGCTAATAGTCATAAGCAATACGCATGTCCAATAGCACACACACGAACATACATAAAAGGAGAAGACAGACAGGTTCATACCTTGGAGTACGTGCACGGGTACGACGGTGAGGTTGACGATGATGATGACGATGGTGATGACTATAACGACGATGATGGTGAGGACGACAATGATGATGATGAGGACAATAAATAAGTGATTTGAGTTGGTGTTGGTAGTGCTGATGAGATGTTCATGTTGGGAATGATGATGGGGTTGATGGCTGCTGATACGATGATGATTAAGGGTGAGATGATGACGATGATAATGACTACAATGACGATGATGCGATGATTATGATGGGGCGATGATGGGTTGATGGTTTAATGGTGAGGATGATGATGATGTGTTGATGGTTTAATAGTGAAGATGATGATGATGACGACGATGCTGAGATGACGATGAAGTGATGCTGATGATGATGACGAGGACGACGGTGTTGACGAGGACGATGACGAGGATGGAGATGTGAACGATGGTGTGCTGATGATGATGTTAATGATGATGATGATGGCTGTGGTTATGGAGGCTGCCGGAGTCCGGCTAAGGAAAGCTGTTCCGGCGAGTCGTGGCGAAGCCAGGGAGCAGGGAGGTGCGGCACCGGTGATGGGGTGGTGAACATGGAGGCCAAGGAGAGGGTGGCTCGGGTGATGGCAATGGTGGGGTTGTTGGTGGTTGACATGGTGATGGTGATGATGTTGATCATGGTGAGGCTGCCGGGGAGCTCAGACAGGAAGAGGAGGGTGGTCCGGCGTGGTAGTCGGCAGGGTGGCTCGGTGGAGAAGGGAGGAGAAGGGGAGGTCTGCGAGGGATCGATGGGTTCAGGGAGGAGAGGTGGTTCGGAGGGATGGGGTGGTCGACTGCTGGCTCAAGCGGAGCCAGGATGTGAGGCGGGGTTGTGGCTGCTGTGATGACTCCGTTGAGGAGGAGGAGGAGGAGAATGACTGGAGGGAGAGGAGGAGCTCTGGACGGGTCAGTGTTAATGGAGGAAGACGTCGACAAGGCGGAGCTTGGGGTGACTGGTAGCGGATCGTACTCCTCGTGGATGGTCGGGATCGGCGGTGAGGAGAGGACAGAGACGATGGGGGCGGTGGTGCTGGTGGTCGAGCTCACCGGGGAAGACGAGTCGAGACCGGCGGGATTGAGAGCAGCGGGGTCGTGGAGGACTCGACGGTGGCTGTGGCTCGTCGGAGACGACGGTGGGAAGTCGACGGGAAGGTGAGTAGTCGTGGAGAGGAAGGAGGAGTTCATGGAAGGCCCCGGTCGAGTGGTGGATGCCGGGGGCAGGCCGAGGGGAAGGGAGGTGGTGTAGCTGGGTGCAGCGGAGGAGGGGCTACTCCGGCGAGGGGTTGGCGAGGTTCACGGCGGGGCTCCGGCCAGGTAGGGTGCACAGGGAGAGGGAAGGGGAAGAAGGAGAAGTCGGCTAATGTAGTTTAGGTTTAGGGTGATTTAGAGAATAAGAAAAAGGGAAGAAAAGTTGCTTATATACACATAAAATTTGGGTTTGGGGGTTTGACCTAGGACAATGTGGGCTTGGTCAACTCTTCTTGGAGTGGGCCTTGGGCTTGCATGAGGATGTCGGGGCTATAATTTACATGGTTTAAAATACAATGATGGGGTTTAAATGAGGGATCGATGTTGTGCGTTTGCACATTCCAAAAATTATGGGGAAAATTCATGTGAAAGGAAAAAATAGATTTCTTTATGAATTGTCCAATGGTGGGGACACCTCAATGCGTTTTTGCATAAAAGCCCCCCAACAATTGGAAGAATTGCACAAGGACAGAAATTAGATTTAATTAATTAAATCGAATGCGCATGATGTTCTAGAATTAATTAGAAGTATATGGGAATAAAATTCGGTGGGACACAAGTGTCAGGGGCGTAGAGGACACAGTGTAGAATATTAATAAAATTTGGATTGCACAAAACGGTCAAGATTGTGTCTCCAATTTTTATTGGGACGCAAAAGGATACAAAGTTGAAATTATTTAGAATTAAGAAATAACGTCCGCGACGTTTATTGTGCGGCTAAAATATAGCACCAGAGAGCATGATTATAAGTTATACAAAGGTCAGAAAGGTAGGCGAGCATGTCTAGGATGAGGTTGTGAAGTTTGTAGATAGGCAATGGCTAGTGAGGTGCTCCAATTATCGAAGCAACGGTAAGGTGCGCTACATGATATAAATTATTGTATACTTAAATAAATGTCGTGTTCTAATTCTACTTGGTTCAAACTAGCCCTAGTTTCTCTATCTAAGCAAAGTAGGCCTAATTTTGGGTTAGGGGGTTTACAATCTACCCAACTTAAAAAAAATTCGTCCTCGAAATTAAACTAGGGTAGGGTTCTCTCTATCAAATCTTACTTGGTTACAGTCCAAAGAATTCTGCTCAAGTTAACATTGCAGTTTCTACCCAACTTAGAATTTACCCATTTATCATCTAAGGCTATATATCTAAGAAAGTTATGCCCCAAATTATTTAATCATGTTATTGAATCCTCAAGTCTTTAACACCAAAGATATCATCTATGCTATGCCCTTAATCATTTATAACAGAGAGTCACCAAGTCATATGATTAGCCTATGGGATATATCTAGCACTATCAGTGTATCACTTATTCCAAGCACGAGATTTCGTCTTTCCGAAATAAGGAAAGACGAAAAACAATGGTAAAGCGTTCAAGGAGGGTGTAATAGAATGGAAGTATGGGAATCAAAGCGTTTAAAGGATTCAAATGGGAATTGTCAAGGCAGTTGTGGATTAAAATACTATTTGGTAATTTCTTATTCGCATGCTCGTATTAGTACAGTTATGTAACCGATATGATCCGCTCAGACATATCTAGGGGTACGTATATTCGTCTACAAGTCGACTATATATCTCATTCCACGTAAAGTAGTTATGCGAAGGGCGAATCAAGCGTACTATGTCTAACTAGACCATAATACACTGATTCTGATTAGACAATTTATATTAGTGTGGTTGATCAAGCCCCAATAACACATATGTCATGAACAAGCTCGATATAAGATTAAGCTTGCAAAACTAGGCTATAATAGCAGCATAATTCGAGGTAGCACAGAAAATATAACGCTGGATTATGATGAGAGAAGTTATAAAATAATTCAAGTTCACAAAAAGATAAGACTCTACAGTCTCTACAGTTGTCATACTAACTCCTTGTCTAAGTCGCTAGTCGACCAAATAGGGGCATGGACCTCTAAATTCTATCGTCTGAATAAACACTGTCGTCTTATGCTAGCATACAATTAATGTCATTCAGTTACACTTCAATAATGGGTCAAAAAGGCTATGTGATACTAGGTTGTGAGGTATACTACCTAACTTGTAACAATTGAACTACTATTGTAATTACCTTGAGGATACCGTAGAAGCTCTTGTTAAGGTCTACGAGAAGGGGTCTTAGTACCTATTAGGGTATCCTCCTATATTACATAGGTCATGGTCGTCTTAAGCCTTAGTCATAGTGCTTATAGAACAAGTGTAAATAGTAAGAATAGAAGAGTTACTAGCCGTTAAGGGGAAAGGGATCTAACTCGTATCGAGGTGAGGGTACATGTTTACGTAATTTAAAACTAAAGGATGATCATCAGGTCACAATCTACAAGATCAACTCAAACTTATCAAGCTCTAACTACCAAGCACATAATTAAAAATTCAAGATTACAACTATAACTTTAGCAAACTATATATCCTATCATAGAATACAATCACTCGGTCTACAATCAGAAGCGTCAGATGGCACGAATTAAAAGATGGAGAAAAGAAGAACATAATTTAGTCATCGTGCAATTTGCGAACGTTAAGGCCGCAGAGGAACAATATATAAAATTTAAAATAGGGGCTCTAGATAGCATCATGGTTTTCTAAAGGGGAGTGGGGTGCTAGTTGCTATGTTCGAGGCATGATGAAGAGAGAGAAAAAAATGTTGATTATATTCCTCTAGGCTTCCTGAGGTGTTGTCTACTAATAATAAGACAATAATCTAAATTTGCAGTTCTCTAATACTATCTAACTATGAAGGTTAGGTTTGGTCCTAATATTTAACCTTAAATTTCTATTGGTTCCTCAATACGAGGGTCAAACAATATGGTCAATTTCTAACTAACTCTAGTAGTGTCTATACTACTCTCAAGTATTCGTAATACATCAGGGGGTAATGGTAAACCAATTCTAGAGATAGGGAATTCTAGGGTTCACTAGATATTCTAAACTTAGTAGTGTGTCTATATTCTCGTTGTATTCTTAATAGGTGTGCTACCATAATTATCATCCTAATAACAGGGGTTCCTATATTCTAGCAGAAGGCTATACTCAAAGAATTATTAGGGAAGTACAGGAATCAAGCAGGATACAATTGTTCAAATAGAACAGATAGGAGAAAGATGAATCATAGTCAATTATGGATGAGATCCTATACTCTAGTCCTAGGTACAGGCTTGTCCGGTACAGTAATGTAATCGAGACAATATGCTCTCGACCTGCATGGGCCACCACAAAAATATGTCACGCCCCAGTCCCAAAAATATATAGGACTAGGGCACGTAAGCATGCTAGCCGCATGGGTATGGCAACTCCAATATATGGAAACCAAACCCATACGTACGCTGTAATATGAATATCAAATCCACAGTGGTACAACATATGTCACAAGTCATAGGGTATAATCTAAATCTCATCCATGGAAATCAAATATAAATAAATACCCAGTATCTATGAAACTAGATCTCAATAAGAAGTATCTAAGGATGATAGTTGAATGGAAACAAATCCACTACCAACTCGAATATAAGAGCAACTACAATATAAGTACAACACAACAAACACAATATAAGAATACCAGCTATTAATCACGGCTCGAAGAGAGGACATCCTTGAAACATATGTAACCATCCGAATCTGCGCTTCTGAGAATACTCAATAACAGATACACCTGGAAGGGCCAGGTCCTCAGAGGGACGTAACAAGATACATAAAACATATTCCAATAAAGTACTAAAATAAATATCCAATGGGGTCGCCTAACCATCTAAGTGAATGCAGTTAAGAATAACTTTCCCAATGCGTGGGCTATCTGGCTAAAATAGGATTGGCATGGTTATCGTGGAGATCCAGGGGCCTACAAAGGCACGTCGTCTTTTGAACGGCGGAGGCCTGCCTGATAATATATAATATATAGTGGTCATCATGATCGCGCATCTCCGGCGGAGCATACGGGTTACACAAGGAAAGTATAACGGAGCCCACACGTCTTACTTGTTGTTCTCCCCACCCCATGCTCTAAGCATGTCACATCCATGACACGATAATACCTCTAATAACTGCCAGGTCTGCTAGCATACAAAGTTTCTACGACAGTTATCCCTAACGCAAAGCCCATACGTACAGGAGGCCAGACCTGTCACGCAGTCCGTGATCTATATGAGACTCACACTCGGGTAACAACTGTGTCACGGCCAATGAACCTAATGATGCTACATGATAATGGGGTAGTCTCACAAACAAGGTCAATGCAAATACACAAATAAAAATATATCGTGACGACACCGTCGCGCGCATTTTATATAACAGTTAAAAATATATGAACTAAAGACAGAAAATAAAGATGCATGCAACATATGGAATATAAATAATAGTACAATGGCAAGGTATACTTGCCTGGCAAGAAAGCTACGATGTACCAATAACCTGCTCTAGAAGTCGCGCAGAACAAATCCAATATCCTATGTACATATAATATAATGCAATAAAATCATTAGTCATTACCCTAGTACATACACAACAATATTTACACTGGACTCAGGGGGTACACTAGGGGTAACACTAGTCATCTAACACGGTCAATTATGTGTTAGATTACACAGGGTCACATCTTCAAGTGTTGTACACAATCAGACAGTCAGCTGACAGGTGTCGAAGCCAGTGCATTAATGTATGCAAGGCAGGCAATTCACAAGTTCTTAGGGTCAACATGGTCAAGGTAAGTACGGGACAGTCCACGGTGTCCTAGGGTCGTACAGTCTGAATATACCTACTCCTAATTATTATTAGCATATAATTAATTACAATATATACATATATATATATATATATATATATATATATATATATATATATATATATCACTTAATTTCTAATAAGCGTATGTGTACGCGTACAAGTTATTGGGTTCACTGACTCAGGGTTTGCAGTCAGCTAACAGTCATAAGCAATACGCATGTCCTAATGGCACACACACGAACATACATAAAAGGAGAAGACAGACAGGTTCCTACCTTGGAGTACGTGCACGGGTACGACGATGAGGTTGACGACGATGATGACGATAGTGATGACTATAACGACGATGATGGTGAGGATGACAATGATGATGATTAGGACAATAAATAAGTGATTCGAGTTGGTGTTGGTAGTGCTGATGAGATGTTCATATTGGGAATGATGATGGGGTTGATGGCTGTTGATACGATGATGATTAAGGGTGAGATGATGACGATGATAATAACTATGATGACGATGATGCGATGATGATGATGGGGCGATGATGGGTTGATGGTTTAATGGTGAGGATGATGATGATGTGTTGATGGTTTAATAGTGAAGATGATGATGATGACGATGATGCTGAGATGACGATGAAGTGATGCTGATGATGATGACGAAGATGACGGTGTTGACGAGGACAATGACGAGGATGGAGATGTGAACGATGGTGTGCTGATGATGATGCTAATGATGATGATGGCTGTGGTTATGGAGGCTGCCGGAGTCCGGCCAGGGGAAGCTGTTTCGTCGAGTCGTGGCGAAGCCAGGGAGCAGGGAGGTGCGGCACCGGTGATGGGGTGGTGAACATGGAGGCCAAGGAGAGGGTGGCTCGGGTGATGGCAACGGTGGGGTTGTTGGTGGTTGTCATGGTGATGGTGGTGATGTTGATCATGGTGAGGCTTCCGGTGAGCTCAGGCAGGAAGAGGAGTGGTCCGGCGTGGTAGTCGGCAGGGTGGCTCGGTGGAGATGGGAGGAGAAGGGGAGGTCTGCGAGGGATCGGTGGAGATGGGAGGAGAATGGGAGGTCTGCGAGGGATCGATGGGTTCAGGGAGGAGAGGTGGTTCGGAGGGATGGGGTGGTCGATTGCTGGCTCAAACGGAGCCAGGATGTGCGGCAGGGTTGTGGCTGCTGTGACGACTCCGTCGAGGAGGAGGAGGAGAATGACTGGAGGGAGAGGAGGAGTTCTGGCCGGGTCGGTGTTAATGGAGGAAGACGTCGACGAGGCTGAGCTTGGGGTGACTGGTAGCGGATCATGCTCCTCGTGGATGGTCGGGATCGGCGGTGAGGAGAGGACGGAAATGATGGGGGCGGTGGTGCTGGTGGTCGAGCTCACCAGGGAAGACGAGTCGAGACCGGCGGGATTAAGAGCAGCGGGGTCGTAGAGGACTCGACGGTGGCTGTGGCTCATCGGATATGACGGTGGGAAGTCGACGGGAAGGTGAGCAGTCGTGGAGAGGAAGGAGGAGTTCATGGAAGGCCCCGGTCGAGTGGTGGATGCCGGGGGCAGGCCGAGGGGAAGGGAGGTGGTGTAGCTGGGTGCAGCGGAGGAGGGGCTACTCCGGCGAGGGGTTGGCGAGGTTCGCGGCGGGGCTTTGGCCAGGTAGGGTGCACAGGGAGAGGGAAGGGGAAGAAGGAGAAGTCGGCTAATGTAGTTTAGGTTTAGGGTGATTTAGAAAATAAGAAAAAGGGAAGAAAAATTGCTTATATACACATAAAATTTAGGTTTGGGGGTTTGACCTAGGACAATATGGGCTTGGTCAACTCTTCTTGGAGTGGGCCTTGGGCTTGCATGAGGATGTCGGGGCTATAATTTATATGGTTTAAAATACAAGAATGGGGTTTAAATGAGGGATCGATGTTGTGCGTTTGCACATTCCGAAAATTATGGGGAAATTCATGTGAAGGGAAAAAATAGATTTCTTTATGAATTGTCCAATGGTGGGGACACCTCAATGCATTTTTGCATAAAAGCCCCCCAACAATGGGAAGAATTACACAAGGACGGAAATTAGATTTAATTAATTAAATCCAATGCGCATAATGTTCTAGAATTAATTAGAAGTACATGGGAATGAAATTCGGTGGGACACAAGTGTCAGGGACATAGAGGGCACAGTGTAGAATATTAATAAAATTCGGGTTGCACAAAACGGTCAAGATTGTGTCTCCAATTTCGATTGGGACGCACAAGGGTACAAAGTTGAAATTATTTAGAATTAAGAAATAACGTCCGCGATATTTATTGTGCGGCTAAAATATAACACCAGAGAGCATGATTATAAGTTACACAAAGGTCAGAAAGGTAGGCGGGCACGTCTAGGATGAGGTTGTAAAGTTTGTATATAGACAATGGCTAGTGAGGTGCTTCAATTATAGAAGCAACGGTAAGGTGCGCTACATGATATAAATTATTGTATACTTAAATAAATGCCGTGTTCTAATTCTAATTGGTTCAAACTAGCCCTAGTTTCACTATCTAAGCAAAGTCGGCCTAATTTTGGGTGAGAGGGTTTACACAATATATTCTTGAGATAAGTACATTGATACCATACAAGTCTCGATCCGCATTTATTTTATGTCTCTTTTCTGTTGTATGATGTGATGCATTTGGTCTATCATCTTGGGCTCCTTTGTGGTACTTGTTGCTTGGGATTCTGACCCCACTGGCTTTGCATGACCAGGTTACCCTGAAGAGAACCAGGATCTACTGCATTTCTATCAAGATGGCTCACACTCGTAGGACTGTGACCGAAGCTCGCGAGTGGATTCTCTTCCTCCACCCCTCGTAGTATTATTTTATTTTTTGGTATTTTAGCAAGCAGCGGTGATTAGCCTCTTATTTTGAGATCACTTCTCTGACTACGGTCGACATGATTTATATATTAGACTATGACTGGTATATTTGATAATATATAATTATACTCTGCTAGTGCAGCATTTTGTATTCACTAGCTTCATGATCATATGTGGTATGTAATTTGGGATGCCTTTTTACTTTTATATATGGTATACTCTTGTACTTGTATTAATGGATTGAGATACTATAATTTATTGGCCTTAAGACTGACGTCATAGCATGCTAGAGTTTGCCTATTTGTCTTCTTGACAACCTTAGCACATTACGACTTACTTCGGTATTCTGGAAGGTGTGGTTGGACATGTCAGTTCTCGTATTTATCCAGTATTCTGGGAACGGGGCGTGAGAATAGTTTTGTGTTCCGGATGGTTTCGGGCCGATCTTGATATCACAATGACTATATTGTGTTTCCGACCAACTTCTCTGCACCAATGTAATGTAAGCACCCTAATTTTTGAATTAAAATTTTAAATTTATTAATATTGGTATTCTTCAATTTTTGTGATTAAGGGATTTTTATTTATTTTTAGCTAATTATAACATATAGTATTCATGAATTTTCTAATTATGTGTATTTATTAATTATTAATATTATGCAAAAAATATATTTTTGAGTGTACAACAATTAATAGTATATTGTGTAATTTTTCTGGAATTTATTGAGGTCCAAAACTATATTTAAATAGCCATATACCTATATATAAAAATAAAAGAAAAATAATAAAATAATAAACCAAAACCCTACCCAAACCCAATAACCCAAATCTACCTAAACCCAAACCCATTAACAAACCCAAAATCCTAACTAAAACCCACTAAAACCCAACCCTTTCTCGTGCACAGGGAACCCCCCCCCCTTCTCTCTCTCTCTCTCTCTCTCTCTCTCCTATATATATATATATATATATATATATATATATATATATATATATATATATATATATATATATATATATATATATGTATACGCATGCACCCTTATCCTAACCCTAATCTAGCCTCCGCCTACACCACCCCAACACCCTGGTGACCGCCGCCCGCATTGTCGCGCCACCGTCCCCTCCCCCCCCCCCCCAACGCACAGCAGTATCAACTTCGGCCCTCCTTCGCGCGCAGCTCCCACCCTCCTCGCTCGTCCGATTTGCTCTTCGTCTTTGCTGGTATATTCACAACCTAACCCTCTAGGATTTCCTTCAAGTGGAACAAATTTAGGAACCCCGGTTTGATCAAAAAATTGACCGAAAGTTGGCCAAAAAATATTTCAAAAACAGTTCAGAATTTTAATCCAAGTACCCTTGTTCATGCCCAATTTGCTACCAACCCGTTTAATATTTTCAAAATATAATTGAAAGAAATTCTTCACAATATAACCAAGATTTTTACTGTTCTTTTAGTTTTTATTAGTTTGCTATAATGGTTAAATTATTCTTATTCTAAAACGACCAAAAACTTATTTTTAAAACACAAAAAATCTCGCAATACGGGGTACGTTCCGCCAAATGAGATAACTTTATTGTGTGCGAGTTGCACCGAAAGGTGAGTATCATCAACACGGACGTATGGGATTTCACGAAACTTGATTTAGATGTGCGTGCACACCGGATTCAACGCGTATCCGTCAAAAAGTATCGTATCGCCTTTTCTGACACTCGCCGTAACTTCGTGTGTGCTTGTCATTTCGCAAAGAAACTTACGCTATCGAATTTGCAGCGTTATGTTGGTCATGTAACCCAAGTTTGGTTTGATTCTGAGAACGTTGATAAAACGTTATTTGGTGGGCCCCATGGTTCCACATAACGGGCATTTTTGTGACCGGCTCATCGGAATCCAGTTCTTGACATTTCGTTGGATTCGTATCGTCGTTTTGGACTCGTAGACACTAAGTTTGACGAATTTAGAGAATTTGGTCTTTGACACATTTTACGATGCAAAGTGGGCCACATGTGGACCCCGCTTTGACCTAAAACTGTCAATTTTGCCCCTGTGTTCAAATTGGACTTATGGGTAGTCAATCCTAGCTATTTTTAGTATTCTGAGAACAATGATAATGTTTGTTTCAGCATCCGGAGGTGTATGTGCAGATTCTACTTTTCCAGGAGCGGTTGACGAAGTTCAGAACCCAGGCAAGTGTACCTTGCCATGATGTATCACAGTTCCTTGTCTTTATTATCTTATTTAGTTATTATGGTTATTTTATATGGTTGATGTGTGTGTTTACACTAGGACCGTGAGACGTTGCTTAACATCCGAACAAGATTCGGGTGTCGATGATGTATGCGGAGTCGTATAACGTCACTTAGAGAGTTGATTCCACGATCATATTTTTACGTGCTTACTTTACCAAGTACGCTATACCCTAGGACACTTGACACTATTTCATTTGACAGAATCTTTCTTGAGTTATTCATGCTGATTCTGTATAGGCTTACAAGATTCGTGATATGAGACTTGCATATTATATGGACATTATTATGACTCGTTGCACTAGCTAGAGGTCATGATCTTGCGTGTTATGGACATGAGACATTGTGGACATGAGACATGAGGTTACATTGGGTAGGAAGAGACACACCATACTACAGGTTGATTATTGATATATATAATATACTACTAGAGGTGTTGAGGCACATACGCTGGAGTCGCAATACCCTAGAGGTGCCTTAGACTATGTCTCAAATCTTTGGCACCTATACTGAGTCTTGATACTACTTGTTGCTATGGGCTCCCTAGCACAGAGCCTGTAGTTGTTTTAGCCTGAGTATGAATGATGCTCTCACATGCATATCACATAGATGGTTACAGTAGTTTACCCTTGAGTATGTGGCATTATACTGTTTTACTTTTTGGCATGTTGTTTCTTGTACCTTGTTATGTCCCTTTGAGGACCTGGTCCCCTGCCAGTTTTTGCAGCATAGACGGTTATGGAGCCTTCGGAGTTGCTGATGGAGTTGCTTGTCTTGCAGGCATTGGTACCAGGTACTTATATCATATCTATCGGAGTTATGGTTATTTATTCATATTGTTTATTTATCTGCTGATGTAGCCTAGTTTTATAGACTCATATTTCTTTCTCAAGTCTATTCGAGTTTGTGTGTTACTAGGCGGCCGACTTTAGCACATGTAGCTCATTCTTGTGTATTCTATTCATTGTGGTTTGAGGCATAGATATTTATATTTATTTGATTATTTAGATAGTGACCATTATAATACAGCTTATACGTATTCGAGTCAGACCAGAGTCTGGTCGAATACGTAGCTGGCATGTTACGTATTCCTAGTCCTACATATTTTGGGACTGGGACGTGACATATTTTGTGGTGGCCCATGCAGGTCCTGATTAAATCGTTTTGGTTACTTTCCGGTACCGAGCGAGCCTGTAATCAGGATTAGCAGTATTGGTATCTCAATCCACAACTGATTTAACAATTCCTTAGCATTTGATTATCGCCATTGGACTTCATAATTGTACTGGTTTCTTCCCTCGACATCCTTATTATTGTTTATCATCTCTCCCTATTTCAGAGAGATGGACGTTAGTGTGCGGTGTTTCCTCCAAAAGCAGATCCTTGTCAAGGCGGAAGAAGATATGCTGGATATAAAATTTTGAGAAGATGGTTACCCTTAGTAGAAAAGATAGATAGGTTATTCATATATGTTAGAGCTAGTGTAGATTGTTAACATGAGAATTAAATATAGTATTGAGTTTAAGGATTAGTTGTATTACCCCCTCGACTGCATCCCTATCCTTCTTATCAAATTCTTATCTTATGTTGCATATATGGCCTCGTGCTTTTGCAACAACGATCTTTCTAATTATAACAATGAGTAAATCCTTCCTCTTTTCCTAGTTGTGCCTTAATTACAAAATTAATCCCTTAGTTGGTACCACTCATTGTGTTAATATCCATATCACCATAGATATCAGTTCTTTTCTACTCTAATCCCCTTGATCTAGTCACCATGACTCGATTCTCCAAATACCTTCATAATCGTGTCTTATTCAACCATGTAGACTTATCAGAAATTTTTCTTGTCATGGCCTGAATTTTGGTCTCTTCGTCATCAATGACAATCAATGATCGAAGCCTCTCTACCACCTTGCCTTAGTTAGATCTGACTCAGTCATTTCTTTTGCCTTGTAGAAGCTTAACCTATACAAGAGCAGTAATTGATGGATAGTAATTTCTCTTATAAAGTTGTTGATCAGTAGCACCCCGATAGTTTCTAGGTTCCTTTAGAAAATCCTTGATTACGGCTAGTAAATCCTAGAATTCTTGTAACCTTATTTAGAAAATAGGCCCTTCCAGAAATCTTGTTAGCAGGAGCAGGACCTTAGTTTTGGATACCAACTTAATTTTTATAAGTTGGGTAGATCATAGCCCCTGGTTTTAGTGTAGGGTTATTTCTACAAATTCAGGATAGATTTGAATTTATTTTGGTGTTAATTAGGTTAATCTCAAACAGATTAAATTACCTATTTAATTTATGTATCCTTGATACCCTTTGTTGTGGCTAGGATATTTGGAGCACAACACTATCCTTTCCTTTCCAACAACTTCTCCTTATGACCTAGACTAGTCACTCTATACCTATGACATGACTATCACTCACAAACTGGCCTTCCCATGTTTTGTTTTAGTTGCACGACATTCGCGACGCAATTGTACACACAAATGACACATAAATGTCCTTTTTCTATTGCGGTCGATTTTAATACTTAATACCGACTCAATTCTTCCGGCAACCTTGACATTCATGAGCCTAACTGGAACCTATTCATTGATAACACAATTGTTACTTCCAAATATACACACCCATGCTCCATATAGACCCTACAACATTCATGGCATATTATTACGACCCGCACCCGAAATTTGGGGCACGAGTGCGTGGGTACGTCCAGCCTACGCCGCAGCATCGACGGTAGAACGCTGTCTATGTCACAATACTATCTAGTCAATCTCACACGAGTATCCAACTCCATAAGGAGACACATATATCATAATATAATATGTAAATACTCAATCACAGAACTAAAGCACGATAAGATATCAAAGAAAAATAAACGAAATACAACACAAGTCTAAACAAAATAATCTAACTCAAACAATAACATCCAAGTCTCAAAGTATGCCGAAAACAAATCTGGTACCATAACTGCTAAAAGAACTAACTGAATAACTAGTGATCCCGGCTAGACTACCCGGAATCACACCTGGCTACAAGGTCCAAGGCTGCAGCTACTCTCCCTGTGGTCCATAATATGCCGGACACCAGTCCTCTAAGTTGCGGTCTGGAAAAATATTTCCAGTCAGGATGGAGCAAAGTACAACCCAAATAACAGTTTCAGTTAATTGAAAAGGACTATAAAACAATAAATAGATGATGCTATATACTGAGAGAAGACAATAAATAAATGTAATGACTATAGTAAAAAGAACAGACAATAGGCAATATGGCATAGTCAATGCATATATGAAATAAAGAGAAAGAGCTACAATACCATATACGGGGTGATATAGTATATGAAATAAAATGGAGAGTTGTAACTATTCTAAGTATTTGAAATAGTAGTTTTGAAATGTGATCGGCTTGGGAACTTGTACGATAGCTACATGGCCTGGCTAATCATATGTGAGGTGTATGATTAACACTAACAATATCTACACTTGTAAGATAGGGATTTGATCACATCTCTCACTAGCAATTTCTCTGCCCCTAACTAGTACTGTGGATCCAACCATGACACGTCACGATACACGATCAATGTCCAATATATCACGTACAATGTCTAATATCAATGTCGTGTACAATGTCAATACGATAACCAATGTAACATCTCATGACTGTAGATCCAATCTATATACTAGTCCGTGTAGCACAGTATCAAGAATCAGATGTAACATTTCTAAATACTTGAATTATAGAAATTATCAAATAACGGAAATTATCAGAGAATGTACTCGCATGTGGTCCTTAGCTAGTATGAATCAGAGTCCAAGTCACAGTCCAAATAGCCTATGTATTACAATTTTACCATGTCAAAAGATAATTTAGTTTAATATATTTAATTCTAGAATAATTACTCTAAAATCCTATTTTAATCTTATTATTCTGAATTTTAGGTTAATTCCTAAATTTTGTCCAAAGAAACTGAATTTTACCAATTTGAGACTCATGACACGCAAATCGAGGTGATCTGTTGACCAAAAAAGTCAACCGATGCAAACTTGACTTTCATGTATGGTTTCCTGTAGATTTCAGCGTCAAAAATATGCTAGAATTTACGGCTCATCCGAATACAAATTTGTTTGAAAATTATTGCACATACCTAAAATTGCATTGTGCAACGGTGGTTGATTGTTAACCTAGAAGTTCTACATAATTAATAGCACAGAAATATTTTGTATTAAATCTTGCGAAAAACATATATCAATTATCTCGATATTAGCTTTCTGAAAATTCAAACGGTTAGTGATTCTGATTTCTGGTTCTCCCGAAATCGTAAAAACACCGAGATGCATCTATTTTCAGACATGCTGTGCTCTACGAATTTTCCATAATTTAATATTCAGAATTTCATGAAATAATTTACATATTCAAAAAACTAACCTCAATATGGTTTTAAAGCAAGAAACTGGGCCACGTTTGGAGTCCGGAGCTATGAGTAATGGCTTCTGGAAGATGAAGAAAACCCTAGATGACATCCCCTCAAATCTCTCTCTGTAAAATAATGGGATAATTAAGGTTATTATATTATATGTTGACTGCAGCTGAATGAAAAGTTAAAGGCTAACACGTGTCAATCTGATTGGATGATTTTGTTTATGTTATTTATTTTTGATTTGCCTTTATCAAAACATTATTTAAGTCGTTTTAAATATAAATAGCTCAAAATAAACATTAAAAATAATTATAAAATTTTAAAAAATTAAAGAAATATATTTTGAACCTAAAAACCCTACAAAAATACTTGGGACAATTTTATGCTCATAGGTTTCCTACTATAATTAGGAGAAGCTCTAAAAATTAGTTTTACCTATTTAAATAAAAATAAATATTAAAATTATTCCAAAAATTCTGAAATAATTTTAGAAAATATATAATAATATTATAAACACTAAAAAAATTACGTGGGTCCATTCTATATTCCTGGGCTTGCACAATAAATTCTAGAAGTCCTAAAAAATTAGTTATTAGTCTAAATAACTCCCAATAAATACTAAAATACTCAGAAAATTCTAGAAAATATATTTGATTATTTAGAACCCAAAATAAAAGTTTAAAATATTTTTAATTATGTTTACACTAAAATAAATTTTTGAAAGCCCTAAAAAATTTACTGTTACTAGTTTTTAATTAACCAAAAATTGTAAAAAAAATCTAATTGCCCCAAAGTAACCTAATAACAACATTTAAGCAAGAATTTTAGGATACGGAGGTTACACATATCTCCTTCTAAACGTTATATCCAACTCTATTATAATTGAATTAAATTATACATAGGTAACCCAAATATTCCAACCACTGATATACCCGATTTCCATTCATGCCAACCTACGTCTATGACACTTGTATTGCAGTAAATTGAACCCCTGTACTCTTTACACAATACTAAACACCTTGATGAGTTATATCACTTTTTGACGCTTATTGTTGAACCATTCAACGGCATCCATGATATGCAATAAACAACTTCTCGGTACCATCTCACCCTAGTTGTATTTGGCTATGGTAATTTCTATTGTCTTATAGACTCATGACCTAATTAGAAGCAAGGAGAACTGTAGAACATTCTTTATAGAGTTATTGACTCATTAACGCCATGGTAGTACATAGATTTTATTTAATAGGCTGTGACAACGGTCACAAAATTCTTACCATCTCGAATTCCTCCTTGAAGTTTGACTTACTAAAAATCCTTAGACATATGATCATGACTATAGTTTCTGCGGCCAACTTTATTCTTATAAGTTGGGTAGAGCCTTGATTAAGCGTACCCTTATTCTTAAAATGCGACGTCAAACTAGGACTCCATTTAGTAACTACGTCCCCATCTTTAGTGCAACCTTCTTAACTAAAATCTTTTCTACTATTTTTATTTTTAATTTCGTGGACAAAATTTTTATAAGTTGGGTAAATTGTAAGCATCCTGATTTTTGAATTAAAATTTTAAATTTATTAATATTGGTATTCTGTAATTTATGTGATTAAGGAATTTTTATTTATTTTTAGCTAATTATAATATATAGTATTCATGGATTTTCTAATTATGTGTATTTATTAATTATTAACATTATGCAAAAAAAATATTTTTGGGTGTACAACTATTAATAGTATATTGTGTAATTTTTCTGGAATTTATTGAGGTCCAAAACTATTTTTAAATAGCCATACATCTATATATATAAATAAAATAAAAGAAAAGAAAACAAATAAAATAATAAACCAAAACCCTACCCAAACCCAATAACCCAAACCCGAACCCAATGACAAACCCAAAATCCTAACTAAAACCCACTAAAACCCAACCCTTTCTCGTGCACAGGGAACCCCTCCCCCCTCTCTCTCCTATATATATATATATATATATATATATATATATATATATATATATATATATATATATATATATATATATATATATATATATATAACCATATGTATAA
The DNA here is from genome assembly GCA_036927795.1 of Iris macrosiphon. Lineage (NCBI taxonomy): Eukaryota > Viridiplantae > Streptophyta > Magnoliopsida > Asparagales > Iridaceae > Iris > Iris macrosiphon. The sequence continues at coordinate 135,872,819 of JAYESA010000004.1, forward strand.
GCATTCACTCTAACCCTAACCCTAATCCAGCCTCCGTTTACACCACTTCGACACCCTGGCAACCGCCGCCCGCGCCGCCACATCGCCGCGCCGCCGTACCGTACCGCCGCCGTCAGCACCCCCCCCCCCCCGCGCGCGCACAGCAGCAGCAACTTTGGCCCTCCTTCGTGCGCAGCTCCCGCCCTTCTCGATCGTTCGATTCGCTCTCCGTCTTCATTGGTATGTTCACAACCTAACCCTCTAGGATTTTCTTCAAGTGGAATGAATTTAGGCACTCCGGTTTGATCAAAAAATTGACCGAAAGTTGGCCAAAAAACTGTTCGAAAACAGTTCAGAATTTCAATCCAAGTACCTATATTTATGCCTAATTTGCCACCAACCCGTTTAATATTTTCAAAATATAATTAAAAGGAATTCTTCACAATATAACCAAGACTTTTACTGTTTTTTTAGTTTTTATTAGTTTGCTATAATGGTTAAATTATTCTTGTTCCAAAACGACCAAAAACTTGTTTTTAAAACACCCAAAATCTCGCGATACGGGGTGCGTTCCACCAAACGAGACGACTTCGTCGTGTGCGAGTTGCACCAAAAGGCGAGTATCGTCAACGCGGACATATGGGCTTTCACAAAACTTGATTTGGATGTGCGTGCACACCGGAATTAACGCGTATCCGTTAAAAACTATCGTATCACCTTTTCTGACACTCGTCGTAACTTTGTGTGTGCTTGTCGTTTCGCAACGAAACTTATGTCATCGGATTCGCAGCGTTATGTTGGTCCTGTGATCCAAGTTTGGTTCGATTCTGAGAACGTTGACGAAACATCATTTGGTGGGTCCCATGGTTCCACATAACGGACATTTTTATGACCGGCTTATCGGAATCTAGTTCTGGACGTTCCTTTGGGTTTATATCATCATTATGGACTCGTAGACACTATGTTTGACAAATTTGGAGAACTTGGTCTTTGACACGTTTTACGGTGCAAAGTGGGACACATGTGGATCCCGCTTTGACCCAAAACTGTCAATTTTGCCCCTGTGTCCAAATTGGACTTATGGATAGTCAATTCTAGCTATTTTTAGTATTCTGAGAATAATGGTGGTGTTTTTTTCCAGCATCCGGAGGTGTATGTGCAGATTCTACTTTTCCAAGAGCAGTTGACGAAGTTCAGAACCCAGGCAAGTGTACCTTGCCATGCTGTATCACAGTTCCTTGCCTTTATCTTATTTAGTTATTATAGTTATTTTATATGGTTGATGTGTGTGTTTACCCTAGGACCGTGAGACGTTGCTTAGCGTCCGAACAAGATTCGGGTGTCGACGTTGTACGCGGAGTCATGTAACGTCACTTAGATAGTTGATTCTACGATCCTATTTTTATGTGCTTGCTTTACCAAGTACGCTATATCCTAGGACACTTGACACTATTTCATATGACAGAATCTTTCTTGAGTTATTCATGGTGATTCTATATAGTGTCCTAGAGGTCATGATCTTGCGTGTTATGGACATGAGATGTTGTACTTGCTAGAGGTCATGATCTTGCGTGTTATGGACATGAGATGTTGTGGACATAAGACATGAGGTTACATTGGGTGGGGAGACACACACCATACTACAAGCTGATTATTGATATATATATACTATACTACTAGAGGTGCTGAGGCACATACGCCGGAGTCGCAATACCCTAGAGGTGCCTTGGACTCTGTCTCAGATCTTTGGCACATATACTGAGTCTTGATACTACTTGCTGCTATGGGTTCTCCGACACAGAGCCTGTAGTGGTTTCAGCCTGAGTACGAGTGATGCTCTCACGTGCATATCACATAGATGGTTACAATAATTTATCCTTGAGTATGTGGCATTATACTGTTTTACTTTTTGGCATGTTATTTCTTGTACCTTGTTACATCCCTCCGAGGACCTGGTCCCCTGCCAGTTTTTGCAGCATAGACGGTTATGGAGCCTTTGGAGTTGCTTATCTTGCAGGCATTGGTACCAGATACTTATATCATATCTATCAAAGTTATGGTTATTTATTCATATTGTTTATTTATCTGCTGATGTAGCCTAGTTTTATAGACTCATATTTCTTTCTCAAGTCTATTCGAGTTTGTGTGTTACTAGGCGGCCGACTTTAGCACAAGTAGCCCATTCTTGTGTATTTTGTTCATTGTGGATTAGGACATATATATTTATATTTACTTGATTCTTTAGATAGTAACCATTATAATACAGCTTATACGTATTCGAGTCGGACCAGAGTCTGGTCGAATGCGCAGCTGGCATGTTACGTATTTCTAGTCCTACGTATTTTGGGACTGGGGCGTAACAGTAATGCTTGTTCGTCTGATTCAAAACAAATATTGGTCGAGAATAAATTACCTACATCAACGACAATTGGAGGAGGTACCACAATATCGGAAGACGATAACCCCTACAATAGAAATTAAAGTTACTAAAACTATTTAGAATTGAAGTGACTGTAGAAAATTAGGACTGCAGTAAATACTGACAGTCCTCAAAATAACTAGGACTGTAGGAAATATGACATTCCTATTGTTTGTCAGGATTGTAACCTCACTTACAGTCCTAAGAAAAGAAATGACTGTTAGTTGTTTGACAATCCTACTTATTTATAGGACTGTCATTTAGTTCCACAGTCCTACTGCCAAAAATCCCAAAAATAAGCTGTCAAATTCTTTACCAAGTGTGCTTCAGAAGAACCGAGGAGTTCTTCGGCCATAGCGAAATGAGAATTAAGTGTATTAGATGACCCAATTTTTTCTAGATGTATTTCTCCTACATTAAATACATATAATTCAATATTTATATGTGGACCTAATGTTTGAAAAACCTAATCGTCATAGTTAATCGATGATATACAAAATAACGGTTGAATGTTGTAAATTTTTTTGTAGTGGGATTAGGATTTTGATTTCCAATCTTCACTTTAGTGTCTAGGATTTAGAGAATGGATAGAAATTAGGTTTTGGAAGAAAGGAGCATAGGGAGAAGAGAGCATGGGGAGAAGAGAGAGGTTGTAATTAAAATTTTATTGGCTTTTATATGAACATATGGGCTACCCTCAAGCAAAATATATTAATGACAAACTTGTAATTAATTAAAAAAAAAATTAGACTGTTCTAAGCAAACTATGGAGTGCCTATAGAATTTAGCGGCTTGTGATAAATGCACTACAAAGTAGACTCAGGGCTAGCCCACTATTTGTGGTAGCCCAGTTATGAAGAAATTTTACTCAGGCTTATCCAAATTTTACTAGGGCTGCCCACCCTATTCACCTCCCTCCTCTTGCCCCCATTCCGCTCCTCCATCGCTCGCCGCCGCCCCCACCGCTCGCCGCAGTCCCCACGCGTAGCAGCGACCCCGTCCTCCACCGCGTGCGCGCCTCCTCCTCCTCCCCCACCTCCTGCCACCGCCTCCTCCTCCCCCTCCTGTTCCTCTGCCTCTTCCCCCCTTCCGGCCTCCACGCAGTCCAGCCCCTGTGTCACCTCGCATAGCCTTCTGTAAACCCCCTGATTTTGCAAGAATTCTAAATTTGGTTTTTTTTCACAATTTTCTGGAATTTTCTGGGAATTTTCTGTAATTAAAATCAGGGTTTTAATTATTAAATGATTTTTTATTGATAATAAATAATGTTAAAATAATATAAAAATAATATTTTTGGGTGTAAAATGAAAAAGTGGACTTAGAATAATTTTTCTGGAATTTATTGGGCCCCGGACCTATTTTTAAATCACCTAAAACTATTATTATTTATTTATTCATTTATTTATTTATTTATCTATTTATTTAATTATTTAAACTGGAGCCCAGCCCACCTAGCCCCGAGCCCGGCCCAAACCCGGGCCGAACAGGCTCGGCCCAAGCCCGCGGCCCAAACCCTTAGCCAGCCCAGCCCGTTTGCTAAACGGGTCGGGTCGGGTCAGGTCCACCCGAACCTGACCCGCCGCCCGGACCCGCTTCTCCCCCAGCCCCTCTCCCCGCACGACCCGTTCTTCCCCCCCCCCCCCCGCGTCCGGCGCTGCTGCCCGCGTCTGCCGCCGAGTCCGCCGCGGCCACGCGCCCCCGCCCCCGCCCGCGGCCACGTCCACGCCTTCCTCGCTCTCCTCCGCCTCACTTGCCGCCATTACCGGCCGGCCTCCCCCTTTAAACCCCCCCCCCCCCCTTTCCTCTCCTTCTCTGGCCACCCCCTCGCCGGAAATCTCGACCCGACCACCACGCCGCAGCCGCCTCCACCCTCTCCAGCGCCGAGCAGCCCCGAGCCCCCACCGTCTTCCTCCTCCCTCCCTCACCGGAGCCCTATCCTCCCCGCTGCCATAACCCCCTCGCCCGACTCCGGTCAGCCCCGATCCGCCGCAGCCTCGCCGTGCCCGCGCCGCCGCCTCCGCCAGCAACGCCGGCGCCGCCCTAGCCCCCGGCCGACCTCCCCCCGTCGCAGAGTCGCCCGAGCCGCCGCAGCTCTGGCCAGAATCCCCAAACCCTAACCTAGGTCTCTGTGTCGGACACGTGTCGGACACGGATTTTTCCGGGTTTTTCGGACCCTGTTCAGGTACGCATATCTTTCTGCTCATAACCCCATTTTTGATTCCGTCAGTTGCGTTGCGTAGCCTGCATGACCCCCTCTGTGCCCGTACAACCCGCTCGGGGCATCGCGTCCTGTGGTGATCGCGAACCGCAATCCAAAAATAGGAAAAATAACACCCCGATTCACCCCGGAACTGGGTACGCCCCACCAAACGGGACGACTTGGTCGCGCGCGGTCTTCACAGATACGTGCACGTCATTGATACGGACATGTGGGATTTCGCGGAAGTCGATTCGGGTGTGCGTGCACACCGGGATCAACGCGTATCCGCAGACAACGCCCCGAATTTAACTTTTCTGAATCATGCCCTAACTTTCTGTACACACGTCGGATTGAAACGAAACTTGCGCCATCGGACTCGTAGCGATACGCTGGTCCTGTGACCCAAGTTTGGTTCGATTCTGAGAACGTTGACGAAATCGCGTGTCGTGGGCCCTACAGGCCCCACTCGACTGGCGATTTTGTGATCGGCTCATCGGAATCTAATTCTGGAAGTTCCGTTGGGTTCGTATCATCGTTCCTGACTTGTTGACACTAAGTTTGGTGAATTTGGAGACTTTTGACCCTGACATATTTTTCGGTGCAAAGCGGGCCCACATGTGGACCACGTTTTGACCCAAATTTGTCGTTTTTGCCCTTGTCTCCAAATTGGACTCAAGGACAGGCGTTTCTAGCTATTTGATATCTTTTGAGCATGATGGTAATGTTTATTTCAGCATCCGGAGACATTTCTAGAAATTTCTCCGAGAACAGAACCGTAGTGGAATTCAAACATCAGGCAAGTACCTGCACTTCAAGTTTAATCTTTATATTGTGATAATTAGTTCCTTGCTCTACTAGTACCATTGGATGATTACACTTAGTGTTAGGATTTGGAGTTCATGTCTTGCTTTTCGTGTCGGGAGGGAGAATACTAGGAGGCATGTAGTTTACCCTTCCCCCTGTCCTGACTGCTAGCTGTTGGTACGCGACTGTACCATCAGCCTTATACTCGATTATTCCTGACTACTAGTCGTCTATGACGGCCTTATTAGCCTTATAACCCCCTACATGCCAACTATGTATTCTAAATGCACATTTTCACACACACATAGTTCCTGATGTCTTGTTCCAGTTCTATTTTCTTGTCTCATTATAATCCTGTTTTACTCATGTCCCTAACTTATAACATTTAACTCTTAGTTAATTTTACTACTTATTGTGCATATTCTTATCATGATACTTAGTCAGTTTTTACTACTTGTCATAAATATTTAGTTTAAGCTTTGTTGTGTATTGGTACTTTGCTCCTTTCCTGACTGGATCCATTGATATTAGGCGATGATGAGGACTATGCCCCCACTTTTATGGCCCATATGACATAGCAGGTGATACTTTCGAGGAGCCGGTTCCTACTCAGGAGACTACTTTTGAGGAGTAGTAGCCAGTTAGCTAGTATTTTCTTTCAGCATAATACTCGGGTTTGTCCCCGATTTATCTTCTGTTTCAGTATTAAACTGTGGATTTGGATGTCACAAAATTTGTCTTATAAAATCTTAGCATTCCTATTCCTGTTATTATCCTTGCCTATTTATTCTTGTGGATGAGATAGATTTTAATTTACCTGTGGATATGATCTAGACAGCGTACTACCGCCGACACTGCGGCGTAGGCTGGACGTACTCACGAACTCGTGCCCGAATATCCGGGTGCGGGTCGTGACACATTTTTATGGTGGCCCATGCAAGTCAACGACTAAATTGTTCGGTTTCAATTTAGGGACCGAACAGGCCTGCAATAAGAATATGATAAGTTTTTAGGATCTCATCCACTTGCTTGAATCGTTCTTGACATCTATCTCGGATTCGAATTAATTCCTTGACTTGCATCCTGCCTTGATTCCTGTGCGCCTCTTATTGTTTATTTGGTTGCAGAGTCATGGATTCACGAGCAAACGACGAGATTCCTGCAAGATCACCACGAGATGCTGTGGTAAACCAACAAGCTCTACCAGCACCCGAACTGAGACCACCCTTGGTACCACCAGCAGCACTCTCCCAGCAAGCCCAGCTACAGCAGAGGGCACCACCTCAAGGACGCGGACAAGCTTACGCGATGACCGTGGAGAACGCGCAGACTCTTAGAGTAGCTAATGCGCGTAAGTGATTCGTAGAAACCGTTTCTAGTATTGTTTTAGCTCGTGCCTACTGGTTCGTGACCTCAGCCCCAACCTAGTAATTTTGAACTTGCTAAATAACCTAGTATGCTTTTATATTTGATAACTGTAGAGATTGTAGAGTCTTTTGTTATTGTGCTTATTGTGTGTTATTTTATGAACTTAAATAATTTGTACCTCCTTTCATCATCATCTAGCGCACTTAATTTTGCTGTACTTGACTTATGCTGCTATTTTATAGCCTAGTTTTGCAAGCTTACTCTTTATCGAGCTTGTTCATGACAAGTGTATTATTGGGGAGGCCCACAATAATATATTTCAGAATCAGTGTATTACGGTCTGATCAACCTTAGTGCATTTTGATTCGCACTTCGCACGACTACTTTACGTGGATTGAGATATATAGTTGACTAGTATACTTGCCCCCTAAATATGTTCGAGCATATCGTATCAGTTACATAACTGTACTAATACGAGCATGCGAACAAATAATTACCAGAATAGAATTTCAATCCATAACTGCTTGACAATCCCCATTTGAATTCTTTAAACGCCTTGATCCCGATACTTCTGTTCTATCACCTCACCCTTGAACTCTTTATTATTGATCTTCGTCTTCCCTTATTTCGGAAAGACGAAACCTCGTGCTTGGTATAAGTTTGATACACAGAGAATACTAGATATGTCCCATAGGCCGATCACATACTTGAGGATTATCCTTTCGTAATTAAGGATATATCATATGTGATATGATCGGCGTTGAAGTTTCGAGGATTGAATGAACTGAGTAAACATATTAAGGAATATTTTCTTAAGGTATATAGCCTTATGTGATGGATGGGTAAATTATAAGTTGGATAGCAGTGCATTGTCAACTCAAGATAAATTTCTTTTTAGATTGTGACCGAGTAAGATTAGATTGGGAGAGGTTCAAGCCATTCTAATTTTGAAAATCTAGACGATAAAAATATAGAATTTCAGACTTGAACATTGGTGGACTACATTTAAATTATTTTTCAATTTGATGATTTGAATTAAGAATTAAAATTTGATGGTTGGACTACCTAGTCGGAATATTGAGGATGTGAATAGAATTTAAAAAGTTGAAGCATACAATTGTGAATGGGAATACTATTGGACTCGAATTACTTCTAGAGAAAATTATGATAGTTAGAATCGTGAGGCAAATTTATAAGCGTATGCAAATCTTGAAGATGTTATATGGACTTAATTTAAAATCTGCCTGTGGATAATTTGAGAAAGTAAGAAGTGATAACCATAGGTTGAATTTGATTGGAACAGTAGTCATCTTAACCTTGAAGTGATTGCAGTGGATATGATTAGGATTTTAATTATCGCAAGGAGATTGCGATTGACTTGCCTTATGTACATGAAGGGTTAACAAATTATGGCTTAATTTTAATTTCGAGGACAAAATTTTTATAAGTTGGGTAGATTGTAAACCCCCTGATTTTGCAAGAATTCTAAATTTGATTTTTTTTCACAATTTTCTGGAATTTTCTGTAATTAAAATCAGGATTTTAATTATTAAATGATTTTTTATTGATAATAAATAATATGAAAATAATATGAAAATAATATTTTTGGTTGTAAAATGAAAAACTGGACTTAGGATAAATTTTCTGGAATTTATTGGGCCCCGGACCTATTTTTAAATCACCTAAAACAATTATTATTTATTTATTCATTCATTTATTTATTTATTTATCTATTTATTTAATTATTTAAACTAGAGCCCGGCCCACCTAGCCCCGAGCCCGGCCCAAACCCGGGCCCAACAGGCTCGGCCCAAGCCAGCGGCCCAAACCCTTAGCCAGTCCAGCCCGTTTGCTAAACGGGTCGGGTCGGGTCAGGTCCACCCGAACCCGACCCGCCGCTCGGACCCGCTTCTCCCCCAGCCCCTCTCCCCGCACGACCCGTTCTTCCCTCCCCCCCCCGCGTCCGGCGCCGCTGCCCGCGTCTGCCGCCGAGTCCGCCGCAGCCACGCGCCCCCGCCAGCGGCCACGTCCCCGCCTTCCTCGCTCTCCTCCGCCTCACCTGCCGCCATTCCCGGCCGGCCTCCCCCTTTAAACCCCCCTTTCCTCTCCTTCTCCGGCCACCCCCTCGCCGAAAATCTCGACCAGACCACCACGCCGCAGCCGTCTCCACCCTCTCCAGCGCCGAGCAGCCCCGAGCCCCCACCGTCTTCCTCCTCCCTCCCTCACCGGAGCCCTATCCTTCCCGCTGCCATAACCCCCTCGCCCGACTCCGGTCAGCCCCGATCCGCCGCAGCCTCGCCGTGCCCGCGCCGCCGCCTCCGCCAGCAACGCCGGCGCCGCCCTAGCCCCCGGCCGACCTCCCCCCGCCGTAGAGCCGCCCTAGCCGCCGCAGCTCCGGCCAGAATCCCCAAACCCTAACCTAGGTCTCTGTGTCGGACACGTGTCGGACACGGATTTTTCCGAGTTTTTCAGATCCTGTTCAGGTACGCGTATCTTTCTGCTCGTAATCCTGTTTTCGATTCCGTCAGTTGCGTTACGTAGCCTGCATGATCCCCTCGGTGCCCGTGCAACCCGCTCGGGGCATCGCGTCCTGTGGCGATCGCGAACCGCGATCCAAAAACAGGAAAAACAACGCCCCGATTTACCTCGGAACTGGGTACGCCCCACCAAACGGGATGACTTGGTCGCGCGCGGTCTTCACAGATACGTGCGCGTCGTTGATACGGACGTGTGGGATTTCACGGAAGTCGATTCGGGTGTGCGTGCACACCGGGATCAACGCGTATCCTCGGACAACGTCCCGTATCTGACTTTTCTGAATTATGCCCTAACTTTCTGTACACACGTCGGATTGAAACGAAACTTATGCCATCGGACTCGTAGCGATACGCTGGTCCTGTGACCCAAGTTTGGTTCGATTCTGAGAACGTTGACGAAATCACGTGTCGTGGGCCCTACAGGCCCCACTCGACGGGCGATTTTGTGATCGGCTCATCGGAATTCAATTTTGGAAGTTTCGTTGGGTTCGTATCATCGTTCCTGACCTGTTGACACTAAGTTTGATGAATTTGGAGACCTTTGACCCTGACATATTTTTCGGTACAAAGCGGGCCCACATGTGGACCCCGTTTTGACCCAAAATTGCCGTTTTTGCCCTTGTCTCCAAATTGGACTCAAGGACAGGCGTTTCTAGCTATTTGATATCTTCTGAGCATGATGGTAATATTTATTTCAGCATCCAGAGACATTTGTAGAAATTTTTCCGAGAACAGAACCGTAGTGGAATTCAAACATCCGGCAAGTACCTGCACTTCAAGTTTAATCTTTATATTGTGATAATTAGTTCCTTGCTCTACTAGTACCATTGGATGATTACACTTAGTGTTAGGATTTGGAGTTCATGTCTTGCTTTTCGTGTCGGGAGGGAGAATACTAGGAGGCATGTAGTTTACCCTTCCCCCTGTCCTGACTGCTAGCTGTTGGTACGCGACTGTTCCATCAGCCTTATACTCGATTATTCCTGACTGCTAGTCGTCTATGACGGCCTTATTAGCCTTATAACCCCCTACATGCCAACTATGTATTCTAAATGCACATTTTCACACACACATAGTTCCTGCTGTCTTGTTGCAGTTCCATTTTCCTGTCTCATTATAATCCTGTTTTACTCATGTCCCTAACTTATAGCATTTAACTCTTAGTTAATTTTACTACTTATTGTGCATATTCTTGTCATGATACTTAGTCAGTTTTTACTACTTGTCATAAATATTTAGTTTAAGCTTTGTTGTGTATTGGTACTTTGCTCCTTTCCTGACTAGATCCGTTGATATTAGGCGATGATGAGGACTATGCCCCCACTTTTATGGCCCATATGACGTAGCAGGTGATACTTTCGAGGAGCCGGTTCCTACGCAGGAGACTACTTTTGAGGAGTAGTAGCCAGTTAGCTAGTATTTTTTTTCAGCATAATACTCGAATTTGTCCCCGATTTATCTTCTGTTTCTGTATTAAACTGTGGATTTGGATGTCACAAAATTTGTCTTATGAAATCTTAGCATTCCTATTCATGTTATTATCCTTGCCTATTTATTCTTGTGGATGAGATAGATTTTAATTTACCTGTGGATATGATCTAGACAGCGTACTACCGTCGACACTGCGGCGTAGGCTGGACGTACTCACGAACTCGTGCCCGAATATCCGGATGCGGGTCGTGACACCTTCCATTCCGGACTGTCAAAATTTTAACTGTCCTAAAAAAATTAACATATATTTTTAGGACTGTCAAAATTTTGACAGTGACATTCCTGATTATAAAAAAATCAATTGGAAGTGGACAGTCCGGTAAGTAATTTTTGGAAATGGCAAACTTATAATAGTATAAATTTGGACTATCCCGAGTCATTTTTATAGTACCTTTATCCAGAGCCAATTTAGCTTATGTTGACATGACAAAACTAAGGGTATATTTGACCAAAGAATTTTTCTTTCGAGCTTAATTTGGGTTGAAAGTTTAACCCGACCCCTGTAGTGTAAACCTCCTCTTCTTCCCCTTATCCTCCCTCCACTTCTTTCTCAGTCACTTCCCTCCACTTCCATCACCACTTCCGCCAGCCACTTTCACCCACTCCCATTTCTATCAAATGTTGCTCTCACTTACTTCCCCTCACTTCCCCTCCAAATCCCTCAAACCCCTCAAACCCACCACCATCCGCTGCTCCCTCCCCCAACCCGCCGCCACCCGCAAACCCAAACCCGAAACCCTCCCCAAGTCCGCCATCCAGAGAATCTCCGAGAAGCTCCGTAGCCTCGGCTTCGCCGAACCCGACCCGCTCCCGGACCCGCCTCCTCCCTCTGGGCCCGGGTCCGCCGGGGAGATCTTCATCCCCACCCCCCGCGAGCTCCCCCGGTACCGGGTCGGGCACACCATCGACGCCAGCTGGAGCACGCCCGACAACCCGGTCCCGTCCCCCGGTTCCGGAGTCGTGGTCGCGAGGCTCGGGCACCTGTGGAAGAGGGAGAAGGAGGAGGAGGAGAAGGAGAGGAGGAGGAGGATGGAGGAGCTGCCGATGGCGGCGGAGCTGGTGGTGGAGAAGGAGGAGTTGAAGCGGCTCAGAAGGGACGGGATACGGCTGGAGAAGAGGCTCAAGGTCGGGAAGGCAGGGATTACTGAGGGAATCGTTAATGGGATACACGAAAGGTGGAGGAGGTCGGAGCTCGTCAAGATCAAGTGCGAGGATCTCTGCCGGATGAACATGAAGAGGACACATGAGATTCTAGAGGTATTGCCACCGTCGTCGGGTCTTTAATTCTTACTAGAATAATACAAGTATATAACCCTCGACCTATGTTGCACAGACATGGATACAACACTTTAAAGACACGGCTATATGTACACGGCACCAATTTTGGTGTGTCCTAATGTATTGTGGAGTGTCCTAGTTGTGTCCAACAAGTGTCAGATACATTTTGACAAGACATAACTCACGTTTTTGGAGCCCCTTGTCACGCACAATATTTTGTGGCCCACCGAGGTGGATTAGATGCTCTTTAGACATCTTTGTAAATATTTGGCAGTTAGAATCATACATGGAATATTCCTAAGACCTAGAATAATTCATAGAATATTCTAGGTCATAGGAATTATTTTAGGTCATAGGAATATTCTATGCATGAATCTAGCTGCCAAATATTTACAAAGATGCCTAAAGAGCATCTAATCTACCTCGGTGAGCCACAAAATATTGTGCGTGACACCCTGCTTCCTTAGCCCTCAACTCTTATCATTACTTGAAAATTTTGCTGAAATGGCGGACTCTAAAATGATATTGGAGCCATCTGGGATCAAATCTCATATGGCACGCCATTTTAGGACGATTTTTGAAAAACATATAGTGTGCAAATCCAACCATGAAACGTGTGTATCGAAATGGTACAAATATATAACCCACAACTTCGAGTAGTGGTAGAGACTTAAACACGGTATGGTCACAACGGTTTTACATTTATATTATTCAGTATGCCCATACAAGTTGAATGCCCATTTTATGGGTAGGGTACTGGATTCAACACAATGATATATATTTTTTTGAAATCCGTATATTGACCGTGTACGATGACTTGTTTGAACATAAGTGCTCCGTACCATGTAATTTATTGAATTGCTTGATGAGAAAACAAGTTATATTTGTTTCTATATCATATTAAAGTCAATGCCACTACGCCAAAACTCGAGAGTCGTGGTGAGGAGATATATCGTTATAGCATTCTAACAATGATCTATAATGTCTTTAAAGATATATGGATAAAAATCTCGAATTCTGAAAGCTCATGCATCGACTAAAGTCTACTGGAACTATTTTTTGAGTAGTACCAAAAAGTGGGCAATATGATGGTTGGTCTAGAAGGCTTCAAAACCATAGATTTTCCATGTGCACATGTTTTATAGGGCATGCAAGTAGGGGTGGAGGCAGGATTAAAATTTTGGAGGGACCGTGCTACTACATATAGAAATTCTTAAAATTATCATGTTAATTGAACATCAATAATAAAATATATACTAAAACTGAAACAAGAATGAGCAAAAAAACAAAGTCAATATTTTTTAAATTATTACAAAAGAGGAAGCAAAAAATTATATATAAAAGGTTTTTAAAATATGTAAAACATTTAATTAAGAGAGATGAGATTCGAACTCGTTATCGCTCAATTGAAAGCCTAAAGCACTACCACTAGAGCTAGCTTATTCTTTGTACACTAGAGGGCCAAAATAATATATATTTTAAAACTACAAAAACAGTTCTATATAGTATTCAACTTTTAAAATATTTTTTTTGGGAGGGGCAAGTAAATTAAAATTTTGGGAGGGGTGGCGTGGCCCCCCTGATCCTATATAGATCCGCCCCTACATGGAAGTGATTATAAAGGCTGATTGTTAATTTTGGTGATCTGCGTTGCACCATTGTGGCGAGAACAAATATTTACGTTGTTCATGTGGATCAATAAAACCCTATTACAACATACATGATTCCCATAATGCTGAACACCTGATGAAAATTTTAATTTACTCATCCATCATAGGACTACTACCCATCATGAGAATATCTCCGCTTATGGTGCAGTAGAATTAGAATTAGTCTGAGCAATGTGAGCAACAACTTTATCAATAATTCCACAAGGTCTTTCACCGTTGTACTGCTGCATGAAACTTCTCCAGGGTGTACGGACTCAGTGTCGGCCCTGAGCTCATAGGGCCCGAGGTGAACTCCCAAAATAGGCTCCCATAATATAATTTTTTTAACTAAAATAAAAATAAATATAAAAAAATATTGTTGCCACCAGAAACTGAACTAAGGACTTATAGTGTGTAAATCTAACATGATAACCACTACCCCACAACTCTTTTGAGTTAAGAATGACTCGTAGTACATAATGATTAGATACGACCATGTTGGTACCCCTTTAGTCTTTAGGTTCTAGGTCGTCGTCCAGCCTGTTCTGAGCCAGATCCGTCTTGTAAAGACTCAAGGTGTTTGGTGGGCCGGGCGGCTCGGGCTTGGCCCGGTCAAACCCGAGCTAGGCTGGTCCAGGCCAGGAACTAGTCCGGCCTGTTCTCCTATCTGGGTCGGGTTAGGTTCCCATTCCTAAACCTAGCCTGGCCCAACCCGATCAAAGATCGGTCAAAAGATTGGCCTCCAGAACCTGGGCTGTGGGACCCACCTAGGTGTTCCTATAGCTGTTTTAGTGGGATGTTTTACCAATTTATCCCCATATGACTATTTGTGGGGGCATTTTGGTAAAATATTTTCCAACAACCATATGGTCTTTTGGGATGTAACCTATATTTAGCTATATATGGACATTATTCAAGTTTTTTTGATAAGTTTACTAAAAATAACCAAAATATCCTATAATAGCCCATAGACGGCTATTTTACAAAGATTCTTGCGGCCATTTTAATCTTCCAAAAATCTATAAATATGGTTTGTTTTATCAATATATATCACAATTCACAACTCAAAATCTTCTTATACTCTCTTATTTACTTTACTTTAGGTCCTCTAGTTCTAGACTTCTGGTGTTCACTATTCAGTCTAAAGGCCATGTATAATGTACAACAACTACTGCATCAGCCACAAGGTCCACAACTTCAACTGACGCAATCGCATGGAGTACAAGGCTACAAAGGAGGAGGACCTCGTCGTCGCAGTTCATCCAATATTTGGAAACACTTTTGCATGATTTATAATGAGATTGTTACAGGAGTCAGAGATGTAACTCATGTTGAATGCATAAAATGTAAAACTCGAATAAAATAGTACCTAAAAATGGCATAGGAATATTATGTAGGCATCTAAATCGTTTTATCTAGTATCTATCCTCTTGAGCGAGGCAAGTACATGAGGCATTGATGATGGAGCTTTACGAAATTTGTATCTTGACGAAATATCTATTTTAATTTATTTAACTATTAGTACTAGGAACTTGGGTACTTGCAATTATCATGTATCAGTTTTCAGTTTTTATGTCTTTATATTTTATGTGTGATTGTGTTCTCACAATGACTATATTCAAGACTATAAGTTATGTTATATTTTAATTAATATTTTTAGCGAGTACTAGTTTTGTATGTCTATATTTATTCATTCTATGTTGTGTATAATTATAATTTGTAAGTTATCAAATAATTATATTAATCTGATTAGACTAATTGTATCAAAATATCGCAACTCAATAGAATTTGAAGCATAATTCGATTTCAAATTTCCTCAATCAATACCAAGAGCCCAAGGCCCATGTTAGATTGTTAATATAAAATCTCTCAAAATAATAATATATATACATATATTTTTATTAGATTACGAAGGGCCAAGGCCCTTGCTAGTTTGAATTTTTTTTTTATAAATAATACGCGGTCAGTTGGCCTGAACCGTCTCTACCCGGGCCGTGGGCGCAGGCTGGTTTTGGGATTTTTAGTCGAGGCCTGGGCTGCCCAGACCGAACCCGGTCAAAACTGGGCCGATTGGCCGGGGACTGCCCACCCAACACCTTGAAGTGTAGCAACTCATGCCCACCTTCAGTAGACAATTTCCTAGCAGCTTGGGCTCATCCAAGAGCACCTCTAGGTGGAAACCTGAGCGCATCTGGAAATGCGTTGCTATAAAAGGTTATCTTTGCAAATTTTAGCAAGTTACAAATCTGATACTGCAAGGCAATAGAAGAGTTATTTTTATCTAAGTTCCTTTGCTTTCTGTCGTTCCACACTAAATAAACCAATGCCATAACTCACACATTCCAGCTCAATCCTATCAATCCCTCAATCCCACCCTGCTAAATTTCCCTCTGTCCAATGATAAACTATGTGATTCTATATCTTAAGCTATTCTATGTAGAAGCAAGAATCCCCAAACTGAAGCAAGTTCTCATCCACAACATCAACAAGCACATTTTGGTAAAATGCAATGATTTTTTCCCCTTGAAGGCTACACACCATTATACTTGCACCTTAAAAGCCAGTCACATCAATATCTTTGTCTAAAGAGGCAAGGACAAGCCCAATCGCCAGAAGCATAGAGAAGTTTGATGTCACCAAAACTCAAAAACAGCAGATAAATAAACCATTGTCCATCTCCAAATTCTCTTATCCTGTGCCCATTGAGGGAGCTGCAAGAACTGTGACATTTGTGGAAGCTGACGTCTATCCATTACATTTCTGAATTGATATTCATCTCCAAACTTCTTCCACCCTACAACGTTGAGAAGAAATTAGTTCATAATAATTCGTGCCCAATAAAATAGGGTTCACGATATCTGCTTGCTAATGGAATCTCTCCAGCCAAACATCGAGCCAAAATTGACAATTCTTACCATCTATGTTCTGTCTAATAAGTCATTAGCTATCTTAGAAAAAATAATAACTCATAAGCTATCTGGATCCAAATCATGCTATTTGTCTCCGCCTTCACTTTGATTTCTTGCACTCTCTCTTTCTTTCTGTAGGAATGGGCACTCTAAAGCTATGTGACCCTCTCGGGCAATTGTAACATTTGATAGCCATCAGGCGTTCTAATTGAAGTGCCATAGCTTACTGCTGTTATAGCACAAAACCTTCCTGCTGCTTTTTTGAGGAGAAACAACCATAGATCACCTGCAAATTCTTTGGAAGTATTTTAGTAATCTTTTTGTTTTGCCCCTTGTTCTAAACTGCACTGGGATTACTCTTCTCAGTGGCATTTGAGAGAGACTCTGACAAAAAAATTTGTTACAAGTGATTTCACCATAACTATTTCATGGTAGTCAAAGACATGTCTTGCAGAAAGGTGCAGCAGCTGCGCCTCACACCACATTAAGCAAGGCACATTTCTCCAGGCGCACCCAAGACGCATCTTAGATGCTCCTTTTTGCAAGGTTCAACCAAGAAAAGTCTCGCCTTATGTTTTTTTTATTTATACAAAAAAAACTTTGAGGCATGGAGATAATCGTTATCTCGTATAAGTAGTTGGTAACAGTTGAACTGGAAAAACTAAAATTTACTAAAAAAATATGGTAGGGATAATACAAACTCTTGTTAGTTCTGTTGTTTGCTCTGTTGCTCTGCTAGTTTACTTGGTTATGTTTTAATGTATTTTTGTTGGTTTTAATATGTTATTTGGTTTTATTACTTACATTACTAATTTATTTATTTAACTATGTATATTTTTCTTATTTTTGTCTCTCTTCGCTCGGGCGCGTGTCTTAACTGCGCCTTGTGCCTTTGACTACCTTGAACTATTTGCATCGACACAAATACTACATGATACATTAGGGGCACATCACCACGTATACAACCTCCACTTTGATGTATCCTAGTGTAGTATTGAGTGTCCTTGTTGTTTCTGACATGAAAGCGACATTGGCACTACCAGATTTTGGAGTGTCCATGCTTCCTAGCAATATAATTTAACGATTGGGTGTAGCTTTCTAGGTGAGCCATGAGGTTTTATGAAGGATCTTCTACTAGTTGCCAAGCCCGCAACAATATTAATTATGAATATTGTCATTTTTATCGTAATTAGCATGCATAAAATCTAAATTGCCATGCCTTACGAAGGTTTATATTTTATTTGATATTGTTCAATTAACTTTACCTCTTAACTATGATCCAAGCATGCAGTGAATTTGTTTATGTGATATAATAAAAACTATATGTAGTAACAAATTCTCTGCTGTATACATTTGTATTGTTAAAATATTGTTTAGAGGTTTTACTTACTGTGTACAGGCGATAGAGATTGATTTCGTAATAGGGTTGTTTGGTGTAACCATCAGATGGAAGGATCCATTTGTACTTTTCCCCCTTTGATAAAGATGATGTAGAGAACTTGTTTTAACATCAAGAAGACCTACCAATCCTTTAGAAACTATTCAATATCTTTTATTTGATTAAAAGTTAAAACTTGATTGAGTCTTTTTTGGAAAATGGCACCTTTTATGTTAAACCCATTCCTGTTGTTTTTTCCCATAAGATCAAGTAATCAGAAATAACTATAAAATTATGGAGAGTTTGTGGTTAAATGTGCAACCCTTATGGAGGCAATAACCCTTATGGAGGCAAAGTGATGGGAGGCTTTCTTGGGTCATTAAGTTTTCTACTTGACTTTATTTTTTTCATTATTCTGATTATAGTTCAGATAGAATGATGCTGTCTTAATCATAGTCACAAGTTCAGCGTTCGGGAATGATTCAGCAACATTGAAGAATTTGAGAAAATCCGGAAAATTTGGTAAAAGTCCGGATATTAACAAATAGTAAAAATATAAATAAGATAACCGTATTTTGTAAACTTTAGATGTTTTATTATGGAACTATAGGGGGTTTTTATTGAGCCGAGCTTTGAGTGAGCACCCAGCTATAGTTCGACTCTATAAGGAAAAAATCGAGCTAGAGCTAAGCTCTAGCTTTCAGACGAACCCTCGTCTAAAATTAAGCTCAAGCTCAGGTCTCTGAAATATTTGCGAGCATGAGCTTGACTTGCGAGCTGCTATTTTAAAACACGAAAGCTTGATGAACTTAAGAGTCATAAACAAGCTTAAGCTTGAATTTAGCTTGTTTATGAACTCATGAGCTTTGCCCCAAACCAAAGTTATAGCTCAATTAGCATAATATCAAACTCAAAATGTTTAGATGAACTTCATATTAAATTGGAAAAGTCTATTAGTGTAAGATATTTCTTTTATATAAGTATATAAATAAAAACGAGCTGGCTCGCGAGCTCACAAGCCGAATACCTCTACGCTCTTGTTTGGTCTCTTTTATGTAACGGGCCTATTCTTAGGCTCGAGCTCGTGCTCTCGTGTCACGACCCGCACCCGGAAATTCGGGCACGAGTGCGTGGGTACGTCCAGCCTACGCCGCAGAATCGGCGGTAGTACGCTGTCTAGGTCAATCCATAATTACTAACTAGCTCATTCACAATAACATAGGCAAGATAATAATGAGAAATGAAACTTAAGATTTCAACTGAAAATAAATGTGGCAACAGATTCAAATGTTTAATACAGGAATTTCAAATGAAATCGGGGACAAACCCGATTGCTAAGATAAAGAGCAAAACTAAGATAACTACTGCTAACTACTCAGCAGGAGTAGCTTCCTGTGCGGGAACTGGCTCTGCAACTGTATCACCTGCTGCCTCATAGGGGCCATAATAGGTGGGGGCAAGGTTCTCATCATCGCCTAAACAACAGATCCAGTCAGAAAAGGAGCAAAGTACACAGTGCACAACAAGATTAAACTAAATATTTTATGACAATTAAATATTGGATATCATGTTGAGAAACAGCATTAGCAGAACATTATTATCTCAGAGTTAGCTGTAAACAGGAATATGAGAAACAGAAATAAATGGAACAGGAAATGAACTACAATAGCCAGCAAGAAATATAACATGACCAGAACTATCTGTGTGAACTTGTGTTTGTTTTTAGAATACTTAGTTGGCATGTAGGGGTTTATAAGGCTAATCCGGCCGTCATAAACGGCTATTAGACAATACAATCGAGATCCGGCTGATGGACAGTCGTGTACCAACAGCTATTAGACAATCCAGGGGAAAGGGTAAACTACATGCCTTCTAGGTATTCTCCCACCCGACATGAAAAACAAGACAGGAACTACCAATATTCAAGACATGAAATTCAACATTTCTAACACTAGGTGTAAACATCAAGGGTACATGTATAGCAGGGGATTAATTATCACAGTATATAAAGATTAACTTGAAGTGCAGGTACTTGCCTGTTGTTTGGATCTGATTAATTAGGTTCTTGGGGGAAAAGTCCAGAGATGAGTCCAAAAGCTGAAATAGACATTACCATCACTCTCAGAAGATGTCAAATAGCTAGAAACGCCTGTCCTTGGGTCCAATTTGGAGACAAGGGCAAAAACGGCAGTTTCGGGCCAAAACGGGGTCCGCCGGTGGGCCCGCTTTGCACCGAAAAACGTGTCCGGGTCAAAGGTCTCCAAATTCACAAAACTTAGTGTCAACAGGTCAGGAACGCTGATACGAACCCAACGGAACTTCCAGATTTGGATTCCGATGAGCCGAACACAAAATCGCCCGTCGAGCGGGGCCTGTGGGGCCCACGACACGCGATTTCGTCAACGTTCTCAGAATCGAACCAAACTTGACCCACAGGACCAGCGTATCGCTACGAGTCCGATGGTGCAAGTTTCGTCTCGATCCGACGTGTGTGCACGAAATTAGGGTGAATTGCAGAAAAGCCGGATACGGGGCGATGTCCGCGGATACGCGTTGATTCCGGTGTGCACGCACACCCGAATCAGCTTCCGCGAAATCTCACACGTCCGTATCGACGGTGCGTACGTATCTGTGAAGACCGCACGCGACCAAGTCGTCCCGTTTGGCGGGGCGTACTCAGTTCCGGGGGTGAAACAGGGTCTGGTTTTTCCTGTTTTTGGATCGCGGTGTGCGATCACCACAGGACGCGGTGTCCCGAACAGTTTGTCCGGACACCGAGAGGGTCATACAGGCTTCACAACGCAATTTGCGGAATTGAAAACGGAGCTACGAGGCGAAAGTTACACATACCTGAAGGGGACCCGAAAACAGGGTCGAAATCGTGTCCGTGTCGTGTCCGACACGACACGACGAATCGGGCTTTAGGGTTAGGGTTTCGGCGGATTACGGCCGTGGACGGCGGAGGACGGCCGGAGAGGCGCCGGAGGGGGCCGGGGAAGGTTCGCCGAGGGGCGGCGCGGCGTCCACGGGGGCGGCGGTGGCGCTAGGCGGCCGGCAGCGGCGGCTGCTGTTGCTGCTGGGTTGCTGTCGGCGTCGGGGACGGCGGAGCGGGGCGCCGGAGGGGAGGCGACGGTGGGGCGAGGTCGGCGAGGGAGCAGCGGCCGGTCGGCGGAGCTCTGGGGGGGCGGCGGCGGCGTCTAGGGTTACGGCGAGGGAGAGATCTGAGGCGGAGGAGGAGAACGGAGGCGGGGGGGGTTTTATAAGGGGAGCAGGCGGTTGCAGCGGGCCGGCCAAGGCGGATCGTGGGGGGGGGGACGTGGCCGCGGGAAACGGCGCAGCGCGCGGAGGGCGGCGCTGCGCGCGGAGGAGAGGCGCGGTCGCGGCGGCCGGGAATCGCGGCGGGCGGTGGCTGACCCGATCGTGGGGGAGAACGGGTCAGCGGGTCGGAGGCGGGTTGGCGGGTCGGGGGCTGACCCGACCCGACCCGGATGGGTTTGTGTCTGGGCCGGCTAGCGGGCTGGGCCGCGGCCCAATGGGCCAGGGCGGCCCGCGGGAGAAAAAGAAAAAAAAAAAAAAAAAAAAATGAATAAATAAATAGATAATTAATTTAAATAATTAATTAATTAGTTTTCAGGCATTTAAAAATATGTCTGAGGCCCAGAAAAATCCAGAAAAATTACCCTAAGTTCAATTTTCCATTTTACACCCAAAAATATTATTTTCATAATATTTTAATGTTGGTTAATATCAATTAAAAATTAGGTAATAATTCAAAACCCTGATTTTAATTTCAGAAAATTCCCAGAAAATTCCAGAAAATTGTGAAAATCCAATTTTAATATTTTTGAAAAAATCAGGGGCTTACAATCTACCCAACTTATAAAATTTCGTCCTCGAAATTTAAATTATGGCAGGGTTCTCTCTGTCCAACTCACTTGATTGTAGTCTAACGGGTTTCTCTCAGGTGGACATTGCGGTCGCTACCCAACTTAGAATTCTACCCATATCCTCTAAGGCTGTACAACTAGTAAAGCTAGGTCTCAACTTAATAGATTTGGGTATTGAATCTTAAGTCTGCAACACAAAACACAGCACACATCACCTAGGGTATTGCCTTAGTCATAAAGGGTTATCATCTAGCACTATAAATCAAACTTATACCAAACACAGGATTCTGTCCTTCCGAAGTAAGGGAAGGTGAGGATCAATAATAAAGAGTTTAAGGGCGAGGTGGTAGAACAGAGGTATAGGGATCAAGGCGTTTTTCAGGAATTCTAATGGGAATTGTCAGGCGGTTAAGGATCGAGGTTCTATTCTGGTAATGCTGAAACGATATGCTCGGACGTATTTAGGGGCAAGTAGACTAGTCGACTATACCTCAATCCACATAAGTAGTCATGCGAAGTGCGAATCAAAATGCACTAAGGTTGATCAGACCGTAGTACACTGATTCTGAATAGACACTTGCGTTAGTGGGGTTGATCAGGCCTCAATAATACATGTGTCATGAACAAGCCCGATAAAGGGTAAGCTTGCAAAACTAAGCTATAAAATAGCAGCATATGTCAAGTTCAGCAAAATTAAGTGCGCTAGATGATGATGAAAAGGAGGTGCAAATTATTGAAGTTCACAAAATAACACAAAATAAGCACAATAGCAAAATCCTCTAAAACAGTTATCAAATTTAAAAGCATACCAGGTATTTAGCAAGTTCAAAATTGCTAGGTTGGGGCTGAGGTCACGAACCAATAGGCACGAAAACAATACTAGCAAAGATATCTACGAATCACTTACGCGCATTAGCTGCTTCCAGAGTTTGCGCGTTCTCCACGGTCATTACGTAAGCCTGTCCGCGTCCTTGAGCAGCGGGACAGTCCCTCACTTGATGTGCTGCTGAGCCACAAAGTAGACAAACACCTAGCCTCTTTCTGCAAACTTGCCAAGTATGGCCTGGTCTATGACAATAGTTACAAGCAGCAGCTTGTTGGTTCTGTCCCTGGGCCTGATGTTGGGGTGCTGGAGCTCGAGGGAGAGGACGCTGAGCTTGTTGCGGGGCCCCCTGCTGTTGTTGTTGAAAAGGGCGTTTGTTGGGTCCCGCATTTCCGGTATCTCTTTCTCGCTTTAGCTTATGCCCCATGTCTCTCTCAACGCCTTGTGCCACGCTCAAGATTTCCTCGTAGGTGCGAGCTCGGCTGGTGGTGACAGCAAGGCGAATATCCGGAGATAGCCCCTTCTTGAATCTACGGGCTCTGTCCTCCGGGGTACGAACCATGTACTCCGCAAAGTGGCTTAACCTGCTAAATTCAGCAGTATACTCATCTACAGATAGGTTACCTTGTTCCAGTCTCTCGAATTGACTTTCGAGAGCTTCCCGAGCCACTTCGGGGTAGAATTTTTCCTTGAACAGTCTCTTGAAGTCCTCCCAGGTGAGGTCAGGAGCAGATAGTTGAGGTTCGTCTCTAAACCAGGTCCGAGCTATATCGAACAGTTGCAGGCTTGCAGACTCCACTTTAAGATCATCAGGAACACGAGCAGTCTTCAGGAGTCTCTCGACGTTCTCTATCCATTCATCGGCATAGAGAATGCCTTCAGTTCCGTAGAATTCCAGGGGTCTGAGGTTCTTAAAGTCTTTGGCACTCCCTGGCCTCTTGTGTGGCGACTCCTGGGACCTAAGAGCTTCTGAGAGGCTGGTCCGCAGAAGTGCAGTCTGTTCCTTCTGGGATTCCACTAGTCCCTGGAACACTCCGAGTAGCTGTGCCCCATCTAGAGTAACTGCCGGGACAGATGGAGGCGGCGGGAGTGCAAGAGTCTCGGGCACATTCTGCTCAGCTGGTTCTGATGTGCCTCCTACTGTGTTTCTCGTCTGAACCATTCTGAAAGATTAAGGGATAGGAGAATCAGAATAGAATACTTGAAAATCAAAGGCGATAGGAAAATTGAGCAGAAATGATATCAAGAATTGAAATAAGGACCCTATACTGTGAATGAGCTTTATCCTGAAATCCTCAATCTTGTTGCAGGCCTGTTCGGTCCCTAAGTTGGAACCGAACAATTTAGTCGTTTGGACCTGCATGGGCCACCACAAAAACGTGTCACGACCCGCACCCGGAAATTCGGGCACGAGTGCGTGGGTACGTCCAGCCTACGCCGCAGAATCGGCGGTAGTACACTGTCTAGGTCAATCCATAATTACTAACTAGCTCATTCACAATAACATAGGCAAGATAATAATGAGAAATGAAACTTAAGATTTCAACTGAAAATAAATGTGGCAACAGATTCAAATGTTTAATACAGGAATTTCAAATGAAATCGGGGACAAACCCGATTGCTAAGATAAAGAGCAAAACTAAGATAACTACTGTTAACTACTCAGCAGGAGTAGCTTCCTGTGCGGGAACTGGCTCTGCAACTGTATCACCTGCTGCCTCATAGGGGCCATAATAGGTGGGGGCAAGGTTCTCATCATCGCCTAAACAACAGATCCAGTCAGGAAAGGAGCAAAGTACACAGTGCACAACAAGATTAAACTAAATATTTTATGACAATTAAATATTGGATATCATGTTGAGAAACAGCATTAGCAGAACATTATTATCTCAGAGTTAGCTGTAAACAGGAATATGAGAAACAGAAATAAATGGAACAGGAAATGAACTACAATAGCCAGCAAGAAATATAACATGACCAGAACTATCTGTGTGAACTTGTGTTTGTTTTTAGAATACTTAGTTGGCATGTAGGGGTTTATAAGGCTAATCCGGCCGTCATAAACGGCTATTAGACAATACAATCGAGATCCGGCTGATGGACAGTCGTGTACCAAC
Organism: Iris macrosiphon; assembly: GCA_036927795.1. Lineage (NCBI taxonomy): Eukaryota > Viridiplantae > Streptophyta > Magnoliopsida > Asparagales > Iridaceae > Iris > Iris macrosiphon. The sequence goes on from JAYESA010000004.1 coordinate 135,897,658, forward strand.
AGCTATTAGACAATCCAGGGGAAAGGGTAAACTACATGCCTTCTAGGTATTCTCCCACCCGACATGAAAAACAAGACAGGAACTACCAATATTCAAGACATGAAATTCAACATTTCTAACACTAGGTGTAAACATCAAGGGTACATGTATAGCAGGGGATTAATTATCACAGTATATAAAGATTAACTTGAAGTGCAGGTACTTGCCTGTTGTTTGGATCTGATTAATTAGGTTCTTGGGGGAAAAGTCCAGAGATGAGTCCAAAAGCTGAAATAGACATTACCATCACTCTCAGAAGATGTCAAATAGCTAGAAACGCCTGTCCTTGGGTCCAATTTGGAGACAAGGGCAAAAACGGCAGTTTCGGGCCAAAACGGGGTCCGCCGGTGGGCCCGCTTTGCACCGAAAAACGTGTCCGGGTCAAAGGTCTCCAAATTCACCAAACTTAGTGTCAACAGGTCAAGAACGCTGATACGAACCCAACGGAACTTCCAGATTTGGATTCCGATGAGCCGAACACAAAATCGCCCGTCGAGCGGGGCCTGTGGGGCCCACGACACGCGATTTCGTCAACGTTCTCAGAATCGAACCAAACTTGACCCACAGGACCAGCGTATCGCTACGAGTCCGATGGCGCAAGTTTCGTCTCGATCCGACGTGTGTGCACGAAATTAGGGTGAATTGCAGAAAAGCCGGATACGGGGCGATGTCCGCGGATACGCGTTGATTCCGGTGTGCACGCACACCCGAATCAGCTTCCGCGAAATCTCACACGTCCGTATCGACGGTGCGTACGTATCTGTGAAGACCGCACGCGACCAAGTCGTCCCGTTTGGCGGGGCGTACTCAGTTCCGGGGGTGAAACAGGGTCTGATTTTTCCTGTTTTTGGATCGCGGTGTGCGATCACCACAGGACGCGGTGTCCCGAACAGTTTGTCCGGACACCGAGAGGGTCATACAGGCTTCACAACGCAATTTGCGGAATTGAAAACGGAGCTACGAGGCGAAAGTTACACATACCTGAAGGGGACCCGAAAACAGGGTCGAAATCGTGTCCGTGTCGTGTCCGACACGACACGACGAATCGGGCTTTTGTGTTAGGGTTTCGGCGGATTACGGCCGTGGACGGCGGAGGACGGCCGGAGAGGCGCCGGAGGGGGCCGGGGAAGGTTCGCCGAGGGGCGGCGCGGCGTCCACGGGGGCGGCGGTGGCGCTAGGCGGCCGGCAGCGGCGGCTGCTGCTGCTGCTGGGTTGCTGTCGGCGTCGGGGACGGCGGAGCGGGGCGCCGGAGGGGAGGCGACGGTGGGGCGAGGTCGGCGAGGGAGCAGCGGCCGGTCGGCGGAGCTCTGGGGGGGGCGGCGGCGGCGTCTAGGGTTACGGCGAGGGAGAGATCTGAGGCGGAGGAGGAGAACGGAGGCGGGGGGGGGTTTTATAAGGGGAGCAGGCGGTTGCAGCGGGCCGGCCAAGGCGGATCGTGGGGGGGGGACGTGGCCGCGGGAAACGGCGCAGCGCGCGGAGGAGAGGCGCGGTCGCGGCGGCCGGGAATCGCGGCTGGCGGTGGCTGACCCGATCGTGGGGGAGAACGGGTCAGCGGGTCGGAGGCGGGTTGGCGGGTCGGGGGCTGACCCGACCCGACCCGGATGGGTTTGTGTCTGGGCCGGCTAGCGGGCTGGGCCGCGGCCCAATGGGCCAGGGCGGCCCGCGGGAGAAAAAGAAAAAGAAAAAAAAATAATAAATAAATAAATGAATAAATAAATAGATAATTAATTTAAATAATTAATTAATTAGTTTTCAGGCATTTAAAAATATGTCTGAGGCCCAGAAAAATCCAGAAAAATTACCCTAAGTTCAATTTTCCATTTTACACCCAAAAATATTATTTTCATAATATTTTAATGTTGGTTAATATCAATTAAAAATTAGGTAATAATTCAAAACCCTGATTTTAATTTCAGAAAATTCCCAGAAAATTCCAGAAAATTGTGAAAATCCAATTTTAATATTTTTGAAAAAATCAGGGGCTTACATCTCGAGCTCAAAAGGCTCAGCTTACGAGCTTTTCATCGAGCGGAGCTCGAGCCGGTTTGTGAATAGCTTGGTTCTTAACGCCCCGTAGAACTATTAACAAAATACTAATCAGAATTCATTAAAGAACTTTTATGAGAAACTATAAAAATAAAGTAGGACCATGTTTTCTTTGATTTATGAAAATTTATAGAATTCAATATTTAGCTTAAAAGTATGTTCCAATTTTAACATTTCAATTGTTTTCCGTTTAATAATGCTGTTTGATTGATTTTCTATTCAAATTTTGATTTAATAGTTTAAGTTTATATTTATGTTGGACAAGCTCCTTCCAAAGGAGTCAACATCATGTATTCCATCATAGACAATAGATTCTATTATGTACACAAGAATACTGATAACCATTGGTTTGTATGAATGCCATGAACCTCTTAAATAATTTTTAATACACATTTCTGGGAACCAAGTTACCAAACATTTCTTTTGGCAATTGCAGAAACTTTACATTTAACCCTCGTACCAACTTTCATCATTTAAGATGGACAGTAGACTTCAAAGTTCAGAACATAAGAAAAGCATACTAAAGCCATCACTACTCCTTGATGATATACCACCAAGGAGTATCTGTGATGAAGGACTATCTGCTGGCCCTCACTGCTCCTCTCGTACATCCGTAGATCGGATTTCCCCTCCTGTTCTGAACTTCCCACACAGACACGAATTATTTGCGGATAATGCGTTTAATTTGTGAATATTAGGAATTACAAGCATGTATGTGAATAATATGCCAACAGACGAATTATTCGCGAATGTGTGTGACATGGACTGGGTTCACAAATTAATTGAATAATTTGCGAATATTGTGATGGCGTTAATTAGAGTGTTTACTATATGTGATTTGGCAAAATAATCTGAGAGAACCTCCTAGCTTTCCATTCTTCTTCCCAGTTCAACATGAATCAGAACGAGCTTCCAACAATAATAACACAATAACAATGCCTTTATCCCAACTTTTTGGAGTCGTCTGTTTAAATCATTTTCTTCCATTTAGTTATTTTAAGGGCCATGTCCTATGTAACACAAACAAAAACCACATCCATCAGATCAAGTTTTCGTCCACAAACCATAATTTAATTCTATAGGTTCCCCACCATGTCCGCAAACCATAATTTAATTCTATAGGTTCCCCACCTTAGTTGTTCCGTCATGATTGAATAATGCATACCCGTTTCATGGAATGGAAAATTCCATTGCTACATCTTGTTTCGATTTGAACCCGGAAGTTTATTTACTCTATTTTCTATTTATGTAAAATTAGATTTCCTTTGATGATAATCAATAAATTAACCAAAATCAACAAGAAACTATTCAACCTAGAAGGTTCAAAGTATCGGTATCGGACCATTCCTATGAGTATCGGTATCGGCGGTATCGGTAGTATTGGCGGTTTAAGATCGGAGTATCAGATTTTTTGGTATCGGAAAGCACATAACTATTAGTAAATTATTAACATTTTAGAAAATATATTTTATACATTTATGCATAATTTTAAGTATTTTCAGTGTTGTTTCTTAGTATTTTTGAAATTGAATGAAATAGTAGTCACTCTTGTCGATTGATTTACATACGATAGATAAGTTTTTTCCTTCTATATGCTTTTACAACCTTACTATCTTTTACACCCTTACTAATTGGTCTTTTTCATTCAATTTTCTTTGTCGAATTGACCGGAAAAGAGATATCTAATGTCGGTATCGGTTAGTATCGGGTATCGGTCAGTATCGGATCGGGTCATGCCAAACTGTATCGGTATCAGCCGATACTGCAAACTATGCCTAGCACGAACACACACACATACACACACACACACACACACACACACACACACACATATATATATATATATATATATATATATATATATTTATTTATGATCAATTTGTTCTTCTCAATAGTTGGTGAGTTCTATAGCTAGCTCTCCAATAACTTACCTTAGCATCCCCCTACTACCCCCACTCTCTCCTTCCATTTCCGCAACTACCATTTTCACCTACTTACAACCCCCCTCCCCCCCCCCCCCCCCCCACACACACACACAACCCCAACCACTACTCCTTTGCAGCTCCATCGTAACAGTAAAACTTGGAAGTTTTCCTGTATCACTGATTCAAAGAATCTCCGAAACCCTTCGAGGTCTTGTCTTCATCAAATCTGACCAACCGTCCATTGACCCCAAGAATGGCCTTGGTCCACGAGAGAAATTTTCTCATTGGCTTCTTGCAAAGTTCCCAGCTGTCACGTCGGGCACACCATTGCCATCACCTGAAGCAAATATGAGAACTGAGACCTCTATACTTGCATGTGGTCTACTTCACCATATTTAGATACTTACGGGAGGAGATGGAGAATGCAAACGAGAAGAAGGCAAGAAAAGAAGATGCACTAATGGTTGTGGAGTATCGAAAAATGGTTTGAGGAGGCTAGAGTGTGGGAATATGACTGGAGAAGCAGAGGTTGAAAATGTTGGGATAATAGAAGGGATTATCAATTATGTTGTCAAAATTATGCGATCCGGATCATGGATCACACTATCTTGGTAGTATATGACCCATTTGGAACCAGGTTGCAGAAACGGGTCGCCTAAGCTAAGGATCGCCTGGATCGTGTCTGGATTGCAACATCCTGATTGTGGATCGCATGACCTGACTTTGACCGACCGATCTAGAGAGGGTAGACCTAATTTGTTTAGGGGACTATTTTGGATTTTTTTGGTTTTTATTTTTCAACAAACCCTTAGTACAAGGGGCCTTCCTCTGACATATCAAATATTTACTTTGCCTCGTTCCAAAATTTAAATTTATGTTCCAAAGATCCACAATTAGAAAAACTTAGATCTCTCCCTCATTGTCTAAATTCATTTATGTTTGTTGCCGTGGACTTCTACAAGCAAGGAGAGAGAGGAGCAGATGATTTGAGGGCCTTTCATTAAGGTTGTGTAAAACCCATCTTCTCTACCTAGACTCATATATTGTTGCAAAAATTTTGGTTTGTTAGTTATTTGTGATTTATGAAAGATGGGCAATGATACAAAGAAAGTTATCACCTGGATTATTGCGAGGACCAAGAGATATCTCCCACCACAAGAGCAGAAAAGGAAAAGAAACTAGTCCAATTGTATATTGATGAAGAAGAGATGTTATCTTTGGACAAGGAGGAAGTTGAGGAAGGAGAAAGCACTAACATTCCTTATGTTGATGATTCTAACATTCCTTGTATGGATGATTCTAGTGAAGATCCTCTCTTTAGTTTAAGTGGAACAGATGAGTGATGCTTATAATCGACGTCATTTATTTTGTTTTCTATTTTGTTCTCGTGACTCTTTGAAACATGACATATTACTAGAACTTTGGTTAACATTTTGAAGAAATTGGGTACATTTGTGATATATTGTGCCAAAACCTACTTGATTGTTCTACACCTCAAATATTAATATCCATATTTTTTTCCATATTTTGAATTTTTTTTAAAGTTTTTATTGTGGATCCTACGATCCACGATCTGGATTCCTATTTGGACCCTTTTATACAATTCTACGATCCAATCTTGACAACATTGGTTGTCAATATGATCCACAAGAGATGATGGATGTCGGTTCTTGTAGATCAAGTGTTAGGTGTGCTAAATATTAAGAGGATCGATGAGATTCTGGAGGGTTTTTTTTTCTTAAGTCCAGATGACAAATGCCGAACCTAAGAGCCCGACTCAATGCCTATTGAGAAATTAATATTGACGAAGCAACCAAGCTAGATGAAAGCAAGCTAGTGTAGGCAAGCTGAATGGACCTGACTAGCAATGAAAATTTGTCGATTCATTGTCCAGGTGGTATGACATGCTATTGCATCTACTGTTATGGAACTCAGTGGGCTGGTACAATTTACATACACTTCGAGTGCTTCTCTTGACAGGAGATAAGTTTTTATGATCCCTATGTTGTACCATGCAGATGCCTGCAAAAAGCACATTGACATCTGTTACCAAAAGTTAGATAAATGGCATTTGTGGTTCTCTCCTCTTTGGAAGCAAATTGGTTGTCACAGGACTTTTAATCTCCTTGCTAACAAATGTCTTTTACAAGCTTGGTTGTCATAGGATTCAGGTTTGAGTGTTGAGGGTAAGGCTATATACATTTTGATCATCCCCAAACCTGCATTGGGGTGAGCGGTTTGACACCCTTTAATCTCCTTGAAGGAGCATGTTGGAGGTCATTTGAGTACTCACAACAAATGTATGAAAGCTTGTGATGATTTAATGAATCAAAAGCAGCATGTAGAAGTGTGTTTGTCCAATCAATCAGATCAATCGAAAATAGATTATCGTACTCGTTTGACTGTAACTTTTGATTGCCTTAAATATATTTTACGTCAATGATTGGCTTTCCATGGACATGATGAGACTGAAGGATTTTCAAATTGGGGCAACTTTCTTGAACTTCTTCACTTTCTTGCAGAACACAATGATAATATTGACCGAGTTGTCTTTGAAAATGCTCCCGGCAACCATAGAATGAGTTCCTCATAAATTCAAAAAGAAATTATGAATGCGGCTTCATTTATGACCACGAAAGCTATTCTTCAAGAGATTGGACATGAGTTTTTTTCGATTTTAGTTGATGAATCACAGGATATCTCATTCAAAGAACAAATGGTTGTGGCTTTATGTTATGTTGACAAACATGATTGTGTGGTTGAACGTTTTGTTGGTATTGTATATGTTAGGGAGACTTCCGTATCAAACATGATTGTGTGGTTGAACGTTTTATTGGTATTGTACATGTTAGGGAGACTTCCGTATTGACACTAAAGGCAACCATTGTCTATGTTAGCACGAGACTTCTGCATCGAACCTCCACGCTCTTTAGCACGAGATTTTGAGTCTTGCGTGTCTACCATTTCACCATCAAGGCATCTTGAAAGTGAATCATACTCCATGAATATGATATCTGTCTAGTGTGATATATGGAATATATGGCAAATGTGGGGTATTTCTATCGATCGGTCATGTCATATAGGCCCGAGCATCAAATTGCTTCGATTTGAATTATCCGTAGGATATCCTATATATATCAAAAAGATGTACAATCAAACATATTTCTCGATTCAATATCAATGGAAGCCCAAAGAAGTGAGGTACCCAAATAACGATATATATGTTAAAAGCACGGTCCAATTACGCACCAAAACATACAACACCTCACATCTTGCATGTTCCAGTAACTGAATGGACTTCCTCATTTTCGATGTTCTTTCTAATGTTTATATTGGAATCTCTGAAATGTTTCATGGACTGTCACTTGTCTTTACATTGCAATACTTGAATTGTTTCTGGTTCAAACTCTCCCTCGTCTATATTGCTTTTGATACATAAGGTTGATGCATAGGGCTCTTAGAGCCGCAAGTTTGACTAACATTCTGTGTCAGGAAAACTGTAAGAATGTTTTGCTAGCAATATGTATCCATTATTACTGTTCATTCCTTCACATATCATTGTTCATACTTTGTACATTTTCTAAGGTTTTTGTTGAACTGGCCTCAGAGAAAAACTGGAGGTTTGGTTGTTTGGAGATCTGGAAGTATCATTATTCTCTATAGAGGGGCCAATTACAAATACCCATATTTCACTGATGGAAATCAGGCCGACTGTAAGCTTGATAATATATCTGCTGAACTTGACACAGATGGAGTTTCTAATGGACAAGAGGGAAATACTTTGTCCCCATTCATAGTTTATCCATTGGGCCAATCACCCAATACTTCTCTGGAACAAGCGGACAACAGTTTGTCCACCTTCGGAAATCCATTGGCTAAATCAACCAATACTTCATCTCGTCCATCACTAGTAGCTGGTGTCGGTTCTCCTAAGAAGGTCAGACTGCAATTACCAGGGGAAGCTCAAATTGGTGAAGAAGCAGACAGATTGTTAGATGGATTGGGTCCAAGGTTTACTGATTGGTGGGGTTATGAGCCTTTACCTGTTGATGCTGATCTACTACCAGGCATTGTTCCTGGGTTTCGCAGGCCTTTCCGACTTCTTCCATTTGGAATAAAGCCAAAGCTAACAGATCGAGAAATGACTATTCTACGTAGGCTTAGCCGGCCCTTACCATGTCATTTTGCACTGGGTAAACCACCACTCCCTCTTCCCTCCTCCTTAACAGTAATCATAGAATTTCTTAACATTGTTCTGTTAAATTCAATTATGTATTTTGCAGGAAAAAATCGAAACCTTCAAGGGTTGGCTCTATCCATGGTTAAGCTATGGGAGAGGTGTGAAGTTGTGAAGATTGCAATCAAGAGAGGGGTGCAAAATACCAACAGCGAGATAATGGTTGAAGAATTAAAGGTGGGTATCCTCTTATTAGCTAGTAGTCTCCCGTGTCAATGCTCTTTATATCTTCATCTCTAGATTCATCATCAACTGGATTTGCCACAAACAGGTTCAGTCATATATGGACTGGAGTTAGTTCTACAATAAAGCTAACTTCTTATGATTGGATATCAACTTAATTAGAACCATCTATGTTTAAGTATAATTTCTGAATTCCTAATAGAGGCAGGTATGGTAAAGAGTGGGTCTTGTCACACAGTGGGTGGAACTCCTTTATTAATTGTGCAGTATAAGAATATGCTACGAAGTCCAATTTTCCTCCATTTGGGAAGGATTTATAGATGATGAGCAAAGGTGAGAAGGTTTAATATAGGGATTGGTCTGTTATATGGATGCTTTCATCTTCGACATGGAACTAAGATTCATATGGAACTAGTACATACCCTGTGCCATTATCCAAATAAGTCAAATAAAACTCTAATTCTTTCTCCCTATCTTCTTGTTGACCCCAAGCCCTAACCACTTCTCTTTCAGTTTCTCTTTGACCTCGAACCCTACCCAAAAATTCTCCACTCCAGAGTCCTCCCTCCTCTAGCATGAGTCTCATTCTCTCCCCTGTTCCCTCTCTCTCTCTCTCTCTCTCTCTTGATTCTGCCTCAAAATAACAGATTTATCCAAAATCAAGCCTTCTCCTTCCTCCTTTCTTCATCAGGTAGGACTTTTATTGATATTCGACATTTTTGCAAATATACTTTGCATATTTTGTAGACATAATATGTTACATGTTTATTGATTCCTCGAATTTTTAAAGTTTCGCAGATATGCCCCCTACATACAACATCCGACATTAAAAAACCGAATCCGACATTAACCTGACATGCGACATTTGGGTTGCATTTTTGCATTGCACTGTTGCAACAAGTAAACTCTTAGTAATCATCTTAAGTTTCTATCTTCCTTTTAGTTTTATATAAGCTTCAAACTACATCCGATTCTCCAATTCTCATTATCAATATATGGTTTTAGGCTATAAAAAGTTTACTTGTACAACCTTGCACTCACAGATGATATTGCAAAAAACATGAATCTTCACTTCAATATTTGTCCTTGACTTGCATTATTTCCGTCTATGAGCTAGATGAAGGTTGCTAAACTTTTTCAACTAGGATTATAGTATTATATGTTTATTTAGTTACTAGCAAATAGACCTATTTTATCAATATAAATGTTTATGTGCACTAATTTCCAAGGACAGACTTTCATGATAAAAGAAATACTTGATGAAGGTCAACTAGGATTATAGTATTATATGTTTATTTAGTTACTAGCAAATAGACCTATTTTATCAATATAAATGTTTATGTGCACTAATTTCCAAGGACAGATTTTCATGATAAAAGAAATACTTGCAGAAATTGACTGGAGGGACTCTTCTATCAAGAGATAGAGAATTCATTGTGTTTTACAGAGGGAAGGATTTTCTTCCACCTGCAGTCTCCAATGCCATTGAAGAGCGGAGAAATTCTGAAATTGGTAGACAAAAGCAGAGACCTAACGTAATTTCTGACAAGGAAAATGTAGTTTCTTCTCCACTGCGTGTTGGAAGGCCTGCTTCTGTCAGTAATATCCAAGAAGAGACATATAATGAAAACCTTCACATCAAAGGGAGAGGAAAGCTAGCAAATTTAGCTATCAAAAGAGTGGAGACTAAGTTATCCGAGGTGTGTTCTTCCTAATCAGAGCAATTTTTATTTACGAACCTACTTACATCTGCCTCTGTAGTTGATAGTAATGTAATCAATACTTTCAGCCTTTAACCATACAGTCTTCTCCCTCACAGGCACTAGAAAAAAAGGAAAAAGCAGAGAAACTTTTGGCAGAACTAGAGAAGCCAAAGGAACCTTTAGTAGTAGAAGCTGATAAGGAGGGCATCACTGAAGAAGAGAGATATATGCTTAGGAAAGTAGGCTTGAGAATGAAGCCATTTTTACTTCTTGGTGAGGTTTCTGACTAGATAAAGTGTTTCGTTTACCTTACTCTTGTTTAGTTGGATGCCTGCATAGGGAAATAAATGCCATATGGGAGAATTTGATTAGTCTATTTCTCAAAGGTCTAACATTTTGCCAAGTGGTAAAGTTTCCTGCATGATCCTTTTCTGTAGGGGGTATCTAAGCTTTATTTTTCTTTGAACTATTATCAGGAAGAAGGGGAGTTTTTTCTGGGACAGTTGAAAATATGCACCTCCACTGGAAGTATCGGGAACTTGTAAAGATAATATCTAAAGACAGGATCATTGAACATGTCGAAATTGCAGCCAGGACACTCGAGGCTGAAAGTGGTGGTATTCTGGTGGCTGTGGAGAGAGTGAACAAAGGTCATGCTATTATAGTATATCGAGGGAAAAACTATCGAAGGCCTGCAACCTTGAGACCTATGACTCTCTTAAACAAGAAGGAAGCAATGAAACGATCTCTAGAGGCTCAGCGTTGTGAGGTGAAGTTTTATTCTTTCACTAAATTATGATATTTTCTGATGGATGGTTTCTAATCAAGTTTAGGTTCTCATTTTTATTTTATTTTTGATTTTTTCTTCCTTTTCTCTAGTCTTTGAAGCTTCATGTCTTGAGCCTTTCCAGAAATATAGAGAAGTTGGAAGACCAGATGGTGAGGTTGTCATTCATAATGTTTGTTTATTCTTCAGTTATATTTATATCATTTGTTCTGAATAAATTATTATATGATCATAAGTTGGTGAAGAATGACCAATCAGCGCTAGACACAAAACGGTTAACTGAGTATGAGAAATCAAATCCCGGAGATGAAATGAACAAATGGGGTGGATCAGTCGGAAGGAACAATAGCTCTTCTGAATTTGCTCATCACCCAGAAAACATTGAGGTAAGGAATGCATTTGAGGAAGCTGAACAGAGAAGAAAAGCTCTTTATATGTTATAATGAAGCGAATTGTTGATATTTAGCATCACGCCACATGAGAATTGATGTCATGCGTTCACAAGGAAACTTGTACTGTACATCAAGAGATCATAGTTAGAATTTTAGATATCCTTCAATCTTTAAAACACTATATAGAAGCTAATTGCTAGATATTCCTGCATTAATAGAGTAATATTGAAGTCCTTTTACGTAGATTTGACAAAATGATAACTTGTGCAAAAGCAATTCTAAATTTAATCTGAGCTTGATTAATTTTTCTTTAATTACTTCAGGTCATTGCTTGATATTTTTTTTATTTGATTCTGAATTCCTTTTTGTTTCTCTAATCAACTCTTTTGAAGCTTCTTGGCTCAAGGATTTTCTATCATCCTTTTATCTTTTATGTTGTTATCTTGATGAGTAAGTTGTATATTCTGATGTTCACAATGCGTAGGCTGTGGATCATCCAACAATACAAAAAGTCCGGTTAACTGAATGTGAGAGATCAGATACCATGGACACAGTGAATGAAGAAGGTGAATCCACTGAAAGGGGAGACTCCGCACTATCTTCCTATCACCTTCAGAATATTGAGGTAATTCATGTACTGGAAGGAAGCTAAACAGCAAGAAAAAGCTGTATTTTATAACAAACTGAAGGGTATCAGGCAATACAACAATTAGAGAAGTCATGTCAATGTTACTTACCTACCATATATTTACGACTCTTCATTTAGTGTGCAATCTTAATGCTAATATGTTATTACCATACATCATTAGATAGTCTTTGAAAACCAATGTTCTGAAAACCGAACTCGCCATCGAACCGGAGAATGCAACGGCAAGGTTTAGAGGTTCAACTGGGTCGAACCTGTGACTGAACCGAGATTCAAATACTAATGTAAACTTGTAGATTCTGTAAGAAAATAAGGTTCCATGTCAATGTACTTGGTATATGCTTAGTATATACAGTAACTAATGTCTATGATTTGATATATAATTACAACAACTAAATATATAGTAACAACTTTTATCTATGATTGAAGGTACAAATTACAGTGTAACAAAATACATATAATTTTAATGTACATGTTACCTAAACAATGGAAAATGGAAGGTGTTGTAAGAAAAACCTAAAACACTAATGGCCCAATTGCTGGCAGAAGCTGGATTATGGTGCCAAGGATGCAACAAGAGGAACAGGATCAGAGAGATTAGAATATTAAGAATCTTGGAGTCGGCGGCATCTTTTGTCGAAGATAAGCAGTTGACATCGGCATCTTGCACATCGGAGAGAGGAGAGATGAAGTTAGAAAATCCGGAGCTTGGAGAAGACGAGCAGAAGTTTACCAGGATGTCAGCGGATTTTTTTAGTATATAATTTGGGCTAATGGGTTAACGGGTAGGATTTGTGAACAAGGTTACCTATTACCCACCCATTTGACTTAAATGTAGAACCAGCCAAACCACACAGTTCAACCGGGGTTCGCATAGTTCGACGGTTCAAAGGTGGTTCATATGTTATAAGGTTATTAGTTTTGAGAATTGGCCTGGCTGGCGGTTCACATACCAGCTGGACCGGTCCAGTTCTCAGAATATTGTTAAAAGTTACTTGCAGGAATGTACATTCTGGAAGCTAATTGGTGGATAAAATAGCAACTGGGTTCACAAGATTACACTTTTTACTGATACCATGGCAGGTGTTTGTGATTCTAGATATACCTACCACAATGATAATGGTAAAGGTTACCACAATGATAATGGTAAAGGTACTCTTGTCATGCAGGTTAATGAAAAACTGCTTTCTGCAAGCTGCGCCAGGCATTCTAATAGATAAATGGAGTATTTGCCTGACCTTTTGTGTTTCTATCATTACCTAACAAGACCTTCTATCTGTTTGCTACTTTATAGTGAGCAGATGAGTCGTGTGATATATTTTACTTGCATGCAGTTTACGGATTCTTCCATGGAACTTTGGCTGTGTTGTTCGGTGTCCTGTGTACTTTTTATATAAGATGATCCTTTTACTATTGCAAATCTGCATTAGAACCATAACCTGCTAACTTTTTGCTATCTTGCACGAACATGAATTCAACATGACATGATATGGACATGGAAACACGGAGATGTCAGCAAATCTGACATGTTTTAGTTTATTTTGGGGTGTCCTTATCGTGATATGAACATGAACATGACCTTGTTTTGCAGTATCAATGCTTTCTAGATTTTCTTTAATATTTATTCTTTTAGTTTGTTTGTATGTTGAATACTTACTGCTATGATATATTAACAAGCATTATAACATAGATTAGTAGACTGCTCGATTTAACCACCATGAACCATTAGGTAGGCTGATTTCGTTAGAAAATGGGACATGTTACAAATCTGTCATTTATATTGCTTTTTAACAGGTCAAATTGTTCAACTAATGTTCTTGTTAAATACAAGAAGTACATATGGTTGGACCTCAATCAATATTGGAAAAAACTGTATTCTGTTCTTGCTCCCTCTTTTTACTTTACGATTTAAAAATCTTACTCATGTTATTTCTCATGATCACCTATGGTCAAGGAAGTGAATGAAGCTGATGAAGAATCCTTGTGCAAGCTTGCTTGTGCTCCATGGAATGCAGAAGAAACCACCAATATACCAAATAATGTAATTTACTATTAATTTCATGTAGTCAATTGACTTGGGAGTCCTGTTAATCTATTATCTTTATGGTAGGATTCTGCAGATCATCTAACAGATTAATGCAACAGGATAGAGGGATTGCTTCCAAAGAAGAAGAATCTCCTAAGAATGAACATGTGTTCCTTTCCTCTGAACTCTCAAATATAAACATATCCAATAATCAAGAAGGATGTACCTCTGATGAGCGTGAGTTTCATCATGACTCCTTTCCGGTATTGACCGACTACAATATACGCTTTCTATTCGTTCCTTCAACGCAATATTTTCTGTCGTGTTTGTATTTCTGTTTCTGATTCTTTAGCAGCAATACCAGGTATCAGATTTTACCACTAGTACTGTATCTCATTTCTCTGATGAAGAAGCCACAGAATTATCTTATGAAGCAGCACACCGCAATTCCGACTCATCTCTGCACAAAGATAAGCCAAAAGATGAAACTGGTCTAGAAATTCCCTTCAAAGCTGCTCCTCTCTCCAACCGTGAAAGGCTTATGTTACGAAAGCAAGCCCTCAAGATGAAAAAACGTCCAGTATTGGCTGTTGGTAATATACTAATTTCTCCGCACATCCATAGATTTGGTTTGAGGATCTTCCTTTTAGAGTGTAATAGTGGTTGCTTTATAATTTGTTACTGCAAGGACTATTTTGTAAGGGAGTTGACTGTCAATCTGATCATGTTTGCAGTTTAGTTTGGATTCAAGACAGTTTATTTCAACTTGGTAGATGTCTGTTCATACTAAATGTCTGTCATTGTTTTTAGCATGAACTTCGTTTGATCTAAGTTTGTGTACAAGCCAGGGGATGCCCTTAAATCTGTCTTAACTCGATTTGTTCAAGATCCACTGGAAGTTGATGCTGCTTCATGACTAAGAACACAAAATCAGTGCACAAATTTTCATTTTTTTTATTGTACTTTATATACATACTTTGTTGTTTAGTTGATCTAGTTGCCCGAGTGATGATCCCACTGAGGGAACTCTCATTTTGTTAGAACAATCTGTTTTTTTTTTTGAAGTTATAAGTGACAAAAATATCCAACTGTTTGTCTACAGGTAGGAACAATATTCTGACGGGCGTGGCAAAAACAATCAAGACACACTTCAAGAAGCATCCTCTTGCCATAGTGAACATTAAGGGGAGAGCTGAAGGAACTTCAGTCCAAGAAGTGATATTCGAACTAGAGGTATGTGCTCAGTCTGCTTTAACATACAATTTTGGTCTATAAATACATCACATGTTTTATCTTTATTAATTATCAATTCAACAGCAAGCAACTGGGTCAGTGTTGGTGTCACGAGAGCCCAATAAAGTGATCTTATACAGAGGTTGGGGAGAGGGAGAGCCGCCAGGAAGTAATCTGAAGGATGCAAGAAAGGGATCTGTCAATGCTAATGAAGAGGGGAAAGTTTCTCTTAAGCTCTTGGAAGCGGTTAGTCTGGAATGTGGGTTATCAACCAGTCAACTAGACCAATATTTTTTTGACCCGTGAGCTTTTTAACAGCATCATAGTCACATATTCATTGATGTGGAGACATCTTACAACTGAAACACTCCTTTCGAAGAAGTAGAAACCATCACGATTTGCTCGGACAACACATATAGGCATCTATGTCTGCATGATGGTGAACGTCTCTTAAGGAGAATTAGCTCTACATATGTGCTTGTATTCATTTTAACATGAGTGAATACTCGTGAAGATATGAATATGTTTCGACATTCATTTTTATTGTACTTGATTTAATGCAATGCTGTTGGAGGTGAATACCACGCAATTGTTTCTAATGCTTCACAGTAGTGTATATTGTGCCCCGAAGTTGGTGAAAATTATTTTACCAATTCATATCAGTCTCTCCCTCTCTCACAGTCTAGTGAACATAATGCAACTGGTTTCCTATGTTTTGTAATTGTATGGGAATGTTAAGGCCATTAGGAAACATTTTCTACTTGTGCATTTGAGCGAGTCGATTCTGTGTGGTTGTTGCATAAAACCTTTATATATAAGTGAGTGTTATGTAGAACCTTTGACAAAAAAAAAACGTTATACTAGTAGGTTTATTTAGGGTGCACGTTGCCCATGGCCCTTCTTCCCCACGTCCGTCTCTCTCCTATCATTGTCGGAGACTCCCATGTCTTTCTGACCACCTCGTTGCTGCCTCCTTGAAACCGTCGACTAGCACCAAGCTGTAGGGTCTGACCATTCATCTGTATGAGGCACAAGAGAGAATAAAAATAAAATGAAAAAGAAGATAACATTTTTTAATTATATAATATATCAACAAATGTAGAAATATAAAAAAAAAGGTTAGATATCTATTTTCAATGTTAATTTTCACTTAAATATTCTAAATTATCAATGCACTTTATTATTACTTATTATTATTTTGACAAAATTAAAGTTTATTTAGTCACTTAATAATACTAAATTACGGATTATTTTTAAGTCAATTATATTAATGACAAAAGGACATTGTGGCACCAATAAAAATATTTTTATATACAAATAAAAATAAATAAAAATTCTTTTGTTTTGGAATCTTCTTTTCTTCCCTCACCTCCTTTAGGATTAAGGTTGAAGAAGCATTTGATTTTTGACTTTTGTATTATTTTGTATAAAAAACAAGTAACTAATTTGTCTTTTGTTTACAGAAAAAGTGTTAACTCGCATGATTGAATAATCAAAAAATATTATAAGAAAATGAATTTGGATCTCCTCTGCAGAAACCGTTGAGAAGATTAAATGAAGATCACCTCTTCTTACGAATTATGATACTACATGGCTTGCCAAATAATAACTATTATTAGCACCTCCTTTTACTAACATACTCCTTTGACTGTTTATATTTACTCCTTTGACTGTTTATATTTCATATAAATAAGACTTGATAACACTATTGTAAATTTCAACAATCAATAAGTTTTCTTTTTCTTTGTAGTTTTCAATCTCTACGTGATATGATAGAAATTGTAGCCATTTGAAGCTAACTTCCATAAGACACTTTTCTTCTCCACCACCATCGAGCATCTTTTTCATATTCTGTGAGTTGTTTTCCATCAGACGTCTAGCATTTGAAATAATTTCTTATCAACCTATCCTAATTGGAAAGAGAGAACCAATTGGGTTTCTTTGTCCCAATAGGGGGTAAGAGACGTGGAGAGATATAGGAAAGCTAACGAAGGCATCCGGAGAAGCTTCGATGTACAAAAAGTCTCCTTGTTGCTACTTTTTGTTTAGTTGTTCCAACACTATTGCAAGTGAAAAGAGGGTAGGAAGATGCTTTTTAACCCCTAGTGAAATTGGATATCACATTCTCTTTCAAAGAGGTTTCAGACTCCCTGATGACGTTTGACTAAAACCAGCTACATCGTAGATTGGTTATGACATCCGGAAGACTTATATATATATATATATATATATATATATATATATATATATATTATTCTAACCACTTGTCAATTCTTGTGTAATTGCATTTTATTTTGTTCTCATAATTACCTAATTCAAACATACCTTAACTAATTTAATAAAAAGAAAGAATTTTTTTTAATAATTTTTATTATTCTAATGAATTTTATTTTTTATTCTTTTCTTTGCTATTTATCCCACCTAGCCATGAGATACCTAAGAGGCATAGGTAGCCAAGACACCTAAATCACATTCCTCCTTATTTATTCGCTCCTCCTTTCTTTCTTTCTTTCTTTTACACACACACACACACACACACACACACACACACACACACACACATATATATATATATATATATATATATATATATATATATATTTTCTTTAACCCAAATTTTTTATTTTTCTCTACCTAAAATTAGGATTAGGGTTAAGGCTATAATGGACCCCTTCTTAGGGCTTCGTTGTACAATCGAATCCAAGCTAGACTACCAAAATACCTTATTAGGATCATTCTACGTTTGACAAGATCCAATAGGAACCTGAAAATCACAAATGGCTTCGTCTCCTTGCCCTACACTGGCTAGTGTCAGTGGCACCCTCTTGGGGTTCGGATGATTCATCGTCGCTAGCCAGATTCTCCACAAGGACTGGGACCTACCATTGAATCTGTATGTTCCCTACCAGGGCTGGGTTCCTTCATCACCGTCGTCCGGAGCCAACAAAGCACACATTGAGGTCAGGCTCCACCCACCATCACCTTGCGCTCCCCCTCTGAATGGAATCGTGATGCTGTTAGTGCCACCAAGCACCGTCCGCCCCCCTAAAGGGGTCATGGCTGGTCGTGGGTGCTGCCGGTGCAACCCATACACCCAATGTGGCCGGGTTGATACGATCCTACTTCAATGAGGCAGGTGGCAGTATCAAGGGAGTAGACTACACACTGATGTATATTGATACATAATGAATATACACTGGATGTTAAGACTGTACGCTGATACATTTAGTATGAGAGCTTGAATCGGATCTTGAGAGGATGATTCATAGTATCCTTTCACTAGAGAGGAAGTATCCGCTATTAGAAGACTGCTATAGTAAACAAAGTTTCAAACTGCTAGAGTATCAGTAGATGTATCAGAACGTTGAAGCTAAGGATAAAAGATTAATTAGGAATAATGAATCACTATTTGTAATCTATTGGAATATGTAAATAGATGAAGGGAGAGAGAAGAATGTATGGGAGTGATTGTGTTTTCTTAGGTTCAGTTAGAATTACTTGTAACCACTTTTTCCTCTATTTTTAAAAATTGAATAAATTTCCATTTTCTTCTTCAAATTCCTTGTTACACTACCAGAAAAAGTCAAATTAGCGACGTTTAAAAACGTCGCTAAATGACCAAAAAATGTCGCTAATCACATTTAGCGACGTAATTAGCGACGTTTTAAAGAAGTCGGAACAAAGCAAGTCGCTAAAAGAAAAAACATCGCTAAACGTCGCTATGCCGACGTTTTTTAGCGACTTAAATGTTTTGCTAAAATTAGCGACGTTTAGCGACGCAGCTTCACTAATTAGCGACATTAATGAACGTCGCTAAATGTCGCTTATTAGCGACTTATATAGCGACGTCTTTAATGACCTGGCAATACTGCCATGTCAGCAATTTGCGACGTACAGCGACATTTTTAGCGACGTCATTAGCGACTTGTGGTGACATCGCAACTTAGCGACGTGTATACACGTCGCTAAACGTCGCTAAAAACGTCGCTAATTTTACATAAAAAATAAAAAAAAGAATACTGAATTGTTTCCAAACTATTATTCCTGCAGTTTATTAAATCACCATCTGTACAAATAGACCCGGAGCAACCCTCCGTTGAATTTCTGGGTTTGCCAACCCCCTTGGATTGAACACTCAATACCGATAAAATAACATATTTAATATGAATAATATAATAAAATTTGAAGAAAAGAAAGCACCCAGCAAATCTCATCGTAAAGAATACGGCAAATATATATCCATACAATCTCATCCTAAATAAATAAAAAATACAAATATCCAGCAACTAGCTATACTACTGCGGATCTGCAGAAGGCTGACCACCGGCGCACAACACAGTTTGATCGAGCCAGACAACAGGCCAGAGGGCAGAGGCATGGGTAGGCCTTTGCACTAGCAGCGATTGAGGAGGAACCAGAAGGGAAAGCTATCACAGGTACGATTTTAGTTGCATCATTGCATGCGACTGCATTGTTTGATTCTGGTGCTACACTATCTTTCATATCTAGTAGTTTCGTAGCTATGCATAGAGTAGCTACTTCCCCCTTACCTAAGAGTTGGAAGATTCTTACCGGAGGAGGCATCGTACCGGTTACCAGCACTATTAGAATGTGCTTGGTAGTCGTGTGTAGTCGGAAGATGAGAGCGCGATATTTGGTATTCCCGATGCCAAACTTCGACGTTGTATTAGGCATGGACTGGTTGAGCCAGTACAATGCCATACTGGATTGCCGGAGGGGTAGCATCATTTTTAGACCGCTAGATCACTCGGAGTTCGAGTACATGCGGGGCACCATCGAGCAAGGAGTAGGGCAGACAACTGGAGCTTACATGGCTATGGAGACGGCACCCTCACCGATAGTTGCAGAGTTCGTGGATGTTTTCTCTGAGGAGTTGCCAGGCCTACCGCCGGATAGAGAGGTAGAGTTCACTATTAAGTTGGTACCCGGAGCAGCACCGGTATCTTCGAATGTGTATCAATTGGCGAAGAAGGAACTGGATGAGCTGAAGCTACATTTAGAGGAGTTGCAGATCAAGGAATTTGTCCGTCCTAGTGCATCGCCCTGGGGAGCACCAGTGTTGTTAGTACCAAAGAAGGATGGGACATTCTGTATGTGCATTGATTACAGAGCCCTTAGTGCTACAAGTACCCCCTGTCACGGATTGATGATTTGTTCGACCAGCTGACAGGAGCAGTGGTGTTCACGAAGATTGACTTGAGATCGGGTTATCATCAGGTAAAGGTGCGGAGAGAAGGTATTCCAAAGACGGCATTCAGGACTCGTTATGGTCACTACGAGTTCTTGGTGATGCCTTTTGGACTGACGAATGTGCCTGCAGTATTTATGAACCTGATGAACAGAGTCTTCCACCAGTATCTGGACCAGTTTGTGGTAGTCTTCATCGACGATATCTTGGTGTATTCAAAAAGCCACGAGAAGAACGGTGAGCACTTGAGGCTAAGAACGGTGAGCACTTGAGGCTAGTGTTAGAGACGCTGAGGCGTGAGAGGCTTTATGCCAAGCTAAGCAAGTGTAAGTTTCTCCTAGGCCGTGTCTCTTTTCTCGGACACATTATCTCATGAGATGGTATTTCAGTAGATCCAGCGAAGATTTCATCAGTAGAGACGTGGCCGACCCCTACCAACGTCTCGGAGGTGAGGAGTTTCCTAGGACTTGCCGGATATTACCGGAGGTTCGTAGAGAACTTCGCAAGGATCGCAGAGCCGATGAACCGCTTGACCCACAAGGAGCAGAAGTTTATTTGGACAGAGGAGTATAAGACGGTGTTCGATGAGCTGAAGAAGCGTCTGACTATGGCACCTATCTTGACTATACCTTCTGGACCAGAAGGATTCGTGATCTACATCAATGCGTCTAGGAAGGGATTAGGATGCGTCTTGATGCAGCATGGGAAAGTTGTGGCCTATGCCTCTAGGCAGCTGAGGACCCATGAGGAGAACTATCCCACTCACGACTTGGAGCTTGACGCAGTGATCTTTGCCCTGAAGCTTTGGAGGCACTACCTATACGGAGAGCGGGTGGAGATATTCACAGATCACAAAAGCCTGAAGTACGTCTATACTCAGAAGGACCTGAACTAAAGACAAAGACGTTGGCTCGAGGTGATGACAGACTTTGAGATTGAGCTAAAGTACCATCTCGAAAAAGGCCAACGTGGTAGCTGACGCATTGAGCAGGAGGCCCATGGCATTCTTTCTGACTACCCAGCAACACCTATTGAGAGATCTGGAGCAGTTGGGTATATAGGTTATTATGTCCGGAGCAGACGACCAGTTGTCGAGTTTTCAGGTACAATCGACATTGGTTAAGAGGATCAAGGTTGCCTTACCAACAGATGCCAGATTCCAGAGGCTTCGACAGAGGACAGAGGCCGGGATGCAGACAGAATTGCGCATATATGAGGACGGGACTTTGAGATGTGGAGATCGTCTCTATGTTCCAAATGGAGAACTTCGTCAGGAGCTGATGTCGGAGGCGCACAGTTCAACATACTATATTCTTCCAGGAGGCACAAAGATATACAGAGACTTGAGGCAGTACTATTGGTGGCATGGAATGAAGAGGGAGATAGCCCGCTTTATGGTAAAGTGCCTGGTGTATCAGCAGGTCAAGGCTGAACACCAGAGGTCTGCAGGTTTACTTCAGCCGCTCCCGATACCTGAGTGGAAATGGGAGCACATCACTATGGACTTTATTACGGGCTTTCCGAGGAGTCCTAGTGGTCGTAATGCGGTATGGGTGATCTTGGATCGACTCAACAAGTTCGCTCACTTTTTACCCTTCAGAGTTGGGCAGTCTACAGAGGTCTTAGCAGATATATATATGAGGGAGATCATGTGACTGCATGGAGTGCCAGCCAGTATAGTGTCTGACAGGGATACGATATTCACATCTTACTTTTGGCGGAGTATGCAAAAGAGTCTCGGTACCCGCCTGAAGTTTAGCACATCGTATCACCCACAGACAGATGGCCAGTCCGAGCGCACCATTCAGACACTGGAGGATATGTTGAGGGCGTGCATGCTTGATTTCAGTGGATCATGGAAGGACCACTTACATTTGGTCAAATTTTTCTACAACAATAGCTATCAAGCGAGCATTCAGATGGCTCCCTACGAAGCATTGTATGGCAGGAAGTGTCGTTCCCCAGTGTGTTGGAGCGATGTGGGCGAGAGACAGATTCTTGGACCAGAGTTGGTTGTTCGTACAGTGGAGAAGGTAAAGAAGATCCAAGGGCACCTGCGAGCAGCATAGGATAGACAGAAGCATTGGGCAAATATGCATCGACGACCCCTAGAGTTTCAGGTTGAAGATCATGTGTTTCTGAAAATCTCGCCTACCCGAGGAACCATCAAGTTTGGAGGCAGAGAAAAGCTGAGTCTGAGGTACATTGGACCATTCGATGTGTTGTAACGCATCAGAGAGATTGCTTACAGATTAGCATTGCCACAGACATTAGAATGAGTTCATGACATCTTCCATGTATCTCAGCTAAGGAGGTACATGCCAGATCCGAGTCATGTACTTGACCACTCAGAGATCACAGTCGGGCCGAGTTTGTCATATCAAGAGGAGCCTGTAAAGATTCTGGACAGAAGCGAGAAGGGGTTGCGAGGTCAGACTATCCCTCTAGTTCGTGTCGCATGGAGGCATCATGCACCAGACGAGTCGACATGGGAAGGAGAGGATGATATTCGACAGCGTTTTTCCTATCTCTTCGAAGGCCTAGGTATGTAGTAGCTTTTAATTTCAGTCAATAGCTTTTTACCTTATGTATGTTTTAATTTCGAGGACGAAATACTCTAAGAAGGGTAGATTGTAAACCCCCTCGACCAAATTTAGGTCTACCTAGCTTAGAAAGAGAGACTAGGGTTAGTTTGAAGCCAATTAGAATTAGAATACAGTATTTTAGATTTATTGTGCAATATTTGTATCACTTAGTGCACCTTACTGTTGCTTCGATATTTAGAGCGCTACACTAGCATTTACCTTCACACAAATTTTATACACTTTTTTTAGATGTGCCAACCTTCCATTCTGACCCTTGTATAACTCATAAATACTCTCTCTTGTGCTTCAATTTAGTCGCACAATATTCGTTATAAACGTCCATTTTTAAATCCATATAAATCCAACTTTGCATCATTGTCCGTTCCAATCGAAATTGGAGACACAACCTCGACCGTTTTGTACAATATAATTTATGATAATATTCTATTCTGAGACTACTACGTCCATGACACTTGTGTCCCACCCAATTTTAACCCTATGCATTTCCAATTAATTAAAGAGCACCATTTACACTAATTTTAATTAAATTGGTGTAAGGACCCAACCTAACCCAAAACTAGACCCAACTCTAACCCAAACCTCCACTCACACCCTCAAGGTTCATACTAAACACCACACACCATTTTAACCCACAACATCACACCAAACATGATATTTTGCCTCATCCAATCCCAAATTTCACTATTTATGCAAATTCCCAGTTGTTAGGGACCTTTATGCAAAAATGCAATGAGGTGTCCACCTCTCATTGGATCATAGTCATGAAGAAATCATCCCCCCTCTTTGACCGGTCCATCCAAGATATTTCTCTCCATTTGGTTGTACTACCTACTTTTTCTCCTTACATCTCCACCCTCCATTCAAACCAAAGCCATCTCCACCCTCCATCCCTTCATGTAGAGGCTCCCCTCATACCTAGAAGCAACCCACAGTCGACCCTAATCCCAAGGTGAACACCTGCCTCTCTTTCTCCTATATATACACCTACTCTCTATCTCTCTCTCTCTCTCTCCTAAAACCCACAGCCATCATCTTCAACCCGAAACCCTAAAAACTACAACCTCCACTCTCCTTCACTCGGCCACCCCCTTCTTCCCCGACCACCTCCTGCAGCAGCCCCTCATCTCCGACTGCCTTCCACCACCGCCTGCCCCTCGACCTCGACCTCGACCTCGACCACGGCCAACCCGCCGCCACAGCACCGCCCGCCTTCCTAAATCACCGCCACTCTCCTCCTCCTCCTTCATTCACCTCATCACCATCACCATCCTGCACCCTTCATCCTCGACTCCCCTTATTCCCTAGTCACCCCCACCGCCACCACAACGACCCTGGCCATCTCCACGGCCATCATCATCACCACCTCCACCACCACCGTCATCACCATCACCACCGCCATCATCGTCACGACCACCATTAACAACACCATCATCATCATCACTTGCACACCCTCTGCAGCCACCACCTGACTCCCCTCTTCGTTCATCTCCACCACCTTGGACACCATCGACCCCGGCCATCATCCTCACCTCACCGTCTCCACCACCATCAGCAGCCACCACCTTAGCATCGTCGTTTCTGCCACCAACATCACCAACACCATCATCACCATCAACCGTACCCCATCAGCACCCCAACCATTATTGGAGACCACCACCTTAGCCACCATCCCCCCACGGCCATCCCGCCATCGCCAGCAACTTGCCACCGCTGCCCCAGCCGCTGCCGCTGTAAGCTGCTACCATTGTCGCAGCTGCTGCCGGTGCTGCTGCTACTGCTACGTGTTGTGCTCGCCGGAGCACCACCCTCCCTCACCGGAGGCAGGCCACCCACGAGCCGCGGACACCCCCCCTCAGACACGATCACGACTAGGTATACATTTACCCTTCCTTTCTACATGTGTAGTTGTGAACCCTTGTGTGTTGTGTATAGGTGTACATGTTTTAGAATAATATTAGTGTTAGTGAATACCTTATAGTAAATATGGTTATTTAATGTGTTATACTTGTGTTGACCTAGTTGCAACGACAAACTGGCTTTGTGCACACTAACATGTTAACTAGGATTTGTGTTTTGGTGTTATACATTATTTGGTTTTATAACGTATTTGGTAACTCGTATTCTTGTTGTGCACAGTATTTGAGGACATGACACTTGTGCATGTTAGCTACATGCACACTCGACCCTGCTAGTTAACCGGTTATGACCCTCTTGCGTCAGTTCTAAGTGCAGCTTAGTTGTATTTTCTGTGCGTACTAGTGTAGTGACTGATGATCATATTATTATATTATATATATATGGTCGCTGGACCGTTCGAGCGAGACTTCGGGAGAAGAATTTTGGTACTCGCAGCTTGAGGACCCATGCAAGTATACCTTGCCTGATTTACTATTTAATTTAAATTATAAAATATTGTATGATATATTGTTGTAATATTACATATAAGTGTGCGCGTCCGAGAACGACTCGGGTGCAGTCGACGAATGCGTCGATGTGTAGTGTATTGACTTAGTCACTAGCAGACCCACCTACCATTGTGAGAATATTCTGATATCTTCCTAGACCCTGACACTTTTACACGCATCACGATGACAAACTCATGTTGGGATGCGGGTTCGCGTACCCGACTAGCTATCGGTGTGTGTGACATGCATCACGGTTTAGTGCGCAATCATGATTATCTAATTAATTGAGACTTGGCATGTAGTTACGTGGTATGCACGTCGTGTATTCGACTTGTATATCTGCATTGGGCGGGGAGGACAACTGGCAGGCGTATGGGATACACACATTGGAATTCGTAGTATCCAGAGGAGCCACGGATCCAATGACTTAGATGGTTATGCCGATGGATACACACATTGGATATCGCGTTCTTCGGAGCGATACAGACGTATATATTTGCACTCGTTCTTCGGAACGATGGATGTTACATGTATAGATACTACACTCTTCGGAGTGTTGGACGTTATGCCTACACCTACCCATACGTACTAAGGTTGTCCTCACATTGCATTCACTTAGATGGTTAGTACACCCCTTTATTTTATTCAGTATTTATATATGACATGTATTTTGTATCTTGTTACGTCCCTCTGAGGACCTGGTTCCCTTTCAGATTTGGACGAGGCATACTACCCTACCGTGTACGGGCCTGAACAGGAGACGAGGTATGCGTCCGAAGAGGAGCTTGAGGTGTTGCCATCAGATTTCCCTTGATCACTGGTAGGTCTTTCGCCTAGGGCTGGAGCATCCTTATCTAGTTAGCTGATGCTCTAGCCGTACTCTCTTATCTGTTTTCCAGTACTCTTATTTCATCATTGTAGTGGGTTTGTTCCCATCAGACATATCTGGATTGTACTATGACATTTCAGACTCCGCACTTATTTTTCAGTATTTATTTCAGTACTTCTTGTTTATATTGTGGATGAGATTAGACATTACCTGCTGTATGTTAGCATATTAGACTTGTTAGTATTTTAGGACAGTGTAGTACGCTTCGACAGGTCCATTAAATTGGATAATCCCTCGGAGTCATATTAGCTGGCCATTGCCACGTGACCTGGTCCCCGTGTATTTTGGGTCTGGGGTGTAACAAGATCTTACTTATTTTAATAAGATATTTTTAATAAATGTCAAAATTCTTACTAAATTATTTTGATATTGATTTTTTAGATTAGAAACAACTTGGTCTTTTCCCTCTATTCTCAAAGACAAGTTTGAGAAGTGGATCCTTAATCATTTGGACATGAGTCCTCCTACTATCTGTTAAAGAGCATCAAACCTTTTATAACCCTACGGATGAAGCCCATGATTAAGGTAGTTTTCTTCAATTTGTAGGGTTCTTTGTACAAATATTTTATCTGTGACGATGTTTCTTATCCTAATTTTTACAGGTGAAAGTGGTTTTGTCTAAGCAAAGTTTTGTCTTTCAGGTGCTTTTTCCTTGTAAGCATAAGTCAGTCTTACATTTGGATTTGCTAGGGACAAACTCATGTTTTTTAGTCCAAAAATTTTGACAGTCCTTTCAATAGGTTAGACTGTCAAAATTTTGACAGTTCATTGAATTGCATACATTATTTATGACTGTCAAAATTTTGATATTCTAAACTATTGTAAGGACTGTTAAAATTTTGACAGTTCTAAATAAATTTTTGGACTATACTTGAGTAAAATTTTAAGTAAAAAATTAAAAAAAAAAATTGGAACAGTTTGAGTCATCTTTGTAGTGTCTTTATCAATAACCGAAATAAACCAGATTTAAATTTCTTGTGTCATCTATTTTGAAGAAATTGTTCTGTAGAAACAAGGAAAAAGTAAATATGCCACCTTAACGTTCGCTAAAACTTGGAAAGTATTATATGGTTGTAGTGTTATGTCAAGAAAACACAAGGTGCCTTTGAATTTGTGACGGGGGAACTAAAGTGCTGCGAGGATCCAGGAAAGGATGGGGGAGAGAATGTAAAGAGAGGGGGAAAAAGCATGCTGGAGCAAAACACTAGAGATTGGGGCTCCCAAACCAAGAAAGGCACCCAGTCCAACACTCATCATTGCTTGCTTGAAAGCCATCAGAACAAATCTGCCCTTTTCTTTCTTCTCTCATCCCCATTCATTTTTCTATTCTCTGTTAAATCAGTGCCCACTGCAGCATGCGCGCTATGTAGTAACAAAACAAATGGAGCTCATGATACTTACCAGTGTGTGACTGCCCAAATATTCTTCTTGCAACTCTGCAACGTTGGTATCTGTGCGTCTTGATTCAGAGTTTTGTAACTGTCATGTCATGTCATGCTATGGAGCCGTACATGTGCTGAGCTATGTAAAGAAGATATTGAACATAATTTTTTCTAGAGATAGGATATATTTTAATAAAACTAGTATATATGCACGTGTTTCGCACGTATCTTGGATTGGATGATTTTGATGAGTTGTTTAACTTTGTTGTTTTTAATTATATAGGTTAAGAGTTCAACCATTGGAATTCCTTGGTAATAGCTTAGAAAACTTAGCAAGTAGTATGAACTCTTTGATTTCTATAATATATTAATGCATTCCTTAAATGGTTGTCATTGGAATTAATTGTAGGTATTATTTTTAATTAGTAAATATAATGAAGGGTATTTTTGGAAAGAAAACTTTCACGGTGAAACTTACTTTCCTCGTTATATAGTAGAATAGATTAGCAGAAGGAAACAAAATTTATAAAAATTTGAAATAAAGAACAAAAACGCATGGGTTAAATGTGTTTTCGATAAAAAAAAATATTAAAGAACGAGAACGCATGTGTTAAGTGTGTTCTCAATAAAAATTTAATTTTTAAGTGTAGTTGCACCTACTAAATGCTTTTTCATATTTTTTTTTTAAAATCTAATCTGGAAACGCATCTAATACGTGCGGTTTCAAATATATAATTTTTTTTATATAAAAAAAACTCTGAAAAAAGAAAATGTGAAAACACACCTAGTAGATGAGGTCTGAAATAAAAGAAAAAGTAAAAAAAAAAAAAGTTGAAAACGCATCTAGTAGGTGCGGTTTGATTTTTTTTTTCTTTGATAACGCACCTAAAACGTACGGTTTCAAATATTAAAAAAAAAAATTTTGAAAACGCTCCTACTAGGTGCGGTTTGAATTTTTTTTGTTTTGTTTTTGTTTTTGTTTCTTTGGGCCGGTTATTAAAGGATTTTTTTTTTCATCCGGGAATCTTGCTTCCAACTTTTGTGGTTCAACTTTTGTGATGGGGGAGGGTTATTTAGGAAGTGATGGGTCAATGCAAAGTTGGCTTGTGTGTATGATGAGGGAGGGTCTTTTTGACCGTGAGAGAGGAATATTGATTCGGGTGTTGGATAGGGGTGGAAGATGATTGAAGTTGAACCGAGGAGGAAGAGAGCAAGAAGAGAAAAGGGTATCTGAATGAGGAGGAGGAGGAAGAGAGGAATTTTTTACAAGGTAATTTAGTTAAACTAATTCTTAAATATTTTAGATAATATTATTTTTTTTAGATGATCATGGGAAGAAAAAAATAGAAAATGCTTTTGATAGTTAATTGTTTGATGGTAGCAATGTAAACTTAACTATTACTAATTTTAACCATATTTTTTAATTATCCCTCAAATCCTAATATATCATCCCTCAAATCCTAATCATAATTATTTCAATATTTTAATTATTTTATAGATGGCGAATCAAAACAATGGAAGGATTCCAGGTGGCCCCACTACTTTCGCTATTGTCCAACAACATGTGTGTCACGCCCCAGTCCCAAAATATCGAGGGACTGGACACGTGGCATTGGCTAGCAACACACACCGATGGGCAAACCCAATTTAATGGACCCATCAGGATGCACTTAAGCTGTAGTACAACAATAAGGGTCTAAATATAGTAATCTCATCCACAGAAATGAATACAACAATAACAGAATCATAAAGCAAGCTCAATCTCAATAGAACATAAACTCGAAAAATAACCCGATAATGAGTCTGATACAATAGTCAAGATACAAAAATAAAGATAACAACAACAAATACTGAGTATGGATAAAGCATATACTCGAAAGATATCCTCGGTGATCACTCGTTTACTGGATCTGGTACTGCTCCAGTGCCTGCTCCTGCTAATGCTCCTATTCCGTATACCTCGGGGTAGATCTCGTCTGCTATACCTGGGGACATAATCCGGATCCAGGTCCTCAGGGGACATAGCAAGGTACAAAATAATTCAAGCCATAAATAATGCAGTGCATCAGTAATGAATCAAAAGGGTAAACTATATAACCAGCTAAGTGATATGCAAGATGAGAGCATCACTAGAACTCAGGCTGAGACCACTACAAGCTCGGTGTCGGGGAGCCGGTAGCAGAGATATCATGCAGTTGTCTAGCTCGGAGAGAGACTACGACGCCGTTATAATATAATCAACATGTAGCTTGTGTGTCTCTCCCCACCCAATATAATCACACGTCTCATGTCCATGACATCTCATGTCCATGTCACGCAAGATCATATCTAATGCAGCAAGTCATAATGAGATCTAAGCATGCAATATCTATGTCATGAATCATGTAACCTATACAGAATCACCATGAATATCTCAGGAATATTTTGTCTCATGAATAGTGTTAGGTGTCCTGAGGTATGTCATACTTGATAATGCAAGCACGAGAATACATAGGGTCTCGATATCCATGTCTAGATGACATTACACAACTCTGCGTGCAGTGTTGACACCCGAATATTATTCAGACGCTAAGTAATGTCACACGGTCCTAGGTTAAGCATGTACAACAAATGAATAAATCAAGACAACAATATGAAGCAGGTACTGCAAGTTTTGGCAAGGTACACTTGCTTGGGGTTCTGACTCCAACTGTAGCTCTAGTACCAGTGGGATTTGCAGGTACTCATCCGGTTGCTGAAATAAATATCACCATCAGATTC
This sequence comes from Iris macrosiphon, assembly GCA_036927795.1. NCBI lineage: Eukaryota > Viridiplantae > Streptophyta > Magnoliopsida > Asparagales > Iridaceae > Iris > Iris macrosiphon. Next base: position 135,928,126 of record JAYESA010000004.1, read on the forward strand.
AGAAAATATCAAATAGCTAGAAATGCCTGTCCTTGAGTCCAATTTGAACACATGGCCAAAAATGACAGTTCCTGGTCAAAACGGGGTCCACATGTGGCCCGCTTCGCACCGAAAAATGTGTCAGAGACAAACTTCTCCAAATTCGTCAAACTTAGTGATAACAAGTCCAGAACGATGATACGAACCCAACGGAACGTCCAGAACTGGATTCCGATGAGCCGATCACAAAATCGCCCGTCAAGTGGAGCCGCGGGGCCCACGATGCGCGATTTTGTCAACGTTCTCAGAATCGAACCAAACTTGGGTTATAGGACCAGCGTATTGCTACGAGTCTGATGGCGCAAGTTTTGTTTCGATCCGACGTGTGTACACGAAGTTACAACAAGTTCTAGAACGGGGCCGATATAGGGCGTTGTCGAAGGATACACGTTGATTTCGGTGTGCACGCACCTCCCAATCAACTTTCGTGAAATCCCATACGTCCGTATTAACGGCGCGCACCTTTCGGTGAAGACCGCACGCGACCAAGTCATCTCGTTTGGCTGGGCGTACTCAGTTCCGGGGTAAAACTGGGCGTTATTTTTTCTGATGTTGGGTCGCAGTTTGCGATTGCCACCGGACGCGACACACCGAGTGGGTTGCACGGGTATCGAGAGGGTCACGCAGAGTTCGCGTCATAACAGACGGAACGGGAAACGGGGCAGCGAGGAGATTGAAACGGCTACCTGAACATGGCTCCGAAAAGGGCTGAAATCACAGGGTTTCGCGGGGTGGCGCGACGCTTGCGGCGGCTAGGGTTCCGGCGGGGGCACGGCCGGAGGAGGTGGCTGCTCGGTGCGTGGTCGTCGTGCTGCGGCTGAGGCGACGAGGCGGCGTGCTGGCGGAGCTCGTCGGCGGGGGCGACGCAGGGTTGCCGAGCTGGGTCTAGGGGCAGCGGAGGCGGCCGGAGACGGCTGCTGCTGCTGCTGGCCGGATAAGGCGGAGGCGAGGGCAACGGAGGCAGGGGCCGGTGGCAGCGGGCGAGGGCGGCGGCGAGGGGAGAGGGCGGTGGCAGAAGGCGGAGTTCGGGGGGGGGGGGGGGGTAATAGGACGAGGGGAGAGGGAGTGGCGCCGGGCGAGGCGGAGGAGAGGGGGTCGTGGCGGGGGAGGCGGAGCCGAGGCCGGGACGTGGCGGGGGAAGCGGAGCCGTGGCGTCGTGGCCGGGCGAGGCGGGGGCGAGGCGCCGGAAAACGCGGGCGGAGCGGGGTTCGTGCGGGTGTGGGGATCGGGTCGGGTAGGTAGGTAGGACCCCCCCCCCCCCCCCCGTTAGGGTCTAGTCCGGTTCAGGCCGGTCCGGTTCGGTTGGACCGAGTTCAGCCCGGTTCAACCCTGTTTGTTTAGTTTTTAATTAAAATAGGGTTTTAGGTTTTTAAAAATTATTCTGGGGTCCAATAAATTGCAGGAAAATTATCCTATATCCAATATTTTATTTTACATCAAAAAATATTATTTTTATAATATTTTAATATTGTTTAAAAATATTTAATTTTATTTAATCCAAAATACCCTGATTTTAATTAGTAAAGAAAACCGAAAAATTTCCAAAAAATTGTGAAAATTTTATTTTAAAATTTTTGAAAAAAATCAGGGGGTTTACAATCTACCCCCCTTAAGAGGATTGCATCCTTGCAATCAAAGAATAACCGGTCTACAGAGATGACACGGTTGCAAGCATTGTTCGAAGCACATCACGATCAAGGATGAGGGTTTAAGAAAAACACATAGGGAATCACTTCCCTAAGAAATGGAAGTTATGCAATTTCCAGAGGGAAGGAAATCTAGAAAACTACAGATTTAGAAAAAACTAGGTTATCACTTTATAAAACATACTAGGTTATTAGCAAGATTAAAATTACTAGGTTAAGGCTAAGGTTACGAACCAATAGGCACAAGCTAAAACAAGACTAGAATAACTACGAATAACTTACACGCATTATCTACTCCACGAGTCTGCGCGTTCTCTAAGGTCATCGCCAGAGCTTGTCCGCGTCCTTGAAGTCGATTCCTCTGTTGCTGCTGAGCCTGCTGAAAGAGTAGTGCCTGGGGTATCAAAGGTGGCCTCGGCTGATACCCTCCTGGAGGTGGTGGTATGACTCCTTCAACTCCCGTTTGCGGTGCTCCAAATGCTGGATAGGCTGGCCTTGGTACTGATAAAGCTTGTTGGTTTACCATTGGTGCTCCTTCTCGACGCTCAAGGAATTCCCTCACTAAATGCTAACTGGATTCGCAAGCTAAACATAATCTCTTTTTGCGTCTGCACTCGTTCTCAATATGGTCTCGCTTGCGACAATATTGACAGACAAGTAGTGCCTGTGGAGATGCTTCGGATGGCTGGTGCATGTGAGGTCTTTTTGTAGCTTCTTCTTGTGGTGCTCTGGCTAGTGCTGATGTGGAAGTTCGTTTCAGACTGGTCTCTCTCCTGGTGATGCGCTCCATGCGTCGGGCTGCAGCAAGGACGCCCGAGTAAGATGTAGGTGCAACGGATCCGATTAGTTTCTGTAGCTCGAAGTTTAGTCCATCGAAGAACTTCTCAGCCTTCTCTTCTTCTGTCGGGATCAAGGTTGGGGCGAAGCGACTCAGACGAATGAATTTCGCGTTGTATTCTTCCACTGTCATGCTGTCTTGAGTGAGGCGATTGAACTTGTCCCGAAGTTCTGATCGAGCGATAGCTGGAATGTACAGCTCCTGAAAGAGTCTGAAAAACTCTTCCCAAGTGACTCAGTCTGGTCCGAGCCGTATCTCCTCAGATAGCCACCAGTGATGGGCATTGTCTGTTAATTGCATTTTGACGGCAGTCATCCAACGTTTCCGTGGAAGCTCAGCTGCTTCTAATTGATGTTGAGTGTTGGTGAGCCACTCATGAACTTCAGTGGGCTCCTCCTTGCCTGAAAAGGTTCGGGGCTTCAGCTGGCGGAAGTCGGTGATAGATCCCGTCGTTGGCCGTCGTGCTGGTAGATTCGCCTGCTCTAGTGGGATTGCTAGGCTGCGACTCAAAGCCTCTTGTTGAGCTTGCATTATTGCGTAGATCATTTGAAACATCTGTTGTCCATCCATAGCTTGCCCTTGTGGGAATACGGGCATTGGTGGAGTAAACTGCGGTGGAGGTGGGAGGTCATCTTGCTGGAGTCTTGAGGCATGTTGTTGAGTTGATTGACCTCTATCCACTAGTGTTACTTCATCTTCGTTGGTTACCACAGTATCTCGTGGTGATCTTGCAGGAGTCTCGTCGTTGGCTCGTGGATCCATAACTCTGCATCCAAAATAAACAATAAGAGGCATACAGGAATCAAGGCATGATGCAAGTCAAAAAATTAATTCGAATCCGATATAGATGTCAAGAACGATTCAAGAAAGTGGATGAAATTCGAGAAATCGAAGGGACTGAACGATTCAAAAAAACATATCCTATCCTTATTGCAGGCTTGCTCGGTCCCTAAGTTGACATCGAAGCAATTTAGTCGTTGACCTGCATGGGCCACCACAAAAACTATGTCACGTTCCAGTCCCAAAATATCGAGGGACTGGACACGTGGCATTGGCCAGCAGCACACACCGATGGACAAACCCAATTTAATGGACCCATCAGGATGCACTTAAGCTGTAGTACAACAATAAGGGTCTAAATATACTAATCTCATCCACAGAAATGAATACAACAATAACAGAATCATAAAGCAAGATCAATCTCAATAGAATATAAACTCGGGAAATAATCCGATAATGAGTCTGATACAATAGTCAAGATACAGAAATAAAGATAACAACAGCAAATACTGAGTATGGATAAAGCATATACTCAGAAGAAATCCTCGGTGATCACTCGTCTACTGGATCTAGTACTTCTCCAGTGCCTGCTCCTGTTCCGTATACCTCGGGGTAGATCTCGTCTGCTATACCTGGGGACATAATCCGGATCCAGGTCCACAGGGGACATAGCAAGGTACAAAATAACTCAAGCCATAAATAATACAGTACAGCAGTAATGAATCAAAAGGGTAAACTATATAACCAGCTAAGTGATATGCAAGATGAGAGCATCACTAGAACTCAGGCTGAGACCACTACAAGCTCGGTGTCAGGGAGCCGGTAGTAGAGATATCATGCAGTTGTCTAGCTCGGAGAGAGACTACGACACCGTCATAATATAATCAACCTGTAGCCTGTGTGTCTCTCCCCACCCAATATAATCACACGTCTCATGTCCATGTCACGCAAGATCATATCTAATGCAGCACGTCATAATAAGATCTAAGCATGCAATATCTATGTCATGAATCATGTAATCTATACAGAATCACCATGAATATCTCAGGAATATTCTGTCTCATGAATAGTGTCAGGTTTCATGAGGTATGTCGTACTTGATAATGCAAGCACGAGAATACATAGGGTCTCGATATCCATGTCTAGATGACATTACACAACTCCGCGTACAGTGTTGACACCCGAATATTATTCGGACGCTAAATAATGTCACATGGTCCTAGGTTAAGTATGTACAACAAATGAATAAATCAAGATAACAATATGAAACAGGTACTGCAAGTTTTGGCAATGTACACTTGCCTGGGGTTCTGACTCCAACTGTAGCTCTAGTACCAGTGGGATTTGCAGGTACTCCTCCGGTTGCTGAAATAAATATCACTATCAGATTCAGAAAATATCAAATAGCTAGAAATGCCTGTCCTTGAGTCCAATTTGGACACATGGCCAAAAATGACAGTTCCTGGTCAAAGTGGGGTCCACATGTGGCCCACTTCGCACCGAAAAACGTGTCAGAGATAAAGTTCTTCAAATTCGTCAAACTTAGTATTAATAAGTCCAGAACGATGATATGAACCCAACGAAACGTCCAGAACTGGATTCCGATGAGCCGATCACAAAATTGCCCGTCAAGTGGAGCCGCGGGGCCCACGATGCGCGATTTTGTCAACGTTCTTAGAATCGAACCAAACTTGGGTCATAGGACTAGCGTATTGCTACGAGTCAGATGGCGTAAGTTTTATTTCGATCCAACGTGTGTACACAAAGTTACAACGAGTTCCAGAACGGGACCGATATTGGGCGTTGTCGACGGATACGCGTTGATTCCGGTGTGCACGCACCTCCCAATCAACTTCCGCAAAATCTTACACGTCCGTATTAACGGTGTGCACCTTTCGGTGAAGACCGCACGCGACCAAGTCGTCCCGTTTGACGGGGCGCACTCAGTTCCGGGGTAAAATGGGACGTTATTTTTCCTGATGTTGGGTCATAATTTATGATCGCCACAGGACGCGACACACCGAGTGAGTTGCACGGGTATCGAAAGGGTCATGTAGGGTTCGCATCACAACAGATGGAACGGGAAACGGGGCAGCAAGGAGAGAGAAACGGCTACCTGAACAGGGCTCCGAAAAGGGATGAAATCACAGGGTTTCGCGGGGCGGCACGACGCTTGCGGCGGCTAGGGTTCCGGCGGGGGCACGGCCGGAGGAGGTTGTCACGCCCCGATCTCGAAAGGGTCATTCGTCCTCGCCGGATCCTTTACGGAACTGATTCGTCCTCGCTAGGGGCGTGATGCCGTGCGAGCCTGGGGTTGCGCTCGCACAAGGCAAGAACTTGCAGTTTTAGGAACCCATTTTGAAATGCTTTTTATAAAACACATTCACAGAGATTTGAACACAAATGTGGAAGAAACATACTTTTTCATTGATAATTCAGAGTAATTTACATAGAGTTTACATTGATGCGCCTTCTCGGCTATTGAATTGCATTATACAAGATAACTCAAAATACAGGGCGCGCTCCGTCAGATAGTCCACGTTGTTTGTACATTATGCCCTTGTATAGATTGAAGTCCATGCCTCTAAAATGAACTGACTCTAGCTATACTTCAAAATAGAGGTGCTCCTAAAGTCTCCTCGCTAGTGCACTAGCGTTGCACCGTCTGATTGCCTGAAATAGTTGCCCACAACGTGGGTCAGTACTTAACTTGGTACTGGTGAGCGGGATGAACCCACTCGACTAAATCGACACAAGCTTGTTAGGGGCGACCATGCATTAAGATATCTTCTATAAGGAAGCAAGTGAAATCAATTCATATCAGTTGCATGTTTTGCTAGGAATGAAAAATAGCATCGAATCCAACCAGTACACCGATTGCTTACTCAATCGATGCACGCCTTTCCTGCAACGAAACACAAGTATACTTACCATCTGCATAAGACAATAAGTTAGCATGCGTTCTATTCTATGCGGTCATTGGTGTGATCGACACCTTAGGGACATATTTCAAGCATTAGCGGCGCACCCTATCAGCCCGAGTAGCAAGCCCTGCTGGAGGTCCCGCTATGCATCGTGACGAGCACGAATCAAATATTTTCCTCCGGATCGATACGGTTCCAGTGCCCCAGAAAGCTGTTTCAAGGAAATGCCAAACCCTGTGCACAAGTTGTCCCAGACCATGCAAATGCATGAATAATTCATATTACATACAATACAAAAATTGAAATAAACAGAAGAAGTAAAGCAGCAACATATATATATCTTATGCAACAGTTCATATTTTCTCAAGCGGTTTTTCGATTCAGTTATCCCATAAGTACAAACTCTATCCGAGGCACCAGGCCGCCACCAACAACCAACTTTCCTTATAAACAAGCTCAAATTATAAGGTGTGCAAGCATATGATAATTTAGTCTATAAAATCCCATGTTCCTTTCTTAGTGGCTGGCATGCCTTGTGGCTAAGGATTTCCTAGGCGTCCAACCGGGCATCATCGAGTGAACGATTGAAACATTAGAGATGTTGGCATGAAGAAGTAGGAAAAAAGGGACCAAACCACTCACTGGTTAAGGGAAAAAGGCTGAAACTAGGAATCCCGCTAGCGACGATCAAACGTCAGTTACGCGGACCTGAAACAGCACGAGCACCGAGTTAAAAATCTTGCCTATCCTTCCTTGCCGAACTCCCCAAAACCTCAAGCTCTAAACGATAAAACCAGTAGCGAAAACCAAGCAAATCGAAAGCAACACCAAATCAAAACCTCAAGCGGCAATCAAGAAAACCAAGCAACCCAAAACACGAAAACTATTGGACTCGTTTCAATAGAGGCCTTTCCATGAGTTGTAAAGGATCATCGCATTTCGTCCGTGGCAAAAAGATGCCGAGATCTAAGTTACGACTCAGACGGACTAGCCACAAGCCCAATTACATAGTGCTCATCCCGGTCAGATCGGGATTTGAGGCACTACATAATATACCACAAAGAAAAAGTTTTGACCCGAAACTTAAGAACAAGGCCCTACCTCTGACTCAATGAACAACGTAGGATACTTCTCCTTCATCTTCGATTCCACTTCCCAAGTTGATTCTCTAACTGTATGGTTCCGCCACAGCACGCGAACCAAGGACATCGTATGGTTGCGAAGTACTTTTTCCTTACGATCCAGGATCTGCGCCGGCTCCTCTGAGTATGACAAATCCGTGCACAATTCCAATTGTTCGAAGCTAACCACATGACTAGGGTCATACACATACTTTCGAAGTTGAGAAACGTGGAATACGTCGTGCACTCCAGCCAAGGCGGGAGGTAGTGTAATCCGATATGCCACAGGTGCCACCCGTTCTAGTATTTCAAAGGGCCCGACAAACCTGGGACTCAGTTTGCCCTTCACGCCAAAATGCATCACCCAACGTATCGGCGTAACTTTTAAGAAGACATGATCTCCGACCATGAACTCCAAAGGCCTACGATGAGTATCAGCATAGATTTTCTGTCGGCTCAGTGCAGTGCGGAGTCTTTCCCGAATCAAGCGAACTTTCTCGACTGCCTGCTCCACCAGCTCTGGCCCGAGTACCTGCCGCTCGCCGACTTCGTCCCAACAGATTGGAGATCGACACTTGCGCCCATAGAGTGCTTCGTACGATACCATCTGGATGCTCGATTGGTAGCTGTTGTTATACGCAAACTCCGCCAACGGAAGGTGCGTGTCCCAACTAGTCTTTAAATCGATCGCATATAACCGTAACATATCTTCAAGTATCTGATTTATCCTCTCTGTTTGGCCATCAGTCTGTACTGAACTGTAGCTTGGTTACCAAAGCAGACTGTAGGCTAGTCCAGAAATGAGATAAGAAATGTCCGTCACGGTCAGAGACGATAGAGGCAGGCACTCCGTGTAATTGAACAATCTCGTCTATATAGATCTGCTAACCGATCGACGCTCCAAGAAACTTTTATAGGCAGAAAGTGGGCTGATTTGGTCAAACGATCAACTATGACCCAAATCGTATCATGCCTCCGTGGCGTCTTCAGAAATCTCACAATGAAATCCATAGTGATGTTGTCCCATTTCCACTCGGGAATAGCGAGGTTTTGCATCTCTCCGCCGGGCCTCTGATGTTCAGCTTTTACCTGTTGGCAGGCCATGCACTGTGACACAAAGGTCGCCACATCCTGCTTCATACCTTGCCACCAGAAGGTACCGCGTAAGTCCTTGTACATCTTAGTACTCCCCGGATGCTAAGAATACTTCGTGTAGTGTGCTTCTGCCATAATTTCCCTTCGGAGTTCAGGGTCGCTAGGGACGCATAGCCTTCCTTTCATTTGTAAGGCCCCATCTTCGCCTGCCACAAAGTCAGACGTCTTCCCCGCCGAGATCAATTTACGTACCTTCGCTAGGAACTGATCGCCCTCCTGAGCTGATTTGATTCTACCACGTAAACTCGGTTCAAGATGGAGTGGTGCCAGCTGCACTCCTTGATGCCGAACTCGAAACTCGATGCCCATCGCCTCAAGATCTTGAAGTAAACGGTTGTTTATGGCTAACGAGCCCACGTGCTTTCGACTCAGAGCATCAGCAACGACGTTTCCCTTGCCCGGAGTATAAGCGATCGTTAGATCATAGTCCTTAATAAGTTTTAGCCAACGCCGCTGCCGGAGGTTCAATTCTCGTTGGGTGAATAGATACTTGAGGCTCTTGTGATCTGTGAAGATTTTGCAAGCAACACCATAAAGATAATGCCTCCATAACTTTACTGCAAATACAATCGCCGCAAATTCCAAATTGTGTGTCGGATAGTTTTTCTCGTGCGGCTTCAGTTGCCTGGAGGTGTACGATATTACCTTGTCCCGTTGCATGAGTACACATCCCAAGCCGAGTCCTGAAACGTCACTATATATCTGAAACTCCTCTACCCCATCTGGAAGTGCAAGAATCGGAGCTGAAACAAGACGCCGCTTAAGTTCACTAAAGCTGGCTTCGCATTCATCACTCCATTTGTATACAATCCCTTTTTGAGTAAGGCGAGTCAAAGGCAAGGCCAGTTTAGAGAAATCTTTCACGAACCTACGGTAGTATCCTGCTAGGCCCAGAAAAGCTTCGAATTTCGCTGGCTGACGTAGGTTGTTTCCAGTCCACCACCGCCTCTATTTTCTTCGGGTCTACGGTGACGCCTTCTGCCGAGATGACATGACCAAGGAACGCCATGCTGTTCAACTAGAACTCACACTTGCTGAGCTTAGCGAACAACTTATGTTCTCGTAATTTTTGCAACACGATCTTCAGGTGTTCCTTGTGTTCTGCCTCGTTCTTGGAATATATTAGAATATCGTCGATGAACACGACGACAAACTTGTCTACGTACGGCCGAAACACGCGGTTCATCAGATCCATGAAAACTGTAGGGGCGTTCGTTAAACCGAACGACATCACGAGAAATTCATAGTGTTCGTAATGGGTCCTGAACGCAGATTTTTGAATATCTTCTGGTTTAATTTTCAACTGGTGATACCTTGACCTGAGTTCAACTTTAGAGAAAACTGTTGCACCTTGCAGCTGATCAAATAAGTCATCTATCCTTGGCAAAGGGTACTGATTTCGCACGGTCGCCTTATTTAATTCTTGGTAGTCAATACACAGCCGCATGGATCCATCTTTCTTCTTTACGAACAGCACCGGAGCAGCCCACGGAGAAACACTTGGATGTATGTATCCTCGGTCCAACAGATCTTGTAACTGAACCTAAAGTTCTTTCAGCTCTGTTGGGGCCATTCGATAAGGTGCCTTCGATATTGGTCGCGCATCCGGAAATGTGTCAATGCTGAATTCGATCTCACGGCCAGGAGGGATTCCAGGCAGCTCGTCCGAGAACACGTCGAGGAAATCTGCTATAAAATCAGCTGTAGAAGCATAAAAAAGACGCTGGATAGCTATACGCAGCATGTTGATGCCGTGCAGCATAAAAAGATGACTTCAGAGCCATCGACGTGCAAACAGAGCTTTTTCCGCTGAGCACATCGTAAAATATAAGCTCAAGGACCATCCGCGTAATGCAGTATGTCCAGGCTGCTTTAGCGTAAAAAGGGTGCTACATCGCCTATATGGCATAAAACTCATCCGCTTTTAATGCAGCATTAAAGTGTACGAGGGACGCTTCGTATTCCCCGAAATGAACCTGACAAGTCGTGCAGTGAACCTGACAAATTATGTAGTGAACCTGACGTCTGACTCCTGACAAAGAGTACTGCACGATTACCCAGACGACGGCTATAATGATGGCGCGATACGGCAACCCAGGCTGTCATTTAGTGCCATTTCTTTGGCGTAAACTGCTTTTACGCATAAAAGGGAATACGCTGCCTAGTTTTACACAGGCAGACGTGAGCTTCTTACGCTCCGCAGAAGACAAACAGACTGCCACGTCAAAAGCTGCTCTTCGTACAGAGCTCGAGGCACGTCTCTGCATTTAATGCACAGAGTAAAGGCAGAGCTCGAGGCACATCTCTGCATTTAATGCACAGAATAATGACAGATCTTCGAGATACGCCTCTGCATTTAATGTGCAGAATAATGGCAGATCTTCGAGACACGCCTCTGGAATACGCTACCTAGTTTTACACAGGTAGACGTGAGCTTCTTACGCTCTGCAGAAGACAAACAGACTGCCACGTCATCAGTTGCTCTTCGTACAAGGTTCGAGGAGCGTATTTGCATTTAATGCGCGGAATGATGGCAAATATTTCAAGGCATGCCTCAGCATTTAATGCGCAGGATGGGGGCATATCTCTGCATTTAATGCAAGAGATTTGATTATATCTCCAAAGGCCGTAATTTTGGCTAAAACGTCCACATCATCACTTTGACACATTACGCCATCGGGCTATTTTCAGCTATGGGAGCACGCTGTACGCTATCTCCTTGGAATACGCCAACTCAGGCCATATTTGCATTGGCGCGTATTAAGGCTATTCGGTCCAGAATTCGCTCAAGGCCTTAGTTAGGGAAGGAGCATCAGCTATCTTCTATGCCCACTCGGCTTCTACGCCCACTCGGCTTCTACGCCCACTCGGCTTCCACGCCTACTCGGCTTCTACGCCTACTCGACTTCTATGCCATGGTGACAGTTATTGGCTTCTACACCAACCTTTTCTACGTGAGGGATAACTACCTACGTGGCTCTTACGCCGTGATCTTCGCAGCAGTTATACGCGTTGTCTCTTGATTGGACATGCGTCACATGCTCATTCAAAAGGTCATCTATATGCGGGCAATGGTTATTGTAACTGTCGTGTAAAAGGGTGTTGTACTTTCCACTACTCGTTTTTACGCCGACTGAGTGGTCACTGTCACTAAAACTCTATAAATAGAGACCTCTATCAACAGAGGTCCAAGGTCGAAAAATTGGAGGGAAAACGGTCGAAGATTTGAAGATCATAACCAAAGAGTCTTTGAGAGAGAAGAATCCAGAGCTCAGGCAAAGAGTAGTGATCGACGACTTTCGCATCGAGCATCCACTCTCTTCAGCAACCTTCGAAGCTGCTTTCTGTCTCCTACGACACTTCTTCATCATCATGTGGTCCAAGGGACAAAGTGATCGACTGCAGATCAGACTCCTATAGCAATATTTATCCAGATTAAATAAATTGTACTAGACATCCTCATATAGGATTAAATTGTACAAACTTGTTTGTAAACCAAAGAGCGGGGTTTTCGTAATAAAACCCGTCGTTTCCTTATTTCTTTCGTTTATTATCCGAAACAAGATGGCGACTCTGCTGGGGACATCTTTCTCTTCTGATGAGGAAGCAATTGCTCAACATGATGCAGTATCCGTGGGATCCGTAAAGAAGATACTGGTCGTCCAGTTCGACCTGTCTGCCTACGAAGATATGCTTCGAACAGGGGGTAGCTCTCACTCTCTCTCTGTCCAAGACAACAGGAATCTGCGTAAGGTCTGGATGTCCAAGACATCCCCTACCATTCCTGTCGACTCTCTGACCTCTCCGACTAACGAGGTTGTAGCATCGCTCCCTCCGCGCCTTGCGCGTAAAATTCAGTCTCCCGTCACTGACGGAATAGACAAAACTTCTGGCAATGCCTCAGTGATAATCCAGAAGTATACATCGCGCCCTGTGCGTAAAACTCAGTCTCCCGTCACTGACGGAACAGATAAAACTTCAGACAATGCCTCAGCACTAGTCCCGAAGCCTACACCGCGCGTAAAATCCAGTCTTCCGTCGATGACATGGCAGACATAATTTTTGATAATGCCTTAGCGCCAAATCAGAAGTTCCAAACGCGCTCCGCACGTAAAGATGCATCTGCCCTCCGCGGAAAAGCAGATGATCCCTGCAATCTACGCAAGGGAAAACAAGTGGCGCACTGCTCAACTTCTCGGCCTTTACGCCAGCAAGGGAAGAATCTGCCCGCCCTCCAAATTACGCGAGGAGCAGACGGCTGACTGAGGACCTCCTCAGCTTTACGCTAGCCAGAATTACGCCAGGTAAGGTCCCTCAGCGTAAAGCAGGATCAGTTTGCGGAAAGACAAACTCCTCGGGGATTATCCGCTACCCAGATGGCCAACCTGTTATATACGGGTGGCACACAGAAAACTATGGTTCCCAACATCCGCATGCCCACTGATGTGAACAGAAGGAACAAGCCATCTTCTTCTTCTTCTGCTGCTGCACATTCTCCTGACCTACGTGAGTATCTGATCCAAAAACGCAAGGATAGGGGAACTTCCAGCATATTTATTACGCCTCCTAACGAGCACTATTGTAATAGTCATAGGATTGTAATTAATTGTTGCTGTTCAGAAACAAAACGGTCAGTTTTTGACCGGTTGAACTACTCTCTGTCTTTCCAGGAAGAAGAGCCCACACATGCGTCAGTGAACATGGCTTCACACATACCTAGAGGAAGATCGAGCTCAAGACGTCATCCCTCTATAACTCCGAGCCGAAGAAGATTCAACCAACTCCTTAGGAACATTAAAGATGGGGTGTTCCAAAACACCCGTTCGAGGTCGCGACAATCGGCTTCGTACTCTTCTGATTCCGAAGCTGGGGGTCGCCAGTCTCCCGAATAAGATGCTAAAAGTATAGAGGCAACTTCTACAGAGACCTATACTCATCCTTCAATGACACCCAGGGAGATGGGAGTTTATGCCATTGGAGATGAACACGAGGAAGCTTCCCCGTCCGGGAGCGCTGAGTAACGCATTACTGTACTGGAGACATCTCTGAAAGAAATACAATCCATGATGGAGAACATGCACCAGATGATGCTGACTCAACACACGGCTGCTATCGCTCAGGCATCGGTCCCTCCAACTCAGATACGTGTGGGAGTGGACTTACCACCATCCAACACGATCCAAGAGGCTGCTCTAGATCAGGAGTCAGCAGTTCCTCCGCTTTCTCGCTCGGAGAATGTATTAATGCAACCAATTCCTCACCACTCCGTGGTCCCGCTACTGGCTGAAAATCCGATACAGGCAGTACGGGAGTTGAAAGCCCAATTCGATGCCTTGAAGCACAAAGACCAGCTCAAGAAATTGGGAATCAACCAGCCTTACCCGGCTATCTGGGAAGAGGCCCATTTTCCTCCTAAATACAAACCACAGACTATGGCTTTGTTCGAGAGAAAAATATCATCGAGTCAGTACATGAACTACTTCAGTATAATGACGATGTTATTGCAAGGGAATGATGCCCTCCTCACTCGGGTATTCAAGGGCTGCCTCTCGGGAGTGGCTTATCAGTAGTACCGCAGCCTGGCGGACAACTGCATTACTTTCTTTGAAGACTTCAAAGCTTTATTTTTTGCACGATTCTATGAGGGAGGGATGGACATGTCTATGTTCTCTCTCATCGAAGTAAAGCAGAGGGAAAAAGAGGACGTTCGTACCTTCATCGAACATTTTCGTCAAGCCACTTTGCAAATGCCTCCCAGAGTTCCAGACTCAGCATTGGTGGACATTTGCAGGAAGAACCTTCTTTCCGTAATCTCGGTGTTCACAGGACCATATTAGTTCCATGATTGGCCCTCGTTCATTATCTCAGCGGTAGCCGTCAAGGACAACAGTCGGAAGGCGCATGATAATGGCATCATGATCTCTGCCTCCGATAGAGACAAGAGGTCATCCCCCAACAGCGACCTTCCTCGTGGTTCAAAAGGGAAAGAAGCTATGACAATCAATACGTCCAGGCAAAAGACTGCGGCAACCACACAGACCAAACCTGGGACTTCCAGGCCCATTGAAGTATACTCTTTCGACGACGATGATATTTCGAGCATATTCGAGTGTCTCGTCAAAAGAGGCAAGATTACCCTTCCCGAGGAGAAACGACCTAATGAAGTCGGCAGTACTAATAATCCCAAGTATTGTATCTTCCATAGATACATACACCACCCTATGAAGCTGTGTTATGTAGTGAAAAGGAAGATCCAGGAGCTGATCGATGCTAAGGCCATCACTCTGCGCAACAGCAAGAAGACTGTCACAGCCAACATGATCTCTCTGCAATTTGGCGATCTGCCTCCCCAAGAAGTCCCGGATGGTGTTACACCTATGTCCCGGACAACGATGAACATCGTTAATCTCCCTCCAGCTAGAGGTCAAAATCATGACCTGGTACCCCTAACTACCCAGCGAGGCGAGATTATGTGGGTTCATCCAGATCTGGTGTCAGAAATCGAGGAAGAGACTCAAGCTGCTAAGGCTAAGTCTAAAAAGAACTCGAAGCGTAAACCATGTCACATGGTTGCAGTACACTCGACATCAGAAGACGAGGTCTTGGCTACTGGAACCCGTTCAGGGAAAGCTTACCTCAAGGACTATGGAGCAAGTCAGAAAGATGCACCGACAGACGCTTCAGCTACCAAGCCTTCAGAACCAGAGCCCGCCATACTGGAGACAGGTCCTTCGAGACCAACTTCGGCGGACAAGGGGAAGCAAAAAGAAGTGTGCTTCGATAAACCTGTGAAAAACATTCAAAACAAAGGTTTAGAGAAGCCATACAACTTCGACATCCTGGCCCAACTGGCTAATACACCAGCCAGGTTTTCCATCTTCGAGCTACTCAGGCTCTCTCAAGACACTCGTCAAGCCTGAGTGAAGCCTTAATGCAGGCGGATGCATACTTGACCCAGCTCAAGTCCCCTGACGAAGAACCCGGGGAATGTCCTCAATGCCACAGTGTGATGGAGGTGGTCCCGAATATCACTTTTACTCAAGATGACATACTGTTAAAACATAACAGGCATGACAGGCCCCTCTATTACACCGGATACGTCGGTTCCATGGAGGTCGATCGGATTCACATAGATCCGGGATTATCGATCAGCATCACTCCTCATAGTCTGTTCAGACCGCTGAGGATTCCTACCAGCGAATTGGCCTACACCAACACTACAATCGTGGGTTTCAACGCCAGAAAAAGTAAGCCGTTGGGGAAAATTCGTTTGAGGATCCAGATTGGCGACCTTAGATCAGTGGCTACATGTTATGTCATTGATTTAGAGGTGTCCTACAATATTCTACTGGGTAGACCTTGGATCCACGACCACAATATCGTTCCTTCGACTCTACATCAATGCTTTAAATATATAGATGCCCAAGGAACAGTACAAACAGAGTTTGCTGACCTGAACCCGTTTAGAGGAGTAGAATCCTACTACTCTGATGCCGTATTGTACTCTCAAGACTACATGGAAGAGGTGTCAGGCGAAGCAGAGAAGGAATCCCACCGGGAGCCAGAAGAACCCTCTGCCGAACAACCTCTGTCAATCAAGGTGAAAGGGCGGACTACTCGCCCAAAAGCTATGGAGCCTATGGCTATCCACCTGAACAAAACCAGGTCAGGAAAAGGGGGTGATCCTCTAGTGATCACTCTAAACCAGAAGCCTCCACCCTTGGTCATCAACCTTCGGCGCAACAGGCAGTCGATTGATGTAAATGCAACCAGGAACGCGGTTTCTGATGATAATAAAGATCCTCTTTTCCAGCATATTGACGCTCAAATTCCAAATTAGGAATCCTCTCCCCATGACGATATAGAACCTATAGCACAAAAATTCTTGGAAGCTATAGACTCCTATCATCCGTATATGTGAGAAGTAGCGTCATCATCCAATGTCACCACGACATATGGACCACATGAGGATTCTATCTTCATTGTCCCGCCTACTTGCAGCAGTCAGCATTTAATAGTCTTCGGCCGCATGCACAATGAACCGACTGTATAAGAAGATTCTTTCGACGACGATGTTGGTAAAATGCAAGTTCACAGATACAGCCCACAAGCTTTGAAGATCATGCAAAGTATGGGTTATGACTTGAAGCTGAAACCAGGTCTCAACTACGGGAAAGGCAGACGAATACCGCTGCACGGCGATCCCTACTATCAACGAACCAGTTTCGGGTTAGGGTATACCACCTCCCTTGCAACTTCTCAGTCAAACGAGGATATCTTTTTCTCTTTTCAGAACGGCTCGTCGTCCTCCGACTCATCTGATGCTCTCGAATGAACATTATCAGTAAATACGGTAGTGGCAGATCCTTTCGAAGAAGACGAGCAAGAATCCAAACTATTTGAAAATGACTCTTGGGCTCAACAAATAGATACACAATGGGAATTCCGGTTCGAGCAGAGAGAACCTCCCACAAAAGATGAAGTTATCCAGATCGATGTTGGGGATAAACTTTCGCCAAAGCCGATATTTATCAGTAACAATCTTTCCGAAGGAGAAAGGGAAGAAATTATCCAGCTGATAAAAGAATATATCGACGTCTTTGAGTGGAATTACGAGGATATGCCAGGTCTTGATCTGAAGGTGGCTACTCATAAACTTAATATATTGTCCGATTCGTAGCCTGTGAAGCAGCACCAACGTCGGTTCCGCCCGGACATGATGGACTCCATTGAAGCTGAAGTCAAGAAGTTGATAGCCTGCGGTTTCACCCAGGAAGAACAACATCCCGACTGGGTCGCCAATGTTGTCCCGGTCATGAAAAAAATGGGAAAGTCCGTGTCTGCATCGATTACCGAGATCTGAATGCAGCCTGCCCCAAGGATGAGTTTCCTCTTCCCATCACAGACGTTATGATTGACAATACATGCAATTTTGAATGTATGTCTTTCATGGACGGATTTTCAGGATACAATCAAATCAAGATGCATCATGAAGACGAGAATCATATTGCCTTTCGGATACCATTGGGGGTATATTGCTATACGGTCATGCCCTTCGGATTGAAGAATGCCGAGGCTACGTACCAACGGGCTATGAGTAACATATTCTATGAGCATTTATGCAAGATGGTGGAGTGTTACGTGGACGATGTAGCTGTCAAAAGCCGCCTCAAGGATAATCACATCCAAGATTTGAAGACAGTATTTGAGTTGATGCGCCAATATCAGCTCAAAATGAATCCTACAAAGTCCTTTCTGGGGGTATCTAGTGGCAAATTCCTGGGATTTGTCATTACCGCCAAGGGCATTCAAGTGGACCCTGACAAAGTCAAGGCCATCTTAGAAATAAGGCCGCCCCGCAATCTGAGGGAACTCAGAGGATTTCAAGGTCGTCTGGCTTATATCCGGAGATTCATATCCAACCTCTCTGGGATATGTCAGCCTTTTTCTCGTCTCATGAAGAAAGGTATATCCTTCGTATGGGACGAAGCCTGTCAGCAAGCGTTCAGTGATATCAAATGCTACCTCACTAGTCCGACAGTTCTGGTGCCTCCCGTCATAGGAAGACCATTCTTGCTATATGTACGAGCGATGGATCATTCTCTGGGAGCTCTTCTCGCACAGAAGAACGATATGGGTCATGAACAGGCTATCTACTACCTCAGCAGGATGATGGTCGGAGCCGAACACCGGTACAATCCAGTGGAGAAAGAGTGCTTGGCTCTGATGTTCACTATCCAGAAGACGCGACACTATGTCACGGGCCAGACTATTCATATCATCTCCAGGATCAATCCTCTTCAAGTACTGATGAACAAGCCAAGTATTCTTAATTCCCGACTCGCGACTTGGGCAATGTTATTAACACCGTATGACATGGTGTACGTCCCTCAGAAGTCCATCAAAGGCCAAGCATTGGCTAACTTCCTAGCTGCTCATCCGATCCCGGAGACCTCCAAACTGTACGAGGACATTCCCGACGAAGTTGCAGAATATAATTCCGCAATGGAAGGTGATGCATGGCAACTATTCTTCGATGGTGCCTCCAGGACTGGTCCCAGGGGAAACGTGGTTTTAGGAGTAGGGATTGTCCTGGTTACTCCTGATAAACTCATCATCTACTGAGCATATCCTCTTAGCGAGCCCTGTTCTAATAATGTGGCAGAGTATAACGCTCTACTAATCGGGCTCCAAGTCGCTAAAGAATTGGGCGTCGAATCTCTGGAAGCTTTCGGTGATTCTCTGTTGATCGTCAATCAAGTCAGAGGAATATATGAAGTTCAGAATCCAGACCTCATCCCCTATCACCGAGCAACGGTCGAGATAGCCATGACATTCAAAGAATTCTTCCTAGAACATGTGCCCCAATCCCAGAATCTGGAAGCTGATTCCCTATCCAGTCTAGTTGCGGATTTATCTACTCCTATAAGAAGGCAGAATTCGGTGATCCTTCTTAACAGAGATTTATTCTGTGTGAAAAATAATTTTCATATAGAACGCAGCTACACTGTGAACACAGATCCTCCCAAGAGAGATTGGAGAAGTCCCTTTATAGATTTTGTGGCATACGAAATCTTGCCGGAGGACCCTAAAGAAGCAGTATCCGTCAAAAGACGATCATTACGCTTCTATTTTGAGGCATCTTCACAGTGTCTATATCGTCGGACCTACGATGGACTGCTATTGAGATGTCTCTCCGGTGACGAGGCACAGCAGATTATCCGTGAAGCTCACGATGGCGTATGCGGAGCGCATCAACTCGGTCCTAAGCTACAGGATCGTATCAGAAGAATGGGCTATTACTGGCCTACCATGATCATAGATACAATAAAGTATGCCAGACAATGCAGAGCCTGTCAGGTCCATGCAGACTTTATCCATCAACCTTCTGAACATCTACATTCTATGGTTGCATCCTAGCCTTTCGAAGCATGGGGTATGGATATCATTGGTCCTATTCACTCATCTTCTTTCAGAGGTCCCCGGTTCATACTAGCCATCATGGATTATTTCTCCAAATGGGCAGAGGCGATCCCTCTTGCTGAGGTGAAGGCATCTAATGTGATCAGCTTCATCAAGCATCACGTCATTTATCGCTTCGGGATACCCCGGAGGATAATTCATGACAATGGGCCTCAATTCATCAGCCAAGCGTTTCATCGATTTTGCGATAAAAATTGGATACAAAATATGGCCTCTACGGCATATAATCCTGCTGCTAATGGTTTGGCGGAAGCTTTCAACAAAACCATTATCAAGCTCTTGAGAAAGTTCGTCTCTTCGAACAAGAGGGATTGGAATGAGAAGCTAGGAGAATGTCTCTGGGCATACCGCACAACGGTACGAGCACCGACAGGTTGCACCCCATTCTTATTGGTTTACAGGAGCGAAGCAGTTCTCTCCATCGAAGTCCAAATTCTGTCACTCAAGATAGCAGTGGCTAATGAGCTGACTCAAGAAAAGAATGACCTGTTAAGGCTTCAAGAGTTAGAAGGATTAAACGAGAAATGCCTCCAAGCTCAACAACACATCGCGTTCTACCAGGCACGCATTTCCAGATCTTTTAACCAAAAAGTAAAGGAAAGAGTGTTCAAAGTCGGCGAGCTAGTTTTAGCTGTGAGAAGGCCGATGATTCTTACTCACAGGAGTAAAGGTAAATTCTAGCCCAAATGGGAAGGCCCTTATGTGATCGAGACGACTTTCTCCAACGACGCTTACAGGTTAGCCAAGCCTAACGGAGACCTATTGATGGCTCCTATCAATGGCAAATTCCTGAAGAGGTACTATGCTTAAATTCCCTTGCTCAAAGTGGAATATGGCAAAAATCTCATTCTGACAAAACTACTTCCAAAAACGAAACTAGTTGGATAGTATTCTATCATGTCCATATAACCTCTGAATAGATATGTTTAACTAATTTGGAACTTCAAGATCTATCACGTCCATATTACCTCTGATAGTATTTTGTGTACAAATTTTAGCTGAAGCATATTCTATCATGTCTATATAACCTCTGAATAGATATATCCTACTAAAACTTACCGAGAGTATATCACGTCCATATTACCTCTGATATCACTTTCACCCAAACCTGTCATTTATATTCCAAAATGATGGGTCCACAAAGTCAGATGAAAGCCTCTTTATTATTCCCGAAAAGAGCAAAATTATATTGGAAAGCAAAAAAAAAAGTACATCATTTGGGAGGAGCGGTCAGGTCGCGAATCTGCTGCGCCAACGCGGTCATCTTCTCAGTCCAGGAGCTCAAAACAATAGTGCGGGCCCGCTCCAGCCGTGCCTCGTCATTGCTTAGGAGGGACAGTTTGGATCTAGCCCGAACAAAACCAGCACAAGCAACTCCTGCACGCGCCAAGTTCTGTCGAGCTAGGCCCAGTCGACCATTCACCACATCTAGAGCTTCCGACATCTGGGAAGCCCACTCCTTTGCCTGAGCTAGTTTTGCTTCCAGTTTGCGGACCCTCGCTACATTCCCTTCATGCTCGGCCTGGCACTTCGTTTGAAGAGGAATGACCTCCTCCAAGACAGCTTTTTCTTCATCCATCTCTTGCTGATGTGTCTGGATGGATTTATTTAGGCCTGCCATCTGTTCAGTAAGCTGCGCAGTCAAGGAGTCATATTAAGCCTGGACTAGGTCGTCAATGCTGCCTCGAGATAGTTGCAGATATTCATTAATGGGTTGCTCCAAACCATTAACTATCTGCTTCAGTGTATCAGCTACCCCAGTGTCGTCGTATTCTCTGATCGGCACTATGGCGAACTGAGACGACCTCCTCAGAGCCTCAAAGCTTAGATTCTTCTCCAACACCATTGATATCAATATTTTTATGGTGGTGTAGAAGATACCAATATACTGCTCGGTCAGCAGGGCTAGATCCGAATGTACTCTGGGAGTGGCTGCAATATTGGCGAACCTCCCTCCAGCAATGACCGCAGACGATGTTACCACAATTGTCGCCTCAACTGGTGGTGCGACAAAAGAAGATGCGCCAACACCGGACGAAGGGACCGGCGTACTCAAAGGAGGCATTGTCGCAATGACAGGCTCATCCTCCTCCTGAGATGTCGGAACCACTTCGGGCGAGCCGGCACCCGAAGATGTTTCCTTTTCAAAGTCAGGCACCTCCGTGTCGTCACCAGGACCTGAAACAGTGCCAAAAGACGCGTCGACACAGCCCTCCCCGAAGATGTCTTCCCCTGAAAAGAAGACAAAAGAAAGTTAATATCAACATGATGTTAATTTTCCTAAAAAAGAGGCATAAAGACGACATTTACCCATGGCCGATGGCATATATGTCGCATCTGCAGCCAGTACAGCTAAATTATTTTTAATGATGCTAGGCAAGCTGTCATACCTGGAGAAGGGGGTGTGCTAACTGACATCGGCAGGTACTCTTCCGAATCTTCACCGAGATCTAATCGAGGCTCATCGGCTGGAATCTCGCTGGGTGCGCTTACAGACACGGCAGGGGTCTCTCCCGATGCTGATCTGGATAAAGGTATACGAAATCTTATTATGCTCGGCCCCGAAGGCGACCTCGTTCCACTACCTGAAGCAGTAGCAGTGACAGCAGCCTCCAGCAGAGATTCTCCGGCACTGTCAGCCGGAACTATAGAGGGTCCCTCTCTAAAAGGCGAGGAACCTCCAATCAAAGAATCATCCCCAACAGGAGGAGATACATGCTCACTTCTAGGAGCCTCATTGCCGGGAATCCGGAGAGGACGAGTAACCGTCTTCTTCTACCTCTTGCGAGGGGAAGCCTCCTTCGGAGCAGGAGCCCTTCGCTTCCCAGTGATTACCAGAGGCCCTGCAGGCGGAGGTATTTTACCCCTCGGTACTGCCAACAGAGGCTCATCTGGATTAACGGAATCTTCACCCTCGTCAGAAGAGACCGAGGGTATTTTGACTCTTCCCCCGGGCTTGGAAGAGGGCACCTAAAACTTCTATGCATATCAAAATCGCGATGGAAGGTGTTGGTTGCCACATAGAACTGGGCATACGATTGGAGAATGCGCAGCTCCGTGGAGAGTGAAATAACGGGCACGGTAAAAATTGTTTCAGTGCAACCCATGATGAAGTATCGCCATCCTCTCGCTCCATCAATGAGTCCGCCTCTGGACCTGAAGCTGGTGACGGTGTTGCCCACATACAACTGGTCGTACCCGAAATGCCTGGCAAACCGACTAGGCATGTAGGGCTCAAAGAAGCAATGGTCTTCACTTCTGTACAGTAGATGGGAAGGTCTAATGCAGACCAACCAATTGAAAGCCTCAGGAGAAAGAACGGTCTTCCCGTCGCCTATATCCTGAAGTCTGATCCCCTGTTGATTGAGATATACAGAGGGGACAGTGCAGAAAAGCTTCCAGGTAACTGAAGTTCAGCGCCCGCCGACAGTCTAAAACTGTGGTCACGTTCCAGGAGAAATTCTTGTAGTTCAAAAAGAAACTACCTCCCGAACTACTGTCAGAGCCGAGAGACATCACCCTGGGGTTATGGAGAATTAACCATCCCATCAAATACATGTATGGTAATTCTACCCTGGGAAAGCTATCACGTCGAGTTTCATCGGCGAGCAGCCCATCAGTCATGGCCCTCAGGCCAGCTTGTATGCGGCACACCATGGCAGGGAGCAAGCCCAGTCTTGCCCCGAATACCAGACGCACTGTAGGCCATAACGTGTTGCGGTGAATGCGGTCCGCAGATGCAATCCCGGGCACCACTAATCGACGCAGCCATATGGAGAGGAAGCCAGCCTGTTGAGCTTCCTTGGACAGAGGCCTGCGGCAATGCCTCAAATAACTGTAGGCCTTAGTGCCTGCAGGATATTTCCCTATCCCTTCGTTGAGAATCTGGTCCGGAGCCCCAGTATCCTCCATAAGATCGTCGACTACCTGAGCAGTAAGCACGCTCAGAAAATTCAAAGGCTGATCCTTCGTATCCAAGACCTTCTCCGGCTTAGCAGTCCTGGCCCAGTGAAAGAGGAGGTAGGACGCCCATTTATTGATGTGAGCCAAATCTGAAGGCTCACCATAAAAAGCGGTGCAAGCGAGGTAGTGGCACATCAGCTCCTGGTATACGGCCACTACTCGAGGGTCTGAATCCCCCAACTCCCGGTTCATAGGAACATACTCTTCATATGGAGTATCCCCCATCGGCAGTCTCGAGATCTCTGCCATCTCGTGGAGGGCCAATCCCAACTCCCCCAGTGGAGTGGCAAAAGTCCCGGTGAGCGAGATATATCGCTCCATCAGTGCCAGAAATAGGTTGGGGTTGAGAGGTAACCCAACACTGATAGCACTCACAGCCGCGAACAGACCAATGCTCTCCAGCTCGGCCTGAAAATGCTTCAGGGCCCATTTAGCTAAGTGAGCCCATCGAAGATTTGTAGGGGTGATCCACCCACTTGTCCGAGGGTTCACCTTAGGGTATACTCCCCCGTGCCCCATGAAATCGTTACAGAAAGTCGGTAATTGGACCGGCTGGATCACTAAACTGTCTTCACTCGGGACACTGCCCGGGTACAGTCCCCTGAACGGCATCACAGAGCCGGAAGGGCGGCTGACAAACGACCCCTGGTCAGCTCCTTTCAGATGAAATATCTTTCCCGCCCGGCCGTGAAGATCGGGAGTCAGCGTCCACGACATTCTCCTGGGATGTGTAGCATGGAAGAATGCCGAGATGGGATAGTCTCTCAGCATCTTGGGCAGAAACAGAACCAAGCCCCCGGCAGGGAAAACCCAGAGTTCGTTCTTGGGCTTCGTCTGGGACTGCTTGTCAATCATGTCCCCGAAAAGAAAAGCCGACTTTATGTATTGGTCCCCATCTATGTTTGTCAGGGGCTCTCCGTTGATCATGCTCAACAGCATCCGCTCTCCTTGAGCCGATATCAGGATTCCCCTTCCCTCAGGATATTAGGGTCCAGAGATAGGAAATGTCACGTGGGACAAATCCTCCAGGTAGTTGGAGTGCAGCATCCCGGCAGCGGAACCCATCACCTCAGCCAATGGAGACGCATGCAAGTTAACTGCAAAATACAAGAAAGACACGTCAGTTTCTATACTAGACAATCTTGCAGTATATGCCAAAAATCAACAGTCTGTGCTTTACGTCAAGACTGTAAAAACTTGATCTTTTATGCTGGAATCTCATTCCAAGGCGTAAAATTCAAGACTGGCAGTATACGCAAAGTTTTGACAGTCTGTGTTTTACGCCAGACTGCCAAAATTTGAGTTATTACGCCAGAATTTCCATCCCTGCGTAACACTCAAATTTTATGGTATACGCCAAGTTTCGACAGTCAAAGCTTTTATGCCCGACTGCGAAAATGTAGAGTTTTTGCGCTGACACATTAGAATTGTGGGCGTAAAAGATGAAACATCTCTGTGCATCATCTTCCTCGAAGAGGCTATCAGCACAGAAGATGACATAGCGCGTTCACGTACAACGTGTGTGAAGGATTTTTAGTCGTTCTTTTTCGTCCCAAAAGCTCTACCTATAAGGCTGGATGCACAGCTCGTCGGCGGGACACTTCGCTCAGAATGAAGCTCGCCTTGCCTAACGGAAGCTGCTCTCGCTTGGGCAGAAGAGCGAGAAGAAGAGTCGGTCTTCTTTCCCTTAGAGGAGGAGATCGGTTTCGGGGCCATTGCTGAAAGCTCTGAATGCTCGGAGAGGAGACGAAGGAGAGAACTCGAACAGTTGAAGGCTTTCTTTTGCAAAAGACGGATGAAAAGTTTTTCTCTGAAAAGCTTGGGGTATATATAGAGTTTGGATGGACTCCTCGAATCCTGAACCAAATCTCACATTTAATATTCGGTTATGATTGGGGACTACGTCAGCCTATTACTCAGAGAAGGCGGACAGTCAGCAAATTTAAAAAGTTTTTGTGCGAAGCAGATTCGTGGTTTTACGCTAAGGAGCTTTCTACGCTCGACAGCTACAGATCTACGGTTTTACGCTCACAGGCTATAAGTCTATGGTTTTACGCCCGGATACTTTTATGCTCGGTAGCTTTTATGCTCGAGAGGCTACAAACCTACGACTTTACGCTTAGCAGCTACAAATATATGATTTTACGCTCGGTGGCTTTTACGCTCAGAGGCAACAGATCCACAACTTCACGCTCGGAAGATTTCCTTTTCAAAAGCTACAAATCTACAGTTCTACGCCCGGATGCTCTCATGCTCAGCAGCTTTTACGCTCGAGAGGCTACGAACTTATGATTTTATGCTCATCTACAGTTACAGATCTATGACTTTTCGCATATCTGAGAATACGCAGGCCAGAATATGCGTATATCCGAACAATTCTCAAGGTGGTCAATTGCAAGAGTTCACACAGAAGATACTCCTTCTTGACCTCAAAATATCCCAAGTACCCAAAGCATACAGAGTTCAACATTGAAAATGACTCTTCTCCTTGGGTCGATTGGAAGTTCATCCATAATCCAGTCTAAAAATTTCATCTACGATTCAAGATGGCGACTCTGTCTTTGACAGCCATTTCTCGTCCTGTTCTAAGAGATTTTTGAGAAATCATTCTTGAAAGATGATGGTCTGAACAAGAATTTTGTTTATCAGAAGTGATAGTTCAGAATTCTACGCGGTTCCTCATTCCTAAACAGCAGGACAGTTCAAAAACTCGAATGCTAAGCGGCTTTCTGCGCATCCCTAGTTATGCGTAAAAGATAGGACGGGACCTAGCACTCTTTCTATCAGAGTCGGCGTAAAATTACCAGACGTGTCGAAGCTACACATATTCAGACTTCACAGTAAAATATATGGCAAGATGATCATATGCACAGAAAAAGACGATTTTATTAAAAATATGATTACATATGAGGGGAATACATTCTACAAAGGGTTTTTCTTCATTTTTATGATTACATATGAGGGAAATCCCGTCTATAAAGGATTTTCTCATCGTCGTCGGAAGGCCACGCCCAGGATCTGTTCTACCAGGTTCTCGCATGAGCAGAGTTCTTCATCCATCTTCTCCAGCAGTTGGTCGGTTTTCGCAACCGACTAACAAAAAAATGATAAATAGAGGGAGGATACAAAACTGGGCCTGCCTAAATTATGCAGATCCCATGCTCCGTGCGCTATGACAGATTGAGTTGAGGTATTTCACCCAACTTAATACTCGAGGACAGAGCTAGTTTGGCTGCCCTTGTCCACGAATGACAGGAGAAAATACAGCTTGCAAGCTGTGCGGTCAAATGAGACCCTTCCTCTCTCCGGAAGAACCACCATACAAAGTTGCTGATTATCCCGAGCAAAGGAGGCTATGATATCCTTCTATGATCCATCGTTGCAAAGGACATTTGCTCGAAGATACCGTCTTTTTCGGCTCCTTACATGCTGAAAGAACATGGTCTTCTTCTTCCTCAAATCGACCCGACGAACTCCGGCGATCATCTCTGTGTGGTGAAGGAAATATGGGAAGAACAGGTTAAACTCCTCAGCCTTTTATAAGCAAGAGAGAGCCCACCGAATCCCAACGGATCCCCAGTAACTCCGCCATGAAGTCAGCCTTGAAGAACGTGTCAGACTTGACCGTTTCATGCTTCATTCAAAGCATTTCAAATTACGAGGAATTTAAAAGCTTTGAAGGGGGTCTTGTAGAAGCATGAAAAATACGCTGGATAGCTATACGCAGCATGTTGATGCCGTGCAGCATAAAAAGATGACTTCAGAGCCATCGACGCGCAAACAGAGCTTTTTCTGCTGAGCACAGCATAAAATATAAGCTCAAGGACCATCCGCGTAATGCAGTATGTCCAGGCTGCTTCAGCATAAAAAGGGTGCTACATCGCCTATATGGCGTAAAACTCATCCGCTTTTAATGCAGCATTGAAGTGTACGAGAGACGCTTCATATTCCCTGAAATGAACCTGACAAGTCGTGTAGTGAACCTGACAAATCGTGCAGTGAACCTGACGTCTGACTCCTGACAAAGAGTACTGCATGACTACCCAGACGACGGCTATAATGATGGCGCGACACGGCGACCCAGGCTGTCATTTAGTGCCATTTCCTTGGCGTAAACTGCTTTTACGCATACAAAGGAATACACTGCCTAGTTTTACATAGGCAGACGTGAGCTTTTTATGCTCCGCAGAAGACAAACATACTGCCATATCAAAAGCTGCTCTTCGCACAGAGCTCGGGGCACATCTCTGCATTTAATGCGCAAAGTGATGGCAGAGCTCGAGACACGTCTCTGCATTTAATGCGCAGAATAATGACAGATCTTCGAGACACGTCTCTGCATTTAATGCGTAGAATAATGGCAGATCTTCGAGATACGCCTCTGGAATACGCTGCCTAGTTTTACACAGGCAGACGTGAGCTTCTTACGCTCCGTAGAAGACAAACAGACTGCCACGTCATCAGTTGCTCTTCGTATAGGGTTCGAGGCACGTATCTGCATTTATTACGCGGAATAATGGCAAATCTTTCAAGGCACGCCTCAGTATTTAATACGCAGGATGGGGGCAGATCTCTGCATTTAATGCAAGAGATTTGATTATATCTCCAAAGGCCATAATTTCGGCTAAAACGTCCACATCATCACTTTGCCACATTACGCCATCGGGCTATTTTTAGCTATGGGAGCATGCTGTACGCTATCTCCTTGGAATATGCCAACTCAGGCCACATTTGCATTGGCGCGTATTAAGCCTATTCGGTCCAGAATTCGCTCAAGGCCTCAGTCAGGGAAGGAGGATCAGCTATCTTCTATGCCCACTCGGCTTCTACGCCCACTCGACTTCTACGCCCACTCGGCTTCCATGCCTACTCGGCTTCTACGCCTACTCGGCTTCTATGCCTACTTGGCTTCTATGCCATGGTGACAGTTATTGGCTTCTACGCCAACCTTTTTCTACGCGAGGGATAACTACCTACGTGGCTCTTACGCCGTGATCTTCGCAACAGTTATACGCGTTGTCTCTTGATTGGACACGCGTCACACGCTCATTCAAAAGGTCATCTATACGCGGGCAACGGTTATTGTAACCGTCGTATAAAAGGGTGCTGTACTTTCTACTACTCGGTTTCTACGCCGACTGAGTGGTCACTGTCACTAACACTCTATAAATAGAGACTTCTATCAACAGAGGTCCAAGGTCAAAAAATTAGAGGGAAAATGGTCAAAGATTTGAAGATCAGAACCGAAGAGTCTTTGAGAGAGAAGAATCCAGAGCTCAGGCAAAGAGTAGTGATTGACGACTTTGGCATCGAGCATCCACTCTCTTCAGCAACATTCGAAGCTGCTTTCTGTCTCCTACGGTACTTCTTCATCATCGTGTGGTCCAAGGGACAAAGTGATCGACTGCTGATCAGACTCCTATAGCAATATTTACCCAGATTAAATAAATTGTACTAGACATCCTCGTATAGGATTAAATTGTACAAACTTGTTTGTAAACCAAAGAGCGGGATTTTCGTAATAAAACCCGTCGTTTCCTTATTTTTTCGTTTATTATTCGAAACATCAGCCTGAGCTGCATTTGCACTTTCTTGCCGGGTGTCTCGAACCGAAGCTAAGTACCCTTCATAACCCGAATGCAACATACACCTAGCCGAAATTGCTGATATCACCATTGCCGTCTTCGGTGCAGCGCTGCACGAATAGTAGAAGTCTGCCTCGCCGGGTAGACAAAATACGACTCGTTTCTCCGCGCACTCGATTGTTGCATGGCAAGCACCCAACCAATCCATCCCGAAAATAATATCGTAATCCTTAATGTCTAGTACAATGACATCTAAGGAAAGCTTTCTCCCTCCGATGCAAATATAACCATCCCTACAGATCGCATGGGCGGGCATGTCGACTCCCGAAGGTGTGCTTACGCAAAGATTCATAGTTAAGGGAGTAGAAGCTAATTTATGCTCAATAGTAAAATCAGCAGATATGAAACTATGCGTAGCACCTGAATCGAATAAGACTCTAGCGGACAATTCTCTGAAAAGTAATGTACCTGTCACGACCGTTTCAGAGACAGATGCCTCATCCCGAGTCAATGCATAGACTCGGCCTTGAGCACCCTGACGTTGCGGGTTCACTGGCACAGCATTGGCATCACTTGCTGGAGGCCTCTTGTTCTAATTCCCATTGTTCCGATTCCCGTTGTTTCGATTCCTGTTGTTCTGATTATTCCCGTTGTTCTGATTCGGCTTGCCCTCCCGACAGTTAAATTATTTGTGGCCCAGACGACCACATTTAAAACATCCAGTAACCCGACATTCGTCTACTCGATGCCCTAATTTTCCGCAACTTCTACAGTTCGGTGCTTGGGATTGACCCTTGTGATAAGACGTGTACGAAAGCTTTTGTGCTCTAGACCCTCCCGTTTCCTGAGGTCATTTATTGTTGTTGGTACGGGGGGTTTGTGCCTCTACCTTTGGGGGATCGCGCCCAAAGATCCGCTCGCTGTTCACGGCTGCTTCGTAGCATTCCCTGTAGGTTTAACATTTTTGGTTGATGACGTCCCTACGCAACTCATCATTCAAACCTTTTTGAAAACGATAGCACCACGCCTGCTGGTTAGGCAGGAAGTGCCCAGCAAACTTGGCCAGCTTAGCAAACACTGGATCATAATCATCTACAGACAAACTTCCTTGCACCAGATTGCTGAAGTCGTCTTCTTTTTGTTGACACGCTACCCGGGGAATGTATTGTTCAATGAAAGCAGATTTGAATATTTCCAAGTGATTTTGCAGTTAGGATTGGCATCATAAATCCCTTTCTTAGTTGCCTCCCACCAATCGTGCGCACGCAGTTCCAGCTGAACCGATGCACAGGCCACTCGCTTGGATCCCCGGATGCCGACCAGATTGAAGAGTCCCTCCAGCTTAGCAATCCACCCCATTACCATGTCCGATTCCGCTCGCCCGTTGAATGTGGGTGGATGCATTTTTGTGACCTCTGCTGCACGGCAGGTGTTCCTAGCTGAAGGCTGAGTTTCTTTTGACTCATCTTCTACCGCCACAGCTGGCGGCGTCGCTGTTGCTCCCCCGTTGCTGGGTACCAATGATGCAATCAGTTGCATCATAGTATCCATCTGCTTCTGTTGAGCAGCAAACTGGGTCTGAATATTTGCCTGCTGAGTAGCGGCTTGTTATTATTGCGCCTCCATGAGGTGCATAAGCCGTTCAGACATACCATTTGAACCGGCTCCTCCGGATTCTCCAGAACTTGTCGGATCGCTCTTAATAAGCTGAGCACTGCTTGCAGCGGTAGTATTTTTCTTAGCCATTGCTACAAAAGAGAGTAGCTTGTTAACACTCCAAAATCGATAGATTTTATATCTATGGGCTCATTGTATAGGCGACTCTTCTCATGCAGCGGACGCCGAACGCAACTCAATTGAGAGGCGCATCAAACTCCTTTATATTCTTTTGAAATTCCCAGGGAAGTACAGCCGTGCTCTGATACCAATATGTCACGCCCCGATCCCGAAAGGGTCATTCGTCCTCGCCGGATCCTTTACGGAACCGATTCGTCCTCGCTAGGGGCGTGATGCCGTGCGAGCCTGGGGTTGCTCTCGCACAAGGCAAGAACTTGCAGTTTTAGGAACCCATTTTGAAACGCTTTTTATAAAACACATTCACAGAGATTTGAACACAAATGCGGAAGAAACATGCTTTTTCATTGATAATTCAGAGTAATTTACATAGAGTTTACATTGATGCGCCTTCTCGGCTATTGAATTGCATTACAAAAGATAACTCAAAATGCAGGGTGCACTCCGTCAGATAGTCCACGTCGTTTGTACATTATGTCCTTGTATAGATTGAAGTCTGTCACGCCCCAATCCCAAAATGCCGAGGGACTGGAGAAGCGTGGCAATGGCCAGCAGCACGCACCGATGGACAACCTAATTTAATGGATCCATCAGGGCATGCTTAAGCTGCAGTCTAACAGTAATAAGTTACAAGTCTCAGGTATTTCTAATCTTATCCACAGAACAAACACAGATTAATTGCCAAAATTAATGCAATGGAAATAAATAAGCAATATTAAATAAGGTTATCTCGGGAGACAAATTTGAGAATTATTCTGTTACTTTAAGGAAACATAGACTGGAAATAAAATACTGAAAAGGAAATACTGTGAATGTGAAGCCGGTACTCAGGAGAAGTCTTCTGCAACTATCTCGTCCTCGGTTCCGGGTTCTGCTCTAAGGAGTGCTTCTGTACCGTACACCTCGGGGTAGTTCTCTGCGGCTATACCTGGGGACATAGTCCATTCCAGGTCCTCAGGGGACATAACAAGGTACAAAAATAATTCAAGCCAAAATGAATATCAGTGCAGCAAATAGAATAATCAGCAGGGTAAACTAAGTAACCAACTATGTGATATGCAATACAAGAGCAGCACTAGAATTCAGGCTGAAGCCACTATAAGCTCTGTGTCGGGGAGCCGGTAGAGGCAATAACTATGAATTATACTATGATATATACTATGTTTTATATTATCAGCCTGTAGTCTGTGTGTCTCTCCCCACCCAATGTAATCCCACGTCTCATGTCCATGATGCCTCATGTCCATGTCACGCACGATTATAACTAATGCAGTAAGTCTGATAGCTATGAATCAATTGTCTAAGAATGTAAAGTCTATGTCATAACCATGCATCCTATACAGAATCACCTTGAATGTCTCAGGAAGACTCTGTCTCATGAAATAGTATCAAGTGTCCTGGGTTCTGGTGTACTTGATAGGACAAGTACGAGAATTATCGGGTCTCGTTAACCATGTCTATGTGACGTTACACAACCCCGCGTACGGAGTTGGCATCCGACTATGATCGGACACTAAGCACGTCACTCGTTTCCTAGGTTAAGCAGTTAAAACAAGTTTATATTTAGTTCCACAAGAAATCAAGTAAAATACTATGTCAAGAATTTCTGAGATTTGGCAAGCTTTACTTGCCCACCATTGCATAATTAAGTCCAGAAATAATTTGCAAGCTGCAGGGTTTGGCAAGGTACACTTGCCTGTGGTTCCGGCTATGTTTGCAGTTCTGACTTTGGCGGGAATTGCAGGCGGTACTCCGGTTGCTGAAACAAATATCACCATCAGATCCAGAAG
The DNA here is from genome assembly GCA_036927795.1 of Iris macrosiphon. Taxonomy (NCBI): domain Eukaryota; kingdom Viridiplantae; phylum Streptophyta; class Magnoliopsida; order Asparagales; family Iridaceae; genus Iris; species Iris macrosiphon. The sequence continues at coordinate 135,960,744 of JAYESA010000004.1, forward strand.
ATATCAAACAGCTAGAAATACCTGTCCTTGGGTCCAATTTGGAGACAAGGGCAAAAAAGGCAGTTTCGGGCCAAAACGGGGTCCACCTGTAGGCCCGCTTGCACCGAAAAACGCGTCAGGGTCAAAGGTCTCCAAATTCACCAAACTTAGTGTCAACAGGTCAGGAACGATGATACGAACCCAACGGAACTTCCAGAATTGGATTCCGATGAGACGAACACAAAATCGCCCGTCGAGCGGGGCTTGTGGGGCCCACGACACGCGATTTCGTCAACGTTCTCAGAATCGAACCAAACTTGACCCACAGGACCAACGTATCGCTACGAGTCCGATGGCGCAAGTTTTGTCTCGATCTGACGTGTGTACACAAAGTTAGGTCGAATTACAAAAAAGTCGGATACGAAACGATGTTCGCGGATACGCGTTGATCCCGGTGTGCACGCACACCCGAATCAGCTTCCGCGAAATCCCACACGTCCGTATCGACGAGGCGCACGTATCTGTAAAGACCGCGCACGACCAAGTCGTCCCATTTGGCGGGGCGTACTCAGTTCCGGGGTGAAACAGGGTCTGGTTTTTTTCCTATTTTTGGATCGCGGTGTGCGATCACCACAAGACGCGATACCCCAAACAGTTTGTCCGGGCACCGAGAGGGTCATACAGGCTTCGCAACGTAATTTGCGAAATAAAAAACGGAGCTACGAGCAAAAAGTTACACGCACCTGAAGGGGACCCAAAAATCAGGGTCAAACCGTGTCCGACACGTGTCTGACTCGTGTCGGACACAGGGAAGAATTAGGGTTAGGGTTTAGGGCTTCAGGCCGAGCCCCGGTGGCTCAGCGGTGGTTCAGGGCGGGGGGGCCGGCCGGGGGCAGCGCGGCGCAGCGCTGGCGGCGCGGGGAGGCGCGGGGAGGCGCGGGCGGCCGGAGTCTGCCGCTGCGGCTGCTGTCTGCTGCTGCCGAAGACGAGGAGAGGAGGAGGGAGGAGCCGGCGGTCGAGGCGGAGGGGTGCTGCGGCGAGGCGGAGCGGTCCGGTGGCGTCGACGGGTGGTGGTGGTGGAGGCAGTGGCGGAGGGAGAGAGGGGAGGGGTTGGGTTAAATAGGGCGGAGGAGGGGGTGAGGGCCGGCCGGAGCGGAGGTCGTGGGTGTGAAGGCCGGCCGGAGCGGGCGGAGGGCGCGGCGGAGGCGACGAGAAAGTCGGCACGGCCGGGTCGTGGGGGCAGTGAAGGGGACGGGTCGGGTTGCGGGTCGGGCGACGGCGGATCCGACCCGACCCGCTAGGCAGGGTCTGGGCCGGGCGGGGCTGGGCCCGGTTTGGCCCAATGGGCCGGACCGGGCTCTGGTTTATTTAAAAAATATAATAATAATAATAATAATAATAATAATAATAAAACAATTAATAAATAAATAAATAATTAAATAATTAAATAAATAGTTTTAGGTGTTTAAAAAATAGGTCCGGGGTCCGATAAATTCCAGAAAAATTGTCCTAAGTCCACTTTTCCATTTTACACCCAAATATATTATTTTCATAATTTTTTAATATTGTTTAATATTAATTAAAAATCATTTAAAAATTAAAACCCTGTTTTTAAATTACAGAAAATTCCCAGAAAATTCCAGAAAATTGTGAAAAATCCAGTTTTTAAAATTTTGAAAATTCAGGGGGTTTACAAAGTCCATGCCTCCAAAATGAACTGACTCCAGCTATACTTCAAAATAGAGGTGCTCCTAACGCCTCCTCGCTAGTGCACTAGCGTTGCACTGTCTGATTGCCTGAAATAGTTGCCCACAACGTGGGTCAGTACTCAACTTGTACTGGTGAGCGGGATGAACCCACTCGACTAAATCGACACTAGCTTGTTAGGGGCGAGCATGCATTAAGATATCTTCTATAAGGAAGCAAGTGAAATCAATTCATATCAGTTGCATGTTTGCTAGGAATAAAAAATAGCATCGAATCCAACCAGTACACCGATTGCTTACTCAATCGATGCACGCCTTCCCTGCAACGAAACACAAGTATACTTACCATCTGCACAAGACAATAAGTTAGCATGCGTTCTATTCTATGCGGTCATTGGTGTGATCGACACCTTAGGGACATATTTCAAGCATTAGCGGCACGCCCTATCAGCCCGGGTAGCAAGCCCTGCTGGAGGTCCCGCTATGCATCGTGACGAGCACGAATCAAATATTTCCCTCCGGATCGATACGGTTCCAGTGCCCCAAAAAGTCATTTCGAGGAAATGCAAAACCCTGTGCACAAGTTATCCCAGAACATGCAAATGCATGAATAATTCATATTACATACAATGCATCGAAATAAACAGAAGAAGTAAAGCAGCAACATATATGTATCTTATGCAACAGTTCATATTTTCTCTAGCGATTTTCCGATTCAGTTATCCCATAAGTCCAAACTCTATCCGAGGCACCAGGCCGCCACCAACAACCAACTTTCCTTATAAACAAGCTTAAATTATAAGGTGTGCAAGCATATGATAATTTAGTCTACAAAATCCTATGTTCCTTTCTTAGTGGCTGGCATGCCTTGTGGCTAAGGATTTCCTAGGCGTCCAACCGGGCATTATCGAGTGAACGATTGAAATATTAGAGATGTTGGCATGAAGAAGTAGGAAAGAAGGGACCAAACCACTCACTGGTTAAGGAAAAAGAGGCTGAAACTAGGAATCCCGCTAGCGACGATCAAACGTCAGTTATGCAGACCTGAAATAGCACGAGCACCGAGTTAGAAATCTTGCCTATCCTTCTTTGCCGAACTCCCCAAAACCTCAAGCTCCAAACGATAAAACCAGCAGCGAAAACCAAGTAAATCGAAAGCAACACCAAATCAAAACCTCAAGCGGCAATCAAGAAAACCAAGCAACCCAAAACACGAAAACTATTGGACTCGTTTCAATATAGGCCTTTCCATGAGTTGGAAAGGATCATCGTATTTCGTCCGTGGCAAGAAGATGCCAAGATCTAAGTTACGACTCAGACGGACTAGCTACAAGCCCAATTACATAGTGCTCGTCCTGGGATTTGAGGCACTACAGAGGTGGCTGCTCGTGGCGGGGTCATCGGGCTGCAGCTGAGGCGGCGAGGTGGCGTGCTGGCGGAGCTCGTCGGCGGGGGCGGCGCAGGGTTGCCGAGCTGTGTCGAGGGGCAGCAGAGGCGACCGGAGACGGCTGCTGTTGCTGCTGGCCGGAGAAGGTGGGGGCGAGGGCAGCGGAGGTGGGGGCCGGTGGCAGCGGGCGAGGGCGAGGGTGGCGGCGAGGGGAGAGGGCGGTGGCAGGAGGCAGAGTTTGGGGGGGTTATAGGGCGAGGGGAGAGGGAGTGGCGCCGGGCCAGGCGGAGGAGAGGGGGTCGTGGTAGGGGAGGCAGAGCCGAGGCGGGGACGTGGCGAGGGAGGCCGAGCCGTGGCATCGTGGCCAGGCGGGGGCGAGGCGCCGAAAAACGCGGGCGGAGCGGGGTTCGTGCGGGTGTGGGGATCGGGTCGGGTCGGGTCGGGTAGGTAGGTAGGACCCGACCCGTTAGGGTCTAGTCCGGTTCAAGCCGGTCCGGTTCCGTTGGACCGGGTTCAGCCCGGTTCAACCCGCTTTGAGCTCGGTTCAACCCGGTTTGTTTGGGTTTTAATTAAAATCGGGTTTTTAGGTCTTTAAAAATTGTTCTGCGGTCTAATAAATTCCAGAAAAATTATCCTATGTCCAATATTTTATTTTACCTCCAAAAATATTATTTTCATAATATTTTAATATTTTTAAAAAATATTTAATTTTACTTAATCCAAAATACCCTGATTTTAATTAGTAAAAAACACCAAAAATTTTCCAGAAAAATTGTGAAAAATTTATTTTAAAAATTCTGAAAAAAATCAGGGGGTTTACAATGTGTCACATATATCATCCTTAATATTTGGTGGACAGGTAATCCTAAGTTTTAATTACTTAATATTAGTTAGTGTTTATTATATATTAATAATTTAATAAAAATGATGTATATTACATAGATACATGATTATGTCGATACAAAACTACGCGAGCGTGGTGAATGGCGGCAAGGATGGGAGTTGACTAGTGCCCAAAAGGACTTGGTGCAGTCCTTTGGATTTCATCATGTGGACATGATACGATTTATGCGTCATGATAGGGATTTGATTTTGAGTCTCATTGAGCGTAGGTGGCCCAAAGCAACACCAGTTGGAGAGATGACAATCACATTAGCCGACGTGGCATAAATCATAGGATTACCAATTATAGGTGATCTAATATATTATGATGATACGATAGAATCTAAAGAGCTAATTAGGACATATCTTGGTGTGGAGCCCCCATCAGATTTAGGAGATGGTTACAGTGTCAAGCTCACTTGGCTTCGTTCTACCTTAAGAGATATCGGCGATACAACAGATAAATTATGGATATTTATATTTTTATTCAATACTTAATAATATTGCTTACTTAATTTAGCTAATAATAAATCTTAATGCTTAATTTCAGGTAATGTGTTGCATTAGGGCATACTTACTTTGCCTATGTAGTTCATTTCTATTTTTCGATTCAACGAAAAATATGGTAAATGTGCATCTATTACCGTTTCTAGGTGATTTGGGTGCATGTACACGTTATGCATGGGGTACAGTTACGTTGGCCTTCTTATATCGGTCTATGACAAATTTTGTGAAACTTAAGCCGGATGACAGATTTCCAACAAACGTATGCGGTTGCGTAACACTGACTCAGGTATAAAATGTGCACATTTATTTACACTATATTATTTATCATGCAAAGTTGACTTATTAGATTGACGTCAAATTATTTGTGTAGATATGGTTATACAAACATTTCGGTATTGGAAGGCCAGTATGTCGATATGCTATCCATGAGAAAGTATTTCCTTCTGCTTGCCGGTGGATGACTGAGAACACAGATCAATATCATAGTCAATACAAGGTAGCATCGATTTACCGAAGCGCATTTGACACAATAAACCATTATGAGGTAAATTTAGTTAATTATTGCTTAATGACTTGTTAATTTTTTAACTAAATAGATATTCGACGTAATAAATGATTATTTATTATTTGAATACAATAAATAGGTAGTCTGGATGCCCTGTAGTATCCCAACTGAGATATCGATCATGTCACGTCAGGAGAGTCTCCATAGATATTATATCATATACAGTGGCGACATTATGTTTCATCCAGTTGATCGTGTTATGCGACAGTTGGGGTTGAAGCAGATAATACCCGATGAGCCTTTTCCTTCTAGTCGTACTAGAGCCAATATATCTGTATGACTTCGTGATGCGGTTCGTGGTTAGACTTCCAGATTTGAGACGCATAGTGTGGAACATATGTCTAAAATGCTGACATGCAGGGTAAATGGTAAGTCAATTAGGTTATTAAATTTGTAGTAAATTATATTTTCAGATTTTAAACTGACGGGTTCCAACTTGTTTGATTTTGTAGTGGTTGGGTCATACGAATATAGGATATGGTACGGGTCACCGTGTATTCAAAACCCGGTAATAGTTTTAACTGAGCCTCGATTTCAACCTCGGGATATAGACGATCTTAACTTGCGTACATTGAATGAACCTGTAAATTATATGGTACGTTATGTTCATTATTATTATTTAGTTAAATATTTACATGTAAATGATTGTTGTTTAATAGATTTTTAATTTCAGATACCCATACTATCTCAAGGATCTACAGATCCTGATATCAATCCACGAGCTCTTTTACAAAATGCGTCAGAAGTTCTGGGCGCATCCTTGGAGGTTCCGATGGTTCAATTAAATATCCAGCCGGATCATCCTACCGCCATCATTACTCAAAGACGAGCACGTCAGGTAGATCGACATGCTGGCAAGGGTACTTCACAGTTGGTGGTTCGCAGACACATCGACCAACTGGCGAGGGATGATCTCATTGGGATTATTCGCAGACTCATCGAGAGACTGGCGAGGGGTGGTCACCGTGGGATTATTCACAGACTCATCGAGAGACTGGCAAGGGATGCTTTCATTGGGATTATTCACAGACTCACCAAGTGACTGGTGAGGGATGGTCTCAGTGGGATGATTCACAGACTCATCAGGAGACCAGCGAGGGATGGTCTTAATTGGATGATTCACAGACTCACCAAGAAACTGGTGAGGAAGACCCTCATTGGGATTATTACTCACAGGAGAATACAGCACGACGGAGATCGCGACTAGGTCTTAGGCCCATCGATCGTTCGAATTATAGATGCCTTGACAGGGGAGAGTAAAACGTATCATTATTTGTACTTTTATTACGTAGAAGTAATGTAGAAAACTTTTATTATGCAAAAGTACTGTACAAAGACTAGAACTCTAATAGCAATTATATTTTTACTCCATCGGTTGGTTTGTACATTTTCTTTTATTTTGTCCCAGTCCACCACAAATACTGTAATGGAGATCTCTTGTCTATAAATCCTTCGTTTTGATTTGGTTCTTTTTTGGTCTCCCAACTTTGTGCCTTACATTGGGTACTCCAATTTGGCCTCTAACCAATTCACCTTCGGGATTGTAAGGGTCTGTAATTGGTTCCATTTGAGGCGCATATACTCTTCTCAGTGCTTCAGCAGAAAACTCATCTGGATACAAACTTTCAATTGTAACATCAGAAGACTCACAAGTATGTACACATGGCAGTAAAGTATGTTGCCACCTATAACATGTACAACATTTACGATCTAAATGAACCACGTACTTTCTACTGGTTTTATGATCTTTTATTTCAAACACACGGCTTCTAACTTTCAATATTTGAAATTGGTGTGACTCTCTTTTGATGTAGGCCATAGCTGTTGCTGTTTGTCGAGATGGAAAATAATGGAAAGGAAGAAACTTGTAGATAGCTGTTGCAGTTTGTCGAGATAGCTGTTGCAGTTTGTGGAGAGCTGTTGTGTACATAAACTGCTAATGTAGGTGGATTTGAGATAAAAAATTTATCTGCTGCTGTTGAAGAATTTGAAGATAGAGAGAAGAAAGAACAGAAAGAGAAGAGTAAAGAATTTTATTTGTTGCTGTTGTGGATATGAGATGGTATTCCTATTTATAAACTAAAGAAAAATAATATAACTGTTGTAAAAAGTAATATAGCCGTTGTAAAAGTAATATAGTCGTTGTAAATGTATAAACCGAATACTATAGTGACAAAAGTTGTCAGTGAGGAATCACTTCTAAGTCTCTTTGGAAGCAAGATTTCCGGAAGAGAAGACATTGAAAAAAAAAACAACCGAAACAAAAAAAAAATCCCGCTTATAAAACAAACCGCATCTACTAGGTGCGTTTTTCAACTTTTTTTTTCTTTTTTTCAGAGTTCTTTTTAAAAAAAATAATATTTGAAACCGCACTTTTTAGGTGCGTTTTCAAAGAAAATAAAAAATTAAAATTAAAAAAATAAAAAACCGCACCTACTAGGTCCGTTTTCAATTTTTTTTATGTTTACTTTTTCTTTTAATTCAAACCCCACCTAATATATGCGTTTTCACATTTTTTTTTCTTTTTCTTTTTTTCAGAGTTTATATATATATATATATATATATATATATATATATATATATATATATATATATATATATATATATTTGAAACCGTACGTATTATGTGCGTTTTCAGATTGGATTTAAAAAAAATAAAAAATATGAAAACGCATTTAGTAGGTGCGGCTACAATTAAAAATTAAATTTTTATTGAAAACGCACTTAACACATGCGTTTTTGTTCTCTATTTCAAATTTTTATAAATTTTGTTCTCTTTCGTTAATTATGCTAAATTATATTTTTTCTGTAAAAAAATTTCTGATGAATGAAAGCAAGCATGAATGAAAGCACGCATGTATATATTTGCTTCCATCCTTTTCCTATAACTAACCATTAATATGAAGTGCTTAGACTACGGCATTTGGCTGCTTGTTTTATGATTCATGGTCTGGTGTTCGTGTTTGATTTGAATTTATCCATTAGTGATTATGTTCCACCGTTATATGTTAAGATAAAACTATTATCTTTTATCATACACACGAGCTGTGCTAATTTAAGTGGTTTATAACGTGAGATTTTTTTATTTTTTTTTAAAATTCTTTTTGGAAGAAATTCTTTTGGGTCTAGTTCGAATTCAGTAGCAAAGTGGCGCAGGTTCCACAGTAGGACACTATGAGACGGTTCTGCGGTCCCGTGGGCCTTCAGTTCAACGCAAATTTGGGATGTAGTTATGTGGAGCTACTTTGGTAGTGTCGAATAACTGTTGTTCTGTCTCAGAGTCCTACTTTTGGGAGTTACAGCTGGTAAACCGCTATACTTAGTAGAAAATAATTCATAGTCTTCCGTTCCGTCTTTAGTTGGCGATTGTTGGAGGCTGCTCTTCAAAATAAATACTGCTGCAACATTATCTTGGGTTAGGACATAACAAAATTTTGAGAGAGACGAAAAGAGCTTTCACTCAAGTGAACCCGAAGCTTTTGTATCTGAGAGTCCATTTGCACGTCGAGGGAGGTGATAAAAGCGTTGCAAAAATACTTCCAAACTTGCTGGTTCCTAAAAGTGGATCAACAAAGATAGTCAAATTTTACTTTGCGCAACAATGGTCTTTATCGCCCCCATCAGAGACAACAACAACCTTAACGATGTTCTTCATTACAGCCTGCTCTATTCAGTAACTTGTTTGGTATTAATCAAAGAGCTTTTCTCTATTTTCTAGCAACTTTGTTCATCTAATTTCAAGTGATTTTCCGCCTATCAAACCTATAGAAAGTTCACTTGTTGTGTCACCACTTCTATGGTCTCACACTTCAATACTTGTAAGATTTTTTTTTTTTTTGAATTTTCACAACAATCTCAAAGTGAGACAACTTTGAAATTTTGAAAAAATCCCATAAAGATCCAAGATGGACTCTCATACAAGTCTTTCGGATACTAGCTTTTACAAGCTTAAAAGGTTTGAAGGAGAACAGTACAACCACTAGAAGAGGAAGATTAGTTTGAATCTTCAACTCGTCAACATGGAATACATTGTGATCGATTCAAAATTGTAATCCCGCAGACTAATAATGTGTAATCCATCGCTAATTTGATTACTCTACAATAGTAGAAGAAAGATAGCAAGCACTACAAGTTGTTAATCCTCCATTCATTAGTTGAATCCTATACTAAGAAGGAGAATGTTAGAGACATATATCTAGGAGTCTCTTGAAAAGTAGTACAAGGAGAATGAAAATATGTCCAAGATGTATTTGGTCAATAAATTCATGAATATAAAATTTGAAGACGAAAAGATGATGTTTTCCTAGGTCAAGGAACTTATGAAGCTTCAATAGAAGTTAGAGGAAGAAGTTATGCCTCTAATTTATAAATTTATGGTAGGTGTTATCATCTCTAAACTTCCTAAAAGCCGGGATCGATTCTCTCTCTATATGTGCCACAAGAAGGCGGAAGTGAACCTTGAAGATCTTATGCACTCCACTTAAGGACGAAACTAGAAACAAGATCAAGGTGGACTCTCTGTCCAAATATTTTACTAAGGCAAACATGATCCAGTCAGGGGATCATAAGGGTAAGCAGAAAGCTACCTTTTACAACATGGAAAAAGATTTAAGAATCTAAAAGTGAAGTCTACTACTTCTATCAAGACTAAGTCTAGGGAGGGTGAGGCATGCTTCAATTGCGAAAAAGGGCTAGTTTAAGAAGGACTACAAGTCCAAAATAAAGTCAAAGGAACACAATGAATGTGAGCTTAACCTTATTTCTACAATTTCAAAAGTTAAATCTATTGTTGGCACCCACTGGTAGGTAGACATTAGTGCATTATGTCATGTGTGTTCCGCAAATGACTTGTTTATCACTTATGAACTTTCTTCTGAGAGGGTAACCATGGCGAACAAGACACAAGTTGAATTCAAGAGAATTAGGACATTGTTGCTAAAAGTGACATTGGGGAAGTTACTTACACTACAAAATGTAAAGCATGTTCCTGCTATCGGAAAGAACATTATCTCTAGAAACCTACTATACAATGCATGCTTAAGGATGGACAACAATATTGGTCTAATGGTTATGTCCTATAAGGGAGCTTACTTTGTGAAAGCATTTTCTACCAAAGGGATGTTCAAACTTTAGCTTGTAACACCAATTGATTGTATCAATGAACCCTTTATTTTGTTATCCTCTTGAGGTGTGGCATAATAGACTAAGACATGTTTATTTTAACAGAATAAAAAAAATGTCTAGTCTAGGTCTTATCTTCAAATGTGGGGGTAAGAAGGTGGAAAAATATGATGTATGTGCTCAGACAGATTGTAAGAATGTCGTTCAAATTTGTGAACTGAAGTACATATCTTATGGAGTTGGTGCACTAAGATATCCGTGACTTCAAGCACTACTCCACAAATATTAGGATGAAATACTTTATATATCTCCTTCATCGATGACTACTCGAAGTACGCTTTCGTCTACCTTCTCAAGTCAAAAGATAAAGCATTCAAGAAGTGTAAGGACTTCGAGACAGAAGTTGAACGACAAATGAGTCAACAACTCAAAAGACCCATAAGTGGTCGAGGTGGAGATTATCATTCTCTTCAATTCATGTTGTTATATAGAGAACATAGAATTATTAATGAGATTACTACTCTGTACTCCCTTCAATCAAATGATATTACATAAAGGAAGAACCATACTCTGACGGAAATGATGAACTCCATGCTTTTAATAGCATGTCTTCTAGATTGCTTTCGGAGAGAAGTTGCATTACCAGTTATCTTTATTCTCAATCGTTTGCATAGTCAGATGTAACTAATCATGAACTCAGGTTCAATGTTAGACCCAACTTAAATGTTATTCAAGTGTGGGGTTGCATGGCTTATGTTAAGCTTATTAATATCAAGATTTAGAAGTTAGGAACGAGGATAACCAAGACATTTTTTCTAGGCTATGTTGCGAAGAATGATGCTAGGAGATTCCTTGATCTTTATTCGATCATTGAATCTCGCGACACTGAAATATTCGAGAAATTTTTTGCAAATAATATATCACATCATAAGACTTCTACTCTAACTCAATCTCAAAGACAATATTATTTAATGATAAGAATGAATATCGAAGAGACAAAAAATATAACTAAAAGTCTAAGTAATTAATAAATGTTTGAATGAATCTGAAAGGGAAATGTTGGCACTACTAAATAGCTAAATAAAAGTCATAAGACATATAATAATTCTATTGGGAACAAACCCCTTAAAATAATAAAAGACTAAAATAAAATCTAAGATTTAATACTAGAATAAGCATATGCAAAGAGTATTATCAACCACTAAACTTGGTTAATTGCAGTGATGTCCACATCACCGTCATAACCACTGTAGTTTATAGGGCAGACCTTCTCGTTTAAATCTTTTTACGTTATCCAATCAGGGTTGGAGCAAAGTATAAAATTAACAATTAATATGATTACATATCATGGTATCTGCTAGCAATAACATGATACAAAAAGTAAAGATGACTATGAAGCAATATAAAGACTATATATAAGTAGAATAAGATAAGAGAAACGTGATCCATAACATAATACAAATAGTGATACTACGAGAATCTAGCATGCAGAAACACTAACAAGAAGAAGTATGTCAATAATTAACAATTGGTGTGTATTGTATTTTAGAATATCATCTTTTTGCATATGGACGATATAAGATCTAATAGTCAATGCTTGAGGTACATGAATATTATCAAACAAAGGTTAAACAGTAGAGATTGAATAATATATGGAAATATTACATGTATACTAATGAATTTTTCCACATCTCTTACAATCAAACATGGTCAAAATAATATTAGAAGCAGAAACATTGATGAACAAGAAATAATAGTGAAAATATATGGTAACATTACTAGAAAAATGTTATCGTTCATGCACAAGTATGATCCAAAATCTAAGAACAAAAAAAGAACAGTGATAGTAACATATATAATAATGGTAGAAATAAAGTAGTATTGTACTTGCTTGAACCTTCTGACATATTATGAACTAAAATCTAGTTGGCTAATGCCAAATCAAACCCTCTGATATGGAGTTCAGGAAGGGGTCAAAAAAATTACTGGAATATAAAAATTCTTTACTTAATTAGTATAATAGGAGAAGAGAAGAATAGTAGTCTTTTCTAAAACATAAACTCCATTTATAGAATCTAATACATGAATCAAAACATAAAGCCTAGCAGGATTACAAATCAAATGGCTAATTGGCATTTTGCTTTAAATCAAAAGCCAAGGTGGGCCATGTGGCCTATTAGCCGTAGCCTACTAGGGCTCAGCTTTAGCACTTGTGGGGCTGGCGACGCACCTAGGTGATCTTGGGTTAGGCTTTCAATCTTGACCAATGCCTCCCTCTCGCAGCTCGAAGGGCCTGACAATGAGGGGGGGGAAGGTATAGGGCCCGCAATTTGGGGTTTAAGGTTTTTTATTTTATTTTATTTTATTTTTTTAGTTATTATACTAAATAAATTCTAAAAATAGTAAAAGAATTATTTTACAAAAAATTATAAAACATTTTAATATTGTAAAACTTAACTACTAAGTTTTGGGTCGAATTGATGTAAGATTTATCTCTAGTAATTTCTAGAAGTCTTCATATATAATTAATTTAATTACTTAAAAATTCAATAAATTCATTTTCTATTTATTAGAATAAAAAAATTAAGTCATGAATATATTATGCTTAAATGAGCTCATGGAAAAGTTTTGGGATCATTCTGAAGTCATGGTTACTGCACTATTGTTTATGATTCACCGATTATTACTTTTCTAGGGTAAAATATCCTGATTATATTCTATAAGCTCTTTTAAATTGTTTATTAATGAATACTTAAGTTATTCTAGTATTTCTGTCACCCCCATATTTCAGATTAGGGGTATTTTCGTCTTTTTATAATTAATGTGTAAATGATTGCATGATAATTAATTTTATTTAAATTGCTATGATTTTATTTGATTGTCGCACATTACCGTTGTTTCGATAATTAGAGCACTACACTAGCCATTATCTTCCAACAGATTTCACACCCTTGTCCTAGACATGCTAGACTTTTATTTTGATCCTTGTGTGACTCATAATTATGCCTTGTTGTGCTTTATTTTAGTCGCACAATATTCATCGCAACTGATTGTATTTAATTCTATATAAATCAAACTTTGTATCCTTGTGTGTTCCAATCAAAATTGGAGACACAATCTCAACCCATTTTGAGCAACCCAAATTAGGATAATATTCTATTCTGAGTCTACTTTATTCATGACACTTGTGTTTCACTTAATTTCAGCCCCATGTACTTCTAATTAATTTTAGAACACCCTTTGCATTTATTTTAATTAAATTAAATCATAAACCTCACTTTGTGCAATTTTCTAATTGTTGGGCACTTTTGTGCAAAAGTACATTAAGGTATCCATCTCGTTGGACACGACACGTAAATAAACCCATTTTTCCCTTCATGTGTATTTTTTTATAATTTTTGGGAGTGTGCAATGCAACGTCAATCTCCTTGAACCATGGCCTTCAAGACCTTGAACCAATGCAATTCTAGCAATTTTATTCGAATTTATTGAATCCTAGCCCTTGAAAATATCCATGACAAGCCCAATCCCAAGAGGGTTTGACCAAGCCTAATTCTAGGTCAACCCAAATTCCACTACCTATATATATAGTATTATTCTACTTTACTTTTCTTCTTTTTCAACCTAACACCAAAGCCACAAACGACTTCCCCCATCCATCTCCACTGTTCACCTCCTCCCTCCCGTGAACTCAACCCGATGGAGTTCAGCCCTCGTCGGAGGACTCGACTGAACTCGCCGCCTCACCGTACCCCGCTGTCCCCATATACTTCACCGCCTCCACTCACCCAACCCCGCTAGAACCAACGACCCGACGACCTCCCTCCGGTCACCCTCTATCGCCTGAACCACGGCTTCCTCCTCACAGCTGAGCCAACCGGAGCAGTAAAGCCCCATCGAGCCTCGCCTAAATCTGACTATACACCGTCTTCACGACCCCGCTGAACACCGGACCGCCTCACCTGAGTTCTCCTCCGGCTATCCCCGGTTCTCATCACCTCCATAATCGTCAACGTCATCGACACCATCACCATTATCAGCATCATCACCTTCACTATCATTGCCTTCGTCGTCGTCAACGTCGTCGTCATCACCGATCTCGTGCGTGTACACAGGTTCGAGTTCCCTCTTGCGTACATGTACACGTACACGCATACGCATATTTTATGATTGTGTGCATACGTATATGATAGTATACGCGTATTGTTGGTATATAGTTATATAATTGGTAAATATGCATGGTACATGTATTAGTAAATGTTTAAATATAATTTGGTATATATATATATATATATATATATATATATATATATATATATATATATATATATATATATATATATATAGTATATATCTCAATTAGTATATATACATATGTATATGTATTGTATATGTATCCCTAGTACATGTTTAATATATATATACATAGTATAAATTCTATTAAGTATATATACATATATCTATTATATTTGTAAGTAATGAATATTAATGTATAGGTTAGATAATAATATGTGTAATATGTCAATGTACTAGATGACCTGAGTGTAACCACGGATACCCCGTAGTTACATTGATCTGTGACCATATAATATGTTAGCAGACTGTCATATGTACACCGACGTACTGGCAAGCCCCGTACCATTGACTGTCTGTTATGCACAGCAACTACAGACATGATACCCCTAGGATAGGCTTTGAGGTCATTGTGTTTGATCGTGTGTGTTAGTGTAATACCTGATGCAATATTGTATTATATGATATGTCTATAGGACTGTTGGATCATTCAGACGATACTTTGGAACCAGGACATTGGTATTGCCAGCTAAGGACCACAGGCGAATACATTCTCTGATAATTTCTATTATGTTGATTATCTCTCTAATTCTAGTTGTATTGCGTACATGATTCCGACACTGTTGTTTACACGAGTTGGCATTATCGAGATCTGTCACGAGGAGTCATGATTTGGAATCCATCGTGCTAGCTGGGGAAACGGGAAAATATTAGTAGCTTATGTGATCATACCCAACTCTACTTGCATCATATCTTACCCACACCTCACGTCGGTGCAGCCTGATCATTACATGCCTCATAGCCTGTTATGTATGATTAGCCTGACTATTGCTTGCATTATAGCTATCCGGATGGTTAGCCTGACCTTACATGAATCATAGCTAGTCATACATAGCAAGCCTGATCAGTCCCAAGCCGATCACATGATATGCTGATGGTTCACACACGTAGTTAGATGTTCTTGACATGTATCTCTAGTATATTGATCTAGCATCTCTACATGTTCTAGTTATTGTTCTAGTACTTATTTATATTCTAGTTTATTGTTCTAGCATGCATTGTATTTTTATTCATTGCTAGATGTACATTGATGATGATATGCTCCAGTACTTCATTATTGCTTGTATTCCTTTATTGCCAGTATTCCTTTATTCCAGTACTTCATTATTGCTAGTATTCCTTTATTGCCAATATTCCTTTATTCTAGTACTTCATTATTCCAGTATTTCTTATTGCCAATATTCATATCTATCTTGTATTTCTTTACACTGTGTTATAGATTTTGTCAATATATATGGAACTGTTGTTGGTATTTGTACTTCGTTCCAATCCTGACTGGATATTTTTTCCAAAGGATCTTGAGAATTTCTGTACTACATTTATGGACCGGGTATAGATGCAAACTACACACCAGAGATTTTAGAGGAGACTATTCCTTTAGAAGAGACATTACCTGCAGCTATCTAGGCAGTATTTATCTTATGCTGAGACTTATTTGA